>OZ025295.1:288289125-289629054 GCA_964019185.1 Maratus speculifer
GAAACATGTAATGATCCAATGGTAATTTATCATGAAATGATGGAAGCTAAGCAGTCACGATCTCAAGATTCACAAAGTGAATTGGATGTTTTATGCAGTGAGTCTGATAGTGATGGGCCAACTAACACTCCCAAACGGTTAAAAAGAAAAAAGGTTAGTAGATAAAAAAAAATGCTCATTTTTAATAAAAAAAAAAAAAGCAAAAAAAAAATTACTCATTTTTATTAGAAAGAAATATGTAAAAGTTAGTTATCTGTTAATGCATCTTTTTTTTTTTTTCTCATAGCATGCTATGCATTCAAGTAAGCGAGTTAGATTAGGAAAAGAGCAAAAATACACTTCGGCTACTTGGAAACAGCAATGTACTGCTTTGTTAGACAGTATCTTTCAGTGGGAAGACTCTACTCCATTCCGCTATCCTGTCAATCTAAATGAATATCCAGTAAGTGCTATAGAGCTGTGCAAATTGATCTCACAAACAAGTTTTTGCTGCTTCTGTAGGACAGCTATCATACCTTTTATCAATGCTTTTTTTTATTTGTGTGTCCTACATCTTCTTTCATCGTTCTACAGTAAAAGTCACATGATGTGAACTGCTGTATAGATAGAAGTATTTTCTAGCTATGTGTGGAAAATTTAGAATACGTACATTATAAATAAACCCTTAGTAAAATTTTTGTTCTAGTTTTAAATCTACCCCCCCCCCCCCCAAAAAAAAAAAAAAAAATCAAATTTAGTCAATGTTTATTAATTTTCCTTAAAGTAAACTTGCTGCTGCAAATAAATTGTATTTTTTTCATGCATGGATGTAGGGGAAAAAAAAAAAAAAAGAACTATAGCTGCATCCTTAAAAATGCTGTGATTAATAAATATATTATATATATTGGAATAACCAGTTTTTGATAACATAAGTAATATCTATCATTTAAGAGTTAGTTTGTTTTTTCTTGTATTTAATTAACTTAAAAAAAAAAAAAAAAAAATGTACAAATTAGCAAATATTATTCATAGTTGAAGTATTTTTGCTAAGAAATTTCTTTTTACACACATATTAAATTAGGTATGGTATCTTGTATTGATTTTCATTTTCAATTTATTTATATGTAAGAACAGTAACCTCTTTGCATCGATAAAAGGAAAAATATGCAAATTCATCAAGCCTAAACATAAAAACATGCAATGCTTTCATCAATGTACGTAATATATACAAAAGTATATTCCCGATTTCATACATAAGAATCAAACATAATATATAGTGTGTTTAAAAGAGATCCACTTTTATTTTATCATAGACTAAGGTAATACCACATACCAAAGATAAATTATTTAAATTTTCATGATTAAACCAAGCAGTAAAACTATTAAAAGTGCTAAGTGCGAAAGATCTGTCATTGACACTTATTCATTTTTAAAAGAAAACAATGCATAAATTTGAAGCTTTCCATGTTTTTCGAAAATTTAAGGAGGAGGGGGGGGGGGAATATAATCAGTGTCTCAGCCATGCACAAAGAAACAGAGTACTTTGGCATTCATTTAAATTAAAAGCAAACAATGACAATTTTATTTTTTTCTAAAGTGTTTTTTAATTAATTGTTAAAAATCCATAAATTATTCCACAGATTTGAGATAAATTTTAACTGAAAGTACATTTTTTGTTCCTGCAAAAATCTTTTTAAAACTTAATTAAAAAAAAAAAAAAAAAATCTAAAGCAACTTAAAAAAATTGCATTGAGGCATTTTTGGATACATCTTTGAAGTACCATCATAACCTTTGTCATAGTGTTGGCATTATATATAAAAATGTGATTATCTAACCATACTGACAGATCTACAAATGATTTGTTTTGGTTAATGTAATTTGATATACATAAAATTAAGTGGTCATGAGTTAAACCTAATGCACATGTACAATATTAAAAAAATCTGAAGCCAAAGTAAGACTAAGAACCATACCATACAATGAAGATAGAAGGAATATATTGTGGTATTGCAATCAATATTAACAATAAACATAAAAAATACCAATGGATGATAATGAAATATTTATTTTAGCAGAAAATAATGTGATTAGACAATGAAGAAAAACCTAAAATTAAAATAGATTCCCAAAAATCAGAAAGCAACATAATAATCTGTGATCTCAGTGGAAATACTAAACTCATAGGTCAGACATGTTACTTTTCTGCGCAATTCTTTGGTTTTTGGCACTAAATTTTATCAATCTGTATCGAATGTGCATTAAAATTTGATGGTATTTTTAATGAGGGGAAGGAGGGGGGATAGGTAGTTGTAGCAAATGAAATATGACAAAAATGTGAGTACAAACCGTGCCAAATTGAACAAATTTCTTTAAGGGGTCACAGAAAAAATGGAAAAATAGTCAAAAAGTCACAAAAAAATGAGATTTTCATCAATGAATCACAAAAAATACAATTTTCGTCAAAGAATCATGAAAAAATGCAATTTTTATCAAAGGATTGCTGAGGAAAATATGATTTTCATTAAAGCATTGTGACAAAAATGACATTTTCATCAAAGGATTGCAGCAAAAAATGACATTTCCATCAAAGTATCATGGGAAAAAGACGAGATTTTTGAGAAGAATTATGAAAAAAAAATGCATTTTTTTTAAAGGATTAGGGAAAAAAAACATGAATTCCTTTAAAGAATCAGGTAAAATATACAATTTTAATCGAAAAATTGCATAAAATATGTGATTTTAAGTGAAAGATTGAGAGATTTTTGTCAAATGATCGTGAAAAATTACTCAAATTTCACCAAAAAATCATGTAAAATGTGCAAATTTTGACAAAAGATTGGGGGAAAAAAATGTTAATTATGTCAAATGATATTGGAAAACACTTGAATTTTGATAAAAAAATCATGGAAAATATACAAATTTTGGTGAAAAATTGTGATAAGTTTGCGAATTTTGCCGAAAAATGCAAGAAACCCATAAATTTTAGCGAAGGACCACAAATTTTGACGAAGGATCGTGAAAAAACAGTGAATTTTGTCAAAGAATCACAAAGAAACTTAATTTCTTCAGAAAATCGCATACAAAATCCAAAACTCATCAAAACAATGAAAAAAAAAAAAAAAAATGCAAATTTCATCAAAAGTTTATTAGGCTGTAAGGGTTTAACTTTTCTTTGCTGAGCCTGTATCATGTCTAAGGCGTGCAAAACTTTCAGTCTTGGAAAATTTTTTGACTGATAATAAATTTTACTTAATATACTTAAATTATAACAATTTTACTATCACATGCTTTATTTTATTGAAAGAGATCAATTTTTGGCCGAAGTGTTAGACTTGGAAATCTTCTAACCCATTTCAATTTTTTTTTTTTTTTTTCTGATACTCAAATAAGTTTTAAGTTTTGCCTTGGATGAACTTCTTGCATCCACAAGTGCTATGTTCTGTCAAAACTAGCTTTGCGTTCAACTCAAAATAATATTCTCTCTGTATTATTTATATAAAACATTTTATTTTGCAACTGTATTATTTACAAAAACAATATGAAAACTATGTACATATACACATTTCTTAATTTTACATTATTTACACATTTACAATGAAAGGACATAAATTCAAATTACTTTTGACTCTGATTGGTTTAATCATGTAAGTTGAGCCCTATTAAGAATTTCTAAAAGACTTCTCCATAATCTGAAAGCTTATTTCTTCTGCCACATCTGGCTACATTCTTTCATTTGGCGCCAAGCATTTGTTTTGACATTTATAATATTAAAAGTAGATTTTTTGGCTTAATGTTACCAATATTCTGCCCAATACTGTCAATTTATTGGTTATTGCCCATTTCATGACTCTGACCCATAATGACACACTAATCTAATCTGCTCAAACATTTGACTTAGCTCAATGGCAATCAAAAACTGTAAGATACAAAATTTAGTCAAAATCATTTAAGCCATTTTATAGATAATAGCTTGACCACAGTGACCTCAAAATGACACACTTCTCTAACTTTCTCGAGCATTTGATGCAGCAAAGCAGTCTTTTCAAGACTGAAAACAGTAGAATATAAAATTCAGTAAAAATTTTTAGAACAATTTTTTAAGATAAAATTAGCTTGACCAGATTTCTCAGCATTTCAAAGTAGTCAGGGATATTTCAAAATATACAGATAAATCGGCGGGATATTAAAAAAAAAAAAAAAAGTCATGGAGAAAAAATGAAAAATAATGTGAAATTTATTATACATTTAATATTAATAGTCTTGGGAATAAAAAATCTCAATCAAGAATCAAGTAATCTAGAAGAAAAAAAAATAAAGAAATGTGAAGAACGATTGCAATAAAAAATCATCAATTTAGACTCAGGATTCTGAAAATAAGTAGCAAGTTTCTTTGTGTGCCTGTTTGGTCAGGGAATTTGCCAGTCATGTTTTGCTGGGAACATTGGTGAGCCATAGGGACTTACTAATTGCATTTTTTCAAACATATAATCTAGTCCATTGACCCTCTTGTGTCCAAAAATGGTGTAACACAAAATTTTGTCAATATTGTTTGAGCCATTTTCAAGATAAAATTAACTTAACCCAAAGAGACAAAAAATGACCCATTTATCAAAATTTTTTGAATTTTTTCCAATGATCTTCCTGTTTGCAGAAACTGTGAAGTATAAAATTTTGTCAATCGTTTTAGCCATTTCTTTTATACAATTAGTTTGACCCTGACTTATAGTGACCCAAAATGACCCACCTATTAAAAGTTTTTGAGCATGCGGCCATGCCCAATCATATTCTTGTGCTGACAACAATAGAAAAATAAAATTTAGTCAATTAGTAAATTATAGAAAAATAAAATAAAAGTAAAATTAATAAAATTATTAAAGCCATTTTCTAGATAAAATCGGTTTGACCCACCGTGAACCAAAAAAATCCCACTAATCAAATTTCCTCAACGTGTGACTTAGCTCAATGGTCTTCTCATAATCTAAAATGGTAGAATATGAAATTCAATCAAAATCACCAGAACTTTTTTTAGATAAAATTGTCTTGACACATAGTGACCCCAAAATAATCTACTAATCTAAATTTCTCAAACATTTGACTTAGCTCAATGATCTTCTCATGTTCGAAAATGGTAAAATATAAAATTAAGATAATATTACATTAAAAAATTACAATAAGCCGTTATTAAGATAAAATTTACACACATACACACACAATTTTTACTCATTTTATAATGTAAGATATAGTGAAGTGGTGATGTAAGTGATTGATTCACATAGAAATTTTTGTGAATAATTCCTTGGATGTGTAGTTAGTTTATTTTATTCATACTAGTTGAGCACCCGGGGTGTCATCTGATCTGTCTGTCATTAAAAAAGTGGAATGAACTTCATAAAAAAAGGCTGAATTATATTTATTTATACTAAAAATTTGTAAAAAACATTAAGTAAGAGCTAAATTTTCAAAAAATATAACAATTACATTTAAAAAATGAAATGGTTTGGGAAAATTATTGCTTTTACTTTTAAAGAATGAAAAGGTCAGGGAAGTTCTTACAGTTGAACCTAAATAGCACATCGGTATAAGATCAAGGCTTCATACTTGACAAATGATTTTTGTAAATTGCCAATATGATGCATGCGTTATACTGCTCTCTAAAATTTTTTGACTTCAAATGAGTTTTGATACAACAAATCTTTTATCAAATTGAGAGTTTCTGATATGGGAGACAAAATTACTTTGCCATTCATGGCAACATTTTGTAAAATTTTTGCCGCTGTTTAGTTTGCATTTCTAATACAGCGCTTGGCAGAAATTACATGTTTCACTTGAAGTCCTTAGTAATTCTTGGGAAGGTTTAAATCAGTAAACTGGATTTCTGAAATTACACATTCAGTTTGTGCAAGAGATGGTTGTTAAGTCTATGTTAATAATCACTTATGCTCTGTGTTTGATGGTATTATCGATCCTATCTACTTTGATTTTCTCTTATTAATTCAGCTTTTTCTTCACTTTCAAGCATTCACCAAGATCTTTTACCGGTATTTTTAATGATATTTTGAAGCTGCATAATTACAGTGAAAGAGTGAAACTAATTAAAAAAGCCCAATTTACCTCAGCCTGAATCGTGCCAAAGGACTTTTACACAATAACTAATGAGATGTATTTCATTCAAGTGTTGCCCTTAAACAATTAACAAATAATCATTTCTGTTTTATGTACAATAGTGTAATATACAGATGATAATGTTTATAAAATTATGAAAAAAATATGTAAAGCCTCTAAAATAAAATGCATTTTCATACACACATATATAATTTATTTTTGTGCATGCAATATGTACATGTTAATTATACTTAAAAACAGTATAAATACTGGTTTCAGTGGATTGTTGTTATGGTAATATCTGATTTACTTTGGCTTTATTTGTAAAAGTATATATATATATATATATATATATATATATATATATTTAGTGCATATGAATCATTTAATAAATTCAATTGTAGATCATTAAAAAAATATTTGTATATATATTTATAGAAAAATAAAAAATAAACTTTTATTTTAGGATTACAGAAACATCATTGATTGTCCTATGGATTTATCTACTGTAAGGGAGAAGTTGAGTAACAATCATTATAGTAGTCCTATAGATTTCTGCAAAGACATGAGGTTAATATTCCAAAATTCTCGTAACTACAATACTAACAAAAAATCAAGGGTAAGTTTGTCATTGTGTAATTTTACATATTTAATCATAAATTAGTATTTTTTATAGTTGTCTTTATGATTAATCAATATTGAATTTTCAGATATATTCAATGACTATTCGATTATCAGCTATGTTCGAAGAACATATACGGGGTATTGTGAGTGACTGGAGGTCTGCTGTGAAATATGAAGAAAAGATTAGAAATAATCAGTATGTCAGCAACAGGTAATTTTTCATTTGTTTATTTCGATGCAGAAGACAGTCAGTTTCATGCTAATACTTAATAATGATTTAATGAACTCAAACTGTACTTAACAATGAAAATTTTTTAAAATAATTTTGAAGAGGAAAATAATTTTGGCTTCTTCCACTAATATTTTGATGAATTAAGAATTTTTTAGCCAGCTTGATTGAACAACATACCACTATAAACAAATCTGTTTTTTTCACACACCAATTGTATGACTTTTAGAAAAGGGACATTTTCAAGATTGAACTTGGTACCTTAAAAATAGCTGTTTAAAATATTTCCAGTTGCATGTTGCACTTGATTGGTAATATAAAACTAGTTGAAATGTAGTATACAGTCTAAATTTTTTTAAATTACAAAATTTGGAATAAATATATTTAAAAACAACCTTTAATAATTTTTTTACCCACACTCTCCCAAAAATAAATAAATGATTAAATAAGTAATAAAAAATAAATATTTTTAATACTCAGAACAATTATATCATGGAAATTTTATTTTAAAGTTTTAATTCAGTTCTTAATATACAGCCACTGAAATGCCATTGTAGACAGTTATTTGATGTGGAAATATTCATTTATTTGTAGAATAACTTTAAAAATTAGCTTCAGAAATATTTTAGCTGTATAAAATTTGCAAGATTTATGATTTTTAAGATTGTATGAGATTGTTAAGGAAAATAATTTGTGCATAGATAATTTCATTTCTCATAATTATTAGATACATTAGGGCTGTTATAATATTACTGGCCCAGCTTTATCCATCTCAAACGATCACTTGGGTGAGCTTGCTGCCTTCGGCAACCTATATAAGGGCTTTATTTATCTAAAACACATACAATTTTTAATAAGAGTAATTTGAGTCATACCTGTGTTAAAATTTTTCATTGTAACATGCCTAGCCTACCTTACTTCATCCAATTGTTGGAAAGACTGACAAAAACCTGTTATACACTTCTTTTTAAAAAGAGTCTATCTATCTTATATTTTTAAACAAAAATCTATTGAAACCAAACAATGAACACAAAATTATAAAAACCATCCAATTGGAGGCAACAATTTTTTAATTTTATACTATCATAAAGCCAAAAACAGTGTAAACCGAAAAACAAAATAATGATTTATCAGTTTATGCCATTTTCTATTATAGGCAGGATGATTGGTCGTAAAAGTTTTGCGTTGACAAGCAAATTAAGTATTTTCATGTCACATTAATAAAGCCATGCCTTAGAGAAAAAGTTATTGTGCTTTCAATAAACAAAAATAACAACAAAAATATGTACAAGAGGTAATACTTTTAATTTTGAACTAAACATAAATTATCAAAAACTCCATTTTTATCCTCTCTTTTAAGTATAGAAAATACTCAAAATGTGCATGGTGCATCTTTAATTCATTAAAAATAATCAGGTTTGAAATGCAAAGGATATAGAAATTCTGCAAAAACATTTCTTTGAAAACAAAAACAGCAAAGTGATTTCTCTTTTTTTTTTTTTTTTTTTTTGACACTTTAAAAATAGATCAAGTTCACAGTACCATGACGATAAACGAGAAACTCTGATTTATTTACAGGTGAATTATGTTCCTTATGTTCTTGCATCGGAAAGCAATGTTTAAAATTTTTAACTGATTTTTCTTATTGTTTACTATGGTTTTTCGGAAATGAAATTTAATGATCTTTGAATCACTTGTTCATGAAATCAACAGTTTTAACATAATTTTTGGATTGTGTGGTCATATAAGAAATTTCTAGTATATCTTATTGTCCTGCAATTTTGTTATAATCTTCAAAATTCTTTTTTTTTCCCCTTCTGAATTGTTTTTTACTTAGTAGTGATAAAAAAATAAGATATATAAAATAAATAAATAAAATAAGTCTGGAATCATTGGGACTTTACCAAGTCCGAACTTTGCATTTTCCCCAAACTTTGTCATAAAAAATGTTGCTTTCCTGATTAAAAAAATAAATAAATTTCACTACATATTTCATATGGTATTCAAATATTAAAAATTACATATAGTGATGATCTATACTAAATTAAACAATCATTTTCATTAAATAATTAATAACAAAATTAAAAGTAAAACAAAAACACCCATTTAAAGGAACTTAAAATGGAAAAACAAATTGTTAAACTATTGAAAATTTTAGTTAATGTACACTGTTTTATTAACTTAGGTTTATTGTTAAGGTCTCCTTTTGAGTTGTAATTCAGTAATAAAGCTTCTGTACTGGACTTTCTTTCCTTTTTTGTTTCAACAATTTTGTTTTTTCCCTCTTTTCTTGAATACTAACGCTGGGAAGTCCGAACTTTGGAGAATTCCTAACTTGGGGTGTCCAAACTTTATTCTTTTTCCTATATATGTACAAACTTTGAACTCCATGCTAAAATGTATAGCAACTGAATTTAACATTTGTCAAGATCCTTATATTTTAACAGTAAACATTGAATTTTGAGTCTTATACCAAATTTTCCTTTTTATATAGGTATGCTTTCTTACATTTACCCAATAGTTGATTTTTAAACCACTGGTTTTGAGTTATAAAATTGCAAAAATGTTTCATATGCTGTTCTTCATCATATGAAAGTCCATTTATGTTAAAATAGATATTTTTGTTAAAGTTATGAAAGCTAAATTTTTATATTTCCTCGGGTCCTACAATTTACATTTAGAAAAACAAGACAAATCTAATTTTAATATGACTAAAATTTATTGAGTTATAGTACTTTGAATTTTGTGCATTTTCTGATGTTTAATATGAAAAAATGTATTTTTAATGCAGGGCAAATGCTGGAATTTCATAAAATTCAAAGCAATATACCTCAGTAAATTTTGCTTGTAAAGAAGTTTTTGCTGTTTTATGTTAGATCATAATAATAATAAATTATAAGACCCGGGTGTTATAAAAATTGAAATGTAATTGGATTTTATATGATGAAACATTTTCGCAATTGAAACTATACTAAAGTTCAGGAATTAGTTTTTCAGTAACAATAAGAAGGAGCTTACCCTCTGTGATAAAAAGTCATTAGCAAAATAGCATTTATGTAAAAATTGTGCTAGCTATATTTTCCGTTTACACTTTCACATATACATTTGAAAATGTACAGAAATGAATGAAAATTTGTTTGAATGTCTAATATTCTGCTATTTTGTTTGTTTGAAAAGGTTATGTTGAACCTTATTAATTGAAATATTCTGTCTGCAATAGGAGAAGACCTATACCAGTCCAAGAAACTGGTGTTAATGTTGGTGCTTCAACATCTCGAGGCTTTCCTACAGTAATATCTGTTGTTCCTTCTACATCAAGGGGTGAAAGTTCCAGACATACTATAAATAAAGTTTTAAATGCTGCCTTTAGTGATAGTCCCAAAAATTCATCTAGTAACAGGACACCAAATAGTACAGGTATTTTCTCAGTTTAATCTTTTGCATTAAAGTTAAATGTACTAGAATGTACAAATTCTCAGAGAGAAACATTTAAACAGTTTAGGGTTTGTGTTTGTTTTCTGTGTGTTGCTATTTTGAAAATAATTTATATTTGCATGCATTTTAATAATTTTTTTAAAAGTTTACGATTTAGTCCATGCCTAATCACTATTTTTTAATAGAAATTTTGGGAGAAAACATGTGTTGCAGTAAAAAACTAGGAAACATTTTAAAACATGTCCATTGAATGTTCATAAGAGTGTTTTTTAAAAAACTATTTTTATTTTTGTTATTGCTTTTCACAGGATTGAGGATAAGCTTAATTTAAAAATGTTCAACATAAATTTTGTATTTTCCTTTTTAGTTTATACATCTATATGATCATTAGAACATTTTACCCTTTTCATTTTCTTATTCAGGTTGTAATACTCTTCCTTTTATCATGAATTAATGCCATAAACTCCCTCAAATCCACAAATACCTAAATCTGCTTATCACTGCAAATGTAAAACTAGTCATTGGGGGCCATGTAATACTTACCCATCATGGATATACATAACACAAAATATGAAAATAAAACATGTCTAAAATTTTTATGAAATGCATTGCAATTCCAAATTGAAATCTAAATATATTTTATGTTACATTAAGTAATGTTACATTAATTCTTTAAAAGAAATAATTCTGAAATTTTTTATCTATGCTTTATCAGAATGAATATTTTGAAATTCTGTAAAAATAATTCCATGTAACTAAGATTACTGAAAATTTAATAGGCTTTGTTGCACTATTACATTCTAAATTCATACTAAATCTCAAGCATTTATCTTAACTCTTTTGGTTGCTAGTGTTTAAAATCATGACTTAATAATGTCATAAACTTTAAATGCTCTGTTACTGAATTGCATAAAAGAAACATCCTTCTAATATCTCATCAACTAATTATCATATCAACTTCATTCTTTATGCCAAATTTTATTTTATTTTATTTTATTGTCTTTTACATTCACTCTTTAAAATAAACAATTTCAAAAAAATTTATACACTTTTTATCAGAACAAATATTTTAAGAATCTGAAAAATATAGTTCCTGATAATTGAAGTTATTGAAATTCAGTATGTTTTTTCTCATTATTACATGCTGAGTGTTTATCAAATTTCAAGCCTCTATCTCAATTTGTTCAGGAGATAGAGCGTTTGCAGACACACACACAAATGAACAGCTATTTTTTAAAAAAAATTTAATGTCTTTTGGAATCTTTAATGCCTAAAACAATTTAAATCTGTCATTTTAAATTTTAAAACAATTGCAAGACTTACCCCATATTGCATATGATGAGTAAGTAAAATGAAACTTTCACTTCATATGTAGGTTGAAAATTATAGACTGCTTAATTGTTATATCATTTCATATGTAATTGTTGTTAATATGACTGAATTCATGATTTTTCACGAAGGAAATGTAAATTTATTTCTGAAACAAAATAAAAATTTTGCTGTTATTACTTATAATTGTAATATTTTATCAAAATATTTTTGTGTATTAATCAAGCTGTTTTGGTTATTAATTCTGGTTTAACTTTAAATTAAACTTCCCTTTTTTATGTGAATTAGTAGGATACCCCTGAAAAGCAAGTTTCTAAAAAAATATATCGTATCTTTTACACTTATTTAATCACGCATTATTAATTATTTATTTGACCTTCACTTTTAAAAATATAAACAAAGCAATGAACAGAAATTCGCAAAATTCTGAAATCCACACAACTTTTGTTTTTTACCTCTGCTCCAAGGAGTTTGAGGGAGGGAATTTGAGGTATTTTGTTAAGCTATGCTATAAGGAATTTTTATTTAAGCACATTCAATACTGTATTATTGACTTTTGTTTTGTTTTGTCTTTGTCTAGTAGTACCAAAGAAAATTATTAAATCTGAACGTTCACCTGTCTTGAAATCATCTACTCTTGTTAGAAGGAAGCATGTGAATAACTCTAATTCTATAGGTAATTGTAATGAATTTCTGTACTTATAATGTGTTGATTAATACACAATTATTTTTTAAATTAAGTTTATTGTTTTTATGTGTTATGGTTTTTATAAATTGGTTAAATATTTTGGAATAAATTAATAGGTTAATATTGTAAGTTTATTATTATATGCATATAAATTTACACTAGGGAATTACTATTACTAATTATGAAAATAAACTGTTTCATTAATTTAATAATATTCTCTATAATATTATCAGATTAAAATGTATTAATATTTGAACATGTTTATTTAGTAACTATTGATTATTTAATAAATGATTTCACTAATAGATGTCAGCATTAAATTGAGTAAAAGTAGTTTTTTTTCTTTTTTTTCCCACAATATTGATGTTACGGTTATGTCATAAAGTCATATATTTTTCTAAATAAGTTGATGGTTTTTTTTTAATAATTTTTTTTCTTTTTCTATTTTATTAAGTTTTATTTTATGCTAATAATTACTATTGCTACTTACTACTACTAATAATTTAATAATTATTTGTTGTTCATTAATATTAATTTCAGAAATAATTTAAATCTTAATTATGACTGTAGTTCAGTATTAATGGGATTATTAATGGGATTTTTTAAATGTATAACTGTTTATGAATTCAATTTGTTTGTCCATGTTCTAACTTGTGTAAATATACTCAGATTGCCGTGTAATTGATCTATGTTATTGAAGTGTTCTGAGGTATGATTGGTATTGAAAAGGAAATGACAGTTTATTTACAGGGATACCAAAAAGTATTCTATTACATTATGGTCTATAGATAAAAATCATTTGTGGTGAATTTTAATTGTTATACTATTTCAAACATAATAACATTAATGTACATTATTCAGGTGCACTTCCAGATGGTTACTATAAAATATGCACAGCTCTTAGAATTTATTTACAGAGGCACTCGAAAGAATTTCATTATATTAAGGTCTATTATGAAAAACTCTTTGTGTTGTATTTAAACCTATTTGGCCTCTGGGTCCTCATTTGGGGACCTCTTTTTTTTTTTTTCCATTATAAAAATGTAAGTATCAGATTTTTTTTAAAAAATTTCAGTTAACTTCTTTATAGCTAAATGTTTTTTTCCATTCAAAGCTAATGGATTAATGGCAATATGAAACCTGATTATCTCATAAAATAAATGTTAGTTTCATCTGAATTTTCAAAAGTGCTTTTCAGACAGTATTACGAAAAAAGTGAGAAATTTTTAAAAGCATTTAACTTAAATCTTTTAAATAAAAATGTTTGAGGATTTGTAGATTATTTACTTGTTTAAAGCTCTTAAAATTTTTATGGGATTAATTTAGGAAAATGCTTGTTAAATTGATGTTTTAAGGAGTTTTTTAGCTTTAGATCCATATTTTTTAACCTAAAGTATCAATTTCAAAAAAGATTTTTTTTTTTTTTTGGGGGGGGGGGGGGCATTTACAATGTCATTTTGTTTAGAGTTAAAAAAAAAAAAAAAAAAAAAAACAATGAAGAAGTATTTGCATTATTATTTTATCTTCGGAACTGAAGAGGTTAATGGCGTTGAACAGTTGCAAAAATAATGAAATTCTACGAGTTTCCCAAGCACTGTACAATATGGAATACAAAGTATTTATCTTTAATATTACTCAAAATAATTTGTTTATGATAATCTATTCCCAAAAAATTATCTGTAACATATTTAGTTAGGTTTCACTATTTTCAAACAAGATGAAATTGATATATATTAATGAGGTTTATTTGATGATACTTGCTGCAGAACGTGTTCATATCATTTATCATTCATGTATGGGAACACATAAAAAGTTTAAGATACTATGCTATATCTAAAGTATTATCCATTAGGGATAATTGCTGAAAATGTATTTTCAGTTATGATATGTGTTTTTAATTTAACCAAATTTTTGAATTCTATGTGGTGTGTATATATTCTGTAGACCGTATACAGGGCTACACATAAGAATTCATAAATACTACTGTGCATTAACAGGAATTTCTTAAATACTTTTTTAAATCAGGTTATTCATTTTTGAGTTCAACTATACTTAGTGTAGTAATATATATAATCATTACATGCAAAGCAATGGGTATATAGCCATCTATGGATAGTTATTCCAACAGATGTAATTTCAACAGTTTTAAGCTTATTTTCACTTAAATTTTTGCTCAATTTGCTGCATGTATAAAAAAAGAAAAGAATTCAAGTAGGCTTCTGTCCATCTACGAGGGGTGATCCAAAAAAAAAAGTTTACAAGGCAAAGGAAAAAGTATTTATTAACAATAGAAACAAGATACAAATGGCAATCAAGAGACACATCTGTCTTTTACTTTTCTACATAGTCGTCAAACCTGTTTAGGCATTTGTCAGAATGCTCTATCAACTTATTTATCTCATCTTGGTAGTAATCAGGACCCTGTTCATTGAGCCATTTCTCGGCAGCTGTTTTCACTGCATCGTCTGAGGTGAACCGTGTTCCGGATAAGTTTCGCTTCAACGCCGGAAAAAGGAAATAGTCACTTAGAGCCAAATCGGGGCTGTATAAGTGGTGATTCCAGACCTCGCACTTGAACCTTTGCAGCAATTCCTGAGTCTGGCGAGCTGTATGGGGCCTGGCATTGTCATGCAGAAGAATGACTGTGAATTTGTCTCTGAATTTCGGATGCGGCTACATTCTTGGCCCATAAAAATCGAATTACGGCTTGCACCTCTATGCGAGACCACTTTTCTAGACGTCATGCCATTACTGACATTCTTAAGTATCTGCGTATTGGCACTACTTACTTGTAGAACCGCTCTAGGACAACTAGCGCCATATGTCAACCACCCTGGGTGGAAATATTCGCTCCACAATTATTACGCTTCAAATGCTTCTGCTTGTAAACTTTTTTTTGGATCAACCTACGTATTAGTAAAAATTGTTGAAGATGAATTTTCAACTGTGTTATATGTCTATTTGTTAAACTAAATTTTAGCTCTCAATGTGAAATGTGTATGAAATCTATAGATCATATGCAAAGGTACTTTTCTGCCTATGAGTAATAATTGCTGAAATCTGGTATTTAAATGTGTTATGCATTTTCTAAAATGTTTATACATGTGTATGCAAGTAAAAATAGTCTGGCACATTCAAGAAGACATGACAGTAGATGGTACAAATACCCTTCAGTGTTATAGCAGAGATGGAAAATGACAAGACGACCACCCAGGCAAGAATGAAGAAACAAAATCAGAAAAATTATTGAAATTACTTTGATGACCTAAGCACTGAGCAAAAAACAACTGAAAAATTTCGAAGAAACATGCATTCAACTGTAAATTAAAATTGTTGATAGTAATTATTATAGATAAGGAGTTTAAGAAGAATTTCAGGTCCATTAAATGGACATTTTTTTTACAATTTTAAAATTAATCCCTTCACAGAGATCTTCCTCATAAAGATGCAAGATAAATCATTTTCAGGTCTACCTTTTGCAAATTATATATTAACCTTCCTTAAAGTTAAATTTATCCATCTCTTTCATAAAAGTGCTACATCACTTTTACATATAGCTGACACATACATCGTAAAAAGTTTTACATATTTAGCAGACGTCAATCACAGCCAACATGAAATAGAATCTAGAATTGACCAACTTAGTGCAGAGACTGAATGATTCTACCTTCAGTAAAAATTCTTTATTTTGTTTGACAACACTTTTTGGTGTTTGAAAACATGATTAATTTTTTGAAATAAACACAATTTCACAATTTTTTTTTTCTTGTTCTTTTTATTCATTTATTTATTTTTTGGTTGAATATTGGTTATAAATGCATTCTTTATCTCAGAACATTTGCATTTCAGTGAATTCTCTGCAATAAACTGAGTGATTTTTTATTTAATTTTACTTTAAATAATTAAAGGGAAAAATTAAGCAGAAATTAAAGATTCTGTACTTTACTCTTTCTCTGTATGTGTTTCACACTCTCTCTCTTTCGTCTATTTATTTTTACTATGTTTACTGAAGAAATGCAGTTAATAGGTTACACTACATATAACTTATCTAGATGGAAGTTTAGCAATATTCTGGCAATATATATATATTTTAATTTATGGAAATATTAGAACATAACTTTTATGATGCAAAATGTGCCATTATTGAATTTTTTTATGATCTCAAATTGTATATCATAGTTTTCATAATATCATAAATGTATCACAGAGATTGAGCATTTCAGCTTGACCTAGTATTCATACTCCAGATACACTTAAACTTATTAATTTACATTAGGTTCTGTGCTTACACTTTCATATCAAATAAGTCTTTTTCAATAGCAACAAATTTAAATCCATAGTGCTCAGGGGTGTGGAAATAAATCATTTTTCTGGCCACTAAGCGAGTGAAATTTTTTGTAGTCTTTGAAAACTGCTGACTGTTAGAGATATGTCAAAACTTTTTTTACTAGTTAGTTTATATTTTAAAACTTTCCTAATTACTGTGATATAAACAGGGTATTAAGTTCTATTCTTTATTAAATTTTCCATTGCTCTTGTATATGTTTCTTTATGGGGGGGGGGGGGGGGGGAATAAAAATGCATTGAAGTAACTGTAATAGGCTATTTTTTTGCTGTTATTAAAATTTTGTAATAACATCTTTCAGCTTTGTTTCATTTTGCTGGCTGGTAAGATTTTCTAGAAATTCCCCATCGCTGATAGTACACAGTCCGACAAATTGAGCTTGAAATATTTTTTTTTTAATCAATTTAAATTTTGTTTTTAATACAATGAGAAAACTATAGTTTAAAGAAGCTAAATGTGATAAAATTGTATTTAAAACGAATCAAAAATGACAAAATTAAAATTATTTAAACTAAACGTATTTTAAAAAATTCAACAAAATTTTTTCTTTAAAGAGTATTTGATTTGAAAGCAGAGTTGGGCAAAATACATTAAAAAATCATTTTCGATACAAAATATATTAGTTTTAGAACCTAAAATGCAAAATACATTTAAAAATTTTAAAAGTTGTGTATAACATTGGGGGTTTTCACAGACTGTGTCTGGCATGGTCAGCAGTCCGGTTTTGGACATTTTTTTTAATCCACAACACTCTGGCCGGGCCGGCCTGGACTTGCTCTTCAGTCGTTCCGGGCTGGTCCGATCCAGATATCCTGTTTAAATTTTCCTGAAGGATAGTCTCAAATGGACCTGTTCATCATTCTTTCGGGTCCTGGGCTTTATTTTTTTCTTTGCAAATTCGGGCCAGGCCTGATTTATTCTGTCCAGACCGGACCGGGACATGACTTCATTCTTCCTAGAGGTCTGAATTAATCAAAAATTGTAATTTTTCCGAATCCAACGTAGATGTAAGTATATTTCTCATGAATAATAAATAAGATGAAATTTTATAAGAAATATTAAATAAACAGCATGTTAAACATTCTCATTTAAATCCTGGAAATATCATAACATGTAACAATACGACGTTCGGAATATCATGAAACCAAATAATTTTTTGTTGTTTTTTAAGTGATGGTTTTTAGTGTTTAATAGATAATTAGTGTATTCCATTTGTGCATCCCTCTTCATGGTCTGTTTCAACACTTTGAGGGACAAGCAATTGTGTTTCTGTAATGTTCATTTCACTCCGGAATAATCGAAAAATTTTAGTTTAAAAATTTAAAAAAGCAATTTTGAAACATATTTGAACCAAAGTTAAGTATATAAAATTTAGTTAAAAGTTTATAGTGTGAATCTTGATTAAAATTAAGTGGGATATAACCAGTGTTGAATTCAAACACTTTTTTCTGGGAGGGAATTCAGTGGCTCTGGAGGGGGACATTAGAGAGTTCTGGGGGGGGGGGGGGTACTAGAATGTACTTTTTGACAATTGAAAACGCAAAATTTCAATTTTTCCAGGGAGGACATTTTATTGCTCTGGGGGTAATATACATAAACATGTATCTCCATTAACGACAGGTCTAAAGCCAAAACTCCGGTTTTTAACATACTCAATTGTAAATACAATTATTAAAAATGTGATCTATATAAATAAATAGAACTATTTATATAATAAAATTATCTCCAAATTAAATGAATATCAGGGGTGGGATAAATATGCCCGAACTTTGATAAAAAGGATACAAAGAAACTAAATAAAATATTGCAATCAAGGTATAACGGTATAAAACTAAAAAATTTACCTTTAAATGTGTTTTAAAATTCGTTGTTGCGTCGAAGGTTCCACTTATAACGATAGACTTTGTTGTACACATTTGGGATGCTCCTTTAACTTTGCTGTTACTATCAATGGAAATTATTTTAAAATATTTCCAATCTAATATAGCGCAATGTGCACTATCGCAATTCATTGATATATTGTTATCCGGAGCTGGGGCAATATCAGCCATTCTTTCACGAGATTTAAACATACATTACATTTCTTTCTGCTACTACATTATCTTTCTTTCTATGGTACTTAAAAAGTACTATACACAGCAAAACTGAATGATTCTTCCTGTTTATCATATAGTAGTTTTTGTCGTTCTCACAGCAACTTTATAATTATGAAAACTAGAACGTTAGAATTGTACATGTGCAGTTCAGCAAAAATGCTTAAGTAAAACAGAAGCATTCATTCTAATCCTTATCATAGCAATAGTTGAAAAAGTATGTTTACATTAACTTCTAGAAACGAATCCTATCAGACAAAACAAAACAGAGAGGCATCTGATTTTCTTTTGTAAATCTTACATCTGCAATGGTTTAAACGAAGCAACTTGAAATCTACAAAAATGTATTTTGAGCATGAAATGTATTTTCAAAATACAAAATAGTTGGAAAAAGTGTTTCAAAATACATTACTAAAATACTTTCGTTACGCTGGGATAAAATACAAAATACAAATGTATTTTGAAAATGTATTTTAAATACATGTATTTTCGATACTGCCTATCTCTGCTTGAAAGTGCATCTTTATTTCATCGCAAATCTATGATAAATCACCAAAAAGAACTTTTTTTCTCTCTCTCTTTTGTGAATGCTTTATTTAGGTTCTTGTGAATTTTTTAACTAAACATATTTAGCCACACAAGAATAATATTCTGTAATAATAATAATAAAATTAAAGATTTTTCTGAATATGTCCATACAATGACTTTTCTTTTTGAATTCAAACTGAAATTATCAGCTATTTTAGTTTGATTTACATTACTAAACAAAAAAGAAAAAGGATAATTTTTTATGAGAAGTACCAAGAAAATTTTAATGCTGCATAAAATCCAGCAAAATACTTATAAACAAAACCTTTTTTTAATTTGAAGTTCAGTAAAGCTTTCCTTGCTTTGTATGAAGTTATTCAAGTTAGAAGGTTAATACTTAAAGCTACCGATTTTGACTTTAGGCTTGATCAACATTCTTAAAAATGAGTTAAAGTTCACCTCAGACGTTATAACAGGTTTTTACAGCTTGCAAATATTTGCATTATATGTTTAGGTTTAATGAGATAAATATTATCATAGAGTCTGCATATTTCATCCATTATAGTAAAATAGTTTAGATAATATTATCTATAAAAAATTGTAATTTCTTATAAAAGAATGAAAGTAATAAATTTGAATAATTGTTCTAGCAATTTTTTCTACTCATGAAATGTTTAATTTCTGAATTGTATGTCTTCAATTTTTTTTAATTTAATATTTTAACCAAAATACATGCATAAATTATCATTTTCTGTAAATTCAGCAGAGATAACTTACAACATTGGGATGGAATAGTGAATATTCCAAATTTATAATAAAACAGTTTGAACATTAATATTTTTATATCTTTTTTGCTCTGTTGTGAAATTTATAATTACACGCTTATTTATTAGCACTAAACTTTATGAATTTAATAACTTATATCTAATTTTAAATTTCCTTATTCAAACACAATCATGTTAACATCTATTTTATTTTTCAGGTTCCTCTTTAACAAATGGTATTTTGAAAAAACAGACCAAAAGGAAATTTCCTGAAAGGACTTCTAAAAGACGTACTCAAACTATTTTTAAACAAGAACCTTCTAACTCTGAAGGTAGTCATTCAGACTCAAATGGTGGTAATCAGTCATCTTCACCAGAAAGTAACAGTAGTATTGACACTAAATGGGGAAAACAAAATAAAAGGCTACGTAGAGATACTAATCGCAAGTTCCATAACAGATTAAGGCCTAGAAATCATCTTAAGCACAAAAGACATTCTAGTTCACCTTTATTAACAAGACATACTCGAAGGTTTGGACTTCGTTCACGTTCCTCATCTCCTGAGAATCAAGAGGTGAATGTGAAAAAATCTCCTGAAAAGGCTTCACTATCGCCTCTACATACACGCTCTCAAAGACCCAAAGGACCTATCATTCATCATGTGTTACGCAGCTCAACACAGAAACCTCAAAAGTTTATCTCAGGTGACAGTTCTGAATCAGATGAATTGACAGTTAATAATCAAAGTGCTCGGATCTCAAGTAGTTCAAATTCCCAGAATACCTCTAACAAAAAAGTCTTTCCAAACACTCGAAGCAGTGTTAAACATAATGTAACTGTATATAATGAATCCGAAGCAAGTTCTGATGTTGAAGAAAAACCACGAAAAGCAACCCGTGCCACTGCTAAATTAAAACCCAATGCCACTCGTGCCTTAACAGCATCGCCTAGTAAAAAGGAATCTCCTCGAAAAAATACTTTCAAACAAAGAATTCAAACTAGAAATCGTGGTCAGAGAACTGTAAGGTATAGAGAAGACTCAAATGAAGAGGAAGTGGGAGGAATTGGTGAGGTGGATGATGCAGATGATGGAGAAGATTCATTTAAAAACTCTGACTCTGAGAACACTGAACCAGTTTTCTCATTTAGTAGCAGAGGGCGATTACGTAAGTTGACTAAGGGTCTATTTTCGTGAATAAGTTTCTTGTGCTATATATGAGATTTTTTTTTTTACATTTGTTTATGATAATTATAGAGGTGCCTAGCATTTGATTAACTAGCTGTTAATTGTTTTAAAATGTACACCAAAGATGTTTAAAGTATGTTAAGTAGAGTAATTTATGAAATGGTTGCTGATTGCAATATTAAGTCCTTCACTAAAGTTATTGATTCAGTGCTTCAAATAGTTATCAAATGATTGTTTAAAAATACTTTTTATGCAGAATGCATTTTATTTGTTTATTTATAATTTCATTCAAATAGATATATTTAAAATATATATTTAACTTATTTAGTTATTCAATGCTGAATATATTATTTTTTCTTTTTATCTTTGCGAACTTGAGACCGGTGTTCTCTTATTTTTTCTTAAAAATAAAGTATATGAATTTCATAGCCTGCAAAATATTTTTTTAAATTATAAATGGTCTGTTGTAATAATGTTTCTTAATAAATGATTATAATATTTTTCCCTCGGAGGTATGACTGCTGTCAAATATCTTATTTACTAGTAATTTTGCATATATTTGTTACTTATATACTATGCCTTTTGAAGTAGGGAAGGAAATATAATACTTGAATATAAGAATATGATATATAATGAAAATGTAAGATAAGTGAAAAATATATAATTTAATAATTTTTAACTCTATATTCTACGATGTCTTATTGTTTGATAGCTAAAAATACAAATTATCAACTAATACTTGCTTGCATTATTTTTATTACCAAGTTTAATAAAATTATTCATTGGCAATTTACATTGTTTAAAAGCTGTGTCTGATTTTTCATCTTACACTGCTTTTATTTATTTCTAAAACTATCTACAAGATATCAAACAAATATAAGATTAGCAAAATAAATAAATTATTAATTAGTTTAATCTGAAGTGCTTTTAACTTCTCTGAACTTCAGATTTTTCATATTGAAAGAGGGTAGAGGGGAAAAAAACTGGCTTTAAGAATTGAAATATTGAAATTTGGGACAATGAGAGTTGCTAAAGTTCCTAATTCTTTAGTCTAAAAAAAATCTTTAATTAAAGATATTAGGTAATTTGAAAACTGAAAGTTTACTATTTATTTTCTGTATTTTAAAAGTTTAGTTAGATTTACCTAATGAATTTTCTTGGGGAAATTCTGTTTTGTTTTTCCAAAAAATTTGAGACCATGTAAAAAAGAAAAAAATACTCAAAACTTACTTGTTGATTTCATAATTTCAGATAAAAGAATCTTGTGGGTGGGTAGTAATCTTTTAATTTCACTACCCAGATGATCATTTGAATATTAAGTACTGCGATTCAATTCGTTTACTGAGTAACAGATATCAAAATACTTCCTTTTATCAGCACTTATTTTGCATAAGGACTTCCTTTTATTCTAAAGTTAGTTTTTTAAATAAATAAATTAGTTTATTATATTTAATTGTTGAACTTTTACATGGTATACTTATTTATGTATGTTATTGTTATTATTTGTAGAATAATGGTTATTCATGTGCTGGCACATCTATAATTTTTCTATCAACTCGTTTTAAACTCTACATTCATTTGTAATTTTGTACATATATAGTTAGACTGATATTTAAATTTTTCACTGTACAGTTTTATTATTTATAACTGACATAAAGTACCGACGTTATGACTATTTCAACATCATGTAAATATGAGAATCACTTTATTTGACAGCTGCTACATTATTAATGTCTTTCACAATCAATTCCAAACTTAGTCCTATGAACTTTTCTTTTATTTTAAGCATTGTACATAAATATGCATGTGTTCATTTACATGCCATCATTTTTGTAGTGAATGAGCAATGGAATTCTTTTGTTCTTTTTGTATAGAAAGTTGCCTTTTTTTATTTTGTTTTGTTCCCTTTGTTCTTTTGTTTAGTTAAAAAACATGATTGTCACCCTATGGCATATTTATTATGAAATTTGTAAACATTCTGTTATAAATTAATTTATATTTGTCAAGCCTCTATGTATTTATACCTAAATATATTTTTTTTTTTCATTTTTAAGAGCATGTTTACTTTAAAGATTTATTTATTTATTTTTTAATATTTCCTCCAATCAAAAAAGTGACATTTTATTTCTATTAAAACTTTTCTTACCTCAGGAGGAAAATATGAAATCAGGAAAATGTTTTTCTTCAGCACTTTGTGTGATAATAAAAATTAAAATTTCATTTCTAATCTGATTTTGTAAAATGAAATAAAGATACATTTTTCATTTGTATTCGTGTTTTATTTCTTTTTCCTGACACTAGTTGGCACTATATACATATTTATAAATCTGGCTGTAACATGACATGTGAAAAACACATTGAAATAAAAACAGTATTTATTTATTTTTCATTCTGTTCAAGAGAGTGATTTCTACATGTGATTTCCATCTTGAGGTTCTGATGAAATAATAGATCCTTGGGGAATGTGGTGTTTTTACCATCCCTATATGTGCCATCAGACTTTTATTCAATAATAGCAACATACCTACATTTTAAGCAAAGGATAAATTGATAACTAAAAACTGTAGGTGCTTATAAGTTGCTCTAGATACTAGCTCTAAAATTATGATCTATGTTATACTTAAAATTTTCTTTAAATATCGGATATTATTTATTTTTGTAACCCAATCCGATACTCATTTCAGTGTAAGAAAAGATTTTTCAATTACTCTTAAGGCAAAAAGAAAGAAACTTTATAAAAAACTAATGAGAAAAAATATATATATATATTTTACTCATCTTAACTAGTAACACATATCAGCATTTAGTAGTAAGTGACTATTGGAGAAATAAAAATTGAAAATAGTTTTTTTTTTATTTTAAAAGTAAACAAGCTCATCCTGCATGAACATTTCCTTTCTTTTGCAGTTTTGCACACAAATTTTATTGCATGGCTTGTATTTTATTTATTATTATTATTTTTAAAGTATTGGAATTTATGAAAAAAAAAAAAAATAGTATATTTATGTTTTATACTATGGTTTATAAGATTACTTTGTGTAGAATGCAAAGTTTAAACTTAAAATTTAAGTACTAATTCAATTTTAAAGTTGTATTTTGTAATGAAAATAATGCTTATGCAAGGTACTTTTGATGAAGTTATTAAATATACAAAAGGTGCCTAAAATGCTTTTAAAATTAGAAAATAATTTGTTGAAAATTTTAGCCATATAAAAAATTAACATACTCTTTTTATATATTGCTGGTATGTGTTATTAGAATATGAAGTGTTTTTTTACATAAATAATAAATGTGCTAAATACATTATTAAAATAGATATTTTTCATCAGAGAAATGATGGACCAAAATAAGTGTTAGAGAACAAACATATTATTAAATTAAAATCGCTTATAACTAAAAGTGTTTAGGGGTGTGATAATAACAGAAAAATTGAAATTTCAGTTACTAAAAAAATTGGTTCTCAAAGTGCAAGCTTCAAATCATAAAAATCTTAAGTACTCATTAAAAAATATGTAGCATCTCATCATGTATAATAAAACTAAATTTGTATTGAAGCATTTTCAAAAGTTGCACTGGATAGTCACAAAAGAAAGATGTTTTGTAACAAAAGCAATGAATCTGTTTTATATCTAAAAAAAGGACCTTTTTTGTGAGAAAAGATTATTTGTTTTTAGAAATATCCCTTTGACCAATGATTTCAAAAGCAACACCACTATTGGAATATGGGGGAAGTAACAAACAGTTGAGTTTAAGGGACTGTATCACTGTAATTACTCCATTTTTTTTGATAATTTTAAAATACTGTGAAAGTAAGATACCAGTTTTAAAATGCTGGCATTTAATAAGATGGGCATTGGAAATGCATTCTCATACATAATGTTCAGGGTGACATTTTGGGAAATCTTTATTATTTTTTTTTTTTTTTTGGGGGGGGGGGAGGGGCTATAAGTGTTGGTCTTGTCAAAAAGTTGTATATAATATTAAGAAGATTTATAACAAATTTAAGCAGGTTTAATACCTTCTGAATTGACGAAGTTGTCGATTTTTTTTCCTTCTTCAATCCCCTCCTTTTTTCCTAGATAAGAGTTAGTCCTGTCAAGAACTTGTCAATATAAAAGTTGTAGACATTAAGAAATTTATAACAAATTTAAGTGAATTTGATATAAATCTTTATTTGTCTTTATCCTCTAATCTAAGCACTGATTGCTGTTCTGTATTTTTCATATAAACACTTCACATCTCATTATTCTTACACTTCTTAAAACACAGTGCTGTTCAAAATATTTTTGTTTATTTTATTTTCTGGAAATGTAATATTATATGACAGCTGCTTAGAAATTTAAATCTTATGTTCCCCTTTTTCCATGAAAGATCCTACTTATTTGACACCAAACTTCAGTCAAAAATTATTTTATTTTTCCCTTAATTTGAAATTTTTAAATAAAATCTTGATTGCAGGCTCTAATCCAAATAGTTTTTATGTTCTCAAAAAAAAAAAAAAAAAAAAAAAAAAAAGTCAAAGATTAGAGATAAATTTAATGATATAATACCAAATGACCTGCTCATCTATGATGAGGAAGTGAATATTAATTGAATCCTTTAATTTGTTGCATTTTTGCATAATTGATATCAGCCATCCAATAAAAGAAGAACGATTCATCAGCTGTTCGGTCATTCAAAACAATCTTATTTTCTCTGATAAAGGGTAAATTGGCAAAAAGTATTCTTTTGATAGAAAATGTTATCTAACACATAATTAATAATTTTCTGTTTGGGAGTATTTATTGTTTGAGAAGCTTTTTCTATAATCAAATATGAGCGTGTTTCAAAATTAATGAACAATTTTTTGAATGTAAAAAATTTGAAAAAAATTATTATAGGGAAAAAAATAGCCTTTTTTTATGCAATGCAGAAAGAAATCGAATCATTTATATTTGGTTGCAGAATTCTATACCAGTCATTTTACAAGCGCATTAAACCCTGGGCTAAATAAAGTAGATGAATGCTCTTTTTGTTTACACAACTGGAATTAAGCTTCACATTATTTTATCTATTTTTGCAAAATCTTTCACAGCTTTCAAATAAGATAGAATAATAGAAATATCGCTGAATTTTAAAGCACAGAGCACCAAATTCTGAATGAAATATTTGTAGTTTTGAAAGGGAAACAAACTATTTTTATTGTTCATGTCAAAGTTGGTAAAAATAAGAAATCAACAGATATATAAGAAGAGAGAGTTCAGAAGAGGAACAAAAAATATTGACACTAAATACCGTCCCATACACTACTACCATCAAAAGTAGGCGGTTTGGGTAGGGGGAAGGAATCAAAGAGAATATTTTCATGCATAATAGTCATGACGTCAGATATGGCATATTGCTTGGATACTGACTTCAAATAAATGGTTGCTGTGTTGTATTTTCTATTTTTCTTTAATATTACAGCTATATCGAACAATTATATCTCACAGATGAGTGTTTTAATACGTTATAAGTAGTGCTAACATTTTCTACGATTTATATTTATTTAATAAGAAATGAAGTATAGCAACTGTTTGTTTAAAGTCAGTATCCAAACAAAACGTTTGGATACTGAGTCTGAGGTCTTTTTGTCTGAGGTCAACACTAAACAACTGAGGTTTGTTTTGTTTTTTGTCTGAGGTCACACTAAAAGCATCTATATTTAAGATTAACTTAAAAATAATTTTACAAATATTGAGTTAGCATGGAAAAATATTCCTCCTATAAAAATAGCCAGATGATCTCAAGTTTTAAGAGCTTTTTCTTAGTCATGAAAATTAACATTAAATTGGTGGTAAAATGGGTGTTATCATCCCTTTCTCCCTAAAGAAGGAGAACACCCCATACATTTTAATCCCCAAATTATCTCAGAAAAATATTAAAATAGCCATTTGGCTGCAAATTATGTCCTTTTTATTTAACAAAATTTTTAAAGGTCATCTTCATACAGAATTTATACGAAACTAAAATTTTAAATGTCAACACCTGATTTTGACGTTTTATTTGGCCTTTTTTTTAAATATATTTTTTACCTTATGATACCAAACTCTTAAGTTATGAAGTAGTTTAAAAATGATGAAGATTTAAATTTTGAAATACTGTGTTAAATTCATTTACAATGCCAGTAATCTTTTTAACAGGGTTCGTACAGACTCCTTGGACTCCTTAGAAACTACTTAGAAATAAAAACGTTCCCAAGTAGTACTTGGAACTACTTAGATAAACAAAATACTCCTTAGAAACTCCTTACATTGTATTGCGATTTTGCATGTGAGCAATATTGCTCTTGGGAAGGAAAAAAAAATTGTGATTGTAAAGTGCACAGTAAACCTTTTTATGCACATTATTCATCAGAAGCACAGCAGTGACTGGTTGTGATCATACTAATAGCCACCAAAGTGATTTACTTTTCACGGCCATAACTGAAAGAAAAGTGAAAAGAATCATCCAGACACCTCTAAGCTTCTAATTTCAAAAAGTGATTACACTGTTTAATTCCTTCATAGCTAGATATACAACATTGATTTCTTCTTCTTAATATGATTCATCATCCTTAATTTTGCTGATAATGGTGGATTCAGGGGTGATTCTCTTCTGAAAATTTAAGACATCCTCTTCCAAAAATTTGAATTTGGGTTATCAGTTCTGCATAATTGCCAACTGATACTGTTTTGCGCTCGGAAAAAACAATCGCGGAGAAATACAAATTTCGTGTAAGAATCGCCGAAAAAGCACACATTTCGTCAATATTTCATGGAAAAACGACAATTTTGTCAATGATTTTGTCAAAAAATCGCTGAAAAACGCAAATTTCCTGTCTGGATCGCAGTTAAAATGGCAATTTCACCAAATATCGCAGATAAAATGCTAAATTCGTTAAAAGACTGCGGGAAAAAATGCCGTTTTCGATAAAAAATTGCTTACAAATATTTTGTCAAAAGATCACAGAAAAAACACCCATTTCATCAAAAGATCGTGGGGCAAAACGCCGTTTTCAAGAAAAGATCGTGTAAAAATGCAAATTTTGTCTAAAAATCATCGAAAAAACATCAATTTCATTAAAAAGAAAGAAAGAGACATGGAAAAATGACGATTTCATCAAAAGATCGCAGAAAAACTGCCAACTTCGACAAACGATCTCAATAAATCGCCGATTTTGGTAAAATATCGCAGATAAATCTCTGATTTCGGCTGAAGATCGCAGATCCCCCCCCCCCCCTCTCGCGGAATCCCTGCGGAATTGGGGCTGTGCAAGTGCATGCCACATTGATAACAAAAAAAGTGGCAAGTCCTTAAGATTTCTTGGACTCCTTGGATTTTTTCTTCCGAACTCTGTATGAACCCTGTTTTAAGCATAAAATCTTGGTGGAATGAGCTGTAATTTTGGATTTGCATATTTTGAGTAATGTTATGTTATTCAAAATATGCAAATCCAAAATTGCAGCTCATTCCACCAAGTTTTTATGCTTAAAAAAAATATATATATGTATAAGTCACAATTCAAATTTTTTCTAAATTATATTTTAAAAATTTATTAATTGAATATTTTCTTTCACTTTTGCTCAGTCTATTTAAAGATGTTCTTAAATCAAAACGATCAACTTTGTGACATATATTTTATTTTTGTTCGGAAATGCATGTAACTAGCAGGTGTTGTTCAAAAACTATCTAATTGCACTCAATTTTTCTGTTTTTCAAACGTAATAGATCTTTTAGAACAAGCTGTCAAAGTTGAGGTTTTGAACTACATTTTTCGACGAAAGCAGAAAAAACAGTCTTATAAAGAGTTTA
The DNA here is from genome assembly GCA_964019185.1 of Maratus speculifer. NCBI lineage: Eukaryota > Metazoa > Arthropoda > Arachnida > Araneae > Salticidae > Maratus > Maratus speculifer. The sequence continues at coordinate 288,318,241 of OZ025295.1, forward strand.
AAAACATGGGATCAAAATTGCTTATAACTCGATTGGTAATTTGTCATAAAATGGAAAACAAAGTTCGATTCAAAATCTCTGCCATAATCAGGCCTTCCAATTTTACATCCTTCTGTTAAAAAAGTAATTTGTAAATGTGTCAAAATGTTTTGTGCTAGTTGAGCAGAGCATTTGAGAACATTTGATTTTATCTAAATGTATAACTTCAGTGTAGTATTTAGTGTACCATTTACAATAACTTTTACAAAAGAAAATCTGAACTAACAAGGAAGGTCTCCATACGGGCATACTCAGAAAAATCTGAAAAAATTACAGAATGTTCTTCTCATACAGTTATATATGTTTATAAAAAAAATTTCGGCGGAATTTCCTTATTACGTCCGTAAAAAAATAATAAAAATTCCATTTATTTGGCGATTTATCTCCGGTTGGCGAAAAAACGAAATTTTGAAAAATACGCTTTTACGCTACGAATACTTTTTAAAGAAAAAACTTTCTATGTTCAATTTATTTAAATAAGTTTAGTTTAAGTAATTTTAGTTTTGCATTTTTACTTTACTTTAAGTGTAATTTTGTCATATTCGTTTATATGTACTTTTAACAAAATGAAATTAATATATTTTATCATTTAAAACACAATTTAAATTGATTAAAATTGTTCCAAATTGAAAAATACACTGTTAAAAATCTGCTGCATTTTGTTGCAGCACGGTTACTTGGCCGTGAAATGGAGCTTTCTCATTGGTTGGAATAGAGATATTATATACAAGCGGTGGAGTGCGTTGCAACAAAATGCAGCAGATTTTTAGCAGTGTATGACGCGGTCAATTGACCATGCTATGGAGCATTCTCATTGGTCAGAAGAGAGATATTCTATAAAAGTAGTGGAGTGACGTTGCAGTAAATGCTGCAGATTTTAAAAAGTGAAGTCAATTAAAATCAATTTTCAGATTCGTTAAAATCGTCTGCTTTTGGCGAGGAAATGCATTGCTCGCCAAATCCCGCGTCGCTTTCAGCTTTTCACGCCAATTATTCCAAACTATTTTATTTTTTTACATATCTAATAATGTAATTCCGCCGCTAATTTTCACAGATCTTTTATTACCTACATGAGTAGTTTAATTCGTATTTTTTTCAAAAGATTCTGCGTATGCCCCCAAAGGAGACCTTCCTTGTAAGAATCTTCAATCTGTAGCTTGCGGACCATAGATGAGAATATCTCAGTTCTTCACCATGTTATTTTCAAGTAACTTGAATAATAATTTCAAACAACACATAAACAGAGCACTATAATGGGAATTTTGTAAAGTTGTGTATTAGATCAGAAGGACCTGAGGGATAGTACCTATTCTTGCTAGTTGCAGACATTTATGTAAGTTAAAAAATTAATACCTATTTCTTTATTGAGTCTGGATTTCAATCTAAATCAACATATTTGATACAAAAATATAATAATATATATATATATATATAAGTATTTTTATAAAAATAAACAGAGTAAAACTGATGCCTGAATTTTTGGGGAATGAACGAACATTTCGTGAAAATATTGTAATAATTATGCCATCAATACTTGGAAAAATTGTCAAATGTAAAAATGTTCCTCAAATTTTTTTTTTTAATTACAATTTCAGAAAAGCTATTAGAGCTCTGTATATCAATAAAAACTTATAATTACTTTCGATGTTTAAAAAATTTTTTTTTGCATACTTAAAATTAAAAGAAACAGCAATAATTTACTATAGTATTAAATAAATGTAACGAATAAAGTCAGAGCAAATGATCACTTAATAAAATGCAACATATAATTTTGGAAATAGATACAATCCGTTAACTTTGTGGCAACATTCAGCTGCACAGCATAATGTTACTACAATTATATTTTGCTCTTTAGCAAATTGATTTAAAAAAAATTCTTATTTCAGCCTATTCTGATTTTTTATCCTTTTGTTTCTCATAAATACATTAAATTTGATTTTATCTAAATGTATAACTTCAGTGTAGTATTTAGTGTACCATTTACAATAACTTTTACAAAAAAAAATCTGAACTAAGAATCTTCAATCTGTAGCTTGCGGACCATTGATGAGAATATCTCAGTTCTTCACCATGTTATTTTCAAGTTTTCGGTGAAATCGATAAAACCTTTCAAAATGTCTTATAATATCATTTCTCTTCAACAAAAATTACCAAGGAAGCAATGAAAAGTCACACATTACACATTTCATAAAGTTCCTCAATTTTTTTGTTTCATTTTAATTAATATTAAAAAATAGCTTTTCGAATCACACTTTAACAAGGTGTTTTTCCAAAGAAGATGTGCCAATTCTTTTCTGTCTTAAATTTTAAGAATTAACTCAATTTGAAATACTCATGCATGTATTCATCAGTTAATTTAAAAATTATTCTCAAAATGCTTGGATTAATTACTTAAGAAAGTAACTTTTATTTCATTTAAAAGTTATATATTTTTCAAAAACTATCAAATTTACCAATATAATCGTTTAACTAAATGTTTAGTAAACTGATATTTCCCCCTCTATCATTATTCATTGGTGAAGTGAATTTACTTGTCATGTACTCTAGGTTAAAAACCTTTTTTTCTCTAATTTGTAAAGTTGTCATAAGATTAATTTTGCATATTCCAAACAAGAAAATTCACATAAAATAATTTTTTTTAGAACAACAGAGAATAGTAAATTTAAAGATTCATGCTAGTTTGATATATTGTTACTTTTCATAGTATACAAAATTTTACAATAAAAACTGCACATTTTGATATAGTTCTAAACTGAAGGTTTGACAATAAAACCGACATTCCATTTAATTAAATGACTATCTCAAAAACAAATGAAAAAGTTTTGTTAATTCATACAGGGAATTCAAAACAACGTCAAAAATGAAAGGGCAAATCAGGCATAAAAGGATCAAAGAACAATTCATAAATGAATCTAGGGTGGTAATTTACTTCTTCAGTTAAAAATTCGGAATTAATCCTGGAAATGTGATACAATAAGTTAACTTTTGGGCATCATTCAACTTTATACCATAATGTCACTGATCCCCCACTCCTCCCTGAAGTGATAATGGTATTTATACATAGCTTCTTTGCAACCGTGTCCAGATAGGATTGAACTAGATGTTCCCTACACCAGAATGTGGCTGTGGTTACATATTGTATCATTGACTGAACTACTGTGAGCCTCCAGCACTTTTTACGATATAAAATTTTACACAAGCCAAGGAAAATTAAACATAATTTCATTTTAATTATCTTCAATGTTTTTAAAGTTACAAGTTAAAATATGGGTTTACCTTGGAATAAGACACCCTATATATATTATAAATGAATGAATAAGTTAATTATGACTGCAGGCTCCTATGTGATTTTTGTTTCTGTATGCCTGATTTGTTCTTTGGTTTTGTTAATGTTATTTTGAATCATCTCGTTTACTTGCAATTATCAAAATTAGTATATTATACCCTGATCATTAATGAAAACTATCTTCATAAAAGAGAAAAAATTATATGCAATGGCTTTAAAAGAAGGAACCATAACTGAATTTATTTTTATAATTTTGTATTGGAACCTCGGTTGTCGAATGATTTTAATTACAAAAAAATTAATTTCTAAATCTTTTCTTTTATAAACTGTTTTGTAAACATCCTGAACAATGAGGAATGTAAAATATCGTGTTATAGGCAAATTTTCGGAGAAAAAAAAATATGATAATCAGCAATAGGCTAAATAATGTATTATGTTAGAATCAAATAAAAAAAAAAAATCATATGATAGAATCCTAGGGAGATAGACAGATGTCTCTCGAGTTAGGTCTGCATTTCATGGTCAATCTGGTTCAGTATGAAAAATGACATTTAAGTTTGTGTCTAATCCCTCACCACCCTTATCTCCCTCTTTATTTTTAAATTTAAAGCCTGGCCCACACAATTTGAAATCATTTTAGCTTGTTTATTATTTTGCTAATATATTAAACATTCTATTCTATTAAAATTTCAGTATATCATTGAAGTGAATTTCAAATTCTGAATTATTATATATATTTAAAAATGTAAACAACATTTATTTACTATTTAACAATGCTATGAATTGAGATACAACAAATTCACATGCCTTTTTATATTTCTGCTTTATCAATGCATAAATCTATGCAATTTAAAGTACGTTGAAACGATCCTTTGAATGATATAGTGTATTTTAGGCATTACATTTTAGATTTGATTTACTACTTCGGAACTTGATAAATATGTGTTCAGAAAAAATACCATGACAAATGCTGCTTTACATTATGTGTATTTCTTTTCTTTTTATTATTATTATTTTTAATGATTAACTAGAATTTCTGTGAAGTCAGAGAAAATAGCTTAATTCTTATTTTTTTTTTATTTATTTTTTTTTTAAACAGGGAGTTAGTCTTATTTTATTTTATTTTTTTTTTAGAAAAAAGTTTTATTATAATGTGTATTATAAATCATGCTTAGTACATTTTTAAATGTGAGCTTGCTTTTACATTAAAATAAATAAAATAATTGCATACACACACATAAAAAAAAAAAAAAATTCCCATTGAAGTGAAATATGCAAATATGTATATGAAGCAAATGCTGGTAAAATTAATCCCCTCATCCTATCTAAAAATAGAACAAACTGCATGCTAAGGATTCTCAAAGCATATTCGACCATTTTTTTTTTTTTTTTTTTTTTTTTTTTTTTTTTTTAAATATAGATATATGTATATGTGGGCCTAAGCTTGTACAAAATTCTCTGTTTTGAATTATAAGAATGAAGTAGCACCAAGTTAATAATAAAAAGATAAAGATAATCAAAGTAGTTTGATGCTCATATATGGAGGGGGAACCCTATTTTTAAAAATAACCATATTTTCCTTGCATTTTTCCATTTTTTCATTTATATTAACAAATTTAATTTTAAATGTGAAACAAAAAATGTTCAAATACATTTTTATAATTTGTTGATTAATTTAAGAATATCTCTTACAGATTGCATGCATTTTTATTGTTTTATGTATATTTAATAATAATTTTTTTTTCTAAAAGCAGTTATCAAGATATAATAATTCATATTCATTCTAGTAGAAACATTGTTTCAGTGTGCCACCAAATTAAAGAGATTTTGAGAATAAAATTACGTTCAACAACCGAGGTCCCACATTGTTTAAAATATTTCATTAATGCTACTAATGCTGGTAATCCGTTGGTTTACCATTTTAGAAAATTCACCTCACGGGAATAAAGACAGTGATTCAATAGAGGAAAATCAGTATAATGGAGACACCAGTTTATCAGACACAGAAGTTCATTTATCAAATTCGTCAACAATTGAGTCCGAAACAGAATGTGAAAATGTTGAGAAATATAATCTTATTACGAGAGGATGTAGATTACGACCAAGAAAAAGAACTAACATATGCAAAGCAAATTTTATGGTCTTTACAGAGAATCCCTCTTGTCTTTCAGGTTTCAAAGGCTGTTCCAGAAGTGGAAATTATAAAAATAAACACCAGAATTCAAGTGGAATTCGTGTAAGCTATCGAAAAGCTATGCTAGGAAAAGTACTTTTGCCGATTCTTCGAGAAAAAAGCGATACTCCAGTGAACATTCCAGCGAAAAGTGGTCGAAAAAGAAGCAGAAAAGGCAAAGCACAAAAAACTACTGATTTTATGGCTGCCAGTGCAACAACAAACATGCTAACCCAAAATTTCTATCCAAATAGTCCTTATTCACAACAATCATCATCTTTTACAAGATTTGTAAACAAATCAGCAAAAATGAGAGCTAAATATCAGCGGATGAGCTTAAAAAAATTGGGTTTAAGATACAAACGAAAAGCAATGCTCTGCAAAATAGTTCTTCCAATTCTGACAGTCAAAAGAGGATTTGTTTCGAATTCGAAAACAATTCCCAAAAAAGGTAGATGGAAATCTAATGGAAATTTTCCACCAATTTTGGCAATAACAAAGAAAAGAGGAAGGAAGAGAGGCAGAGGTAGAAAAATAATAAATTCAAAATTTGCTGGAATTAACAAAAATATAAAAAAGAAAATTAGACGCAGGATTAAATACTCTCCATCTACCTCTCCTGAAAGAGATGAAAGCGTGGAATTAAAAAAGAAAAGGGGAAGACCAAGAACTAGAGCTGCTCCTCTCGCTTCTCCAAGTCAGAATGAGGACAATAGACGAAATGAACAAAAAAGTAAAGTGGTAAAGTCTAGTTTACTAAGATATGAACTTTTCAGGCACTACTCAAACAATTCTAACAGTTCATTGGGTAAATTCAATTTTAATAGTGCTTATAATAACAATTCCCAGGCTGACAAATCTCAGCTAGATGAAACTGTAAACAGTAGTGAATCGTTAACTTCTAACCAGGAACTATACAGGACTAAATCAAAAGAGAATATAAAATTACCTGGTGTTTCAATTGAAGCAAAACATAAAGTAACAACATACAAAGAAAATTGTGATTCTGACTCTACAGAGTATAAAAATGATGATGATGATGATTCTGACACTGTTACAAATCGTTCCATATCAGAAGAAGAAACTTCAATTGTGTATTTGAGTGACGCGACACAAGTTAGCACAGACACACCATTTTCATCTACTCAGGGTTCTAAAGATGTTGTAGAGAACAATATACATTTACAAAATGATGATACAAATGGTGAAAGAACACAGTTTCAAAATATAACACAAACTCGTTCTGATCCTGAAAACATAGATGTGTTTTCTAATAATGCTGTAATGTTTGGTGAAAATAATTGAAATATTTCATAATTATTAGATTTAATAGTTTGTGAGGCAAATCCAGGCTAATGATAATTAACTGTTATAATTTAATGATGCAGGATTAAAATAACATGAAACACTTTTATAAAAATATGATTGTAGAAAAATTATTAAAAAACAAATTTGTTATTAATATTACAGAAGTGTAACACGGCTAAAAAATTTTATCAATAATCTCTAAAAACACTGGCCATCATCAAAATCTTTTCGACAAAAAACTGGTTGATTCTTATACATTTCATGTTATTACATCAGAATTTGTTAACGAAATTGCTCCATCATGTACCATTTTTTTACGTGGAGGAAAGCTTGCTTTAAAATTTAAGACATTTTATAATGTAATAAAACAAGTGGAAATTAAAATTTTGTAAATAATAAAATGTATATAATGATATGTAAATTTACCTACAAATAAATTTGTATAAAACATAATTCATGTTACAGTGGGGAAAAAAGCAGAAAAATATAATAGTTTATACTGCTGGGTATGAAAAGAGGTACTTGAGTGAAGGAGGGGAGAAGTTTCAAAAGAAAATAATACAATACAAATTAGATTTTCATGCTATAAACAAATTGTTATTAAGAAAATGATATTACTTTTTTTATGATTTCAATTTTATCTAACATTGCAAACATAATCCTCCATTATTTGTTAATATTATAAAACTATTTCTCTAAAAAATGGCATATGCTGGAGCAATTTAAATGTCATATTTTAGTTTTAAAAAATGAGATCTATACATTTCACATGTTTGCTTTTCAGAGAGAAAAAACTTATATTTTTGCTGCAAAACCAACTTATTTGTTAAAAAACCCATTTAGAGGTATAGTACAAAAAAAGCTGATCAATTAAAAAATAAATAAAAATAGAAACTACACAATTTTAATTTATTTTTTTACTCAAAAATACAGGGGTCCTCCATTCTGAAGATAAATATGCTTCATAATAATTTTAACTAAAATAAAGTTATTTGAAAGGAATTTTCAACAGACTTATCTTGCTTCATGTGAAATGTCATGGAAGTGTGCAGTATTCCTCTAAGTAAACTATATTAATTCTTAGCAAGATTCAGAAATATGGATCTAAAATATTCTTTTTCAAAAGTAATTTTAAGGCAGATATTTATTTCATAGTACACACGTAGTCACACAAATTTATAAAAAATTTCCTAGTTGAACATTTCAATTTTTACAATACATGAAATTATGAAACTTTTATGAAAACAACTAAAAAATATAATTAATATAAAACGAATACAGAGTTACTCAGATTTATAAATAATGAAAATAAAACTCTGGATTTGTCTCTTTTTAAATAAGAGAGCTTCACTGAATTTTGTATATAAGTGTATGTAAATATTTTAAAACTGGGTATTACTTTAAAACAAAATGAACAAAAGTGGTTGTGCATTTTTTTATACAACCCACAATTCAATTAATGAATGGAGGTTTTGTAATTTATAAAGTTATGCCAATATCTTATGCATTCATATTTTCAAAATTAATTTTCTCAAAAGACGCTACAGTCAAACCTCGTTAACATGAACATGCTTAATGTGAATTACTTTTAATATGAATTTTTTCCACTGTCCTCTATAAAGGCGAATACAAAGATTTGATACTGATAACATGAATCACTGTTAAAATTTTCATTCCACTTGAGGTTCATGTTAATGAGGTTCGATTGTATTATGAACTATTTCTGACTGATTGAACTGAGGAAAGGTGTTTTAATGAAAATGCGTGTAAAAATTTAATCATTTAAAAGTAAATAGATTTAATTTTAACAACAACAAAAACGCACAATGATCTATCGATTGATTAAAGCAGTAATTTTATCTTACTTTACTTTATTATAATGCAGTATGTCTTCTGATGCAACATTTTTTTTAAACTGAGAAAAATTATAAACTTCAGTAATAATCATAAGAGAAAATAATTAAGGAGTTACGATAAATTTTATATTGTGTAAAATAACTTATTATTATCCATTTAAATTTTACAGATGTTTCTTTTTGAGACTTTTAGGGCAATTTTCGAACGCATTACAGTAAATTTTATGGCAACGACAGAGAAACAAACAAACAAAAAAAAAATTATGTTTTACTTTTTATTTACTAATATGTGAAAAGAAGAATGATTTTACGAGAAGTACATTTTCCCTAATTTTGTTTGTGACATATCAATACAAGCATATATAAATAGCAATGTCACACTTATCTTTCAAACTAATACAAATAATCTTTGCTTGTTATGAAAAAAAAAAAAAAAAAAAAAAAAAAAAAAAAAAAAAAAAAAATCAATTATTTATATTTATGGGAAATAACTGATGCACTAACAAATAAAAAATATCCATGTAAATTAAACCTAGAAAATTAAAATCAAATATCACTGGATACATAAAAGTACTTTGAAATTTTTAAATTATCTTTGTATTATATTTTTAAACCATTTTCTGGAAATTCATCTACACATAACTACATATCAAATCATTACATATAACAAAAATGCCAAGTTAAATTGCACAAAAGTGTGAATTAATTAATGATTATAAAATTCCAAATTAATATTTTGTTTAAATGTAAAATTATTTAAGTGGCTTGTTGTATTTAAAAAATAATAATAATAAAAGTTTAATAGGAAGTTTTTAGAATTCTTCCATGTATAGGTGCAGATTCCTAATTGTTAGTCGCAATTTTTTCTGTTACCAGAAACTTTTTGGGTTTATAATTTCTTTTAAAGAAAAAAATGTTTGAAGTACATTTTTATCTTCATTGTGCTGAATAATCTCACACATTCACATTATTTTAAAAAATATGTAATGACAAAATCAAAATAAATAAGAAATATTATTTTACTAATATTCTCCATTATCATGAATGCTTAGCTTATGCACTTTCATTAACCAGTGGCATAACCAGAGTGGGAGCCCAAATGTTCTGAATACCGGTAATTTTTAAAAGCTCTCTTTGCATTATCTAACCAGAAAATTTTCTGTTATGAATCAATGAAAAGAAAACCTTATAATATTACTGTTTTTGGACACCCACCATGGTTAAGCCACTGTTAATTGTATCTTCTGACTGTACATAGTTAAAGATTTATAATTGATATTCAATTTTCACGAATTTTATGATTTAATTAAATATACTACACATCTGATGCAACTATGTGTTTTTTTGAATACAGATATATATTAAATAGATTATTTTTTAATTTGAATTCCTGATTTTTTTTTTTTTTCACATATAAATTCTATTATTTTTATGTGTTTATTTCATAATAAGGCCACTGGATTTTTTTGATTTAGAATCTACTGGTACCTTCCAGCTTTTGGGAATCTGCACCCATACCAGTGGCGCAGCCAAGGGGGTGGTTTTGGGGTTAAAACCCCTCCCAGAGCTAAGGAAAATCGCTATAATTGCTGCTTATATGAATCAAAACCAAACTTAATATTTAAATGTTTTGCCGCATTTCGGAATCCGACGCTTTATTGAATCAGATTTCATTTAAAAAAGCGATTCAATTAAATAGCAAAAATTCTATTTAAAATTGTGGAAGTGCATATTACATGGATTAATTAAGTGAAAATTATTTATTGGAACTAAATCACTTTTCTGAGATGCATTCTGCTATAATAATGAGTTCCTGCAATACAGATGCTCTTTGAGTTTAACTATTATACAGCGAATATTCTAATTAGTATTGATTCTATTAATCGGCAATTCAAATAACCAGCAATCACCTTTATCAGAAACTCAACCCCCCCCCCCCCCCTACAACTGAATTCTGGCTGCGCCACTGACCCATACTTCTCTGTTTTTCCTTGTAGAATGCTCTATGGATACTTTTTGCTTTTTATGGAAATTAAGACCACAGTTATGTTATCAATCTCAGGTTATAAGATCTCCAGGTATTTAATTCTATACTGCCATAACTTGCAGCAGAATATGTGGATAGAAATAGAGAATCATTCATAATGCTTCAGTTGAATATCATTAAAAAACAACTTTTTATTTAAATACATAACCACTTTTGAAATTGAAATGAAAAAAACTTCTTTAAACACCATAAAATAAGTTAACTGCGCTTACTAATGTCCCGATTGAAGGTGCTCTTTCTTGCTTGGAAAAAAAGATTACGTGAATTTCATTTCTCGGATATTGAGGTCAAAGATTATGTTAATTTAACTAAAATTTGCTTAACTCTTACTACTTTTCAATTCGATAAAAAAATTTTCAAACAGCTAGAAGGCTTATGTATGGGTAATCCTTTATCTCCCATTCTTTGTGATATTTATATGCATTACTTTGAAGATAAATTATTAAATCTGATCAATTTTAAATGTTGGATTCGTTATGTTGATGATACTTTCGTCCTATTGGATAATCCATTTGATATTTCTACTATTCTTCAAACTGTCAATTCTATTGATTCTCATATTCAGTTTACTTTTGAGTTAGAGAATTGTAATAAACTCCCTTTCCTTGATGTTTTAGTTACCAAATGTGATTCTTCTTTCAAAACTTGTGTTTATAGAAAACCTTTTTCTGTCTCTAATCCACCCCATGCTCTCTCAAATCATCCTGTCAATCAAAAGATCGGTGTTTTTTATACTTATGTTTATCGTGCTCTCAAAATTTGTTCCGATTTTGAATCTCTTAAGAATGAACTCAATTACTTAAAATCTGTTGCTGTAAAACGTGGATTCAATCCTTCTATCATTAATACTGCTGTGAGCAAATTCAATAGACCCCCTAACAATTCCACTCTTTCTAATATTGATAAAAGTAAACCTGATAATTTGGTCGTCCTCCCTTTTTATCCTCCTTTATGTTTTAAATTAGCTAAAGTTTTAAGACGTTTCAATTTTAATGTTATCTTTAAACCAGTCAATAAATTAAAATTTCCTTCCATGAAATGTCCTGTCCCTGACCTCCAAAAATGGGGTATTTATAATATTCCTTGTAATGGCTGTGATTTATCGTATATTGGTCAAACTAAAAGAAATCTCGAAAAACGCCTAAAAGAACACTCTCGGTATGTCATTAATCAAGAAATTTCTAAATCTTCTGTTGCTAAACACTCTTGGGATTCCGGCCATAGTTTCAATTTTCAAACTGCTAAAATTATTTTTAATGCCAATAGTTCCTCTGAGTTAGACTTTCTAGAAAATTTAGCTATTTATATTAATCGTGATATTATTGTTAATGATAAATCTGATTCTAAAACCCTCTCCGTTGCCTGGAAGAATCTTTTCAGCACTGCTTCATAATTAAGTTTATTATTTAATTATTATTATTATTTTTTATATATATTATGTATACTATTTTTCAGGTATTTTCATGTGTGTTTATAATTGTAAACTATTTTTTATTTATATGTATTTTTATTTTATTTTATTTTATTTATTTATTTATTTATTTATTTTATTACTAATTTATATATTTTTTGCGTACATTTTTTTTCATTTTAATCTCTCCTTTTAGTTATTTTTTTAATTTACCCCGCTTTTTTCCCATTTTCCTTCCCCCCTTCTTCCTTTCCTCTCCTTCATTGTCTATCTAGTTTTGTTTATGCTCTTCCGTGATTGGCTGTTGCCTTCTTCTTTCCTATTGGCTGTTCCTTCTGCTTGCTCCCTCTCCCTCCCGCATTCCCCTTCAGTCGTGCCGCTACATTCATTGTGGACGCACGTCTTTTTTTTTTTTTGCGCCTGACGAAGAAAGACTAAGTTCTTTCGAAAGGCCTTGCGCAGTTAACTTATTTTATGGTGTTTAAAGAAGTTTTTTTCATTTCAATTGTATATAACACCAGTTTCAATTTTATACATTTCACTTTTGAAATGTCATTGTCATTTTGTCATGAACATATGTTTGTTGATAATCAAATGTTTTATCATTGAAAATATTTTACAATCATGTAGAATGTAGCACTACATATAAAACAGTTCAAATATTTTGATGTTTTGAAAAATCTATACATATGAAATATGTTTTCTGTACTTCGTCTATTTTCTTAACTCTTCAAACCAATAAAATTGTCAAGAGTAAGTAGTAGTTTTGTTTTAGTCAAATGTATTGTGTTTTAGAAATTTTCATGCCAAATAAGAAATCTTAGGTAAGATAGGTTGATTGTTTTGTTTAATTACTTAAGTTTCTGACATCAAACATCTGACAATTTTTTTTTTAATAGATGCCTAAATTTTTAATAATAATAATAATAAATCATATCTTCACAAAAGGTCAGGCACTTTTTAAAGTGTCAAGAAATCCACTTTTTAATAGATTATATTAAGAAACCTCAAGCAAAAATCCATTTTAGAAGAAATTTGAAAAATGAAGCACATTTTAAATGATCAAGGGGTAATTTTAAAATTTAAAGTTAATTGGCACAAAAGGATGATTTTGGTCATTGTGCGTGTGATTTCTAAGAAAAGATGGATTGAATTTCATGACTTTTTGACTATATGTATAACCTTATAAATGCACACAATGACCTACTATAGCATTCATCAAGTAAGAAATTTAAAAATTATGACTATATTAAAAAATAAATAAGTAAAATAAAGTTTGAGATTTTTATTTCTGAAGAACTAATTGTTTTACTTTTTCTAGAGTAGGTCATTTTAAATTCATAATATATTAATTTTAACACAATTATTCTAAATGGTAAATAAATTATAAGAGTTGTAATTTTTCCATCTGGACAAAAAATATCCAGATCAAGACCACCAAGGATCATTTGGTTGAAGCGGCTAATTGAGCTTCAATCTGGCAAATGAATCTGGAGGACTTAATTCACCCAGCTAATCTTTCTGATCATAACATCTGGTCTGTTATTTTAATCAGTTCAACAGCATAATCACAAATAATGGAACTCCAATAAATATTGGATACATAATCAGACTAAAACAGCGGTTCTCAACCTATGGGTCGGGACCCACTACTGGGTCATGGCTGATGTTTTGGTGAGTTGTGAATAATCAAGGTTTGTCACAAAAATATCTTTTTTTTTTTCATCTGTTTGAAAATATATCACAATTTCAACAGAAAATAATATTTGTAGGGAAAATCCTTAATTTATTTCTGTATGAATATACAAACAGAAAAACCAGAAATAACTAAATCTGTTATGAGGTTCTTGATTGGGGTCAACACGATATGCAATCTCACTGATTACTAAGTTATGTTTTGATATTAATTAACATATTTTTAATTATCTTTGCAATTACTGTGTTATTTTAATTATTATTCTATTTCCACACAATGCAATTACCAATTTTTGTTTTTATTGATAGTAATTTCATATAAAACATTGCCTTTTCTTGTACTATAAGATAGCCGATAGCTTATAGAGGTCATGCAATAATTACAATAGTTATATACACCCTTATATTAGGTGGATTGAAAAAAATTATTTTACTTAACCTCTTCAGACCTGAGGTACTAAAATGTGTATCTCTATTCTTTTCCTCATAAAAACTAAACTGTTTGAATTTTTTGCATTTTTACTTTGCGTCTATACAGCTGAATGTTTTTTGCTTTAAAACAAAACCAATAAATGTCAGCACTGATGAATTTTATCTCATAAAATAAATATTATTTTCATCTGAGTTTCCAAAATACTTTCAAAACATTGTGGTCAAAAAAGTAAGAAATATTCATGATTATTTAACTCAAATGCTTTACAATAAAAAAATTTGAGGATTTGCTGATCATTTACTTGTTTAAAAACCTTACTTTTGTTATTGCATAAATTTATTATATTACTGATAGCTAAACTAATGTTTAAGGGGATTAGTAAACCTAAATTACCAGTCCCTAAAGTACTCATTTCATAAAAATGACTCTGTCATCTATGGTGTCATTTTGATTATGCAAAAGCAATAAATATATATTTGTAGTAATTTCATGATCAGGTCTGAAGAGGTTAAAGATGAGACGCATACTAAAAAAGGTTGAAAACTGCTGGTCTGGATTATTTTTAGCAAAATTATTCTAATTGGTAAATAAATCATATGTGTTGTAATTTTTCAACTGAGCAAAAAATGACCGGACCAGAATTTGAATTAGGGATCTCTTGGGTTGGCTGAAACTAGGATAACATCCCCAGTAATTGGCATGCATCTATGATTGGCACATCCTACAACATGTCTTAAAATAACATTTATATTCAGCCTTTTAAAAATGCAAGACCATATACCAGTTGTATGCTCATTTACTTCAAAGATTATAACCTCGATTTATGCTACTAGATGACAATAGTGCCTAGGAAAGAGAAACAATTATGGTTTGTATCAAATTAGCCATTTTGTTGCAAATGCTTCTTCTCTGGCTTAAGAAAGGCCTGTTTTTCAATTCATTATTATCTGATTTCTAATATATTTTAAATTTTAATTGACAACAGTTTTATTTAGTTGAAAAGGATTACTTTAATTGTGTAAAAGTATTTTTGACACAAATATTTGGATTTCTGAATTAATGATAGATGCCAATTAATGGTGCTTCAATTTTGATAGTTCCATATAATTGGCACCTATTCCAATTACAAGGAAATCACATGATTTGAGATTAAATCACTTATTTTGGCAATACACCAAGTTAATTTTGTAATCAAGACTAATTTTGTTTATCAGTTGTTTTTATTTAAAAATATGAAATATTATCAGTAATTGGAATCCATTAAAGCTTTAAATGACAATCACTGGGGATAGAATAACAATTACTGGGTATAAACATAAATATATTGTATTGTTTTAAAGTGTTCACATTTCAGACAAATATGCTTTCTTTCTTTCTTTCAAACACCTGAAATATGGCATCTTCATCTACAGTAAATTAATTTAAAGCGATTATACCCAATGCAAAATATAAAGTTTTTAAATATATATATGTAAGAAAATACAAAAAATCAGACCTATTTATTACTTTTTTAATAAATCGCCCCTCAATGTGGATACGGGCCCCATGACTAATAATCACGGGTTTTACAGGGCAACAAGAAACCTAAGTTTATCGTATTAATTTAAGTAAAACACATGGCCTTTTTAACTGGTAACCCCCCTCGGGAGATGAGAAATTTCTATACATCTACGCACTTGGTCTCCAGAACTCATGATGTAAAGACTTGCGAAAAGACCTTGCTATGTTTTAAATAAATCGTAATTAAAACTCATCCCCTTGAAGTCTGTCGTTTCATGAAAATGCGACATATATATAAACATATGCCAATTACTGGATCACAAGGTGTCATACATTGGTGCTCTAGGTGCTAATTGCTGGTGACTACAGCAACTTTTTATAAATTTTTTTTTATACAAATACTTTTTCAAGAATTTTTGTTTTTAGTGGGCAAAATACATGCACAGATATGCATTCTTTGATTTAAAAATATTTGCAAGTAAATATTTTATTTCTTGGCAATGAAAATTGAAGTAAGTTTAAAGACAAATTCTTAATGTGCCAATTACTGAGAATGTTACCCTACATCTAGATTTGTGTGGGAAGCTCAGTTGGTAGAGCATTGACAGCTTCGGCCAAGAGATTCCTGGTTTGAATCCTATCTTGGCCATTTTTGATCAATTGGAAAATTATAATGCAAATTATATCTCTACTCAATTGAAAACTAGCTAGATGTGGCAATTCCAAAACTTTCGTCTATCCCATATGTGTTAACACTTCAATATTCGTTATCACAATGCCAAAATTAAATGACAGTTTATGCTCATTGTGAGGATTCTAAAGGTATGAAATCCTGTGCTAGTTAGGACTGTTGTGGATATTGGGGAAAATGTAGCATAAAACCGTCACTTGTTGTGCGATTTACATCAAAACATAATCACCAATAACATTTATCAAGGTATACTTGAATTTGAAGTTTGATGAAAATTGCTAGTTGTTCATTCATTATACACACTTATGTACAACTACAAACAACTCCTTTTTTGTAGCAATATTATATGAATCATAATCCTAATTTTATTTAAATGTAAAATTTTGTAATTAATTTACATTAAAATTAAGCAAAGATTTCTATTTGAGAGGAATAATAAACTAAAAAGTGGAATAGTTGACAGTTAAGTACATGCATATAGATATGAATAAATGTCCATTACATACTTCCAATTTAGAAAAAAAAAAAAAAAAAAAAAAAAAAAAAATCACAAAATTAACAAATTAAAGATCTTTTTTAAAGACTAAAGGGGCTCTTAAATAATGCTGTTATGTGACAAAAGTTGCTTTGGTGTTATCATCATTTTGACAAAAATAAAGAAAATTTCATAGTTTTGCAAATTATGCAATTTTGTATTTTGTTTCCAAAGAAATCACTAAAATAGTGTTTCAAAATATAAATATAAAAAGAAAATGTAGAATTGTTGGTGTGGATTGCTTTAGTATTGTTCTTTAAATCTTAATTCAAAAGTTCCCTAACATATACTCTGAGAGAAAAAGGAAGTTTTCCAATGCAGTAAGATGATATCCATATACAGTAGACTCCCTCAAATCCACACAGCTTGAGACCAGAGGTTTTGCGGATTTCTGGTCATTGCTTTGTTTACATTTTTCAAACAGTAATTTGATTGTAATTAACAATGAAATCGAAACTATTATAAAGGCTTACAATATAATAAAATATTAAAATGAGTAATAAACTAAAATAATAAAAATTTAGATAATTTTTAACATGATTAAAATATTAAAAGCAAAGGTTAAGTTAATAATAAAAAATGTATGATTAAATATTTATTATACAGATAAGATGCACTTTTCGTATGAAATTTTCTTTATAAAGGTACATTCTTTATAAAGGTACTAATTCACATCAAAATCATAAAATAAGAAAGTTTTATTTCAAGTTTACCAAGCTTACTAACAAAAAAATTTTGGTTAATGCATAAATATATTTGGTAAAAAGACTCTGATAATCAGTCATATCAGCAATATCTTAATTTTCACCAAAATAAATTTATCCTTCCATCATGGAAACACATGAATTCAATAATATTAATGAAAATTACAAATTAAAATATATATCCAATTGATATAAATATAAAAAAGTCAAATTTTGCCCCTACATCTGAACTCAATATTTCATTGTTTACATCTGTAATTTATGTGCGTATTTTAGAGAGTCTACTGTAGTATTCTCAAAGCAGGACCACCCATAAGCAGAGCTGAGAGCAGGGTTAGAGACTTGACAAACATCTTGAGGGCTGTGGAAAATTTTCTCCGGTCTTTGGACCTCTGGTCCAAATTTCATGCTACAAGTAACAAAGTAGTAAACATATTCTTTAACCGTGTGATTACAATTTCTTCACTTTATTCTTTCCAGAGACCTCCATAGGCCAGGCCTTACTTTTTTCTGAAGGGCAGACTGGGCCTAACTTATTTTTCCATACCAAGCCGGGATTAATTTCATTCTTCCTAGTCCTCCTCACAGGCCGAAATTTTCAATCCGGTTTTGTCCTAGCTTCTATGAAAATCATTGTTTCGGCATTGCCCGGTTTATCAAAGATCAATAAAATTTGATCTGGCCCAAAATTTTTTGCAAGTATGCTTAGATTTTTAAATCGCCTTTATTCTACAATTAAACATTACAATTCATTCTTTTTAATGAATAGTAGATTTCTAGGATACAATAAAACACATGAAAAAGGAACCTGCACATGATGAAATCCTCTTTTGAACTGAAAAATGTCTTCATCCATGCAAAATGAATACAATAATACATCATAAAATATATATATATATAATGCATTTATACCTGCTAAGAAGGGAACTTGTCTCTAAGATACTTTTTTTTTTCCTATGTGATTCCATCTAAGAAAATTTTTATATTTTTGAGTCTCCATTACATGGAATATATATATAAACAATAAATGGTAAATTCTTTAATTTTTTTTTCATGTTTAGTCTTTATCCATGCAAAATGAATACAATAATACATCATAAAAATATATATATAATGCATTTATACCTGCTAAGAAGGAAACTTGTCACTAACATACTTTTTTTTTCCTATGTGATTCCGTCTAAGAAAATTTTGATATTTTTGAGTCTCCATTACATGGAATATATATATATATATATAAACAATAAATGGTAAATTCTTTAATTTTTTTTTTATATTTAGACTTTATCCATGCAAAATGAATACAATAATACATCATAAAAAATATATACAGGGTGTCCGAAAAGTCTGGAAACGGCCGAATAACTCGAGAAATACATATGAGATTGAAAAACGTAAATATACGTGTTAAATATTTTTAAATAAGCTACTCTGTGATACCAAATTTGACCTTCGAAACCGACCCCCTGGGGGTCAGAGGGGGTCCAACTTTGAAATTTTAAATTATAACCCCCATTTTTTATTGCAGATTCGGATTCTACGGACAAAAATACGTAACTTTTGTATTTGATGTTTATTTCAAATCTTCGTTTATCACGGTTTAATCGAGCATATTACATCGATACATATTCCCGCTTTTCCAACGGGATTATCCCTAATCGAAACTGATTGGGCAGAATTTTTGACGTCAAATTCCTCGTCTTTTGTAGGAATAGCGTTTCCTGAAAATCACTCGTGGCGATTATTTCAATAGTGCTACACTGTTAAAAATTTGACCCATTTGCTGCAGCGTCACTCCACAGCTATTATAGAATATCTCTTTTGTGACCAATGAGAATGCTCCATAACACAGTAAAGTAATCGTTTTCTATAAAAGCGGTGGAGTGACGATGCAGCAAAAGGGTCAATTTTTTTACAGTGTACTTTACTGTGTTATGGAACATTCTCATTGGTCATGAAAGAGATGTTCTATAAAAGCTGTGGAGTGACGCTACAGCAAATGGATCAAATTTTTAACTGTGTAGCACTACCGAAATAATCGGCACGGGTGATTTTCAGGAAACACTATTATTGCAAAAGACGAGGAATTTGATGTCATAAATTCTCCCCAATTAGTTTCGATTAGGGAAAATCCCGTTGGAAAAGCCGAAATATGTATCGATTTAATATGCTCGATTACACCGTGATAAACGAGGATTCGAAATAAACATCAAATACAAAAGTTACGTATTTTTGTCCGTAGAATCCGAATCTGCAATAAAAAATGGGGGTTATAATTTAAGATTTCAAAGTTGGACCCCCTCTGACCCCCAGGGGGTCGGTTACGAAGGTCAAATTCAGTATTACTGAGTAGCTTATTTAAAAATATTTAACACGTATATTTACGTTTTTCAATCTCATATGTATTTTTCGAGTTATTCGACCGTTTCCAGACTTTTCGGACACCCTGTATAATGCATTTATATTTGCTAAGAAGAGAACTTGTCTCTAACATATTTTTTTTTCCCATGCGATTCCGTCTCAGAAATTTTTGAGTCTCGATTACATGGAATACATATATAAACAACAAATGGTAAATTCTTTAATTTTTTTTATAATTACATTTGTTAAGTAAACAATTTTTATGCATGATGTTAATAAACTCAGCTTATAATAGAATAAATATTTAAAATCTGCATAAAATGTCATCAGATGATACACTGGTATATTTAAACAAAAAATTAAATTACTGACAAGCCTCAAAATATAATGCATTATTGATAATTGATGCAAGCAGTGTTAGAAATTAGCGGTCGTTAGTCGTCAAATGCAACTGAAAAATTGAGTTTGACGACTACAAAATTATTCTCGGTCGTCAAATTTGACGCCTAGCTTTTTAAAAAATATATTTATTAGACATTCAGTTTTGAAAATTTAAAAAAAAAGGTGATTAGTGTGAAAGTTCAGAACTAAAACACATCGCAAATTTCGACAAATAGTCAAGAAAAAAATAAATTTCGTCAATTGTTCGCATAAAAAATCGCCGATTTCGGCAAAGGATCGCGAATAAAAGCAATTTTTGTTTTCAAGAAATAGAAAAAAGCATTTTTTTATACAGGGATGCCACTCAGAAAACAGCAAAAAAGAGGAAATTATGCGTAAAGTAAAATTTACGACATTTTTCACAACATTTATGTGTGAATTTTGTAAATTTTATTGTTTATAATAAACTAAAGAATTACAGCTTTTATTTTTGTTGTAAACTTTTAATTTATAAGAGTAAGTAAAATTGATTTTTTTTTTAGTTCACAGCATTTTACATCCATTAAGGTAAACCAGCAGCAGGTTCAGTGAGGAATTTTATGTATCTCATCATTTTAAACCAATTCAAGTAACCCAGCAATAGATTCGATGATTATTCCACGAGTGAATAGCAAAATTTTGCAGGATATTTTTTTTGGACGAAAATAGCTGTTTTATTTCACGATCGTTTGACGAAAATCGCCGTTTTATGCAGCGATCGTTTGACGAAAATCATCGTTCCGCATCGCGATCGTTTGACGAAAATCATCGTTCCACATCGCGATCGTTTGACGAAAATCGCCGTTTCACATTGCGATAGTTTCACAAAAATCACCGATTTACATCGCGATCGTTTGACAAAAATGGCCGTTTTATTTAGCGATCGTTTGTCGAAAATCGCCGTTTCACATCATGATAGTTTGACGAAAATCATCGTTCCACATCGCGATCCTTTGACAAAAATCGCCGTTTCACATTGCGATCGTTTCACAAAAAGCACCGTTTCGTTTCGCGATCGTTTGACGAAAATTGCCGTTTTATTTCGCGATCGTGTGACAGAAATCGCCGTTTTACATCGCGATCGTGTGACAGAAATCGCCGTTTTACATCGCGATCTTGTGACGGAAATCGCCGTTTTATATCGTGACTTTTTTGACGAAAATCGCCGTTTCACACTGCGATTCATTTCACAAAAATCACCGCTTCGTTTCGCGATCGTTTGATGAAGATTGCTGCTTTATATCGCGGTCGTTAGATGAAAATATCCGTTTTTTTCGATCTTTTTAACGAAAATCGCTGTTATATTTCGCTATATTTTACCGAAAATCGCTGTTCTATTTCACGATCACTTGACGAAAAAGGCTGTTGCATTTTGCGATCTTTTAGCGAAAATCGCTGTTTTATTTTGCAATCGTTCCACGAAAATTTTTATTTTATTTCGTGATTGCTTAACAAAAATCGCGAATTCTTAAAAATTAAAAAAAAAGCGGAAATCCGCCTTTTGGCGGAAAAGTGGCATCCCTGTTTATATAATGGAAAAAAACGCAAATTTCTACAAAGAATTGCGAACAGAAATGCAAATTTTGTCAAAGAATCGCTGGAAAAACGCTAATTCCGTTAAAGAATCCCGAAAAGAAATTCTAATTTCGTCAAAAAATCCCTGTAAAAATGCAAACTTCGTCATCATATCACGGGGGAAAAAAAAGACAATTTCTACAAAGGATCGCAAAAATAAATCTTTCGTCACAGAATTTAAATAAAAAAAAAAAAAAAAAAAAAAAAAAAAAAACCGCGAATCTTATTAAAGAATTACAGAAAAAAATGAGAATCTTTTGTCATAGGATCGCGATAAAATCCGTTAATTCCATCAAAGGTTCACGAAAATAACGCAAATTTCTTCAAGGAATAACAAAAAACCGCAATTTTCGCCAAAGTATTGTGAAAAAAACGCATAATTAACGAAGAAGAGGGCTATTCTCAACCCTTCCCCCTCTGATGTAATCTTTCAAAAAATATGTGAATTTCAGAATTTTTTTTTTTTTTTCAGAATCACCCTTTGATTCAAATGTAGATGCATGTTATAATTATTATTATTATTATTTTATTAAATTCAACTATAATTATTAATACCAAAGATGTTGCCAAGTTTTATTTGTTTATTTATTATTTATTTATTTTTTACAGTATAGGCACATTTTTCTATTATTGTCTAAATATAGCAATAATTAGAAAAGCTTCACACCAGTTTTACAGCTGCTTATATTATTAAAATTTTAGAAATTAATTTCTATAATTTTAAATAAAAATAAGTGTTTGTGCTTTTCTAAAAAGTAGTGTGAAGAAGATTATGGTCCGAATTTTCTGATAAATTAAGGTAATCATTTTCGAAAATTTCAGAAAATCGGTCATAAAATACATTGCAAATTTCGAGAATTGGTCGCCAAAAAAAAAAAAAAAAAAAAAAAAAAATCAATTTAGTCAATTGTTATAAGAAAAATCGCCAATTTTTTCAAGGGATCGTGGAAAAACGGTAGATTTGGTCAACAAATCGCGAAAAACGACAAATTTCGTTAAAAGATTGCATAAAAACACGGCCAATTTCGTCAACAGATCGCGGAAAAACATGGCAGAGCTTGTCAAAAAGTAAAAAAAAAAAAAAAAAAAAAAAAAAAAAAAAAAAAAAACGGCAAGTTTCGTCAAAAATTTTCGAACGGCAAGTTTCATCAAAAAAAATCTCGAATAAACCGGCAAGTTTCTCCAAAAGATCGCAAAAACGGCAAGTTTTGTTAACAGATCGTGTAAAAACATGGCAAAGCTTGTCAAAAGATCTAAAAAAACCCAGCAAATTTCGTCAAAAGATTCCGAAAAAACCGTCAAGTTTCTTCAAAAGATCGCGAAAAAACCGGCAAGTTTCTTCAAAAGATCGCGAAAAACCGGCAAGTTTCACCAAAAAATATTGAAAAAAAAAACCGGCAAGTTTAGTCAAAAGGTCGCGAAAAAACGGCTAGTTTCGTCGAAAGATCGCGAAAAAATGGCAAGTTTCATCGAAAGATCGCGGAAAAATGGCAAGTTTCGTCGAAAGATAGCAAAAAACGCAAATTTTGTAAAAGGGGCGCGAAGAAAAAACATTACTGGGAGTGGATTCCTCTCCCGTCTCTGTTGTAACCTTTCAGAAAATTTGATACAAAAAAAAAAAAAAAAAAAAAAAAAATAGTCAAAATTTTTCTAAATTATATACAGTGTTACAGTAATATTAATATGAATTTTAGAAACTGCAACTAAAAATCTTAATTTGACAGTAGTCGTCATTTGAAGCCTGCTTTTTATCTCCCAATTTCTATCACCGGATGCAAGATTTATGAACATTACTTTAAATTTATCTTATTAAACAATTGAAAAGTTTTTGTCATTTTAATTGATACAAATATATTTTTTTAATTTTATTTATGAAAATAAATACACCACCTGATGTTTTTAATTACAATATTTAGAATACAGAATTTTACACAACCAAATTTAGTTTTTAGGAGACTCTTGTAAAGGTAGTAAAATATCTATGTTTTGCAACAATATAGAAATAAATATTAGTATAAAATGAAACTGTGACAAAATAGAAAAAGAAAAATTCTTGAAAAAATATTTATTCAAACATGAGAAAATTAAAATATTTATTATAAAATAAGAAGATTAAGTATTATAAATAAACAAGAATTTTTATTTAAAAAATTATGTATATTATATATAGATTAATGTAAACATCAACACTTCACTGAAACATGCAACAAAATAACAAAGTCATAATATTCCTCTTGAGCCAAGAGATTCTTTTTCTATAAATGCATTATGTGTGAAGTGGAAATAAGTCCACATAATTTATAAATTCTTTTTAAAAGAAATTTAATCCCTCTTTCAGAAGTTTAATCAAATTTCGACATAATTTTTTTTGTAACATGACACACCCAGTAGTTAGTTACATAAAGACAGTGCTATGGGATTTTTATTATATTTCCTTTTTTTTTTTTTTTTTTTTTTTTTTTTTTCACGAAGTAACATAATTGCTACAACCTTTATTGAATATTCTATTAAGGGCAAAAATTAAATCCACTGAAATTGAATAGCAATAAAATTATAAATATTTTTTTAGTTACCATTTTTTCTGTGGTTGATCAGGCAAAATTAGTTAATAGAAAATTTAAAAATTAATCTTTAAAATATCATCCTTGGGCTGTAACAATAACTCTTATAAAAACAATAGTTGAAATAAGTAAAAGGGAAGTGGATTATTTTAATTTGCTATAATTGTCTGCAACAGATGTAAAACTAAATGTTTACACTTTCTAATAAAAATATTTTACAAAATGACCTTTCTAAACAATGTAATAATTGTTTACAAACATTCAAGCAAAAACATTATGTCTAGCGCCAAGTATAAAACTCAATTCAAGATGAAATAGCACATTATTTTTAAAAATTCAATCAATTACTGGCAGGGTCATCCTATATAATCTTATACTTTTTTTATTATTTTATACTGTTCTCAAACCTAAATCATACAATTTCTGTCATCTCGTATTCATACAAGTTCAATTTATTGATGTCATACTATTTAAGTAGATATACCATGGTTAAAAATATATACAAATAACCATATACAATTCTTATCCAGTAGAAATTATCTATGCATTAAACATTAAATAGAAATTAACATACAATACAAAATAAAACAATTTTTAATAACAATGATGACTGAATAGATGAGACAAATCTGATAAAATATACCAGCTTTCCACACTTAAAAAATCGTAATCATGAAATAATTATATTATAAAATATTGATTATTTTAAGAATATATATTTCCTATATATACATATATATATGTATGTTGCTATATCTATATATATATCAACATACAGAGGAGTAAATGTGAATTCTTTATGCATTCCATTTACCAAGGCCATTTTAAGCACTAATTTAAGAAAAGATATAAATTTTCTGAAAAGTTTATAATAAATAACAATTGAGCTTTTTTCTAATGAAGTTAAACTTGATTAGTTTTATTGCATTAAGTCCACTGGTACTTTATAAAAACATATTGTATGCATAGTATTTTTTAAGTAATGAACTAGGAACTAAAAGCATATTTATAACTAGGATTCAGTGGTATTCATTAATGGATATATATTTCAATACACATCTATATTTTTCAAAATATTATTAATGATATTTTTTATATTTACAGTCAAAACAAGTATAAATGAATTTAACTATCATTGATTGCGTCATTCTGCAAATAAAGAACTTATATTTTGGCAGTCAGTATAATTACTGAATATTTCATTTTACACTGAAATGAAAGAATGAGTAATTCTGTCTCTTTTTATCTAAAAGAGATAAGAGTGTTCTTTCCATATCATGGTTAAACTAAAAAAAAAAATAAAAAAAAAAAAAAATAAATAAATAAATAAAAAAAATAAATACAGTTGAGTCTCTATATAACGAAATTTATTGTTCAGTCAAAAAAATTGTTGCATAGAAAAATTCGTTAAATAGAGAGCAGCAAAAATTTTTTTATTTAATGTTTAAATTTTGAAACAATATTGTTTTTTTGAGCTGTTTAATTAAGTTTTTGAAATGTTTAACAGAATTTTGCTGGAATCTCAAACATTTTAGTCACTTCCCTTTTTTTTTCCAGTGTATTATTGATTACACTAGTTTACACGGTTTTTATACCCCAGCTAAAAGTTGTTAATTTGTTGTTTATTTAGATAGAGTTACCAGGAAAAAATAATAAAAAAATTCTGTCATGTCTGGTTTAAGATATATTTATTTACTTAACTGGATTACATAATTTTGGTATTAATATAAGAAAAAAAATCAAAACTGGATAATTTTTGCCTTCTTTTTAGTTATTTGGATCAGTTTCTCTTATAATGGACCAACAGTAATCCCCTAGTAGCTTTTTATCCCAAAATTCATGATGAATCAGTTTCAAAAACCTTTAAATCTTGGTGAAAACATTTCCCTTGTTTGTCACTCATACTTCCTAAGTTTTCAGGACAAAACTCTGATGTGAATGCAGGAAATGAATCTTTAATTACATGTTTTCTTCCACCTGTATATCCCATTACAATATTCACCTTCTTTTTTGAAAACTTCTGAGTAAACTTTGCTTCTGTTTCTAGACTTTTGTGATTTAGTGTTAATAAGTTCCATTGTTGTAGGCAAGAACCAAGAAGCTCTGCTTTTGAATTCGATAATTGTAAATCTCTTATAAGATCATTTAATTCGGCTTGGTTAATTAAATGTGGAGTCTTTTCTTGAAGAGAGAATTCGTTAGAATCACTAGAAATCGATTTGAATTCAACATCACTTTCATTGTCATCTCCCAGTATATTTATACTCGAATTACCGGGACAAACTGGACGTGGTAGATCTTTCAAATGTAAAATGTCTCTCCATAGCGTTAGTGAACCAAATGGAAGGTGTACGTTTTCTCCTGATGACCAATGGAGTAAAACAATTTTACAGCTTTTGCAAAAAACATGAGGCACCCACTTTTTATCTTGGTTTGCAACAGGAAATCCAAAGTAAGAAGATATGCACTTGGGTACATATAAACTACAGTGGGTCTTTTTTTTTTTTTTTAAATATAAACTGTTCACAAACGTAGCAAAAACGATCAGAACTTTGTTTACACTTTCTACTCGACACTTTAATTCAATACGAAACAAAATATTTGTTGTTTGACCACATTGGGTAGTTAAAAAAAAACAATTGACTGTAGAAAAAAATTGTGACATGATAGAATATTTCTGCTGACACTTTTAGGTTTAAGGAAGGTAGACTAATACATTTACATACATTTTTTTCGCAGTATACAAAAAAAGTTGAAATTTGTAAACTAGTGTTATTTTCAAAATTATTACTTTGTCAGAGAGAGTTATGCTTATCCTAGGAGGGATTTTATGTAGATGCAGTAGAAAATCACACTAGCATAGATGATATTTTGTAACACATCTTCATTCAAGTGATCTCTTACAACAAAAAATGCTCCGAGTTGCCATAAATAATAAACATTCACTCTAAACTCTAAAAGAAATGAGAGTTGGTTTAATTAGATGAAAACCTGCTGAAAAAGATGGCCATTTCTGAAATTACCCTTTTTATTTCTGCTTATTCTTTTACTATCCAGCCCAAGAAACAAACAACATTTTCAAGGCAACAATGGAATAGGATGCTTTGTGATATGTTTCAATCTTTTCCAAGAAAGCATGCTCATCTTGGTTAAAACAAAGTCAAGTTTAACCATGCAAAAAAGAATGCTTTTTTTTGGGGGGGGGGAGGGGAGTGAATGCCTTATTTTTGGACATAAAAAATAAGGTAGAGGAATGCATCTATGAAATATAAACCACAAATCCACGAAAAAAACTTAAACCACAAACAATTTGGAGCATTTTTTTGGACATGTAAAAGAGCATTTTAGAAAAAATTTGTTAAATGGAGATATATATTTCGCTATATGGAGATATTTTTTAACGTAATTATGAAAAAATTAACCGTTCCTACAAAAAATTCATTAAAGGCTAATTTCACGCGAAGGTCAACCTGAGAACTGATTTTTAAATTTTAATGGAATTTACTTTCTTTGGTACCAATTGATAGAAAAATATTCAAATCTCATAGAAATATGCCAATTATTATTATTATTTGATATAAATTGTCATTTTACAGTTAATTTTATCAGCTTCACTTACAAATCTAAAAAACATTAATTTTCACTCCAAGTTTGGTGATCCTGTGAATATTCAAGTTTGAATTTTTTTTTCTTTCTTTTTTTTTTGCACCATATATTAACAACCCTTTTCTTTCATACAGGCATAAAAATTATCAGTTTATTTTTAAAAAAAATTCTGTATCCTCATAAATGCAACCTCAGGTATGCTTGTCATGTCTGTCACATAAAAACATGAAATTTTTTATTTTGTATAAAATCTATTGGCACAAAAGAAATAAGTGATCATTTTCTCTTTTGTTATACTACAAGTCAATGCTTCATGCAAAATTCGTTTAAAAAAAATTCCATTTTAGTAATTAAATAAAAGTTCAAAAACTGTCATGTCTGTCACAAGGAGTAAGGACTGATTCATGCCTGGTCACAATTAACTTAACTAATAAGGTTAAATAATATTATTTACAATGCCAACTCCCTGTAATATTAGTATTAATGCTAACCTCAACCTCACGATAAATATGCTATAATATAAAATATTCAACAATTTAATATTGGAGAGTTTCTTGGAAAATCATAAGGAGTTTAAAGTGCAAGGAATAGAATTCCAATTTGATGGAACTTCCCAACATTTTAAACAGAAGTACGCATTATATTTTATGACATTGAACAAACTTCCAACAGCTTGACATTTCTCAGCAACATCTCATGGGAAAGGCTGTGTTGAGAGTTTAGGTGGCACCATAAAGTGTCAAGTCAGGGAAGCTAGCCACCGCCATGCCAGATGTAAACATCCAAGAACCTCTGCTGAATTTGCAGAAGCTGCAAAGACCATTAGTTTAAACATCAACATACTTTACACTTCAGAACAGAATATTCAAGCAGTTAAAAGCAAGCTTGACAAAAGCTTGGGTAGGAGGTGAAGGAATAAGATCAATTCCCGGAACACAAAATGCTGATTGTTTTATTTCTTGTTCTCCTGGAATAATTTTCAGCAGTCTAACATTTGTATGTGAAAAAGGTTTGGAATTGAATTTCAAAACTAGAAAGTACATTGAGCAAAAACTTTCACCATCTGTGACTATAAGGCCAATTGTACAATGGACGTGTGGCCAATTGGTGACAGTAAAACATGACAACCTTCAATTCCTTGGACTTATGCTTGAAATAGTGGAAGGA
The DNA here is from genome assembly GCA_964019185.1 of Maratus speculifer. Classification (NCBI taxonomy): domain Eukaryota; kingdom Metazoa; phylum Arthropoda; class Arachnida; order Araneae; family Salticidae; genus Maratus; species Maratus speculifer. The sequence goes on from OZ025295.1 coordinate 288,347,609, forward strand.
CAGTTATCACATAAAATGCCTAGAGCCCATCACTACTAAACGGCTGTATAAATTTGAATCGGACAATCAAGCTGTATGGTACAAAAGTGACACAATATTAGCCCATGCTGAAGCTCCCACATTAGACAAATTCTCATGAATTTTACAGGATTGAGAACTAATAAATTCTGAATAATTACTTTATACTGCATAAAAAGTTGATCACAAACTAGAATTAAGAATAATAGAAATCAAAATTCTATTTATTGAACAATAGAAAAATGTTTTTCAGACATGTCATGTCTGTCACAAAACAGTGTCATGTCTGTCACATTATAAAATATTTTATAAATATTAATTATTTTTTAAATTTATATTTTTCTTTTGATTTAATAAAAGCTAATAGTTATTTTTATTATATAAATTTTTTATGTATTTATATTGTGATAAGTTTCAGAGCTTTTGAGAGTTAATCCAAGTTCACTGCAAAATTGTGTCCATTTTATGTCATGTCTGTCACGGTTAGTTTTTGCCCTCAAAATAATAATAAAAAAAGTATTTAATATTTTTTTGTGTGTATATTTATAGATTAGGTCCATATATGTCATTTCATTAAATTTTGTTCCAATAAAATAAAATTTAATATGAATTAATGGTCTGGAAAGCTGTCCAATGTCATGTCTGTCACACATGGAATTAGCCTAAATAGAGAAATTCACTAGATGGTGTTTCGTTGTACAAAGACTCGACTGTACTAACACAGAACAAAAGAACAAATTTAAAAAGTTGTAAATGACTAGTTTATTTCAACAGTAGAAAATAATAATAATAATGAAGCATATTTTCTCTTATTTTAAAAATTTATTTACAATGACGAGCAAAAGCAGCAGGTGGGATATACAATATTGATTACATGAATGAAGGGACGTGCAACTTGTTTTAACAAATTATCCTACCACAGTATTCAAATGTTAATTATACAAAAATATTTGTTCAGATAATGAGAATAAATATTAAAAAGATATTTACACACACACATATATATATATTTATGAGTTTTTTAGAATATACCTCATTTAACAATTGATCAAAATAGCAATAAAAAAAATTAAGAATTACTTTTTACTATTAGTGTGAATATTAAAAAGATTAACATTGTAACATTTACACTAGATTAATTTTAAAACAATAATTCTAATTGGTAAATAAATCATATGAGTTGTAATTTTCCCAAAGGGCAAAAAATGACTAAATTTGTTACCTCAGGATTTGAATCGGGGATCTCTTGGATGAAGTTACCAATGCTCTTTCAACTGAGCAATCCCAAATGGATCTGTAGGACCTAATTAACTCAGATAACCAATTTGATTATATCATCTGGCCTGACATGTGAATCAAACCAACAGAATAAATTGCAAGTTATGGAACTCCAGATGACAGAGTACTGGTAACTTCAGTCAAAAGATTCCTGATTTGAATCCTGACTCGATTATTTTTTGCATAGTTGGAAATTTACAATTTGTACTGTAATCTTTAACAAATGAAATATATTATTTCAAATTATGTTCATACACATACTAAATAATAAAATCATCATATTTTACTGGCATATTATGAGATTTGTAAAGATAATGAATTAAAACACCAACAAGAACAGGAAAACAGTAAGTAAGAAGTAAACAAGAAAACCTTTTCATAGGTTTTAATTGAACTGGCCATAACCATAAGCCTCGATGAAGGGAGTCCCTCAAGTGATGTGATATAACTGCAACTAAAAGAATCCATCCTACATAGGAAAGCTTTAAATAGCCAGTGGCATACATAATAATGATAAAAGACAGGATACTAATAAACATCAAAGTTGTATTATGGAATGGTGGTCTTGAAGATAAATTCAAAGCATCCTGTATAAAGAGAAATAATAAAGCAATTATAAACAAATGATCAATATTGGTGAATATTAAGCTAATGTTTAACTGGAAACAGGAATATGAAAAACTGCAAAATCTTACTGGTAATGTATCTTCTAAAAAAATACCATGTGTTGATACTTTGAAATCTATTTTTCTGCAGCTATGCTAAAAATCTGGTCCGTCACTCTGTATCAATTTTTAAAGAATAAATATAATGTTTAGTTTGTACTACAGTAATCTATTAGGAGTTTTTTTTTTCTTTTATACCAATTATTAGAGATAATAGCTGTCTCAAATGGCATATTAACTATTTGTGGACTCTAAACTATGTTGAAGCCTTCCTCTTTTTTGGCTATAGGTTCAAAAACATTTTTAAGTTTAAAATGGTGTTAATATTTTAAAAGAAATGAATATTTCTGTTAAATAATCAATATAATATGTAACAGAGTTAAAAGAAAAACCTAGCGTCTGAAACCATGTGATCGTTTTTTTAATGAGAAAGTAATAGAGACAAATTGAAAAATTCTTGTTTATTTAAAAAATCCATTATGTGTGTTTGGTACTTACGTATTAAAGCTACCGCAACAGAAGTTGCACTAATGCATCAATAAAGAGCAATCTTGTTGTTCGCACGCACACAAAAAAAATGAGAAAAAAAAAAAAAAAAAGAATCAAAAATCAGCAAACAACAAGGCAACAAGGAATACAAAAGATAACTGTGTGTGCATGTGAACGACAAGATTACTCTTTATTGGCACATTAGCACAACTTCAACTGCGGGGGCGTTATAAGTACTGTGCGTTTTATCTGTTTTATGATCTTAAGGTTATAAATAATGATATACAGTAGACTACCTCAAATCTGCAAACCAGAAACCCACAATTCTCTAAAATCCGCACATATTTTATAGATGTAAACAATGAAACTTTCTGTTCGGATGTTGGGACAAAATTTGATTTTTTTAGTTTTCTATCAATTCCATATATTTTTTAATTTGTAATTTTCTTGATAATACTCTATTCATGTTTTTTTTTTTTTTTTTCATGAAGGAAGAATAAATTTTTTTGGAAAAAATTCAAGATATTGCTGGTAATCACAATCTTCTTACCAAGTATATTTATGCATTAATCAAGACTTTTTTGTTATTAAGCCTGGCTACCTTAAAAAAAAAAAAAAAAATCCTTATTTTATGATTTTAATGTGAATTAGTAATGTACTTTTATGAGGCATGTTTTGTTGAATAATTTTGGAAAAGTACATTTAATCTTTATAATGAATATTTAACTATCCACTATTGATTATTAACTTGACCTTTGCTATTAGTACTTTAATCATTTTAAAAATTATCTAAATTTTTATTATTTTAGTTTATTACTTATTTTAAAATTATATTACATTGTAAGCATTCATTATAGTTTCGATTGCAACATTAATTGCACTCAAATTACTGTTTAAAAAATGTAAACAAAGCAATGACCAGAAATCCACAAAATTCTAAAATCTGCACAACCTCTGATCCCAAGCTGTGTGGATTTGAGGGAGTATACTGTATATATATATATTTACACTAGAGGTCCATTACAGAAAAATTGGTACTACTTGGTTATCCTATCAACCAATTTGGTCAAATTATACAAACTGACACTTTTTTTTTTCTTTTTTTTTTTAAATAATGAAAGAACAATTATTTTAGTATTACATTAATAAAAATATAAATAAAAAGTCAAATTAAAAATCCCTTGAGGATGTAACAAACACATGTATTATGTTTCAATGACAAATGAATGTGACATTTGCAATCAAACATTAGTGGCATTTAATCTTAGAATTTGGCGACAGTATTTGGTCGACATGATAACCAAGTAGTACTGAAAAATACTATACAATGAAACATTTTTCATAACAAAAATTTTTGCATTCCATGGCAATATTTGTTAATATTAATTTTATTTTAAGGAAAATTTATTATAGTGAACAGATACCAGCAATTTTGTAGTGGTTATTCAAAGATTTGGCTGCATTTTTATAACTATAGTAGAGCACCAATTATCCAGATGCCAATTTACTGCATTGTCCAATTAACCATATAGGCCAACACACCTAAGATTTTTTCTCCCCTTCTACAAAATTTTTCAAGTGAAATTTCTTTAAGCACTGTAAGATGAATTCGGCTGGATATCACAAAAGTTAAACATTAAATAATTATTTTCCAATTCTGAAATTATAAAATCATCACAAAAGCTAAGAGAGCAATGTATATTCCAACTTGAAAAATGAGTCCCAAGCATTTTTTTTTTTTTTCCTTAGGAAAACCCCTCTTTATTTTCAAATTCTCTGAAGTTGGTCAGAAATTTAGTGGCCGTCCATAAATGATATCACTCTGGAAGGGAGGGAGGGGGGTTCATGAAACTGTGACAAGGGGATGGGTGGGGGCAAGAAGAAATGTGACATCATACATTTTGGTTAAAATAAAAGCATTAAAATTCAGTAGATTAAATTCTGAAGTATGAAGTTATTTTAAAATTAAAATATTTTATGTTCATAAAGATAAGATAAGATTTAAAGCCAAATATGTTAAATTCCACTTCAAATTCCAAAATACTAGTGTTTTCAATTGATCTTTCGTTTTAGTATTTTATCACTATTCTACATTATTATTATTTTTTCTCATTGTAAACCTCATTTCATGCATAACAAGAATCATTTTTACAGTTCAGATCACAAATGTCAGTAAAACATAAAGTTTAAAAATAAAATTTTAAATGTGATCTAAAACGTAGTGCTTTGCTTCTGAACTGCAAGTATATGTCTATGTAATATAGTGTGACATGTGACAACAGGGGGGGGGGGAGGGGAGTCAAAAATAGGGAAAAAATGCATGACATCATTTATGGATGGCCCCTTACTTCTTTTGTCACTTTGTGTCCGCTAGAAAAAAGATCTCTCTGCTTACTCTGCTCATGTTTGTTTGTATGATGTATGTATATATACATGCAATAATCCCCATGTTTACAACTTTGTAACAGTTTTGTAGAAAATAAAATTTTTAAAAAGTTAAAAAAATAACTTTGTAATTTATCAAAATGAGCACTACTGCAGTTGCAAGTCATATTTCTGGAAAAAGTATGAATGGAAGTTATCTGGAAATCATTGTCATAGCTGTCCTTTAAAGGAGTCCAATTATTTGGCTTTTTCATTAAACATGATTGGTCTTAATCCTGACCAGTCTGGAGAATAATCAGTATTCTACTGTATTTTTCTGTGTTTTAGACAGCAAGTTTGACTAATGTAAATGTGACAATTAATTTAGATCGTTATCTTATAAAATAAAATATACTTTTAAGGGACTTATCTAAAAAGGAAGAAGAAAAGTAGAATCTCATGTTACCCTATGAAAAAATACTAATTCTTTTTGTTCATTCAAATTTGGAAATACACTACTGGCCATTAAAATTGCTACACCAGGAAGAAATGCAGATAACAAAATGATATTTATTGAACAAATATATTATGATAGAAATAACAAGTGATTAAATTTTGAAGAAATTTGGGTGCATAGATCCTGAGAAATCAGTACCCAGAACAACCACCTCGGGCACAGGGCCGTAGCCAGAGGGAGGCCAGGTCGGGCAAAGCCCGACCTGGAAAAAGTTTTGCCCGACCTAGCGTAAAACTCCACATTAAATTTCTAAGAAAACAAAGGAAAAAAACATTAAATTTATATTTTTTCCAGATTTTAATCAAAATGAAATTCGACATTTCGGTCACTCAGAATCCGATAATTTTATCGCTCAGCTTTCCCTTTAAAAAGCTTTTTTGTAATACAACAATGAAATTTCCGTTTTTCTTCCTTCATGCCAAATTTCTCCTTCTACCCCTAAATTTATTTTTTAGTCTGGAAACAGCAAAAAAGATTTTTTCTCTCTCTCTTTAACAGGCTTCTGTCAAAAATTGAGGTGTTCTGGGTTCCCCGCTTTTTCGCTTTGTAGGAATTATTCCACACCGCTCCAAATTGAACAAATCTGGATTAGCTTATTAGCTAAAGATTCGTCTCTTTGTACAACTGCCACCATACGAAATTTATTGTTAGAAGGCTGGCTGAAACCAGAGAATTCTGAAATTACGGTGAACTAGTTTACAATATTGTTTCCTTTACTGTTAGTCGTCTGTTTCATGTAAACTTGATCTGATTACAATAAATAGCAAATGTCACGCATTAGGACTTTTCTTTCTCTTTTGTTATGCTTACTTGTTTGCTTTGGAAGAGGGTCCTTTTAAAAACCCAATACGCTTTTTGATATCTTTTTTTCTTCTCACCATTCATGAACATATAAAAGAATAATAAAAATCTGTGAAGCCAATGAACAAACACAAAAATTATAGGTGTTATTCGCCATAAAGAAATGTAATTACTATGAAAAATTATCATTTATCAATATAACTCCCATCAAATTTCGTATTTATATATTTCGTATTTAAATAATATAAATTTAAATTTCAAATAAGAAATTTACAGAATTATTTTTTTAATATACATGTATGTCTTACTTTTTTCATTCTTTTGTGAGATTTTGCAAGTAGCAATTAACGAAGGAAATTATTACCATGTTGCATGTATTTCGCTTTAAATGAATTTTATATGGCGTAATATAAATAATTTTTATCTTAAAGTAAAAACATCTTCAAGGAATGACAAAATATCAATTAATAGTAAAGTAAAGAAGAAAAGGAAAAATGTAACTATATAATTTAATTAACATTAACTTTGATTTTATGGTAAAATGGTTTCTCTTTCATAAAATGTTACTAATAAATTTTCTTTAAAATGGATTCAAGCGCAAATATCCATACAATATGGTACAAGTAGGTTAAAAAAAAAAACACACACACATTTTCCTGCATAAAATAAATAAATAAATAAATAAAAATCAGCTAATTAACAGCATAACAAATTAAATTCTTCATGAACATTGACTCCAGGTAGTTGGGAGTATATAGAAATAAAAGAACCTTTAGAAATCGCTATAGAATTTTTTACAAGGGATACTCCCCTTCCCCATGTGAAAATATAAAGTACATAATAATAGATCTGTCCCTTCATTTCTTCGATTCTCTCCCATTTCACTAAAATTTTAAAAAGTTGGTGCTTCTGAGATAAAACAATTATTATTTCAAATTTAAATAATACAATATGTTAGGTTACTCAAACAATTTTACAAATCGAAATTTATTACTTACTGACACATTCATAAAGTCATTTTTATTCTTAAATTCAAAAATGTTACAGGTGTTTTTGTTAAGAGACGAAGAATGGTATTTCTGCACTTTTTCTTAAAAGTAAAACAATTTTCAGAGTAGTCATCTAAGTTGCCATTGTAAGCCAATTTTTGCAAGGAGACAGTTTGATAAAAACCATAAGATAAATATCTATTGAAACTCAAAGTGTAATGTATTTATTGAAAACTGAAAAATAATAATTCTAAATCACATAATTGGCTGTTATTTATTGTTAAATACGATGGCGCAAGTTTGTAAAAGAAATTCGTACATTCGGCCCTGAAAAATAGAGACGTTTGATTGAAATATTGGGTCGTTCGGAAAGTCGAGTTCGTTTGGGAAAATTAATTAGTACCGAAAAAGTCTATCATTTAATTATTAGATAGTGTTTCCGATATCTAATATATAGTAAGTAATGGGCAAATTTTTCCTGTACGAACTGATTTTCCCAAACAGACACCACTTTCCAAAAGACCCAATATATGATTAGAGAGAGAGATAAAGATGCATATACTTTTGTTCCATGCTATAATTTTATTTAGAACAGAAATAAACACTGTTTTTACAGTGCGTTTTGTGCTTAAAAGTATTCTCAAATATAAAATGTTGTTTAATATATATGTGTGTCCAATGTATGTGTGTGCGTGCGTATAGAAAACTGCTTTTCTCTCCCCTACATATTTGAGTTGTCTTAACTCTGCATTATTAATTATTAAAAATAAATGCATAATACATTAAATCATTTATTTATGGAATTAATTTCATTTTTTATTAAATGTCACACTTTGAAATAAATATAAGGGATTTTTGAATAAATACCTTCCAGGATGATAGTAAATTAAAATTAAGCTAAAAATGCCCAATTTGATAACCTTTTAAAAATTAACGTGTGTTTTTATAGAATTTTTGAAAGTGTTGTTTGATTTCAATGCTACAACAAAAGTTTACTCTACAGCAAAATTGTGGACTTCTGTTACAGAACTGCAATTTGTCCTCTTACAACAGGTACAAGAGGAAAGTTTTAATTCGTGTTATTGTATTAAGAATTTGTGGTATAATTTATCGTAGTGTTAACAATATTTTCATAAATTTTGTATCAATTTAATATTTTTTCAGAAAAATCCATTTAAAAAGTTTATGAAAATACAGCGTTTTTAAGCTTTTTTTAATGTTTCCTATAATTTATGTTTTTTCAAAATTTTACAGAATAACAGATAATAAAACAGGCATTAGAGTTTAAAAGATTTAATCTATTATAAAAATTAGAGCTCTGAATTTGACGCCTCCTTCAAGGGTTTTTTTCCCCTTCATTTTATCGCATTTGTAATTAAGATTATACAATTTTAAACTAGCTTCCTAGAGATTTGACCGCTAACAAATTGCCTGTTTAAGGATCACCAAAGCAGCCGAATTGTTTAACACTCTTTGATGGAACACATACCGTCTGTGGTCTGAAATTCTGCTTTTTCCTTTGAAATATTTTTTAAAGAGCTCAAAGGATTATTTTTCTAAATAAAGAAATACTGTGAAATGTTTTCTAAAGGTTGGTTTTTGACAATTTTACAAAGGGACGAATGGCAAATGGGATCTCTAGATCCAATTTGCCATCCCTGTGATTGTGCGGCCCTTTGTTTGTACCGAGCCGAACCACTCCGGAAATTTTTTAATTACCTGACAGCAAGTTTAAGAAGCAAATAGAAACTCATGAAACCTCGCTTAAACACTTTGCATAGTTAAACCCCCAGCTGCAGAATTTTTTTCTGTAGTCTGCAACACAAGTAAAAACTTAAAAAACAGTCTGCAGACAAATCCCTCGCATTACATTACATGCACTCAAACCTACCAAATATTTGTGACAGATATAAAAAAAAAATATATTTTTAAAAAGAAGTTGCCTTTGTTCTCAGAATTTTTAACACTTCATACATTGTCCAAAAGAGGGTGCTCCCCTACAAGTGCTCCCCTTTGACAAAAATTGCGGGTTTTTCACGATCTTTTGACGAAATGTCATTTTTTGCGATCTTTTGACGAAATTTATATTTTTTTTCGTGTTTTTTACAAGATTTGACTATTTTTCCGATCTTTTGACGAAAACTGCTATTTTTTCGCGATCTTTTGAAAAATTTTGTTTTTTCGCGATCTTTTGGCGAAAACTGCCGTTTTGTCTCGATCTCTTGAAGAAATTTGCCGTCTTTTTTCGCGACCCTTTGAAGAACTTTGCAGTTTTTTCGTGATTTTTTTTAATGAAAACTGCCTCTTTTCGCGATCTTTTGAAGAAATGTTCCGTTTTTTCGTGATTTTTTGATGAAATTTGCAGTGTTTTCGCGTTTTTTTGAAGAAATTTGCCATTGTTTCGTGATCTTTTTACGAAAAACTGCCGTTTTCTCGCAATCTTTTCACGAAAACTGCCGTTTTTTCGCTATCTTTTGAAGAAATTTTCCGTTTTTTTCCATGATATTTTGAAAAACTTTTCCGTTTTTGTGATTTACTGACGAAAACTGCCGTTTTTTCGTGGTCGTTTGAAGAAATTTTCTGTTTTTTTTTTTTTGCGAAAATTTGCCGTTTTTTGCAATTTTTTGAAGAAATTTGCCGTTTTTTCGTGATTTTTTTTTAAGCAAACTGCCGCTTTTCGTGATCTTTTGAAGAGATTTGCCTTTTTATGCGATGATTTGAAGAAACTTGCCGTTTTTTCGTAATCTTTGCACGAGATTCATGTGTTTTTCGCGATCTATGACGAAATTGATTTCTTTTCGAAGACTATTTGTAGAAATTCGCCATGCATTTTATATCCTAATTTTTGGATTTAGGACCGAAATTCTTTTATTTTTGCTACATTTTTAACAGTTAAAAAATAGTCTGCAGACATTCCCAAGAGTCTGTGACGTGCGTTGCATTGCAGCGTTGCACCGATTCTTCTTCCGAGGTTAAACCATTTTTATTTTTAGCCAGCTATTTAGTCTTTGATCACAGAGTGAAAAAAAGCGGTTTTCATAATATGTATTTGGAGAATGTTAGTGCATGCGAAACATTGTACAAATTTTGTGAAAAAAATTGTGCATTTAGCAAATTGTACTTAAAAGTATTATTAATATAAACGAACATAGTACATGTATACATTTAAATTATTTAATAAAAAAATAGCAATTTATTTGCGCTAAACTAAAAATATGTATTTAACATTTTTTTTCTGTGCTTCTGAAGAAACTTTAAAAATTTCACTCTGACTTTAGAAATTCCTCATATTTTAAGTGAAAAAAATCCATAAAATCACAGTACATGTGTTTGAGGAACTACGCATAAAAGATTAACAAAAAGTGGAAAAATAGTCTGCCACCCCTGGAAAAACTTTTGCCCTACCTGGCAATATGGTCTAGCTACGGGCCTGCTCGGGCAGAAATAAAAGCACTTATACGCCTGGGCATTGAGTCAAACAGAGATTGGATGGCATGCGCAGGTACAGATGCCCATGCAGCTTCAATACGATGCCACAGTTCATCAACCATAGTGACTAGCGTATGGTTGTTATGAGCCAGTCGCTCGCCGACCATTGACCAGACGTTTTCTATTGGTGAGAGACCTAGGAAATGTGCTGGCCAAGGCAACAGCCAAACATTTTCCGTATCAAGAAAGGTCTGTACAATTCCGGAAATATGCGGTCAGGCATTATCCTGCTGAAAAGTAAGGTTTTGCAGGTCTCAAATAAGGGATTGAGCCATGGGTCGTAAAATGTCAGAAATGTAACGTGCACTGTTCAAAGTGCCAACAATGCGAACAAGAGATGACCGAGACGTGTATCCAATGGCACCTCATACTATCACGCCAGGTGATGGGCCAGTATGACGATGACGAATGCACACTGTCAATGTTCGTTCACCATGATGCTGCCAAACACGAATGCGACCATCATGATGTTGTAAATAGAACCTGGATTCATCTGAAAAAATTATTCCTCGCCATTGGTGCACCCAGATTTGTACTTGATCACAGCATTGAAAGCAATCCTGTCTATGATGCAGCGTCAAAGGAAGTCACAGCCATGGTCTCTGAACTAAGAGTTCATGCTACTGCAAACGTTGTCCAATTGTTCCTGCAGACACTTTTCGTCTTGCAAATGACCCCAATTGTTGTCTCAGGGCTCGTGACGTAGTTGCACGATCCATTACAGCCATACGGATAACATGCCTGTCTTTTCGGCTGCTAGTGAAAGGAGGCCATTGAGATCTTGCACGGCATTCCATATTATTGTCCTGAATTCATAGATTCCATATTCTGCGAACAGTCATTTGATCTCAGCCAATGCGAGCAGCAATACTGCGATACGATAAACTGCAATTTTGGTAGGCTGCAATTCAACCTTTATCAAGGTCAGAAACATGCTGGTACGCATTTCTCCTTCTTACATGAGGCATCACAACAATTTTTCACCAGGCATCAATGCTCAAATGTAATTTCTATGTGAGAAACCGGCTGAACAATTTCCTTATTTAAACGCATTGTAGGTGGCACTAGCGACACCTTCTTTATCAGAATGCGCTGAAAAGCTAATCATTTGCATATCACAGCATCTTCTTCCTGTCTTTTAAATTTCACGTCTGAAGCATGTCGCCTTCATGGTGTAGCAATTTTAATGGCCAGTGGTGTATGAACATTTTATAGCACATAGATAGTAATGATCTTTATCTTTCTGAAATTATCCCTCCAAATTCTTAATGCATGTTTTTCAGTAATAAATTACAAATAAATAAAGAATACTTTTCCAAATTTTTTGAAACATTAATAAAAATTTTAAAATGATAATAGTAAAAGCTGAAATTTTATTATTTATTTTTAAGCCAAAAATTCTAAAGGATGTTTACAACCGGTGTATTATCTTTACCTAATAAAATTTATCCTTCTATATTTAATATTAATATTTAAGGCTTTCAAAGAAAAAAAATTTTAATGAATATATTGCCATTTGTCTTTTAAACATGAATTATTTTAATGTGCTTAGTTTAGCAATCCAAATGTTTTAATATGCAAAGTATAGTTTCATTATGAACAAAATTGTAATATAAACTTTAGAAAAGTTTGAAAACAGCACAAATTTTAAAAATTGTTAAATTTAAAATTTTTTTTTCTTACTGGATGACAATTTAACAAATGTTATATATCCTATCCCCGAGGCAGAAACACGGCGACACGGCGACGTAGTCGCGGACACAGAAATATCTTGCGGACAGTTTTTGTCTGTACTAATGAAATCAATTAAAAAAATTTGTCCGCAACTGACGGACACTTTTTGTCCGCAATTGTCGGACACTTTTTGTCTGCATTAACGAAAAATTTTTAAAAATTGTCCAAAACTTTCGGACATTTTTTTTCTTTCGGCAGTACACAGCGTTTCCTAATCCGGACGTCAAATTCCCGCCTCTCTCGCCCATCTCGCCAATTCATTCCTGCTTTCTTCAGCACTGCGGCCGCTAAGATGAGCATTGAGCAGCTGTCTTTGTGAAGAACACGTGCTTAGAATGGTGTCCCGGGATAAAGTTTTTTGTGCTGTGTGTGATTCTAAAATAGTACATTAAAAAAAAAAAAAAAAAAAAAAAAGTAAATAAAAATAAAAATAAGCACACATTTTTAAAGACGCCATCCTGGTCAAAGTATGACTGGAAATTATTTTAAAAAGTGGAAGATTCTAACAGGTAACTAGAGGGGGGCGCCAACAGAACAAAAGGTAAAGGGGGCACCAAATTAAGATTTTCTTTGGTGTGTTTATTATAAAGAATGATTATGTGTTGGGGGGGGGGGGGGGCGCCAAAAGCCATGTTTGCCCCGGGCGCAAAAAAGGCTAGTTTCGGCGCTGGATTCTAGTTTTAAAAAAGAACAAATCAGCTCTGAATTTGATGAGTATCACGATCAGGAAAATATATTGGAAAATAATAAGAACAATGTAAACTAGAATACTGCAATAATGAAGATATATCACCAAAAGATTTCTTTATGATCGAGCTGTGAAACGAGCAAGATATGACGATGAAAAGTCTGCAACTCTAACTGATGTTCTACAAGCAGTAAAGAATAAATGTTACATAATTTATATTTACTTATTATTAGTATACAGTACGGGACATAATTTATTTGAAAATTAGGGCATCCATAAAAAACTAATCACAGAGTAATAGCAAAGAAAACTGAGATATCTGCCATTTGTTTTGCTTATTTAAATGCTTTGTTTATTCAAGCATTTAAGTTGGAAGTCAAGTAGATATTTAAATAGAAATAATGCATATATAGCCATGTAATATTTTTGTTGAAATTATCTTTTTTCGTACTAAACATTATCAATGGAAAGCTTATCTCATTAACATCCGAGTTCTTTGATCTAAATAAACAAACCACAAGTCGTTATCAGCTTTTTTTTCTAGCAAGTGGACTTTTTTGTCGTTGGGAATAATTTTCTTAAAACTTTTTATATTTTAATAAAAATTTGGTACACAACCTAATTTATTATTATTGCAACTTGTTGAAAATTTGAACAAAATCGTACAATTAACAACAGAAATATAATTTTTTTTTTTAATTATATCTGCAATTCGCTGAAAAACTTAAAAAAATGTTAGGCTAAAAATAAAAACCGAATTGTTTTTTTCCGCAATTCTTCCACGAAATTGCATTTTTTCCCCCACGATCAGGAGTGCCTACCCCCCCCCCCCCCCAAGGAATTTGTCAGAAAATTTATCAACCATTAAATGCCAAATTGAAACAAAAATTAAAAAATTGCTCAAACGCTAAAATAATGACGGAAACCTGTTTAAAACAAGGTCTTCACCGGTTCTTAAGCCCCCCCCCCTTCCCCCAAGGAAATTCTGATATGCAGACATGCAACTTTTCCGCAGAATCCCGCTTTTTCGACGCTATATATTTTATCATTCCTGAGATCAATGCAAGTATGCATTAAATTTTTTTACCTTCTTTTGAGAAGGGCGGACGAAATACACGAAAAACAAAAACCCCAAGGAAATTCTGATATGCAGACATGCCACTTTTCCGCAGAATCTCGCTTTTTCAGCGCTGTATTTTATCATTCCTGAGATCAATGCAAATATGCATTAAAATTTTTTACCTTCTTTTTTTTGTGTGTGTGTGTGGGGGGGGGGGGGCGGACGAAATACACAAAAAACAAAAACGGGAGAACAAATAGTGGCCGCCAAATTGAAATAGTTTTCGTTTTCCTCCGACATTCTCTTTCCCCTGTCTCATCGCGCGCACCAAAGCAATTAGCGATGCCGCGGATGCACTATAGCGCTCAAATTACGCGAAAAATTGGCGTTGGGATGCAAACAATAGTTCTTACGACGTCCCATGGGATGCGTAATTTTTACAGACGTAAATTCTTCAAAGAATCGTGAAATAAATGGGAATTCCGTCCAAGGACCGCGAAAAAATGTCGGTTTTCATCAAAGAATCGCTGAAAAAAAGACTTAATTTCGTCGGGAAATCACAAAAAAAAAAAAAAAAAAAAAATTGTAGAAGAATCGCAGGAAGAAGAAAAATTTCGTCAATGGGCTGCAGAAAAAAAAGACTAATTTCATCGAAAGATCGAGAAAAAATGGCAAATTTTGTCAAAGAATCCGAAAAAAACGGCGAATTTCGTCGTAAGTAAATATGCTAGACAATTTTTCTAATGCTGATTTGTTAAATTTAGGTTTTTGGACTTTTTTTAAAATATGCATTTAAAAAGTAGTTAAGAATATTACATATAAAATATGTAGAATACCTGATTTGTGATATATTCATTTTTCAGTGTCTTTTCTTTTTCCTAAACATATGTTGTGTAAATGTGTATATGCAGTTAGAAGAAAATACTGCATTGCGGTTGCAGACAGAATTTGATGTTAATGGGGCTTGTCGCAGACACAGTTAAAAAATTCTGCCACAGGGTATCCTATTAAAGGTACTAATTGGCTATCCCGTCGACCAATCTCGACAAATTACACAAATCGCCAAACTATTAAAATTGACACTTCTTTTTTAAATAACGAAAGAATAATTAACATTAATAAAAATTAATAATTAACATTAATAAAAATACAAATTAAAAATTGCCTGATGACATAACAAACATGTGTATATCATGTTTAATGTCAAGTAAATGTGATATTTGAGATTACCATTAATGGCATTTAATCTCAGAATTTGGAGGCAGTAATTTGGTCGACAGGATAACCAAGTAGTACCCTATTAAATATTATACAAAATATAGTTTATTATGAACAAAATTGGAATATAAACTTCAGAAAATTTTGAAAACTGCACAAATTTTAAAAATTAAGTTTTAAAATTTGTTTTCTTACTGGATGACAATTTAACAAGCATTATATATCCTATTAAATATTTTACAAAAAAAAAGTACTAACTATCATAAATAAATAATAATTATAAAAATAACAGAAAAAAAAAACCGCGAAAGCACTGTTTTAAAAAGATGATACTTACATTCAACTTTAAAGATTTGGCCATCAAAAAATGATCTATATCAACAATACCGGCGAAAAAGCCGCATAACAAACAGCTTGTTATATTCCACGGATGATATAATTTTTCATAACAAATAGAGAGAAGCCAACTAAAGATACCAATTATTATGTGAGTTAAATTGTCAACGAGAGATCTTCTTAAAGGAACAGTTTTAATGTTATCAAGCTGCAACACATCATCACTTACAGAATAAAAGAATCCAATGACAGATATCAAAATTAACTGTTTTGATAAAAGAACTGCAGCAGAGAATAGTAACATGTGAAAGATAGCACAGTAGTAACTATATCGAAACCATTAATAAATGAAATGTTTAAGAAAACTACTTCCCTTACTATACTTCGTAAAAATTGACGGAATAAATTTAGCTATAGTGCGTAATTCACCTTAATAAGGTTCTACAATATAATTCTTGGCAAATTTTAAAAACGTATTGTGTATTACAGAATAAATCTGTACACTATTAAATGACAGTTCATATGTGTCTTTAACCAAGTATTCGTCAAAAGAATGGAAACCACAAATCAGCAGTTCTCTCTCTCTCTCTCATCTCATGTTTTCTCATGAGATAGTATTGTGGTGTATATGGCGCGTAGCGCCATTTATACCAACTTGATCCTTACACAGTTTTTACTTTGTCCATGATCTAAAAACATCGCTGTCTACCGGGGAGATACTACTGATTACTTTAGATTACGTATAGGTAGGGCACGCAGTCTGGATTATCTGTAAATATTTTGCCAAATGTAACATAAGAGTTTTGTTTGCAGACGCTTTTTCAAACAATTCATCATAAGAACAGTCTTGAGTTATGTCAAAAATCCTCCAAAGTCTGGCTCTTGATCCAGCAAACATTCGACATTTAAAAATTAAATGTTCTTCAGTTTGTTTACAATCTATACAATATTGACAGTTCGAAAATGACGTGCGTTTTAATTTACTTAATCTGTCATTAGTTAAAACAGTTCTTGTTAGGAATCTACTGTAAATTGTGCTTTTCTTTCTAGGTAAATTATGATGGTTATAATCTTTAGTGTAGCCGCCGTAACTTCTATTTTTTTCTGACTTATACATTTCCCAATCTTGCGCATTCTCTGACTTAAAATTATTCTTGATGTGTTGTATCCAATCTTCTGGGGCAATCCATGGGATGTATATAGTTAATTCGCTTGTAGATGCGGCAATCCTATCAGCTAGCTCGTTAATATTAATTTTGCTGTGACCTGGAATCCACCATAAATGGATATGGATGTTATCCTTTTCCTTCTGGGTTATTAGGAATTTTATTTGGCTGATTATCGCTGGCGATTTTTTGTTTACATTTTGTAAAGCCTGGATGGTACTTAAAGAATCTGTAAATATATGATAATGACCCTCGTTCACAGTATGTAACTTAATACTAATGTAGACAGCAATTGCTTCGGCCGTAAAAATAGAATTTATATGCGGTATCTGAAATCTTTGTGTAGCATTCATGTTTTTATTTACAATACCAATATTGGTAGATGTCTGATTTTTAGAGGCATCGGAAGCTAGGATAATAGCACTTTTCTCCAATTCGTCTATAGCGCCATTAATATACTGAGCCAAATTTTCCATTTCGATATTTTTTTTACTGATAGACCAAAAACGCAAAAAGTTATGGCGATTATTTTTATCTAGTGTGTTCCATTCATAGGATATTATTTCGTTGATATTAGATCTATAACGATGTAGCTTATTGGCTTCAATACTTATAGTGGTATTTGTGACATTTGTCTTATATTTTTTATATTTTAGGCTTGTAATGTTCTGTTTTATTGCAAGGTATTTTAAGCGCTGATGTATGTTCTGGGATTTACTTTCGTGTAAGAGAACCGGGATAGGACACCATTTATTCAATCCTGTCGCCCATCTTAGTCCTTTATTATGAATGATTTGCATTTTTTTAGATTCCTGTTTAGAAGCTTCTGATAGGATTCTAGGATTTCCTTCGAGGATGCTTTGACCAAGACTTTGGTATAAATTTAGTAGCTGTTTGGTGGTTCCTCCTCTCGCTGCTGTAGCAATAATTTTCAAATAATTTAGCTGAAGATTAATTTTATTATGAAGCATGTTGATATGATCAATATTGTTAAGCTTATTGTTGATAATATATCCTAGGATTCGAATTTTCTTTTTATATGTTATATCTTCTCCGCCAATTTTCAAATTAACGTCTTCTGATTCATCGTTAAAATTGATATTTAATATATTGCTTTTGCTGGGATTAATATTTAAACCCCAAAACTGAAGCCAACTTACTAATCTGTCAATATTATCTTGGATAAGAGATTTAATGTAGTGTAAGTTTTCGTGATAACCATATAAATAAATATCATCTGCATAAATGACGCAAGTTATATTTGTATCAAAAATCTCGAAAACATCTGCTAAATAGATTGTGAACAATATGGCCGACAATATGCTTCCCTGTAATAACCCACGATTGAATTTAAAAGGGGATGAATAAATACCTCTCCACAGAACACGAGCATTTTGGTCTTCTATTAAACACTTTATGATATACAGAATTTTACCATTAATTCCTAAATTTGCTAATTTGTAAATTAGAGCATCCCATATAACGTTGTTGTAAGCTCCTTCAATATCGAAAGCAACTATGAAGCCTTTCTTATTTGTTATCTTAGCACGTTTAGCATCATTATAAATTTTATATATAGCCTGGTTACAATCTTTGAACGGAATGAATCCATAATGATTTTTATCGAAAATATTTCTGTCCATACATTTATCGAGGATATAATTTAAAAGCATTTTTTCAAAAATTTTCTTTGCGTCTACTGTTAGGGAGATGGGTCTATAATTTTGTGGATTATCTGCATTTTTACCAGGTTTTTTGATAGGCAGGATAACGACTTCTTTCCAATTATTTGGAATGATTCCAGTGTTTAAAATTTCGTTATATTTTTCAAGCATCCATTGTTTAGTTTTATCTTTCATTTTTTTGTAAAAATTACTATTTATTCCATCATATCCGGGAGTTTTTAATTTGCTATTATTGATTACTTTGTTTAAATCTTCTATTTTGAATTGGAAATTATCATCGACGTTTGTACTCATATCGTAAGGAATGTACTGATTTATATATTTATTCTGGAACACTGTGCTTAATAGGTTAGCTTGACGTTTTTTGTCGATTTCGCATCCACTGAAATATAGGTTACTATTATTTGTCTCGTAGTTTTTTCTTTTTAACCTTTTAATTATTTTGAAAAGATTATCTCCTTTCCCGATGTCGGTTGTAATTTTATTCCAGTTATCCTGATTATCTTTCTTTATATTTTTTCTCATTTTAGCCTCAATTCTCTTATACTCTATCCAATCTTCTATATTGCAATTTTTCCTCGCTTTATTATATACTTTTCTTTTTTGGGCTACAAGTTTTTTAGTCTTGATGGACCACCAAGGAGGAAATTTATTCATATTAAGTTTCAATGCTATGGTATGACTTTCTTTGATTAGTTGTATTTGGTCGTAAACTTCGTTTAAACCTTTTATTTGGTTTTTAGTAATTTTTTCTTCTATAATAACATTTATTTTGTCCCACTGAACAAATTTTTGAATGTAATTAGATTCTTCTTCGTTGTATCTTTTTCTTTTATCAATCAACTGAATGGGATGATGGTCAGATCCGAAATTGTCGGGATGTAAAGAATATTCAAGTATATGAAATAAACTATTCGAAATTAAAGTAATGTCGAGGAGGGAGTTATGGCCATTAGAAAAACGTGTCGGATAGTCAGAATTTAAAAGAATTCCGTTTGATTCGTGAATCCAAGTCATGAAATTTTCTATCTTATTATTTCTTTGAGTGGAGTTAATCTCTAAAATATTTATATTTAAGTCTCCGATAATAATATAATTTTGATCAAGTCTACTCGTTTCATACTTCAACCAAGCCCAATCTTTAAAAGGACGAGGAGAATATAAGTTTATAATAGTTATCCATTTTTTTTTCCACCAAATATTAATGCCTTGAGCCTCCGTGTTAGAGTTAGGAGGATCAATATCATATACCACAGCCGGAATTTTTTTATCTATAGCTATTAAAAGACCACCACCTCTTTTGTTAGATAATCTGTCATTACGGAAAATCACTTTATCGGCTATATGTACTTTATCTGATGAATTTAACCAAGTTTCTTGGAGGACCCATATTAGACTATTTCTAAAAGTGTGATTTCTAAAAAAAATTTTTTTGTTTTTAAAACCGCGACAGTTCCATTGTAAAATCAAATTAGAAAGCTCCATAAAAGACATATAAATAGACGGAACATTATATTACTATAATTAGAAATAGTCAAAGGATAAGCAAAAAGGGTTTAACACTAATAAAAATAAAATTAAAAAGTGTTTTTTTTTTTTTTTTTTTTTTTTTTTTTTTTGCAGAGACTATTTTCTGCCACGTCCGCAGCTTACATTTTTAGGTTTAGTTTTTTTATTCTTGTCTTCTTTATTGTTATCTTCCCTGTTTATAATATTTTTTTCTAAGCATATTTTTTTAATCTCTTGTTGTAGTTCTACTGAATCTTCCCTTTTATTTTTATACTGTGGTGTCCCATTTTTTTCCTCTATATTATCTTGCTCTATATCCGAGAAAACCTCTGAAGATTTTTGAATTTTATTTATAGCCTCCGTTACCCTCTTTATTTCTTTTGCAAATGATTCGATGATTATTTTTAACATATAGTTGGTCCTATCTTCGAAAATTTTTTGAAAATTATCTTTTACCATGTTCGAAGTACTAGTAACTGTGCTGTATGTTGTTGAGACTGAATTAATATTATATCTTCTTCTAGCTTCAGTAATAGATAGAAAATTCCTACATTTGAATTCGAGTATATTTATTTCTTTAACTCTTGTGGGACATTGAGAATTATCGGCTTTGTGTTCACCTCCGCAATTTATACAAATTGTTGGTTCGGTACAAGGTTCATTATGTTTTTTTCCGCAGTTTATACATAACTTTTCTGAAGGACATCTGATTGTACTGTGATTGTACTTATAGCATTTTCCGCACTGCCTCGGTCTATCGACAAATTGTTTGATGGTTTGTAATGTGTAAAACATTTTAATATGTTGGGGAAGATTTGTTCCTAGTATTGTTACTAATATTGGCGAAGTTTCCTTTGTACTTCCTCTCTTTAAAAATCGTCTTAGCTCTAGGATTCGAATGTTGTTGTTTTCTTCCAATTCATTTGCTATTTCATCTAAAGGTATGTCGATCGGGATATTAAATATGAGAAACCGATTAGTAATGTTCTCCCAAATGATTCTTGATTTTACTGATACTCCCAAAAAAGATGATACTTTGCAGATGTCGATAGCGCATTCTACGTCTTTGGTGAAAAATATCATGCTCCCTGTGCGAGTGAAACGTACGTTATCTATTTTAGAAGAGTTTTTGATTTTAGATTTTATCTCGATCTGAATAGCTCGTGGATTTCGTTTAGGTATAACTTCAGTGCTTTCACTTTGTAAAAAAATAGTATAATTTTTGCTATTATTTTCAGCGGCTAGTCTAAGTAATTCCTCGTCTGACGCTAGAGACCGGGCTATATAATCGTTTTTATTGCTAAAATCCGAACTATTTTCTTCTTGAACTTCGTTACTTTCCTCCATCTCGACATTTGTCTCGACATAACTCAAAGTTTTTAAGGACGTGTCTGTAACGACATTAATAACGGTGCTCGACATAGAATTGATAAACTGACTACCCTTGTAGTTTCAGAGAATTTCAGAGTTATTAAAACTCGCAAAGGAAAAATAAAATAAGTCTAAACACTCTATTAAATGTTACGTTTGCAATTGAAACGTTAAACGATAAGAAAAAAAAAACTCAAATAAAAATTAAAAACTTAGCAGTTTATAAGTCCAATTCGAGAGCGACCACTTGACTCCAACCTCCAATTTCGTTTCCCCGAGAACGACCAACACACAGTTTACCTTCCCAGTAAAATTGCTTGCATTTTCCAAATCAGCAGTTTGTTTGTTTATTTACAAATGAGATGTTGCCAGTTATATATAACTAAACTATTGTGAAACAGAGGCACAGTTAATTTTAAATAATATTTATTATCAATTATGATAAATTAATCAGATGCTTGCATTTTATTAAATTTAGATAAGACTGAAATACAGAAAAATGCATACTTCTGATTATATTTTACCAAAATTTTGAAGCTGACCAATCGAAAGCCTATATAAATGAGTCATGACATAACAAACAACACTTGAAGAAAAGTTTGTGCTGAGCCAGCACAGTGAATGAAAATTCCAAGTTTTACATTGAAAAACTAGGTAAACAAAAAGTGGTACGTATGTTGAGTGGAAACTGACGAACCACAGGCAATTTTCTCGCTTACATTACTGAAGTGTCTACATAAGAAAATGGCATTATGCTTTCAAAGAAAATGTTCAGAATGAAGATTTTGTCCAAATTATGCAAACTCACAATCCAGAGCATAACCATACTCATACGAACGAGTTGATTAAATAAATGAGACACGTAAACAAACATTAATTTGACAAGCTCGCCAATAATTAGCGATAATAGCAAGTTTGGCAATATGTTTTTGATCAAAATGTCTCAAACCGAGTATCTAAAACCTTGAACTTCATATGATAGAAGATCGTTCCCATACGGCACAAACTCGTCCTGCGGACTTACGATAAGCGTCTTATTCAGGATATAGCCCCGTCCGGCGGACATCCTATAATATCCGATAGTTATCCGTCGGACGTCCGGAGGAGAGCAAAAAGCGACACCTACTCCCGTCCTCCGGACGTCATTTTTCGACGTTTTTAGGATGGCAGTTGGACGCGCACAGGACTAGGTAAAATGAATAGAATTGTGCATCCTCTGCTTCTCCGGCATAAAATGATGCAAAGCATTGAAAGAAATTAGTAATTTTCTAGCATTAATTTTGAATGCTTACTTTTACTGATGTACCAGCTTTGTAAGGTCTTCAGTTGGCAGAATGCCAAGCCGATTCCATTCAGACTTTGGGGGTAATAGCCTATGAGGCCGAGAAATGATATTAAATATTGTTTTCTATTTTTTGTTCCGAGTGAAATTTTATTTTAAAATTAATAGATTGTGGACCTATTATTAGTTCTCGGAAGAACCTTTCCAAAATATATATTTTCTCCGACATTTTTTGAATTTTAATAAAAACATGTCTGTTTTTTTTTTTTTTTTACATTTATATTTATGGCTAAAATGCAGTTTTAACGACTGCTTGGCATGTGACTTGGCGGCTATGCAAGAAATTCGCCAATTCTAACAACCTAAATATTCAGGGCACTTGTGTGTCATATACCCACTGGGATTTACTTGGCGCCAGAATGGCGTTATTTTGCCTAATATGGCAACCCTGATATTGTTTATTTTTTGATAAATTGTTTATTTACCTTAATTTTTTTAAATTATATAAAATGTTTTTTGCTCTATTGTTATTTGTTTTTAAAATTTATTATATTTAAAAATTGTTTTATTTATTGTTATTTTTTTTAATAATAGAAAATAATTTAAAAATGTATATTTAACCAGTATTCGAAAATGAGGTTTTCGCCAAATTGACGTTAGAAATTTTTTTTTACCAAACCTTGCGCGTATATGATATCTGCGTCATTTCTCATTTTCATATCCAATGTATGCAAATAATATAATAAATAATGTACACAATAATGTAGCAAAATAATTTTAAAAAATTGCTAATCTGGCAAGTTTTAAAATCACACCATTCAGGCGTTAATTCTAAAAAGATTAAGTTAGGCTATATTGCGAGGGAAAAAGTTATAACCATACCTTTAAATCATCTTTTTTATTATTTTTGTCTTTTTTAAACTTATTTTAGTGTAACAGAATTACAATATAATGTTTAGAAACAGATAATTGAATTAAAGAAACAAAAAGGTATTCGCCAAAAAAATTCGACATATCTAGGATGTTTAATAAATAAACTCATCCTCGAGATGGTACGAACTCTCCCATTTTCGCATTGGACTCGCTCTTTTCGCTCATGCGCAGTTCTGTCCAGGTTTCTCGCAAACGTGGTTTATCAGTAAATGAATATTTTTATTGTGATTTATTCATTAGGAGTTATGTTTGGTAAAAACAACAGCAAATATGAAAAGAATATAATAATCAATTAATAATAAATAAGATAAAGATTAAAAAAAAAAAAAAAAAAAAAAAAAAAAAGATGAGGAAGATGCAAATTGCTCCACGTTTCATTTCTACATGATTTTCTGATTTTTATTTATTTTATCTCATACAGGAAAGAGGGTATAATGCAACATTTTATTTAAAAAATACTGGTAACCTGGACAATTACCCAGATAATGGCTATTTTTTAATAGAAATGTTTAGATAACCAATGTGTAAATATAACACCACTGTGCAAGATAAAATTAATAAAAATCAGAACACCTTTTGGAACGAACACATGGGGCAACAGCACTTCCCCTCTATTTAATTATAAATCATTCTTCTTCTTTTTTTTTTTTTTTATTAAAACATTTTTCATTAGATTTCTTTTTATATAATTGTTTGCTGTTGTTTTTCACAAATATATAATAATTCTTTATGAATAAATTACAATAAAAATATTAATTTTAAAATAAGCATTAAAAATGAACTCTAGAAAAATACTAATTTATTTCAAGTGAAATATATTATTTCTGTTCTCAAACATCCTTTAATAAAAACTAATAAGTAGTATATAATGAATGAGATATAACTGGGTATTATTCTTTGTTAACTATCTGATATAACATATTGAATTTACTTTATATTTTTCAGTTAACATCATACACATTTCAGATTTCATCATTGTTTTTTTCTATGTAAATACACAATGTACAATGTGAAAATTTTTGAATTCATTTCAAAAATGAAATTGTGAATATGCAAGAAGTTTTTACTTAAAAAGAAAAAATTGAGTATGCACTAAATCAAATATTAACAAAATTCTAAAATTAATTATTGGATTTTTTTTTTTTTTTTTACTTATTTTCCATAATTCTATTAATTCTCTCTTTTCTTGATTAGACATGTTATAAAAATGAAAGAGATAAAAAAAAAAAAAGGTAAAAGTAATTTTTAACTATATGCCTAAAAAAATGAAAACTCAGAAAAAAAAATACTTCATTCACAAAAACAAATATTCTCTCTCACACTTCTATAAATTGAAATTCTGAGAAATACATTAAAAAAAATATATGTAGGTAACCATTTTGCTGAATATTTATTTGCTACTAAAAATTTCTGTCAATCAATTATTTATATCATTTACCTTAAACCAAAATCTTTAACTTAACACTTTAAGAAACTTATGATGATCAATTGCCACTAAGATAGCATAAATTTTGGAATTTTTAATATAAATGATAGGAAAATAAAAAAAAAATCATGATATCATTTCTTACATACAAAAGCAATTACACAATCAATTATTAAAGTTCGTTAAACATACTTGTATTTTTAGATAGATTTAAGAACATTTTCCCTTCTCTTTATATTTTAATAGCTTCAATTATAAAAACACAGGATCATAAGAATTTGATAATACTTACTCTATCAGATTTCATGATATTTAACACTTCTTACCTGACAACTTGTTTTGTTCTTCATAGTTGTATTTTAGGTTGCAATAAGTTTTTGTTTCAATTAAGTTATATATTTATTCAATTTAGTTTTTCTATGTATGCAATTCCATTGAATTCTTTAATTTTTATAGTAAATGTATGAAAAGTTTGATATTAAGCACATGAAACATATAGTAAAATCCTTTTTTAATATGCCAATAATGTTCTTTTCTTTTTTTTTTTTTTTCAAAATTCATAACAAAACTGCAACTGAATCTATTTACATCTTTTATTCCAATATGGATGTAATATTTCTAAATAATAACACAAATATATTACTCATTGCTATAAAATGCATCAATTTAAAGTTTAAAAAAATTCAATTTCTAAAAAATGTGCATTTGGAACCAATGTTAAGGGGGTAAACATCAAAATAAAATAACAACAATAAATACATTTATTATTGGTAAACTTTAATTTACATTTTTGGATTTTTTTTTACATAACATTTGCATTCTTTTACATGGCATAATTATGTCTTTAATACTTCTTCAATATGCTCCCCTGATATGTACTTTTTTTCCTTGACAGCACCTGAAAATAATAATAATAATAATAATAAATAAAATAAAAAATAAATAAACCTAATTAAAATTCAGAGTAAAATATCATTATGACTGCAAAAGTTTAAAAAAAAAAAAATTATAAAAGGAAATAAGGAAAGTTTCAATTTTTGAGTAAAAGAAAATGCAAAATTTAATAATTTTTTAACAATCTTTAGTAGTTTTATGGTAGTCAGACACAGATGATAAATTGCCAAATATTCTGATAACCAGCCCTTTCTGATTTCATTTATTTTAAATTAGCCATTCACAGTGTTCTCGCTGACATTTGATCAACAATTAGCCGAATTATTAACATTGGTCAAACCAACGTTAATAATTCGGCTAATTAGAAATAAAAAACATTCGCCAAATGAAAAAAGTATTAGCAAAATAGATTCACCGTATAGCGGTAAAAAAAAATTATCTTTAATGTATTCCCTTTTTTCAATAAGTTTTAAAATATCCTAATTTTGTTATAACTGCGACAATGATTGTTATTAATCTAATTTCAAGTATTCGATACAAATATATTAAAAATATTTGTATATGCATGTGTATGAAAAATGAAAAAGAAAAGAAAGAAAAAGCAAAAATTGAGTACTACGAATTTGGCATATCTAAGTGCTTGTTTACTCGCCAAATGAAGAATTTAGTCGCAATTTGGCACAATGGCGAGTGATAGCGAGAACCATGGCCATTCACTTATTTCGTATAAAATACATAACACTTACATTCTTTTACATAAATACCAATATGTGAAAAATAAAAGGCAAGGAAGAATGCTGTGAGCAAAATTTGTACATGGCTAGAATAAAAGTAAATAATCTTACTACATAAATCAAAATAAATATATGCAAAAATATTTAAAAGTGAATATATATAGCAAAATTCAAATAGCATTGATATATATCACACAATCAAATTTCTTGTGCTTCACTTAGTCTCCCAGAGGACGTATATTTTGTTTTCTTTCCTTTTTTTTTTTTTTTTTTTTTTTTTTTTGATTGAAAATAGTTGATTTGTATGCCTGTCATTGCACAGGCTTCGAATTTTTATTCATTATGTATGAAAAGGGGCTCTATTTTATACTCTTACAACAAATTTCAAAAATATTAAAACACTTAATTTTAAGATATAGCTATAATATACAAACAAAACTGAAAATACAACATAACAATTGTTTGTCTGGAATCAGTTTCCAAACTGACACTATGACTGAAAGCATAATATATACAGTATGGAACCACTTATCCAGAAATCAGTTATCCGTAAAACCAGTTACCAAGAATTTTATTTCTAATAGGCTGATAATGGAATCTTTGCAGAAAAAAGTGTCATATGTGGCCAATTTGAGAAATGCATTGCTTGAAACAATTGTATAATTTGATGACAACTAGTTTTTGAAATGGAAACATATTTAGTTGTACTTTAAATGTTTTCAATTTTTATGCAGAGGAAACAGAAAATTTTTTGTACCCAAAGGATTCCTATAAATTATATTCTTTCGAATTCTATTTTTTAATTTTACTTGCATCTGATTCTTAATTCAAGTAATCTAATAATTAATTGAAAATTAGAAGTAATACCATAACCACATATATTCCATAAAACTTGTCAAATGGATGCTGGTTTAATGCCTAACCAGTTAACCAGAAAAAACAGTTATTTGGAATATATCTGCCCCAACCATTCTGGATAAATAGTTCCGTACCGTAATTTTCTTTTTCCATATATAGTTTTGGGTGTAACTTTCAATTCTAAACCCGAATTATATTTTACTTTAAGTTTCAGATTCTCAATATATTACATGTAAATAAATAATTAAATTTCTCAATATATATTTATTAATGAAAACTATAGAACAGATGGCTATTTACTTACTTATAAAAATTGTTTTCAACTTAATTTACAACAAAAAATTGTCTATATTTTCTCTGCAAAGTTTAATTTGCTTTTTTATTTAATAAATAAATATACAGTTGAATTAAAAACAATTAAATATTTCTGATGATTATCATTTGATTACATTAAAATTGTAGAAAAATCAATAATAGTAAAAAAGATTCAATTACAGTAGACTCTCTCAAATCTGCACATAATTTACAGATGTAAACAATGAAACAGTTAGTTCAAATATAGAGACAAATTTTGACCTTTTTATTTTTATATACATTCCATATATATTTTAATTTATAATTTTTGCTAATATTACTGAATTCATGTTTTATCCTGAAGGAAGAATAAATTTGTGAAAAAAATTGAAGATATTGCTGGTATCACTGGTAATAACAATCTTCTTACCAATTGTAATTTATACATTAATCAAGCTTTTTTGGTTATTAAGTCTGGCTAAACCTGAAATAATATTTCTTTGTTTTATGATTTTGATGTGAATTAGTAATGTACTTTTATGAGGCAAGTTTCATTGAATAATTTAGGAAAAATACATTTCATCTTTATAATGAATATTTAATCATTCATAATTGGTTATTAATTTGGCCTTTGCTTTTAATATTTAAATCATTTGAAAATTATGTGAATTTTTATTATTTTACTTTATTACTTATCATAATATTTCATTATACTGTAATCATTCATTATAGTTTCCAGAATAGTTGACCAGAAATCTGCAATTGCTAAAATCCGCACAATCTCTGGTCCCAAGCTGTGCAGATTTGAGGAAGTCTACTGTATTAAATAAAATTTTCAACGTTATCATTTTTAGTAGTTGCCATTATTGTAATAATTTTGCACATGTATTTTCATTTTTAAAACAAGAAGTTCCATTTATTTCTATGACAGAAAACTCATGGACTTGCCTTTAATTATCTTTACTTGGATACTTTAAAGAATGTATGAATTAATATAAATTAAATATGATTAAAGAATATATAACAGGAAGATACACATATGCATAGCTTTGGTAAGAATTTATTATTTTATTATGATGTCTTATTTAGAAATATTTAAAGAAAACTTACCAATTTCAAAATTGTATTTAGAACTGAGCTTTGACTGCTGGATAGTTGCAGGATTTATCCATATATACTTTCATTTATCCATGCTGGGACTTTACGGATTCTACAATTTGTGCCTAAAAAAAAATAAATAAAATAATTGAAGCTACATAAATCAATTAAATAAAATTTAATATAAATGATCACATGTGGCATCAAGAAGAGCTTCCATTATTTTTGCATTTGACCTAAGTAAATTCAAAGAAATTAAGGTACCTTCTCCATTATTCCACAGAGTTTGTTGCTTTAAATCAACATAATTGGTTTTAATCATGATTTAAATTCATGATTTTAATCAATGGATTTTTTTAAGTCATTGATTTAAATCAGATTTTTAAAAATCATTTTTAAATAAACTGAAAATATAAACAAACACATTAAAGCTTTTTAATATATTTAGTTTTTTATAACACAGATAAGCAATTAGTTTTTAGAAAAACAATATTTAATCTTTATTAAGTAATAATGTACAAAGTTTAGAAAAAAAAAAAACTGGCTCTAAATTTCATTTAAGGGTGTATTCGAAAAAACGCTTTTCCACCTTCAGCAGCTTGAAATTTTACGATACAATTTCAGACACATTTTTTTAAAGTAGAAACAAAGCTGAAACAACAGTAAAGTTTTAAAGTAGAACAAAACATTTGCTGAGGGGATTTTCGAAGAAACGTATAAGGTGCCTTGTGATGTCTTTTTACGCTCAATAGATTAGAATTTGATTTATGAGCAATTAACTTTTCAGGAAGACCCTTTTTTTCACTCCCAGCTCCCAGATCTCCCACTACGGAAAAATTGGTTCAAATTGCCGTTTTTGATTGCTTTTTTTTTTTAAATATTTTGTGCACTTATCAAAGAATCGACAATCACAGCACCTCGAGTAGTGTCTAAATAAGAGAATCTGTGAGTTTGGTGCATTTGAGAGCAAAAGTGAATTCAAAACAAATCGGAAAATAAGCAGTTTGAATCAAAATACACCCTTAAGTCAAATTTGCAAAAGTAAGGTATTTCTGTTTAAGCACGAATATACTAAATATAGGAATATTTACTTGCCTATTACTTAGTATAGTATTTAAAGAAACTCCTGCAAGTCTCTAAACAAAATAATCACAATAAAAATGCCATGTCTTTGAAACGTTTTTTTTTTTTTTTTTTTTTTTTTTTTTTTTTTTTTAAGATCATGCAGTGCCGAAACTAGGGAAGTAAAGAGAGGACATATGTCTCGGAAGTCAGAGCGAAAGGCAAAGAGAGAACCGAATGAAGATTTTGTCTTTTCATACAAAAATATATGTGGATATATATACATGTACGTATATATCGAGTACAAAAGAAACCCACATGATAATGTTAAAACTTTGGGATTGTTCTTTTTAAATTTGTGAAAATAGAAGTGACTTTATTAAAAAATAAATCTGCAACCAAAATTTGAAAAAGAAAACACTAACCTGGTTAGAATTCCATTTCAACTATTCTAAAGCAATAAAAAACATTTAAAACTACTGATATGCAAAACAGAAATTCTAAAAAGAATGTTCTCATAGGCCTAACATTTGTTATCCAGTTTCTTCGCATGACTAATGAAGACTCTTAACACTCAAGCTAATCTTAATACTTTGTGAGCATTGTTTACATATTTCTTGCTAGCATTTTAATTTTTATTAATTGTTTTTTAAAGATTTTTTTTTTTTTTGAAATAGTGTACCTATGATTGATAACTTTAATTGGGTGTGAGGGGCAGGGTTTCAAAATTAAAGTTTGCTCCAGGCCGAAACGAGCAAAAAAGGCTAGTTTTGACCCTGAGATCACATACATTTGCAAAACTAACAAAATACATGGAATGGAAGGCTGAAAGAATACTTTAAATAGATTAAGCAAACAAATAAAGCAACATTAATGCATGATTCAAATACATTTATTTGTACTTTTTCAGGGTTCATACTCATCTTCCAAGAAAAAATCCCCTGAGAATCCAATGATGTATTTTTCGGGATGTACAATTTTTCTGTATCAACAATTAACAATATTTCAATATTACATATGATATGATAATAAAGCATGCGAACAGTAACAATTGCCCCCAATTTCCCAGAAAAGACTGTCATTTTGGCAAAATTTCCCAGGTTTGGGAATTTTTTTGTATTATCCCCTGAGATCCCACTGATTTTTACAACCTAAAATTCATCTCCTGATTTTCCCAGGAATCCTATATTCTCCTGATGAGTATGAATCCTGTTTTTAGGCCAAGCATCAGAGTTATATTTACACACACATTGTATATACTTATATGTGTAACACTGGTACCCGGCTTAACTGAAAAGTATGCATTTATTCAGTGGCACAGTCAGAATTCGGCTCTAGGGAGGGGTTTTGAGTTTCTGATAAAGGTGATTGCCAATTATTTGAATAGCGGGTTAATAGAATCAGTATCTACTAATTAGAATATTCACTGTATAATACTTAAACTGAAAGAGCATCTGTGTGGCAGGAAACCATAATTTTTTTTAGCATAATGCGTCTAAGAAAAGCGACTTAGTTCAAATAACCAATTTTTACTTAACTGATTCATGTAATATGCACTTTCACAGTTTTAACTATAATTTTCGCCAATTAATTGAATCATTTTATTAAATAAAATCTGAATCAATAAAGTGGCAGATTCCAAAATGTGCCAAAACATTTAAATATTAAGTTTGGTTTTGATTCATATAAGCAGCAATTATAGCGATCTTTCTTAGCTCTGGGAGGAGTTTTAACCCCAAAACCACCCCTTTGGCTGCACCAACTGCATTTATTATTAAACAGATGCAAATATTTGCAGCAATATTATGCTTCAACTTTAGATATTGTTTCCTATATTTTATTGAAGAATTATTTCTTTCAAGAGAAGCTTCACTAACACACTTAGCAGCGATTGTAAAAAATGTGATTTTTATGCATGGTAAATATAGAAAGATAAACATTAAATGATTTTATGGATTAAAAATTGACAAAATGCAATTGGATTACAATGACTGAATAACCTGTTTTTCTAAAGAAATAAGTTCTATAATTTTTTGCAAGCTCTAAGGCATACAAATTTTGAAATATTGCGATTTGTTGAAGAGTTTTATGAAATATTTCGAAGCAAATAGGGGTACAACTCACTCTATTAAAATAAAGGCAGGGCTCTGCATTTTTAAAAAATGATTTAGAAAGAACATAGTCAAGGTTACTGTCATCTAAAACGGAAAATATGCGAATGAAATAGGCTAGTCTAAAAATCTTTTCTTAGAAAATGCAAACGTTTTTAAATACATAAAAAAAAAGCAACTGCAACATGTTTTTTAAATGAACAGTTATAACAGTGTATTTTATCTTTTTTTCAGGGGTATGTATTTCACTGAATATCTCCTGCCTTCCCCCCCCCCCCCTCCAAAAAAAAAACGCAAGTTAAAAACGATTATGTATAAATAAAGATAAATTGAAACTGCTAGTGTTACACAGAGCCAGCAATTGGAGCTTTTGCCATTGGGCCACATGTAGAATTATTAAATTTGTAAACCCTTATTTTACAAAATTAATTTTATAAGCAAGTTATTCCTGGAATAAAAAGATATTTTATGAATATTTTTATTAGATTTTTAAAAGACAAATAAATTTAATGGTTAAATTGATTTAAAAATTGAATTTAAGACTTTTTAATATTTTTATTTGCTTTTCCTTAACAAAACGAATGCTTAATGTATTTTTAAACTAATATATTAGTGTCCAAACAATCGATCGTAAATAATGTTTTGGTCAGACACATATTGATCTACCTTTAAAAATAATACTATTTCTTATAATTTCTTTAAAAATATAATAAATGAAGGTTTGTTTTAGGATTATACCGCATTATTATTACGAATATTTACATGAAAAATTGCTATAACTGTTTATATGTTTTCTATGAAAGTTGTCTGTTTCATGGTATTAGATTATAAAAAAAATCGTTATATTTTGGTACAAATCTCAAGAATTCATTCTAAAAGGTTAATATTTGAAAGTTTACTTACCTTTAGTATAGACATATTCAGATCCTTTAGAGTAAAATTTTAATTGAAATTCCATCCAATAATCCATTAATACAACATCGCGAATGTTGACATTTATGGCGCATGCGCACTGGTAATTTCGCTGTTCCGGAGATACTGTACTGCTCATCGTGGATTGCTCATCCGGATTCTGGTGTCCTCCGGACGTCTTAATCTGACGTTTACAGGATTCGATGGTTATAGGATTACTTCTTCCGGATTCTGGTGTCCTCCGGACGTCTTAATCTGCTGTTTATAGGATTTGATGATTATAGGATCTCCCGGATCTGTGTAGGACCGCGTAGGACGTCCGGAGGATGGTTTTGGCCGTATGGGTTCCTTTTACCGACGAGTTGTTGCATAATCTTTCTATTTTTATCTCAGCTCGAGGGATGAGAGATCACGTGACATGGTTTTCACATTATTATTTTTGTATTTCTTTGCATAAAAAATGATTTTTTCGTCATTGTATCTTACTTAATATCATAATTTCTTTTTGTAAAATGGCAACAGTTTTTATTGAATTTTCTCTTTATTAAAAAATATAAGAAGTTCTGCCTACGAAACTGGTAGATGGCAGGTGCTGGGTTCAAACTCAATCGCGGCCGTCGGCCTAACCGTTCGAGGTTTTCCGTGGTTTTCTTGGAACCTCGGTTCTTTTTGCGTAAATGCGGGTTAGGTTCCCTTAAGGTGCGTTTTCACGGGCCGCTCTAACTACCTAAAAAACCTTAGCTTACCTAAAACCTAACCTAAGAGCGTTTTCACTGGTTTCAGATAAATCCTTATGCCAACCAATCAAAGGCAAGTCTTCACTGCGCAAGCGTCTACTTTAGGGCTTTAACAGTCTACAGACCGATCAGCTGATATAAAATAATAAGCAAATAACTTGGCCCCACCAGTGGCCGAGAGGTTCTGACCTCAAACTGGTAGACGGTAGGTGCTGGGTTCGAACCCAATCGCGACCGTCGGCCTAACCGTTCGGAGTTTTCCGTGGTTTTCTTCGAACCTTGCGTAAATACGGGTTAGGTTCCCTTAGAAAGACCCCCACGGAGGGCATCCCACCTCTTAGGGCCTATATCCCATCGTGTAGATAATTGGCCGACATACATACAACAACAACAAATAACTTTTGTTTACGTTCATCGAGATAATCGTAAATATGTCGTATAAAAAATAATAAAAAGTTTTGACTGTTTTTTCTTACTAAAACAGCTTTAAATAATGCTCCAACTATCACTTTTTATCCAAGTTTCAAAATGAAAATACATAAAAGCACACAGTTACTATGATTAATGTATTAAAAAACACATAAGTAAATTTTCACTTATGAAAAAGTGGTGTGTTACACACTTTGATCAGGTTGTTTCATGTGCGCAAATGACATAAATTTGTCGAAGATGTTGGGAAAATTGTTCAATTTGTACAAATGGCATAATAATGATTACACTAATTAATATATCTCTATCCATAACATGTCAATAAAACACATTGTGTTAGGTATTTCTTTTCAGTTTGTTTAAAAATTAAACGTTATTACTAAATAAGTATAGAAGTAGAAAAATATGTATTTTTTTAACCATTCTTTTATAAACTTAAAATATTTATAAATATAATGCCTAATTTCAAAACAGAAATTCATGATGGATGAAATAACTTCTCTTCATTAATTTGGCATGACTCTAATTATGAAAAATTCACCATAATGCCCTGATAGAAAGCATAAACTGCTGAATTTATTAAAGGAATTATTTTTTCTTTCTTTTTTCTGATATGACAACAGAAAAGGTAAAAAACTAAAAACCATTTTTTAAACTATGAATTCAGAATTTTTAAATTATTTTTTCAAAGTTTAATTATAATTTATTTAATGCTAAATTATTAGTTGATAAAAACAGATACAAAAATTATTTCTTTATTTTTGTAAATAAAAATTATTTTATTATTTTTATTTATGTTTCCTTTCTTGCCTTCAAATTATTTAAAATATTTTGTTGTTACAGTTTCACTGCCAGTTGGCATA
This sequence comes from Maratus speculifer, assembly GCA_964019185.1. Taxonomy (NCBI): domain Eukaryota; kingdom Metazoa; phylum Arthropoda; class Arachnida; order Araneae; family Salticidae; genus Maratus; species Maratus speculifer. The sequence goes on from OZ025295.1 coordinate 288,382,619, forward strand.
TTTTAATGGCACGGTTTGATGCACAATTAACTCTGCTTGTTGTTATTGTAACCTTAAAAATTATTTGGTTCTTTATAACAAGTGGTTAACAGAAAAATGTTTTAAAATTCACTTATTACTTAAAATAAATTCCTAAAAATAGAATTGCCGAGAGAAGCACACAGGCGTAGTTTTTTTTTTTTTCAGCATGTTCTTAGAACAGTCAAGACACTTGATTTTGGTGATTTTTTTAACATGCGTCAAGCACCCACGAGGACCAACGGAGGTTTCAGCAACTCTGAAATTCTCCCCAATCACAATGCGCATGTTTTGGCTGACAATTAGCGATATGCACAGCTTCAGAGATGACTGCTTTAATAAAATAAACTTTCACAAATAATTTACAATTAGTTAACTTCTTTTACCATGAATTTTCTCTATGCAAACAGTTTTCTCGATAGTTTTCAACTTTTAAAAATTTGCAGATCTCCATTTTCTGATTTTAAGAATTTTTTTCATGTTTAATCTACAGAACTTTATATACACCAGTTTCTAAAACAAAAAAAATACAATAACCATAAAATAAAATCAATTAAAATTCACCTACCTTTGCTTCTTCATTAACATTAAAGAATCTTACAAAAAGAATCTTTTATTTATTCTATTTATTACTTTTATTCAAGAAAACAAATCACATGTTCCAAACTAAAAATCTAGCAAACAAACAAAAAATTTCTTCAGCTTCCAGATACCGTGTCATGCAGCAGATGATTCAGTAATTAAAAAATTTGAAGCTTTTCTCTAAATAAGCTAACATCAATGCGTTGTTTTCATCTCATGTCCAGCATTCTCGTGGAATTTGCAAATAAAAAGATAATAAAACATCAATAAACAATCAGAATTCGGCATTTTTAGAAAGCTTTCCATTTTCTAAAATGATAAAATTTTCTGACAGGTCAATCTTGTTTTGCCAACAACACAAATTCTATCTAGATCCCGGCCATGAAAACTACTTTTGTTCCTTAAAAAACAATCAGGATAAAAGAACCATTTAAGCACAATAAAAATCAAAAGAAGTGAATTTTAAAAGCACACTGCGTACATTCATGGGAATTTGTTTAAAATGGGGAAATTTTTATTTATGTAATTGTAATTTACAGATATTGTTTATTACAATAAATAGTCACCAAAAATAACTGAACTTATTGTCAGCATTTGCTAAAAGGAGTGTCAAGTTAAGGAAAAGGGGGTGGAGGCGAATTTCCAGGTGCAGCTTTCTCTTAGTTTTCTTCGCCCCTGCTTATGGCTAATGAATAGATATAGTTGTAACGTATTTTGCAAAGTAAACAATCAACGATTGAAAGTAACAATCAATAATTTTTAAATATTGTTCTTATATCATAATGTTATTTAAACTGCCTTCCTACATCAGAAATAAAGTTCAATACCTTTTAAGGAAAACACTATACTAATAAAAATCACAGAAAAGGAATTTTTAAATTTTGCCGCATACATTTGCATAAAGTTATATAGATTTTATGACTCCTGTTCATGAATTTAATGAGTATATTTTATTTCTAAAACTTATTTAGGATATTTATCAAGCATATCAATTTCTATAATTTTAAACTAAAGCACTTATGAGTGTTACATGCCCATTAAAATGAAATAAAAAATAATCACTGGATGCACGAAATTTGCTGTCCAGCAGTCTCTAAAATGCACGAAATTCATCAAACTCTCATTGACTAACGAAACTAAAATTTAAAAATTCATCTCTGAGTGCACAAAAGTCGCATTGAAGAAGTTTCTAGAATGAGCAAAACTGCAGTTATTAATCACAGCAGGTATCAAACTATTAAAATGTTTATAAATTTGTACAAAAATTGCGATAAAATTTTGAAATATTTTTTCTAATATTTATAGTACATAAATATTATGCAGATTTTTAAGTAAGGAAAAAAGTATTTCTGATATAGGAATTCACTTTCAATAACATCAACACGTCATCTCAATCTTTGAATGTTACGTATTGACAAATCATAATTTAAAACATTGAATATTTATTTTGAGGAAAGCGTACACTCAGTAGATTTGTCTGCCCTACCGCACATATATTACCAAATTTATATTACTATTTATTGAAATAAGCAATGTATTTAAACTGCATGAATAAAAAACTGGAAAATATAGTCATACACATATAATGCAATCTCGTTTTTAATTATAAATAATACAAGACTGACATGGCATTTCATAAAAGCAAAAGACAAGAAACTGTGCAATCCGATTAAATTGATCCAAATTCCTGATCGTATAAACGTAGGCATGTAAAGAACTTAAGAAACAAACCAGTAACAAGAAAAGGCCATTTATCATCTCGCCAAATTCAACGATGCTAAGTGTCTCGGCTGTCTTAGGATTCAGCCATTTTTTTTTAAGTTATAAAGTATTCAATAATAAACCAATTATAAAATCCTATCTTTACATACTTAAAGCAAGTTAATTAAAAGAAAGTAAAAAGAAAACAAATTCAAAGGATTAATAAAAATACAAACCACACTGATTTTTTTGAAATAACAAAATGAAAGCGATAGTGGGGGGGGGGGGGGGGGGATGGGAAGGTCAGTATCATACAATCAATATTAAAGAAAATGTGAAAAACATACAATAACAATAAACACATACTTTTCCTAAGCTAGATTACTTGCTGGTTAACGCAGCTTTTCCCATTTTACAGAAAAAAAAATATTGCTTGTATTTAGCGATGCACCGAATATTTGGTATTTGACTATACTATCAAATATCAGACTATTCAACATGTGAAATACTTGGCATGGCCAATTTTAACACACTTCAGTATACCAAATATGGTATATCAGCCAAACCGTATTCTAAGAAAATATTTTTAAAAACCTTAAAGCAACTTTTAACAACAAATTTAAAAATAGAATTATATTTACATAAAAGAGAATGCTTCTTATTTACTATTCGAAAAGTAACTCCAAAGACAATTAACTAATAATGATTTTAGTTTTTCCTAACAAATAAACAGTATATGACTGTATTTTTTTTTTTTTTTCAAATTTCTTTAAAATTTCACTTTGATGTCAAAATATTTGTTTCAGAATATGAGAAAATTATATTCATTTGTTTTAATTCACAGAGGAAACTATCCTCGTTTTAAGTAACAATTCAAAGCATAGTTTTTTTTTTTCTTGTAAAATTTACTTGTAAAAAGATCTTGTTTATCAACATGGAAGTTTTTATGTTAAATATTATGTAAAATTATTTTAACTTTTTATTATTTTCAAACTCTGAAATTTAAGAGTATTCGGATAAGTCAAACATTCGGTGTTTAGTTTATCTGTTGGCTGAATATTTGGCATTTGGCTAAAATCATAATTCGGTGCATCTTTTCTTGTGTATATGATTCAAATGATAAAAGGCAAAACTGGGAAATTTCATTACTGGCGAGTAAAAGCAGTTTTATAAACAGACACTTTTTAAATTTAAAAATACTAAACAATAAATTTTTGTTAAAACTTTATTAATATTAAACCAAAAATTGAATAGTACAAATGATTATTAGTAATATCAGCAATATCGTGAATTTTTTTAGAAATAAATTTATTCTTCCTTCATGAAAAAACATGAATTCAGTAATATTAAATTATAAAATTACAGATTAAAATACATATGGAATTGATATAAAGCTAAAAAGTCTAATTTTGTCCCTATATTTGAACTGAATATTTCATTGTTTACATCTAAGTTGCAGTGGAGCATCATTTATACGACACCGAAAGACGTCGTATAAACGATAACGACGTATAATCAATTTTCACATCTAAAACTAGAATTAATGTTGTTTTCACTTAATTTTAATGTTTAACGTGCTGATTTGCATACATTTGTAAATTAAACAAAAAAAACGGGGGGGGGAGTTAGTAAGCAAATTAAATTTGCGTACCTTTATGTTTCACTTATGTTTATGTTTCACCAAAAGGTTCCTCATTTGCAGTGCATCATTTCCTTTCCATTTAAAGTCAAAGACAAAAACCCCGCGTAGCCAACTAAAAGTCGCTAATACTGATAACAGTTAGAAGGATAGTCTATTTGCAATTTAAAACAGGTCGGGAATGGTGACCATCCTCGAAAAAAAGAATGACCCCTCCCAGTGTAATCTGTTTCACATAAGCTGATTTTTCAGACTAATCGAACAGCAGCCCACATTTTTATAATGTGGAGTGCATTTAAATACGCTCTTTGGTGTCATTCATAGCTGCAAAATTCCACTCGTTCTTAAAATACACAAGAAAAATGAACAACAACAAAAAAAATCTATACAAAATCGAAAAATCGATGTATAAACGATTTTGGGCGTCGTATAAAAGATATATTTTTACATTGAAATGAATAGGAATGAATTGGGACCACATTAAAATGTCGTTTAAATGTAAACGTTGTATAAGTGATCATCGTATAAACGATGCTTTACTGTATGTGCAGATTTGAGGAAGTCTATTGTATTTGCATTTCAATAGACATTTTTTTATTGGATAGCTGTTCAATATTGACTTTCAATTTTGCTTGTAGTTTTTACTTTTTCTTATAAGGACATTACTTTTCAAACTGGTTCCTAAAATGAAAGTAAATTAAAAAATCTGTAATCTAAACCAAAAAATTCTGAATGCATGATATATTATTATATACGTACAGCCATATATTTCTGCAAACTGTGTGCTGACATTTACATTCAATGGAAAGTGGTCAATTAAAAGAAAAGAATCAAATATTTCTGTCGCTGCCACATGTTTTTGTAATATGTTTTCACATATTCTGTGCTATGTGACTATGCTAATAAAAATGTGCTTTATTTTATTTAATGCTTATCGTTTGTATGTTTTCTTAAACAATAATTCAATTTGATATTAAAATTTTTATTTTAATCCAAGTAATTGTTGCAATTTACACAATTTATATTTACTAAATTCCTGTAAAATTAATGCCTTAAATCAGAGAGCATTAAATTGAATTTACACTTATATAAGCAAGAACTTTTAAACAAAGCAATAGAACTCTTTTTTTTTTTTAAGCAATAAGTGGCTTACTTTTCATAAGAGTCAATACAGTAAATGCAATCTTCATCAAAATAAAAAGAGGAAGTGTGTAGCTTCCAGGAAGAATCCAAATGCAATCTAGCTAGCAAGTTTACATCCCAAAAGGCCAAAGATTATTTCTAACCTATAGCCTTTTGAGCGCATTCCAACTGGCCAATGCAAAAGTATCCAACAAACTGCAAGAGTAGCACTTTATCGCACAGCTTTACACCTATTTGTATTATTCTTGTTACATTTCCATCCTAACTGTAGCATCCGAAGAAACTAGAAAATTAAAAGAAATAAACCAATCAAATATGTGCATACATATACATATAAAAGTTCTTGAAAAGCAAATATTTACTAATAAATAATTAACTATTAATCAGCTAAGAAATTTAAGTATGCTTGTTTGAAATATTAAGTTTATTGTATGCATGAAAGATTCGCTTTTAGTTACAAAATCCTTCTAACATCATAATGAAACATTACTTTACCATTAATTTTCTTAAACATCATTTGCAACATGCCAGTTTGTTTACTTAGATATACAATGTGGCAGTTTGTTTATTTAGGTATGCAATATGACAGTTTATTTTGATAGCTTTTCTTTTGCAAGTTGCATGCTTTATAAATCGCTGTTTTCAATGTAATTTTTTAAAAGATAAACAAAGACTTCACATAATGTTTTCCTTTTTTCTGCATTTTTAAGTATTAACAAAATAGTAAAGATTAAAAAGCAATCGAAAAGGTCAAAATTTGACAAACCTTGTTTATAATTCTAAGTTTGCTACTTTCTCATCAAATAAATAAAATGTATATTATAAATTCGTAGGGATAACGTTCAGATTCATTAGGACACACTAAGAAAACATCAAACAATTTTAAAACAAAATTAAGGGAGGCTCAATTCTGATCAAAGTTATAGGATTAATGGATAAATTCTAGTGAAATAAAACTAAAATGCCTATCATACTGGACTAACACATGGAAACTTTGATCAAATAGTAGCAAACCATGCATAACACATACAAATTCTTAGAAATAATTAGATAAAAAGAAGCTATACATGATTTAAAATGAAAATTCTATGAGGATTTACAACTTTTTATGCTGTAAATTAAATCTCTAAAGGGATGAAGAGCAAACTATTTTGCAATTAAATATTACTTTCTTAAAATAAAATAGGGAAATATCAAATACAGCGGCTTATTTATTTTAGAGAAAATTCTTTTACATGCCTTCATAAATATGCAAGTATATTAACAAAGCTTGATTGCAGCTAGAATTTAACTAATTTGACGATTTAAAAAGCTACGAGCTAGGCTAACCAAATATTCCTTAACATTTACAATTATTAAATGAACAAACAGATATTTAATTCAAAATTAATTGGAAATACTCTACCAAACAACCGAATATAATCACTGAAGCAAGTAATTAATTTTAAGAAACAAATATTTATAAACAAATACTTTTATTCTTTGTACTGTTAACTTTCGATAAAATAATTTTGAGAACAGTACATTATATCTTCATTGCTACTCGAAGCGAACTATATAAATTATAAATATTATTTTAATATTATAAAATGCATCTGAATAATTACAAAAGACAGATAGATATGTATATGCATCTACAAAATGAAAAACGTTGATAAAACTTACTTTTTTCTTTTAATCATAAAAAATAATTACTGCTTGACGCAAAAGAATAGTTCGAAATAAAAATAACTATATGTAAAATGAAAATTTCATTTTTATAATGCTACATTTTCTTCACCTCCATTACTTAGCAAAATTCTCTTTTCTGATTGGCTGCGCTTAGGTAGTTAGTGCTTAGGTTTTAACACGAATCGAACCTAAAAAATCGCGTTCTAACTACCTAAAATCTTGTGCTTAGGTAAAGAGTTGGGAAAGTTGGCGCTTGGGTAGGCCCGTGAAAACGCACCTTTAGAGAGACCCTTACGTAGGGCACCCCCCTTGTAAGGTCTATATCCCAAGTAGGGCTCCTTTAACTATAGGAGTTATAGGAGCCTTAATCCCAAGTATAGATAATTGGCCGTCATAAACATAAACAAGAATGTTTTCGTCACTGAAATGTCGTCACGTCGAATTTCGTCACGTCGAATGTTTCGTTGTCGAACCTGTACGTAAAAGATGTACACTGTTTATAATAAATGTTTTTCATTTGTTTTGTTTACAGAAGAAATTCTTTATGAGTTGATATTCAAATAAATAATAGCATCAGGTGTATGCTTCGAATTTAGCAAAGCTTCTGTTTATTTTATATTTTTTAACCCTTTCAGGCACACTGTGCCCGGTCTGAGATACTTAATTTTAATTCCAAACTTGCAAACGGCACCAGTAATATTTTAGTAAAAATTTGCTTTTACAATAAAAGCTTGAATTAAGGAATTCAAAATATTAAAAAAAATCGTTTTTGAATTCCGGTGTCAGTCGATAATTTCTTATTTTAGAACAGAATTTGCCCGTGCCGGAAAGGGTTAAATCGAGTTCGATGAACTTTTCATTCGTTTGCAACATTGTTTTCTCTGGTGTTCGGCGACTGGACATTTGTTTGAATATATTTAAGATTTATTAGTTACATTTTAGCGAAATTAAAGAATGTTTTTAAAAGCTTTACGAGTTAGAAAGAAAAATAATTGTTGAGAAAGTGCAAACGGAAATCGAAAGTGAAGAGTTTCATCTTGTTGGTTGTCAGATTTTGTTGCTTCAGTTAAGTGATAAATTTGACAGATTGAATTTCACCAAAGAAAAATTTTTGGAGTTGATTGGTGATAGAGAAAACAGAAAGAGAAATCACCGCGGGTGAAGCGGATAGAGGTTTAAGTTTAAAAGTAAAGATGGAATACAAAATTGAATCACACTGATCAAAAGTGATGCAAAATAAGTTTTGGGTTTTTAGTGCCAATATTCCAAGATACACAAAGATCTGAATTTAGCTCCAGAAGATAAGTTTCAGTATTTAATGCAGTGTATAGTTCCGAATTCTCGAGCAGCTCAGTTAGTGAACAGCTTTTCCTTGACGGCTACGAATTACCCCAAAGCGGTAGAGCAAATAAAAGAGCGCTTCGGTAGGGAAGATTAATTAGTTCAGATATATGTACGTGATTTGTTGAGTCTTTTAATGAAAACTGCAATTACCGGACGTAATTCTTCCGAACTGACTGTTCTTTACGAAAGTATTGAAAGCAAGCTCCGAGCATTAGAGAGTCTTGGGTGAATGAAGGAAAAGTTTGCTGATTTTCTCGGACATTTGGTGTAATCGTGCCTACCTGAAAGTGTCCTACGAGCTTGGGAAAAAAGAAGTGTTCCGGAAGAAGCAGTAACAAAGAACTCTGAAAGGACACTCCTCAATCTAATAACATTTTTGCGTCACGAAGTAGAATCGGAAGAAATGATTAAATTAGCACAAGTTGTTTTTTCGAATTATATTGTGAAGTGCGCAAATATTAAATATGTGAGTTGTGAAAAAGGTGATGTGGTAATTGCAGCTATGTTAGTAAGTACAGAGTGTCCCAGAAATAATGGGACAAACTTAAAGAGGAGGTAGGGGACATCACAAGGATTCAGAATTGCATCGCAATTCGCAACCCATGGTCGGAAACATCTCTGTTCGTCGGTAGGTTGTGTAGCTCACAGGAGCATTGGAAATCCAGGTGTATTTGAGAGAGTCCGCAAATCCATGGTTCGACGGTGTAATGCATGCATTGCTAGCAATGGTGGAAACTTTGAACATCTTTTGTAACATTTTCACATATCATATACCACAGTAAATGTAATATCGTTGACCAATAAATTATTTCAGATGATCTCAGTCTTGTGTCTCTTCGTCCCTTGTACCTGTCATACTACCTTCCCATGACGCTTCCGACCATGGGTTGCTGTGCAATTCTGGATCCTTGTGATGTCCCCTACCTCCCTTTAAAGTATGTCCCATTACTTCTGGAACACCCTGTATAAACGAAGGGTCTAAGGGAATTTTTTCTTTTATTTATATTTTTTGTGATAAGTCACATTCTAGTGCTAAATGTTTTAAAGATGAAAAGATGAGTTATAATGATAAAAAAATAATAGTGTAAAAGAATAAGGCTTGTTTTTCTTGTTTAAAAATTGGTCATTTAAGACATCAGTGCAAAGCTAATGTTAAATGTTTGATTTGTAATGGTAATCATTTAAAAATAATGTGTTCCCAGAATGACTATAAACAGAATGATTCGAAAACTGAGGTTTCTCTTTCTAATAATAGTAATGAAAATGTGTATTAGCAAACTTTAAGTGTAAATATTATTAAAAAATATATATGTGTGGCACTCGGGGACTGCCGCGGTAAAGCTATTGCATAGCATTTTTTATCAACTTATGCAATTCTAATTATTTATATATTTTTTATTTATGCAATTTTTTTGTCTTTGATATTAATTCAAGTTTTTTTCTGATTCTCTGATATTAATTCAAGTTACACTTTTTGAGCGTGATATGACCGATAAGAAAACATTTTTTTTTCTTTTATTGAATAAATGAGAAGTCTGCCGAACTGAAACGGCGTTAGCCGGAGTGTTAGGTTTTTTTCTCGTTACGGAATTTCTAGATTCGGTAGCCGCACTCAAAGCCCGCGATAAAAGCTATGCAATAACTTAAAAAAAAATACAATACATAAATTACATTGCGAAAAAAAAAAATATATAAATTAAAACACATTGAAAATTTAGTTTGGAAAAACAATAATTTTAAATAATTTTCATCAATAACAGAACTATTCATAATTTAAATGTATTTTTATAAAAAATGTTTGAGATATTCTGAAAAATACAAAATACAGGGTGTTTCGCTACCAGACCGACAAACTCTGAGGGATGATAGTAGACATAGAGACAAACATTATTAAATAGGAAACCATGGGGCGCAAACGTCTTCTGTAGGAGCTAGGGGCCATTAAAGTTTGAGGTCCAAAACTTCAAACGATGATAAAAAACGGAGAAAAGGGTCGATTTGTTTGCAGTTTTCACTAAAATCATTCTTTATATCAAGATTTTTTTAGAAAAAAAAATTAAGGGTTGTTCAAAAATTGTCGATAGAGGGCGCTTTAGACTTTAGAGTAACGAACAACTACTTTTTACCGTTATTTTGTGCATGGAGTTCAAGTTATACTAAAGTTTAGTCTTTAACTTAAATTTTAACCCCAAAATCGGAAACATTGGAATCGGATAACTAGTGAAAATTGAACTGTGAACAGAGGGGATAATTTTAAACGCTCATAAACATTGGACAAACTAATCGATTTTGTTGCGGTTTGCATGTCAGTCATTCCCTTGGTAATTATTTTATTCAAAATGACGTACAGCTTTGATGTCCTCATTTTTTAATAGAGGGCGCTTCCGACATTTCAATGGCTTCACTCCTAGGTGTTTTACTACAAGAACAACATACTTCCAGGATGTGTTAGGGATGCAAAGACTACTCGGAATCACATAGGAATGTAACTTTGGAAATGTATTTTTTGGGAGTTACGGTTAAAAGAAACAGAGAAAAAAGCAACAGAAACAGCAGAGAAAGAGCAACCCATTAATGTGAAAGAAAACAGTAAATTTAAAGGTTTCACTAGAAAAGGTATTCAAAATTACGACCAGAAATACTCCGGCAAGTTTGATAGTGACGATAGATGGCGCTAAACGGCGCGTGAACAGTGATCATTTTGAAAGTATCATTCGCGAACCGGTCCCAAAGGTAGCAGAAGGAAGTATTTGAATGATGAACAGCACGATGGGACTCATCGACATTTTACCAATGATGTTTGCTGACACTTCAAAGTAACATACGGATGGCCGTGGATAGCTCGTGGTGGCCTGGTTCATTGGACTGCCAGACCGCCAGACCAATCATGTATCGAATTCTTCTGCTGGGGTCAAGTAAAAAGTTGGATGTATGAGACTTCCGTACCATCAGTTGAAGACCTCGCAGCTGATATTTCTGTAGCTGCCAGAAAGCTTTCTGAGGTGCCAGGAATCTTTCAAAATGTGAGGAATTCCATGCGACGCCGCTATCAAGCATGCCGGACTACTTCTGGTCGTAATTTCGAACACCTTTTCTAGTAAAACATTTAAATAAACTGTTTTCTTTCACATTAACGTGTTGCTCTTTCTCTGCTGTTTCTGTTGCTTTTTTCTGCTTCCTTTAACCGTAACTCCAAAAAATGCATTTCCAAAGTTACATTCATATGTGATTCCAAGTAGTCTTTGCATCCCTAACACATCCTGGAAGTATGGGTTTCTGGTAGTGAAACACCTAGGATTAATGCCACTGAATTGCCGGAGATGTGTCGGGAGCGCCCTCTATCAAAAATGAGGATACCAAAGCTGTACGTCATTTTGAATAAAATAATTACTAAGGGAATGAATTACACGCAAACCGCAACAAAATCGATTAGTTTGTCAATGTTTATGAGCGTTTAAAATTCTCCCCTCTGTTCACAGTTAAATTTTCACTAGTTACCCGATCCCAATGTTTCCGATTTTGGGTTAAAATTTAAGTTAAAGATTAAACTTTAGTATAACTTGAACTACATGCACAAAATAACGGTAAAAAGTAGTTGTTCGTTACTCTAAAGTCTAAAGCGCCCTCTATCGACAATTTTGAAACATAACCTTTAAAATTTTTTTCTAAAAAAATTGTGATATAAAGAATGATTTTAGTGAAAACTGTAAACAAATCGACCCTTTTCTCCGTTTTTTATCATCGTTTGAAGTTTTGGACCCCAAATTTTAATGGCCCCTAGCTCCTACAGAAGACGCTTGCGCCCCATGGTTTCCTATTTAATAATGTTTGTCTCTATGTCTACCATCACCCCTCAGAGTTTGTCGGTCTGGTAGCGAAACACCCTGTATTTGATAGTTATTTCAAATAGGAAACAATAATTTATTATAATTACTGTTTTATAAACTTTGTACCTGGGAAAAGATTTACAAAAATCTTCATAAAAACCTATATTAAATTTTCATATTTGAAGGGATCTTTACTTTTTTATCCAGGTATGTAGAGGCTGTTTTCAAATTTAAATTGTATATTTATTAACACATTCATATTTTCATTCGTATTCGTAAACACATAAAAATCGCTTATCTTAAATAATCGCCCGTTTTAAATAATTAAAATACTAATCCCATGATAAAGCAATTAAGAATTAGCTTGAATAATTAATTAATTTTATAAATATTTTATTAGTTATCGATGTACCAATTGCTAATTGTTTTTAAACTCCCTGTTTTGTTTCATTAGTATACTTTCATTACTAAGTGTTGATTTTAAATAAAATTATTTTAACAATTAACTATTTTTATAGGTTTTTGCTTACTGAAATGACTAAACCAGCGCCATCTAGTGATTAATATGTTAATACTTAGGTGCAATACACATCATGTCGACGAGATGTACATGTCGGCGAAATGATATGCCGACGATGTGTACATGTCGACAAAATGATATGTCGACGGAGTATACACGTCGACGAAATGTTACGTCGACGAAGTGTACATGTCTATAAAATGATATGTCGACGAAGTGATGTCGACGAAATGATTTGTCGACGAAATGATTGTCAACGAACTGATTGCCACCCGCTGAGATGACATGGATAAAGTCCATATGTGAGTGGCAACATAAATGATATAAAATTTTATTGGTGGAGGCCATTTTGGACAAAACCAAATCTCCAAGAGGTTGTCGAGTCTGTCATTATCGTCAAACTAATTTTTGTTAATATTTTATATTCGTCTAATCAAACACGCTCATTTACCGTGAGCATTTCGCAAACTTTTCGTGCTGGCAGTGTTTTTAGTGTGACCATTCGTTGGTCGTGTTAGAACATGATGAAACTATTGAATATTCTTCATGTTCGGTTCATCAATGAATGAGATGTATTTGGAAACGCGACATCATCATCCTGTTAACCACTACGCCACAGAAAACCATGAGTGAACTTCGTTCGTACAACGTCAATGAGACGTCCTTTTCACTGAAGATAGCGTACTGGGATGACGCTATTTTGCTAGAACAGTAAAACGAGTTGCTAATTGGAAGAAACTGAGCTAACCTTTTGCTCAGCACAATCAGGGTAGTACTGAAGGGTATACGCTGTATACCCTCTGTTTTTCAAATAAAGCATTAACGTATACCTTATCTATGACCAGTCATGGCGTCAGCGTATACCTTTTGGTTATACTGTATACTCTCTGATATTTTTACGACTACAACACTGGGAAAATTAGAACTCGCCTAATATTTCAGGGGTGCCTTTTCAGAAAGACTCCTATTTCGAGAACCTGCTTGGAGAGTTAGTAAAAGAAAGAAAGCATAGCCTGTTCTGTCGCCAGTCGTTGTCTACATTTTTATTTGAATTTGAATATTAAATAGCACACACAGTGATAATGCGAAGAACTAAAGATAATTTAAAATAAACGATAATTTAGAAAATATTTTGAAACTTTTATGCTCAATTCATACATTCCTTTCAGTATTCATCCGAAGTATTTATTCTTTTTTCGAAACAATCTTCGTATGCATTTACATTTTAAAATTAATCATCATGTCAAAATTCAAGTTTCTTTTCTAAGGGTGTACCATCTCTCGAGGGGTAGTGGTATTATCATAAAATGCCTATGTTAGAAAAGGGTCGGTCAACATTAATTTGCAAATGTTAATTTTAAAATCGGTTTGATATTTCCTAATATTACATAGAAACGTAATTTAGGACGTTTTTAAAGGCTTTTTTAGAATATTTATTGTTTCTGATTAACTTAAGTAGTAACGGTACTGGTATAGAATATAAGGATCATTAGAATGATCTGCGTAGGATTAGAGAGTGTCACCATTGATTCGAAACTATCACTTTTATAATCGGTTTATTACTTCCTCAGCTTGCACAGAAATCGTAATTTACGATTTTTTTAGAACCCTTTTCGCATTACCCCTTCGCTTCACAACTTTTAATTTCATATTTACTCCCGACAAATCTTAGAAGACATTTATGTATTGTAAATAACTACCATGCCAAATTTAAAGTTTCTAGACTCCTTAGTACAATAAAAATCCCCATTTTGAATATTTTTGGCTCCTGCACCCTCTGTTGATAGTGGCACCGACATAAAATATAGATTACGTTTGTTATGTTTTAACAGCTTCTATCACCACCAATTTACTTTTGAAGTCGGTTTGATACGTACTCAGATTGCTTACAGATTACCATTCAGAAAGTTTTTTCTTTATTAAAAATCTGCAGCAGTTGCTGCATCGAAATTCTACCTCTTTTACAGACTATTTTTATTTTGACCAATGAGAATGCTTTACTGTATAGCCAAGTAATAGATTTTTATCAAAGCGGTGGAGTGATGATAAGGCAAATCCTGCAGATTTTTAACAGTCTAGGGCGCTTTTACGAATATTCCTCGTCCCCCCCCCTTTTTAAATTTCGAATTTTTAAGGAAATGCTAGGGATCATTTATACCCTATAAGTAATTACCATGCTAAATTTCATGCTTGTAGTCCTTTCAGTAACAAAAAAATCGCATTTTTAGAACGTTTTTTGCTTTTGCACCCCCTTTGGATTTGTGGTATCGACTTAAGCGATACCACAAATATCTTCACCTCAAAAAAACATAGGACAGATTGATACCTTTGTGGTATCGATCTGGCCTATGTATGATTGCGGGCGAAACTATCAATTTGGTACCATTACTTTTGAAATCGGTTTGGTAGTTCCAGAGATTAGCCCCTACAAACAAACTTTTCCTCTTTATAATATAGGTATAGATTACTATGCTAAATTTGATGCTTGTAATCCCTTCAGTAACACAAAAATCGCATTTTTAGAACGTTTTTTGCTCTTGCACCCGTTTTGGATTTGTGGTATCGATTTAAGATATAGCCTATGTTCCATTCCTGGCGAACATCATCATTTTGGTACCATTACTTTTAAAATCGGTTTGGTAGTTCCGGAGATTAACCGCTACAAACAAACAAACAAACTTTTCCTCTTTATAATATAGGCATAGACTATTTAACATTTTATGAAATTTATATACTTTGCTGAGGTTTACTACAAGTTACTTCCTGTATATTAAAAAAAAATAGAACGAAAGATTTCTGCTAATATACTGCATCCGAAACACTGTGTACTATTACACTAATATCTGATTGCTTTTAAAACTTTGGTAGAGTACGAACGCATCACATTTGCTACACTTGGATTGTTATTTACGACTTGTTTAAGTTGGATTTATTGCAATTTAGATTTATTGCAAGCATTCATTCTTGCATTTGAATTATGACTGTCGAATTTGGCGTTTCTTTTTCAAGTTGATAACTATATTTGGCATAAAAAAAATAATAATCTTAACTAAATTTTGTTTATTTCTTAAGGGTTAAAAATCAAAAATATTTTTAAGGAACAAAATGAAAAATTAGATTCAAGTCAAAGGGTCATAAAATATTTTGCATGCGTTATAAGTAGCTTTAGTCGTCATGCCATTTAAAATTAGAAATTTTCTTATACTCCGAACGAGATGGAAGTAAAAGCAGAAATTAATTTCTTTATCCCTGTGAATGAATATTTCAAATGGCTATTCGTTCGTGAATTATTAGAAGTGGCACTTTCTTTCAAGCTCCAATGAGTTTGAAATAGGGAGTACACGAATCCTAGTCTACAGATTTACCCATTGAGTTAGCTGTATTTTTCTGCTGTTCCTGAAAGCTGAAGCACAGCTGGAAAATTTTACGCAACATTTCACCATGAGAAAGTTAGAATCGACTGTTATTGTCAGTTCTCGTCGCATAAATATTAGTTATTTAATCCCAATCAGAACGACAGAAAATTTTATTTATGCATTCATTTCAGTTCAACTGAATCTATGACTTTGAAATCGTCTGCAGCGTTTTAAAGTGAAGTTGAATGGGCGATTTAAAAATTAGACTTGAAAATTATGAATAGGAACAAATTATTTTTTCATTTATAGCGAATTCATGAAGTTTTAAAGAAATAGAATTCCAAATTACTGGAAAAAAATGGCGAGACAGCATATTCTGACAAAGAAAATTGTTTGCAAGAAATGAGGCATGATTTTTCTTCTTCAAACTAAGTGCTGTTAAACATAATTATAAAATAATTTCGATATTTAAATTTTAGTGCATTAAGTTTTTTTTTCATTGTAATGTCTTTTACATTACTGAATTTTAATGGCTTACGTTATTGAATTACATTAAATAATATTCGAGAATTGTTATCAAGAAAACAAGCTTGAATAAATTAATTAAAATAATTTTTGGCAGCGTATTTAATGTATATATGAAAAGTCTCTGTAAATTAATGGAAATTAACATAAATTTGAAAATAATGCTGAGAAAGCTAAACAGTCTCGCTGTGTACAAAATTTAGTCTTTTATGCAATTGTTATGGGTGTAATTAATAATTTTATTCATTTTATTTCAACAATACATACAGTTCTTTTAATTATCTTATATTTTACTAGAGTGGTAACAAGATAAAGTAAAAAAACTAAAACCCAACTACGACAAAAAACTACGCTGAAAAAGTATAAAAGTACCCCATGAATACAGGTAAAGTCACAAGCAAATGCTAGTAATATATAGATATATTCAAAATGTACAAGTAAAGCGCTTTTGAATGATACCAAACACGGCATATTTATCTTAACTTTATTTTTTGACGTATGACGCTTCCAGTATTTGGTAGTAGTGACGCACATATCCGTCGATGGCAGCAAATGGGTAATGGACCGATTAGTGGATGAGGTCGTTAGTGTAATGTGTAAATGTGTAATGTAGATTGAAGGTTTCATGTATTAAGATGACCTAGGAAGATTTCTTAATCTATCTAATTCTGATTACTAAGTACCAAAGAAATTAAGAACGAAAAGATGTGAATTATATGCAATTAGCCCATAAATGCAAGTAAAGTCACAAGCAAATGCTAGTAATATATATATATTCGAAATGTACAAGTGAAGCGCTTTAAAATGATACCAAACACGGCATATCTAGCTTAACTTTATTTTTTTACTCTGTATATTTTGTCCGCTAGAGGGCGCCACATTGAATTTGGTGAAAATCTATATAGCCTATAACCAGCGGACAATTAAGACGCTTCTAATGATATGTCATTTGTCGAATTCTGATTAGTGGTTTAGAAGTTACGAGGGAACAGATGAACATACATACATACATACATACATACATACATACATACATACATAGCCTGTCAAAATCATAACCCTCCTTTGGCTTTGCCGTAGTCGGGTAAAAAACTGGACAATTAAAAGAATTAATACTTTTTGAAAGTGTTTTATTTACACACTAGGGTGTTTACGATTAATGCATAATTTTTAAGTTTTAAATTTTCTTCATTTTGAATACGCCATTCTTATGTAATTTATTTACAGTGTTTCACATTTTCAGTAGATCACAAATGTGGTCGAACACTTAGAACACCCATAATTATCGATTAGTTAAAAGGTATTAAAACAATTTAAAACGATTTTCCTTGTTGTAATAAATCACTCACATCTTCATCTTTACATTTTATAAATATTTTCGGGAACATAAAAAATCTATTCGAAAAATTGTTAATTTGCATGAAAAGGGTAGAAAATTAATAATAATAATAATAATAATAAAAGGGATTGGACATTTGTGAGATTTTAAATGGTTAAAATTCTGATATCTTTCTATTCTACACTAACAGACCAAGAGGCGACAGCGCAAACAATCGCCTCTTCGAATTCACAGATAAAAATTTAGGATTAGTTAAAACTCGATTCGCATATTAAAACGCAATCAATCTGCCAAATCATATTTTGGTAGAAAATACTTAAAAATCCGATTTTTGCGGTTGATTCATATATAGTACTTCAGATACAGTATAGTGGTCGAAATCTTTTGTGTTTCTGTAAATACTATCTGCTTTCTATTATACAGGAAGTTGTAAAAACCGCAGCAGCGTATATCAATTTCATAAAATATGAAATAGTTTAATACAATTAAAACACGCCCCAACCAATATTTCCCCGTATACCATAATCCAGTGGTGCTACGTGCTACGTATTTACATAATTACGAACGCACTTAAAAATGAACTTACTCTCCCAGCTCTGGACGGTAATTGCTGAAATCTGTTTTCAAATGTGATATGCGTTTTCTAAAACGTTTACTTATGTATATATATTTAATTTTAATTAAAAGCTGAATTTCGTTAAAGAATTCTGGAAGTGTTCGAAAGTGTTTCATAATCTATGCTTGACGAATGATTTTCCTTTCTTATTTAATTCAAATAAACATATTTTAACCAGAAATTTTACTTAATTAGTAAAAAAATTAGGGCCACATTATTTTAAATAAAATATTTGCTACATTTCTTTATATAAATGTATCACACAGTTTAATAAATTGTTTTGGGGGTGCTAAACATATTTATAGGCTTTAAACAAGTTGAAAATTACACGTCAAACGTAACAAATGAGTTGCGTTCGTACTATAACAAAGTTTAAATTTTTTTCACATTTTGGGGCAATAGTATACAGTACATCGGATACATTAGCCAAAAACTTTTGTGCGTCCCTGTAAATACTATCTGCTTTCTATCATACAGGAAGTAACTTGTAGTAAACTTCAATAACATATATAAATTTCGTAAAATATGAAATAGTTTAATAGTATTAAAACGCGCTCCAAATAGTGTTCCCTCCTATGCCATTGTGTAATAGAATACTTTTGTGTGGTCTTGTAAATTAATAACAAATATTCTTTGCATCACAGATTGTGAAGAATTTATTTTTTAGTATCTTCATAGATGTATATCAATTCTATTATCTTCGAAAGAGCTCTTTCATCATTAAAATTCAACTGAAATTATTTTTTCCCATTTACTGTAATGTAATGAAATGCTTTTGATTGTCTCTGTAATTAAACTATACATCTGATTTTCATAAAATTTGAAAAGAAGCTACAAAATTATGCAACAATTATATATTTTAAATTTCAAACGATTCGGTGGGGGTAATTTTTGCTCTGTTGCATGCAGACAGATGGACGGACACGGTGAGATTAAACGGCGACTATAGATGCTTCGTATTTAAATAATTGTGAACGCACCTAAAAAGCTTAAAAATTGTCAGCTATGCAGGTACGCAACCTACAAATGCAATGACTTGTAACTGCAGCTGTCATATTATAAAGTTTTTTAGCTCACAGGCTATCAAAGTTTATAAAAGTTAAATATTAGTTTTTGGAGTTCATTCGATATGTATAAGAAGGGTAACAGGGGCTAATGCCCCTTTAATTTATATAAATGGGTTTTTAATATGATAAAGAATTTCCCTGATTAGTTTAAGGGGTTCAATGATTAGGTATAAAAAGGGGAAATGGAGGGAGCTGTTCCCCCCCCCCCCTTAATTTGTTTTTTAAACGGAATTAAACCTTGAGATCTTGAAAATATAAGGCTGTAACGTACAATTAGTATGCGTAGCCTGTGAGCTCAATGACATCAGTTAAACTGGGCAATATTCTTTTTATTTAAATATAACATTTATAGTAGAAATAGAATGGCTATTCATATATTTTTCGATCAAGATTGTAATATATTTAGTATAGTAATGCTAACCTCGTTATAATTTATGCAATTTCACACTGACTGTAACTGCGATAAAATCTTTTTAATCAACTCCTCCCAATTCATATTACATACTTGTAATCATTATACACTGGCACATAAAAATTCAGACTTCGAAAGATGCATAACATATTTTTATGCCAAACTGAATGCAAAAATGTCTTAATAATTATTAATGATTGTTAAAAAAATATGAATATTAAAATCATTTCAAGATTCAGAGATGATGTCTCTAAAAACACACGCAGTGATTCAGAGTGTTGTGATTTATTTGATTTGAATAGTGATTTTAAAATATGCCAAGCAAAAGTCTATA
Organism: Maratus speculifer; assembly: GCA_964019185.1. Taxonomy (NCBI): domain Eukaryota; kingdom Metazoa; phylum Arthropoda; class Arachnida; order Araneae; family Salticidae; genus Maratus; species Maratus speculifer. The sequence continues at coordinate 288,402,713 of OZ025295.1, forward strand.
CACCGTGATATGGATATTGTCATTTTGTCATCCAGTTTTAGAATAGAGTAGTATGGTTTTAATGAATGGTCTTTCTTGAAGAATGTATGAGGTATTTTCCGAATGACCGGAGTGAAGTTACACACAAATGTTTTAAGTATATGTTTTAATGTAATAAATATGAAAGAAAAAAAAGACTTTTTTTATAAGCTTTCTGTGTTCATTTTGAAAAACATAATTATTATTTTTCTGCAATTAATGATTTTTTACCATAAAGTTTCCATAACAATACATATAATGATTTTGTGTGGGCAATTCTGTGGTGCAAAGAATATTTGTTATTAATTTACAGGGCCGAATAAAAGTACTTCATAATTCCATTACATAATGGCATAGGTGGAAACATTGTTTGGGGCGCGTTTTAATCATTAAACTATTTCATATTTTACGAAACCGATATACGTTGCTGAGGTTTACTACAAGTTACTTCCTGTATAATAAAAATCAAATAGAATTTACAGGGATACACAAAAGATTTTGGATACAATATTGTATCCGAAGTATTATCCTGTGTACTATTACACTAAGATCCGATTGTTTTAAAAACTCACCTCATTTTCTCGGTTTGATGTGCATTTTCCGACTTGTTTAAAAATGATTTTATTTTCCTTAACAAATATTTTAATATGAAATAAATTGGTTCAAGCATCTCATATGCGGGGAGCCTTGATCCATTATTTTCTCACGATTAAAATTAATCATTTTAAAATTTCATGTATGTTACACTTATGTGGCAATTTTATTTTGATAACTGATTGCATCAAGAATAAAATGATTAGTGAAACTTTATTCTGGGTTCAGTATTTAAAAATGATTCTTTGGATGGGGGTGGAGGGGCTATTTATGGCCGAGAAAACAATTTGAAATTTTCCGGCATTGTTTCCCTGGCTAAGTTAGATTTCTTACTTTTTGTAATAAAAGTTACCTATACATAAAAATTTCTCTTACAGTTTTACTTAAACAACTGGCATTTCGGAGTAGTAAAAAAAAAAAATATATATATATTCATTTCTAATTCTTGCATAATATTAAAGAAACGTAAAATACAAAAATAATTGTAAACAAAACAATTAGTCTAAATTTGATATTTTTTATATTACTTCATTTGTAAATTAGACACAAGAAACAATTGCCACCTTTACCCTTGGAGGCCATCGCACTTAAACGTTTCATTGTGCAGGACAATGTTTTCATATTTCTCCCAAAATAATGACAATATTTATACACGAACACTGGGTGCTTTATTTATCATGAAATTCACATTGCCATTTTTCGCTTGATAAGTCAGTAACATGTCTTCAGAATAAATTGCCTTTTGTGGGGTTCCTCCAACTTGGAGATCTCGAATTTCTTTATGCGCGATTTATATTTGGCGAATGCATTAGACCCTAATAGATACTATGACAACTGAATGGAATGCAGGATGAATGGCATTCTGTTTATATTTTGTTGGGGATTTATGAGGTTCTTACAATAGAAACAGTTTACAACAGAAAAAACATAAGTGGGCAGGAAACTGTGTATTCTTTTTCAGGCACAAGTGCTCTGTTTGACTCAACTGAATAAGGAAATATACCATCTAATTATTAAAATAACTAATTAGGTTCCATGCTGTTTTTGATGATTTATTAATAACGAGAAATAATAATAGTTTTGAAATTAAGCTGCAAAATAAATACAAACCAATATTTATTAATAATGTTTATTTTACACTAATGTGTTCGATACAGGAGCGTAGCTAGAAGTGAATAATAGGTGGGAGGGGGAAGGGGGATCATATTTTCTCTCTCTCTCTGACACAGAAAGATAAATTAGTGCATATTCACATTATAGATACTATGTTTCTTATTGATATGTTGTCATAGCTTCATTTTATGCTAAGAAAAGAATAGGATGATGAAAAATTCGAGTGCATAGCTATTGCAATATTAAACATCATGTTAGCTTCCTATGTGCAAATAGGATGAGCGAGTGTTGAAATATTTATTTTAATTACAATTTAGTATTTCTGCAAATCTGTGAAAGGATCTCAAAACTAAATTAAATTTTTGAACAGAATTTCATTTGTATTTCCGAAAAAGAAACTCCTTTAGTGACCTTGGAATTTTTTGCAGGGGAGGCTCAAAATGCATTAGCGGAGGGGGGGGGGGGCGCCCCAAGCACCTTCTTAGCTATGGCCCTATTCGATATATATAATTACTTTTTTTACTTTATATGATATTATTAATATAAGTTTTCATTGTTTTGTCACTTTCCATTAAAGTTGAAAAGTGTTTATGTATTCGGGTTATCTATCCGTCTGTCTGTCTCTAACTCGCGTAAATAGACACATATTTTCATGCAGTTGATATATATGTTAATGATGTTTACCTTGGCATATGACGTAATAAATATGATTTGGTGATTAGTCGAATGAATATGATTTATTTATTTGTATAATTATTTATACACCTAAAAACTTTTGCAACTCATATGAAGGTTATAAAAATTACATAAAGTTTAAAGACTTCCACATTATAAAATATCTCTAAAAAATCTTTGCTTAGCACAAATGAGGCCTTGTTGCCACAGCATGTTTTTAGTAATACTTCATTAAGGGCAATGGTAATATAAATGAAGATAAAACATCACGGTTTCCATGACACTAATAAGTGACAATATGAAATTTCAATACTTTTATATTATGAAATAGTTCTAAAATTTTCTATGTAGTCGAAAAAGAAAAAAAAAGACCTCTGATATTCTCATAATATTTAGTCCAAAAGTCTTTTTATGATTCATATATTACAAAGCATTACAAAAATATGACTTTTACCTAAATTTGCTTCTACTAGGTTTAACTACTGTTAGGGCAACCTCAATATATATATAAAAAATCTTGAAGATAATTATTACCATTGTGCTATAAACTACTACAGTTTGGAGCAGTTCTAAGGAGCCATTAAACAAATTTAGACATTTAATGAGTCATAAAACGTTTTATTATGTATCGTTGTTGTCAAATCTCATTTTCTTTCTAGAGTGGCTTCGAAATGCTTGTCACGGAAATCATAAAAGTCGCAGAAAAGTAACTCCATCTGTTGGGTAGTATGAACCCAAACCTAATAAGGATCTATAAAGGTCAAAGTCTAACAAAATATGAAGTCCAGAGCAATTCCGAGCATTAGTTCTTGAGATAGACCTATCATAGAAATCGTGAAAAATGTAACATAGAAGTATGATCTGTTTAGCAACTTATACCAAAATCTAATCAGCACCAATTTGTGTCAAAGTATAACTGAATCTGAAGTTTAATTAAACTCCTTTAATTAGTTCTTTAGAAAGAACGATCATAAAGTTGTGTCACAAGACTCACAAGCAGACGTTTTAATTTTTGTCTTTAGGAGTTTCTAAAACGTATAAACTCGTCAAAACTGGAAGTCAAAAATTTTCAAAAATCCAAATACTTTCTTAGAAAGATAATAATAATAATAATAATAATAATAAATGGTGGAAGCTATTTATCCCCATGAAAACAAGAACATCATAGTATACTTAAAAAGCGAAAAAAAAGTTCTCTTAGTAAAAATATTTGTGAATATTTATTTGGACATCAAAATATATGAATAAAAGCTTTTTTTTTTTTTTTTTTTTTTTTTTTTTTTAAGTGATTTTTTATAACAGTATTTGTAATAGAAATTAGTTGTAATACACATACAAATATTACAGAGGCTATCAAAAAATTTGGACGGTATAAAATATCTATTAAAGAAATCTTTGTTGAACATAAATAAATCTTTGTTTTGTAACTATTCATTTTATAAATACTTCATTGAGGATAACAGCACCGTAAAATACATATTAACATAAATGAAGATTTAAAAAAAAAATCCGTTCTCATAACACTAGTAAATAATAATATTAAATTTCAACCCATTAACATCATAAAATACTACAAAAAATCTCTATGTAGCGGTAAAAAAGAACTGCAATACTTGTCTTAATATTTAGTCAAAAAAGTCGTTTTATGATTCATATATCACAAGCATCATATAAACAAGACTTTTATCTCACTTTGTTTCTACTAAGTTCAACTACTGCTCAGAAAACCTCAGAGTAATAAAATTGTTCTCCGTAGATAATTATTAGCATAGTGCTATAAACTTCTACTGTGTGGAGCAGTTCCAGGGGGCCACAATCAAATTTAATCTTTTAATGAGTCATAAAAAGTTTTATTGTGCATCTTTGTTGACAGATCTACATTTAACTTAGAATGGCTTTAAAGTATAGAGTTCCCCATCAGTTCGAGTTATACCCTACTCGAACAGAAAAATTCTATTTTAAATAAATCCAAAATCCGACCCGAACCCAACAAAAAATTTTGCAGTCTTAAAACTTCAACTTGAACCTGAAATATTTAAATTCAAACTTGAATTGCAAGAAAAGTGTTTCATATTTTAATGTACTTATTCAAAAATAATTTACAATTGATGTAATACAGATAAATGTATAACAGACATCACCAACAAAATTAACATGAAATTTATGTATTTTAATGCTATAAAATACCTGTGAATGAAATCTTTGCTGGATATAAGTACTAAACCTTTATTTTTGTAATTATTTATTTTGCAAATCCTTCATGACACCACACCACAAAAAATATAGTAACACAAATGAAGGGGGGGGGGGGAGGAATCTGTTCCCATGATTACTTGTATATAATAATATTAAATTTCAACGCTTTTACATCTTAGCATGAAAAAAATCTCTATGTAGCGGTAAAAAAATTTTAATACTTGCCTTAATATTTAACTAAAGAAGTCGTTTTATGATTCATATATCACAAGCATCACATAAACAAGACTTTTATCTCACTTAGTTTCCGCTAAGTTCAACTACTGCTCAGAAAACCCCAGCGTCAATAAAACTGTTTCGCGTAAATAATTATTAGCATCATGCTAAAAACTTTTGTCTGGGGCAGTTGCAGGGAGCCACTAATCAAATTTAATCTTTTAATGAGTCATAAAAAGTTTTATTGTGCATCTTCTTTGACAAATATCCTTTAACTTAGAATGCCTTTAAAGTCCAGTTCCGCAACGTTTGAGTTATAATTTAATCAAAACAAAATATTCTCTTTCATGTTTCTCTCTTTCAAAAATCCTCAGTCCCATCAGTGGCCGAGAAGTTCTGCTCTTAAAACTGGTAGTCTCAACTGGTAGACGGCAGGTGCTGGGTTCGAGCCCAATCGCGGCCGTCCGCCTAACCGTTCGGAGTTTTCTTCGAACCTTGCGTAAATACAGGTTAGGTTCCCTTAGAAAGACCCCCACGAAGAGCACTCCCCTCAGGGCCTATATTCCTAGAGTAGATAATCGGCTGACACAAAATAAACCAAACCAAACTTAAAACGGGTAGACGGGAGGTACTGGGTTCGAACCCAATCGCGCCCAACATTTTAATTGTTGGAAGTTTTAAGTGGTTTTCTTCGAACCTTGGATTTCCTTATGTAAAAACCGATTAGGTTCTCTTAGAAAGTCCCCTCCCCCCATTGAGGGCATTCCCCTGCTAAGGGCCTATATCTCTCGTATTGATGATTGGTTGTCATAAACAGAACAATAACATCAAATAAACCCAAAATTCAATACGGCAACCATTAAAAAAATGCTGAAAAATATAAGCGTGAAAATTTTTCCAGTATTTTTTCTTTAAGGTAAGTTCACTAACAAATCAAATATATTTTTCTAAAGGAAAAATAAAATAATCATGCTTTAGCGGGTTAAGGGGCTGCATCGGTCAAATGAAAAGACCCATTCGCTAATGCTAACATTATGGAAGAAATTTATAAAGGTATCTCGATTGCATTTCAATATTTTTAAATGATTTTTATGTGCTGGATAGCTGAGATTTATCTGAATTCTTGCCGTTTTTGGTTGCATATATTTTTTATGAGGATGCTTTCGATTTCCAGGCTAGTTCCGATAAAAAAGCATCCTCATAAAAAATAACTGTAAATAAATAAATAAAAAAAACTGCAGGCATACAGATCGATTTCAGCTATCCAATGCAAAATAAATAAATAAATAATAAAATAATAATAAAAATAAAATAAAAATATTGAAATTCAACCGAGCTATCTTTATAAATTTCTTCCATAGGATTAGTATTAACGAACTGGTCTTTTCATTCGAATGAAGTAGCTTTTTAAAAAGATTTTTAAAGTGATATGAATTTACTTACAAAAATATAAAACAAATGGCTTATGATAATGATAAATATACTAACTTACATTTTATTTATAGCTTATATTTGTAGATTGAATGCTCTATAATAAATATTCTGACATCTGAATGGAGGACACCCTGTTTCCATTTTGGTTAGAGATTTATGAGCGTCTCACAATAGAAACCAGTTTAGAACAGAAAAAAAGATAAATGGATTGAAATTATAGCACTCTTTCTCTAATATAGCAATCTAAAGTAATCTATATTATACTAAAAACACCAGTTCTTAGTCCTTGCATGATTAGAGTCCTTTGCAGAATTTTTTGTCTTTTAATACCGGCTTTAAAAAAAAAAAAAAAAAAAAAAAAAATCGTTCAATTAAATTGCAAATATGTAGTAAAGTTAATAAGGCAAAATTTACCGTTAAAAATATTAGTAGGAAAACTCTTGTGTTCTTTGTGCGTTACGTGTTAGAACAGTCCGTGGATCGGAATTTACGGGCCCAATTCACAGGCCTGCAAATTGAAAGTCATAATTTCCTCTCTAGAACTTGAGAGCTGATTCTAGGGTATTTTGGTGCGCTGATTACGAATATGTACTTAGTTTTTTTTTCATCACCTTCAGATTTTTCAAAAAAGATACAGATAGAAAATAGTAAAAAAAAAAAAAAAAAAAAAAAAAAAAAAAAAAAACAAGTTTTCACATAAAAAATATATATTTAAAAAAGTACATTACTTTTAACATAAAAAACAACTAAAATATAATAATAACTTATTACTGATCTAAATTACATGTAAATTTTATTTGTGGAACCAGATCCTTTTTTTCCTGGAAGCTTCGGTTGTACGATTTTCGCTTAAATTTCCGGTTTGGATCGTCGCGCTTCAACAACCAGCAGTAATCCGCCATCATGCTAGTATTCCATCTTCCTTGATACCGGACTTCTAGTTCTTTCAAATCTTGGTTGAATCTTTCGCCTTGTTCTTCGCTAACGGCTCCTAGATTTTCTGGGAAGTAATCTATATGCAAATTTAAGAAATGAAGTTTAATGCTCATATTACAACCCATTACACCAAAATTTGTAACCATTTTGGCCACTATTTGTTTATAGTCGGATCTTTTATTGTTCCCCAAAAAGTTTTTCACCACTTCCTTAAATGACTGCCATGCTTGCTACTGGATATCATTAAGTTTTTCATTGAATTTTTCGTCCGACATTAATTTTCTTAAATCAGGCTTAAAACGTATCCAAAATAACTTTTGTAAATATTTTTTACAAAGTCTGTAATGCTGTTTCGTTGCTTTTTCACCATAAATTTCCCGCAAATATAACAAAAACAATTCGGAGAATTTAAACAGCTTCGCGATGACATTTTAAAGGTTATGTTGCAAGATGCGCACTTCAACTGTTAATTTTCTAAAGCAGTGTGGGTACTTATACAAAAACCCTTTGGTTTATCTTTATTACACCCTTTTCGACTAATATTTACAACATTTAGGTTACATTACCTAATCATTATGTATTGATGAGCTCATTACTAAATTAAGCCAAAATGACCCGTTTTCAACATGGTTAATGTGAATTACTTATACTTATTATATAGTAATTAACAAATTACTGTTTTGAAGTAATTTCTATGTCACCTTACACTAATTAAATGCAATAAAAATTAAGCTGAAGTAATTTAATGACGTTTTATAAATTTTAAAATGTAGACGCTCAGACATTTTTCAGCAAAATCTTAAATATTCAATATCAAAAAATCCTGATGTGATGGAATTTTTTTATTATTTTTCTCGTAATCAGCACATCAGAAACTATAGAAAACGTTACTCAGATTTCAAAGAGGAAAACCATTGCAGACCTGTGTTATAAAAAAAAAAGCTATCTTGGCCCGTCACAGTCTATACAAAGATTAGTGAAAACACATCCGACCCATAGAAAAATCAACTAAATAAGGCCGGCCTAATTCAATTTCTAGATTTTTTTTTTTTTTTTTTTTTTTTAACATACAAATAAGAAAAATCTTTGAAATAGTTTTGCTTACATATGGGAAATTTTTATAGTCTATTTCAAATTACAATGACAAGTTCAGAGTAAACGAAAAAAAAAAAAAAAAATAGTTAAAAACATCATAACTATTGTAGTTGTAAAATCAAAAATTGATTTTTGAAAATATTTCTCTGTAATTTATTAAGGTATATTTTCAATGATTTCGTTAACAGAAGTTTATTATTGCTATTACTATTATAACAAATCATATTGCCTGCTTGACACTTCCTGAGAATAATTAACCCATTTGTGCCTGGATTTTTGTTTCCGCAAATTTGTTGGTAAAATCAGTTTAAAATGTTGCAAAATGAATTGAAAAAATACCAAGAAAAATTAAGCTAAAAGTTATTTGTCTTTATTTGATAAAATGTAAATGTGCTAAATATGGGAACATATATAATATTTGTAATAGTTATAATATGCATAATTATATGTTTTACCTAAAGTTATAGCGCTTTTCCCAGGCACTGAACGCACCCTGGAAGACGTCGACGGGGACCACCTTCAAACGCCTCTTCGTTGCTTTTTTTGGCGGCTTCTAAAGTCCCGAAACGATGACCTTTGAGTTACGTTTAGGACCTTAAGGTTGTATTTCGATTCAAACTGCTTATTTTTCGATTTATTTTGAATTCACTTTTGCTCTCAAACGCATCAAACTCGCAGATTATCTTATTTAGAAACTTTATAAGGTGCTGTGTCTGTCAATTTTTTGGTAAATGCAGAAAATATTACAAAAATGCAGTCAAAGTTGGCCTTTTGATCCAAATTTTCCGAAGCGGGAGATCTGAACACGAATAAAAGGGTCCTACAGAGAAGGTAATTGCTTATAAATCAAATTTTAATGAATTGAGCGCTAACTGACATCATACGGCACCTTGTACGTCTCTTGGAAAATCCCCTCAGCAAGTTTCATGCTTCTACCTTTAAAAATGTATCGGAAAATTTCAAGCTGTTGAAGGTGGAAAAGCGTTTTTTCGAATACACCCTTAAGAACAAGAAGTCCGGCAGTGCTGGGCTATACGTGGCTAGGACAGTGTTGCCATACTGCGTTTCGCTAAGTACTCCGTGGCAATCAAGGTGGTGCGCGATGGCACGTTGTTATGATGAAGATTCCAAGTAATGCAGATTTCCTTCCTGGCGCGTTTCACTCTGCTTTGGAGTTTTTCCAGGACTTCCAAGCATTCTATTACTTAGGCGTCGACCAGAGTTCTATATGTTCCTCAATTTCTTCACATTTTGGTCGGAATGTGATTTTGACGGGCATCCAGAGGTCTCTTCGTCTTCCCTGTCTTCCAGGCTATTTTGTGCCAGCAGGTAAACCATATTTTATAGGGCATTGTATTATCGCCATAAGCTTTCCCCAGGAAAGCAACGATCTCTGCGCTCGTTTTCTTGAGCTCAGCACTAAATTTTATCGCGTAACGCTGATCCTTGAAACGTGGCATATTGAAATTCCGACGAATGACTAAGGCTGGAACATGCTTGTTTCATCCCGGTCAGCTGAATTTTTGAAAAAGGTGTTGTATGCTTTTTGTATATGATCCTTTTGCGGTTTCTTCATAATAAAATGACGGGGAATGAACAAAGAGTCAGGAGATAAGGTATTCAACCCTACTTGATGGAAGGCTTCCTGTTTTGCCGGTCACCAGTCCCTTTGCCGCAAAAATAATTAAAAATCCAAAACACCGTGTTGCCACAACAAACAAGCCGATAGTTTGTATGCTCGCATGTTTGCAGCTTAAAACAATGTTTCGAATTAGAAGCGATGTACACTATGTGCCTGGAGGTAACTAATGCGGATATCATTTGGCTTCCCTAAACCCCCTCATCACCTTTCACATCAGTTCGGGCGTATTACCCGCGGCTTGCTTCGGTGTCTCGAGGTCTTTCAACTTATTTATTGGACACACTAGGGCTACTACATTTACTAGAAATTTACTAATTCTAGAGGATCTAGGACAGATCATGCACTGATCGTTCGTGAAGAAAAGGTTAAAAGAAGAGTTTCCCATACGTGCACTGAGAAAAAAATATGGTTCTTGGATCTAGAATCTAAATTGTGGATCTAGACAAAATAATTCTATGTCTTTCTAATAAATTCTACTCCACTTTGCTAGAGAGTTCTAGGGTCACTCTAGAACTCAAGTACTTTTTCTATATTCTCGTTGTTAAACTTATTTAAAAATCTCTGCATATAGATACGAACACAAGAGGCTAAGATTAGTAACTATAATTCTAGTTTAAAAAGCCATTCCAGAAATCAAGCAATAATTTCTCGCTGCTGAAACGATTCCATATCATTTCGTCACCTAGAAAAAAAAGGACACTAGAAATTTTAGAGCATTTCGTCTATTCTGCTTCGTTATTTATACTATTTGCATAGTTCGGACATCTATATTTCTTGTTTAGGGATTCAGAATGTGACTAACTATTCATTCCAGGTAAATTCGATATATTTATTTTTCTCAGTATATAGAAAAAAAAACCTCCTATGCCATTAATAAAATATAATGCAAAACTTCAATAATTTAATATTATAAAATGCCCTTAAAAATGCTTCTTTTTTTTAACCAAAAAAAAATAGAAAAATTTACTGTTGCAATAATATTGAATTAAAAAATCTTTATAATTCATTAATCACTAGTATCAAAGGAGCACGACTTTTATATCTGCAATTGTCTATCCCAATACCAATCACTGCTTGATATAGGCCATCCTGATTACAATAAAATTGAATCATGGAGACAATTTTATATCACTTATGCTATAAAATTTCACTCTTCCGATCATTTCTGGAAGGTCACTCATCAAATTTAACCTTTTAATGAGTCATAAAAGGTGCCGTTATGCATCGTTACCGCCAAGTTTCATTTTACTTAAGAGTGGCTGCAAAGTCATAAAGTTCGCATTATTAAATGAAAAGACGGACACGGATTCTTAATTACATGTGATGTCATCGATAAAAATTACTTTCAGCTGCGTTACATTTTCAAAAATGTTTTATAATTAACATAAATTATAAAGTATGACATCAAATTTTTATAAATTAAATTATAAAAATGCTTTTTCTGGTGGTGGAAATTAATTACAAAGCATCTCAAAATAAAGAAAAGCCAACAAATGAAAAGAAAAAAAAGTTTCTTTAATGGATGCAGCGTAAACATAATTTATAAAATATAAAGGGCGTTCCAATTGTTTTGCGCTTTATTTGTTTTTTTCTGCTGGTGGTAACAGGAAGTGAGGTGGTATAATTTAAGGCGATATAATTTACAAGAACGTTCAGAATAAGGTAAGATACAAGTTTATGTTAAAGAAAGAAAAAAGAAAGTCGAGCTTCTCGGATTACAGAATATAAGTGGAAATTTAGCTTGTTTCCAATATAATATAATTTAGGGTGTCCCCAAATTAATTAGAATTAATATGGGGCAAAAAAATTAGAGCGCGTTTCAACCTTTTTTTTTTGGATTGCCTGTATTTTTTCTTCAAACCTATTTCTTTTGTTTTTCTTTCAAAACACTAGGGGGGCCCCGCCCCCCTGCTCGCTATGCTCGCCAACCCCCCGCGTAATCGCTTCGCGATTCCAAATTATTGTCTACCCCTGCTTGCTGCGCTCGCCAATAACCCATGGTATGAATAAGCAGTTGCAGACCTTTCAAATGATGTGTCACACAATTGGTGTTGTAAAGAAATTACAAAATGCGCCCCCTCTGAGGGCAGAGGGGGGGGGGTTACACACAAGGTATCCATAATATGAATAAGCAGTTGCAGACCTCTCAAATGATGAGTCACACAATTGGTGTTGTAAAGAAATTAAAAATGTGCTCCCCTGGGGGACAGAGTGGGGGATGACACACAACGCATCCATAATATGAATAAGCAGTTGCAGACCTTTCAAATGATGTGTCACTCAACTGGTGTTGTAAAGAAATAAAAAATGTGACCGCCCCCCCCCCCTCCTGGGGAGAGCAGAGTGTGGGGTGACACACAAGACATCCATAATATGAATAAGCAGTTGCAGACCTTTCAAATCTTGTGTAACACGACTGGTGTTGTAAAGAAAATAAAAATGTGTTCCCCCTGGGGAGCAGAATGGGGGATAACACACAAGACATCCATTATATGAATAAGCAGTTGCAAACCTCTCAAATGATGTATCAAACGACTGGTGTTGTAAAGAAATTAAAATTTTGGCGAAATATTACAGTCATCGCCAAGTTGGCGTCACTTTTGACAACTAATTTTGGTCGCCAAATTTGGCGATATATCGCCAAGTTGGCGACAAACTTGGCGATTGTTGGCGATGGTAACCTTTCCTCTCTTTATGGTAACCCATACGGCGATGGTAACCCATACGGAGTCCTTTCCTGATTGGTCTATTCGACTCATGGAAGGAGTGGACAACCCGGATTCGTTAGTTCCGGAAATCTTCCACATCAGCATCATTCCAGGAGTCATTCCTTTTAAGGCTAGTTTTTTTTTACTATAGAAGGATATCTTTGTTTTTAAAAAGGATGAGCATTATACAGAGAGTGACATAGTTTAATGACCCTGCTTCAAAGTTGCATGCAAACAAAACTGTTGTTCATAAAGTTGCGAAATACAATGTAAATCTTCAATAATTTAATATTATAAAATGCCTCTAAATTTTTTTTTGTCACAAAAACAGAAAAAATACTGTTGCAATAATATCGAATAGTAATAATAATAACATAATAATTCATTTATCAATAGCATCAAATGAACACGACTTTTATCTACTATTGTTTATACTAATACCAGCTAACCAGGCCCGTAGCCAGGATTTCCCTTCGGAGGGGGCTTAAACTTGGAATTATTTTTATGCAACAACAATAATTTGCATAATTTAAAGCATAAATTATAAGAAATAAATAAGTTTAAGTTTATTCGTTACTTTATAAGTTTAACATATTTCGGCATTTGATAATTTATAACCATGTCAAAAATTGTTATTTCGTTTTTTTTTTTTTTTTTTTTTTTTTTTGTTACAGTTAATGGTTTTTAAGAGCACTTTCAGTTCCAAAAAAGAAGTATTTTAAGGAAAATAAAGAAAGGACAAATTAATAATGTTTCTTAAGCTATCTTGCATCCTATAAGAAAAACATAAGCACAGGATTATTATTAACATGCGATAGTCCAACAAGCACAAAAACTATGTTATCGAGCACAAGGAAAAAAATCCCTTTATTTTATGGAAGAGTGGCAATAGTGTAATTTAATGTTCCATGTCTGCCGGAAGTGATGTGATACATAAGCCAAAAATAAATACCACCAGTTGTTGACTCATAAATTTATCAATGTGCTTTTCTGCTCCCAGTCCTCCATGCTTTCATACCTTTGATTGAAGAACAAACACAGTGATAAATTTACAAGCCAACCAGTGGTGAAATTAATTTTTGTCTTATGCACCACTTCCCTTCCGGCAGGCATGGATCATTAGATTCCATTATTTCTATACCTCTATAAAATAAAGGTTTTTTTGAGCTTGATAACATACGTTTTTTGTGCTGTGGGTTCTTGGATTACGAGATCTCCCATTAGGAATGAGGGGTTTTAAAATGATTGACCCATAAATTAAATTAATAAGTGGACATGTTTTTTTCCAAAGAAAAATTAAATTTTAATGTATACAATTTAATCATAAAAATATTTATATTTCACATTCTCTGATTAGAATTGGAATAATTATAAATGCAGTTCTTTTGGTGTAATAAGTTCGGCAGTGCTACAGAAGCAATCTTCGTGAGTTCTCACACTGTGAAACATTTGTGTAACGTTACTCCATGAAATTGGTGGCAGCTTTACTGCCTCCAATTTTGGGGAGTACTTTAACTGATATAACCGGTGTAACATTGCAAAGTTACACCAGTAATATATGTTTAAATTAAACCATTATATAAGTGAAAAATTACTCCATAAAGTGGAAATCGTAGCTGCCACCAATTTTATGAAGTAACGTTACACAAATGTTTTACAGTGCAGTCATCAAGGCGATTACCTTATCATGAGCTACTGTAAAGTCCAAATGAATAGAGATCACTGCAAGGCTACCCAGTTTCTCATAAGGTCATAATGCTTTGAAGCAAAGATCTAACTCTTTTCATTGTCGAAAAATATCTTTCAACATTGGCAGTGTAATACGTTGCATTAAAGTAGTCTAAAAAATTTAGAACCATTATATTTGTATCAATATTAGCAGTTGTCTTGCACAATAATTCCTATTCAGCTTTCACTTGCGACAATAGTCACTTTAACATCAAAATATTGAGAGATTCTCTAATATGTTTTTTTCCCCCAAACGAAGCAAATCCTGAAAGAAGTACTTGGAAATGTTTTAGAATATCTTCATTTGAAATATATCTGTCATTCAAATTTTGAATAAGACTTTCCACGCAGTGAATAAAGACCATGACACTATAACATTCTTCAGTGGATGTAATTTGAGGGTTTGCATGTAGTTTAACTACATGTTTATCTAAGAATCTTTATTTTAGTTTGGGAGACTTCACCAATAGTTCTAAGAGTTTCAGAAGATGGGAAACATGCTACATAACAATGCAAAGTTTAATCGGTGACTTGCCCAACAGATGTATCTAAATTTCGGATATTTCTGACGAATTCTACACCAGACTTAATTAACATAAATAGCCATATTGGCAATCCCTCGTACGCTTGTGCGACGCATTTAGACATGTCAAGATGTAGACTAATATGAACCTTAAAATAAATATCTTCCCAAAATATGGAATTTGTTTTTTATAAATAGTCCACATATCTTACACAAGGGAGCTTTTCTTTGCTTGAAATGTCCTTTTTCATCAGCAAACAAGAAAGCAGACAACATGATTTAATTTGGTAGTTAGTTCTTCAGTAACTAATAATTCAAGCATATTTGAATGATTTCGTTTCGAATGTATGGGCTGAAGCAAGTAGCATTTCTATTACGACTGTTTATAATATGTCGTTTCAATTCATCACCAAACTTTGCTCTAAAGCTTAAAAACGTTTTTATCTTATTGTCTTTTTTATCAATATCTCTAACATTTGAGAACCGCTATTAACGATCACTTAAGTGGCATTTTTTGCCTTGCACAAAATAAAATTGTTTGAACATCACATATTATTATGAAAAACTGACAAAAAGAAATCTCTACATTGGGATATCCATCCCTAAATTCATACTTCTTCGAAAAACAAAGAAAATTTTCCACACAAACAAATTACTCTGATTACTATTCAACTTCTTTAATGCCTTATCATTTTCTTAACACCATTCTTTTTCATAAATTCCTGGCATTAGTTTTTTTTATATGTATATAAAAAGGCTTTATGGCTATAACATCATTTTGAAAGATACTTTCTTTAAAATCATTCATTTCTATATTTGCATCATAGGCAGCTTATAAAGTTTTTGGCTCCTTTGTTTATAAAAGTTTTTATTATTATGCACGATATAATGAAGATAGAGAAAATTAAGAATGATCATAATATGCAAACAAATGTTTTAAATTTGACTCCTATGGCATACACATTTGCTTTTTCTTAGTCAAATAAATGATATGAAATTATTCTTATCGCTTTTTACTGTGCATAAAAACAGTTAAATTTTCATTTTAAGAAGAAATTATATTTTCACATCGGAAGGTGACAACACAGACAATCACTTCATCGAGTTCATGGCTGAAATTCCAGAATTAATTAAAATTCGATTTGCATATAAAAACGCAATTGACCTACTAAATCATACCTTGTTGGTAAACACCTAAAACCCGATTTTAGTGATTGACTCATAGGTTTATCATTGTGTTTCCCAGCTCTCAGTTTTCCACGTTTTTATACCTTAGGCTGCATAAAATCACAATGGAAAACCTACGAGTTTAACACTAAAATCAAATTTTCATGTATTTTCCACCAAAATATGACTTGGTAGACCGATTGCGTTTTAATATGCCAATCTAGTTTTAATTAATACTGGAATTTCAGCCGTGAACTTGATGAGATGGTTGTCTGTGTTGCAGTTACCCGGTCTAACTTGAAAACCCGATTTTTGTGGTTGATTCATAGGTTTAACATTTTCTTTCCTGCACCCAAAGGTATGAAACAATGAAGGACTGGGATCAGGAAAACATAATGGTAAACCTACGAGTCAAGTGCTAAAATCGGGTTTTCAAATGTTTTCCGTCAAGATATGACTTGACAGGCTGATTGCATTAATGTGCGAATCAAGTTTTAACTAAATCTGGAATTTCAGCTTTCAAGTCGATCAGGTGGTTTGTCTTTGCTGCCGCGTCCCGTCTATATGGATAAAATACAATATACAAATGAATCATGTAACAAAGGATTGCCATAACTGCAATTGGGTAATTTTATATTTTTACAACTAAAAATGTCTGTGATTGTATTGTAATGGAAGGTAAAAACAAGAAATATATTATCATTTTTGTTGTAATTAGAGATAACTTTTAAAAGTGATTTCAAACTTTCGGGAGGGGCTTCAGCCCCCTTAGCCCCCTCCCTGGCTACGTGCCTGCAGCTAACTGCTTGATAGGCCATCCCGATAACAATAAAATTGAATCATGGAGACAATTTTATATCATTTCTGCTATAAAATTCCACTCTTCCGAACATTTTCGGAAGGTCACTAATCAAATTTAACCCTTTAATGAGTCATAAAAGGTGCCTTTATGCAATTTTCCTGTCAAATCTCATTTCATTTAAGAGTGGCTCCAAAGTCATAAATTTCTCATTATTATATATACACACGGACACGCATTCTTTAACTGCATGTGACAGAATCGATGAAAATTATCTTCAGCTGTGTTGCATTTTTAAAAATTATTTTGTACTTAACATAAATTATAAAGTATGATATGTATTTTTATAAATTAAATTATAAAAATGCCTTTTCTAATGGATCAAATTAATTATAAAACATCTCAAAATACAGAAAAGCCACCAAAAAGGGGGGGGGATTCTTTTAATGGATTTGCCATAAGCATAATTTATTAAATATATAGGGTGTCCTTAACACGCTTTAAAGTTTTTTTTTTAGACAACTATACACTAAAAAAAGAAAAAAAAATTAGAAAGTTACTAGATTTTTTCTACGAAAATTGTATTCCAAGAACTTTTTATATAGCAGCAACAATAAAAATTCATAAAACATATACAGATTTGCACTGTAAATAAAAGAATTTTTAAGATTAATAAAAGTTTTTTTTAAAGAAAATCGGATCATTAGAAAATTTTAAGTAGCGGTAATTCGGATTACAGATAAAATTTTTGTAAGATTACCATAATTTTAGTAGATTCTTTTGTAAAATTACAAATTTTTGTAGCTTTGCTTACAAGTCTTGTTGATTAATATATTATTATTATTATTATTATTATTATTATTATTATTATTATTATTATTATTATTATTATTATTATTATTATTATTGTACAGATAAAATTTTCGTATGCATACAGATTTAAGGTAACTTTATATTAATAGAGTTACAGACTTTTTTTTTACAAAAGTGTTCAGAATGAAATAAGAAACAAGTTTATGTAAAAAAAAACAAACAAACAAACAAACAAAAAAACAAACAAAAAAAAAAAACCAAAGGGATAAACTGGAGAATATAGGTAGACAATGTTGAATTCAGGGGGTCGCCCGGGAGGACATTATCCCCGTTGTAATGAAATGTCCCCCCCCTCTCAAACGAAAAAAAAAATAGAAAAAATTGCTGCTTATATATATATATATAAACTTTGTAATTTATTTATTAATTACATCAAAGAGTACGACTTTTATCTTCTGTTGTTTATACCAATTACTGCTTGATAGACCATCATGAAAACAATAAAATTGAATCATGGAGACAATTTTATATCACTTATGCTATAAAATAACACTCTTTCGGCCATTTCCGGAAGGCTACTTACTAATCAAATTTAACCTTTTAATGAGCCATACAAGGTGCCGTTATACATCTTTACTGTCAAATCTCATTTTACTTATGATTGGCTGCAAAGTCATTAATTTCTCATTATTAAATGGAAATACAATCACGCATTCTTAACTGCATGTGACGGCATCGATAAAAATTATCTTTAGCTGCGTTACATTTTCAAAAATACTTTGTACTTAACATAAATTGTAAAGTATGATATCAATTTTTACAAATTAAATTATAAAAACGCCTTTCAGATGGTGGAAATTAATTATAAAGCATCTCAAAAAAAAAAAAAAAAAAAAGAAAAGAAAAAAAAAAAAAAAAAAAAAAGGAAAAGAAAAAATTATCAAAAGAATGAAGAAAAAAAAATATTTTAATGGAAGCAGCATAAAAATAATTTATTAAATGTAAAGATATATCCTCAACGAGCTTTAATTTTCTTCTGGTTACAATAACTAGGCGAAATAATTTACAATAGTGTTCAGAATACGGTAAGAAACAAGTTTGTAGCAAAGAAACTCGGATTTCCCGAGTTACAGAATATAAGAGAAAATTTGGAATTTTCCCAGTAATTTACACTGTTAAAACTAATGTGCCACATTGCACCTTTTAAGGGTGAAAATCTTGTCTCACTGGTGACACCCCTAGAGGAGCTAAAATGGCACCCTTAACTAGGGTGAAAAGATGGCACCCTTAATCCAGAGTGTCCCAATGATAAAAAATTAAAAAATATACTAACCGACTTTCGGCCCTCGATGGATTCGAACGTCTGATTACAAGCTCAGCGTCCTATCCACTCGGCCATCAAGCTCACCTTCAAAGTCTCCCTGAAATGTTCATATGTCTTGAAATTCAAAGGTTGCTTTATATAAAAAAGCTCGCCAAAAGTTAGCCATCCGAAGTTCTAAACAAAATTGGGATAGCGTATAGCGGTGATAGTCATCGTAGGAAAAAATTGCTGTGTTGATCCACCAGTGACAGCGAGTTGAAGTGCAAGGGTACACGTTACAGAAAATGCGCAAATGACTAAGGGGTGAAAATCTTCCAACGGTATGCATTGCGCGGCACCCTAATTAGCGTGAAACACCCAATGGCACCCCAAACACATTTTCAAGCCCGCTGGTGCCAAGTGATTTAACCTTTTCACCCCTGGGCTTCAGCAACCGGTTCGTCACCTTTATTTTTAACAGTGTAGGGTGTCCAAAAAATTAATTAGAATTAATTAATTAGAATTAATTTGGCACAAAAAATTAGAGTGCGTTTCAACTTTTTTTTTTTTTTTTTGAATAGCCTGTATTTTTTCTTCAAACCTATTTCTTTAGTTTTTATTTAAAAGTCTAGCTTTGTTTTAATAATGATGGCATTATACAGGTTGCCATAATTAAAGTTCTCTACAAACAAAATTATTGTTCATAAAGTTGCGAAATACAATGTAAAACATCATAAAATGCCTTAAATTTTTTTTTTTCATAAAAATAGAAAAAAAAATACATTGCAATAATAATAATAATAATTCATTAATCAATAACATCAAATGAACACGACTTTTATCTAGAGTTGTTTATAGCAACTACTGTTTGTTAGGCCATCCTGATAACAATAAAATTGAATCATGGAGACAATTTTCTTTCACTTATGCTTTAAAATTACGCTCTTTCGACCATTTCCTGAAGGTTGCTAATCAAATCAATCTTTTAATGCGTCATAAAAGGTGCCATTATGCGCCTTTGCTGTCAAGTCTCATTTTACTTAAGAGTGGCTGGTGAATCATAAATTTCGCATTATTAAATGGAAACACGGCCACGCATTCTTAACTGCATGTGACGACATCGATAAAAATTATCATAAGCTGCGTTACATTTTCAAAAATATTTCTCACTTAACATAAATTATAAAGTATGACATGAAATTTTTACAAATTAAACTATAAAAATGCCTGTTCTGATGGTGCAAATTAATTATAAAGCACCATAAAATAATAAAGAAAAGTTATCAAAAAAAAAAAAAAAAAAAAAAAAAAAAAAAAAAAAAAAAAAAAGGGAGAAAAAATTTTTTTAATAGATGCAGCGTAAAAATATTTTTTTTAAATATAAAATATATCCTGTACGCGCGTTATTTTTTTTTCTGTTGACGATAACTGGACGAAATAATTTACATTAGTGTTCAGACTAAGGTAAGAAACAAGTTTATGGTTAAGAAAGAAAGAAATAAACTCGAGCTTCCCGGATTACAGAATATAAGAGAAAATTTAGAATGTTCCAAATAATTTAGGGTGTCCCCAAATTAATTAGAATTAATTTGGGGAAAAAAAAAGAGTGCACTTCAACTTTTTTTTTGATAGCCTGTATTTTTTCTTCAAATCTATTTCTTTTGTTTTTACTTCAAAGTCTATCTTTCGTTTAAAAATGATGGCATTATAAAGGTGACACAGCTAAATTACCCTACTTCAAAGTTGTCAGCAGACAAAACTATTGTTCATAAAGTTGCGAAATACAATGCAAAACTTAAATAATTTGATATTATAAAATACCTTTAAAAATTCTTTTTTTTTTGTGTTATAAAATAGAAAAAAATACTGTTGCAATAATATTGAATTAAATAATAATAATATAATAATAACATAATTCATTTATTAATAGCGTCAAATGAACACGACTATTATCTAGAGTTGTTTATAGCAGCTACTGCTTACTAGCCCATCTTGATAACAATAAAATTGAGTCATGGAGACAATTTTATATAATTTTTGCTATAAAATTTCACTCTTTCGACCATTTCCAGAAGGTCACAAATCAAATTTAACTTTTTAATGAGTCATAAAAGGTACCATCATGCCTCTTCACTGTCAAGTCTCATTTTACTTAGGAGTGGCTGCAAAGTCATAAATTTCGCATTATTAAATGAAACAAGTTGGAAATTGCACGTGAACGTAGCAAATGAGGTGCGTTCGTACGATAACGAAGTTTTAAAAATATTCAGATCTTGCTGATATAGTAGAGTGTACTTCGGATAGAGTATAGTAGTCGAAATCTTTGTGTTTCTGTAAATATGCAGAAAGTAATTTTTATTACACCTCAGCAACGTATATCTTATTCATAAAATGTGAAATAGTTGAATATAATTAAAACATGCCCCAAACAATGTTTCCCAGTGTAGCATTATGTAGTGGAATACTTTTGTGTGACCCTGTAATTTAATAATAAAAATTCTTTGCATCACAGATTGTACAGAATGCATATTTTAGTATATATTTCATAGATTCATGCCAATTCTATTATGTTCGAATGAGTGTAACATCATAAAAATGCATCTGAAACTTTTTCCCATTGACCGTAATGTAACGGAATCCTTTTGATTGTCCCTGTAATTGATCTATGCATCCGAGTTTCATAACATTTGAAATGACTCGACAAAATTACGCAATAATTATATGTTTTAAATTTCAAACGATTAAAATGCATTTGAAACTTTTTCCCCATTGACCGTAATGTAACGGAATCCTTTTGATTGTCCCTGTAATTGATCTATCCATCCGATTTTCATAAAATTTGAAATGACTCGACAAAATTATGGTATAATTATGTATTTTAAATTTCAAACGATTCGGTTGGGTAGTTTTTGCGTTGTTATATGCGGATGGACAGATAGACGGACAAACAGACAGACAGACGGACAGACAGACGGACGGACTGAGCGACAACAATAGGTGCTACGTATTTACATAATTACGAACGCACCTAAAAACGGACACCTATTCTTAACTGCATGAGACGGCATCAATAAAAATTATCTTTAGCTGCGTTACATTTTCAAAACGTTTTATACTTAACATCTATATTAATAAAAGAACAAAACGCTCTGTCTCTGTGTGTGTGTGTGTGTCTGCGATGGCTAGCAAAATTTACAGCATGTACGAGTCTCAAAATTTTTTTGAGAGTAGCCCCAAATCTCTCCTGATGCACCTGAACTTCAGAATTTCGAAATTCTATTTATTAACTGAGTAATTAATTAAATACCAAAGATCACTCTCATAAAAAATCGCCTTTTTTCTACTTTTTTTCCCTTCATTTAGTTATGGTTGGTTGGTTGCATAAAATTTTCGATTAAATAATTAAAAAAGCTGGAACGGCAAATTGTCAGTTTAAATGATTTTTTTTATCACAGCGGTTGTAAATCATGGAGGAAAAAGATAGGTGGTGGTGAAGTAAACCGAAAAAAGGGTTGCAATATTAAACCATTTATCGCTCAAATTTTAATGTCCCAAACAAAAACATGTGGAAGGGATTTTGTATTAATAAGACGAATTGAAAGAAATGAATTACAGCTGAAGCATATTTTACAAAGAAATAGTGATTTTTTAAAATGGTCTTTTTTCTATTATATTATTTATTTTAATAAAATGTTTGCTTTTAAAATAATTGAAATTGATAAATTCGAAATAATTAAATGTCAAAATAAAATTAAATACAATAGTGAAAACATTTGATTTGAACTAAAAATTGTATTACTAAAAGTTTTCTTTTTTTTTTTAAGAACTTTTTAATACTTTATAACGTAGATGAAAAATGTTTATGATTTAACAACATATTAATAATTCTATGCCAATATATAAAATATATTTATGAAAACATTGTTTTAAAATCATGCGCGAATACTTAAATAACAAATATTAGTCTAAAATCTAGATTTCAGAGTGCAGACGATTTTAAGACATTAACGAAAGAATGTTAACTTTTCAAGCAAAATCTTAAATGATGCTTCCATATTGATATTTCAAAGTCATTTGATAAAAATAATCACATAATTCTTGCCTATGATTGATATATTTGTATCTTTTATGCATTCCGATCGTGTATTATAGTCAATAATGGCTCAAAACATTATTTTACGGGTAAATATCAACACTTTAACACGAAACTAACGCAATCGTTGGATACATGTTTCCCTCCCGTGTTTCTCATAGCTCATTTTAACTATTTTTAGAGCTTAATATTAGTTGTTGCTTTTAACACCGATTTTTCACAAAGTCAGCTACGACATATTTCAGGCAATGCATTTCTGCATGCTTCCAGTTAATGATAAAATCATACAAATTTCAAGTTCGTTTAATATTGTTAATACGGACCCGGGCAACGCCGGGCGGGTCAGCTAGTAAATCATAAAGTATGATATCAAATTTTTATAGATTAAATTATAAAAATGTCTTTTCTGATAGTGGAAATTAAATATAAAGCATCTCAAAATAATAAAAAAGCTATCAAAAGAAAGGAAAAGAAATCTTTTACTGACCAAGTCATAAACATAATTTATAGGGTGCCGAGAAAACACTTTAATTTTTTTTTGTTTACGGTAACTATATACTAAAAAAGAAATAAAAATGGAAAGTTATTAAAAATTTTCTAGGAAATTTGTATTTCAACAATTTTTTATGCAACAACAGTAATAAAAATTCATGTAACACATACAGATTTGCACTGTAAATCAACAAATTTTTAAGATTGTAAATTTTTTTTTATGAAAATCGAATCGTTAGAGCTTTTTAAGTTACTGCAATTCGGGTTACAGATGAAACTTTAGTAAGATTATCATAATTTTAGTAAATTCTTTTGTAAAGTTCAAAATTTTTGTAGCTTTGCTTACGAGTCTTATAGATTGACACCCTTTTTTTTATACACTGGACAGTTAAAATTTTAGTAAGCATACACACTTAAAGTAACTTAAGATTTCTAGAGTTACAGATTTTTTTTTCTTTTTAACAAAAGTTTTCAGAATAAAGTAAGAAACAATGTTAAAAAAGGGATAAACTGGAGAATTACAGGTGAACGGTGTTGAATTCAGGGGGTGGCCCGGGATGACATTATTCCCGTAGCAATAAAATGTCCCCCCTCGATAAAAATAGAAAAAAATTACTTTTGCAATAACATTAAATTAAAAAAAAATTATAATTCATTTATCACTAGCATCAAATGAGCGACTTTTATCCACAGTTGTTTATACCAATACCAAATACTGCTTGCTAGACCATCCTGATTACAATAAAATTGAATCATAAAGACAATTTTGTATCACTTAAGCTATAAAATTCCACTCTTTCGATAATTTCCGGAAGGTCACTCATCAAATTTAACCTTTTAATGAGTCATAGAAGGTGCCGTTATGCATCTTTACTGTCAAGTCTCACTTTACTTAAGAGTGGCTGCAAAGTCATAAATTTCCTATTATTAAATGGAAACACGGATACGCATTCTTAACTGCATGTGACGGCATCGATAAAAATTACCATAAGCTACGTTACATTTTTAAAAATGTTTTGTACTTAACATACATTATAAAGTATGACATCAAATTTTTATAAATTAAATTATAAAAAAATCTCTTTTCCAATGTTGGAAATTAATTATAAAGCATCTCAAAATAAAGGTAAACTATCAAAAGAAATGAGAAAAAATTCTTTTAATGGATGCAACGTAAACATAATTTATTAAATATAAAGGATGACTCGAAAGCACTTTAATTTTATTTCCTGTTGACGGTTAATTAAAGTGATATAATTTAAAAGTGTTCAGTAAAAATGTAAGAAATAAGCTTATGATCATGTACGCTAATGGCGCCTGGTGCATGTAAAATCCGCCGTGGGGGCAAAGTCCTCCAAGTTACCTGTGAATTATACCTCTGGAGGTGCCTTGTCAGGTGAAGGTCTCGTCATCTGATCAAGGCTCTAACTTACGAGACCATCTTGCGAAGCCATTTGCAGTTCAAACAATAGGATGTACCATTAATTAACAAGCGAAACAAAGTATGCACAACGACAAGCAAGTACTGCAGAAATGATGGCATGCGAAGCAAAGTTTATTGCCGCTACACGACAATTAGGCGGTCGACCGCCCCGATACCAGGTATCTAACACGTTAAGCTGAGATAACTCGGCAGGTAGGGGCCTGATCATCGGTTAGAAAGAAAGAAATTAGCTTATGTTAAAGAAACTAAGGGATAAACTCG
The DNA here is from genome assembly GCA_964019185.1 of Maratus speculifer. NCBI lineage: Eukaryota > Metazoa > Arthropoda > Arachnida > Araneae > Salticidae > Maratus > Maratus speculifer. The sequence goes on from OZ025295.1 coordinate 288,427,963, forward strand.
GGCTCCCTGGGTTACAGAATATAAGTGCAAATTTAGAGTGTACCCAGTATAATATAATTAAGAAAATGCAAAATAAAATAAAATAAAAATAAAAAATAAAGCGCGTTTTAACGTTTTTTTTTTACAACTTGTATTTTTTTTCAAACCTATTTATTTTGCTTTTATTTCAAAGTTTAACTTTATTTAAAAAATTAATCCATTATACAGGGTGCCCATAATTAAGCGACTCTAGTTTAAAGTTGTCTACAAGAAAAAAAATATACAAATTATAAATAAGCCTGATTTCCGCCCGTTCGGAATCTGCTGAAAAAAAAAAAAAAAGCCCGATCTCAAATATGATTGATCAGTTCGATGATGATCTCAATACTGGGTAATTATATTTCTACTCATGATGTCTAAGTAGAAACGGCGCGAACAATATATTTATACTTATTATCGCTAAAGTCATATTCATTGAAAATGTATAATATTTTGTCGGTTTTGTTTGAAATTTTGTATCGGGCCTGTGACGGTATCGATAAAAACTACCTTTAGTTGCGTTTCATTTTCAAAAGTGTTTCATATTTAACATAAATTATACAGTATGGCATCAAATTTTTATAAATTAAATTATAAAAATGCCTGCTCTGATGGTGAAAATTAAGTATAAAGCATCTTAAAAATAAAGAAAAGCTCATATTTTTTTTAAAGCTCATCCTTGCTCATATTTTTATAACTTGTTTGTTTGATAAATTAGGTTAATTTGTTAATTTAGATAGAGGTTTGATTTTTTTTTTACTTGTTCACCATGGTGTATTTAATATTTTTGTGTATGAATTTAACATTCAAATTTTACAGTTATTTTTTTTAAATGTTTAAATTGAAAGTCTGTTGAACTTCCGTCATTTTTAGGGTTTTGTTCATCTGTCGAAACCCTATTCGTCTCTGTCTCCTGTCTGTCTGTCCGTCACAGAGTCCGTACACAAAAACTATAGAAGTCAGAGAGTTCAAATTTTGTGTACTTACAGCTTAATACCTCTTGTCATACAAAAAATCATAAAATTTTGAAAAATACTATTATTTTAATTAAAATATATTTTTTAATATCATCAGTTATTTTTTGTTGTTGTTTCTTTCTTCAAATTGTTGCACGCAAATTTAAATAGATATAAAAATGATTATGCACAGTAAAAAATGAAGACCCAAATTGGGGTGAAAGATTTCTGGGTATAGTAATTTTCCTGAAATGGTACAGTAAGGATTCCAAAATGGTAGAGTATTGTTCCCAAAATAGATAACCCAAAATGGTTCAAAACAGAGCAGATATTTATTAACATTAAATTAATCAAAATTTCTGAGGTATATGTATATACTATCTAAGATATTTTAATTGTTTTAATGTCATTAAAAATCAGACTTATTTAAAACGATTTTGTGCTACAAACTGAATTTTCCAAATTGGAACAATTCTGTACCCAGAAATCTTTCAACCCAATTTGGTTCTTCATTTTTTACTGTGTGTATCAAACATTAATTAATGGACTAAATTAATCACGTGAAGAACGCGCTAATTTGTTTTTATTTCATCATATTACGTCATATTTATCATCTATTTTGATACGCGAAATGGAACAATTTTTTATTTATTGAATTTTTATTCATTTAAATTTTATATTGGCAATTTTCGTTTTTTAATTTAATGGTAAAGTGTTTCGAAAGAGATACTAAACGAAACCCTCTGTGCGATCTGCGATCACACTTACCCACTTGTTTAATAAACATGGGAGAAAAAAAGTCATGTTAAATGTAAAATCCCATCATCTAAATATTAATGCACAGTTTTATGTAGAATATTTTAACAAATGTGGGGGGGGGGGAATAAGCAAAAATATTCATATTTATAAAAATGGTAGGGATTTTTTAAAAGTTGTTTTTTTTTAATTAAAATTTTAGTAAAAAACGCTGTTCTACAGAATTTTTTTTAAACAAATTTATTTAATTTTTAGTATTAAGTATTGTGCCACCACATATATTACAGTATTAATAGAAGTGATCATTCAAAATTGAAGAGATGGTTTCAAAGGTACTGTGTCTCCTTAAGTTAGTAAATAAAATTTGTAAAGTATCGTAATGCTAAATGTATAATTTATTAAAAATCAGCCTTTGGTGATTGAATTTTGAACTTTTATTTAATTATTTTTATTTATTTATTTATTTTGCTTAAACAAATTCCTATCCCTCTATTATTAATCTTTCACAAAATTATACAACTTAATGAATAATAGTTTTATTTGAAGTAGAGGTGGGCATTATTTAACATAACAGGATAAATATTCGTAATATTAACCAAAAACTTATTATTCAGTAACAGATTACCAAAAAGTCCCTGTTAATTTTGGAACACCTCGTATGATAAGCATTTTAAAAAGAAGAAACAAATAGTAAGACTGAAAATCATTTTATGAATACACATTTATAAATTAATAAAAGTTTAGTTGTATAAATTTTTTTTTCTAACTTATAAATCTATTTAAATTCTGAGGCAAAGAATTTCTATTACTGCAGAAAACAAAAATCCCCAACTGCATTAAAACGCTTTTGAGACAGAGAGAGAAAAAGAAAATTCCGACGCACGCACACACACACACACAAAAACACCTATGAAACTTTCTTTTTGACGCGTCACTGTCGATCTATGATTCCAAGACATTAAAAATATTTTTGGTCTAATCTAGAAAGCCAATCATAAAAACCATTTTCCTTTTGCATTGTCTTATACATTAAAAATCCTTTTGGTCTAATCAAGGAAGCCAATCAGGTATCCTTATCCTTTTGCTATTTCAAAAGTTCACGTGATAAAATCTCTCAAAAGCTATTCGTTGTTGATTATTCTATGGATATTTAAAAACATCTGTCTTCGATTCTTGACAGAATATATTTTATCGTTTGAATTTTTTATAACGCTCACACTTACAAAGACTAAAGCAATAGAATCATTTTTTAGAATAACGAAAACAACATTTATTGAAAGAAAAACAGCTGGAATAATGAAAACTGGTTAGAATACTGAAAATGAAATGGGGAAAATGTGTTTTTATTCTAGAGTACGTGAAGTTAGTGACGCTTGCAGATTATTAAAAAGCAAGGACGTAATGTCGGCCATCTTTGGTCATAATTTTAATGGGAAGGAATCTCTGTTTGAAAAATGGAATTAAAGAGATTTGCGGATTTAATTGTTGATAAAAAGTTGTTTTATCGCTCGGGCACGGGACATAATCTTTCGTTGATGTAATTAGGGTAAAACAGTGGCAATCTTTGAGTTTGAATATTTAAAAGGAATATTACTATGTACTCATGGTATTTGGGGAAGGGGGACCGAGGTATCTGGCGCTATGATTTTTATTTAATAAAATGTTTATTACTGGGGTTTTATTATTAGTATTATTTTGTCGATATTGCGTCGTTAGAAAATAAGAACTGGAAAACATTACTTTTGTAATTCTATTTTAATGAAAAAAAAGAAGAAAAATAGCCTGGTGAGGACAGAGCCATTCGAAAAGGGATTGGAGGTGTGTGTGTGTGTGTGGGGGGGGGGGGGGGCCCGTCGGACGCGGAAATTTATAGGGCGCCAATTTTATACTACCAACGTCGTTTTTTGGCTGTCACAAGTTTTGGGGAGGGGATTTTAAGTACGTACTTGCACATACAAAATTTGTGGGATGAATGACATTTGATTAAAAATATATAAGTAATGTTTCGTGTTCTTGTGGGATAAGCTTTGAGTATGCGTTGACAGATATTGATTCGGGGATGTCAAAATTCGAACTTCAAGTCAAGGTGCCAACGAATGAAGATCAATTTTATTTTTTTGAACAAATCGCATTGTTAAAACGGTGCTGTTTTTTATGGAGAATATTTCTGATCGTTTACAAAAAATTAATTTCTATACCGTCAGTTTTCGAGTCATTGTAACAATTGCAAAAATGCATTAAATTACTTCTGCATTATATAAATATCAATTTACATTAAAATAATTATTTTTAAATTGTTAAGAAACTACATATTTTATACACTGTTCAGTAAGTTTCCTATAACTTTTATTTAGAAAAAAGTTTTTATGTGTTTTAACAAGTAAAACAGAAAAAAAATGTTCTACGGGCAAAATTTACTGAGTTATGATACTTATAAATTTTCAACGAGGAAAAATGCATTTTTAGTGCAAGAAAACGATAATAATGCGTGAAATGCAAAGTATCACAACTAAGTAAGCTTTTGTCTTGCAAAAATTAAAATTTTAATCCTAAGTTGATTTTAAAGGCGTAGGTTTATCTGAAGTAAAACAGCGTCTATACTTATGTGTCAAAATTATTCAAGATACCTTAGTTAACGGCCCTCTAATTAAAATGTCTGTTGACAGCATAGTCTCATCGATTAGTTATACGTTACAAAAATAACAGGTTGTTGAAACCTGTTACATGTTAATGTGTGAAACGATGTAACCTGTTAACCAAAAATAACTATATTTCCCATCTCTAATTTGAAGACAACTTTAAAATAGAGTCGCTTGTTTATAAACATCACGTAAATAGAATTTATAAAGTAAAGAATTTATAAAGTAAACTATTTATCGTAATGCTAAATTTATAATTTATTAAAAAATACCCTCTACTGGCAAAAATTTGAATCTTTATTTTTTTGCTTAAACAAATTCCCACCTTTATTATAAGTCTTTCACAACTGTATGAAAAATAGTTTTGTCTTTAGACAACTTTAAAACAGAGTCGTTTAGTTATGGACACCCTGTACATTGAAATCTGAATGCATTATATTTAACTTACTCCTTATAGAATATGGGGAATTGCAAAACACTTGCTAGCTTCACTATCTTGAATATATTTTGCAAACTGAGATAAAAACAACATCTATTTTATGAGGAAATCATCATAGATGTTGTCATTTATTAGCTTGCTTTAAAAAAAAAAAATTAGCTATTAAAATATTATGTCAAAATGTTGAAAAATCAAACAGTGCAGTTTTTATGAGAAAAAGAACAGAGGTCCGCATATGTGTACCCAGGGAACGAAAATGTTAAAAGTGAATTTTTTTAGTGGTTAAAAGTTATTTAATTTGTAAAAGAATACAATTCATTTTAATTTATATTTATAGTATATCATTTGCCAAGCCAATAATACGTTTTATAAATAAATTGTGTGCTTTCAATGTTTCATTGAAAAGCTTGTGAATTTTCTGTATCACGATATGTATTTGATGGCTTGATGCATCAGTCCTTAAAAGACATTTTGACAACTGAATGGGGGACAGAATGAATAGCATTTTTGGGAGATTTATGAGTTTCTTTACAATAGAGACAAATTATAACAATAAAAAAAGCAGCATGGATGAATAAGAAACAGTCTATATGTGATATGCTGCCACATTTAAAGAAATATTTTGGCTAATAAAATTGAAGTACGTATTCTATGAACAATCATTTAATTAATTTAAGCTGTATAAGATAATTATAAAAAAAATTTCCAGAAATAAAAATTTTACGGAAAATTATCTATCTATATCTTAAAGAAAACGTGTCTGCCCGGAACGTTGACGTTAATTTGATGTTAGCAATAGCAGAAGATTAAATTTTACTTTTACTGCAATTTTTTAAAATTTCAAACACCCCACCTTTAGAATGTTTGCAATTTATTTCAAAACTAAATGGCATTTTTTTTTTTAAACCGTATCGAAATTTATCTATCATTTATGGTTTAAAAAATAATTTTCAAACATGAATTATTCTTTTAAAAAATGTATCTTTATCGTGTGTTATTAAATTTATTTCAGGATAAAATGTTAATGTATAAGTGAAATGTCAATAAATATAGCGCAAAACGTACGAAGTTTATATCCCTTTTCTTTGTAATTGAAAGAAGGAAGGAAAAAAAACCCCTGATAATTATCCATCCATGATCAATCATAGATTATGTAGCATTTTCTAACACATTCATAATACCGTGTAAAAAAAAAAAAAAGGACGTTATTGAAAACTTTTGTGAAGCCATATATAAATACCTACAGATTTTACAAACACCAAGTAACATTTTAAAAATAATTAAATTTACAAATGCAAACTACAACTGAAAACCCAGTTCCAGCTATTCTTCTTTGTCGGCTTCAATATTTTAATTATTGTGCACTTTCTTCTGAGCCAAGTTCTTTTGTGTGTCCCTGTAAATGAACGATAAATTCCATGCTCATCATGCTCTTTAGTAAGAGACTTATAGCACACTTCAGTGATAAATATAGATTTCAATATGTTTAACACTTTGTAATATCATTAAAATACACCGTAAACAACTTTTCCCTATAGACTGTGATGTAACGGAATTCTTTTGAGGGTCCTTGCAAATGAATTTTAAAAGCTACACACTTTATTTTCAATTTCGAATATGCCATAAATAATATCCATTAACATATATCCATTGCAAAGCGATTGGACTATATTTTAGCAAGAGCTCCAACAGACAGACAAACCGAATTCATAAATACTTTTCAGTTATGCTGGAAAATGTTAAAAAATAAAATAAAAATCACAATAAATTTATGTCACAGAAGTAGATGTCCCCTCCCTCTTAATACGAATCCTAACCGCCATGCATTTTTATTTGCGACCTTCCAAAATCCGAAAGGGAACTTTAAAACACTGATATTTAAATCCAAAATCCAAATTCATTTTCTGATTAATTGATCATGCGATTTTACAACTATTAACTCAAAAACTGTTGGAACGCATCTTTTTGATAAAGAATTAAAAATAATATTTTTAATACATTGAAAAACACAGGGAAAATGTATGCAAATGTATGTTCCAGCAATTTATCTTTAAATAACAATAATTATTATCATATTTTTATCGTTTTAAATAAAAAGAATGACGGTCACAAAAATAGAAAATTAGTATGAAAAAAAAAAAAAAACTGCTTATTTATTTTCTTTTAAAACAGCTGCAAGCAATCTTAAAACTTTCTTCTATCTCATGCATGTTAATACTTTAAATTTCTCTGCCGCAGTGCCAAAATTAAATGACAATCTATGCTCATGGTAATGATTCTAAAGGTAGTGAAATCTGTGCATTAGTTCTTGAAATAACACTATTGCGGATATCTTTAAAATTGCCATATAAAAGCTCCACCTGTTGAGTGATTTATACCAAAACATAAACTGCAATAATATTTATAAACCTGTACATGAATCTGAAATTTGATGAAAATTCATGAATTAGATTTTGAGATAGAGCTACAGCAGGAATAAGAAGAAAAATAGCTTAGCAGCACCAACTGTTGAGCGTCAAAATGTACACAGAAATAGTTCAAATCATGGATGTACTGAATCTGAAGCGATTTACACCAAAATGTAAACAACAATAATTCATGTTAAGGAATACCTAAATCTGAAGTTTGATGGAAATCCGTGCATTAGTCACTGAGATAGAGCTGTTGCGTTATTTCTAAAAAATGCAGCATAGCAAGGCACTTGTTATGCAATTTCCACAAAAAACTAATCATCAATCTATATCAGGGACTATCTGAATATATTTTTTTTTAATTCCGCGCGCTCCTTGAGATAGAGCTATTGCGAAAATTGGGGGAAATGCAGCATAGTAGTGCCATCTCTTGAGTGATTTACACCAAAATGTAAACAGCATCCATTCATATCAAGGACTAACTGAATCTGAAGTTTGATAGAATTCCGTGCTTTAGTTATTGAGATATAGGCGTTGCGTAAATCGTGCAAAATGCAGCATAGAAGCGCTACCTGCTAAGCGATTTACACCAAAAACCTAATCAGCACCAATTTATATTTAGGACTATCTGAATATAACTGGGTCAGTTCACATCAAACGAACCAATGGACAAAATTTCAGGTCTTTGGATTTTGTTAATTTTTGGCTCAGATGTTGTACAAGAATAGTAGATAAAAAATACAAATTTTCAATTTTTTTTAACCATCTGTTTTTGAGTTATTAATTTTTGAAATTTCAAAAATCTAATGAAATTTGTATTGTTTGGTAATCTTTAATCTGCTGTAACTTGACAACTATTTGACCTAAAGAGTTGAAATTTAAGTCAATTTTTTTTCAGTTTTTTATGCTGTTTCATAGGTGACCAAATTATTTAAAAATATATTTTTTCTGTAAAAAATTTATGTAAAATTTTTAAAAATTCAAAATCGGAATTTTTGATTTTGTTTAAAAAAATATATTTAACACCCTTTTAGCAACTTTTATGCCAAATTTCATGATGGTACATTTATGGTATCATAAAGAAAAAAATTAATTTCTATATCAATGATCGGCCAATTTCTGTAAAAAAAAAAATCTCATTATATTATGTTAAAAAGCAAATTGACTATAAAAAATCCCTTTCGGCATGGCCTATAGGCGGAGGTAGATTTCGAAAAGTTTTCATCTCAAAAAGAAAAAAAAAAAAAAAAAAAAGCCTATTTTTACTCAAATGCCCATTTCGGCAATATATTTTGAATTATATTCTTACTTTATTTAAAAAATTGAACAATATGCTCATTATATAGTTCCTAAATAACAAAAACTGTTAATTAAATTCGTTTGACAGCAAAATTGAATTTAAAAATGAGTCATAAAATAACCAATTTATTATTTTAATACATCCACAATTCTTTAATCAAGATCGCTTTGAGAAATTTTGTGCGAAGTGCCAACTTTGACAGATTTTTTTTTTAAATATATATTTAGCCTTTATCAAAACTCTGACCAATACGGCACATTACACAGTTCCTAAATAACAAATAACTGTCAATTGAATGCGTTTGAGAGCAAAATTGAATTTAAAAATGAGTCATAAAATAAACAATTTGTTATTTGAATACAACCTCAATTCTTTTATCATGATCGCTTTGGGAAATTTTTTTGCGAAGTGCTTACTTTGACAGCTTTTAATATATATATATTCACCCTTTATCAAAAAATCGACGAATACGCACATTATATAGTTCCTAAGTAACAAAAAACTGTCAATTGAATGTGTGTCAGAGCAAAATTGGATTTAAAAATGAGTCATAAAATAACCAATTTGTTATTTGAATACCCACAGTTCATTAATCATGTCGCTTTGGGAAATTTTGTGCGAAGTGCCCATTTTGGCAGCCTTTTTTTAAATATATTCTGCCTTTATCAAAAAACTGGCCACTCCGTCACATTATATAGTTCCTAAATAAGAGAACCTGTAAATTGGATGCGTTTGAGAACAAAAAAAGATTTAAAAATGACTCGGTAAAAACGCAATTTCTTAAATTTCCGCAAATTTTAATCACGATAACTTCGTGAAATTCTGTTCAAAATACCCTTTTTGGCAGCCTTTTAAAATATATATTCTGCCTTTATCAAAAAACCGCCCAATACGTCAAGTTATATAGTTCCTAAATAATAGGACCTGTAAATTGGATGGGTTTGAGAACAAAAATGAATTTAAAAATGACGCATAAAAAACGCAATTTGTTATACTTAATGAATTTTTTAATGATGAAAACTTCGGGAAATCTGTTCAAAATACCTTTTTTGGCAGCCTTTTTAAAAATATATTCTGCCTTTATCAAAAAATTGGCCAATACGTCGCATTATATAGTTGCTAAATAATAGGATCTGTCATTTGGATGCGTTTAAAATCAAAAATGAATTTTAAAATGAGTCAGAATATAAGCAGTTTGGATTTGAGGTTTTTTCTCCAACTCCTATTTTTGTTTAATTTATTTTTGCTATAAGAATTGGTTCTATGAAAAACTTGTCAATATAAAAATTGTAGATATTATTGTGAAGATGTAAAATAAATTTAATTAGATTTAATTGCTTAAGAATTGAGTAAGTTATGGTTTTTTTTCTTTTTCCTCCCCCCTTTTTCTTTTCGTTTTTAATTTTTTTCATCGGTAAAAATTGGTCCTATCAAAAACTTGTAAATACAAAAGTTTTAGATAATATTGAGTACATTTATATAAAATTTAGTTGGATTTGATATCTTGAGAATTGACGAAGTTATGATTTTTTTTCTCCCAAAAACCATGTTTTTTTCGCCCCTTGAGCCCACTTTTAACTTTATCAAAAATCTGTCACGCATAAACTTTTTCCTCATTTTTTAGAAGTAATATAAACTTTAAACTGATTCGATATCTATTTTAATTAAAAAGTTATCGCGTTTTTTCTGTTTTCACAAAAACCCTCCTAACTTTCACCTCCTTGGTCCGATTTTGCCCATTAACGAACTTAACCGAGATTTTATGCCCTTTGATTTTATGTAAAAGTTTGATGAAGATCTGAGCATAATTATGGAAGTTATCGTGTCTAGAAGAAAGTGATATACACCGATAGATAGATAGATAGATAGATAGATAGATAGATAGATAGATAGATAGATAGATAGATATATATATAAACTTTTTTACTGATGGTAGTTTTGGGGTCTAGGAGTCATGATTCGTGTAGATCCGCAAAAATTTTTCAGAAATTCCAACATGGGAGACAATGCAATAGGTAGTATTTCATACGAAATCTACCTAAAATTAGTCTATTTTTGTTTCCAATGTTCATTTTCTCATTCATGCAGGTCAAGTTCAATTATCAAGTAAAATTTTAGTATATAATTCGCTAGGTTTTATTATTTTGTTTAACACATAACAGTAAAAATTAAAAGTAATCAAGATAATTAATATTTTGTATAATTGACAAGCTAAATATTTTTTTTTATTTATTTTCTTGGAATTTAAATAGAATTTTTTAAAATTATTCTTAATTTAATATTACTTTTACTTTTAATGAAATTTTATGTTTAAAAAAGGAGTAAATTGGTAATAAATGAGTTAATGAAAGAAAATCTCAAACTAGAGTTCGGTAACACTGCACCAATTTTATGGCCTCTGTGCACCCAGTCGTCGTTTACTACAAAGAAAAAGACCAAGAAACAGGCCATCAGATTCTACTTCATAAGAGTATAGTATTCATCTCATATTGCTTAACACACAACACAGTCCTTGAACATGTTTTCCAGAGAAAGCTAATAGAATTTTTGAGAGCTATTTTCCCCACTTGAAGAAACTGTACCACTTTTCAGATGGCCGAGCAGCTCAATACAAAAACTACAAGAATTTTGTTAATCATTGCTATCATAAAGAAGGTTTCGATGGAATTGAGGCCCAGTGGCATTTTTATGCAACGGCACACGATAAAGATGTATGCGATGGAGTTGGTGGCACAGTAAAGAGGCTTGCTGCTAAAATTAGCCTCCAAAGTCCAACATAGTGTTACGAATTTTGTAAATAGTTAGTGTTTGTACTGTAAAATAATGTAAATAATCTTATTAAGCTCCATTCCTTTACTTATATTAGTTTTTGTTACATTGTCTCTGTTATCAAGCAAACTTGTCCATTATTTTCAGTGTATGTCTACGGCAGATTGGCGAAATAATGAAGATATCGCCAAGTTGGCGTCACTTTTGGCGACTAATTTTGGTCGCCAAATTTGGCGATATATCGTCAAGTTGGCGACAAACTTGGCGATTGTTGGCGATGGTAACCCTTTCCTCTCTGGTAACCCCCCTTAGATATACTGATACATTGTTGTTCCGTGGATTTTTTCGAGTAGGTTCTAGAAATTTCTAGCACATGCTCCGAACCTATATAAGAAGAGAAGCGATGCGAGCTGTTGTTATTATTTACCAGTCAGTCATAGAGTGAACTTCTAGGTTTAAGCAAGTTTGCTTGATGTATTGAGTTTTATCTACGTTGTTTTGAATGTGATATAGTGTTGAGACATTGTATAAAGAGTCTCTGCGACCTATATTTGTACTTGTTCGATAGATTTAAACAGTTATTTTGGAATATCTTGTAATATTTGTGAGTTTCGAAGACTCTGTTGTTCTGAAGTTCTGTAAATAAATTATTTTCTACTTTTCTATAAGCAAGAGTTTGAAGTTGTCTAACCATAAGATCAAAAGAACCCAATATACGCTACAATTTTTGGTGTCAGGAGTCGGGATCTTATGGCGAAAACACGAACAATGGACGTACAACTGAAAGAACTGTTAGAAGCTATTAACGGATTAAGAACAGAGCTGACCAATAAAATTGATAAAGGCCAAGAAGAGTTGGCGGATAAAATGAATAAAGGCCAAGAAGAGTTGGCGGACAAAATGAATAAAAACGAAGAAAGAATGGAACAGTTGACAAATAAAATTGATAAAGGCCAAGAAGAGTTGGCGGAAAAGATGAATAAAGGCCAGAAGAGTTGGCGGATAAAATGAATAAAGGCCAAGAAGAGTTGGCGGATAAAATGAATAAAAACGAAGAAAGAATGGAACAGTTGACAAACAAAATTGACAAATGCCAAGAAGAAGTGACCGAAAAGATTAATATAGGCCAAGAAGAAATGAAGAAAACTTTAGAAGAAAAGTTCTCGTCGGTAGAGAGACGAATAGAGGAAGTAGAAGAGAAAATTCAGAAAGAAGTTAGTAATGTAGAAGAGAAAATGGAAAGGAAAATAGAGGAAGTAGAAGAGAAAATTCAGAATGATGTTAAAAATGTTGAAGAGAAAATGGAAGGAAAAATAGTTGAAATAGATGAAAAGTTAAATAAAAGAGTACAAAATCTCGAGAAGAAGCTTTCAGCGTCCAGTGGTAATTATGAAGAATTTAGGAATCCGCCTGCTTCTCCCGTGCACATCAAACTGTCGACATATGACGGAAAGAGTTCCTGGCAAGTTTATAAGACCCAATTCACCATTGTAGCCGAAGCGAACAAATGGAGTGACGAGGTGAAAGCTTGTCAGCTGGCAGCATCTTTAAGAGGAGAAGCCGCCGACGTGCTGCAAACATTGCCCGATATGACGCAACTCAATTTTGAGACTTTAAGTTGTGCACTTGAAATGAGATTCGGCGAAAAATTCTTCAAGGATTATACGAGAATACAAATGAAGAGCCGCCATCAAAAATCGAGTGAAACCCTTCAAGAGTTTGCCTCGGAAATTGAACGGCTTGCAAATTTAGCCTTCATCGACTGTCCAACAAATGTACGGGAAATGCTTTCACTGCAATATTTCGTAGACGGAATAAAAGATCCAGAAGTGCAGAGAGCGGTACGAATGGCAGATGTACAGGATTTAAAAGCTGCATTACTATATGCCTTAAAGTTGGAAGCAGCTACACAAGCCAGCCGAAGAGATCGTCATTCAGTCCGAGGGTCAACGGTGAACAAAAGCTCAGACACTGAGAGCGACGTCTTGAAAGAAATTAGGAAAATAAATCAAGAGCTGGAAGCTTTAAAATATGGAAGAACAAGCTCAAGAAGACAGAATCTCAGGTGCTGGGGATGCGGTGATACAGGACATCTCCGAAGAAACTGCCCCAAAGTCCACGAACGTGAGATGAATTCAAGACCAGAGAATAAAAAGCCCTACCTGAAGATCCTTCAAATATCGAAAATGAGTGGCGGCGATAATGAATTATATGTGATAGGCTTTATTAACGGAATTCAGTGCCGTATGATTGTCGATACAGGAGCCAATGTTACAATAATAAGAGAAGATTTGGCTCGAAAATTGAAATGTAAACTCATCTGGAATCCTCCATGCGTTACCCTGCAAACTGTGACCGGCGACAAAATAGGCATATATGGAAAGGCCAATTTAACTATCAACTTTGGAGGAACGAAATATTACCATACGGCATATGTGGTTGACATAACAGATCCTTGCTTAATCGGACTAGATTTTCTGAAGAAGTTTGACTTCAGACTTGATTTCAAAAATAACAAAATGATCTCAAAATTTGAAGAAATAAGTCTTTTTGGATTAAATAACGAAATTGAATGTAAACAAATAGTAATAGCCAAAGAAGACATTAATCTAGATGCAAGAACAGAATGTTTGGTTCCTGCTGTAATTAAAAATAAAACTAATTATCGATTTGGCCATATAGATTATCCAGAAGACAATAGTACACAAGCAGGAGTATTGGTGGCTTCTTCTGTGGTAGACCTCTCGAAAAAGACCATTCCAGTCAGAATTGCTAACATCAGTGATAAGACAAAGACTATCAAGAAAGGAGAGGTGATAGCGTCATGTGCTCCTGTGACGTGCATAAGTCAAAATTCCAGTCACTCTGAGAAATCTTCAGATAATTTAGTCAAGGATTTGTTACAAAATACAGACTTAAATCCAAAACAGTTGGAAGCTGCGGAAAATTTAATTAGAGAATTCCAAAGTTTATTTTCCCAAACATCTGAAGACTTTGGACGAACTAAAATGGCACAACACCGAATTGACACGGGAGATCACTCTCCTATTAAACAGCACCCTAGACGATTACCTTTTGCCAAGCAAGAAGAGGTGCAGAATTTAATTAAAGATATGGAAGAAAATGACGTCATCGAACCATCAACAAGTCCATGGGCGTCTCCCATTGTATTAGTAAGAAAGAAGGATGGTTCTACAAGATTTTGTGTAGACTACCGCCGACTGAATGACGTCACCAAAAAGGATAGTTACCCTCTACCAAGGATCGACGACACTCTCGACACACTTGCGGGCAACACTTGGTTCTCGACTCTGGATCTGAAGAGTGGTTACTGGCAGGTAGAGATCCATCCCGACGACCGCGAGAAGACTGCCTTCACAACGGGACAAGGATTATGGCAATTCAAGGTAATGCCTTTTGGTCTATGTAACGCACCTGCAACTTTCGAACGGCTTATGGAAACGGTTCTCCGGGGGCTGTCGTATGAAGCATGTCTTGTTTATTTAGATGACATCATAATCATAAGAAAATCTTTTGATGAACATCTGAACAACCTCAGGCGGGTGCTACAAAAATTAAAGGAAGCTAATTTGAAGTTAAGCCCTTCGAAGTGCAGTTTGTTTCGCAATGAAGTCGCCTACCTTGGACACATCATTTCGGCGGAAGGAGTTAGGACTGATCCGGAGAAGATATCGGCCGTGAAAAATTGGAGTCGTCCAGCAGATGTTCACCAGCTTCGAAGTTTTCTAGGATTATGCACCTATTACAGAAAATTCGTCAAAGGCTTCTCGATGATTGCAAGACCACTTCATAAATTAACAGAAGCCAATCAAAAATTTATGTGGACACAGGAATGTGACGCTGCTTTCGAAAAGCTTAAGGAGGCCTTGACATCCACTCCAATTCTGTCATATCCTCAAATCGATAAACAGTTTATACTTGATACGGATGCAAGTAACGAAAGCATTGGCGCTGTACTGTCCCAGGAAATCGACGGCCAGGAGCGTGTTATCGCCTATTTCAGCAAGTGCTTGTCAAAGGCCGAGCGAAACTACTGCGTAACAAGAAAAGAGCTTCTTGCTGTAGTGAAAGCCATAGACCACTTTCATCACTATCTTTACGGTCGAAAGTTCCTGATCCGAACTGATCATGCTTCTCTAACTTGGCTATTGAATTTTAAGAACCCTGAAGGCCAGATAGCCAGGTGGATACAAAAGCTTCAAGAGTACGATATGGAGATACGCCATCGAAAAGGCTCATCACATGGAAATGCAGATGCTCTCTCAAGAAGACCCTGCTCAGAGAATTGTAGATACTGCGACCGGGCTGAGAAGAAATTTAATGTCAAAGGTCCTATAGTAAGACAAGTTACAACTGGGTCTACATCATCGCAAGATCCGTGGAGTGACGAGAGCCTGCGTAAAGATCAACTTGCTGATCCTGAAATTAAGCCAATTCTAGAGCTGAAAGAGGAGTCCAACAGGAAGCCCAGCTGGCAAGACATGGCCCATTACCATCCTACGACTAAACGTTATTGGGCTCTCTGGGATTCCTTACATTTGAAGAACGGCATCTTGTACCGAAAATGGGAGTCTGACGATGGAAAGACATGTAGATGGCAACTACTACTCCCTAAGTCGAGAATTTCTATGGTCCTTCAAGAACTGCATGGTAGTCCCACAGGAGGTCATTTTGGTGTAATGAAGACCCTGCAAAAGGTTCGAGAGCGTTTCTACTGGAATAATGTTCGCAGTGACGTGGAGAAGTGGTGTCGAGCTTGTGACACCTGTGTAGCACGTAAAGGTCCTAAGAGGCGCACCCGTGGACGATTGCAACGTTATAATGTAGGAGCTCCTTTCGAACGAATTGCCCTAGACATCCTGGGTCCACTTCCTAGAACATCTGATGGCAATAAGTACATCCTCGTTGTCATGGACTACTTCACTAAGTGGCCTGAAGCCTATGCCATTCCTAATCAAGAGGCGGTAACCGTAGCAGACATACTGATTCAACACTGGGTTTCCAGATACGGAGTTCCTCTTCAAATCCATTCCGATCAAGGAAGAAATTTTGATTCGGCTGTGTTCAAGGAAATGTGTGAACTACTCGGCATGGACAAAACCCGAACAACACCTCTACACCCTCAATCGGACGGCATGGTAGAGCGGTTCAATCGTACCATCCTAAATAGCCTCTCTCTCCTGGTGTCTAGAGACCAACAGGACTGGGACAAGAAATTGCCTCTTTTCCTGCTTGCTTACTGATGTACCAGCTTTGTAAGGTCTTCAGTTGGCAGAATGCCGAGCCAATTCCATTCAGACTTTGGGGGTAATAGCCTATGAGGCCGAGAAATGATATTAAATATTGTTTTCTATTTTTTGTTCCGAGTGAAATTTTATTTTAAAATTAATAGATTGTGGACCTATTATTTGTTCTTTGAATAACCTTTCCAAAATATATATTTTTTCCTACATTTTTTGAATTTTAATAAAAACATGTCGTTTTTTTTTTTTTTTTTTTTTTTTTTTTTTTTTTTTTTTTAAATATTTATGACTAAAATGCAGTTTTAACGACTGCTTGGCATCTGACTTGGCGGCTATGCAAGAAATTCGCCAATTCTAACAACCTAAATATTCAGGGCACTTGTGTGTCATATACTCACTGGGATTTACTTGGCGCCAGAATGGCGTTATTTTGCCTAATATGGTAACCCTGATATTGTTTATTTTTTGATAAATTGTTTATTTACCTTAATTTTTTTTAATTATATAAAATGTTTTTTGCTCTATTGTTATTTGTTTTTAAAATTTATTATATTTAAAAATTGTTTTATTTATTGTTATTTTTTTTTTTTAATATTAGAAAATAATTTAAAAATGTATATTTAACCAGCATTCGAAAATGAGGTTTTCGCCAAATTGACGTTAGATTTTTTTTTTTTTTTTACCAAACCTTGCGCGTATATATCTGCGTCATTTCTCATTTTCATATCCAATGTATGCAAATAATATAATAAATAATGTACACAATAATGTAGCGAAATAATTTTAAAAAATTGCTAATCTGGCAAGTTTTAAAATCACACCATTCAAGCGTTAATTCTAAAAAGATTAAGTTACGCTATATTGCGAAGGAAAAAGTTATAACCATACCTTTAAATCATCTTTTTTATTATATTTGTCTTTTTTTTAACTTATTTTAGTGTAACTGAATTACAATGAATGTTTAGAAACAGATAATTGAATAGAAGAAACAAAAAGGTATTCGCCAAAAAAATTCGACATACCTAGGATGTTTAATAAACTCATCCTTGAGATGGTACGAACTCTCCCATTTTCGCATTGGACTTGCTCTTTTCGCCCATGCGCAGTTCTGTCCAGGTTTCTCTCAAACGTGGTTTATCAGTACAGGAGTGCCACTCATGAGGCCACTGGTTACTCCCCTTCTCAAATGCTCTTTGGTCGTGATCTTCGTCTACCTGCGGATCTTTTGTTTGGCCGTCCTCCTGATGCTCCTTCATCGCCTGAGGAATATGTCGATAAACTCCAGGCGCGGATTGAGGAGATTCATCGTCTAGCGAGGAACCGAATCGGACTGGCAACGGAAAAGATGAAGACACGGTACGACACAAAGGCAACAGGACATGAGTTCAACGAAGGTGACAAAGTTTGGTTGTGGAATCCGATCCGTCGTAAGGGACTGTCGCCAAAATTACAAAGAAACTGGGACGGTCCTTACATAGTCGTCAACAGGCTGAATGACGTCGTCGTACGCATACGAAAATCGCCACACGCCAAACCCAAGGTCGTACACTATAACCGGCTAGCCCCTTATTTTGGCCAAAGTGATTAGAAATTCAAAACTAGAATTTTAGACCATGGTCATGAAAGTCACTTTTTGTAAATATGTAAATAGTAATTAGTTCTTATTTATGTAAATTTTATTATTATTGTTATTATTTATTTATTTATTTATTTGTTTATTTATTTTAAGTGTTCTCCTCTAACTCAAGGATTGCACTGCCCGGGACGTGCAGTCTTTGAGGAGGGGGTAGTGTTACGAATTTTGTAAATAGTTAGTGTTTGTACTGTAAAATAATGTAAATAATCTTATTAAGCTCCATTCCTTTACTTATATTAGTTTTTGTTACATTGTCTCTGTTATCAAGCAAACTTGTCCATTATTTTCAGTGTATGTCTACGGCAGATTGGCGAAATAATGAAGATATCGCCAAGTTGGCGTCACTTTTGGCGACTAATTTTGGTCGCCAAATTTGGCGATATATCGCCAAGTTGGCGACAAACTTGGCGATTGTTGGCGATGGTAACCCTTTCCTCTCTGGTAACCCCCCTTAGATATACTGATACATTGTTTGTTGTTCCGTGGATTTTTTCGAGTAGGTTCTAGAAATTTCTAGCACATGCTCCGAACCTATATAAGAAGAGAAGCGATGCGAGCTGTTGTTATTATTTACCAGTCAGTCATAGAGTGAACTTCTAGGTTTAAGCAAGTTTGCTTGATGTATTGAGTTTTATCTACGTTGTTTTGAATGTGATATAGTGTTGAGACATTGTATAAAGAGTCTCTGCGACCTATATTTGTACTTGTTCGATAGATTTAAACAGTTATTTTGGAATATCTTGTAATATTTGTGAGTTTCGAAGACTCTGTTGTTCTGAAGTTCTGTAAATAAATTATTTTCTACTTTTCTATAAGCAAGAGTTTGAAGTTGTCTAACCATAAGATCAAAAGAACCCAATATACGCTACAATACTATTAAATATTATCATCTTTTAAACTTTTTCATTGGGGGGGGGGGGGGGAGAAACATACTCTGTGTCACTTTTTTATGCGATTAATGAGGAATATGTTGAAGAACAAAAGGTGCTAAAATCAAGATTTAAGGAAGCAGTGGCAGTTGTTGGGACTCAAAAATTTCATGCGTTCATCCCTCTCGATAAAGACAAAGACCAAACGAAGATATACTCTTTTTCTGACAATAAGGAAACACATAAAGTTCAGAAGAGTCCTAGTGATGAAGACGTGTTGTTTGAAGAAATTGTGGGGTATGCTGCTTGTGCCTATGAGAATAAATGGTGGGTGGCAGGTGGCATGTGTTCTCACAAAAGATCAGGTTGAAGAAGACGTTAAAGTTTCTTTCCTTCATCCAAACGGACCATCTCCGTCATTCACTTATCCTAGAAAAGCAGGCATTTTGACAGTACCAAAATACTTTATTTTATGCAAACTAAATCCAATCACTGCAACAGGCAGAACATACACAGTACCCAAAGAGGAAACGTAAAGAGCAGGTCAATTTTTACATAAGAAGAAAAAATACTTGTACTAAGATCTAAAAATGGAACTCCATTGTGCCAAATTGAGTTAAGTAAAAACATTTGCTTATTAAACATCTAAAATTTATTATTTTTCTTTTAATAAAACAGGCTATTCTTAAATTTCTCCAACTTGTTTTTGTTTCCATGTTACACTTCCGGCTAAACTGCGCAGCATACCTTAAATTATTTTTTATTACAGATTTACATGAACATTGATACAAAAAATATTTTTTTCTGTGTGACACCATAGGAGTACCATCATAAAATTTGGCATAAAATTGCTAAAAGGGTGTTAAATGTAATATATTTTTTTCAAGAAAATCAAAATTTCCGATTTTGAATTTTTTAAAAATTTATATAAATTTTTTACAAAAAAGAAAAAAAAAGTAACTTGGTCATGTTATATATCATATGAAACACCATAAAAAACTGAAAAAAATTATGCAAATTTTAGTCCTCTAGCTAAAATAGTTTAGAAGTTATAACTGATTAAAGATTACAAAACTATACAAATTTTGTAAAAATTTCAAAATTTCAAAAATTTATAACTTTAAAACGAATTGTCGAAAAAAATTTAAACTTCACAATTTTAATCTCATAAGTAAGTACAACAAATAGGTAAAAAATCAGTACAATCTAAAACATTAACATAAAAAAATATGTTTTTATTGGTTGATTTCATGTGGAGTTACTCAACTTTATATCAAATTCCTTGCATTAGTTCTTGAGGTAGAGCGCCCATATAATCTATGTCACATACTGACAGATTCACAGACTCACATTTTGTAAAAATATGTTTTTTCGCATCTCTGACCCCTAAAGCGTATAAATCCATCAAAATCCGGAATTTCAAAATTTTCACGAATTCTTGTAAAGATTGAATTAAATAATATATATATACCGGGTGTCCCAAAAATGATTGATGGATTTTAAAATTCAATAACTTGCAAACGGTGACAGCTATTTAAAAAAATTTTCCAGGAGGGTTATGTATAATGTCAGGAGTTTTTTTACCGTAATTTTTTTTTATTTTAGTTCGCATCGCAAACAATAGGTGGCGCTGACGGCGATTGAAGGCCAGGTGATCAATGCTTAGTGAAGCGTCGACCTGGCCTTCAATCGCCGTCAGTGCCACCTATTGTTTGAAATTCGAACTAAAATAAAAAATTACGGTAAAAAAACTCCTGACATTATACATAACTCTCCTGCAAAAATTTTTTAAATAGCTGTCACCGTTTGCAAGTTATTAAATTTTAAAATTCATCAGTCATTTTTGGGACACCCGGTATATATACACACGTAATGTAGTAGTAATATATACAGTGAATCATAGCTAATCAGAATAAGAAGTTTTTAAATATTATTGTCAAGATTCTCGAAAATTATAGCAGTTATTTGTGGCAGCTATCTTTTTAATATTAAATATTTGTTGCAGTTAATATAATAAGAACAAAATTATTCTGTATTTTTTTTACGAATAGCAAACAAAAAAGAAACAAATGAAATACTACTCTAATCTATCTAAAATGATCTCTGTAAACGAGGCTGCAAATTTAGCATTCGATCTGAATTTTTTATCCATAATGTCTGCAATTTATTTGACTAGTCGATATTTCTAAAGAGGTCGATAAACGAACCGCTTGCATTCTTTAATTAACAGAGAGGGGAAAACGCTTCAATTGTGATGCTTTTTACCCGTGAATTGGGCATAATGTAGTTAATGCGTGTAATAAATTTTACGCGTGGTCAAATATTTTTTCTATTATGGTTAAATTAATGACAGAGTCGTTAAATACTTGTGATGGTTTACTGAGGTTGGTTTTGTCATCAACAGTTAATTGTGGGCTCTTTTATTTAAATCAAGGTGTGGCGTGTAAGTTGATTGCGTGTAAGGGATTGTCCCAATATTGCATTTGGAGAGATTTGAAAAAGAAAAAAAAGGTCATTGTGATTTAACTTATGAATATTATATTTTTCATATATTTTTTTTTTTTTTTGTTACTTCCGGAAAAGTATAATTTCCATGCTTGCTGTTTAAGTTTTTATGTGGGTAGTATATGAATATTACGAACAAATTTTGATGCTAATTAGACTTTTTTTCCTCTTACAATTTGCATTTAATTTTTTTGTGGTCGAGGCATTTAAGTAAAATTACTGTAGTAACTTGAACATATAATAAATAATGTTTAAGAAATAAGACAACGGTAGCGAATGTATGGAACGTGACTTTAAACGGAGATAGTTTGTTTTTTGTGACTTTCAGTGCATCTGCTAGTTGTTAGAATTAATTATTATTACTCCATTTCATAGGATACATTTATGCCACAAAAGTAGACCCCTTACCTCATTCATAAGAACACTAACCGTCATGCTTTTTTATTTGTAACCTTCGAAAATCCAGAAGGGAATTTTAAAACATTGTATTTAAATACAAAAAACAAATCCAATTTCTTATTATTGCTCCTACGATTTTACAACTTTGATCCAAAGACATCTTTTTGATAAAGAATTAAAAAAAATAATGCATTGAAATACACAGAAAAAACGTATGCGAATATATACTCCCAGCAATTGTGTTTAAATACCATGAATTATTAAACTTCCATCGTTTTAAATAAAAAGAAAATCATAAAAATGGAAAACTAATACGAAAAAAAGTGCTTGATCGAAAGCCATTTCCCTTTAAAACAGTTGCAGATGAAAAAATATCTATATATATTTATATATATATAAACTATACTCGTATATAATATGTACAGTAAAACATGGCTAATGAGATTAAAGACAATTAGATATCATTGTCAAGATTCTCGAAAATTATAGCAGTTATATGTTGCAGTTAATATTATAAAAACAAAAATATTGTTAATTTTTTTAAAGAATAGCAAGCAACATAAAAAAAAAAAAAAAAGAAAAAAAAAAAGAAATACTCTCAGAGTAAACATAGTAACTATGCTACTATGTTACTATGTTTACTCTGAGGAAATACTACTCTAATCTATCGAAAATGATCTTTGTAAACGAGGCTACATACTTTAGCATTCGATTTGAATTTTTTATCCATAATGTCTGCAATTTATTTGACAAGTCGATATTTCTAAAGAGGTCGATAAACGAACCGCTTGCATTCTTTAATTAACATAGAGAGGGAAAAAACGCTTCAATTGCGATACTTTTTACCCGTGAATTGGGCATTGTGTAGTTAATGCGTGTAATAAATTTTACGCG
This sequence comes from Maratus speculifer, assembly GCA_964019185.1. Taxonomy (NCBI): domain Eukaryota; kingdom Metazoa; phylum Arthropoda; class Arachnida; order Araneae; family Salticidae; genus Maratus; species Maratus speculifer. Next base: position 288,450,818 of record OZ025295.1, read on the forward strand.
TGGTCAAATATTTTTTCTATTGTGGTTAAATTAACGACAGAGTCGTTAAATACTTGTGATTCACTGAGGTTGGTTTTGTCATCAACAATTAATTGTGAGTTCTTTTATTTAAATCAAGGTGTGGCGCGTAAGTTTTTAGAAGTTATTAAATAGGGATTGTCTCGATATTGCATTTGGATTTGAAAAAGAAAAAAGTCATTGTGATTTAACTCATGAATATTATATTTTTCATATTTTTTTCTTTGTTACTTCTGGAAAAGTATAATTTTTATGTTTGCTCTTTAAGATTTTATGTGGGTAGTATAAATATTTCGAGCAAATTTTGATGTTAATTACAACTCCCCTCCTCCCCCCCCTCCTTAGAATTTGAATTTTTTTTTTTTCTGGTTGAGCAGTTGATTAAAATTAGTATGGTAACTCGAATAAATAATAAATGATGTTTGAAAAATAAGACCAATGGTAGATGATGTATGGAAAACGACTTTGAACGAGGAGAGCTTGTTTTTTGTGAAGCTAAAAATGTGAAGGGATTTTTAATGCTTATTGACAGAATTGATGTTTAGATTGTCTAAAAAATTGTACATTTTTTTTTTCTTTTTTTGATTTATATAAGAAATAATCATCTTTGAGCTTTTGACGTGAACTTTTAAATGTTTCTTCAAGTTGAAATGAATATTATATTCTATGATTAAAGGACAACGTAATATATTTTATTTGAACTCTTGTATATCCAATAACACAGATGTGTTTTTACATGAATTATATTATTTTTTGGATTCATGTAAGGAATAATCATTTTTTGAACTTTTGAAGTGAACTTTTAAATATTTCTTACAATAAATGTGTTTTATAAAATAGTGCAGAATTATTAATTTTAAATAAAACAGTACGAAGTGCTATTCTTGCAGATTGAAAATGGAAATAAATTTATTATAAAGCACCTGAAACTTCATTTTATTTTTATGCACTAAATTAAAAAAAAATGAATTTAAAGACTCTTTAAAAGGCAAGGATAAATGACCCCATTTTGTACTGATACCATGAATAATTGATAAATATGTGAATATATAATTGAGATTACAGGTATTAATTAAAAAAGAAGAAAAACCTTTGGTTTTTATTTATTTTGTGATAATAATAATAGTTGCAATCGGCCACTTTAGATTGGAATGCTTTAAATTTGTTTAGTCTGCCAAATTATATAAGATAAATGTTAAATGTAAAAGCATATTTTTAAAATAATGCTGTAAAAGACAAGAACACTCGTATCTTTTCATTTTTATATATTTTTAGAAACACCTCTATCAAGCCGATTTCAATCACGTCTTCCGAAACAGGTTCCATCTGTCATTTTGTGTATAACAAAAGCTCTCAATTGCTCCTCCATTCGCTACATTTCAAGGACTTAAGAATTAATCTATAGGAAAAATGTCATCTAAAAAGGAAGTTCATCCCCCCACCCCACCCCATCCGAAGTTGTTAACTGCACTCTCATTTATTACATATCCACTGTGCTGTAGGTCCAAGTTTCATGACAGCCTTTTTAACGAAAAAGACATCAAAATCGATCGAAAAAAAATCATTATTAACGGCATACACTAATAGTGCCTATTAACATATCCTTCCGATATTACTTTTTAAATGCCTGGTAATTAGTAGCGTTTTTTGCTACTGGTCTACGCAAAATGGAATGAAAGCTATACATCATGAAAAGAAAGATAAAAATAATTTCAGGTTAGAAAATAACATTTGCGTTTTTTGCATTTCTATTAAAATGTTGATGAGATGAAACTTGACTTTTTTGTTTAAGATGAAGATATTCTTAGATGACAAAGTCAATTTTAGATTTCAATATTACACATGAAGACACCAGAAGCCAAGGGGTATAAGTGACAAAATCGAAAAAATTGAAGTAAGTGGCACAGACGACCTGGAAATGTGCTTTTTTCTTTCCAGGTAAAGAAATATAAGTGATTTTTTGATTATGTGGTGCGTTCTAGAGATCAACCACTTTTGACGAATAATAACTACTATTGATTAATTATAAATTTAAAGAAAATTGTACTCTACTTTTTTCACAGTTATTGAAATTAAAGTTCAAAGACCACAATGAAACAAATGGCAGTTTTCTATTTCGATTCAGTCAATTATTATTGACGTTTAAATTTAACACCAATTAGCTTTGAACTCAATTCACTCCAAGTCGAATTTTTGTCGCTTTTACCCCTTGGCTACCTTACATTAGATCGTAATCAAGAATTCGTAGTCAGTAATTATTATTTAGATATCAATAACTTATTCCAGCCATTTACTTTTCAAAAATTCTTTGCGTAAATGACTTGAAATTTAGTATTTCTAGGCGAAATTTACTATGGTTTGAAAAATGTAATAGTGTACTCAAAAGTTACATGATCTTTTTGGCGCTTTCATAGTTGTCAGCCTCAGATTTTTTTCTAAATTAAAAAAACATACTCCGAACCAGGTAACTTGTTGAATTAAATGATCTGTTTATAAATGAGATTGTTTAAATAAATTTCTGATTTTAAGTATGATTGTTCAATTTTATTAAAGCCGGAAGTTGCTCTTTTGGTGAACTATTATTAGTGTTATTTACGCACTATAACTTGTATTTAAGATCGTGAAGTCTGTTTAAGTTCTGATTTAGTATTACGAGGAGGTTATAATATCTTTTGTCGATACTGCTTGAAATTTATTCAAGTATCGTTTTTTCTTTCAGAATTGAACAAATTTTCAATCTTAGCCTCTTCAGAGGCGATGCATTCTATAGCGTGCACATCTTTTAAAAAAAATTTCACGCATATAAATAATGTAAAAAAAATGGTGTTAATGAATCTTAAAAGATTGCAGAACTAAACAAAATAGCAATTTGATTTTTACAGCGCTTTTTTAGAGGGTTACGTGTTGCATTAAAATGGCTTGTAGCAGAATTGTACGAAATCTACAAAAACGAAAACGTAAATATTTTTACTGTACATTAAGATCTTTCTTAGTTATCAGTTTGTTAACTTTAATGCGGTGATCATTTCGAATGTACATTATTTCAAGTATGCGGAGCTTTCAAGTTTTTAAAGTATATAATACAAAATTATCATTTTTTGAGCAATCTTTGTTATGTGACTCCTGAGTGACATGATGACACTATGTCCACAGAAACATAAATACATTTTTTCATTATTTTTCTAGTGGTCAATTAACAAAAAAATACAGCAAAATTCTTGATATTTTCCCCAAACAAAATTAAAAAAATCATGCATTAACCTTCCTACCCTGTTCAATTTTTACTCAATCTTGATAAAAACTTTTCACACCAGAATCGATATTTAAAACATTTTAATAAGTTTAAATGACGTATCTTCCTGGATCTCTTATTTTATAAAAAAAGTTCTCTTTATAAAAAAAGTTCTGATTCGAATCGTATAAAATGAATTATAGTTATGAGTCGATTAGACCCATTCAGGGTAGGAAGGTTAAAGGGTAAAATCAAAGTTAAATGTTGTCCCCCCCCCCCAAAAAAAAAAAAGCAAGTTTTGGTAGGAAAGATAACGTTGCAACCACGGAGAGAGATTAAAATCTTTGATAGCAGTGAAAAGTCTCATAAAGGAGGTGTTGACCTCTCTGAAAAAATTGCAATTGCTTTTACCGTCTTTAGCCATAGTTTCAATGTCCCTTCTAGTCTAAATAATAAAAATAATTATGATAAAATGATGTCTGTTATAAAGACAGTTTGTGAAAGCAAAATCTTCGATCATCAATTGATAAAGCAATTAACAATTAAATGGTTTCTTTATATTTCCTTTATGATGGATGACGTCTCCAAAAATGATTTGGAGCATTAATTTCTTTCACTCAGTTGTAATAAACCTTCTATAAGTTGATAATAATCATTTGTGGGGAACTGTTTTACTCTTATATTATCGTTTTTTCTTTCTTTTCCCACGTGTTTCTAACAATACTGCGAAGGATTAAAACCTTTCCTCAGCCCCAGGCTTTACTTAATAGCTCACTTTGATACAGTGAACATGCAGCATCTGTTCGCATTTCGCATGTGCAGAAGCTTCCATTATGCCGTGAAATGAATCAAGTCAGCAAGTTTATTAATTGGGTTGCAAAACAATGTATTGTTTTATAAGCTCTGACAGTTTAAGGGCTTTATCTGTAAGGTACATTTAAAAAATGGCTTATCGTATCTATCTCATCTTGAGAGAAGACATGATTGGACGCCCCCACGCTCACTCACATTAATTTTATTCTAACTTTTAAACTCGTTTATTATTTATTGCTAAATTTTTTCATGTGTTTATACAGGGTGATTCTAAATTTATGATACAAACTTTAAGGGTTGGTGCTAACAATCATTTACTGTATATGAATGTATGAACGTAAGGGACGCCTTGAGGTACAAACCCACACACACACACACACACACAAAAAATTTGGCCTGGCCTTTTTTTTTTTAATTTCTCATTTATACTAGAAAATTCCTATACTATTCTTTTCTTTATTTACGACAGACATTTCACGTTAGTATAAAGAAAAGACTTCTCTTTGAAAAAAAAAAAAAAAAAAAAAAAAAACTATTAAACACACGAGAAAGACATGAATTTGCGTTTTTTTCAATTCAGAAATTTCTATTTCACACTGAAAATTTTCAAAGAAGATTTTATTCTTTATGCAATCGTAAAATGCTTTTCTTAAATAAATAATATAATAGTATAGAAATTTTCTGGTATAAATACAAAATTTTGTAAAAAAAAAAAAAAAAAAAAAAAAAAAAAAGGGGGGGGGGAGCGGTTCGTCATTAAAACTTCAGATAGTGGTGAAAAGTCTAAAAAAAGGGTACAGTAGAACCCCGATCCATCGTTTTTCAAGGGATGCGTTGAAAAAAACGATGAATGCGGGTTAACGTAAAAACACAAACAATCAATGTTTATATCTTATTAATACATGCAATTTTTACAGTATACTAATAAATACTAATTCATTACTTACCAAACTGTAAAATAAATAAATCGAAGTTGCAGAAAATTGATATTTATTTACAAAAATCAATAATTTTATACTGGGTTTTTCGCTCAGTTTTTTAAATTAAACAACAAATTTTCAAGATGTGCAACATTTTTCTGATCTTTTTCTGTTATTTCATGTGCATATATAAAAGTCCGTACAGTTTCAAATGCCGAAATTGCTTCAGGCAGACTTGGCACTGATGTAGGCTCATCTTCATCGACATGAAAATTATCATCTGCTTCTTCGCCACTATTTTCATTTTTTTTATCATTACACATTTCTTTTATGCTTAGGACACCGCATGTCGCAACATGTTTATCATTGGGAATATAATCGCTAAATTTCACACTAGATGCGTCTTCTGCTATACGCAACCACTCTTCATCAGCATTATTGTCACCATCGTCATTATTTTCCTTCTCTTCTATTGAGTATTCTTCATCAATTTTTCGTCCGAAACCGCATTTTACGAAATAATTCTGGATAGTTGAAGAGGTTACTTCGTGCCATGCTGAAAGTGTAAAGTGAATAGCCTGCAAAAGATCCATTTTTGTTCTATGTTCTTTTTCTTGTTCCAAGAAACATAAATATCGTTTCACAATCTTCCTGCTGTAAAATTTCTTAAAACAGTTCATTATCCCGGCATCAAGAGGTTGTACGACAGATATACAATTAGTTGGGAAAAAACTGGCTTTTATATTTTTCAAAAATGGCGTATCTGGTGGATGAGCTGAACAATTGTCAATAAATAAGATGATTCTTCTTTTTTGAACTCCGATTGATCTATGAAAGTCAAGAAGAAACTTTGTAAAAATATCATTTTTCATCCATGCTTTGGCATTCGAATGGTAGACTACTGAAAGTTTCTTTACATTCTTGAAACAGCGAGGTCTAGCAGATTTACCGATAACGAGGGATACTCGTTTATCAGAACCGTCCTTATTTATGCATAGTAGAATTGTATGTCTTTCTTTCGAATGTTTACCCCCATGACAAGACTCTCCTTTGAACGCTAGTGTTTTGTCTGGTAAACATTTATAAAACAGGCCTGTTTTGTCTGCATTGTAGATGTCACAATCCTTGTATCTGTGGCGGCCATCGTGCGCGGTCAATAAAACGAGTTTCTCGCAGGAAGCGACTGAGGTACCCTTTTGCTCGGCGGATAAGACGCTCGCTTACTGACCGTGGGTTCTCCAGTTCGAACCCTGCCCGGGCATCGTCACCTGCATTGGTGACCTCGGACAAAGGAACACACTTCATCACCTTCGCTCTAGTCCAACAGATGGCAGCACTGAAAACACCCCCCAGCATCCAAAGCCTGCGAAACGCTCGCAGCACGAAAGCCTCTGTAACGCTCAGAGCACACGACCAAAGCCTGTGTAACGCTCACAGCAGCAAAGCCTGCCACGCCACGCATCATCGATAGGTCACACATGCAATCGGCGGCAGCACGACAACGACGGCAACGCATCTGGCACGCGCCAGCGCAACACGAGTGCATATCGCTCGTCCAACGTCAACGCGACGTTCTTCTCACTGGGGGTGGAGTACTGTGGGGGCCATCGTGCGCGGTCAATAAAACGAGTTTCTCGCAGGAAGCGACTGAGGTACCCTTTTGCTCGGCGGATAAGACGCTCGCTTACTGACCGTGGGTTCTCCAGTTCGAACCCTGCCCGGGCATCGTCACCTGCATATCCTTCTAGTAACTTTGGAAGTTTTTTGAACCACATTTCTATTTCATCAGTATTTACTACTGAAGCCCTTTCGCCACATAATTTCCTGGATACCAATCCATGGCGAATTTTAAAACGTGAAATCCACCCATTTGATGCAGAAAAATTATCCATGCCATATGAGGCCGCTATTTCAAGTGCATTCTCTCGAAGAATATTCCCATCCACAGGAATATTTGATGCCCGAGCCTGCTCGTACCAAGCGAGGAGAATTCTTTCTAATTCACTGTAAGTAGACACTTTGCTTGTTTTTCTCTTTTTTGCAGAAGTACCATACTTAACAGCCTGCTCTCTAGTTTCTTTCGTTTTCGAAATTATCGAATTGAGGGTTGAAGGCGGTATACCTAAACGTTTAGCGATGCTATTTTTTTTTTCCAAACGGATTCTTTTCCAGTTCATCTATGATGTGAAGCCTTTCTTCTAAGGTTTGGATTTCTTTTGCCATACTCAAGATTCACAGAACGCATAAAATTTAGAGCAGAATGTATTAAATTAAAAACTCATATTTTTGAAATTAAACACCTGCATTGCGCACAACAGATTACCCAAGAATGTAGCAGCTGGCTAAAAAATCCATCCATCCTCTCCCCTTACGCATAATGGAATAACCCGTTCTCCAAACAAGAACAACTGTTCCTCATTACGTACATACATGTCATAACATCAACGCTAAAGATTGTCGCCCCCCCCCACTTCTCTTTAAAAAAGCACAAACGAAACATTTTAAGATAAAAAAATAATTTCAGTCCATATGGATGCGCTTGACATTCAATGTCATTTCGGAGAGGAGAAAAATTTTACAACGATGAATGCGGGAAAACGATTTTTTAAAGAACGATGCATGCGGGTTTCGTTAAGGGGGCTCAGGGGTTGATCGATATGGAAAAACATGAAAACAGAGCTCTCGCTTCGAGTCCTTATAAAAACAGAAGTATTCAATGTAATTAATTTAAACTTTCTGATATTTTAAAGGTATGTTTGTAGTCTTATAAATTTATAAAATGAAGTACTTCAATGTAATATAATAAGAAATATAGTAAAATTTATGTAACACAATTTTCAAAAAAAAAAAAAATTATGTGTTATATCACCAATACCAAGATATCTTAACGTTGAATTGACATAAGAACCTAATTTTTGCTTTAAAATGATCCGGAAAGTTTACTCTATAGAATGGATTAAGGATATAACTGTCACGCAAAAACAACATTAAAAAAAAATTCTCAAATTTGAAAAAAAAAAAATTCCTAAAAAATACAACTTTTTTTTTCATTAAAAATACTTAAAATATGAAACTATCTAAACTATATTAATTCATTCTATAGATAATGATGTTATATGCATGCAAAAGAAAATTTAAGCCATTCCATCAAATAGTTTTTTTTTAAATCTTGGTGTTAGTCGTCAAAAATCAAGTTTTGAGAAAACGCGACTTAAAGTTGAAATTATATGGGTGGCTATGAAAGTGTTGATACATAAATGCTTATAACTCCGTTAAAAATGCAAATATTTTTATGCGATTTTTTGCATTGAGTTAAGAATTAACTGAATAATAAAACTAGATCATAAAAAAATCGATTTTTTGAAAAGTCTTCAACCCCTGAGCCCCCTTAACATTATTTAAATATAATTTATACAGGGACCGTAGAAATAAAACGATCAATGCGAGAAAACGATGGATGCGGGAACGATTGATCGGGGTTTTACTGTATTGACTTCTCTGAAAAAATTGCAATTGCTTTTACCGTCTCTAGTCATAGTTCCATCGTCCTTTTAGTCTAAATAATAATGATAAAATGGTCTATGTGATAAAGACAATTTGCGAAAGCAAAATTTTCTATCATCAATTGATAAAGCAATTAACAATTAAATGGTTTCTTTAAATTTCCTTTATGATTGATGACGTCTTACTTAATACTTACTTATCATACTTAATAGCTTACTTTGATAAGTGAACGTGCAGCATCTGTTCGCATTTCGCATTTGCAGAAACTTCCATTATGCCGTGAAATGAATCAAGCCAGTAAGTTTATTATTTGGGTTGCAAAACAATGTATTGTTTTATAAGCTCTGACAGTTTAAGTGCTTTATTTATCAGGTACATTTAAAAACAAGTTGGAAATTGCACGTGAAGCGTAGCAAATGAGGTGCGTTCGTACGATAACGAAGTTTTAAAAATATTCAGATCTTGGTGATATAGTAGAGAGTACTTCGGATACAGTATAGTAGTCGAAATCTTTGTGTTTCTGTAAATATGCAGGAAGTATTTTTATTGCACCTCAGCAACGTATATCTTATTCATAAAATGTGAAATAGTTGAATATAATTAAAACATGCCCCAAACAATGTTTCCCCGTATAGCATTATGTAGTGGAGTACTTTTGTGCGGCCCTGTAATTTAATAATAAAAATTCTTTGCATCACAGATTGTACAGAATGCATATTTTAGTATATACTTGATAGATTCATGCCAATTCTATTATGTTCGAATAAGTGTAACATCATTAAAATGCATTTGAAAAATTTTCCCATTGACCATAATGTAATGGAATACTTTTGATTGTCTCTGTAAATGATCTATGCATCCGACTTTCAAAACATTTGAAATGACTCGACAAAATTACGTAATAATTATATGTTTTAAATTTCAAACGATTAAAATGCATTTGAAACTTTTTTCCCCATTGACCGTAATGTAACGGAATCTTTTTGATTGTCCCTGTAATTGATCTATTTATCCGATTTTCATAAAATTTGAAATGACTCGACAAAATTATGTTATAATTATGTATTTTAAATTTCAAACGAATCGGTTGGGTAGTTTTTGCGTTGTTATATGCGGACAGACGGACGGACTGAGCGACAACAATAGGTGCTACGTATTTACATATTTACGAACGCACCTAAAAATGGTTTTATCGTATCAACCTTATTCTGAGACAAGACACGACTGGGACGTACTCACGCTCATTCATATTAATTTTATCCTAACATTTTAACTCGTTTATTATATGTAACTAAATTTTAGAATTTTTTTTTTTTTTTTTATACAGAGTGATTCTAAATTTATGATACAAACTTTAAGGGTTGATCTAGGACACTGTAACAATTATTTATTATATATGAATTTATGGACGTAACAGCCGCGTTAAGGTAGAAACACCAAAAACAAATTTGGCTTTTTTTTTCTTTTCTCATTTATAATATAATATTCTTTTCTTTATTTACGACAGACATTTCACGATTGTATAAAGAAAAGACTTCTCTTTAAACTTTGAAAAAAAAAAAAAAAAAACAGTTAACACATGAGAAAAACATGAATTTGCGTTTTTTTTAAATTCAAAAATTTCTATTTTACACTGAAAATTTTCAAAGATTTTATTATTAATGTATTAATAAAATTCCTTTCTTAAATATACAAAAGTATAGTATACAAAATTTCTGGTATGAATACGAAATTTTGAAAAAAAAAAAAAAAAAAAAAGGGGGGGGGGGCGGGGCAACGCTTCATTAAAACTTTAGATAGCGGCGAAAAGTCTAAAAAAAGGGGTGTTGACCTCTCTGAAAAAATTGTAATTGCTTTTACCGTCTTTAGTCATAATTCCGCCGTCCCTCTAGTCTAAATAATAATAATAATAATGATAAAATGGTCTCTGTGATAAAGACAGTTTGCGAAAGCGAAATCTTCGAACGATCATCAATTGATAAAAGCAATTAACAATTAAATGGTTTCTTTATATTTCCTTTATAATGGATAATATCTGAATAAAATTGTATTGGGGCATCAATTTGTTTTCATTCAGTTGTAATAAAATTTCTACAGGTTGATAATAATCATTTGTGATAGATAGTTTTATTTTTATATTATCGTTTTTTTTCTTTTTTCCTACGTGTTTTTAACAATACTGCTAAGGATTAAAACTTTTCCTCAACCCAGGCTTTACTTAATAGCTTACTTTGAAACAAATATGGACATGCAGCATCTGTTCGTTTGTATGTGCAGACACTTCCATTATGGCGTGAAATGAAATCAAGTCAGTAAGTTTATTAATTGGGTTGCAAAACAATGTATTGTTTTATAAGCTCAGACAGTTTAAGTGCTTTATTTATCAGGTACATTTAAAAAATGGTTTTATTGTATCAATCTTATCTTGAGAGAAGACACGACGCCCGCCCACTCAGATTAATTTTACTTTAACATTATATACCGTAATTTCCTGCGTATAATCCGCGGATCAAATAATCATTTTTTGACCCAGAAAATTTTTAAAATGAAATGTAACTTATTAGATCGTGGTAAATATTTGCCTTCGATTACAAAATAAAATTTCTGGGTCTAAAAAGAATTGTTTTATCCGCGAATTGTACATTACACGCCGGAAATTACGGTACTCGTTTATTATATGTAATTTAATTTTATCGAGTGTTTATACCATATATCTTGGCGTATAACACGCACTTTTAACGCGAAAGAAGATATTCGCTTTCCCGTGTGCATGTTATACACAGAATATAAAGTGATTAAGGGTGATGGTCGCTCATTTTTGAATTCCCTTTCGTAATATTAAGTCTATGGGCGTTTGATGCATTTTTATATTCCAAATATCTCCTCGGGAAATTGATATTTTTAACTTTTTATTTTTTTTAGTATTCTCTTTTTTAAGCATGTCCTTTTTTTCTTAGTTTTTTAAATATTTCTAAAATCCTTGCTTAATTTAATATTTTATGTTTTAAAAACTGACAAAGATGTAGTAAAATTTTAACACTTTATATAAAAGTAAGCGTAACTTTTAGAGATATTTTGGAAACTAAGAAAAAATAGACATTTAAGCATGTCTATTATTCAACCCCATTAACTCCCCTAAGTCCCTAAAAGTCCCCTAAGTCCCTAAAAGTCCCCTAAGTCAACCCCATTAACTCCTAAAGTACTAGAGCGATTTGATAACATATTTTTTGGTGGTGGAGTTTAAATATAAGGTCAAATGTGACAGAAAGTTAAAAAAAAAATTAGTTTTCGGATTTTTTTTTCTTAAAAAGAGAAAAAAAAACATTCCGAAAGCCATTATTCTAAAATAAAAAAAGTTTTAGTCGCCGAATAAAACTGTCAGCCACAAGTCTTAAACATAATCCAGTGAATACGAATTCTAAATTTCATCAATATCGGCTGTGTAGCTTCCGAAAAAACGGGTCATAAAGAGAATACTGAAAAAAAAAAAAGTTAAAAATATCAATTTCCCGAGGAGATATTTTAAATATGAAAATGCATCAAACATCATTAGACTTAACATCACGTAAGGGAATTTGAAAAATGAGTGATTCGCAGCCTTAATGTAAAATCATAAAAAAGAAAACATTCAAAATTTTAGAAGCATATTTAAGTTTGTTTATAAATCACATAAACAAACGAACTTACAACTTACAATACATATTTTCTAAGAAATTTATTTTTCATTTTCATTCGACATTAGAGGCCCAAACACATTTGACCACTTCTTGCAGTTCAGTGTCGGCTCATTTGTTGTGGCGACGCGGTATTTTTCATCTTAATTAGTTTTGCAGGAAAGGGACGCTTGTCCGGCAAAAGAAAAATCCTTCCGGCAAGTAGGGTGGATTGCTTATTTCCCGATTCTTTTGTTAATTCCCCTCGTTTCTGTTATGAAGAAACCGCAAATGTATCCTATACAAAAGACTTCCCCACTTTTTTCAAGAATTCAGTTGAAGGGGAGACTATTGCAATCTGAACGGTGCCTAAAAGTTTGTTCAGGCTTTATTTATATTTTCAGGAATGTCATCTTCTTTTTCACTGTCGCTTTAATGTATTTTATCCCCACTGTTGCTTTCATCTAGCCACAAATAGTCATATAGTCTGTACCATAATTTTTTTGGGGGGACGAATTATTTAGATTTCAAATGATAGGAATTGAGAAGAACGGAAAGGTTGTGTTCGCATGTCACAAAGAAAAGATACATTACTTAAAGCGGGGAAAGTTGGTATTTATGTTATGTGTTTGTGGGTAAAACTGGATGCCGTGTTAATACAACAGTAAATGCCTGAAATAAAAATATATACACTGAAATTAGTGGTGCGCGTTATATGAGAAGTGTGTTATACGCCGGGTATATGGTACTTTAATTCATGTGTTTGATAAGCTATCTAAGATTTTACTCTCCTAAAAATTGTAGGAGTATCTGTTTTCAAATATTCCATTAACTCCTAAAGTACTAAAGCGATGTCGGTAATATATTTTTTGGTGGTGGAGTTTAAATATAGTAGAACCTCGATCCATCGTTTTTCATGGGGTACGATGAAAAAAGCGGTGAAAGAGGGAAAAGATGAATGCGGATTAATTCCAAAATACGAAAAAACACAATATTTATGCATTACTAATGCATGCTACATATATAGTATACTAATAAATACTAATTTGTTGCTTACAAAACTGTAAAAATTTAAATAAAAATTATGGGAAATTTATGTTTATTTTAAAATATTAATAATTTTGTTTGATTTCTCGTTCATTTTTTTAAAATCAAAATAAATTTTCAGGATATACAACATTTTTCTGGTAATTTTCTGTAATTTCATATGTATATATATAAATTCATCAAGTTATTCATCGGTATGAACGTTAACTTTACTTTATCATTATTTTATTTTTATTTTTTTGCATCATTACACATTTCTCCTATGTTTAGGACACCATATATCGCAACATTTTTATCAATGGAAACATAATCCCATCCTCTTCATAAACAACCACTCTTCATCTGCATTATTGTCGCCATCATCAACACAAACAGCAAAAATTAGATATTTTAGAATAAAAGAAGTAATTCCAGTTTGTATACCCTATAAATTCGCATAACTTTCAATTTCCTTTCGGTAAAGGAGATGCTTTTTACAACGATGAATGCGGGAAAACAACATTTTGAAGAACGACGCATACGGGTTTCGTTAACATTATTTAAGTATAATTTGTGCAGGGACCGTAGAAATAAAACGATCAATGAGGGAAAACGATGGATGCGGGAAAGATAGATCGGAGTTCCACTGTATAAGATCAAATGTGACAAAAAGGAAAAAAAATAATATTCGGATTTTTTTCCCTTAAAAAAAAAAAAAAAAAAAAAAAAAAAAAAAAACTGAAAGCCATTAATTCTAAAATAAAAAAAGTTTTAGTCACCGAATAAAACTGTCAACCACAAGTCTTAAACATAATCCAGTGAAATACGAATTCTAAATTTCATCAAAATCGGCCGCGTAGTTTCGAAGTAAACGGGTCTTAAAGTTCACATACTTCCCATAGGATTGGACTCGGTCTAATTTTCCCTTAAGCTTTTTTACATAACAAATGGGAAAGTATGATCGCAGATCGCACAGATGATTTTATTAATATTTTATTATAGCATGGGCAAATCGGGAATTGGCTCATCAGTCTTGAACTTCAAGTCCCCCCTCCCCAAATTCATACATAATTTACAAAATTTATACCCCCCCCCCCCGAATTCCAACTATGGAAATTTTCAAATTCAAATTTAATTCTCAGAAGATTTTACTTAATTTTCTGAAAAACAAATTTCATTTTGAACTGACAGAGCTCAATGCTTTCGCAAAGCTAATCTCAATCATTATTAAATAAAAATTAATATTTTGATTTTAATAGATTGTATTAGCAGTGAACTTAATTCATACCTAAATTTTAGTGATTGAAAAAAAAATCAGTTTGTGCAGCAGATGCAAAAGAAAGTAACTCGATTAACTCACATTTCTATGTTAGAGCAGCGATTCTCAAACTTTATTGGCACGTGACCTACCTTTGAGTAAAAGATTTTTTCGCGACTCACCTAAAATAAGAATGTATATCAGTATGGAAATCGTTTTATGGCCTCTATAAGCTATCGGCTATTCTATCCTAAGAAAAAAGGCAATTTTTCATATGAAAGATACACTATCCACAAAAACAAGAATTGGCTATTCGAATGTTTGTAAATAGAATAATAATAACAACCCACCAACTACAAAAATAAATAAATAAACGAATAATTATTATCGAAACATAACTTTATAATCAATGAGATTTCTGGCACTGTTCTTTACCAATGAGAGCATCTATATACCAGGTTTTAAAATTGCTAATTTTAATCTTAAGTAACTTTCTACACACAGTTTTTTTGTACTGTTTTTTAAAAGAGCAAAGTAGAAAAACGACGATGAAACAAGTATATCGTGTTGAATCCCATCAAAGACCTTACAGATGAATTAAATATTTCTAAATATTATCTTCGTGTATTCATCCAGGAAGAAATTGAGGATTTTTTTTCTATAAATATTATTTACTGTTGAAATTGTAAATTTTTTTAATCAGATGAAACAAAAGGCATATTTTTGTGAGATATCACAATAGTTCCGCGACCCATCAAAATACCCGCGGCGACTCACTAGTGGGTTGCGACCCATAGTTTGGGAAGCTTTGTGTTAGAGTATTTTTTATCTTTGCCCGGGGCCCCAATTAGTCATGATCGGGGCCTTATTAGTCTGATTATTGCAATTTGATATGTCGAGTACTTTTGAAAACTAATTATTTTTTCCTCTCACACTCATAGAAGACAATTAAATTTTTACTAACACTGAAAAACAAAACAAAAACTTTTAAAGCCAGATACTTTAATAGCTACTGCATTCCTGTGACATGTATGAGGGGCTTCATCGCTTTCTTTTTTTAGATACCACTAACATTTTATTTTTATATTCTTTGTTACAAGTCCTATTATTGTCAACTCGTGTCACTTGCGGCAGTTCCATGTAAAAATAATGATTTCAAAGAACGCCTATTTATACGTATAATGATTCATTCAAGGGGGAGGAATATTTCATAGGTGCCGATACCTATTGTTTCATGTCACTTTGACGGATCACAGTGACAGCTCTCAGAGGTTTTCCAAATGCTTGGGATTTCTTCGAAATAAATACTTGCATTCCATGGATATTTGTGTTACACAAATTGTGTACACAATTTAAGCGAAGTTTGTTTTTAAGAAAAATATTTGTATAAAACCATGCTTGCTTTATTATTTTACAAAGAGATTAATTTTTTACTGTTACAAAATTTGAATTTTGCACTGAATGCCATTCATTTGATTTTTTGCTTTTAGGAAAACTAACCAGGAAAATAACAAGAAAAAAAATTATGCGTTTAACTCGACTAGCGAAAGAAAAAAAAATCGAATTATTTTGTGCAGTTTTGTATCTATAGATTTATATATATACTGCATACTATACTAAATTTTAGTTCAATGCTTTTCAACTTTATTGGAAAGTATTAAAAAGCCGTATTTCACATGTAGAATGCTGAATTTCTATTTAAACAAGTAAGAAAATCACGCGTTAACCATAGATTATCAAGCTCTTTCCAACACTTCTTGAAATCTTTAACAAAACTTCGTTATCCAGGGAAATAACAAATTACTATCCATATCCAAATATGTATTCCAATATTTTTTGAAAAGTCCTGTATTTGATCTGTCGGTTAATATATAGACTATATAATGGTAAAATTTAGTTTAACAAGAAAACGCCTAATTGATTGGAATTTTCCTTTCAGTAAATTATACTAATAGATGGAAACATACTTGAATACTTTTGTTTAGTCATGTAAAATACATAGTACCTTTAATACACGAAAGTATTTTGCTAAAGTTTAGTTTAAAAAAAATTCTCTTTAAACTAGTTAAATCAAATTTCAAGAAATTATCATCTAAAATAGACTATTTTTTCAGTTCTTTGCGTGACCTTGTATATCATTTTATCTATATTCTACAAACATTTCTTAGTAAACTAAATGCAGTTCATCGTAAAAAGACATAACATATTTAAAAACCACCTTTAAGTAAATTACTTTCATAATCAATAACCTTTCCGAGATCTTTTGTGTAACCCTGCATATCTAAATTGAGTGACAATTAGCATTTATATAAACCATATAATATGCATACATCTAGTGAAACTTAAAAGCGTATATCATAAATGCATTTCGTTCACCTAACAGCCATCTTCCATAGTATACAGGACTTCGGATAGAATATACTATTTGAAATCTTTTGTATGCCCCAGAAAATGCGTACGTGCATGAAACGCATGAAACGCCCTACGTATTATGCATGAAATAACTTATATTAATCCTCAGCAACGTATATGAATTTGATTATATATGAAATCGTTTACCATTATTGAAATATGTCGCAAACAATTCCCCCCCCCCTTCATTATTATGTATTGGAAATGTTTTGTGTGGCCCTGTAAATGAATAACTATTCTTTTCGCTGTATACTTTACAAGATGTATATTTTAGTACACTTTGTAAATGCATATAAATTTGAAGATGTTTGACTGCGTGCAACATCTTTAAAATTCATTTGAAACGATTTTTCTCCATAGGCCGCAATGTAATGGAAAACTTTTGACTATCCCTGTAAATAAACTAATCATGGCAGAAACTTCATTTTTAATAGGGTTGGTGCTCGGGTAAAAGTTGTTAACGTCCAAAAATTTCATGACAATCCGATTATATTTACGAGAGTTAAAGCGCGGACAGACGGCCAGACAAACCGAATGCATAAGCACTTTTCAACTTTATTGGAAAGTGCTAATTCAACTTTGTTGGAAAGTGCTAAGAAAAGGGTAACATCAAACTGAATAAAAGCTTTCATAAACATCAAGGAGGTCTTTTTTTTATGCTGAAAATGAAAAGTTACAATATTGAACATCGTGTTGCCAAACTGTTATTCAAAAGTATTTATGACTTCGTTTCGTCTGTCCGTCTATCCAAGCTCATAACTCTCGTAAATACACTTCGATCACCCTGAATTTTTTGTATGTTATCGGTATCTTATTATCGGTATCGTCTATCGGTATCTATAAGACGATCTTTATTAAAAAAGAAATAAAGTTCATTTATAGGATTGGCCAAAATATTCGTTACAATACGACCAATGGGAAAAAATCGTTTCAAGTTCATTTTAATGCTGTTTACATCATTTCGAACGTAGTGAAACTCATATGCATTTTTGAAGTGCGCTAAAAAATGCATTCTGTAAAACATAGGGTGCAAAGAATTTGATAGTTCTTTACAGGATCACATAAAAGAATTCCACTACATAATGGTATACACGGAAAAACTTCTTGTAGCATATTTTAGTTCTGTTATACTAGTACACCAGCGTAAAGGACTTAAAGATAATTTTTAACTGAGTTGATGCACTTTTAAATTGAACTATATTTAGTATACTAAGAGTTGCTTGTACAATATAAGTAAAATCCATATAGCGTAGGCCCACGCAAAGAACATATGGCCTCGTAGGCATAAAAATGTCTGGAAATGTGATTTCGGTAATTTTAACCATGTTTTAGTCTGAATCAAATTCTAGCTTAACATATAAAGGATAAAAGCTCGAACTCCCTTAGATATAGTCGGATTGTCCTGAAGTTTTTTATACGTTATTGATGTTTACTGCAGCACGATCATTATTGAAAATGAATTATATAACGTACTCGTATATATGATTTGCAGGGACGGGAATAAGTATTGCTAAAACTGGATTTTTAAACCTGTTTTCTAACTTGTTTCATATATCATTTTGCACATTACTTAACTGTGGAGTTTTGTTACAGTTTGATGAATATGATTGATAATCTATTCTTGAATCACTAGCCCTACCCTTGGCGATCTAGTTTGGAGACTTTTAATTGTATACTAAGCAATTTATGGTGTTACCTTTAGTCATAATTCAATTTACTTACTCAGTATTTCGATAAATCGGAAAATTCTGACAGAGAAATCAAGAGCTCTTTATTTTTAGGTTAAAGGGATGCAAGGGCTAAATCACCAAACATTGTTTCTAGCATATTTTTTTTTGTGTCTGTTGTATTAAAAATATAATCCTTTCTCTAATTTAATTTAAAATACGATATTACACTGTAAAACATTTGTGTAACGTTACTCCATAAAATTGGTGGCAGCTACGACTTCCATTTTACAGAGTAATTTTTCACTTATATGATGGTGTAATTTAAACATATATTACTGGTGTAACTTCGCAATGTTACACCAGTTATATCGGTTAAAGTTCTCCACAAATGTTTTACAGTGTATCATTTAAAATTCCAAAACGTCTAAAATTCATGGGTTTCTTATTTTTTATTTATTTATTTATTTTTTTTAGTTAAATGAAAAAAAAAATTAACAATGCCGAGAATTATGATATTTAATTTCAACTTCAAGCCATTGTTTTAATTTACCAAGGGAAAAAATAAGTGCTAACTGGCGAGTTAAAAAAAAATATATATTGGTGAAATTTGCATTCGGTTAACTTTTTTTTGTGATCATGGCAATTTCTATCTAGTTTATTCAAAAAAATAATTTTGATTTTTTAATAAAATGGAAACGTTGTATATGAAAAGCGATGAAAATCAATTGATAGTCGTTTATGACAGTCGCATGAGGTGAACTTGTCGATAGAATAATATCGATGGAACAATATTTGGCAACTTATCACTTGCGTCTGGCTAACATTAAAAGGTTAGTTAAACATAGGCTAACATTAAAAGATGAGGTACCAAAAGGATCGCCTGGCGTATAAAATATGAAGCGGTCAGCCCGGAACTGTTGATGGCAGTCACATGACTAGTTTTTTATTAGGTAGATGATTTTTCGTTTTTGTTTATTACTTTTTTAATTAATGTAATTTTATTTAGTAAAACCAACACATATTGTATGCATTTGTGTGTATAGTATGCAACTGGTATCGATCATATGCAATTTTATTATTTTATTATGATAAGGGGCTTTGAGTAAAACTTTTTAGATTTTAGACATACATAATGTAAAGAAAAGTCTCGTAATCTTGATAAAAGAATTATGCGAGAAATTTGTATATATACCTTTGACTTTTAAAGTTACCTGAATCAATTTTCCTTATTTTAAAAACGATTTTTGAATGTGTATGCGTGTACATCGGAATTTCGTCATGTTTTAAATCCACTAACTCATTTTTGGTGTTTGTACGATATTGAGGATATAAAACAAAGGTTCCAGATAAAAAAAAGAATTTTTTCTAACATTACCATTTATTTAAAATTACGATCAACAAATTTGAAAATAAAAAACTGAGCAAACAGTGAGCGATGATATATTTTTAAATATCTTCTCTTAATTTTATGCTAATCATTGCTCCGACAGGTTTAGATTCACGAATGCTAGCTAAAAAGAAAAAAAATCTGAGAAAATATTAGATCAATTGTTTTTTTTAAAAATTGATTGATGATTGAACACACATTGTAGATAACAAATGGAACAATTTGTCGTATGCCAAGTAGCTACTACTGAAAACTTGATTCTGATTGTCGTCGTATATTCTGCTACAGATGTCGATTGCAATAGAGTGAGAGATCATTCATCTAAAACACTTGATAAATGGGCTAAAGAGAGATTAAATACTCGATTAATCGTTTCTCGGAGATTATCCCAACTAATTTTGTTCGTAAGCGAAAATGAAAACATCGTTCAGTTTTCATTCAAAAAAATCATTTTTCAAAAATTCTACAGATAATTACCTCTTCACTATCATTTCGAAAAAATAAAACAAAAATTACCACTTTTAATTAAAGAAGAAAAAAAAAGAATCAAGACAATTTATTTTCCTTCAATGTATTTTTCCCTTTTTTTTTCATGTGAATACATTGTCGGAGAAACTGGTCAATATACACTAAATTATTCCTCATTTTTTAACAAATAATTTTCGCACTCCTAGAAAACATGTTTTATCCGTAAAGTGTTCCAGGAAGTCAGAAAAAGAGGAAGAATTTTTTTTAAATTCTTAACATGCATGTATATTGGCTCTATTAATACTAAAATTGAATATGTTTTAAAAAGGAGAAAACAAAAATTGCATGAATTATGATTTCTAATTAATTAAAAAAGAAAGAAAGAAGAATTCGAATTTAAAAATAAATAACAATTATTTTTTAATTCATTCAAAATTATTTCAATTATCAGAATTACAAGTAACAGACATTTTTTATCTGACATTGTAATTGAATAAAAAATATTTTGTATTTCAGATTTAAAAAAAAAATAGAGCTTTCCATAAATGCATATCAATTTCATTATGTTTGATATGGTGCAAAACTATCAAAATGCGTTTGAAACGATTTTTCTCACTAGGTTGTAATGCAATACATTTTTTCGAATTTGTAAATCAAACTATATGTGTGTATTACATAATTCGTTTTCAATAGGATCGTGCTACAGTAAGCATCAATAACAAACAAAAAATACCAGGACAATCCGATTATATTTACGCGAGTTCGAGCTTATACTAATCAGAATTACTTAAATTCATTGAAAAGTGTACTCACAATATCTTTTTTACAACTGAATAAAGTTAAATAAAGTTGAATTTAGAATGAATAATTATTCGCATTTAAAATATATTTCAAATAAATACATTTGAAAAGGTATTTAAATTAAAATATTATATTCGGCTAGATACTCCTCCCCCCCTCTTTTTTATATACATTCATTTTTTTTCCTGATCAAGTGGGACAGGGAGTGAGTTATTCCTTGAAAATATGCATTTCTATATAGTCTTTCTTAATACAAGGTAGAACTCGTCAAATTTTGACGAAGGAAAATGTTTAAGAAGGAACTGTTTCATTGATTTATAATAAAACTACAAAATTAGTTATAGTAAAAAATGCATTTTATATTGGTAAATCTAACTCTAAACAAACGATATTTATTGTCAAACTAACAAAATACTATTTCTATAAAACGCAGTTGTAGAAATTGTTAAGTTTAAACTTTAACGTATATGCAAGCAGTAAAAAATAACAAAGATATGTTTTATGATAAAGTTATCAATTAAGGTTTTTATGCTAGTATTGTATGTTAGTAAAGCATAATTAATTCAACTTTGACTCAATCATAAATTTTTCCCGTGAAATCTAAACCCGGCATCATTTTCACCATATCAAAATTTACAAATGCACGATTCGCACCTGTATTCACCAATTCAAAAAATAATTGGCATTTTAATTTGATCATTTTCATTCAAAACTTGAAGTCTCAATGCTATTAGCTAAAACAGATATTAAACTGTTGATATTCTTTGACGTGTAAATCAAATTTTATAAATGAAATGAAAATTCACTGGGTTTTATAACAGAAGATATTTAAATTTCATTTTTTTCACTTTTAATGAGAAAATGGCAACATAAAGATACAGCACTCAATTTTTTTCCTTTTTTAGGTGCGTTCGTAATTATGTAAATACGTAGCACCTATTGTTGTCGCTCAGTCCATCCGACCGTCCGTCTGTCCGTCTGTCTGTCTGTCCGTCTGTCCGCATATAACAACGCAAAAACTACCCAACCGAATCGTTTGAAATTTAAAATACATAATTATTACATAATTTTGTCGAGTCATTTCAAATTTTATGAAAAAAGGATGGATGGATCAATTACAGGGACAATCAAAAGGATTCCGTTACATTACGGTCAATGGAGAAAAAAGTTTCAAATGCATTTTAATCGTTTGAAATTTAAAACGTATATTTATTACATAATTTTGTCGACTCATTTCAAATGTTATGAAAATCGAATGCATAGATCAATTACAGGGACAATCAAAAGTATTCCTTTACATTACAGTCAATGGGGAAAAATGTTTCAAATGCATTTTAATCGTTTGAAATTTAAAACGTATAATTATTACATAATTTTGTCGAGTCATTTCAAATTTTATGAAAATAGGATGGATAGATCAATTACAGGGACAATCAAAAGAATTCCGTTACATTACGGTCAATGGAGAAAAAAGTTTCAAATGCATTTTAATCGTTTGAAATTTAAAACGTATATTTATTACATAATTTTGTCGACTCATTTCAAATGTTATGAAAATCGAATGCATAGATCAATTACAGGGACAATCAAAAGTATTCCTTTACATTACAGTCAATGGGGAAAAATGTTTCAAATGCATTTTAATCGTTTGAAATTTAAAACGTATATTTATTACATAATTTTGTCGACTCATTTCAAATGTTATGAAAATCGAATGCATAGATCAATTACAGGGACAATCAAAAGTATTCCTTTACATTACAGTCAATGGGGAAAAATGTTTCAAATGCATTTTAATCCTTTGAAATTTAAAACGTATAATTATTACATAATTTTGTCGAGTCATTTCAAATTTTATGAAAATAGGATGGATAGATCAATTACAGGGACAATCAAAAGGATTCCGTTACATTACGGTCAATGGAGAAAAAAGTTTCAAATGCATTTTAATCGTTTGAAATTTAAAACGTATATTTATTGCATAATTTTGTCGACTCATTTCAAATGTTATGAAAATCGAATGCATAGATCTATTACAAGGACAATCAAAAGTATTCCGTTACATTACAGTCAATGGGGAAAAAAGTTTCAAATGCATTTTAATCGTTTGAAATTTAAAACGCATATTTATTCATAATTTTGTCGAGTCATTTCAAATGTTATGAAAATCGAATTCATAGATCAATTACAGGGACAATCAAAAGTATTCCGTTACATTACGATCAATGGGGGAAAAGTTTCAAATGCATTTTAATCGTTTGAAACTTAAAACGTATAATTATTACAAAATTTTGTCGAGTCATTTCAAATATTATGAAAATCGGTTGCATAGATCAATTACAGGGACAATCAAAAGTATTCCGTTACATTACGATCAATGCGAAAAAAAGTTTCAAATGCATTTTAATGGTGTTACACTCATTTGAACATAATAGAATTGGCATGAATCTTTGAAGTATGTACTAAAATATACATTCTGTGCAATCTGTGATACAAAGAATATTTATTATTAAATTACAGGGCCACACAAGTGTATTCCACTAAATAATGTTATACGGGAAAACATTGTTTGGGGCGTGTTTTAATTATATTAAACTACTTCACATTTTTTGAATAAGATATATGTTAATGAAGTATAATAAAAATTACTCCGTGCATATTTACAGGAACACAAAGATTTCGACCACTGTACTGTATCCAAAGTACGCTCTACTATATCAGCAAGATCTGAATATTTTAAAACTTCGTTATCGTACGAACGCACCTCATTTGCTACGCTTCACGTGCAATTTCCAACTTGTTTCCTTTGCTTTAAATAGAAATGGAGTACTCCTGTTGCCACGATTAGAAAAGAGGTATTAAAAGCTACAAAAAAATTAATAATTCAAAAACAAATTAAGATACAGCTTTAAAAAAAAATTCATTTAAAAGTACATTTTTTCCCTACACGATGGTGAAAAATTTGAAAATGTGCGACATTAAGAAATTTAAAAATTTTTAGTAGTAAAAATTCCAGTAGCGAAATTCATTTAAAATTTGAAAGTGTTGCCATGCGCAAAATGACGCATGCGTTAAGCACAGATACGTTTGGCCTTTATAATATAGATATTTGTTTCGTTCTCGTGATGGTTTTACTCCGTCTCCGATTACGGCACAAAATCATGGTGGCTTTATTTGTGTGGGACACACTCTACAGAAAAAAAAAAAAAAAAAAAAAAATCTAATCCTGTCAATTTTTTGCCACCGAGAATGTATGTATAACTATATGTATGTATATATATATCTACCTACATTGGAAATGAGCACTTTCAGCCTTATAATCGATTTCGTTTTTAACACTTTCCAACAAAGTTGAAATGTGTTTATGCATTCGGTTTGTCTGGCCGTCTGGCTGTCTGTCCGCGCTCTAACTCCCGTAAATATTCTCGGATTGTTCCGAAAATTTTATATGTTATTGATTTTTACCCTAGCACGAACCCTATTGAAAATGAAGTTTCTACTATGATTAGTTTATTTACAGGGATAGTCAGAAGTTTACCGATACATTACGGCCAATGGGAAAAAATCCCTGTCGGTTGGGCCTATAGGCGGAGGGCGGAGGTAGATTTCGAAGAGTGCTCATTTCAACAATATATATATATGATTAGAGATAAACCCAGCTTAATAACTTCATTTGGCCGTTTATGAAAAATTTTTAATTTCATTTTTCTGCAAAATCTGGTTTTATCAGAATCATCTTAAGAAAAATTCAGCTCAAATGCCCATTTTGACAACATATTTTGAAATAAATTCTGAATTTATTAAAAAATCGACCAAAACAGTACATTATATAGTTCCTAAATAACAAAAAACTGTCAGTTGAATGCATTTGAGATAAAAATTGAATTTAAAAATGAGTCATAAAATAACCGATTTGTTGTTTGAATACATCCTTAATTCTTTAATCATGATTGCTTCGGAAAATTTTGTGAGAAATACTCACTTTGACAGCATTTAAAAAAATATATTCTATCTTTATCAAAAAACTGCCCAATGCGTCACAGTATATAGTTCCTAAATAAGAGGATCTGTAAGTTGGATGCGTTTGAGAGCGAAAATGGATTTTAAAACGAGTCATAAAAAACGCAATTTGCTATGTGAAAACTTGCTTAAATTTTCAAATCACGATGACTTCGGGAAATTCTGTTCAAAATACCCTTTTTGGTAGCCTTTTTCGAAATATATTCTGTCTTTATCAAAAAACCGATCAATGCATCACATTATATAGTTCCAAATTAGAGGATCTGTAAATTGGATGCGTTTGAGAGCAAAAATGGATATAAAAACGAGTCAGAAAAAAACGCAATTTCTTATTTGAACACTTCCTTAAATTTTCAGTCCCGATGACTTTGGGAAATTCTGTTCAAAATACCCTTTTTAAAAATATATTCTGTCTTTATCAAAAAACTGACCAATGCATCACATTATATAGTTCCTAAATAAGAGGATCTGTAAATTGGATGCGTTTGAGAACAAAAATGGATTTAAAAACGAGTCAGAAAAAAACGCAATTTCTTATTTGAAAACTTCCTTAAATTTTCAGTCCCGATGACTTTGGGAAATTCTGTTCAAAATACCCTTTTTGGTAGCCTTTTTTTTAAAAAATATATTCTGTCTTTATCAGAAAATTGACCAATGCGTCACTTTATACAGTTTCTAAATAAGAGGATCTACCATTTGGATGCGTTTAAAATCAAAAATGAATTTAAAAATGAGTCAGAATATAAGCAGTTTGGATTTGAGATTTTTTCTCCAATTCCTATTTTTGTTTAATTTCTTTTTTGCTATACGAATTGGTCCTATGAAAAACTTGTCAATATAAAAGTTGTAGATAGTTTTGAGAAGATGTAAAATAAATTTAATCAGATTTGATAGCTGAAAAATTGACGGAGTTGTGGATTTTTCTCTTTTTTCACTGCCCTTTTTCTTTTCGTTTTTAATTTTTCTCATCGGTAGAAGTTGGTCCTATCAAAAACTTGTAAATACAAAAGTTTTAGATAATTTTAAGAACATTTACAAAAAATTTAGTTGGACTTGATATCTTGAAAATTGACGAAGTTATGAATTTTTTTCTGTCAAAACCCTTGTTTTTTTCGCCCCTTGAGCCCACTTCTAAATTTATCAAAAATATGTCATGCATAAACTTTTGGCCCATTTTTAAGAAGTAATATAAGCTTCAAACCGATTCGATATCTACTTTAATTAAGAAGTTATGATGCTTTTTCGGTTTTCACAAAAACGCCCCCTATTCCGACCCCCTAGGTCCGATTTTGCCCATTAACGAACTTAGCCGAGATTTTATCACCTTTGATTTTATGTACCAGTTTGGTGGAGATTGGTGAAGAATTATAGAAGTTATCGTGTCCATAAAAAAGTGAGATAGATAGATATATAAATTGGTGCGATTGCATTAGGTAGTATTTCATACGAAATCTACCTAAAAATCGTTTCAAATGAATTTTAAAGTTGTTACATCCTGTTAAACTTATTCAAATTTACATAGATTCGCAAAGTGCACTAAAATACGCATTCTGTAAAATATGCTGTCAAAATAATAATTATTATTCATTTAAAGGCCCACTCAAAAGAATTCAATTATACAATAATAAAGGAGGGAATTGTTTGCGACATATTTTAATAATGTTAAACGGTTTCAAGTATCATACAATTGTTATACGCCTCTGAGATTTAATATTTAATGCATAATATGAAATGCATAGCTTTTACAGAGACACACAAAATATTTCAAATCTTACATTTTTATGCGAAATATTGTGTATTATCAATGATAGCTGATGGATGGTTGAAATGCATTTTCAATTATGATATGCACTTTTAAGTTTTACAAAATGTCTGCAAATTATATGGTTTATATAAATGTTGTAGTTGATATACAGGGTTACACAAAAGATCTCATAAAGCTTACTGAATATGAAAGTAATTAACTGAAAGGTGGTAGATATGCATTTTTATGTTTAACTGCTTTCAGTTTACTAAGAAATGTTTGTAAAATATAGATAAAATGATATACAGGGTCACGCAAAGAACATGGTCACCCATCTACTACATGGTCACCCATATGAGAACTTTAAATTGCTGTTTATATGAAGTTAAATGTGGTAAAAAGCAGTTATTTTCAGAGCTGACATAGAGGCTCTTGATCTGCAGATTTACTAGTCATATTAGAACAAATAAAATTTAATTTTTTTTTTTGCTTATTAACATCTGAACACAGCTTTGGTGTAAAAATTATAATTTTATAAAAGAATGTGAAAAAAATTTCCAGTCATACCAATGCTACATTTTGTTCTAATTACACCCGGGGAAAAAAAGCTTAGTTTATTTACAGTGCAGACAAAATTAAAAGATTAAATATTATGTTTTTAAAAAATGAATAAATATATATTTAAATTCTAATATTCATTTTAGTTACATTGAACAAAATTTTGAAATTGTATAACCGAAACTTTTTTTAATTGATATAGAAATATATCCTATTGTTTTTAAAAAAAGAAATTTCAATCTCATCATTTATACTGATTGCCAATAAATAGCGCCAAAACAGTGTCGGTTTGTTTATTCCTCATTTCACGATGTTTAGAATCGCTGGTAATTTGTTAACTTAAAATTAGAAATTAAAACATTATAACTGCATAATTTTTGAAAATTTTAGAGAAAAAGAAGTAGAATAGATGTGGTACAATGCACGTTATGTGCTCATTTCCATAAGTTGAACAGTCGGTATACTTACGGATCTAAATACTTATGCCTAATATGACTGCGATAAACTATTTTTCTGAAAGATGCATACGACCAACTTTCAGATGGGCAAGAAAGTCTTAACTATTCTAAAACTGCTTTGTTTTACCGTGCTTTAGAAACAGAAGCTTTAGCTAATTTATAATAAAAATATATTAATCTTACGTTTAAATGCGTTTTCTCAAAATTGATTTCTACACAAAATTAACTCACTTCAAAAATGATAGCTAAAAAAAAAGTTATTTTCATTCTTACACAAAACCTTGTAAGCTTTTATGCTATTCTCTAGTGCATCTACTAAACGAATTTCAGCTGCATGAATATTTTCAAAATTGTGGCCTGTTATTTGAACAAAAACATAGTAAGACTGTCGAAAATCTTATAATTGACTTTTCAGTCATCTCTAAAATGTTTAACTATTAAGATATGATATAACTTACAGTTGGTGCACTGGCTAAAATTTTATAGTCTATTTTAATATTATTTTTTTCATAATAATTTCATTTGTTTTTCACGTAGAATTTTTGAAGTTAAAAAAAATCTTTAAATTTCCTCACATAACTAACATTTTTGGCAAATTCATAGAGAAGTAGAATATGTGTGTAGAATCGATATATACACACAGTCGAGGGTAACTAAAAAATGTCGTAATATATTAATTTACAAGTAAATTCTAAAAATATTATTATACTACTATCGGAAACACGCCCGTTAAAGTAATTAATTTTTATAATCCAATCTTATCAAGAAATGGGTTAAATATGATTTACAAAATTTCATCTATACGAACAAAACTCTGGTTGAATTAAAGAATACAGTGTAATAATATATATCATATGATATATTATCCTTATTATCGATATGCTTCTGTAGATCCTTCCTAAGCCTCAAGTATTATCTCCTTCCAGATGAAAATTATGATAAAAGGAATCGCCATCATTAATTGAGACAGAACTCGGATGTCGACCATTTTTCAAATGACAATTAGGCTTTCTGTAAGGTATGTTTATTTCATTGACACTCTGACAATTTGAGTGGCAATTTTAGATGGCATCAGAGATTATCAGTAATCTTAGTGCTTCGCCGATGATAAAGAGTCAGTGCGATTTGCTGTACAGTTGAAAGCAAAAAATTGGAAGAAAATTATTCCGATGTATTTTAAATTACTTGCTAAGGCATCTGCTGACAAGCAGTAATAAAACTATCAGAATTTATCGTTCAATAATAGAAACGATTAAAATGTGAGATATAGATTGAAGTGATAGATTGGAAAAGAGATTATAAAGATATGCTGCAAAATATTGATGAATCAATGTTTATTTTAATATTTCAAAAAGTAAAATACAAAAACAAAGGTACTTATTATACGTAATCATAATGATTTGTTCACGTCAAGTGTTGCAGATGAGGTGCGTTCGTCTATAACGAAGTTTAAAAATTTTCAGATCTTTGTGTAATAGTTAGTATATAGTACTTCAGATAAAATATAGTATTCAAAATCTATTGTTTGTCCCTGTAAATACTATTTGCTTACTGTTACACAGAAAGTAATTTGCAGTAAACTTCAGGAACATATATCGATTTCATAAAATGCGTGAAAAAGTTTAATATTATTAAAACGTACCTCAAACAATGTCCCCCCCCCCCTATAACATTATGCAATGGAATGTTTTGGTGTGGCCTTGTAAATTAATAACAAATATTTTTTGCACACAGACTGTACAGAATGTATATTTTAGTAGATACTTCATAGATGCATATCAACTTTATTATGTTCGAAAGAGTGTAACATCATTAAAATGCATTTGAACTATTTTCCCACCATTGGCCGTAATGTAACGGAATATTTTTGAATGTCCCTATAATTAAACTGCACATCCAATTTTCATAAAATTTAAAATGACTCGGCAAAATTAGGAATCAGTTTTATATTTTATATTTTATATTTCAGACGCTTCGGTTGGATAGCTTTTGCTCTGTTATGCGACGGACGGACAGACGAACGGACTGAACGACGGCTATAGGTGCTAAGGGCTGTGGGTATATAACGTTATCATTTTCGGGGTGATGGGGGGGGGGTCTGACACATGATATCGTAAGATATCTCTAGGGGGAGGGGAGGGGGAGGGGTTGCCTTTTGATATTGATATTATTTTTCATCCAATCAAAATTGTCTCTTTTTATTTGGGGCATGTTTTTGGTTCAAAATAATACATTATCTTTTTTTTTTTTTTGTAAAAAAAAACGTTATTAATTATCATTAAAAAACGTTATCATAACGTTATTATTTTCGGTGTGATGAGGGGGGGGGGTCTGACACATGATATCGTAAGATATCTCTAGGGGGAGGGGGAGGGGTTGCCTTTTGATATTGATATTATTTTTCATCCAATCAAAATTGTCTCTTTTTATTTGGGGCATGTTTTTGGTTCAAAATAATACATTTTTTTTTTTTTTTTTTTTTTTTGTAAAAAAATATTTAAGGCACATTACTTTTTAATCTAGTCTATTTTCAATCTATCAAGTACTTTTTTTGTTTTGTAGAAAGATATTCAAATCTTGTCTAAATTTCAGATAATTGCACCGGGCTAATTGGATTATCAGTGACAAATACAAGAGAAATTTTATAAATACTTTAACTTAGGGCTAAGTACAACTATTCCCTATAAGCCATCTACCCAAGTTTCAGTATAAAACACATTAATAAATCATGAATACTTTCTTACGTAGAAATAAAAACGTAGTCATATTTTTCACTGAAAGTGAAATTATAATCACTGGAAATTGTTTTCTAACGCAATAATTTTACGATATATCACAACTGTGATATATTATCTATGTTTCACTAAATCGTTGCAGCCTACACAAAGTTTTAATGTTAAAAAGATTTACTGCATAAAATAAAAACAATGACAAATTTGACTCATAACTCATTTTAACATAAAATAACAATTGCTATTATTATAGTACCTTATTAGTAAAAGAGTAGTTTTAAAAATTGCTTTCTAATGCTAATAGGGCATTCAGTGTTAAAGTACTTCTTGAAATTTGAACTAGCAGATGATTTCGAAGCAGAATCTGTGAAATAAGTCATTTATAACATAGTTATGATTTATGCTGCCATAATAAATACAGTAACTGTTATTTAATGCTTATTAAACAACAAAAAATATGATGCAAAGGACTATGCTTGAAGAGGATTCATTGAATTCGAAAGGAAAGTTTTTTACAATAAAATAATCATATAAATTGTCAAAGAAATATAGCTGTAGCGTTTGGGTTTTTTAAGGCTATTGTCATATCTAAAAGGGCAGTTTTATAACTGCCGTTTCAATAAAGGTTAAAGAAGTTTCAATTCGTTTTTCTTTAGAAACGCACGAAATTGGCAAGTGTTGTTATTCAAAAACCATGTGATTGAAAAACATTTTTCAGCTTTTGGTAAAGGAGAACTATCTTTCATAAAATACTGTCAAAATGGGCTTTTTGAACCAAATTTATGAACGAAAGGGAAACAGTCAATGAAAGGGGAAAAAAGATCCCCAATTGATCCAAAATAGGTTATAACTCTCTAAATAAATTATTTATCAAAAAATGGAAAACGTCTTTCAATTCTAAATCGCTTATAGATAGATAATCTTTCTAATTCTGTGCCTTTACGTTTAAAAATTAGCTAGTAAATGTGTAAGAAAGTTTCGGACTTGTTAAGCAATTGATTTGCGAACCGTCGTGCTCATTTATGACGTAGTTCGAAAGTTTTTATGAATTTCGTCTGTCTGTCTCTCGCGCTCTAACTCACGTAAATGCATTCGGTTTTTTATGTAATTGATATATCTTAATGAGGTTTATCATGGCTTGTTTTATATTGAAAAATGAAGTATGTAGTGTTTGTAGTTCATTTACTGGGACACTGAAAAGAATACCGTTAAATTATGAACTATGAAGAAAAATCGATGTATTTCATTAATGTTACTTTATTTAAAACAGATTGAAATTGATATACATCGCGTCTTTGTGCAAAATCAATGGATGTGTATTTGCAATGTTATTTTACTTTCGGGTCTGAAAAGGATATATATTTGTCGGGCATGTATTTTTTTTTAAAACTAACAGACTTCGCCCATTATACTGATCGATTTCTTCAAATGAATCTTGAATAAGCGAAATATATCAGTAAATCTGATCTTGTATTTTAAAGCAATATGGACTTTTATTTAGAATGTCCTTCCGAATTGCTGGAAACAAAATATTTTTTAATCTGTCTGTTTATTTTAATCTGTCAAAATTTGGATTGTTAAAGATCAAATCTACTAGCTTATCATTCACAGTAGAACTTGGTAAAGAACGATAAAGCGATTTGCAATATACAAAAGCTATCCTAAAAAAATAAGGTACCCTGGGGTACGTTAAGGTTCTACCAATTTTCACAGCTCAGTTTTAGTTTGTATTTTTCAAACAAATATATGATTTGATACAGCACCTCATTGACTATCTATATAAAAAAATAATTTAACAGATATGTATTCATATAATGTAATGGCGTGATTTCTTGACCAATACAATTTGGCGTTATTACCCACCTATATGGGTAATAACGCCATGCAAACAAAACTATGAAATAAGATGGAATAATTG
The DNA here is from genome assembly GCA_964019185.1 of Maratus speculifer. Classification (NCBI taxonomy): domain Eukaryota; kingdom Metazoa; phylum Arthropoda; class Arachnida; order Araneae; family Salticidae; genus Maratus; species Maratus speculifer. The sequence continues at coordinate 288,483,410 of OZ025295.1, forward strand.
CATGTAGATTGCCCAATTCTAAAAATAAAAACTCTACAAACTTAGAAATTGACAAATTGCATTCTAAGCTACTGAAAATGTTCAATTTTTTGTGAAAGTGTAAGAGAAATAAAGGTGTGGTGGTGGTGGTGGATGGGGGGGGGGGGGGGGGGAGGACGAGGCAAAATAATATCAGACCGTTAACTTCTTTTTGCCTAAAAAAGGACCTCTTAAATAGAATTATTAGAAACATTGCACAGTTTTAACTGTGTTTATTTGAATCAGTATTTAGGATGTAGCTCGGCCACTGTAGGGAATCAACCGGGTTATTAATGCCAAGGATTGGCGTTATTACCCCGTTATAATTATTGCGCTGTACATTTTAAATTACAAATTATCTCGAGAAGATATCCAAAATATTCAACAACATTTTGAAAGTCCATGAAATGTACTACATATTTATGTAATTAACAAAGTATTTCCGGATAAAAAAATAGTCTTCACATCAATAAACGTATCTCGCAAATTTTAGATCAAGCGTTAATTTTAGTTGCTTGTAAAAACAATAAGACCTAAAAATGAAACAAATTAACTTGTAGCTGTTTTTTGCGATTTATATGACTCAAAACCTTTCTGCGCAGAGCACATGGGTGTCATTTACCAGATTATTTCATAATTATGCAAAATATTAGCACTTGGCGTTATTACCCTACCTGGCGTTATTACACCAGACCACCTTAGTTATCTATAATGCAGAAAATTTCATCAAAATCCTACCAATAGAACTTTTTAAAACGCCTAATTTTCCATTATAATGCTCACTTGATTGTAGAGCATTTCTCCAATATTCTATAACTGTGCAATAGAAAACAACATGCTATACACTAAAATCGCATCTGAAAAAGTATAACTAATGATGAAAATCTTATCAAAATCCATCTAGTAGGACTTAAGGTGGCTATCCTTAATAATCGATATTACCTGATTTTAGAACTTTCCCTAAATAATTTTATAAATAATCATCGTAGAAATTTATATTAGATATTGTTAATCTTCATCTAGAAAAGCATCTAGCAAATAATGCAAGCCTCATCAAATCCATTCATTATAAATTAAAAAGGTTTTCATGAACGGTATTACCGTATAATAGAACATTGCCCCGTAATTTTATAATTAAGAGACGTAAAACAATACGCTAAAACCTTCCTTAGAAAATTATCTAATTAACAGTGCAAGTCCAATCAGAATCCATGTACCAGAAGTCAGGTCGTCAGCCTGGATGAAATTCCCATTTGTATTTTATGTATAAAGTAGATACAAAATCATGAATTAATTTGTGAACACTCGTAAATATTAATTAAATTTTAATATAACAGGATTTCTTTGATAAAAATATCATATATTTTTGTCATTATTATTTTTTAAATAAAGACTGAGAACATGTGTTGTATGTGTTAAATAAGCTTGCGGCATATGGTAACACAAATTGTTCCAGATCAATTTGACTAAATAAACTGCTCTAAGAACATTGCATAAGCAAATTCATCTCAATCAAGTAATCAACTTGGATATTTAAATGTTAAAAATGTTTATATTTAAATCTTGTGAAATATATTAATTAATAATTTAAAAAAACACACTGAGACAAAAGCTAATTGCAAATTTCAAAATTTCATAAAAATTCAAGTAACTTTTGTACGAGATGCGGTTTGAATGAGCATACTCCTCTTGATTGAAAGTTTTTTTAAAACAAATAATAATAATAATAAAAATAGTTTAAAAAGTTTTTTCCTATATGGCTATAATACCCGAAAAGCATAGTAAAAAATGTAAGACAAGCAAGCTTTTAATTACAGATATTTGTGTTATTTATCTGCACATTTAAACATTCTTTTGTAATTATGTATGACTTTTTACTTTCTTCTATCTAGAAGAAAATATTCTAATAGAAACATTTTTCGAATTCTGGTTTTCGACAAATTTACATGTTTTATGGGTAAAAAAGTCTGAAAAAAAAATGTTTAGGAAAAATGTCTGTCTGTCCTTGCGTCCGCGTGTGACTATTGTACCATCGAAAAGTGAATGAAGTTATGCATATAATTAAACCATACTTCAAATACATATTTTTGGCTAAGCGATATTTTTAACAAGCATATCGTGTTTGAATTTGGAAATGTTCCGTCGCGACGGAAGGAGGCACTGTAATATATATTTTTATACCATTTTTATTAAATTGTATTATTAAAATTGTATGAAATGTTATTCATATGGATTGAACCAAATTTCATGTATATACTTTTGGTAATGGCAAGCAGGTCCTTTTACTTACCCATCATACGTAGTATAGGGTAAGTCTTGCAATCGTTTTTAAAATCGAAAAATTTTCTTGATGAATTTACACATTTCAGACACTGGAGATTTCGAAAAACATATTTTTAGAAAAAAAAATTGCCATCCGTCTGTCTGTATGTCTGTAAACGCTCTATTTCCCGAACAAATTGAGATAGAGACTTGAAATTTTGTATGTACTTAGTATGTAAGAATGGAACGAAGCCTATTTAATGTAAATAACGTCGATTATTCGGAACTATTTTTTTCGGACTCTCGAAAAATTCGTTCTGATGAAAGGTGAATAAAAATTTTCGAAATTTTTCATTTTAAGGAGTGACCATAAAAGGCAATAAAATAACACAAATTTTGCGTAAAGACCGAAGTCGATCAAATTATTAGTTGCTGAGATATCTGTAATCGTGTTTTCCACATTCTTCGATTTTTCATGACCCTGTATTTCATTCAAATTTCAATTCAAAGATATATTTTAATTGGAAATAAGACGCTTAATTCGACGCAATAAACTGTTAGTTAATAAAGATTATTATTTTTGGAGTTATAATGATGTTTCTTTTTCTCAATTCAGTACTACTTGAGTAGATTCGCGTGTTGTATAATTTTTCGAAATATATTCATCAGCAACTCATTAATAAAGCATTACTATGCATAATAAAAATATTTAAATACACGTTTAAATTTTGTTTTGGAATTGCAATGCATTTTATAAATAGTTTACAAATGTTTTATTTTCATATATTATACATGCATATATATGATGGGTATGCATTGCGATGGCCCCCAACGACTAATTTAAATTTGGAAATGTTTCGCCTGATAGGGTCGCTATAAGAGCGAATTTTGTGTCATTTTCATTATTATACCATCGAAAAATGCATGAAGTTATGCATAAAATTGATGCAAATTTTAGATACATGTTTTTGATTATAGAAAGCAGATCTTACTTGAATTTGAAAATATTCAGCAGGAAGGAGACGCTGTCATAGTGAATTTTGTATAATTCTTTCGATGTTTCGTAGTTCCATTGTACATTCCCAGCGTGTGCAGCGACGAAAACTTCTCAGGCCATCTGACTAAAATGAAAACGATCCTTTTAAGCAAAAGCGAATCGCTAAACTGTTTTCCCGAAATTGCAATTATCGCTAAGAAAATGTTTGTTGACTTATCTCATTTGTCTAATCAAACTCATCTAATTTTACCTTTTATGTAGAAATAAAAGCATGCAAGGATGGATTTATATTCAAATATAGTTTTTCATCTGAAACAATATCTTGCAAATTCTTTTGACAACACCTAGTTAACTTGAAACGGACGTGGCTCAAACCAATGTAAGCACTGCAAAACTTTTGCAACACTAATTGAATATAATAATCAACACTTCTAGCTAAAATTGTTTTCGATTGCGTTTTGAATGTGTTGCAAATATGTTGTATGAAATAAAAAGATTTTGCAAAAAGTTTGTAAAAAATTACAACAGGTGAAATATGTTTTCAAAACCTATTTCAAAACATTCATTTTTAAAAGTGTGTAATTTTAAAGGCACAATGTAGAAAATATTTTGAAAGTGTTTCACATATGAGGAGCCCAGAAGCCAAGGGGTACAAGCGACAAAATGTCGATTTGGAGTAAATTGAGTTTAAAGATAATTGATGTTAAACTGGAACATCAATAACAATTGACTAAATTGAAATAGGAAACATCTGCTTGTTGCATTCTAATCTTTGAACTCTCATTTCAATAACTGTTAAAAAAAATAGAGTACAATTTTCTTTAAATGTATAAATAATCAATATTGTTTGTTTTTCGAAAAAAGTGGTTTATCTCTATAACTCCCCAAATAATAAGAAAATGACCTATATTTCTTTACCTGAAATGAAAAAAGCATATTTCCAGATAGCCTGTGCGCTTAACTCAATTTTTTCAATTTTGTCACTTATACCCCTTGGCTTCTGGGGTCCTCATATGTTATTTTGTAGTGATCTAAATTGTGTGGCATTTACAATGTGTTGTTAATTTGGAGACAAAGTTTTGTGCAGCACAACACTATTTTAAGAAACTATTTCAACTCAATTAACAACATTATTTTTAAAACGCATTTCTAGATAGCGATACTTTTGCAACAGATTAAGAACACAATCGCAACACAAAAAGTGTTTTACAACACATTAATGTGTTGTGAATTTGGGGACAAAAAGTGTTAGGAAATGTGTTTATTTTTGTGTTTGAGAATTTACAGTGAGGTCTTTATATTTGTCTGGGTATAAATGAGATGTTTACCACCTGAACTCTGAGTTGAGATTAAGGAACAAAAACACTGGGCTGTCTTCAAACAATTTACTGTCATTCCAGTACCTGGAAATCACTTTGATGATTTATATTCTTCTCGTAGTAGCAGAGAGAGAAGCGAAGATAAATGTTGGACTATTAATGATCTACGGTGTCTGTTGATACGGAAAGCGTTAACATTAATTGCGAATTATCCGGAAATGTTTCATTTGTTATCCATGACTTATATTTTTACTACTTTCATAGATGAATTATTTTTAGAAGAAACAAGTTTGATTTTAATTTTAGAGAAAATAAAATATAAAATTTAACATAACTCTTGTTAATCATACAGTGGTGGTCAGAATTATAAAAACAATTGAAAATTGCACTGAAAAATTTTATTTCTGAACTAGATAAAGTGAAATTAATACATAAAATGCTTTTTTATGCTAAAAATCAATGTAGAATTAAAAATATTGGAAAATGCAAAATATGAATGTTTTGTTACAATAAAAAAATATGTAATTGTAAAAGTTGGACAAAATTATAAAGACAATGAATATTTTTGCCTGAAACGTAAATAATTACTAATTTCCCTATTCTTCTTAACCAGTTTTATCAGGCATGACGTCATGGAGTTGTTGGAACATTCTTGGTATTTTTTTACTAGGCTTTTGTGATGGAGGACATGAGCTCTTGCTTGTTTTCATATTGTATACTGTTTTTGTATATTTCGTACGCCAGAATGTCTTACAAATTTTCCATTGGATTCAGATCAGGTCTTCAGGCCGGCCAATCAAATAGTCTCACGAAATTAGCATCAAATCACGATTTTGAAGTTTGGGGTACAAGTACTGAAGAACTGTCTTGCTGGAAAAAAATAGTCTCCACTCGTTATTAACAATGCTTCCGATAAAAAGTTATCGTCCAATACATCAACATAACTTTTAGAATACATTCTATCATGCACAAAAACTGTTGAAGTAGTTCCACCAGTTGCGAAACCTCCCCGGACCATTACTAAACCACCTCCAAATGCATGCCTGAAGAAAATTTCTTTTTCTCTACTCAGATCATACCAGAAGTAGAGAAAACCATCTGATCCATCCTAATTAAGTTTTTCTCATCGGAAAAAACACATCATCTCACTTTTCCCCATAGTAATGCATTTTTTGGCAAACTCCATCCGCAGTCTCTTATGAACTTTTGTAAGAGGCGGTCGTGACATTATGTTTCCCATAGCGAACCTTTTTTGTACTTTTAGTAAAACACGTTGAACAGTTCAAGCACTGCATTCAAAGTACAATTCACATTTTATTTCTGTTGATGTTTTTTTTTTTTTTTTTTTTTTTTTAAGCAAACTCGCCTTATTATCATCCTTTTCTTCAGTACAGAAACAGAAGATAGCCACCTGTATGTCTTTGCCGTCCATATTTACCAAGATTTTTAAGATAATTGTAAATAACCGTTCTTGATCTATTAAGATTTGTTCGAGATTTGGCGTACAGAAAATCCCGAACTTTTAAATGCATCCATTTTCCCTTTCTGAAACTCCGAAAGTTTTGTATCTAGCGGCATGACTGAAAAACAGAATATGATGATCTCAAACTCTTACTAGGCATTTGTACCGTCAGGAAGCTCAATGTGTAGAGCAAAAAACATGCAAATTTTACTTTTTAGATCATAAAAATACAATTGTTCTTATAATTTTGTCCATATCATATGTCTATATAAATTAATTATACATTTTATGAATATGTATTTTCCACACATTTCCATAAAAAATTACAAAAATATTCTTCATTTTTTATTGGTTTCAAGCCTTTAAATTTGCATATGTGTCCAGCCAAACTCTAAGGACTTTCTAAGGTCCGGGAGACTATGGAAAATTACTATTCTTGTGGTCAGAGTTGTCAGGAGAAAAACAATTGATGACCCCCTTTAAAATCCCGTTGCAATATCCCTCAATTTACGGAATGAAAATATTGCTGAAATGAGTCGGTCTATCGTGTCAAGATGCTGACGTTATGCAGAACTTTATGGAAGAGTCGGTGTTCAAAAATTTTTCATAGGTAAAAAAATATAAACGTACTCGATTGGCGTTTTCCAAAAAACACAAAGTCTGATCAAGTGAAAACTGGATAAAAGGACTATTTTACAATCAATTGAATTTCAAGCTTTTTTGAGAATGATGGCAGACACTATGTACGATGGCCTAAGAACAAAAGATATGATTCGACCAATGTTATTCCGACAATGAAGCAGGTCGAGGACACGTTATATTGTGGGGAATAGTTTCTTAAAAAAGTTTCGGTCCGTTATTTGAAATCCCCTGCAAGATGAATGATGCAATGTATTAGGATATCTTGCAAGGTTATTTGCTGCCTCATTAGAGGAAAAATTGTGGTCGCAACTATTTGTTTTAAAATGGTAACGACTTAAATAATGTATGCAAAACTCGACAAGCAATGGCTTTCGCACAAAAAAGTTTCCCTTTTGAAATGGCCGGCCCTAACGCCCAATGTGAATCCAATGGAAAATCTTTGGAAAGAAGTTGAGAAACGTGTGCGGAACTATAAATATTTCAACTCAGCCAAAATTTTCAAAAAATTGCAAGAAATGACGAAAAAACGTACCATAGATGATATTTAATCGTTAAACCGTTAACTGTATGAATGTGAGATTGCTGCGTCGCGATATTTATCACTAAAGGTATGGTGATAAAATACTAATTGTAAATGTTATTAATGACTGTAATTTTCTATTACACTGCCATTTTTTCTCAAACTTGAGAAGGTGGCTGGAAACTTTTGAGAACATACTTTTTTTCCTTTATACTTAATTTTGTCAGTTCAATTTATTGATATTTAAATGTTATTCCGTAAATAAGTGTCGAACTATTATGTCTATAAAATGTATAATTATCACTTTGATATTTGTCTTCATATGGATATGCTTACAAATTAACTAAAAAATTTTTGCTGGCCGGAAACTTTTGACCGCTACTGTATATGTGGAGCAAACATTCAAACCGTGTTTTCCCACAAAAAAAAAATAAATAAATAAAAAATAAGTTATTGTTAGTTTTATGATATCTGTTTTAAACTGCATAGAAATAAAAAGTATTTTTAACAAAAACAAAATTGTTTTCCTAATTTAAACCAATTTTAAAATTTGACGTTTTAATCAAAGAGTGTTTCCTCCAAAGCCTGCATTCATTCAAACAGTGATTTCTCCAGTCTGCCAGTCACAGATGTCATGGATGGTCACGGGACCCTTGTCATTTGTGGGGTTTGGCAACTGTTTGGGGACTTTTGAATACTAAATCATTAAATGTGTGCTTTCGAAACCTACCAAACATTTCACAATTGAAACGGATTGTTTTAGAGAAAAATACAAGAACTGTTAAGGTGATAAGCTTCCAGAATTATATATATCAAGATCTAAGTGAAGAATCTGGTGTAAATCTTTTGAAAAAGGGAGTTATTGTTGCCCGTGTTCAAACGGTTGTTAAAAAATCTCTTCCTCTTAGCCACGCCATATCAGTTGAAAAGTAAAAAGATGTTAAAAAACTTTTGAAAATAATGTACGGTGATCAGTAGCAAAATCAACCTGATGATGTCTTAAAATTGTACAAGAATATTATCTAAATGAAAAACTAAAATCTAAATGATTCAAAATTTGTTTTCTATGAACTTCTGGAATAATTACTCTGCATTCTTTCATATTCCAACTGTTTTGAACAGTAGTTTCTTTTTGTTTTTTCCCTCAAATATTAAATGCTTAGATATTTCAGAACTAGAAATGAGGTTGTAGTAAATTAGAAGAAATCCTGTTTTTGATTTGTTGCTAAGAAAATAATTTTGGGACTTACAGGTAAAGTTCAAAGTTGATTTATTCAAAAGATTTCAGATTCATCATTTACTTATCTCAAGTTACGTTTTGGTAGTGAGTCATCACTATATAAAGGAAGATGTGAAAAACTGTAAATACTGCTCTCCTTGGTGTTTTTTTTTAACATGCAAAACAATGAAACTGTTCATATGGAAACCAAAGTTCTAAAACTGCTCGTAACTAAGTTATTAACACAAATGTGTACACCAATAACGGCAAAATTTTAACTCTAGAAAATCTTTTTAATGCAAGTATGCTTTTTAATGATAAATAATAAGTAGGTGCATTAAAATAATTAAATCAGTTGGTATGAAATGATAAGGTAAAAAGAATTTTTCGAACATATCATAAAAATTTTAATAAATGCGTTAAATCTTTTGAAAGAACAATCTTTTCTTCATCAGGCACAGAAAACATGTCGTACTACTTGGAAAACAGCAGAAAGACTTGCTGTTGTTCTTTTTATTATTGTGTAATTCAGCAAAAAATTACGAAATATGTTAAAATAAATGTTTAAAATACAAATAGGTAATATTGTAATGTAATTAACTAATTTTTAAATATTTTAATGTAGTTAACCTGTTTGTTTAAACAAATTGCACTTATACCAATGCACAACAAACTTATATTCAATCAAATAATAATTAAATATAAAAAGTATTTGTATTAATATTCATATGAAATCCATTAATTAATAAATAATTTTAAAGTAGAGGATGGGCCAAAAATTGTTGATATATTTTAAAATGTAATAAAAATTCAAGTAAATGTCGTAAGTTAGACGGTTTGAACGAAAATGCTTCTTATGATCGAAAGTTTTATTTAAGCATATAAAAAAGTAGTTGGAGAAATTCCTCATAGATGGCACTACATCGATACAGCTACTCAAAAGTGTATAAAATTTTTTTTAATTAATCAAATATTTAATTACAGATAGTGTAGATATTTTTACGTTAAAAATTTCTAAATTAAAGCGCAAAGTTGATTTCTTTGAAGAAAATTCAAATGTATTATTTATTTTCTATGAATTAAGTTATTCTTGTATATTTTAACTAACTAATAAAAGACATGAAAGACCATTAGTAAGTCCGCGCTTGATAGTTTTCTTTCGAACATATAAGATAATAAAATTGTTCATTTTATGTATAATAATGATTTTAAAATCTCTCTCAAAGTAAGTTATCGATACAAACATTCTTATCAATTCTTATCAATTACAGTAAAATTTGAAATCTAGAATCTCTGTTTAATGCCATTTAAACAGATAATTAAATTGTTCATGAATGTGGAATGCTAATATAATAAACAAGAAAATATATATGATAGGTGCTAAACGCAGAGCGAGATATTACGAAAGATTAACGTTTTGGGCAACAATGTTGTCAAATACAATCCAGCTCAGTTATATGATACCAATATAATATTAGATGAATGAAACTAAAGAAGCTAAGCAGTTATTCAACCGCTACAAATAATAATGTTGCTTGTTTCATTCATTTATCATTGAAGTAGATTCGTATGGATGATTTTTAAACTTTGCTTTGAAAATTTCTAAAATGGTAATATAGAGAAATTATCAAATTGAATTATATATAGAGAGATATATATGTTACAAAAGTGCTGGAAATTAAAAAAAAGTAATAGATGAATCTTCTTTCCTAGTTATATGTACTCTATAAAAGTGACTTACTAAGAATTTATAAGTTACTTTAAAATTTATAAAACGATTCTGTTGCATTTAAATTTAAGTTTTTAATATCTACGAAGTTATGTCTAATATGGCTCAACCACTTGCGTTAGAAAAAAGCGCAACGTACATTATTAAAAAGAAAAGAAAAAATAACATATAACTTCCATCTCTCGTACCACATTTTTTAAATAGTAATTTTCCTCTTATTTAATCGCAGATTTTCTATCATTAAACAAGACGAAGATTGCTATTGAAAAATAGTAACATGAGATTTGACAGCTATGCAATTAATTTACAAAATCTCTCGATGTAATATACAAAATTGAACGATTCAACAATGCGGTTTAAAATTTCTAGAGCTTTCTTCAAAGGGGTTTGTCTGAGTGATATTGCTCAAAAATAGTTTTCATAACAAATTTTGAAAAGAAATGAAGATGAGACGCTGTCTTTAATTTATTAAATAATAGTACGAATTTAAATCAGGAAAATGTGCAAATTAAATAGAAGAATTACAAAAGAACATACACTATATGGCCAAAGGTGAGCAGTCACTTGCGACTTTAGACGTTTTGTTACATATATAGAAAAATACAGGAGATATTATCCTGAAATTCCAGATTTGTAAACAGAATGGTACAGCTCAGATATAATTCCGTGAAGATATTTTCCCGAAACCCCATAGGGGACCGTCAAAAAACTGAAAATGAGCAAATATCTTTTGGATAACCCTGTTAAAACAAACGTAGAAAAAGCATTCAAACTGCAGATTATGATTAAGTGGCTTATTGTAATAAACCGTGTTTATTTTTTTTATAAGAATAGCACATATACTCGTAGAGAAATTAAGGTTTTTATAAAAATAGTCCAAAATTGTGCCAAGTGTTTTGCTTATAATTTGCAGAGTTCTTAAAATAAAATTTTTTTTTTCAGAAAATATGACAAATAACACTATACACAATATACTGCAATCAGAATTAAAAAATAATCAAACTTGTATGAAAAATTAGCAGGTTTACTAAATATTGTTTCACTGCAGATATGCGAATGCAATCAAAATAAAATGTGCATTGTTACCTAAAAGTATAGAGTAACTTTTGTAAAAGTCTCAAAACCATAGCTTGAAAATTTTGAAAATTATCGTCAATAGAATAAGCTCAAAATCCTTTGTTCCTAAAAGGAAACAAAAACATGAGGGACTGTATCCATACATCCATTAGTGTCAATATAGCGTTCAAAGTATTGCACGTGCTGCTATATTTGGATACAGCTCCTCATCTTTATTTCCGAATTAAAATCATTTACACCAGTTTTTACCACCTACAAATTATTTCGAAAGCCCTTGTTTATATTTAACTGCCAAATATAAGCATTATCGTACAATAAAAAAGGGAGATTTATACTAATTTGAATGAAATATCATTATTGCAGTTTAAAAATCTGTTTCTGAAATACTATATTTTACACTTTCATATTTCAGAACTAAAATATAAATAAAAACTAAAATACAGTCGAATCTCTATATAACAAAATCCATCGTTCCAGTAAATAATTCGTTATATAGAGAAATTCGATGTAAAGAAAATGATGTTAAAAATCGTATTTAATGTGTAAATTTTGAACAAATATTATTTTTGATGTTTTTAACTAAGAATTTGAAATGTTTAAAAGTAAATGTTAACCTAACATTTTATTTCTTAATTATTTCAGCAGTTTCAAAAAAGAGAATAGACATTTATTTGAAAGCTTAATGAAAATCAAATAAGGAAGACTCGCAATAATTTCAGACGAAAAAATCTGTTGTTTTGATTTTAAAATTGTTACGCTCTTAAAAAAAAAAAAAAAAAAAAAAAAAAAAAAAAAAAAGGCTCAAATTTTAGCAAGGAATGAAAAATTGTAGTTAACATTTTCCTACATTTGAAGGCCTCTCTTATGTGCCTCTCATTGATTCCTCTCTAATATGTGTAACAATCTAATTGACTCTGTTTTGAGAGGGATATTGAAAGGTGTGTGGGAGGTGGGATGAATTCGTTGGATTTAAAGAACAAGGAGAGAAGTAATATTTAAAAAAAAATCAGCACTGAACGATAAATCAAAAATAGGTGATGGAAAATTGATTCCATATGATTTCGAAGCTTTTTTAAAATTGAATAAATTAAGAACAATTTATGAAAAAATTCGTTATATGGAGATCAATATTTCGCTATATAGAGATTGTTTTTAATGTAATCATGGGAAAAGAGGACCGTTCCTACAAAAAATTCGTTATATAGAGAAATTCGATGCATGGAGTTTCGTTATAGAGAGACTCGACTGTATTATATAAATTTAGCACCAAAGTCAGGCAATAGTCTTTAAAAATTGTTTTCGAAAATAATTTTATGCGCTGATTCACAACAGTGAAAACATTGTACAACGAATTGTTACAGCCTACGTAAACTTTTAACAGCAGAGGGGATTTACTGTATTATTCATACAAATGATAAATTTTCTTCATAATTCGTCTAAATAGAACAGAACAATAACTATCTATTTATAACTATACCAATAAAAAAGTAGTTTTAAAAATTGCTTTTTTAATGCTAATATACTGCATTGACTTCTAAAATGACTTTGGAAATTTTCGAACCAGATTCTGTAAGTGAAATCATTTATAAAGTATTATATGATCTATTCCACCATATTTCATTTCTTAAGTGTTATTTAACGTGCTTTTAAAACGCAAGAAAATGTGATACAGAGTATCAAATGTGAAGAAATTGGAAAGAAATGATTGTCAAAATGATACTATTATGCAAATTGTTTGCTGTTCAAATCCAAGACAATTATTTCTCCAGAATAAAAAAAAGAGATCAATAACGGATGTAAAATAAATATGTTTATATAATTCATTTTTCTGTCTAATTTATTTTTTTCATACAAAGTATATTTTAATGCTACTCACATATGAATATCTATGAGTAAAAATAAGTGATGTAATCGTAAGAAAACCAGACGTGATAAGGCATAAGGTATACTTTCAAGACTGACAGTAAGCCCTTGGTAGAATATGCTATAGCTTTTATGAGAAACAGAGGACATACGGTGTACATCTTAAGGCCTTCAGAGGGCCTTAAAAAATCCAGAAGGTATACGGTGTATACCTTCGTTTACCCTCCAACACATCCCTGGTTGAAACTGTTCAATGCCATTAAAGTATACTTCAAGCGATTTATAAAACAATTATCTATAAATTACATATGATAACTTTATTGATGAACGCCAGTTTTGATGCAACTTTTAAGATTTATAACATTTCGAAGCTTGTGTGAAATTCCATATATTAAACAGAAAATAGTCTTTATACAATACAAGTTACAATTACTCCCCAAGTAAGCTGCATCTTGACAGAATGCAATTCAGATGATTGCTATAAAACTTTTTTCAAGAAAATCTATCTTTTCTGTTAATGAAATTTTTAACAGTATAACTCTAGTAATTTTAAACTCTCAACTTTAACTGCTCATAATACGCAGATACCCAAAACATACTCCAGATTCTTAAAGATACCTGAACTTCCAGTAATACATATAAATGTTGCAAAGAGGCTGTACTCAGTCTGTGTTTTATATTCTGTTGTGCTGTAAAATGAATGTAAATGTTGAGAGTAATTTGAGAATCTTCAATGAAAGTTAAATACAGTACAGCATACTAAAACCTCACGGAAATCCAGGAATTACTATAAATTTCATTTTAGAGAAGCTTCCTTCTTATCAAATACAGTAAAACCTCCAAATAACGGACAGCTCGGGAGCGCTGAAAATGTCCGCTATTCGGAGGTGTCCGCTATTGGGAAAACCTCGGCGATTCAAAAATTGATAAGAAATGAGTATGTTTCCTTATTTGACTCATATATGTCCTAAATGGTACTTACGTATTAATGCCACCGCAGCAGAAGTTGCGCTTATCCGCCAATAAACAAAAAATCTTCAAATCAATAAATGAGAAAAAAAAAAAAAAAAAAAAAAAAAAAAAAAGCTTGGTTCTTTTTTTAAACAAAAAACACTAAAAAAGTATTAAAAATGGTGTCGAAAATCAGCAAACAGAGAGGAATCCGAAATATATCTGCGTAAGTGTGCAAAGAACAAGATTGCTCTTTATAAGCGCATTAGCACAACTTCTGCTGCGGTAGCGTTAATACGTAAGTACCTCCTAAATATATGACCGTAAAAATATACCACCGTCTGTTATATAAATAATCAGAAATTAATTTTTTTTAAGCAATAAAACTGAAACGAAATTTTGAACACCTTTTGCTTTTGCTTGCGATTACATGTAATTTGCTTTTCAGTGTCAAGTTCTAGTCAAGGTGGTAGTTTTAATACTTTTGAATCATCTTTTTTTTTTCTTATAAAAAATTGTATAACTGCTCACTATACAGTCGACTCTCGTTAATTCGAAATCGGATAATTCCAATCTTCGCTTAATTCGAAGTAAAGATGAAATCCCGAAATTTTCAATGGCAGAATAATGTTAAAAATTTTCATTAATTCGAACTCATTTTCTCTTTACTTCGTTTAATTCGAACTAAAGAGAATTCCGATTTTTCATTTTTCTTTTCTTTCTCACGGATTTCAGATCATTTGAATAACTTTCTTTGATTTTTGTGAAAATTGTTCCGAATATAATACAATTTTTTGATACAATACACTTTCTTAGAACCCCGTCTGTCCATCAGTGACACTTTAAATTTTTCTTCCATCGTGCTTGTTTCTAATCTTTTAATTTATGTATTTATACATTCTAATTTAATATTAAGTCATATTCTAATGATAACAGACGAAATAAGTTTAAACAAGTTGGAAATTGCACGTGAACGTAGCAAATGAGGTGCGTTCGTACGATAACGAAGTTTTAAAAATATTCAGATAATGCCGATATAGTAGAGCGTACTTCGGATACAGTATAGTAGTCGAAATCTTTGTGTTTCTGTAAATATGCAGAAAGTAATTTTTATTACACCTCAGCAACGTATATCTTATTCATAAAATGTGAAATAGTTGAATATAATTAAAACACGCCCCAAACAATGTTTCCCCGTGTAGCATTATGTAGTGGAATATTTTTGTGTGACCCTGTAATTTAATAATAAAAATTCTTTGCATCACGGATTATACAGAATGCATATTTTAGTATATATTTCATAGATTCATGCCAATTCTATTATGTTCGAATGAGTGTAACATCATAAAAATGCATTTGAAACTTTTTTCCCATTGACCGTAATGTAATGGAATACCTTTCATTGTCCCTGTAAATGATCTATGCATCTGACTTTCATAACATTTGAAATGACTCGATAAAATTACGTAATAATTATATGTTTTAAATTTCAAACGATTAAAATGCATTTGAAATTTTTTTCCCCATTGACCGTAATGTAACGGAATTCTTTTGATTGTCCCTGTAATTGATCTATGCATCCGATTTTCATAACACTTGAAATGACTCGACAAAATTATAGTATAATTATGTATTTTAAATTTCAAACGATTCGGTTGGGTAGTTTTTGCGTTGTTATATGCGGACGGACGGACAGACAGACAGACGGACGAACTGAGCGACAACAATAAGTGCTACGTATTTACAGAATTACGAACGCACCTAAAAACACTATAACATTAATTCCTTTGTAAAAGTACCATATTAAGCACGTTTTCCATAATTCGAACATCGGATAATTCGAACATTTCTTGTGGTCCCGACGAGTTCGAATTAACGAGAGTCGGCTGTATTTTGCCCCTTCTTAAAAGCATATAATCTCAAATTCTCGACGAGGGAGGTGCCATACCATTGCTCTGGAGGGTACATTTTCTCCCAACTCACTCCCTGAATTCAATACAGGGCACGGGAAGGAGATTTTCCCCAGCCTAACCCTAAACTTTTCAGTGGTCAGAAAAAATATGACACATTGTCCCAATAAATTTAGAGATTTTTTTTCTTTTTTTTTTCACTTTTTTTTCACCTTAAAAATAAAATTCTCAGCCTTCATCGTCAAATTAGTGTCCGCTATTCGGAATGTCCGTTATTCAGAGGTTAAACATATAAAAATTAAGGTTTTGGGAGTGGGGATTGGAAAACTGTCCGTTAAATAGAGGTGTCCGCTATTCGGGAGTGTCCGTTATGGAGGTTTTACTGTATAATTCTGCCACAATCATGCAATTTTTGTACACAAAAACATTGATCAAAACTTTTATTCTTTAAATATTGATTATAGACATAAATTATAAACTACAAAGTTACGTAACAATTCGTTCAAAATCTTATGAAACCGATTAAAGTAGAGGATTGCTTCTCATTGTTGGAGGGAGGAGCATAATTTCAATTTTGATTCGGCCATTATTATCAGGGAATGCATTAGATTTAGAATTTTTTGAAGCTGTTCATATTCATAAATTTAGAAACTCTCTGGTCAGCGATTTTTCCAGTGAACCTTACTGGGTGGATTTGTTACGTTACGATGCTTCACTTTGTTCTGATTGGTTGCTGGAACATGATGGTATTTTGGTGCTTTGTTTACTGACATTTGGGTTTCCGTCCTTCATATATTTGGGAGGATGTTGATTTTATATATTGATGATGTCAGTCCGATTACTCACAAAATGTATACATCTGACTACTTTTACAGTGCTTGATTTATATATTGTATGTTCAAACTTTGTACTTTTAGTAACTGTCTGAGCGAAACGAAGGCTAATACACAGCGCAATATTACTTTTTGGACCTGAACAGCTACGAACGATATTAAAAGTCAAACATATTTCTTTCGTTCTGATTGTACCAGAAGGTACCTATGAAGGTAACCTGATGAAAAGCTAATTAATTATATATTTTGTTTATGAACTAAGATTTCTATATATGTTTCAATAATTCATGTTCAGATTTGTGAAAAAGTTATTTTTGTTGCAAATGTTGTAATAAACTAGAAATTTTTTTTTTCTTCGGAAATATTGATATGCGCAAAATGAACCAATGTGAGCTCTGAATATTTGACGTTATTTTACAAGATCGCGCAAAATAATTCGGATTTTCGCAGTATTTCTACTTAATTTTTATTTTAAATATGCAATTTCTCAAAATTTTTTTTAACCTGATGGTAAAAAAACAAGGTCTTTTTCAAATTCAGCACTAGAAAATACATAATAATCAATTATCAAAAGCTTAAAAACAGAATCATCAAATCTATTTTATAGTATGAAATTTTCTCTATTTACAGGCTTTTTAATTTACAAATTAATGATTTCCGAAAAATCCTGATGTAATGGTTAAAAATAATTGCCATTTTTGGATTCAGCGCTACAATATAGTACATAAGAATTAATTAGAACAATCACAATTTTGCAGACTAGTGTAATTGCATGAAATTTCTTTTCTTGGTTAATGCTATTAATTTTTCATTAATTAAATTTCAGTACGTTTGATAAGCTTTAAATGGAAAAAAGCGGTATTGTAAAATTTTGAAAAGAGCTCGGGAAAATTTATAGATGAAGAAAATTCAGCGCCACCTATTGACTAAAATTTGATCTAATTTTTATGTTATCGCATACAAAATTTAACAGTTATCTAATAAAGATGTCATTTACTTTACCTGTATATTTAGTATAATTAATGAATTATTGTACATTAAATTAATAAGTTCTGCATTAGAACTCCGAATAAAAAAAAAGTGCCTTTTTTAAAAATTCAAAATAGGAAAAAATGCTAACCCATTTTCAAAGAAAGAACATTTAAAATTATTTTCACAAGAAAATATCCTATATTTATTTTCTTTGAAAAAATCAATAAGATAAAGATTTAAACTATAATAAACTTTACAAGTTTTTTTAAAAACTTATGACAGGTTTAATGTGATTTACGAATGCAGAATGAAATTTAGGATCAGAATGGAATGCCTTTAACCGTGTCAAATCTTTAAACCCTTCAACGACAAATCTATATTATTCAACATATTCGAAATCTATATGTGAAAAGCCATTCGAGTAAGGCGGCGAAAATGAAATGGATATTTGGAGCACTGCTGATTTATTACGCCATATTTAGACCCATAACCGTTTGCAGAATCCACATCTGAATTTTATAGGTGATGCTATATCGCTGAAGATGAAAGAGTTAACTCGCATATAAGAGAAGATTTAGTGAATTGTCAGGATATTTTTATCACTTACCTGGTGTTTACAAGTTACACATTTCTATAATTGTCTGTAAAAAAAAATTTAAACGAAAACTAAGTTAAATAACACAGTTTAAATTGTGGAAAAAAAAAGGTGTGAAATTTTCAAAAAAGCTCGGGAAAACTTACAGAGGAAGAAAGTTCAGTGCCACCTATTGGTTAAAGTTTAATCTTATTTTTTATGTGATTGTACACAAAATTTATCATATACCTAATGGTCATTTATTTTATCTGTATACTTATTATAATGAGTGAGTTATTATACTTTAAAATTCATGAATTCTGCATTGGAACTCCGAATAAAACAGTATCATGTTTAAAAATTCAAAATAAGAAAAATGGTAAACCATTTTCAAAGAAAGAACATTTAAAATTATTTTTACACGAAAGTATCCGATAGTTATTTTCTTTATATGAAAAAATTAATAAGATGAAAATTCAGTCTCAAATAACTCCTCGCGGCGCGGTGGTATCTCTATAAAACCACTTAATTCGAATCCCCAAACTTCACATTAACACCGGAATTTTAGTAAAAAAAAATTTCGGTTCATTGAATTCCTGCAAAATAGCTTTTTCTTAATTACAAATAAAGTTGCTTTCAAATTCTGGTGTCAGTCATCAATTTCAATACTTAAGCAATGAATTTGCTTTGCGTCTCAAAGGGATAAACTTTATTTTTTCCTTTTTAGGTGCGTTCGTAATTATGTAAATACGTAGCACCTATTGTTGTCGTTCAGTCCGTCCGTCTGTCCGTCCGTCCGCATATAACAACGCAAAAACTACCCAACCGAATCGTTTGAAATTTAAAATATATAATTATTACATAATTTTGTCGAGTCATTTCAAATTTTATGAAAATCGGATGCATAGATCAATTACAGGGACAATCAAAAGGATTCCGTTACATTACGGTCAATGGGGAAAAAAGTTTCAAATGCATTTTAATCGTTTGAAATTTTAAATACATAATTATTACATAATTTTATCGAGTTATTTCAAATTTTATCAAAATCGGATGGATAGTTCAATTACAGGGACAATCAAAAGTATTCCGTTATATTACGGGTAATGGGGAAAAATGTTTCAAATGCATTTTAATGGTGTTACATTTATTCGAATGTAATAAAATTGATATGCATCTATAAAGTACATATTATAATATACATTTTGCATAATCTGTGGTGCAAAGAATATTTGTTATTGATTTAAAAGGCCACACAAAAAGTATTCCATTGCATAATGGTATAGGGAGAACATTGTTTGGTGCGCATTTTAATTGTAATTATTTACAATTTTATGAGATTGATATATGAGAGTGATATTTTTAAAACTTCGTTATCGTACGAACGCACCTCATTTGCTATGCTTCACGTACAATTTCCAACTTGTTTAACTTATGGTAGGTTTGATGTGATTTACGAACCCAGAATAAAACTTAAGATCAGAATGGAATCCCTTCAAACGTGTCAAAAGTTTAAACTTTTCAATGAGAAATCGAAATTATTCAACACATTTGAAATTTATACGCGGAAAATCATTCGAAGAAGGCAGCGAAAATGAAATGGATATTTGGAGCACTGCTGATTTATCATGCCATATTTAGGCCCATAACCGTTTTCAGAATCCAAATCTGAATTTTATAGGTGATGCTAGAAAGGTTTCGAGGTTCCGATGAAGATGAAAGAGTTAACTCACATATTTGAAAAGATTTAGGGAATTGTCAGGATATTTTTATCGTTTACCTGGTGTTTACAAGTTATATATTTCTATAACTGTATGTAAAAAAATTTGAAACGAAAACTAAGTTAATTAACACAGCTTTGATTGTGGAAACAAATGGTGTTGGGAAATTTTGAAAAGAGCTCAGGAAAACTTACTGAAAAAGAAAGTTCAACGCCACCTATTGGTTAAAAATTTATTTCATTTTTAAGTTATTGTATAAAAAAATTATTAGTTATCTAATAAATATGTTATTTATTTTATCTGTATATTTAATGAAATTAATGAATTATTGTACTTTAAAATTCATAGATTCTGCATTGGAACTCCGAATAAAAACTAGTCGTTGGGGGCCACCGTAATACTTACACATCATATATATTCATACATGATATATGAAAATAAAACATTTGTAAACTATTTATAAAATGCATTGCAATTCCAAAAAAAAAAAAAAAAAAAAAAAAAAATACGTGTATTTAAATACTTTTATTATGCATAGTAATGCTTTATTAACGAGTTGCTGATGAATCTATTTCGACAAATTATACAACACGCCAAATTACTCAAGTAGTACTGAATTGCAAATAGCTATTTTATGGTAATTTTTATCAAACGTAAATAATTTTGTACATACCAGTATTTAATAAACTTGAGATTTAAAACTTCAAGAGAAAATTCTCCATTATTATCTATCCTGATATTACGGCCCCATGAAAATAATTTCGGACATTATCTGTTTTAGGTAAAAATATTATATCGTGCAAATTATTTTACAATCTTTACCACATAATTTATTACTTTTTAACCAAACCCGCAAATTAAATACTCCAAATCTTTATCCATTTCATTCTACCTTTATCTAAACTACTTGGCATAAACTTTGTTGTCAACAGTTTTGAAGTCAGAGACGTAGCATCGCTCTGCTTAATATGGATGTAGCAGAAAATTAAACCGTTTATGAAAGTGGAAACTAGTGATAATGAACAAGGCGTTGGAACGGGATGCGAGCTGAATGCGGAACGAAATATTCGTAAAGATTAATGCTTATTACAACAATGGCGTCACAACTAAAATCTTACTATAATATTAATAGCGCTGCTGGGCGAGCGAAATAAATTGACATAGGTAGTTTTATTGGGCAGTTTTAAAGGAATATGGGTGCAATACCTGCTTGGACTTGCTGCTCCGAGTATTTGTCAGTCGAGAAAATTCATCAAAATGATTGCACAAATTTTCTTACAAAATTATGCGATAGTTAGGCAATCATATTAATTGAAAGATATAAATAAACACACCTAATGATTTTCTCAGGTAACGTAAAGACTGTGTTGTATTATGATATACAGCGAGGCATGAAAAAATACTGTAGAATCTATACTAGAATTATATTATTTTTAATAATAAAAATAATAATTTAAACATAGATTAATGTGAAATGATGTTATGTTCAATAGGAATGGTAAAGGGCATTTCAATAGAAATATTCAAGCGTAGGCACGAAAACATAAAAATAGCGCTCATTTCACAAACAAATCGTTCAATTATTTAATATATTATTTCCTAAAAACCAGTAATTCGCAAATATGTATATATATATATATATATACACACACACACATATATATATATATACACACACATATATATATATATATATATACACACACACACACACACACACATATATATATATATATATATATATATATATATACAGGGTGTATCTAAACTACTGGGCAAAACTTTAAGGGGTGATAGTACGCATCAAGACAAATAATATTAAATGGGAAACTAAGGGTCCCAAACGTCTTCCGAAGGAGATAGGCGTCATCAAAGTTTAGGGTCAAAAATTTGAAATGACTATAAAAAACGGAAAAACAGGTCGATTCGTTTGCGGTTTTCACGAAAACTATTCTTCATGTCAGTATTGTCTGGAAAAAAAATTATAAAGATAAATTTCAAAAAATGCCGATAGAGGGCGCTTTAGACTTTGGAGTAACAAACAATTATTTTTTACCGTTATTTTTTGCATCTCATTAAATTTTTTTAGAAGTTTAGACATAAACTTAAATTTTGAGCTAAAAATCTGTGGTTAAGTAGCGCAAACTGAACTGTGTTCAATGAGAGTGGGTAGGTTCAAATTTCAAATGATTATAAAAAACAGAAAAATTGGTCAATTGATTTGCGATTTTCACTAAAATTATTCTTTATGTCAGTATTGTCTTGAAAATAAATTATACAGATAAATTTCAAAAAATGTCGATAGAGGGCGCTTTAAACTTTGGAGTAATGTACAACTATTTTTTACAGTTATTTTTTGCATCTCATTAAATTTTTTTAGAAGATTAGACATAAACTTAAATTTTGTGCTGAAAATCTGAATCGTTGAGAGTGGTTAAATAGCGCTAACTGAACTGTGTTCAATGGGGGTGGGAAGGTTTAAATTTCAAATGATTATACAAAACGAAAAAATTGGTCGATTCGTTTGCGGTTTTCTCTAAAACCATTCTTTATGTCAGTATTTCCTTGAAAATAAATTTTAAAGATAAATTTCAAAAATTTCCGTTAGAGGGCGCCTTAAACTTTAGAGTAACCAACAACAATTTTTATCTGTTATTTTTTTGTATCTAATTAAATGCTTGCAAAAGCTTAGACTTAAATTTTGTGCTCAAATTCTGAATCGTTGGGAGGGGTTAAGAAGCGCAAACTGAACTGTGTTCAGGAGTTGAAATGTTACCCTGCCCACCCTACGAACACAGTTCAATTTTTCGCTGCTTAATTACTCAAACGATTCAGATTTTGTGCTCAAAATTTAAGTCTAAGCTTTTACAACATTTATTTAGATAAAAAAAAAAAAAAAAAAATAACGAATAAAAATAGTTGTTGGTTATTCTATAGTTTAAGGCGCCCTCTAACGGAATTTTTTGAAATTTATCTTGAAAATTTATTTTTAAGGAAATACTAACATAAAGACAGGTTTTAGAGAAAACCACAAGTGAATCGACCAATTTTTCCGCTTTTTATAATCATTTGAAATTTGAACCTCCCCACCCCCATTGAACACATTTCAGTTTGCGCTACTTACCCACTCTCAACCATTCAGATTTTCAGCTCAAATTTAAGTTTATGTCTAATCTTCTAAAAAAATTTAATGAGATGCAAAAAATAACTGTAAAAAATAGTTGTACATTACTCCAAAGTCTAAAGCGCCCTCTATCGATATTTTTTGAAATTTATCTGTATAATTTATTTTCAAGACAATACTGACATAAAGAATAATTTTAGTGAAAATCGCAAATCAATTGACCAATTTTTCTGTTTTTTATAATCATTTGAAATTTGAACCTACCCACTCTCATTGAACACAGTTCAGTTTGCGCTACTTAACCACAGATTTTTAGCTCAAAATTTAAGTTTATGTCTAAACTTCTAAAAAAATTTAATGAGATGCAAAAAATAACGGTAAAAAATAATTGTTTGTTACTCCAAAGTCTAAAGCGCCCTCTATCGGCATTTTTTGAAATTTATCTTTATAATTTATTTTCCAGACAATACTGACATAAAGAATACTTTTCGTGAAAACCGCAAACAAATCGACCAATTTTTCTATTTTTTATAATCATTTCAAATTTTGGAACCTAAACTTTGATAGCCCCTATCTCCTTTGGAAGACGTTTGGGACCCTTAGTTTCCCATTTAATATTATTTGTCTTGATGTGCACTATCACCCCTTAAAGTTTTGCCCAGTAGTTTAGATACACCCTGTATATTCAATTGATACCATTTGTTTTTAAACAGTTAATGTTTCTTATACATTTACGAAGTTAATTTCGTGTTAAACTTAAAAAACAAACAAACAAACAAACAAAAAGAAAACAACAACAACAACAACAAAAACAACAAAAAACAGAGTGTTTTGTTTGCTAAAGGGGGTCTTACTTTAGCTACTTTACGGTAATTATTTTCATGTATAGGTAATTTTGTATAAATCAGTGTAGAATAAACCTCAGATTTTAAAATTTCAAGATAAAATTCTCCATTATCAGCACTGCTGTTACTACAGCCTCATGAAAATATTTTCGAACATCTGTCTGATTTAAGTTACAATATCACGACATTTTATTATTTTCCTATCTAATCCGCAAATTAAACATTTCAAATCTTCATTCTACCTTTTCCAAATATACTGCTTGGCATAAACTTTGTTATCAACTGTTCTAAAGTCAGAGACGAAGCATCGTTCTGCTTAATATGGATGTAGCAGAAAATTAAACCGTTTACGAAAGTGGAAACTAGAGATAATGAACAAGGCGTTGGAACGGGATGCGAGCTGAATGCGGAACGAAATATTCGTAAAGATTAATGCTTATTACAACAATGGCGTCTACTATAATCTTGCTGTAATATTAATAGCGCTGCTGGGCGAGTGAAATAAATTGACAAGGGCAGTTATAAGGAATATGGGTGCAATATCTGCTGGAAGTTGCTTCGCCGAATATTTGTCATTCGAGAAGATTAATCAAAATGATTGCAGAGATTTCCTTACAAAATGATGAGATAAAAGTTAAGTATAATAAGGTATATGCATAAATGAAAGATATATGAAAGATATAGATTTATTTCTCATGTACTATAAAGAACATTGTTGGACTCTTTGTTAGTTCACATGTTGATGGATTTTCCTAGACTCGCAATCACCATTCGCACAGACTTCAAAATTTTTTCTTTTATTTTGTAATGCTGCCACTTCTGATATAAATATGTGAAATATATAACTGCCAATACATTACACTAAAATTTCAATTATAAACATTATTTAAAATTGTTAGAATTTTCTGTCTGCTAAAGGAGGCTTACTTTCAGTATTTTATGGTTATGTTTTTTCAAGTGTAAATAATAATTGTGTTTAATAAGCTTGAAAATTAAAATTTCAACAGAAAATACTCCATTATAATCTGTCCTGTTACTGCAGCCTCATGAAAATAATGTCAGACATCTGTCTGTTTTAAGCAACAATATTATATCATACACATATATTACAACTTTTATCAGGACATTTTATTATGCTTCAACCTAATCCGCAAATTAAACATTTCAAGTTTTTATCAGTTTCATTCTACCTTTTCCAAATAAACAGTTAGGCATGAAATTTGTTATCAACAGCTCTGAAGTCAGAGACGAAGCATCGTTCTGCTTAATCTGGATGTAACAGAAAATTAAATTGTTTACGAAAGTGGAAACTTGAGATAACGAACAAGGCTTTGGACGGGATGCGAAACGAAATATTCGTAAATATTAATGCTTATTACAACAATGGCGTCAACAATAATCTTACTGCTATATATGCAAATACAGTCGAGTCTCTATACAACGAAACTCCACACATCGAATTTCTCTATATAAATTTTTTTTTGTAGGAACGGTCCCCTTTTCGCATGATTACATTAAAAACAGTCTCTATATAGCGAAATATCTATCTCCATATAACGAATTTTTTCATAAATTGGTCTTAATTTATTCAGTTTTAAAAAAGCTTCGAAATCATATGGAGTCAATTTTCCATCACTTATTTTTGATTTGTCGTTCAGTGCTGAGTTTTTTTTATATTACTTTTCTCCTTGTTCTTTAAATCCAACGAATTCATCCCACCTCCCACACACCTTTCAACATCCTTCTCAAAACAGAGTCAATTAGATTGTTACACTTATAAGAGTGCAATCAATGAGAGGCGCGTAAGAGAGGCCTTCAAATGGAGGAAAATGTTAACTACAATTTTTCATTCCTTGCTAAAATTTGAGGTCTTTTTTTTTTTTTTTTTTTTTTTTTTTTTTTTTTTTTGAGAGCGTAACAATTTTAAAATAAAAACAATGAAAAATTACAGATTTCTTGGTCTGAAATTAATGCAAGTCTTCCTTATTTGATTTTCCTTATAAGCTTTCAAATAAATGTCTGTTCTTTTTTTTTTTTTTTTTTTTTTTTTTTTCTTGAAACTGCTTAAATAATTAAGAAATAAAATGTTAGGTTAATATTTACTTTTAAACATTTCAAATACTTAATTAAAAATATAAAAAATAATAATTGCTCAAAATTTACACATTAAATACGATTTTTAGCATAATTTTCAATACATCGAATTTCTCTATATAACGAATTTTTTACTGGAACGATGGATTTCGTTATATAGAGACTCGACTGTATATTAATAGCGCTGCTGTGTAAGCGAAATAAATTGACATAGGAATTCGGCTGTTTTAAGGAACATGGGTGCAATATTTGCTGGAATTTGCTTCACCGAGTATTTGTCGTTCGAGAAAATTAATCAAAATGATTGTATAGATTTTCTTATAAAATTATGAGATAGTTCAGAAAAAAATATTTATTGAATGATATAGATAAACACCTAATGGATTTCTCAGGTAACATAAAGACCATGTTGTATTGCAAAATGCAGCGTGTCATGGAAGATGGCTTTAGGATCTACGTTAGAAATATTGTTTTTATTTAAATAATAAAAATAATAATTTAAACCTAGATTAATGCGGAATGATAATGCGTATTCATGCAATTAATTAATGCATTATTCCTTAGGAGTTAGTATTCTGCAAAAAATTTTATTCAATTGACACCAATAAATTTTAAACAGTTATTTTTACTTATCTATTTACGAAAATAATTTCGTGTTTAACTTAAAAAATTAAACGCCGCTGCTGTTTATTTGTCTAAAAACTTAAGTTATCCTAATCGCTTTATTCTTAATGCTATCATTATTTCATGGCCAAACGGCCTAACTATATTAAATTCTGGAGGTTACCCTTGACTGGAGACTAACCAAAAAAACACTTCGTAACACATCAAATGCCATTCTTCGGCATCTCCAAACCTCTTTCATCTCTTTAATGTAATGCTTTGTCTATCAAAAATAAATTATTTACATAACGCATGCATCAATACTTACCTATGCTTGTCCAATCTGAGGCTTCGCAAGTAAAACTAAAATGGACTTCCTATTTCGAGGGCACAACAAAAATCTTCCAATTATCAGAAATGGCCATCACTATAGAAACACTAACATCAGTAGAAGTTTTGGTACCACCTCACTCAAAAATAAATAAATAAATAAATAAATAAATAAAGATAAATTAAAATAAAATAATAAATAAATAAAATAAAAGCTAACTAGTTGCACCCGTCGAAAATCGACGGAAAAGAATATATATTAGGTATGATATATATCAATCTTATATAGACAGTAAAATACTGAGCGAAATAAACAATTGCCACCTCTTAAATAAGGATAACATAGCTTTCATGATAAAGATACACAAACTTCAGAAAATAACAAAAAATAAGGAAAACAACTCATATATTATTATGTTGGACTTAACTTTAGCTACAAATCTATTTTTAATGCGGTTTCTAAACCTTAAATATTATTTAAATGCCAAACTAGTTAGGAAGTTAATATTATACCCCGGAAGACGAATTCAAAGATATCTGCATATTTTATTTTTTCTCCGTTTAAATATCGCTTGATAACTGTACAATAATTATAATATCAATGAAACATTTTAATTATAATAGAAACAGGGACTTACTAAACTGCCTAACCAACCCACTACACATTTACAGAGCACTTGCAATAAATTTAATTTATTTATTGGTTTGTATCCTCCATGAACTTGTAAAAATTAATTTTGTTGTTATGGCAACGAAAAAAAAACCGATATGTCTGTTATTAAAAAGAATAAAATTTTTGTATTTGTTGCTGAAATGCAAATTTTTTTTAAACAATAACTTAATACAATGAAATGATTTTAATTATTTTTTGATATTATGTAAGATAGAAATATAGTAATACCGGCATATCACAGGTTTTATTTTTTTTTTTTTTCAAATATGACATCATTTACACCTTCAGAAATACTTATTTTTACTTAAATAAAAGCGTGATTTATGCAGTTATTTAAGAATTCTTTAGTTTCATAAAATATTCATTATAATTAAACAGAAATGGCGCAATTTATAGAAATATTTTCATTTGTGCACACCACGGATCTATAAATTAATAGAAGTTCACTTTATTTAGATGCAGGAATTAAAGTCAGTGAATATGACATCATCACTGACACAGCTATAACAATGTATATTGTATTCATGGAATAAATTTATCTGGTTTCTGTATGACGACATTTTCTCCATCGAAAAAATTTCATTTTAGATATTATATTTTATTAAAGTTTATCTTCTGTTATTTTACTTACATAATATTTAATAATATTACTCAGTAAATAATCTGTGTATTGCAGAGAATAACTATGTGGAATCATTTTATTATGATTAAATTTAACTAAAATCTTTATTATTAATTTTTTTTTTGTTTGAAATGCGATTATACATTCACCGATGAGATCAAGATCATGATTGGTGGAAAATAATGAAACAAAATAAATTTTGAGAAAAGCTTAAGCTGTTGCCACTGTTTTGAAGAAATGTCATGAAAAAGCTTTTAAAATTAAAAATAAAATAGAAAAATTGAAATAAATTAAAAATTAGCCAGAATGGGCACATCTACACATAATCAGCTTTCATTTAAAAAAATAATTATCAAAATCGGACCAGTAGAAAGTTCAGGGCTGATGACCAAAAAAACAGCCAGGTGTTTTAAATATATAGATTATTCAAATATTTCTATAAAACTATTTACAACAATCCCAGTCACAGATGTAGTGGACTACGAAGTTTCCGATTCCGCCAATTATAAACGTCCTAAATATGCTGTTTTAATTTATAAAAAAATTAAAATCCCTCCCCCCCATTATCAAATTTAATTAGTTTTTTTTATTTGTTTTGTCCACTTATAGTATCTTTTAACTTCTGAAACTTAAATACATGGTCTTAAAAGAAATCTTTTTTTCACTTTTCTTGAGAGGAGTTAGATCCCCAACAGTATCTCTCTCTTCATTTTTTTTATTTTTTATTTTTTTTCGAATTAATGAAAAAAAAATCGCTTTTTTCTTTTTTATAATGTTAAACTTTAAGTATATTAATGTACTTTCTTTCCATTTACCATTAAATTTTTTAAAAATTTCTTTTATATTAATGTTGTTTAACCGTATATTCATATTATTCTTTTTATGCCCCCCTAATGCCTTTGCAAGTCTAATTAACTCTAATACTGCACTATTATTCCGCATCAACACTAACTAGAATGATTGCATTATTACCTTAAAATAAAAAAATATATATACCAAAGGTAATAAAGTATCATTACACTCCAGTTTCGAATTTTTCTTGGAAAACAAATTTATATTTAATATTGAAACTCTAAATTACATAAATTTATTTCCAAAAATTAAACAGCAAATTCCAAAATTAAACAGCTTTTGAAAACTGCATTTAAAAATAGCAATACCACGACTAGCTCACAACATCAAATATTATATTCATAGTGTAATAAATCTTGTCACATCTAACATAGAGTGTTCTAACCTTAACGGAAATTTCATTTACTCCATGAAATCGGTCCAGCCAAAGCGTTGGTAAATTCACACTTAATCTTATCACGACGTAACAATAACCATTATTAGTATCAACGAAAGTAGTTTGGAATATGGCCTTCTAATGCTAATACACGTTTATTGTTAAAACCCTTCCTGAAATTTGAACTATCCGATAATTCCTATTCGCATTCCGTAACTAAAGTCATTTATAGTAAAACGCTATGATTTATTCTGTCATATTTAATCTCGTAACTGTTATTTGACGCTTTTTAAAGGATATTAAAAAAGGCGATACTGAGTGCTCAAAAAGAAGAGACAGGAAAGAAATGATCTTCCAAATGAAATGATTATGCAAAGTATTTGCAGATTGAATGCGAAATAATAATAGTGGTTGATAAAAAAAAGTTTATGATTATTATATATCGTATAAATTCGCTTAACGTGTGACATTGGCTACAATTGAAATTTAAATAAATCCTTTCTATGTTATGCCATGAAAGTAATTTTTTAAATGACGACTATTTTAAAAGTTAACCACTTCATTCCTAATGTAGCATACAGGATATACATCTTTACAATTTTTTTTCATGTATATAAATAATGTTAATAAATAGAAATTGGTGTGCATGGATTAAAAAAAATAACAGAATTAAACAAATAGCAATTTGTTTCTTATAATGCAACTCATGTCATCATATTCTGCATCTTTTTAAAAATTAATTTTGTAATTGAAAGCATGGGTTTAAGAGTAATATTTAAGGAAATAACCTATTGTTTCGATATTTGTGAATCACCCTGTACATTTTGTAATCATCTATACGCGTTAGCGACAACAGATAAAAAGATTATACATGATAATTATTTTGTAAACTCCAAATATCAATAAATTGTGATAGATTTTTTAAACAAACTGTACTTAAAAGAAAACACATTCCCCTCCCCCCTTAGACAATCCGATGGTGTAAAAATGGAAATTGGGGAATGTTTAGACGGTTTAAAAATTGCAATAATTGAAGTAAAAATTGAATTTTAATCGTCTTTGCAAACGTCTAAATGATGTCAGCCTTACGAATAACACGTTTGTTTTTTATAATTTAGATAAATAAGCCTATAATAGTCTTTTATGCTAATTCCATATAATTGGATTTTGCCCATTATCTGAATAACTTGAGTGATTACGTTATTACATTAATATGAAAAATTTATATCGAAGGTAATAAAGAATCATCACATTGCAATTTCGAATTTTTCACGAAAAACCAATTTATATTTTATATTGAAATTCTAAATCATGTAAATTTATCATCAAAAGTTAAACAATAGCTTTTGAAGATTGCATTTTAAAGCAGTAATTCCACGACTAGCTACACAACAGCAAATATTATATTCAGATTGTAATAAATCTTTTCACATGTAACATAGAGCGTAACGGAAATTTCATTTACTCTATGACATCGTCCTAGCGAAAACTTTTATAAACTCACAGTTAATCTTATCACGACGTAACAATAACCATTATTAGTATCAACGAAAGTAGTTTGGAATATGACCTTCTAATGCTAATAGACGTTTATTGTTAAAACCCTCCCTGAAAATTGAACTATCGGATAATTTCTATTCGCACTCGTTAAGTAAAGCCATTTATAATAAAACGCTATGATTTATTCTGTCATATTTAATTTCGTAAATGTTATTTAACGCTTTTTAAAATTCATAAAAACGTGGTACTGAGTGCTCAAGAGGAAGAGATAGGGAAGAAATGATCTTCAAAATGAAATGATTATGCAAAGTATTTTCTGATTGAAATGTGAAAAATAATAATAGCGTTTGAAGAGAAAAAAAACCCGCTTATGATTATATATTGTATAAATCGCTTAATATGTCACTCTGGATACAATGAGATTTAAATAAATCCTTGTTATGCTAAGAAAGTATTTTTTTAAATGAAGTCTGTTTTAAAAAGCTAACCATTTCATTCCTGATGTAGCCTATAGGCTACATATCCTTACCATTTTTTTCCTGTCGATAAATAAAGTTAAAAAAAAATGTGTGAATAGAGCTTAACAAATAGCAGAAATAAATAAAATATCAATTTGTTTCTTATAACGCAATTCATGTCATCATATATTAGACCTTTTTGTTTTATGTAATTTTGGAATTGGAAGTATGGGTTTAGGTGTAATATTTAAGGAAGTAGCCTATTGTTTCGATATTTATGTATCATCCAGTATATTTTATAATCATCTATACGCGGTAGCGATGAAAGAAATAAAGGAAAATCACATTTGAAAATTATTTTGAAAACTCTAAATATCACTAAATTACGATAGATTTTTGAAACAAACTGTATAAATACAAATTATTTTCCTATGAGACGCGACGGTGTAAAAATGGAAATTTTTCAATGTTTAGAAGTTTTAAAAGATGATTCTATTTAATTGGATAGTTATATTTCATTGGATTTTGCTCTTTCTCTGAATAACAGGAAAAATTACGTATTAACTTAAAATGAAAAATTTCTATCAAAGATAATAAAGTATTATCACACTGAAATTTCGAATTTTTCTTGGAAAACAAATTTATATATTGAAATTTTATATTGAAATATACATATATAATACATATATAGTATACAATAAATAATATACAATAATATAATATGCATATAATATACAATACATATGAATACAAAATTTATATTGAAAGTCTAAATTATATAAATCTATCACTAATGTTAAACAGCAGTTTCTTAAAATTGCATTTTAAAGCAGTAATTCTACGACTAACTCGGATACAACAAATATTATATCCATATTGTAATAAATCGTTTCATATGTAACACAAAGCACTCATATATTAACGGAAATTCATTTACTCCATAAAATCGGCCCAGTGAAAACTTTTGTAAACTCACAGTTAATCTTATCACGACGTAACAATAACCATTATTAGTATCAACGAAAGTAGTTCGGAATAATATTTTCTGATGCTAATACACGTTTATTATTAAAACCCTTCCTGAAATTTGAACTATCCGTTAACTCCTATTCGCATTCCATAAGTAATGTCGTTTATAATAAAACGTCATGATTTATTCTGTCATATTTAATCTCGTAACTATTATTTAACGCTTTTTTAAAAGACATAAAAAACGTGATAGTGAGTGCTCAAGAGGAAGAGATAGAAAAGAAATGATTGTGCAAAGTATTTGCTGATTTCAATGAGAAATAGTAATAGCAATTGATTAAAAAGAAAGTTTATGATTATTATATATTGTATAAATTCGTTTAACGTGTCACTCTGGATACAATAAAATTTAAATAAATCCTTGTCCATGTTATGCTATGAAAGTAATTTTTTAAATGGAGACTATTTTTAAAAGTTAACCGCGTCAGTCAGATGTAGCCTATGGGATACACATCTTTATTTTTTTCCATGTCTATAAATAATATTAAAAAAGAGAAATTGGTGTAAATGGAGGCTAACAAATAGCAGAACTAAACGAAATAGCAATTTGCTTCTTATAATGCAGATCATGTCATCATATTTTGAACCTTTCTTTTAATGAAACTTTGGAATTGGAAGAGCTAGTTTAGAGGTAATATTTAACGAAATAGCCTATTGTTTTGATATTTATGTCACCCTATATATTTTGTAAACATCTATATGCGATAGTGATAATATGTATATATATATATATATATATATATATATATATATATATATATATATATATATATATATATATATATATACATATATAAATCTTATTTGAAAATTATTTTGAAAACTGTAAATATCAGTAAATTGTGAAAGATTTTTGAAACAAACTATGCTTTAAAATAGCAAATAAAGCCTTTGTGCACAAATGTTTAAAGATAGAAAACCAACGATTATAAATGCACAAATAAAGTATGAGAAGGTAGGAAATTGCTATTTCGAATCTACACTGTAAAAAAAAAGGGTCGATCTACTAAAAAAACTTTAGTGATCCTTGTAATTACTAAAAAATTTTTAGTAATCTTAGTCGGTTACAAGAAAATCTGTAAGAATTACTAGAAAAAAGTTAGCAACGAAGAGAGTTAATAGTTTTGTATTTTTAATAACTATTACTGAAACTCACTTGGTGTGGCCTTGATAGCATAGTGGTTATAGTAACGGACTCCAGACTAAAAGGTCCCGGGTTCGATACTGGCCACCGCCAAATACGCCCTGAACGTATGTAGTGAAAGTACTCGTTAATAAAGGGATTATGAAAATATTGTCGGAGCAGTTAGCAATGTTTGGTGCAGTCATCTATTGCAGTTTTGCCGAAAATCTTCCGCTTCAGAGGTCTGGATGCAGCTCGAAGAAACCTCCTGCTCTTCGGGCGCACGTAATGGTTATTAAAAATAATTTTGGAGCTATTACTAAAATTTGCTTGGTGGCTCATACTAAAAATTTTTAAGTTAGTTATACAAAAAATTCTTTTGTTCAGTTTACAAAAGAAATGCTTGTTTCACTTGCAAAAAAAAAATTTGTAATGGTTATTAAAAAGTTCTGTGGAATACAAATTTACTAAAAAATTTTTAGTAACCTCTTGAATTTTTTTTTACAGTGTACTATCGAGATTCTTCATCAGTGCAAAACTCAGTGAGCTAAAAAATAGCAAAACTGAGCAAAGAGACAGAGAGACGCAGGCTTATATACCCGCTAATGTGAACAATCCCGCCTAAAGAAAAGCAACCAATGAGAAGAAAGCAGTCAAACTAATTGGGTGGACAAGTAGCGACATCTAACGGAGAACAAGCAAAACAAAAACTAAAAACGAGTGAAAAAAAAGAAATTGACATAGAAGATTTTCATAGAAAATTGACTAAATCCACCCAATCTGAAAGAAAAAACTTTAATTCGAACTCCAATGCTTTGGTTGTTTTGCCTTTTTTCCCCAAAATCAGTCAGCAAGTTACTAAAATTTTAAAAAGGTTAGATTTCAATGTTATTTTTTCTCCTATCAATAAAATTGCTTTTTCAAATCTTAAGCACCCCATTGATCGCTTAGATAACTGGGGTATTTACCAAATTTCTTGCCAATGTGGTCTTTCTTATATTGGTCAGACTAAACGTGCTCTCAGTTTTCGTTTAATGGAACATAAAAGGTATGTCAAAAATCAAGAGCTTAAACGTTCCTCTATTGCTCAACATTGTTGGTCTTCACAACATAAGTTTAACTTTTCTTCAGCCACCATCATCCATAAATGTCCTTCCATTCTTGAACTTGATTTTTGGGAAGCTTACCACATCATAAAAATTTTTCACTCCTTAGTCAATGACTTATCTAGCACTCCTTTTTTATTCCAAGTATTTGGAAATCTTTAATTTAATACTTTTTTTTTCACTCGTTTTTAGTTTTTGTTTTACTTGTTCTCCGTTAGATGTCGCTACTTGTCCACCCAGTTAGTTTGACTGCTTTCTTCTCATTAGTTGCTTTTCTTTAGGCGGGATTGTTCACATAGCGGGTATATAAGCCTGCGTCTCTCTGTCTCTTTGCTCAGTTTTGCTATTTTTTAGCTCACTGAGTTTTGCACTGATGAAGAATCTCGATAGTAGATTCGAAATAGCTATTTGCTACCTTCTCATACTTTGTGCATTTATAATCGTTGGTTTTCTATCTTTAAACATTTGTGCACAAAGGCTTTATTTGCTATTTTAATGTATTTGGCTTCAACGGGCCTTGATTCCACTATTGCTGTTTTTATTTTTCTTCTCTTTGCTATGTCACAAATTAATAGATTTTGTAATTTACGGCTGAAAAAGTATAGGTTTTTGGAGCACTTAAATTTTTTACGTGACTGTAGACGCAAAAAAGTGATTCCTAGATTCATTTTAATACGTTGTAATTTATTTAATTCAAGTAGGATAGATAAGGTCTTATTTCGATCTAAATTAGTTCTTTTAAGGGCTTTGATTCAAGAGACTCTCCAGAAAATTGTTCATATAGAGCGCGAGTTATATTACTTACATATCTCTCTTGGTAATTCTCCTGATTTTGATTCTATAGACAGAATTTCATGGAATAGAGTCCTCAAAGCTTCTTCGATTCATTGCGCAGTTCTAAAAAGGAAATTTAATACGCTTTGTAATAATTCTTTCGCCAACAGCTCTATAAATTTACCTACTGTTAACAAAAATGCTGTTGTCAATCTTTCTAGTGTCGCTTTAAGTAATAATCAGCTAAATGCTCTAAAATTAAACAACAATTTCTCTGTTTCTGCTCCTCCTTCGTTACCCCGTCTGATTGCTCCTATTGAAAGAGCCTTTAAGCATAGCGCTATTTCTCCTTCTCAAAAAGAGTCTATTAGGCATCTTTTTCCCAATACTGTTGATTTCAATTCGAATGTTTATAAGCCAAATCTTAATAGTTCAGTTAAACATTGTGCAAAAAGTTTGTGTTCTGATCCGAATTTGATCATAACTAAGGCTGACAAAGGTGGTCAGATTGTTGTTCTTGACAAGTCTTCATATTTAGAAAAATCCCATAAATTAATTAATGATAGTCCCTATGTGGATATCCACAAAGACCCTTCCTCTAATGAAATTGATACTATCAAATCTGCCGTTAAGTCTTCACACATTATTCCTGCTAAATTAAAGAGGTCTCTTATTCCTTCAATTGCTCATTGTGCCAGGTTTTATGCTTTACCTAAGGTCCATAAACCTGACATTCCTTTTAGACCCATTGTTTCCAGTATCGGTACGGCTTCTTATAAACTTGCAAAATATCTTGTTTCCATATTTTCTCTTCTCTCAAGCAGTAATTCTTTCACAGTTAAGAATTCTTTTGAATTTGCTTAGAAACTTCACAGTTTTAAGCCACAAGGCCACATGATGGTTTGTTTTGATGTTAAATCATTATTTACTAATGTTCCAGTCGAAGGGGCTTTAGATTGCCTCAAGAAAAGGCTCTGTGAATTTCATTTTTCCTTTTTCGAAATCGAGAAGCTCATTCATCTAACTCATGCTTGCTTGTCTCAAAATACTTTTGTATTTAACGGGAATTTCTTTCGTATGATTGACGGTTTGGCTATGGGTAATCCTCTTAGTCCGACTTTATGCGATTTGTACATGCATTACTTTGAAATAAAATTGTTTGAAGTCTTAAAATTTCCGTTCTATATTCGTTACGTAGATGATATCTATGCTTTAGTTGAAGTAAATTCAGATATAAATCATATTCTCTCTGTCATGAATTCTATTGATTCTTGCATTCAATTTACTTTTGAAACTGAATCGAACAATTGCCTTCCTTTTCTGAATGTTCTTGTTATTCGCAATGAAGATAATTTTCAGACTACTGTCTTTCGCAAACCTTTTGCGGTCAGTCTTCCACCTCACAGATATTCTTCTCATCCTCCTAACCAGAAAGTTGCGGCTTTTAAAACTTTTGTTTTCCGGGCTTCCAATATTTGTTCAACTCCTCAGTTACTCAGTGATGAACTTAATTATCTAAAAGCTATTGCTGTTGATCGTGGTTATTCCCCTAATATTATAGATTCAATTCATAGAAAGTTGACTAAATCCACCCAATCTGAAAGAAAAAACTTTAATTCGAACTCCAATGCTTTGGTTGTTATGTCTTTTTTCCCCCAAAATCAGTCAGCAAGTTACTAAAATTTTAAAAAGGTACGATTTCAATGTTATTTTTTCTCCTGTAAATAAAATTGCTTTTTCAAATCTTAAGTACGCCATTGATCGCTTAGATAACTGGGGTATTTACCAAATTTCTTGCCAATGTGGTCTTTCTTATGTTGGTCAGACTAAACGTGCTCTCAGATTTCGTTTAATGGAACATAAAAGGTATGTCAAAAATCAAGAGCTTAAACGTTCCTCTATTGCTCAACATTGTTGGTCTTCACAACATAAGTTTAACTTTTCTTCAGCCACCATCATCCATAAATGTCCTTCCATTCTTGAACTTGATTTTTGGGAAGCTTACCACATCATTAAAAATTTTCACTCCTTAGTCAATGACTTATCTAGTACTCCTTTTTTTCCCAAGTATTTGGAAATCTTTAATTTAATACTTTTTTTCACTCGTTTTTAGTTTTTGTTTTGCTTGTTCTCCGTTAGATGTCGCTACTTGTCCACCCAGTTAGTTTGACTACTTTCTTCTCATTGGTTGCTTTCTTTAGGCGGGATTGTTCACATAGCGGGTATATAAGCCTGCGTCTCTCTGTCTCTTTGCTCAGTTTTGCTATTTTTTAGCTCACTGAGTTTTGCACTGATGAAGAATCTCGATAGTAGATTCGAAATAGCTATTTGCTACCTTCTCATACTTTATTTGTGCATTTATAATCGTTGGTTTTCTATCTTTAAACAAACTATGCTTATAAAAACACATCTTTTCTCCTATGCAACACGACGATGTAAAAATGGAAATTATGCAATGTTTACAAGTTTTAAAAATCGAAATTTTTATCGTCGTTGACAGCGTCTACATGACGTAAGCGTTATGCATAATGCGTTTGTCTTTTATAATTTAGACAATTGGCGTATAATAGTGTTTTATACTAATTCTATACAATTGGATTTTGCCCATTCTCTGAATAACTGGAATGATTACGTTATTACCTTTAAATGAAAAATTTATATGAAAGACAACAAAGTTTCATGACGCTGCAATTTCGAGTTTTTCTCGGAAAACAAATTTCTATTTTATATTGAAATTCTAAATTACATAAATTTCTCACCAAAGGTTAAACAGTAGCTTTGAAAATTGTATTTTAAAGCAGTAATTCCGCGACTAGCTCGATAACTGCAAATGTTATATTCATAGAGTAAAAAATCTTTTCGCAAAAGAAATGATTTTCCAAATGAAATGATTATGCAAAGTATTTGTTGATTGAATGCGAAAAATAATAATAGCGTTTTTACGAAAAAAAAGAGTTTATAATTATATATTGTGTAAATTCGCTTAATGTGTCACTCTAGATACAATGAAATTTAAATAAATTTTTGTTATGCTATGAAAGTATTTTTTTTTTTCTAAAATAGACTATTTTAAAAAACTAGCCACTTCATTCCTGATGTAGCCTATAGGCTACATATTCTTACCATTTTTTTCCTATCAATTAATAAAGTTAAAAAAAAGAGAAATTTGTTTGAATAGAGCTTAATAAGTAGCAGAACTAAACAAAATATCAATTTGTTTCTTTTAACGCAACTGATATCATCATATATTTCACCTTTTTATTTTATGAAATTTTGGAATTGGAAGTATGGCTTTAGGGATAATATTTAAGGAAATAGCGTATTGTTTCGATATTTATGTATCATACAGTATATTTTATAATCATCTATATGCGATAGCGATGATAGATATAAAGAAAAATCATATTTGAAAATTATTTTGAAAACTGCAAGTATCACTAAATTACGATAGATTTTTTAAACAAACTGTAATTATAAAAACACATTATTTTCCTATGCGACGCGACGGTGTAAAAATGGAAATTTTTCAATGTTTAGAAATTTTAAAAGATGAAATAATTGCCGTAAACTCGTCCTTAAAAAACGAAATTTAATCGTCGCTGCCAACGTCTAAATGACGTGAGTGTTACGCATAACACGTTTGTCTTTTATAATTTAGACAATAAGCGTATAATAGTGTTTTACGATAATTCTATTTAATTGGATTTTGCTCCTTTTTCGAATAACAGGAAAGATTAAAAATTAACTTAAAATGTAAAATTTGCATCAACGATAATAAAGTATCATCACACTGCAATTTCGAATTTTTCATGGAAAACTAATTTATATTTAATATTGAAACTATAAATTACATAAATTTATCACCAAAAGTTAAACCGAGGCTTTTGAAAATTGCATTTTAAAGCAGCAATATCACGACTAGTTCGACAACAGCAAACATTATATTCCTGTTATTATAAATCTTTTCATATATAATACAGAGCGCTCATACATTAACGGAAATTCATTTACTCCGTCAAATCGGCCCGGCGAAAACTTTACTAAATTCACAGTTAATCTTATCACGACGTAACAATAACCATTATTAGTATCAAAGAAAGTAGTTCGGAATAATACTTTCTGATGCTAATACACGTTTATTGTTCAAATCCTTCCTGAAATTTGAACTATCCGGTAATTCCTATTCGCATTCCGTAAGTAAAGTCGTTTATGATAAAACGTTATAATTTATTCTGTCATATTTAATTTCGTAAATGTTATTTAACGCTTTTTAAAATTCATAAAAACGTGGTACTGAGTGCTCAAGAGGAAGAGATAGGGAAGAAATGATCTTCAAAATGCAATGACTATGCAAAGTATTTGCTGATTGAATGCGAAAAATAATAACAGTGTTTGACGAAAAAAAAAATCGCTTATGATTATATATTGTACAAATTCGCTTAATGTGTCACTCTGGATACATTGAAATAAATATCTGGATAAATACTTTTTATGCTATGAAAGTATTATTTTTTAAATGAAGTCTATTTTAACAAAGCCAACTTACTTCTTTTCTGATGTAGCCTATAGGCTACGTATCCTTATCATTTTTTTCTGTCGATAAATAAAGTTTAAAAAAAGAGAAATTTGTGTGAATAGAGCCTAACAAATAGCATAACTAATGAAAATAGCAATTTGTTTTTTATAAAGTAACTCAGGTCATCATCTTTTGCACCTTTTTTTTAATGAAATTTTGAAATTGGAAGTGTGGGTTTAGCGGTGAAACAGCCTCTTAGTCGATATTTATGTATCATACTGTATATTTTGAAATAATCTTTACGTGATAGCAACGATAGATATAAAAAAATACATGTTTGAAGCTTATTTGGAAAACTGTAAATATCAGTAAATTGTGATAGATTTTTGAAACAAACTGTACTTATAAAAACTTTTTTTCCCCATATGCGATGTGGAGGTCTTAAAATAGAAATTTTGCAACATTTAGAAGTTTTAAAAATTGCTGTACAAATCGAAATTTAATCGTCGTTGAATGACATCAGCATTATGCATTTTACGTTTGTTTTTTAAAATTTAGA
The DNA here is from genome assembly GCA_964019185.1 of Maratus speculifer. Taxonomy (NCBI): domain Eukaryota; kingdom Metazoa; phylum Arthropoda; class Arachnida; order Araneae; family Salticidae; genus Maratus; species Maratus speculifer. The sequence goes on from OZ025295.1 coordinate 288,524,063, forward strand.
CAAGAGACGTATAATCGGGTTTTATGCTAACACTATATAATTGGATTTTACTCATTTCTGAATAACTTGAATGAATACGTCTCACATTAAAATGAAAAATTTATATCAAAGAAAATAAAGTATCATCACACTGTAATTTTGATTTTTTTCTTGGAAAACACATTTATATTTCATGCTGAAATTCTAAATTATATAAGTTTCTCCCCCAAAGTTTAAACAGTAGCTTTTGGAAATTGTATTTTAAAGCAGTAATTCCGCGACTAGCTTGATAACGGCAAATATTATATTCATAGCGTAATAAATCTCTTTAGGTGTAACACAGAGCGTTCAAACATTAACGGAAATTTCATTTACTCCATGAAATCGACCCAGCGAAAACTTTAGTACACTCTCAGTTCATCTTATCACGACGTAACAATAACCATTATTAGTATCACCGAATGTAGTTTGGAATATTACTTTCTAATGCTGATGCCCGTTTATTGTTTGAACCCTTCCTGAAATTTGAACTGTCCGATAATTCATATTTGCATTCCATAAGCAAGGCCATTTATAATAAAACGCTATGATTTATTCTGTCATATTTAATCTGGTAACTGCTATTTAACGCTTTTTAAAGGGCATAAAAAACGTGATACTGGAGTGTTCAAGAGAAAGAGATGGGAAAGAAAGGATCTTTGGAATGAAATGATTATGCAAAGTATTTGCTGATAGAATATGAAAAATAATAATAGCGTTTGAAATGAAAAATATCGCTTATGATTTATTGCATAAATTCGTTTAATACGTCATTCTGGATACAATGAAATTAAAATAAATCCTCGTCTATGTTAAGCCATGAAAGTAACTTTTTAAATGGAGAGTATTTTAAAACATTAAGAGAGCACAGGATTTTTAATTTGTCGAAACGATCAAAAACATTGCCTTTTATAAAGTATGAAATCACAAATAATATGCAACTAAGATCTTTTACATCTCCCTTTCGCCAAAAGTTTACATTCTTAACTATATAAACCAGAAAAATAAATGTTATAGAAACAAAATTAATATTTAAATTTCTAATTAAAAATTGATTTCATTAATACTTGAATTAAAATCATTATTTGTTGCACGCATGATAAAACTCTAAATTATGCGTATAGATTTTTTTGAACAATATAGAATTATAATACACATTCTTTTAAATTAAAATCAAAGTATACACAAAATGTATTGTTTAAAATATAACTTTAGCACATAATAGAAACAAAAATTAAAAAAAAAATATTAATTTTCTTTTCGATATTTTAGAATGAGAAAAAAATTGCATTTTTTTTTCGTTTTAGGATGTAGACTATGAAGAAATGTACATTTGGTTAATATTTTAAAGCTGTTGTTCAGATAGTTTGGAAGAAATAGTACGCATAAATTCCAAATTTTCTAATCTGAGAAATCATGTTTGAAAGTTTCATTATCCAAGGACCTTCAATTATACACACCGTCCATAAATGATTATAACGCATAAATAATGCTGTTTATTTTGTATGAGGTTTTTCGCATATTCTTGAAAAAGGTTTAAAAAATCCAGAAGAAATCACAGAAACGTAAATTTGATTTTTGAAAATTTAAGTGTACTGTGCCGCTTTAATTATTGAATTTCCTATAATATACAATTTCCATAAAAGAACGTCCCCGTTCCAATGGTATATTAGAACTGTTTAATTTAGACAATTTAAAAACAAATCATACATCAAATTGCTGATAAACTAAAAAAAGATTTTCCTACAAATGTTCAATGCGTGTACCTATAGGTATATCGCACAAATCCGGTCTAAAGTCCAATTCTTTCCGCCCCACCAGTGGCCGCGAGGTTCTGACCTCCAAAGTGGTAGACGGTAGGTGCTGAGTTCGAATCCAATCGCGACCATCGGCCGAACTGTTCGGAGTTTTCCGTGGTTTTCTTCGAACCTTGCGTAAATACGGATAGGTTCCCTTAGAAAGACCCCCACGGAGGGCATCCCACCCCATAGGGCCTATATCCCATAGCGTAGATAATTGGCCGACATACATACAAAAAAAAAAAAAAAAACAATTCTTTCCACATTTCCACTTAAAACGTCTGGGGAAGAGAAGCAATAGCCTCTTCAATTTTCTGCCTCAAATATGCCGCAACATTAGGTAGCGATGAAACGTTGACACTATCTTTTACAAAGCCGAAAAGTAAAAGAAAATGCATGGATCTAACAGCTTTTAAATACAGTGGACTCTCTCTATCTGAATACTCTCTAATGTGATCACCAGGTATTATGGACAAATTGCTAAACTTAACAAAAGATGAACTCTCTGTGTTCTGAACATCCCACTATTAGAAACATTACTTTTGGTCCCCATTTCTACTATGCCTCTCTGTAAACTGAGCATGTGTTTGCAATGTGAATTTGATTTCCCATAATGGAAATTCGGAGAAACTAAGGAGAAGAATAAAAAGGTTGAACGATCTCGATTAAAAAATAAATAGACAAAATCACAGCTAGATTTTAAGCATGCAATTGGAGCTGTAATTTGTTAGAATTCTTCAGGTAAAATCTTCAGTAAAATGTTGGTGAACCTGTTGTCACATTGCTGTCAGCTGCCTCTTGTAAAAGAAGTCATTTTATGATTTTTTTTAATTAGAAAATGTAAATATTTAGTTTTTGATTAGTTGGAGACAATTACGATAAGTTAAAATAATCCACTTCCACCTTGCTCATTTTATATCATAGATCTATATGAATTATTGTTAATCATAGCTTACGCATGATATTTTAAAGATAAATTTTTGAATTTTCGGCTGATTTCTTCGATTGACCAACTTATGGGAAAAAGGCAATTAAAGAAACTATTTGCTTATAGTTTTGTTGTTATTTAATTTCGGCAGATTTCATTTTTGTCTATGATAGGACATTCGTTAAGGGTTATAGTAACCATGTTCATCATTTCTAAAACTTAAAAGGAAGTAAATACAATAAAAACCCCTTAGCGCCAACTTTATTTAATCAACTACTGGCTTGGCCAGCCTATATAGTCGTAGTAGTAATGTACTTCCAATTTTTCTCTATTATGAACTGTCGAATAACCTGAACATTTTTAGTTGGTCTCATGAGTGTTCCTAATAGGGAGAGTCCACTGTATGCAACCAACCGTTAATTTGCTCATGTGGCACTGCATGCAAATCATAACAGATTGGGTGTTCACATACTCGCGCATGCGCTTATCTAAAACTGTTCGGGTTACTCTTCATGTGTGACCCTGAACCATTATTCTACAATGATCATAGTTGATATTGCGTGGAAGGTTCAATAATTATCGTCCCTAGTGGATATAAAATATTTGTACTACGATAGTTGATGTGGAATATCGAAGCCTATAATGTCTTAGATGCTATATGCTCAATTTCACAACCTGCTATATTAACATACTTTTGGAGGGAGGAGTGAATTTTTAAAGAGTTCTTAAAGGAGTGGGGGTGAGGGGGAAAGGCTGGTTGGCGCATATAAGACTAGATTTGTGTCAGTGGGTGAGACGTGGTTACATCACTATGATCCCTAGTGAAACGATAGCAGCCACGTCTCATCCTCTGTCACAAATCTAGCTCCATAAGCTCCAAACCAGTCTTTCACTCCATCCCTCCCTCTTCATCCCTTCCTTCAAAAATATGTTAATGTAGTAACTGTGGCTCTGAAATTGAGAATATAGGTATTTAAGGTATTAGGCTACGATGTTCCTCAACAACCATCGCAATGCAAATATCTTATATACAATAGAGACAATAATTGGTGAACTATTCTCGTATTTTAATTTATGACTGGGACATTATATTATGGACACTATGTATATTTTATAAATTCGTTTAATGTGTCATTTTGGAAACGATGAAACTTAAATAAATCCTTGTCCATGTTATGTCATGATAATAATTTTTAAATAGAAGAATATTTTAAAAAGTTAAAGTATTGGTTTTCATATAATATTAAATTACACAAAGCATATCGCTCAATTCATCAGAAAAAAATTATAAATAAATTAAACATCTAAGATGGATGATGTCGTCTTACTCATTATGTTGCCCAGTGCTTAAGCAAAATACTCTATAAAATTATAAGTAGAAGGATGTTAAAAACAAAGATATTCGAATTCATTCTTTAGAAATTTTAAATTATTTTAAGGGGTGGAAAGAGGTACCTAATCCTTATCCACACGCTGTGAATATACTTCTCAAATAATTTTAATTCCCAACTGTCGAAATTGCACAACAATTATTGAGCAAATATTTTGATTTTAATAAAAGAGCTGGAATTCGGTTTTATTTATTATTTTTTGAGATACTGTTTAGTAAAAAAATTTTCAATAGTCTGTTTATAAAAATGGGGTATAATTATGGAATTATGCTTGCTAAAACAAAAATTTACGTAAAACGAAATTTTTTCCAGTTCTATGTGATTCCATCTTAGCAGATTTGATTGCATATTTAGGCATTACTTATTATGATAAAAATCTGTTTAAATGGAACTTTTCCTGTTGCTTGTGATTCCTTCTTACCAGGAAACTAACCCAGTAGTGTAATAATGAAAAAAAAATCTAAATAAGAAGCAATAGAAAGGGCATATTGAAACTTATTTTTTGACACTTAAATTATAGGCCCTCTCCTCATTGTTATCGTGATAAAAAGCTTTAAATTTGCAAAATAAAACATCTAGTACTAAGAAGGGAAGGAGTCAGCCAGAGAGCGAATCAATTCATAGTGTAAAACAGTAGTAGTTTTACTTATTATCAATTAGAAGTTCTTTATGTAAATTATGCACTTATTCAGTTTTTAGTATTATTTTGTGATGCATTCAAATACATCAGTGCTGCATTAAGAAATGTTGACTGCACAAAACTGCCAAATGTGTGGAACGAATTTGATTAAAGATTTGGTGTTTTCCGTGTCATAAAACGTTTGCACACCGAACATTTCTAACTGACAAAAATCTTGGGATATTCTCTTTTATTTTCCTATATCACTAATAATAATATGTGCAATAGTTTTGAAAATATAAATTTTCCAAAATCCGGTCATTTATTCGTGCTAATCCTGCATATATCGGTAATGTGAGTAAATATGTTTCAATACACTCTTTCGATTGCTGTTTACTTAGATTTTTTTTTCATTTTCGCACTAAAGTGTAGTTTTTTGGTTAGAAAATTTTACTGTATCTCAGTCCCCTCCGAAATGATAAGTCTAGATACACTCTATTGCTTAAAAGGGCTCTTCACTCATCTGAAAAAAGCTGCTCGTTAATGCTAAATCTATAGGCATGCTATTTTTAAATTTCTCATTTAAATTGGAATACTTTTAAACGATTTTTTTTCAAAAAGATAGCTGAGCTTGATCTATAATAAAAGCTCATTGTTATTGTTTTCGATTTTGGTTGCAGATTTTTTAATAAAATTACTTTTAGTTTCAAAGTCGGTTCCGAGAGTATAAGTACCTTTATTAAAAAAATTCTGCAATCGAAATCGCAAAAAATATTAAAAAAGCCATATTAGAGATCGTTATCAGCTATCCTATTATAAAAATCGTTTAAAAATATTCAAATTTAACCATAGGTTTAAAATTAGCGAGCATGTGTTTTCATGTGAGAAAAGAATCTCCTTGGCCAACAATTTCCAAACTTTACTACGCGATCCACCTTTAAGTAATATGTAAGTAATATATATTAAGTAATACATATATGTATATATACAGTGTGTTTATAAAGTCCCGGACCTATTTTGATGCTTAATAACTCATAAAATAATAAAGATAGTTTAAAATTAATAACATAGATGGTTAGATAGACTCAAAAAGTTTCATGACCTTTGTCAATGAACTTCCACGTGTCTTCCCTTCGTCGCACAGAGAATATCAAGTCAATAGTCAATTTAACGCCAGGTAGAGGCAAGCATATCGGCATCCACAGAGCTATTGGGGTTGTAATTCTGGCTTTTAAGTCATCAATGTTCGACACTCTCCTCCTGTAAACATTGTCCTTTACAAATTCCCAAAGGAAAAAGTCCAGCGGCGTTATATCAGGTGATCTAGGTAGCTAAGGAATTGGACCTCCTCGCCCAATCCATCTTACACGAAAATGGTCATTCAAAAAAGTACGAACAATGGTACCCCAATGAGGTGGTGCACCATCTTGTTGCAAAAAGCCATGTGGCTGAAGCTATTCTAGTTGTGAAAATATGAAGTTTTCCAACATGATGGTGCACCACCTCATTGGGGTACCATCATTCGTACTTCTTTGAATGACATTTTCCAGGAAGATGGATTGGGCGAGGAGGTCCAAATTCCTTGGCTACCTATATGGTGATATAATATATTGGGTGATATAATGCCGCTGGACTTTTTCCTTTGGGGATTTGTAAAGGACAATGTTTACAGGAGGAGAGTGTCGAACATTGATGACTTAAAAGCCAGAATTACAACCCCAATAGCCTCTGTGGATGCCGACATGCTTGTCGCTACCTGGCGTGAAATTGATTATCGACTCGATATTCTCCGTGCGACGAAGGGGGCACACGTGGAAGTTCATTGACAAGGATCATGAAACTTTTTGAGTCTATCTAACCATCTATGTTATTAATTTTAAACTATCTTTATTATTTTATGAGTTATTAAACATCAAAATGGGTCCGGGACTTTATAAACACACTGTATAGATATATTTTTTCCCCGATCCATTCAATATAAGATTGTATATCAGAATTTAAATTTTAATATAACCTCTATAAAAATTAGATATCATCTTCTACAAAAAGGTAAATTTTCATAAAAAAGATTCACTCATTAACATTCGCTGCGATCCACAGGTTGAAAGGCTCTGCTCTTTACCACAAACGGTCGAACTCCCCCGCTCGGCTCTTCACATTTTTACAAGAAATATCAGTTATACTTCTTTATTTTTTGGCTTCATTTTGTTTGAAATTTTTTTCTGAATTATTTAATCTTTTTGGAAGTTTGAAGTTAAGGCAACATTTTTTGTTCAAAATTACTAGGAGTGAAATACCAGGCTTTGTACAGACTTTATCAGCAGGTAGAGTGTGCAAAATCTTCCAATTTCGACATCAGTATTTTTAAGAGCATATAAAATTTTACCCAATCATCTTTTTAAATTTCAGCATTTAACGGAAAAAAAGTTTCTTAGAAAGAATGATGCATGCAAAAATACAAAGAAGCGTAAGGTTAAGTTTGAAAATCAAAATTACTCTCTGTCAATGAAAGGCTTCGAACAGACGATTTTTAATCTTTTCTTGTGGCGACACGGTTTTTTTTTTATATTTAATGAGTTTTAAAGGAAAGGGACTGATGTCCTGCAAAACAGGAATCTTTTCCTCAAGCAGGGTGGATCTCTTTATCTCCTAACCTGTTGTTGATTCTCCTCCTTCTATTGTGAATAAACCACAGAGCAGCCCTGGACAAAAGCTTTCCTAGAAAACGGGAAAAGTATATTAAAAGAAACATGTTCTTGTAGTTTTATGACCAACAAAGATTTTATTTTCTAAATCCCGGCTATAATCTATAATCTAATATAATATTTTCTAAATACTTGCCGGCTGGCCAGAACAAAAAACGCAAGTATACGTCTATTTGAGGCTTAACCACGTGAGGGACAAGCAATTGTATTTCTGTAATGTTGAATTACCATCGGAAATTTGAACAAAAATTATTTCAAAATAAGGAAATTCATTTTTCACCAAAGTTATATCAGTAAAACTTAATTAACTCCTTCGGGTCTGGTGTACTATTAAAGTACATGTCTTTTCATCGATTATTAGTTTTTCTTAACAATTACTCAGTTATTCTCTACATAAAGAAATGATAGTATATGGCTATGCCTTTCTTATTATGACTTCATTTATGTCTTGACATTCTGTAATAATAATAAGAATAGAAGTTTGATCAATTTTCTTTGCACCATTGGCAATTCCTTTTTTTATACAGATATTTAACTCTTTAAATTTGAAATATGAGTTACTTTTCGGAACCAATCATATATGATAAAACGCAAAAAAAAAAACATTAAATAATTGTAATACCCTCTCAAATCCTATTGTAAAACGAAAATTTTCCAATGTCTTAAAAAATTTTTCCTTCAAAAATTCGCATTACCATATAAATATGAATTGAATAGTGCACAAAATAAGTACATTCGTAAGACTTCGGACAATGCGGTAATTTTTAAACTTCAGTAAGTCTATTTGGATAACTACGGTAAACGCTATTAAAATAAAGGTAATTTTGTTCTCAAAACGGAAAAAAAATTGAACCCGAAAGGGTTAAAAGTTTCTGGTGCAAATCTTATTTAATATTAGATGGGATAAAATGTATCCTACCGCCTCTCAAGGGGTAATTGATGCTGTTCGCGAAAGTGGAATATCTGGTAATGGGGGTTTTCTATTGTTAAAGGTTAGTATATAGCTGATGAACTAGACTAGAAAATTAAGGCAGGATATTGAAATAAAAATGCTTGCCATAAAACAAGGATTATTTATAATTACCATGGAAAATTAGTTTTATTCTTCAATGTTGAAAACTATCACTGTATTACACAATTTTATAACTGAAAATTAAAAATAATAATAACTTTCCGAAATTGCATTACGAAGCAATAATTTCCCATATAATTGAACAACAGAAAAAATATCCATATCTGACCATATCTGACAGCTAACAAAAAGCTCCAACATTAATAAAAACAGGATAGCAAAAAGTTTGGTTCAAAATTTATTTCATGATAACATAACATTAACCATTATTATCGATGAAGGTAATTTTAGATTTCATTTTTTAATGCTAATACTCGTTTATTCTTAAAATCCTTCTTGAAAATTGAACTATCCGATAATTCCTATTCGAATTCCATAAGTAAAAGACATTTATACTGAGTTATAATTTATTCTGTCACATTTAATTTCGTAAAATGTTACTTGGCGTACATAAAAAGGCATAAAAACGTGATACTGAGTGCAGCAGTGGAAAAGATTATAAAGAATCGATTCACACAATAAAACGATTGTGAAGTTATTTACTGTATAAATGAGAGAAAATAATAGTATTTAAGAAAGAAGAATTCGTTTGTATTCGAGTATTTCTCTGTGTAAAAAGTATGACTATGCATTGAATAAATTCCTTTGATACGTCAATCGGAAATTATGAGAATTGTTGTACTTGTTTAAATTAGTTATTTAAAGTGTTGAAGTGTGACGTTGTAAGTTAAACTTGGTGTTATAGGTTGAAATAAATTATTCTTTGATCCCCAATAGCTTTGTATTTGATGCGGGGAACGACTTCACATTATAGTATTCGATTGTGAATACAACGCCAGATTTGCAGCAGGGCATTCGGGGATGGGCCCAGGGCTCCGGATTTTAAGGGGCCCTCAAATGCTACTGAAGGTTTTTCAATTATTGTACACTGTACAGTCTGATGTAGTTTTAATAGCCAATCAAAAGTAAGTTATTGATTATCATATTTATTTTTGAAGGATATTTTAAAGTCAGTAATGGTTTCTTTAGTAACTATACATTTTTCTTTTTTTCACTCAATCCCCTTGTAATTATCGGTGCAAGGGGGTCCTTGTATGCATCGATGTCCAAGAAAACCCAGATTTGTAAATCAGTTCCTGTGTAAATATTCCTAACATCAAGAATCGCATACGGCAAGAAACCACATCATAAGTATTACACTCACAACATCATTAAAATAAATTGTTTCACAGCTTACTTAAACGTTACGTTTTTGAGTTAAACCAATTTTAGCTAATGAAAAATAAATATAAAAAGTATATAAAAATAAATAAATAAATAACTTACTTAAAGAAAACTCAAAGATTGGCTACTGCCACACCGAGGGGTCCGGGTTCGAATCCAGGGTAAGACATGGATGGTGTGTTTCTCCCTTTGTAGTGTATTAAATATGTAAAGGATAATAAAATAGTTCTGTATTGTCGTTGTCTCTGTGTAATGGATCATTCGAGGAAAAAGCCATAGTAGTCCGGGAGCCGACCGTCGATTTACCTATGTATCGAGTAAAAGGACCGGACATACATCAAAATGTAGGTCTCAATGTGCACATTAAGAATATCATTGTCTGCCAGGTCCTATCCTGCCGGAACGCAAGGCAGCCGCACTTTTATGACGTCAAGTTTGAGTGTTTACCTATGTATCGAGTAAAAGGACCAGACATACATCAAAATGTAGGTTTCAATGTGCACATTAAGAATATCACTGGCTGCCACAAACATCAAAATGTAGGTTTCAATGTGCACATTAAGAATATCACTGGCTGCCAGGTCCTATCCTGCCGGAACCCGGTGGCAGCCGCGCATTTATGACGTCAATTTTGTGTGCTTACCTATGTATAGAGTACAAGGCCAAGACATGCATCAAAATGTAGTACCGACAGGATTGGACCTCGCAGACCGTGCTATTCATAATGTGCACTTCCATACCAACATTTCGATGCAGCTCGATACATTGGTAGGCACTCTTAAGGAACGTTATAAAAGCCTGCGCAAGGTTCCTACATGGTTGGACCTGGCAGCCAGTGATATTCTTAATATGCACATTGAGACCTACATTTTGATGTATGTGGCAGCCAGTGATATTCTTAATGTGCACATTGAGACCTACATTTTGATGCATGTCTTGGCCTTGTACTCGATACATAGGTAAGCACACAAAATTGACGTCATAAAAGTGCGGCTACCACCGGGTTCCGGCAGGATAGGACCAGGCAGACAGTGATATTCTTAATGTGCACATTGAGACCTACATTTTGATGTATGTCCGGTCCTTTTACTCGATACATAGGTAAATCGACGGTCGGCTCCCGGACTATAGCTGCTATAGGCTTCAAAGCAAAACCAAATCAAACTCAAAGATTTCACTACAAAAGCCTCGCAAAGGTCTTGTGGATTTAATTTTTTTATAATGGTGTAACAGGATGACTGCCTTACCCAGGCCCGTAGCCAGGATTTCCTTTCGGGAGGGGCTCAAATCTAGAATTTTTTTTCTAACCTGAAAGTAATAATCTCCCTTATTTAAAGTGTAAAAATATAATTTAGGATAAACCTAAGGAACCTGATGCTTGATGTCTCTGTTAAAAATTCTTTCGTATTGTTTCAATTTCTGTTAAAATTTTCGGTTTTCAGAAGCTCTTCCAGTTTCCAAATCAATTTGGAAACTGCAGTGTTTTTTTTCTGGGGGGGGGGCTGCAACAAAAATTATAAATCACATACTAACAATGCTTGGGATAAGCCTCATGTATCCTATGAGAGAAAAAATGCCAAAATATTGAAATGCAATAAATAATTTGAATATATTAGAACACAGGATCAATATTACCATGCGAGTGTCTCGTATTAGAAGCGAGGGGTCTTATTCCATAGATGAAATTAATTACACTTTTTCCCCCGAAAAGAAAAAAAAATTAATTGCAATAGATACATGTAATCATAACAATTATATTTCATATTCTCTGATTACAATAATTATAAATGCAACTGAGCAATCTTCGTGACTTCTTGTCAGTCGTGAGGCTCATTATCTTATCAGGGTTTACTGTAGTATAAATCGAATGGAAATCATTGCAAGACCATTCAGTATTTCGTCTACCATAACGCTTCGAGACAAAGATTTAATTTTTTTCACGTCGTAGGCCTTCCACACTTGCTTGTTACCAGAATCAAGATTGTCAGAAAGTATTTTATCATATTGTAATATATTGCAATACAGTACTCCAAAGTGTTAAGAACTCTGTGTATGTGACAACATTGGTAATCATCTCATATCATAACTCATATTCAGTTTTCACTTAAAACATTGTCACCTTATCGTTAAAATATTGATAGACCGGGAGCCGACAGCACAGGCAATCACCTCATTGCGTTCACGGCCGAAAATCTAGAATTAGTTAAATTTCGATTCTCATATTAAAACGAAATCGGTCTGCCACGTCATATCTTGGTGGGGAACACCTAAAAAATCGAATTTAGCGGTTGACTCATAGGTTTACCATTATGTTTTCCTGCTTCTAGTCTGCCATGTTTTCACACTTTTGGTTTTGGGTGCAGGAAAGGACAATGGCAAACCAACAAGTCAATCGCTAAAATCGGGTTTTTAGATGTTTTCCACCAATTTATGTCTTAGAAGACCATTTGCGTTTTAATATACGAATCGAAATTTAATTTATCCTAGATTTTTATCCGTAAACTCAATGAGGTGACTGCCTATGCTGCCGCCGCCCAATATATGAGGGAAATTATCAAATTTGTTTGCTTTTTACAGGAAGCAAATCCTGGAAGAAATGCTTGGAAATCTATTATGATGTCTTCATTCGAAATGAAGCTTTCATTCAAATTTTTAATAAGACTTTCTACTTAGGGATTAATATAATCCGGTAATACTCTTCAGCATAGGTCATTCGAGGATTTGCACGTGTTGCATGTCTAAATATTAATCTTGGTATCTTTATTTCATTTCTAATGAAGTCTTCCCGAAATTTTGAAGCAGAATTAAATATCTCATAAAAGCTTTCCATTATATTTTCTTTGTGCTTTTGTAAAATAATAGGGACATCTTTAGCATAATTTCTAGTCAATATCATATCACGAAATTTTTTTGGAAGAACTGACAACAACTTTGTCAGACTGCTTGTGGAAAGCTTGTCACAAAGAACCAAGCTTATTTAAAAAACACTCGATGACTTCCAAGAAAACTCTACTATTGGAAATGTATTTTCATGTGTTTTCCTGAAATATTTTCTAAGCGAATGCAAATGCATTTAACATTGTATACATAGTAACAGCTCAACGAAAGTTAATATGTTTTCATGCCTTTCGACAAATCTTCTATTGCGAAAATAGATTTTTTTTTCCTAGGACAGATGATGAAATTGTTTTTTGAAGGAATAAATTTACTATTGATTGATTTTATAAAACATTTGTCACTTCATTCCACATTTCACTTCGTTCGTTCCAATACAGTTTCGAATGGCAGGAATCAACATGATGTTGAACAATGCAAATTTAATCTGTGGCTTGCATAATGGATCTTTCTAATTTTTGGATTCTTTTGACGAATTCTACATTGGACTTCACTAACAGGAGCAAAAAGATTGGCTACCACGTCATATGTTTGTGTACGAAACCCTACATATGGGTAACCAAACCTAAAATTGATAATTCATCTAAAGACAACGAAACTTTTTTTTAGCTAGACTACTCTGTGACCAGAGATGTAGTGGAAGATATACGGGGGTATACGTCGTATACCCTCTGAATTTTTTTGAGGAACACCGTATACCCTCTGTTTCCCAAGAAAGCTGTAAGTATACATACTCTAGGGCAGGGGTGCACAACCTCTGGCCCGCGGGCCAAAATTTTACCACTATTTTTATGCAGAATAATTTTCCTTATAGTAATGACAGAAACTTTGAGATTAAAGAAAAGAAACTCCGCTTTTCAAATATTCTGGTGGCAAACGATTTTCTGGTAAAAAGGTTGTGCATCACTGCTCTAGGGTATACCCTCTGTCTTGAGCTTATACCCTCCGCTTAGACCTCATACCCTCTGTTGTTTTTACGACTACACGACTTTCTGTGACATTTTTTTTCTATTAAAGATTCATATGCAAACTATTTAAAAGCAAAGTTCTCCAATGAAAAGTGGGGTACGTCAACGGAAGGCCTTGATTTTTCAATATCCTATCTTTTTTCTTTGTAACATTCCTTTTCAGAATTTTCTGCTACTATAAATAATTTTTAATAAAAAGCCTTTTACACTTACAACGTCATTTTAAAAATATATGTTTTTAAATTGTCATTTAAACATATTACATTATAGGTGGATAATTATTCCTTGATGGACAAGCTGTCTAATATTGTCTGTCTAATATTGAATTCACATCGAAAAAATTGAAGCATTTTGTTTTAAAATAAGAAAAGGCAATTTTTCAACATTTTGCCGCCAAAGCAAAATAATAATAATAATAATAATAATAATAATAATAACATTTCTTTAAAAGTTTCTGGAGAGAATCTCGTTTAAATTAGCTGGGATAAAATATATTCTGTCGCCCCCTTAGAGATTAAAGCTTTTAGCTTCTTTCTTTACAAAGCATTTTAACAGTGGGTAACTCTTAAGTTTTCATTGCATGCGTGATGTAAATTAAGGATAGAGAAAAGTAAGAGTCATCATAACGTGCAAGTAAATATTTTATATTTTACTTCTAAAGTTAACATACGCCATACTCGTATTCCACTTACTTTTCCTTGATTAAATTATGATATGGAATTACACTTATCAAATTTTACTGTACATAAAGATAGTTAAATTTGCGCTTTAAGAAGAACTTATATTTTTATTGGTAGATACGAATAAAGAACAATATATCCAAATAATATATAACGGGAGATTACAGTAACTATCTAACTATATTTTTATAACTAAACATGCATGCATACTTTAAATGTAACGGAAGATAGAAACAAGGAAAACATTGTCGATTTTTACAATCATTAACGATAACTTTGAAATTAATTTTTTAACATTCGGGAGGGGCTTCAGCCCCCTTAGCCCCCTCCCTGGCTACGTGCCTGGCCTTACCTAAATTATAGAATCTATAGGTGGCGCTATTGCCACCTACGGCAAAATATCTTGAGATATTTTGCCTTCCTTTCTAAAAAGACATGAAATGAAGTGAAGTAATTTAGTTTTCAGTTAAGGTGTAAGATTGGAGTGTGTGTTCGATATACATCTCTCTTAGAGATGTTCATTGTGCTAAGGAATTTTTATGAATATTCAATTGATTGAGTTGCGCTCGTCTTGCGATTTGTATATAATGTGATATGTGTTGTGTCGTCTACAATAAAATGTGACTGTAACATCTCTGTTCTATATTTTAAGTACCGAAAAACATCCCACAATGGTTTTTACGTAATTGTTGAGGTTATTGTAAACAGGCAACTGACAATTGCTTAGTAATAATTATATTCACATTTTGTAATTCACTCAGATGAATATGAATACGAATCCTTTACTCAGCTAATTTTAAATACAGTAATTCAACTACTAATAAATAAGTTGAACAACGAATTTAATTGAAATATTACTATGTATATTAATTACATGAATTATTAGCTATTTCATATTCGATTAATTACGATTGATATAATCATTCCTTACTAAAGACTTATAAAAAATATTATTTTATAAAAATATATTTTATAAAATAATGATATATATACTTATAATAATTATAATATATATGCTTATAAAAATATATTTTATAAAAATAATTTTAGAATTCATACTTATATCTTTTAAACATATTTTGATGATAAAACTGGCGTTGAGGAATTTTTTTCAACACATTAAAGAAGGAAAAATGCTTTAAAATTTCTGCTCCATTCCTGAAGATGTAAAATACTTAAAATAATTTAAGGCTGTAACTTTACCATTTGCGATGTTTTACAAAAGCTTTATCTTTAAAACGCACCCTAGTAAAAGAATTTATAAAATAATCATGATCTAAACAGTTACTTTTTTCATTTCCAATTCACACTACTGTTTTTTTCATCTTGCACAATTACAATTCCTTTTTATCAATGAATTACATCCTATCTTTTCTATCAAGTGAAATAAGGAAATTGTCCTCACGCATTTCAGATGGCGATAAAAAAGGGTTATAAGATTAAATATTAAGCAATAAATAACAGATTATGGATGTTCTTACTTAAGGAATGCAAATTGGAAACTTTTCAACATATTTATTTCGAAAAGCATGTTGGAGAAAGATCTATGAATGCATCAAACCAAGAATTGCGGTTCTCTTTTTATTTTTAAAGTGTTTCATGGCATGTTTCTGAAACTAATAAGGTAATCATTTATAAATTTGGAATAAGAAACAATTTTATTTTATTTAAAAGAGAAAGAATTTAATATTAAAAAAAATTATATATTGTAGTAGGTATGGTTGCTTTTTTATTAGTTTATTGCATTATCTACAAACTCGTTTATAATTTAGCAATATGTATATTTAGAATTATTATAAAAAAATCACTTTCATAAACGCTAAAAATGTTTTAACATGGCATTGAGAACAACTCAAACGAGAACGAAAATATATGCGTCAAGCATGGATTTTGAAACATTTTCCGATACGTCCATAATACATTAATAAATTTTTACCTCTTAATAAGGCGAAAAAGATGTTTTAATAAACCATTAATTATAAACCATTAATGTTCATTGGAGTTTTTGTTATTTATTCAGATGATTTATGTGAATCATAATCGCTTACTCAGCTAATTTTAAATACAGTAATTCAATTACTAATAAATAAGTTGAAAAAAGAATTTAATTGAAATATTTTTATGTATATTAATTATATGAATAATTAGCTATTTTATATTCAATTAATTACCATTGATGCAATCATTCATTACTAAAAACTTAACATTTTATAAAACTAATTTTAGAATTCATACTTATTTCTTTTAGACACATTTTGGTGATAAAATTGGCATCGAGGAATCTTTTTTTCAATATATGAAAGACGAAAAAAAAAGTTTGAAAAATTCTGCTCCATTCCTGAAGATTTAAAATATTTATAGTAATTTAAGGCTGCTACATTACCATTTGCTATATTTTTACAAAAGATTTATGTCTAAAACATCACCCCTCAAAAAAAAAAAAAAAAAAAAAAAAAAAAAAAAAAAAAAATTATAAAATAATCAGGATCTAAGCAGTTACTTTTTCCATTTCCAATTCATCCTTTTTTCATCTTGCACAGTTACAGTTCTTTTTATCAATGAATTACTTCCTATCTTTTTCTATCAAGTGAAATGAGGAAGTTGTCTTCACGCATTTCAGATGGCGATAAAAAAGGGTTATAAGATTAAATATTAAGCAATAAATAACAGATTATGGATGTTCTTACTTATTTAAGGAATGTAAATTGGAAACTTTTTCAGAATATTTACTTCCAAAGGCATCTCGGAGAGAAATCTATGAATGCATCAAACCGAGAATTGCGGTTCTCTTTTTATTTTCAAAGTGTTTCATGGAATGCTTCTGAAACTAATAAGATAATTATTTATAAATTTGGAATAAAAAAATATTTTATTTTGTTTAAAAAAGAAAGAATTGAATATTTATAAATGTTATATATTGTACATATGATTGCTTTTTTATTAGTTTATTGTATTATCTACAAACTCATTAATAATTTTGCAGTATGTTATATTTAGAATTTTTACAAAAAATCACTTTCATAAGTGTTATTAATGTTTAAACATGGCATTGAGAACAACACAAACAAGAACAAAAATACATGCACCAAGCAGGTTAGTTTTATATACAGTAATTCAATTGTTAATATATAAATTGAAAAACGAACTTAATTGAAATATTTTAATGTTTATTAATTATATGAATTATTAGCTGTTTCATATTCAATTAATTACAATTGATATAATCATTCATTGCTAAAAACTTATATTTTATGAAATTAATTTTAAAATTCATACTTATTTCTTTTAAACACGTTTTGGTGATAAAATTGGCATCGGGGATTTTTCTTTCAACATTTCAAAGAAAAAATAAAAGTTCTCCATTCTTGAAGATGTAAAATATTTAAAGCAATAAAAGGCTGCTCCAATACCATTTGCTATTCTTTACAAAAGATTTATGTATAAAACACACCCGAGAAAAAAAAAATTATAAAATAATCATGATCTAAACACTTACTTTTTCCATTTCCGTTTCACCCTACTGTTTTTTTTTTTTTTTCATCTCTCACAATTACAATTCCTTTTTATCAATGAATTACTTCCTATCTTTTCTATCAAATGAAATAAGGAAATTTCCTTCATGCATTTCAGATTGCGATAAAAAATGGTTATAAGATTAAATATTAAGCAATAAATTACAGATTATAGATGCTCTTACTTAAGGAATGCAAATTGGAAACTTTTCAGAATATTTACTTCGAAAGGCTTCCTCGGAGAAAAATATATGAATGCATCAAACCAAGACTTGCGGTTCTCTTTTTATTTTCAAAGTGTTTTATGGTATATTTCTGATACTAATAAGATAATTACTTATAAATTTGAAATAAAGTATAATTTTATTCTTATGAATGAATTATAAATGCTACTTATTCCATATCTTTGGAAAATCTTGTTGTATTTCATCTCAGTAAAATTCACTGTAATTGTTTTTATTATGTTTATAATAATGTAAAATCATCACAATGTAAGGCAAATAATTTTTCTCTCATAGAGCGCAATGTGACGGAACTCTTTTGTGTGACCCCTGTACAAAAACAGTAAATGTTATGCACTTTATTTTCTATACCGAGAATTCTATAGTAAATATTAATTTCATATGGGAATTTCACGGCAATCCAAGTGTCTTAATGCTTAGTAGTATTTATTACATAAAACTTATAATTAATGCGAATTGAATATTTCCAACTGCGCGAAAAATTTCCCAGGCCGGGAATCGAACCCAGATCCTTGGATTACAAGGCCAATGTTGTACAGTTTAAGCTAACTGGGGACAAGCGGCGGGCATTTCTCGCTCAGATAACCTTTTTAGTCATAACATATGGTCCTTCATTTAGACAGTTCGAAAGAATAAACCGCAGGTAAAGGAACTCCTTACAACTATGGGTACGTAGATATACGATATAATTAATACATATAATTAATACATATAATTAATACATATAATTAATGCATATTCGTATATAATTAAAACATAAAATGGAAGAGCAATTCAAACAGTTATGCATACAAGCTTACAAATTTTCAATGTGAGCACCTTTCGTCACACAGCACACATCAAATCGATAGCTCAGTTCTTCCCAAACGTTGATCAGTGTTTGCGGGGTCTTCGTTACACTAGCTGCAATGGTCAGCTGTAGTGGAGGCACATACACACGTTACTTTATGAACCCAACAGATAGAAATCACATGGTGTCAGATCGGGTGAGTGTCTGAACAGAACTTCTTTGCTAATCAACGGTTGGGAAGAATTGCGTTATCGACTTGAGTTTTTCTGCGTGAGAAAGGTGGTCACATTGAACACTTGTAAGCTTGTAAGTAAAACTGTTTGAGTTGCTTTTTCATTTTACATATTAATTATAATTATAACTTTTATCTAATAAGTACTACCAAATGTTGAAATCCCGATACTCATTTAGGAACACCCTGTACTTTTCAACAATATTGGAAAATGTTAACATGAACTAGTTCACTCAAAATTGGATCCGCTTATAAAATGTGTACCACAAGTGAAAATGCACTGCCAAAAATTATAGCTCTTAGCCAACCCTTTAACCCTTTCCTGTACCGTGTGGCACATCTGGCACATACCTAAAAAACAGTATAATTCTCATTATATGCCTTGAATTGGGCCAACATGATCACTGTAATTGACTTAAAAATATTAATATAAATGAAGTTGCAGTGTGTTAATTAATTTGAGCCCATTTAATTGCAAAATATAGTAATACAATAGTTAAAAATCCTAATTGTGTATACCAGGATACACGCTATAAAATATCAAATTTTAACTAAAAATTTGAATTTTATTATTTTTTTATTTTTTCTATTACTAGATCGATATATAGATCTCAAGTATTTTATTTATTTATTTATTTTGTTTTTTTTATTTTTTGATAAAAACAGAAAAAATCATACACTGACGAGTTTATCTAATTCTATGAAATTCGAAAGGTAAAGGGGAATTCTGTCTGAATGCATTTTATTTAAGTATTTTTTTTTCTTTTCTACAATTCTTCTTGAATTGTAAAAGTCTGTACCGAATTCGACATGCATCAGTTATCAAATATAACAAGAGAATTACAGTTTTAGACAGATTATATAATAAAGAGCCTTTACAGATATATTTTAAAAATAGACAAATAATTTATCCACCAAAATTTTATTTCCTACCTATCATCCGAAAGTCAATAGAATTTTCTTTGCAGTGAAAATATATGCTATGCTTCAACCTTCCTGGACTTACCTAAAATCTGAAAAGAAGTCCTTTTCAAAATTAGGAACAATAGGGGAAAATAATTCACAAATGTTTATTTTCATCAAATCACTTCGACTTACCTAAAATCTGAAAAGAAGTCCTTTTCAAAATTAGGAACAATAGGGGAAAATAATTCACAAATGTTTATTTTCATCAAATCACTTGCTTTCATCATACATGTGATCTCCTGATTTTTGTTTATGATTTTTAGTTAATTTTTTTTTCAGGAAATGATTTAGCGGTTCCCAAACTATGAGTCGCGGAAACAATCGAAATTTGTCGTAAAAATGTATTTTGTATTTTATCTGTTTTAAAAAAATGTAACAATTTCACCAGCAAATAATATTTCAAGGGAAATTCCTTAATTTCTATATGAAGAAATATTCGAGCAGAATATCAAGAAACATCTAAATGAGCTTCGAATTCCTTGATGGAGTTAAACTCAACATACTCGTGTGAACATGCCTTTCTGTACTTGACTGTTTTTGAAAAACAAGTGTAGAAAAAACTGTGTGTTTAAAGTGAATTAAAGTCAAAATTAACAAGTTTTAACCCTCATACTGATGCTTTCATCGGTAAACACCAGTGCTAGAAAACGCACTGATTATAAAGTTATGTTTTGATTATAATTAAACGTATTTTTAATCATCTATTGTGTTCCTTTAATTATTATTCTACTTACACACGATGGGATCAATTATTGTTTCCGTTGATAGTGTACACTGTAAAAAAAAATTTCAAAAGGTTACTAAAATTTTTTTAGTAAATTTGTATTCTACAGAATTTTTTAGTAACCATTACAAACTTCTTTTTTTGCAAGAGAAACAAACATTTCTTTTGTAAACTGAACAAAAGAATTTTTTTTATAACTAACATAAAACTTTTTAGTATGAGCCACCAAGCAAATTTTAGTAATAGCTCCAAAACTGTTTTTAGTAACCATTACGTGTGACCGAAGGGCAGGAGCTTCCTCCGAGTTGCATCCAGTGGGTAAAAACACAGACTTCTGAAGCGGAAGATTTTCGGCAATGTCGCAACAGATGGCAGCACCAAACATTGCTACATGCCCTATTTTGACTTGTTTCTAAAGGGGAGGGAAAGCTCAGAGATCATTACCCATGGTAACTGCTACGACAGGATTTTAACAAGTACTTACATCGCATACATTCGGCGCATATTTGGTGGCGGCCAGTATCGAACCCAGGTACTTTCAGCCTGGAGTTCAGTGCTATTACCACTAGGCTATCATGGCCACACCAAGTGAGTTTTAGTAATAGCTATTAAAAATGTAAAACTATTAACTCTATTCGTTGCTAGCTTTTTTCTAGTAATTCTTACAGATTCCTTGTAACCGAGTAAAATTACTAAAAATTTTTTAGTAATTACAAGTAGCACTAAAATTTTTTTAGTAGGTCGACCTTTTTTTTTTACAGTGTACCCTTCATATGAAAAATGGTCGTTTTTCGCTGGATAGTATAGGCAATAGCTTATACGGGTCATACAATTTCCATACTGATATACGTCATAATATTAGGTGGATCGCGAAATTTTTTTTTTTACTTACAGATGGGTCGCATACCAATAAAGTTTGGGAATCGCTGGCCTATATAGATCTTCAAAAAGTAAAAGTTTGTGCAATAATGCATATAGATCAGAATAACGGTATTTATATCTGTTTCAAAATGTACTTTTATCGGTTTTAGCATGTATTAGCTTACTAGATTTGTTGAGAGCAATAATTTCACTTAAAACTCCACATGTAGAAAAATCATAAACAAGCTTAGGACACGGGCTGCATATTTGATTTTCTAAAACTCAGAACTTTATTATTTGAATGCACAATTGGTATTAATTCTACAAAAATGCCTTTTGGTGTATTGTAATTGGTGGCGATTCTAAAGAATATTTTAAGTATATTAGAGATTTCTATGAAATGTATTTTTTACTTATGCCCCTTACAAGCAAATCATAGGTCCCCAGGTTTAAATGACAAATAAAAGAAAAAGCTCTTAAATAAAATGCATTCAAACAGAGATCTCCTTCTTCATCTTCCCTCCTTTTATATATTTCACAAAAACATTTTTTTAAATTAGACGTTTACTCAATTTTCTAAATAGTACAATAAGATTAAGAAAAAATGATTGATGAATGAATGTTTATAATCTTTTTCTTAAGAATCTCAATAGGATGATAATTATTTTTAAATTTGGCATATCTATCTATCTGTCTGTCTGTCTATCTATCTCTCTAATATACATTAAAAAAAAACTTTCGGATGCATTTAAATTGAAAAGAATATGTATTAAATAGTTGCCTTAATAAATCAATTCTTTTTTACAACTGCCAATTCCATAATTTTTTGCAGCAGCTCTTTAAGTTTAAAATTGATATAATCTTAAACACATGAATATGTACTTCAGACAATATTTTTTATGCGATTTCTTATTTGGTCAAAACGAAAAATAGCTTATTTGCATATAACAGCCGCTTGTTTTATTGTTGACTTTATTATGATAAATGTTGATTTTATTACGATATATGTGAAAGAAAGAAGTAGAAGGTGATATTAAAAATGTAATGGAAAGCACAATATATTTAATTTAACATTTTACAAAGTAAAATATTCGCTTTTGATTTTCATTTTCAAATTATGATTCATAACTTTGTTACTTTTAATTCACTTATTGATAAAGAGATAGAAACTGAATTTTTCAAACGACAAGGGATGTTACATCATGAGTGACATAATCAAGTCTTCAAAACTATCTTCTATAGTTCATTTGAGAAAATTATTGTTCAAATAATCATATATCATATTGGTCAACAATATACGCGAAAAATTCTTCATTCTCCGGAAATCTATTTTAATTTATTAAATTTAACATTATTTATTAAATAGCAAATTTTTAAAAAACATGGAAAATGGATATTCAATCTCAAACCTGTTTTTAAAGATACCTTTGTCAAAATAATTCTTCAAATGATGAGATTTTATATAGTTCAACACTATAAATAGAAAAAGTTATCCCATTCTGTATAAGCAATCTTTATTTATTAAATCTAAGTTTATTAGTTTAATTGAAAATGTCTTTGAATCAGATTTATGAGAAAAAAGACTATCGAAAATCTCGAAATTATTCTTCATAGTTCATTTGATAAGATAGTTGTTAAAAGATGAAATTTTTATGTTTTAAAACAGTCTAAAGTAACAGAATTTTTCATTTTTTATAGATTATCTCTATTCTTTAAATTTAACTTCATTTACTTAATTGTAAATATAAAAAATAAGGATTTAATAGAAAATGAGAATTCAAAATCACAAAACATTTTCGATAATACATTTTGCGGAGAAATTTTGTTGGAATGATGAGATTTTATAATCCTGAATAGTACAAATTGAAACAACCCTTCATTTCTGTATAATTTATCTTTGTTTAACAAATTTAATTTTAGTTATTTAATTGTAAATATCTATGAAACAAATTTATGAGAAAATTATTATTAAAATCTCAGAACAATTTTCCACAATTCATTTGACAAGATAACTGAAAAGATGTGAAAGTAACAGAAATGAAATTTTTTTTAAATTTCTCTACTATATTTTTATTTTTATTTAACTTTATTTATTAAATATTAAATACCTTCGAAAAACTTTATGAAAAAATAAACATTTAAATCTCAAATACTTTATATGCTGTTCATTTGACAATGTAATTATGCAAATGACAGGATTTTATTATTCCTATTTATTTAAGGAATTCTTTAATTCCGCAACGCATTTTTATTTTGCACGTGTAATTTTATGATAAGATTTTAAATGCTTTAGAAAAAATTACGAGAAAATGAAACTACAAATTTCGAAAGCATTATCTACTGTTGTTCGTTTGACAATGTAATTGTGTAAATGATGGTGTTTTACACTTGCTAACAGTTTAAATTTAAAGAATTTTTTATTTCCACAACGCATTTTTATTTTGTATGTTTAACTTTACTGGTAAATTATTAAATACCTTAGAAAATTTTTGTAAGAATAAATTTACTTACAAAATTAAAAAGCATTATATACTGTTCATTTAGCAATGTAACTGTGTCATTTCCACAATGCATTTTTATTTTGTACTTTTAACTTCATTGATAATATATTAAATATTTATGAGAAAATGGACTTATAAATTTCGAAAACATTATCTACTCTTCGTTTGACAATGCAATTGTGTAAATGACGGAATTTCACACTTGTAACAGTTTAAATTTAAAGAATTCTTTATTTCCACAACATATTTTATTTTGTACGTTTAACTTTATTGGTAATGTATTAAATACTTTAAAAAAACTTTCTGAGAAAATGGACTTACAAATTTCGAAATTATTATCTACTCTTCGTTTGACAATGTAATTGTGTAAATGACGGAATTTTACACTTGCTAACAGTTTAAATTAAAAAAAAAAAACTTTATTTTCACAACCAACTTTTATTTTTTATTTAGAACTTTACTGATAAAATATTAAATAACACAGAAAAACTTTATGAGAAAATGAACTTACAAATCTCAAAAGCATTATGTACTGTTCATCTAACAATGTAATTGTGTAAATGACGGAATTTTACACTTGATAACAGTATGAATTTAAAGAGTTCTATATTACAGTACATTTACAACTGAAAAATCCACTTACAACTCCATTTCTTTTGTAGAGAAATCCGTTCATGTAAATAGCGACAATGAGTAATTAGCTATAATGCCGGAAACTTCCCAAGTCATCATTAATAAAGTTCCATACTCAATCCCAGATAAGCCAATCAAAAACCCAAAAGGCGTTGCCGATTTGCAAGTGTTGAAAACTAGATTTTCGATAATAAATGATCACGGTACTTCAGAGTTCGAGCCCTTCAGCGCCCTCTCCTTCATTTAC
This sequence comes from Maratus speculifer, assembly GCA_964019185.1. Classification (NCBI taxonomy): domain Eukaryota; kingdom Metazoa; phylum Arthropoda; class Arachnida; order Araneae; family Salticidae; genus Maratus; species Maratus speculifer. Next base: position 288,549,070 of record OZ025295.1, read on the forward strand.
TTTAGGATTACAAGCCTTTGTCTCTTTTTTTTCAAACTCCAAAGCAACCATTTCCATTCTTTAATGGAATACAGAGCGGTTAATTGTATAAACTTAATTGCAATCACGTTAAAAGGAATATTTGAATAAGCAAGTAGATTACAAGAAAGATAATGTCAAGTTTTAATTTTAATTAAAAACTCACTGTTGTGATTAATGTAATTTTTAAATCAATATGAGGATAACATAGATGCACGTGTATTTTGTTTTAATTTTATTTTCTGGTGAAATAAAAGAGTTCCTTGATACTTTTTCTCAGTCGTAACAACGAAGCATTAGTATTTTTTCCGTTATAAGAATGAAAAGAGCGAAGTAGTACTTCTATTTGCTCTGGTATAAGTAGAACAAGAAAGATAAATTGTAAAAGCATACATTAGAGGCTTAAAATAAATAAATAAATATCTGTTACGTGGCAATGTTGTAAGTAAATTTAGTGGGATGGTTCAGTGTTTTGAAGATAATGTGTCTAATAATGTATATAGATAAATCTAATAGATAATGTATATAAATAGAAATAGGTCGTTCTGGCTGTTTCCCTCATAGCATGCATGGTCACAGTGACGTCATTGTGAGTCACTTTGGTCACATAACATCTGTGACCAAAATGCCACCACTCAGTGACGTCACATTGTGACTGAGATGTGACTTTATTAAAAATTGTTAGAAAATTATAAATATTCTTCAAAACATGTTATTTACTTTTAAAAAACATATTTCTGGCAATATTTAAATATCGTTGCTTTTGTCACAATTTCGTCACAACGTTAATGTCAAATTAGTCACAAATGATACATTTTTCACAAATTTGTCACATTGTGACCACTTTGTGAAACGTCACAAACGAGCTCTAAAACGGCCATAACGACTTCACATTTTAGTCACAGTGACTTCACATCGGCAATCGATGGTCACAAAGTCACAATGTGACTTCACAACGACGTCGCAGTGGCGTCACCATGCCTTACGGGTTATAACTTGCGTTCTGCTGAATAGTTTTTTAGTGGGGTTTGCACGATTAGCAACATAATTTTTGAGAAAAGATTTTAGTATGTAGCATGGAGTTCAATCTGATCAACGTAGCGGGAGATGCATGCTAGTCTTCAATACATCAGAATCATGAAATATATTTCCGGCAATCATTCACGTTCGTTTTTCACTTAAACAGTACATGGTAAATATTAAATGTGGCATTTAAATATATAGAGAGAAGTGGATTGAAAAATCTATTTTAAAATTTCATCATTACAAACAAGTAAAAGAAAACCATGCGTTAAGCTTAGATTATGAAACACTTTCCAACACTTCCTGAAATATTTAAAAGAACTCCATTATTTAGCGAAATAAGGTGTTACTGACCATAATAGGGAAATTTAGTTTAGAAACGAAACCATGACAGGTTGAAATTTCTCTTCAGCAATTTACACTAATAGATGGAAATATACTTGAATGCTTTTTTTTTCATTCCATTAGTTTAGCTTTATTATACGCCAGCATTTAGGGAAAGTTTAATTCAAATTAAAATAGTATAAAGACTACAGAAATCACATCTCCAGAATTTATCATCCATAGGCGAACCAAGTACCCAACTCTTTGCGTGACACTATATATCATTTTATCTATATTCTGCAAACATTTCTTAGTAAACTGAATGCAGTTTAGCGTAAGAATGCATTACTAATTTAAAACCTACCTTTAAGTATTTTACGCTCATATTTAGTAACCTTAATGAACTCTTTTGTGTAGCCCTGTATATCAACTGTAGAATTTATACACACCATGGAATATTCATAAATTTAGAGAAACTTAAAATCGCATATCATAATTAAAAATGCATTTCATCTATCCATTAACCGTCATTGCTAATATACAGAACCTCGGATATAATATACTATTTAAAATCTTTTTTGTGTTCGGGTAAATACTATGCACTTCGTATCATGCGTGAAATAATTGATATTAATCTCAGCGATGTATATCAATTTCATTATAGCATACATAAAATAATTTAGTATAATTAAAATATGTCGCCCTTTACCCTTATGCAATGGAATTCTTTTGTGTGGCCCCGTAAATGAATAATAACGATTTTTTTTTTTTTTTTACACTGCATATTTTACAGAATGCATATTTTAATGCACTTCGTAAATACATATCAGTTTTCTTACATTTGACAGAGTGCAACATTTTAAAAGTTCATTTGAAATGATTTTTTTCCGAGCAGGCCGTAATGTAATGGAATACTCTTGACTGTCCATATAACTAAACTAATCATGCTAGAAACTTCACTAGAAATAAGGTTCGTGCTAAGGTAAATGTGAATAACACACAAAAATCTCAGAGCAATACGAGTAGATATAAGAATGTTATAGCGCGGACAGTCAGATAGACCGAAATCATAACCAGTTTTCAACTTTGTTGGAAAGTGTACAGAATCATGTTCAGTTAAGAGCGTGTACATAATGAAGTGGCGGTGTCGTTACGCAGTCAATAAAAACGACAAATTTCTTCTCTAAAGATATATTCTTTTTTAGGTAGATTTCGTATGAAATACTACCTATTGCATTCTCTCCCATGTTGGAATTTCTGAAAAATTTTTGCGGATCTACACGAATCATGACTCCTAGACCCCAAAACTACCATCAGTAAAAAAGTTTATATATATATATATATGTCTATCTATCTATCTATCGGTGTATATCACTTTCTTCTAGACACGATAACTTCCATAATTATGCTCAGATCTTTTTCAAACTTTTACATAAAATCAAGGAGCTTAAAATCTCGGTCGAGTTCGTTAATGGGCAAAATCGGACCAAGGGGGTGGAAAAAGGGAGGGTTTTTGTGAAAACCAAAAAAAAACACGATAACTTCTTAATTAAAATAGATATAGAATCAGTTTAAAGTTTATGTTACTTCTAAGAAATGGGCAAAAAGTTTATGCATGACAGATTTTTGATAAAGTTAAAAATGGGCTCAAGGGGCGAAAAAAACATGGTTTTTGGGAGAAAAAAATTCATAACTTCGTCAATTCTCAAGATATCAAATCCAACTAAATTTTATATAAATGTACTCAATATTATCTAAAACTTTTGTATTTACAAGTTTTTGATAGGACCAATTTTTACCGATGAAAAAAATTAAAAACGAAAAGAAAAAGGGGGGAGGAAAAAGAAAAAAATCCATAACTTACTAAATTCTTAAGCAATCAAATCTAATTAAATTTATTTTACATCTTCACAATAATATCTACAACTTTTATACTAACAAGTTTTTCATAGAACCAATTCTTATAGCAAAAATAAATTAAACAAAAATAGGATTTGGAGAAAAAAAACCTCAAATCCAAACTGCTTATATTCTGACTCATTTTAAAATTCATTTTTGATTTTAAACGCATCCAAATGACAGATCCTCTTATTTAGGAACTATATAATGCGACGTATTGGCCAGTTTTTTTGATAAAGGCAAAATATATTTTTAAAAAGGCTGCCAAAAAGGGTATTTTGAACAGAATTTCCCGAAGTTGTCAATGAAAAATTGAGGAAGTATAACAAATTGCGTTTTTTCTGAGTCATTTTTAAATTCATTTTTCTTCTCAAACCCTTCCAATTTACAGGTCCTCTTTTTTAGGAACTATGTAATGTGACGGATTGGCCAGTTTTTTGATAAAGGCAGAATATATTTTTAAAAAGGCTGCCAAAAAGGGTATTTTGAACAGAATTTCATTAAGTTATCGTGATTGAAATTTGAGGAAATTTAAGAAATTGCGTTTTTACCGAGTCATTTTAAAACCTTTTTTTTTTTTCTCAAACGCATCCAATTTACAGGTTCTCTTATTTAGGAACTATATAATGTGACGGAGTGGCCAGTTTTTTGATAAAGGCAGAATATATTTTAAAAAAAGGCTGCCAAAATGGGCACTTTGCACAAAATTTCCCAAAGCGATCATGATTAATGAACTGTGGGTATTCAAATAACAAATTGGTTATTTTATGACTCTTTTTTAAATCCAATTTTACTCTGAAACGCATTCAAATGACAGTTTTTTGTTACTTAGGAACTATATAATGTGCGTATTCGTCGATTTTTTGATAAAGGGTGAATATATATATTTTTAAAAGCTGTCAAAGTAAGCACTTAGCAAAAAAATTTCCCAAAGCGATCATGATAAAAGAATTGAGGCTGTATTAAAATAACAAATTGTTTATTTTATGACTCATTTTTAAATTTAATTTTCCTCTCAAACGCATGCAATTGATTTATTTGTTATTTAGGAACTGTGTAATTACTGTGTATTGGTCAGATTTTTGATAAAGGCTAAATATATATTTAAAAAAATCTGTCAAAGTGGGCACTTCGCACAAAATTTCTCAAAGCGATCTTGATTAAAGAATTGTGGATGTATTAAAATAATAAATCGGTTATTTTATGACTCATTTTTAAATTCAATTTTGCTGTCAAACGAATTTAATTAACAGTTTTTTGTTATTTAGGAACTATATAATGAGCATATTGGTCAATTTTTTTTAAATAAAGTAAGAATATAATTCAAAATATGTTGCCAAAATGGGCATTTGAGTAGAATTTCGTTTAAGATGATTTTGATAAAACCAGTTCTTACAGAAAAATGAAATAAAAAATTTTTAAAAAGCGAGTTAAACTAGGTTTATCTCTAATCATTTTTTTTTTTTTTTTTTTTTTTTTTTTTTTTTTTTTTTGAGATGAAAACTTTTCGAAATCTACCTCCGCCTATAGGCCATGCCGAAAGGGATTTTTTTTAAGGTTTTATATTTTAATATTTTTAAATTTGTAGATGCGAAAACTATTTTAGAATTATTTTTAAGGATAAAATTATTTCATACTTATCAGAGAATTGCATATTATCATCAAATATTGCAGAGGTAATTTAGAAATTCGTAAAGTCAGGTATAATAATAAGAATAAATCACCACATCCTGTTACAGGTAGAGTAAATTTTCAAAGCAACATTTCTGCATAGCATTTGTGGAATATGAAATATAATAGCATGCCATAGGAATAATAATGTAAAATTACTAGAAATTTCAGTTAAACTAAATTGATATTTATGTACTGAAATCAGCATTTTGAATCGAAATACGATTATGATTATGCCAAAGATTTTACTTAATGGTTCTCCTTACAATAACACGTCTAAAGCCAGTTATCAATTTGAGATAATTTCGCTTAGTTAAATGTTTCGAATGGCAGTTAGAGTAAAACTATTTCTTGTACAGAAAACAATCAGGGAGTAAGTAAATCAAATTTGAAATTTCCTAATAGCATATTAGATTATGTGGCCATCATTAAAATTTAAAAATTTAAATTGTAAATAAATGAATAAGCAACCTTCAGTTAAAAGCTACTTCCGATATGTTAATACAACTGTACGAGAAAAAAGCAAATAAAAATTCAATGACTTGTAATGTCCCTGTAAATAAACTAATCATATTAGAAACTTCATTTGAAATAGAGTTCCTGCTAACGTAAATGTCGATAACTTACAAAAATCTCAGAGCTATTCGAATATATTTACGAGAGTTAAAGTGCGGATAGGCGGACAGACAAACCGAAATAATAAGCACTTTTCAACTTTATTGGAAAGTATTAAAAATCAGGTTGAGTTAATTAAAAGCGTGTTTAAGAGAGGTGGCGATGTTGGTATGCCGTCAGTAAGAAAGAAAAAATCCTTTTTAAAATATGCTCTTTTTTAAAAATTCATTATTATTTTTCTTATATTTATCATACATACGAAAACTATTTTAGAATTATTTTTATGGATAAAATTATTTCATATTAGAATTGCATATTATCATCAAATATTGTAGGGGTAATTTAAAAATTCGTAAAGTCTGGTATAATAACAAGAATAAATCACCATATCCTGTTACAAATAGAATACATTTTCAAAGCAACATCTTTGTACAGCATTTGCCAAATACGAAATGTAATAGCATGCCGTAGAAATGATAATATACAGTTACCAGAAATTTCAGTTAACGTAAATTGAAATTTATGTACTGAAATCAGCATTTTGATTCAAAATACGATTATGATTATGCCAAATATTTTACTTAACGGTTCTCTTTACAATAACACGTCTAAAGCCAGTTATCAATTCGAGATAATTTCGCTCAGGCAAATGTTTCGAACGGCAGATAGAGTAGAAATATCTCTTGTACAGGAAGCAATTAGGAGTAAGTAAATAAAATTTGAGTTTTCATAACTGCATTTTAGATTATGTTAGCCATCACTAAAATTTAGAAATTTAAATTACAGATAAATCAATAAGAAACTTCCAGTTAAAAGCTTACTCTTGATATGTTGGCACAATTGCAATAGAGAATATTCAATGACTTCAATTTATTTTAAATGAATTTTTGAATTGCTATGCCATTGCATATTCAGCAACGAAATGTAATAGGGTCAGTAAATTATTTTTTGCATCTATGCTTGTCTTTAATCAAAAAATTGCATAAGTCTATTTTAAATTAATCGTAGTTTTTAGCCTTCTTCAACACAGTTGAAAAGTGCTTAAGCTTTCGGTTTGTCAGTCCGTCTGTCTGTTCACTCTCTAATTCCCGTAAATATACTCGTATTTACATGCAATTGGTAAAGATTATTTAGGGTCACCAAAGCATATTTAGTATCAGTGCTGTAATTGGGCGGGAACGCGTGGGAGCGCCGCTCCCAGAAATATTTAGTTTGTTACTATTTAAAAATTAAAAAAAAAAAAATTGCTTACGAGCACACTCTATTTTTTCTTCAAGCAAAACGCTGAATTTTTGCTAGTTTTAAAGAGACCTGTTACCACTTATTAAGAAAGGAGATATTTCGAGCAATCATATGCTTTGAAGCCGTCGTGCTGCCACCGCTTCTTGAATATTAGGCCTGAGCGCTGAAACTAAAATGGCAGGTGCCAAAGACGGATTTTTTTAAAAATGTGCACGGTCTCTTAACTTTTGACTCCAGTATTTTATAATCGATATATTAGACTGCTTTAATCTCAGAAAAATAAAGCTTAAAGTTATTGGCACCAAAACTGAAGGAACCGTACACACGCTAGAAAAAAATCCACCTTTGGCAGCCGCCATTTTTTTGTCAGCGCTGAGATCTATTATTCAGGGGGCGGAGGTTCTGAACTGACATCAGTGGCCCTATTCTTACTGAATGAAAGCAAATTAAATTACTATAAAAACTTCAATATAATAATTAGAACTGTTTTAATTAAAAAAAAAGTCTGCTCTTGGTTAAATGCTTCAAATTGGCTTTTTGGTTAGCAAAATACCGTAGCAAATAATCTATGATGAAAATTTGAATTTCCAGAAATATTTTTTCCCAACTACAGCACTGTTTAGTATTGAATATGAAGTATGCACGATTAATGGTTTATTCACAGGGACACTCAAAAGAATTCGATTACATTATGGTATATGGAGAAAAATCGTCTGAAGACTATTTTAATGACATTATGCTATTTCAAATGTATCGAAACTGATATAAATCATTGAATTTCACTACGATCACATTAACACAGATCATTCGTAGCATTTTCTATAAATTTACTGGGACACACAAAATCAATCGGTTTTTCGTAATAATTGATGGAAAGTACGTTTTAAAATTTGGTGTGTGCTTTAAATTTCTTAAGTTTTTTGCATATTTCTCTTTACATATGGATTCTATACCTCGTATCCAGAACTTTACAAAAGTTTTCGCGTTCCATTTTCCTTGTTAGAAGAAATCGTTGAACGGGAATTTTCAACTGAAATATGTGTATCTCTTAAATGAACTAAATTTTGGAATGCAAGTTTTTAATCATATCTCTATACATATCTCTATATCATATACAGCGCTGCTAAAAAATTCAGATAACTTTCCGATTGTAGATGGGAACAGCTGAAATTCGAATTTGATGTGTTATACATTTCGATATGGTGAAATGAGTCGTAATATTTTAAATTTTTAAACTGTGTAGTTTTGTTACATTATTCTGTGTTGGAAAGTGCTTCATAATATGTGCTTGACGTATGATTTTTTCTTTCTTGTTGTTTATCGAAAGAATAACTAGGTTATAGGTTGAAGAAACTACAGCATACATGTGCGAGGCGGCACATTTGCGATATTTTTTGTTGTGGGAAAAATTTAGATTATAGTTTAGTCTTTTTTACGTATGATATTTATTTATTTGTACTTTTATTGAAGTATGTACTTGTATTGATAGAATAAAACATTTCCCGATAACTTACAAATGTTATTTTTTTTAATGAACACTTTTATACCAACAATATTAATTTTTTTTTTATTTCAAATGTTTTCTATAGCACCAACTGGTGCTGGTACAATGATAAAGTGTCACATTTTAAGAAACTTGCAATGTATATGAATTTAGCATGGAATATCTAATTCTATACGGAAGATGAGATGAAAATTGAAAACAATGTATTTGAAGGAATCTAATTAGCTTATGAACTAGATATTAATTTTACTTTCATTATAAAATGTGAATCTAACTTTTAATTGACATATTTTAGCTCAGCGACAAAATGTAGTACCTTATGGTTAATCTTTGGTAATCAGAACAGCAGCCAAATGGTGTATTTGAGTAACTGTAATTAGGCGGATGTTTTTTTTTAATTTATTTAACGGTATTCAAATTCACTAAGAGCATTGTAGCCATCATGACAGTACTTGAAAATAAAACCAGTTAAGAAAGATTAATCGACTAAAAAAAAAAAAAAGCTGTTTTTTAAGCTGCTCTCACCAGGAATGGGCAATCAGTTGCCAAATGTGACATCACTGCTAATTTTTCTTAGTTATTTTTCATTATCGTAGCAAAAAAATATTCACTGTTAAGATAAAATTGGACTTTATGTGTTAAAACTTTATGTAAAAGGATATATTCTATTTAACCCCTTGGGGATGAGCGACACGTATATGTGACGCAGAAAGGCTTAAAATTCCTTGTTTATCCCCACCAGTAAAATTTTACTGTAAAAAATGCCTTATTTAATCGGAATATTTTTTTCGATTTAATAAGGCACAAATTTCTGTTTTTAAAAACCGGTGACAAAACATTAAAAATTTCGTAAAAAGCTCCTGTTGCGAAGGGATTTAAGTATATTATTAACATTAAAATTTTTATAATTTTAAAATATGAATAATTTAATGTAGTAATAAAAATAGCCTATCATTTAAAAAATATAAATACATCTAATTAATAAAATTCTTGCTAAAATGTTTAATTATTTTTTTATTCTTCGAGTTGTTAATTTTCGCATAATTTTAGTATTGTAATTACTAAGCTGAATTTTTGTAATTTTTTCTTTTTATATCTCTTCACAGGCTGCATAGAAGTGAGGTTAAATGGAAAATACCGAATGCTGAAAAATTATTTTCATCAAAATTAAATTATTGTCTAAAGTGAATTATGATATAAAATCTGTCATTCGGTATTTATTATTTTCTGTGATTTGTACATTTAATAGAAATCTCTCATAATAGCATTTATGAGTAGGATCTATAAATCCAATTGAATTCATCACCATTTTTATACACTGAGTTTACCACATCTATTTCATAAAGTGGACAAAGTTCGTCATTATGACGTTTCTATATGATTTGATGTCATATTATGTCACATGCTGTCGTTCATTTATTCGATTTTCAGCTTTTTTTCCCCTTCTCACAAAAAACTGTATATTTACAGAAATGTCAAAGGAGTCCTGTTGTTGATATGCGATCGGATTTATTTGTTCATCTGTTTATATGTCTCACGATATTTTTATTAAAAGAGAGGCCGATTATATCTTGAAATTGGGTAAATAATTTGTGAAGTATGCAAAAACAGATTCATGAATTTTGGTTTGACTGGATTATTTATACGGAAAATAAGGATTATTTTCATATTGAAACACAAAGAAATTTACTTTTTTTCTGAAAAAGTTACAAAGGTAAATAGTTTATCAGAACATCATTACGTAAAATTGGGTTTAATTTGATGTTTTTAATTTATTTATTCATAGAGGAATTTTATAAAGTAATGTATTGTTAAAATAATTTTTAAATAAAACTGGATTTTTTTTCTTATGTGTAAAATTTTTATAAAAAAGGTACTTAGCATTTCAATATATTATTAACTTTAAAATTTTTATAATTTTAAAAGACAAATAATGTAATCTTTAAATAAAAATTGACTAATATATTTTTAAAAAGTAAATATCTCTAATGAATAAAGCTCTTGTCAAAATGTGTACACTTTTATATATTTAATTATATCTTGATGCTTCAATTTAATAATTTTCTTATAAATTTGATAGTGCCAGTTTCAAGCTGAAATTTTGTAATTTTTCTTTTTATATGCCTTCGAAAGTTGCATAGAAGGAAAAAAAAATGGAAAATACAAAATACTGAAAAATTGTCTAAACCAAAATTAAATTATTGTCTAAAGTAAATTCTTATATAAAATCTGTCATTCGGTATTTATTATTTTCTGTGATTTGTACATTTGATAGAATTCTCTAATAAAAGTATTTATGAATAGAATCTTTAAATCCAATTCAATTCATCATCATTTTTATACACTGAGTTTACCACACCTATTTCATAAAGTGGACAAAGTTCGTCATTATGACGTTTCTATACGATTTGATGTCATATTATGTCACATGTTGTCGTTCATTTATTCGATTTTCAGCTTTTTTCCCCTTCTCACAAAAAAACTGTATATTTACAGAAATGTCAGAGGAAACTTCTTGTTGATATGTGATCGATTTATTTGTTCATCTATTTATATGTCTCTTGATACTTTCATTAAAAGAGAGGCTGATTATACCTTGAAATTGGGTAAATAATTTGTGAAGTATGCAAAAACAGATTCATAAATTTTGATTTGACTGGATTATTTTTACGGAAAATAAGAATTATTTTCATATTGAAACACAAAGAAATGTACTTTTTTCTGAAAAAGTTACAAAGGTAAACAGTTTATCAGAACATCATTACGTAAAATTGGGTTTAATTTGATGTTTTTAATTTATTTATTCATAGAGGAATTTTATAAAGTAATGTATTGTTAAAATAATTTTTAAATAAAACTGGATTTTATGTGTAAAATTTTTTATAAAAAAAGGTATTTAGCATTTCAATATATTATTAACTTTAAAATTTTTATAATTTTAAAAGACAAATAATGTAATCTTTAAATAAAAATTGACTAATATATTTTTAAAAAGTAAATATCTCTAATGAATAAAGCTCTTGTTAAAATGTGTACACTTTTATATATTTAATTATATTTTGATGCTTCAATTTAATAATTTTCTTATAAATTTGATAGTACCATTATCAAGCTGAAATTTTGTAATTTTTCTTTTTATATGCCTTCAAAAGCTGCATAGAAGGAAGAAAAATGTAAAATACAAAAAACTGAAAAATTGTCTAAACCAAAATTAAAGTATTGTCTAAAGTAAATTCTTATATAAAATCTGTCATTCGGTATTTATTATTTTCTGTGATTTGTTCATTTGATAGAATTCTCTAATAAAAGTATTTATGAATAGAATCTATCAATCCAATTCAATTCATCATCATTTTTATACACTGAGTTTACCACATCTATTTCATAAAGTGGACAGAGTTCGCCATTATGACATTTCTGTACGATTTGATGTCATATGCCACACGCTGTCGTTCAGTAATTCAATTTTCAGTTTTTTTTTCTTTTTCACAAAAAACTGTATATTTACAGAAATGTCAGAGGAAACTTGCTGTTGATATGTGATCTGATTTATTTGTTCATCTATTTATATGTCGCTTGATACTTTCATTAAAAGAGAGGTAGATTATATCTTGAAATTTGGTAGATAATTTGTGGAGTATGCAAAAACAAATCCATAAATTTTGGTTTGATTGGATAATTTATATGAAAAATAAGAATTACTTTCATATTAAAACACAAAGAAATATACTTTTTTTTTGAAAAAGTTACAAAGGTAATCAGTGTATCAGAACATCATTACGTAAAATTGGGTTTAATTTGATGTTTTTAATTTCTGGAAGCATCGAGGAATTTTATAATTATAAAGTTATGTATTGTTAAAATAATTTTTTTAATAAAACTGGATTTTATTTCTTAAAATTTTATAAAAATTGGTATTTAGCATTTATATAACAATATATATTGTTAACATAATTTTTAAAAATATAATATACCTCTAATTAATAAAGTACTTTTTAAAATGTGTACACGTTTATACATTTAATTATATTTTGATGCTCCAAGTTAAAAATTTTCTAATAAATTTGATAGCGCTATTCCTAAGCTGAAATTTTGTAATTTTTCTTTTTATATGCCTACGAAAGCTGCATAGAAGGGGAAAAATGGAAAATACAAAATGCTGAAAAGTTGTTTTTATCAAAATTAAATTATTGTCTAACGTAAATTATCATATAAAATCTGTCATTCGGTATTTATGATTTTCTGTGATTTGAACATTTAATAGAATTCATTCTTAAAAGGATTTATAAATAGGATCTATACATCCAATTCAATTCATCATCATTTTTATACATTGAGTATACCACATCTACTTCATAAAGTGGATAAAGTTAGTCATTATGACGTTTCTATATGATTTAATGTCATATTATGTCACATACTGTCGTTCAGTTATTCGACTTTCAGCTCCCCCCCCCCCTTTCTCACACACAAAATAAATAAATAAATAAAAAAAATAAAAACTGTATAGTTACAGAAATGTCAAAGGAGTCCTGTTGTGAAGATGCGATCGGATTTATTTCTTCATCTGTCTATATGTCTTACGATAGTTTCATTAAAAGAGAGGTCGATCATAGCTTGAAATGAGGTAGATAGTTTATGAAGTAAGGAAAAACAGATCTATAAATTTTGATTTAATTGGATCATTCATTCGAAAAATAAGAATTATTTTCATATTAAAACACAAAGAAATGTATCTATTTTCTGAAAAAGTCACAAAGATGAGCAGTTTATTTGATTATTATTGCATAAAATTGAGTTTAATTTGATGTTTTCAATTTCTGGAAGCAAAGAGGAATTTTATAGGTGGCGTATTTTTTAAATAAGAGCAGTTTTGTTCCATGTTTCTTTGCCAAATCTTTGCTTTAACGAAGTTTATGGGTCTTCTAATAATAATGTTTTAGATGTACATAGAATTTAAAGTTAGTTGAAAGTATGGAGAATGTGGAAATGTCCCAACGAATATGAGGAGGGGGGAGGGGTATGATTAAATTTGGTTTAGCCTTTTTAACATTTTCCAACATAGTTGCGAAGTTTCTATGAATTGGGTTTGTCTGTCTGTATGTATGTGCTTTAACTAGTGTAATTATACTCAGATTGCTGTACAATTGATATAAGTTATTGAGGTTTAGCATAACATGTTCTATATTAAAAGTGAAGTCTATATCATAGTTCATTTTCAGAGGCACAAAAAAGTATTTGGTTACATTACGGTCTAAGGATAAAAATTATTTGCGGTGTATTTTAATAGAGTTACTGTATTTTAAACGAAATGAAATTTATAGAAATTATTGAGGTGCAATGAAAGATGATTACTATGGTATATTTTTGTATACCCCTTACAGTATGCGTAGTGAACTCAAAAGTATTAAAAATGTTGTGGTCTATGATAAAAATTCGTTTGTGGTGTATTTAAATTATGTTACTCTGCAACAAAAATAATGAAATTCATATAAATTTCTGAAGGTCACAAATTTGTAGAATATGGATGCAAAGAATTAACAGTCATTTAAAAAGACATATAAAAGAGTTTTATAATGGTCTGTCTATAGAAAAAAACTGTTCGCAGCGTATTTTAATTATGTAGACTGAACATGAAATTTTGAAACATAAATGAACGAACTTAACAACTTTCACTTCGCTGATTGATAAATAAACAACGACACAAGCACATGCAGTATTAGATAGTTCCGATGTGTTGTCTAGTAGGGATGGTTGCTGAAACTGCATTTACAATAGGGTATGCGTTTTTAATTACATTTTTTGCATACTACTTAGTGTGTGTTAATTCTTTTAATCAAATGCAGAATTAAACGAAAAAATTCATAAACATTAATGAGAAAAAGCGTAAATTGCTTAAAGATTTTTTTTTTAAATTTCAGTTATACATTTTGAAGCTCAACTATTTAATGTCCTAAGAGATGTTTGCACTTCATATAAATGAAATCGTAAATAGGTCTATGGAAAAAGCTGGGTGTATGGCCACCTATGGATAGTAATTTCTTAAGAGTGATTTCGATAGTTTTATTATTATTTTTTAATTAAAATGATGTGCATAAAAACCAGTATTTAAAATGTATGGACACTTCAAAATACATTTCCAACTATTGAGAGAAATTGCTGAAGATGAATTTCCAATTGTGTCGTGTGTTTTCTTCCTAAGCTAAATTTTAGCATACTATGCAGAATCTGTACAAGTACATAGATCATACATAAAGTCGCACAATAGAAATGGAATACATTCTCAAATATAAGCGGCAATTCTTAAAATCTAGTTTTCAAATATGAAATATATTTTTCAAATGATTTTTACGTGGTTATTTTCTTTACCTCATCAGTTCCGAACCTTTACTGGTATGCGACGTACCTTTAAATAAAGAAATTTGTCACAAAGGACGGACGCACCTAATATAAAAGGTGCATCTAATATCAGTAGGCAAAATTTTGTGTAGCCTCTGTCAAGATTCTGACTTCAATGGGCGTTTGACTAATAAAAATTACGTCTAGTTAATTTAATATAATTTAATTATATTTTATATGTATATCAGTTTCTACGTACTTGATAAATGTATTTTCTTATCTTGAGAATTAGAATGAGCTATTATATTCATATTTATCTATTGCATGAAAAGTTGCATTATATAAGCGAAATGCCAGTATTCCTTTTGTATATGAGAATGTGGACAACAATGACAATAGATAAAGTGACTAAAGGAGACCTTTGAGAATCCCTAGTGAACAACCAAGTGAGAAATCAAAATGTAGGTAGATTATCTAGATACCTTAATTTTACGGGGGAAGACGTCACATTTTTTGTAAAAATAGAATTTGAGAGAGAGTGAATTGGCGTGAGTAGAGGCCAGAATGTGGAGCCGTGCATTGGAAATAAAGGTGTTCCTTAGAAAGTATTGAATTCTGTGGGAAATATCGTATATGTGAAAGGAAATACCTACAATGATTATCCCCTCAGCCTACCTGAGTATGGTAAATTGGGAAGGGAAAAGCGTAATTTAACATTATTATCCAGTACGCAGACATTAAATTAACGTATAACAAACATAGTGTTGGGCAGGATCTGCTCTATCTGAGCCTATAAATGTAAATAATGTCTTTTAATATAAATACTATTTTTTAAATAAATAAATAATTATTAAATATTATTTAAATAATCTTAGTAGTTGTTAATCAACCTCCTCATACTGTGTCTGATATCACATGCACATATCAGTGATTGAAAACTATCATCGAAATAGCGGTTTGGAGTCTTTACAAGTGGTGGATTAGAATTTGTGTGATAATCATTTTTATATTGACGATATAAAAACGTAACAGTCTCTAATAGATTATCGACTATTTTATTTTACAAAAAAAGTTACATTTCTATGTGAAGTTCGAACTACCAACAAAGAGATGAATTGGTAATTCAATATGTGTAAAAGAAATAACAGTTAAAACAATTCATATATTACAAAATTAATGAAAAATACGGTTAATTAAAATGAAAACACAATTTTACTATCAGTGATATTTCTGTTCCTAGTGTTTATCGATGAGATCCTATATCAGGATTAAACTTGTTAATTTTTTAAGTCACTTTCTATATGCAATTTGTTTCTGTACTTTTTTTCAAAAACGGCGAAACAGAAAAACCACTTTTATACAAGTACGTCGTGTTGAACCCCATCAAGAAACTCAAAACTAATTTAGGTATTTCTCGATGTACTAAAACAACACATAAATTACAAATTTAATGAATAATACGGTTGATTATTATAAAAACAAAATTTTACAATCAGTAATGTTTCTGTTGCTGATATTTATCGATAAGATCATTTGCATCAGGCTTAAAACTGGTTAATTTTAAGTCACTTTCTATATGCAATTTTTTTCTGTACTTTTCTTTCAAAAACAGTGAACTAGAAAATTCACGTTCATACAAATACGTCCTGTTAAACCAAATCAAGAATCTCAAAACTGTTTTAGATATTTCTCGATGTTCTGCACGCATATTCATCCATTAAGAATTCATTAAAAATTTTCCCTTGAAAACTGTCTTTAAAAAGCGGCTCCCTAAACGATACATATAGCTCAATAAACGAATTTTCTTCATAATTGAGAGTTTGAGGTTTTCATATGTTCTTTTCCAAAAGGATTTTTAACCCACAAATAATCCTCATCAGTTTTAAGAAAGTAGCAAATAAAATAATCTTATTTTATTCGCAAATGAATGAAAAACATTTCACTTTTTAAAGCGTATAAAAATTTAAAAATCATTACCGGTACTTTAAAAAAAATATATATATAAATAGACCAGACTACAACTTAATTACAATTTACTGAATTTTTTTAAAAAAATATCTTAGGCCAGACACTAAAATTTCAAAGTGCTGCTTCTTAGTTCTGCAGTTTCCTTGTTCATTTTTATTTCTTTTAAATACAAGAAGTCGTGAGAAACATGAAAAGTAACAAAACTATTTTATCCTACTTTATAGGCACATTATTTGAGATTTTTAATCATTGCATCCACTTTATCCTGGGTAGAAAACTTGTGAGTGTCCTTTCTTTGCAGTGTGAAGTTCATTGCATAACATCCGTATTCACCAACGCGGGATATCTTTTGAGTCCTGGGCATGAAGGACTTATCACGAAATAGCCTGTCGAAGAAGAAAACCGTTTTGTGAAATAAATTTGAAATAGGTAGCACCTGTGTAGAACGGTTCCTTAGTTCGCGTATTGTTTACACTTATCATGTTCATGTTTGTTACTTTCCGGAGGAAAATATAGTCAAATTAACTAATAATTTTATTAACATAAGACTTCTAGTTGATATGAAATAATTTTTTTTTCTTAATTCTGATGTTCGTGAGTATTCAAATGTATATATTTATAAACGCCTATTTCCATTTTGACATTTAGTTCCAAAATTATGACTCAGTAATAAAACAATGCGTGAGAAGTCCTTCCCTGTTTCTAGGTTCATGCCCAGCATTTAACACGGACTCAAGAGTTAATCCGCGTTGGTGAATACGGGTGTCGTTCATTGAAAATATCGGTCAAATATTCAAGGGTTCCCATAACGACTGCGCGACTTCTGCCCCATCTTACAACAAAGTCATAACATGATACTGATTGACTATTTAAGCAAACCATTTTTTCTCAAGAAGTTTTAGTTTCAGCTAAAAGCTTTCACGACTTTTGCAACTGTAAAATTTTATATTTGTTATACTTTTTAAACTGATGAAGTAAAAGACATTTTTGTGCCGAATCTCGATTATTCCGAGACCTAACAAACCACCCACCGCGATCCAAGGAATCGGGCTCATAGTTGAAAACTTCTGCTTTATTTTATTAAATAATGTTAGAAAACGTTTTACAATGTAAGCTTCATGCAGAATTTTTCTTTCTTGTATTTATTACTTGTAGAATATTTTTCAAATAGATAAATTGTAGCATACTCTTTCTTATAGGTTTTTGAAAAATTTATGCCATGAAAAACACTTTTAAAGTGGATAAGTAGTAGTATATATAAAGTATATAGTGATAATTCTTAAAAAATATATATATAGTTTTAAAGAATGTCTCAGTTATACTGAGGTTAAGAATCTATAAACGAGATATTTCTTCACATGATAAGAATATTAACTGTAACGACATAGCGAGATTTAATCAAAAGAAATATTTTTTAAGTATCTTCATTATAAATGATGAACATAAAAAGAAGTAATAATCTGAGATCGTATCAACATAATCATGTTAATTTTTCAACTAAAGCGATATTACACCGAAGAATTTTGAACCATACAAACCTGACACAGATGAAATTTCTCAATAATAAATTAATAAAGGTCTGAAATTAATGCTTTTAATTTCGGTGTTTAAATAGACGAGCAAACAAGTGAAATCTACCGGGTAATTTTCTGCAGAAGAAATAAAATGACAAACATTTATTAACTGGTTTATCAGGCAATTATCTCATCTAATCAACTGTCGATGACATGATAGGAATAAATTAATAAAAGTATGCTCGCTTGCAGAACGGAATCTAGTAAGAGACAAAATTTTTGAATACGTGTGAATCTATAGTATCTAGAACAGTGACACTTGACCAATGGGTCGCTTGGGTCGGAGCGTATGTTTTGGTATATCGTGAAATCACCGAGATGTTTGTCTTAAAAATTAAACCTTTCATTTCATTTGTTTAAAGAAAAAAATGTAATAATTTCAGCAACAAATAATATTTTAAAAGAAATTTCTTAAGGTATTCGCTTACATTTGAAACGTCAACTTCGATGGAAATTCGCGATTTTTTTAAATTTGATTTTCTAATAGAAAGAACATTTCTGTTTCAAAAACTGTTTCTATTTTTCCTGTACATCTATTAGAAAGGAAATTAGAGCTCCTTAAAAAAGCAGACGACGTTAATTTAAACCGAAATTGAAGACTTTAAATGCATTTTCAGAAAAATTAGATTTTGATCGGAAAAAGGTAAAGGACTATTATTCTAATTCAAAAATCTTATTATACTATAGCCATGGAATTTTATATGTATTTTTCGACAATGACCAAAATTCTTCAAAATTTTAAAAAGTTGCATAGATATATATTTCTTTAAAAATTTCTTTATTATATGTTAAATTACACTGAAAAATACCAAAAAATGTGTCAGAAGTAAAGTTAAAAAAATATATATGCCTCCGAATGTAGTCGGATACCTTAATTTCCTTCTGGATCAGAGCTGCTAGAGCGTATCAACTTAATGCTGGAATCTGTCGTAAGTTAACAAGCTGCGCCAGCTGGTGGCAGGGGTGCAAATGAATGCGCGGGTTTGACGTCATATATGCGCAGATGCTTATTATCTCCGCATCTCTTGCGCATATTTTCTGAATTTTCACTCAATCATGACAGATTAATAAAATCTACGAGATTTATTGCAAAATATTTTTGTTACAGCTTGTTTCGATAAAGTCATGTACATTTAAAAAAATAGTCACAACATCATTTTAATTTCGGGAGAAAAAGTATTAATTAATACTCATAAGTACCATATAATGCATTTCGTTGCATTATATGGTACTTATGAGTACTAATTAATACCTTTTCTCCCGAAATTAAAATGATATTGAGGCTATTTTTTTAAATGTACATGATTTTATCGAAACAAGCTATAACAAAAATATTTTGCAATAAATCTCATAGATTTTATTAATCTGTCATGATTGAGAGAATACCTTGAAATTTATGATTGAATTTTTAATATGAATTCTCGAAATAGCTTTGTCTGTTAAAAAAAAGAAAAAAAAAACGTGAAAGAGATAGTCTAATCAACGATTGTAGGAAAATTATTGTCAAGAACTGTAAAATATTTAAACAAATAAATTAACAATATTTCTTTGTTTAACAAAACAACATTTAATACATACATTTAAAATTAAAGTTATTCCGAATATACGTATAATGAAATAGGTTTTTAAATTAAAAGAATGAAATATTTGCAAGTTAAATAATAAAAGTCGATAAGACCAAGAAAACATTGGATTTTTATCGTCTGCAATTCGTAAATGAAAAATGGAGCTAAAGTTGAATATTTTATTTAGTATTAAATTCTATACATTTCTATATAGTGATAAACATTATATTATCATAGGAAATACTACGGTGTATACAGTTTTGTATAACTTAGCTCATCAACAATTTAGTAAAATGTGACACTACTTCAAAATTCTGCATTTACATATTAAGTACTTACAAAATTTAATGAGTCATCTTTCATTACATTAAAAACATTATTAAAATAGAACATATTTTAATCAGCGATATTTGTATCACATAGTTAAATGATATTTCATCTTAGTATGTTTTATGTTAATATTTAGTCGTACTACACTGATTTATTCTATATTTATTTACAATATTTCAAACCTAAAACTTATTCTACGCAATGTTTTAAAGTAACATTTTATAGAAACAAAAAAGTTTTGTTGCCATTCACACAAAAGAAATTGCAATCTACTTAATAATCCTCTAGTTATGCACCCCTGCCACTAGATGGCATATGCCTTGACCCCGCCTTTAATCTTGCGGACACCTTTTCCATAGAAGTTGGAACGCTTGAAATATATGCAGTTTTGTTCTGGATAAATATGCGAGAAATATCTGAATCAGCTTTGAATTCTTTGAGGGAATTCAACACGACATACTTTTGTGAATATTATTTTTCTTTTTTTTCTATTTTTGAAGATTAAATACAGAAATGGAATTGCGTGTAAAAAGGGTCTTGAGGTTAAAATTTATCAGTTTTAATTGTTATGTAAATGCCCTCGTTGTAAAAACCAGTGCTGGAAATTTCACTGATTAAAAACAAAAGTAAAAAGTTGAGTTTAAAAAGTTGTATTTTGATAGTAATTAAATGTGTTTTTAATTATTTTTCTAGTTTGGATGTTGTGTTAATTATTATTCCACTTACACAAATTGGGTGTACCATTTCTTGTTTTCGTTGATAATGTTCCTTCATACGAAAATTTGTCTTTTTTGTAGGATAAGATAGCTGATACACGTCATACAACAATATTTATACTGATATACACATTTATATTAGGCAGAAATGGAATTATTTAATTTAAAAAATAGGTTACGTACCAATAAAGTTTGGGAAACACTGATCTAGTCTATATCTTTAGAAATCTTAAGGGGACACACTTACCTTGAAATTACTCAAAATATCAATTTTCTGTTTTTAATATTAACTGAAAGTTTTTTTAATTGTAACTATTTTGACAACTCATTTTTACTTATACGACATTAATATCGCAATATATTGTAAATTTTGTTAACAGATCTAGCACAATTAATCCATACAAATGAAAACCTTAAACTGATTTTTCTCCCCGTTCATATCTTTATAACTTGCTTGTGCGATGAATACTAAGCCTTTTTTACTAATTTAGATAGTGGTTTGATTTTTTTTTTACTTATTCTCCATGGTGTATTTAATATTTTTGTGCATAGATTCAACATTCAAGTTTATAGTTATTGAAAAAAAAAAAACATTTAGATTGAGAGTTTGTTGAATTTCATTTATTTTAATACACACAAGAGAAAAAAAATCATATTAAATGTAAAATAACTTGCATCTAAAAATATATGTACAGTTTTATACAGTGTGTCCATTCTCAACGGTGGCCAATGTCTAATTTCTAAGCCGTTAATCACAGACATATAGTTTCAATTTCCAAAAATGCTTTTAAAAAGGTAAAGAATGGTTTTTTAAGCGATTTAGGACAAAAAAAAATATTAAAAAATTTCGAAAATTAAATTTTTATACGGTCCTTCGGTCTTATAAGTGATATTTAGTAAAAATTTTCCACCACTCTAACAAGCAAAAAAGAGGTCCTATTTATCTAACATAAAAATTGACGTAAATATTCTCAGATCGGCATGCAGCTGATATATGTTAATGAAATTTACTACAGCATTTTCGGTATCGAAAATGAAGTATTTAACATTGATACTTAATTTACAGGGACACTAAAAAAATTTCGTTATATTTCGGTTTAAGGGGGAAAAATGTTTGCGGTGCAGTTTAATGATGTTAGATTATTTCGACGTATTGAAATTTATACATATTAAAAATTCGCTCTGCAAGAATTTTACTCTAAGATAGGACATGTATAGCATTCATCGTTAATTTACGGGAACATGCAAAAGAATTCGGTTGCAGTACCGTCTTTTTATACAAAAATCCCTGTCGGCTGGGCCTATAGGCGGAGGTAGATTTCGAAGTGTGCTCATTTCAACAAAATATATATATACAGGGTGTTTCGCTACCAGACCGACAAACTTTGAGGGATGATAGTAGACATGAAGACAAACATTTTTAAATGGGGAACCATGGGTCGCAAACTTCTTCTATAGGAGCTAGGGGCCATTAAAGTTTGAGGCCCAAAACTTCAAACGATGATAAAAAACGGAGAAAAGGGTCGATTCGTTTGCGGTTTTCACTAAAATCATTCTTTATATCATGATTTTTTTAGAAAAATTTTTTTAAAGGTTTCGTTCAAAAATTGTCGATAAAGGGCGCTTTAGACTTTAGAGTAACGAACAACTACTTTTTACCGTTATTTTGTGCATGGGGCTCAAGTTATACTAAAGTTCAGACTTTAACTTATATTTTAAGCCCAAAATCGGAAACATTGAGATCAGGTAACTAGTGAAAATTGAACAGTGAACAGAGGGGAGAATATTAAACGCTGATAAACATTGGACAAACTAATCGATTTTGTTGCGGTTTGCGTGTAAGTCATTCCCTTGGTAATTATTTTATTCAAAATGACGTACAGCTTTGGTGTCCTCATTTTTTCATAGAGGGCGCTTCCGACACATCTCTGACATTTCAATGGCAGTACTCCTGCGTGCTTTAGTACCAGAACAACATATTTCCCGGATGTGATATGGATGCAAAGACGACTCGGAATCACATAGGAATGTAACTTTGGAAATGCCTATTTTGGGAGTTACGGTTAAAGGAAGCAAAGAAAAAAGCAACAGATACAGCAGAGAACGAGCAACACATTAATGTGTAAGAAAACAGTAAATTTAAAGGTTTTACTAGAAAAGGTGGTCAAAATTACGACCAGAAATATTTCGGCAAGTTTGACAGTGACGGTAGATGGCGCTAAACGTTAATGCGCGATGCGCGTGAACAGCTATCATTTTGAAGCTATCATTCGCGAACAGGTTCCAAAAGTATCAGAAGGAAGTATTTGAACGATGAACAGCATGATGGGATAGGTCGATGGGTGGATAGGTCTTGGTGGCCTGGTTCATTGGCCTGCCAGATCGCCGGACCGATCATGTATGGACTTTTTCTGCGGGGTCAAGTGAAAAGTTGGGTGTATGTGACTTCCGTACCATCAGTTGAAGACCTCACAGCTGATATTTCTGTAGCTTCCAGAAAGCTTTCTGAGATGCTAGGAATCTTTCAAAATCTAAGGAATTCCATGCGAGCCGCTATCAAGCATGCCAGACTACTTCTGGTCGTAATTTCGAACACCTTTTCTAGTTAAACATTTAAATAAACTGTTTTCTTTCACATTAACCTGTTGCTCTTTCTCCGCTGTTCCTCTTGCTTTTTTCTCTGCTTCTTTTAACCGTAACTCGCAAAAAAGTCATTTCCAACGTTACATTTCTCTATCATTCCGAGTCGTTTTTGCATCCCTAACACTTCCAGGAAGTATGTTGGTCTGGTAGTAAGGCACCCAAGAATAATGCCATAGAAATGTCGGAGATGTGACGGAAGCGACCTCTATCAAAAAATGAGGACACCAAACCTGCATGCCCTTTTAAATAACATAATTTTTAAGAGAATTACCTACACGCAAGCCGCAATAAAATCGATTAGTTTGTCCAATGTTTATGAGCGTTTAAAATTCCTCTCTTTGTTCACAGTTCAATTTTCGCTAGTTACCCGATCCCAATGTTTCCGATTTTGGGATTAAAATTTAAGTTAATGTCTAAACTTTAAAATAATTTCAACCCCAAGCACAAAATAGCGGTAAAAAGTAGTTATTCGTTGCTCTAAAGTCTAAAGCTCTCTCTATCGACAATTTTTGAACGTAACCTTTAATTTTTTTTTACAAACAAATTGCGATATAAAGAATGACTTTAGCGAAAACCGCAAACGACTCGACAGTTTTTTCTATTTTTTATCACCGTATGAAGTTTTCGACCTTAAACTTTAATGGCTCCTAGCTCCTATAGAAGACGTTTGCGCCCCATGGTTTCCTATTTAATAATGTTTGTCTTTATGTCTACTATCACCCCTCAAAGTTTGTCGGTCTGGTAGCGAAACACCCTATATATATATATATATGATTAGAGATAAACCCAGTTTAATAACTTCATTTGTCCGTTTATGAAAAATTTTTAATTTCATTTTTCTGCAAAAACTGGTTTTATCAGAATCATCTTAAGAAAAATTCAGCTCAAATGCCCATTTTGACAACATATTTTGAAATAAATTATGAATTTATTAAAAAATCGACCAAAATAGTACATTATACAGTTCCTAAATAACGAAAAACTGTCAGTTGAATGCATTTGAGAAAAAATTGAATTTAAAAATGAGTCATAAAATAACCGATTTGTTGTTTGAATACATCCTTAATTCTTTAGTCATGATTGCTTCGGAAAATTTTGTGCGAAATACTCACTTTGACAGCATTTTAAAAAAATATATTCTATCTTTATCAAAAAACTGGCCAATGCGTCACAGTATATAGTTCCTAAATAAGCGGATCTGTAAACTGGATGCGTTTGAGAGCGAAAATGGATTTTAAAACGAGTCATAAAAAACGTAATTTGTTACGTGAAAACTTCCTTAAATTTTCAAATCACGAAGACTTCGGGAAATTCTGTTCAAAATACCCTTTTTGGTAACCTTTTTCGAAATATATTCTATCTTTATCAAAAAACTGGCCAATGCGTCACAGTATATAGTTCCTAAATAAGAGGATCTGTAAATTGGATGCGTTTGAGAGCAAAAATGGATTTAAAAACGAGTCA
This sequence comes from Maratus speculifer, assembly GCA_964019185.1. Classification (NCBI taxonomy): domain Eukaryota; kingdom Metazoa; phylum Arthropoda; class Arachnida; order Araneae; family Salticidae; genus Maratus; species Maratus speculifer. The sequence continues at coordinate 288,573,965 of OZ025295.1, forward strand.
GAAAAAAGCGCAATTTCTTATTTGAACACTTCCTTAAATTTTCAGTCAGGATGATTTCGGGAAATTCTGTTCAAAATACCCTTTTTGGTAGCCTTTTTTCAAATATATTCCGTCTTTATCAAAAAACCAATCAATGCATCACATTATATAGTTCCTAAATAAGAGGATCTGTAAATTGGATGCGTTTGAGAACAAAAATGGATTTAAAAACGAGTCAGAAAAAACGCAATTTCTTATTTGAATACTTCCTTAAATTTTCAGTCTCGATGACTTTGGGAAATTCTGTTCAAAATACCCTTTTTGATAGCCTTTTTTGAAATATATTCTGTCTTTATCAGAAAATTGACCAATGCGTCACTTTATACAGTTTCTAAATAAGAGGATCTACCATTTGAACGCGTTTAAAATCAAAAATGAATTTAAAAATGAGTCAGAATATAAGCAGTTTGGATTTGAGGTTTTTTCTCCAACTAATATTTTGGTTTAATTTCTTTTTCCAATACGAATTGGTCCTATGAAAAACTTGTCAATATAAAAGTTGTAGATATTTTTGAGAATATGTAAAATAAATTTAATCAGATTTGATATCTTAAAAATTGACGGAGTTATGGATTTCTCTTTTTTCACCGCCCTTTTTCTTTTCGTTTTTAGTTTTTTTCATCGGTAAAAGTTGGTCCTATCAAAAACTTGTAAATACAAAAGTTTTAGATAATTTTAAGAACATTTACAAAAAATTTAGTTGGACTTAATATCTTGAAAATTGACGAAGTTATTAATTTTTTTTTCTCAAAATCCCTGTTTTTTTCGCCCCTTGAGCCCACTTCTAAATTTATCAAAAATCTGTCATGCATAAACTTTTGCCCATTTTTAAGAAGTAATATAAACTTTAAACCGATTCGATATCTACTTTAATTAAGAAATTATGGCGTTTTTTCGGTTTTCACAAAAACGCCCCCTATTCCGACCCCCTTGGTCCGATTTTGCCCATTAACGAACTTAGCCGAGATTTTATCCTCTTTGATTTTATGTACCAGTTTGGTGGAGATTGGTGAAGAATTATAGAAGTTATCGTGTCCATAAAAAAGTGATATATATATATATATATAGATAGATAGATAGATAGATAGATATATAAACTGGTGCGATTGCAATAGGTAGTATTTCATACGAAATCTACCTAAAATACTGGAAATGCGTGTAACATTGCTGTACGCATTTTTAAATTAAACTATTTTTTGCTTACTACTTGGTGTAAAAAAATTCTATAGATCTTATGCAGTTCATCACAAAAGGATTTGCACACACAGCCGCTTATGGATAGCAACAGATGAAAATGACTTTTTTTTTTAGTTACGTGTAAATTCGGGTTCATTTTATATGGAAATTGCTGAAAGTGGAATTTATAACTGTACGATGCGTTCTTTAATTGAAGTAAATTTTAGCACACTATGTAATATAGTGTATATGCAAATCTACAGATCATATAGCAGGATTTCACAAAAAAAGTCGGATATTTTTTTCGACTATTGATGGTAATTCATGAAATTGGTTTTCAAATGTGTCCTGAGTTTTATTAAAGTATTCTGAAAGTGTTTAAAAGTATTTCGTTACCTGTGGTGGACGTATCATTTTTCGTTGTTATTTAAAATACAGATTATAAATATGAAATAAACTAAACGAAGAATTTCTTGTTTGAACACCTCTAACAAGGCAATTTTTAATCACTTTTCCCTGATTAGGCCTAACTAGAGCATTTCTGTAATATTTACCTTTCGATTCAACCAGAAATTTCTTCCTAAAATGAGTCAAATAAAACATACACATAACTAAGTTAAAAAAAATTGCTATCGACTAGGAAGCCTTTCAAAAACTTCCCATCGTTATGCAGCATTAAGTCGAAGAAATATGTCAAATTGTTTTCTAAAGTGAAATTTTTTTATCTAATTTGAGTAAAATTTTAGAAGGTTGGAAAATTAAACATACCAATATTAAAAAACAAAAAGAAAGAAAGAAATGTAAGAAATAAGAAAGATAAAATCTAAAATTTACTCTTGTACTGGTCTTCTGGTAGTATCGTTCCAAGTGGTTCTGTTGGTAGAACATCGAAGCGCTCTACTCGGGACTTGGGTTCGAGTCCCAGCTTGGACACATTTTCATTTTGTTGGCTGTACGCTTTTTAAGCAATTAAAAACATGAAATATAATTGAATGTAGGCATAAGAAACTTTTTACAGATAAATTTTCAAGAATTATGTGTATTTATTCTAGCGGTCTTTTAAAATGGGAAATCCAAAGTGTTTATCCTATTTTACTCACTATCTCCGTGAACCCTCTGTTTAAGATTATTTTTAAAGCCCTGAAAGTTAAAAGGAAAATAAAACTAAAAATTATCATGCTCATTACAATTTTTCGGAAAAGTCTTTAATTCTTTCTTTTCTTTTACTTTTAAATTATTTAAAGTTATTTGAAAAGAGCAAATTACATTATATTTTCAAAACCTGCAGAAATTAGCAGAATTTGGTTAATCGAATTTGAAAATCCAAGGAGGGACCGGCCATGATGCTCCTTCTATTTTCTTTGCCGGCGTGCATCAATAAAGGTTAAATGAAATTAATGTTTCTAATTTCAGTATTTTATAGGAGAGCAAACAAGTGCGAGCTATCAAATATTTTTCCCATCGAAGAAATATAATGACAAACATTTATTATCTGGCTTATCAGGATCTAATCTGATCTAATCAAACTGTCGGTGACATGATAGGGAGCCTCCATTGCTTACAACCTTATGTCTAAGTATCGAATCGCATTCATAAAGAAGTAAACGATAATTTCTTCTTGTCTCTAGAGGTAATTGCTCCATCCGTTTCGGCAGCATCTTGTTTGTTTCTTCTTAGGTGCGATAATAAAGTTGTCGAAATTTAAATTAAGTTGTATCGATCGATACGCATAAGTTCAATGGATTATTTTAATGGTCTTTCTGAGTGCTCCACAAGAAGGTTATAAATTATTATATGAATGTTCAGGCAAGAATGAAATATGCGGGCAATAAATTATCCACATATTTGCTGTTTTCATTAACAAATCATTTAACATAAATTTATTTTAAACGTTTTACAGTTCACTTGTCGTTTTATACGAGTAGATATGTATGGCCGTAGGATATCAGAGGCTAGTTAATTCACATTCATATCTTTAATTAATTTTCAAGGCATCATTAAGTTTTGTTAATTAGCATTGTAATTGTTTAGTGCGTATGCATTGCGTTATAGAAAATTTTCTGAAAAAATAACTTTTAGTGTTAATTTATTAGCACAACTCGCTACAACCAATGATAAGTAAGCTTGAAGCCGTATGCTTTTTGCTGCGTGCTACGTTGTTCCATGCAATGTTGTTAACCTTTAACTGATGTGACAGAAATTATCACATAAGTACTGTAAAACTGTCTGCTAGACTGCTTCCATTGAAAAATTAATTAAAAGCTGAGATTAACTCATGTGAGAGTGTTTTTGTACTGGACTCTACCTGTTTTTTCTTTCAGTTCATATTTTTTTTCGAGTCGTAAAGAGGAAAATTTAAAGATTTTTAAATTTGTCAAGCAGAAAATTTGTTTACCAAGTTGCGTGCTGCTATTACAAAAAATTTTTGCAGGTAAAACAAAATTATAGCAAAATCTTTATAAGGTGGACTCTGTGTAAGATGAAAATCTGTCTAACTCCATAAACATTTCGAAGTCGGTGAAAATCTACAGAGAAACAGTAAAATGCGTCTAAAACGGAATATTGTTTAAATTTTCTCGCTTCTGATCAATTCAGCCTTAGACAGAGTTTACTGTATTTGTATCTAATTATACTACAAAGTCTTGGTCTAACACTGAATCTAAAAAACTTCTTTTTTTTTTTTTTTTTTTTTTCATTTTTATGCAAAAAGAAAATAAATAAATAAATAAACATATAATAAAAGCTATATCTTGCTTTTTTCATAAAATTTTCGATATATTAATAAAATAATACCGAAAAAAAAACTTTTCAAGATTAAAATAAATAATAATAATAATTTAGGTTTAGTTTATAGACTATATATGCAGAGATTTTCATGAGAAAATATCAAAAAGTATTTTAAATAGCCCGCAGATAGCCTAGAATCGAGTTTTGCGGAAAATGATTTTAGATTTATCTGTTTGAAAACATTCTATATTTAACAACTATGTATAACAACTAACAACTATTATATTTAACAACAGTTACATACATTTCGTTTTAAAGTGCTCAGAAAATGACTACTCTTTTACGTATATTTCTTTTTCTGAAATCGAGTTCTATGAGATTTAGGAATCTTGAGTCTATTAAGGAAATACAACACTGTGTACAATCCTATGGAAAATATGCCACCTTTAAGACCCGTTTCCTCAGGAACTACCCGACCGATTTTGGTGAAATTTGAAATCTACACTCACTCCTTCATATTATGCTCAAGATTTATGGCATGCAATTTTTTCTAGGACTTAAACTTTTTATTTTATTGCAAGTTTATTTTTCAGAATTTTTTCATAAACTAATAAAATTTTTTTAAATTGTCTGCCGTATATGATCTTATATTTATTCTCCACCACCAAAAAATAAATTATCAAAATCTCTTGAATACTTTATGAGATAATTTTTATCTGAAAAGTACGATTTTCCAGGCGAAACAAAATACTTAGACGCCTGTAGCTTGTTTAAAGTTCTTGGACAACACATGAGTTAAAGTACATACACTGTAAAAAAAAGGGTCGATCTACTAAAAAAACTTTAGTGATCCCTGTAATTACTAAAAAATTTTCAGTAATCTTAGTCGGTTACAAGAAAATCTGTAAGAATTACTAGAAAAAAGTTAGCAACGAAGAGAGTTAATAGTTTTATATTTTTAATAACTATTACTAAAACTCACTTGGTGTGGCCTTGATAGCATAGTGGTTATAGTAACGGACTCCAGACTAAAAGGTCCCGGATTCAATACTGGCCACCGCCAAATACGCCCCGAATGTATGTAGTGTAAGTACTAGTTAGTAAAGGGATTATGAAAATCCTGTCGGAGCAGTTAGCAATGTTTGGTGCTGCCATCTGTTGCAGTTTTGCCTAAAATCTTCCACTTCAGAAGTCTGGATGCAGCTCGAAGGAACCTCCTGCCCTTCGGGCGCACGTAATGGTTATTAAAAATAATTTTGGAGCTATTATTAAAATTTTTTTGGTGGCTCATACTAAAAATTTTTAAGTTAGTTATACAAAAAATTCTTTTGTTTAGTTTACAAAAGAAATGCTTGTTTCACTTGCAAAAAAAAAAAAAAAAAAAAAAAAATGTTTGTAATGGTTACTAAAAATTTCTGTGGAATACAAATTTACTAAAAAATTTGTAGTAACCTCTTGAATTTTTTTTTTACAGTGTATAAACACTTGGATAAAATCGAGTTTCATATAATAAATGAGGCAATGTTTTAATTCTTACACGAATTTTATTCAATCACTCGCTTCACTTTTTTATGAGAAAGACTTTTACTTGTACTTTGACCATATGTACATAGTATAAAATTTATTTAAAATATAGTAGTGCGAGTAGAATTAAAAAAATAAAATTATAAAATGTTAGCGTATAATTAAGGTGAATGGATGTGACATCCGAGTCGGTGTATTACCTAGAATTTTTACGATTATTTCTAATAATCAGATAAAAATGGGCATACCAATGAATTCAGGAAGTTCCAAATAACTTTTTAAGCCAATAAAATAAAATTTAATTTTTTCAAAACATTTCACTTATGTCACTTCTTAAGCCTCTTTCTAATGTTGTAAAATTAATTTTTAAATGATAATTTTATATTTAATCATTCATTCGTCTGTTTTTGAAAACATTGTCAGCAAATGAACATCAAAAATCTATATTTCGTAATTAAATAACCTTGCAGCCTTTGTCCCACAACTTTCGTACCAGTGTTTCTTACCCTAGTTTTATTAGATTAACACTACTTTTTTTTTTTATAAGAAAGACTTTTATTTGTACTTTGACAATAGGTATATAACACAATTTCTTTTTAAATATAGTAGTGCAAGTAGAATTAAAAAAATAAAATTATAAAATGTTACAAATTTTTACAATTTTAAGCCAGTAAAACAAAAATTATTATTTTTTTTTTATTTCACTTATGTCTTTCTTTAAACCTTCTTCTAAAGCTGTAAAATGAATTTTAAAATGACAATTTTAAATTTCATTATTCATACATAAATCATCTATTTTTGAAAATATTGTCAGCAAATGAACATCAGAAATCGATATTTCTTAAATCAATAACCAGACTGCCTAAACTTTCGGCTTTTTTCTGTCTCTTTAGTGAGTTTTATATCTGTGACAACAAAGATTTCACGCTTCCGTGAACCATAAACACTTCTGTGACACGAAATCTAGCGCTTTACGGTTACTTTCTAAACAACTGCTGTGACGCTAGGAAAACATCCAAAGATAACCAACTCTTCCGGGAATATCAGCAGTCGCTCAAGAAATAAGAAAACAGATTTTGAAGGAAAATTATCGTGCATGAAATGTTTCTCTTGTACAAACTCTGTGCGAGGATGGATGAAAAATATTTCAAATCGAGATTTAGTTTTTACTAACAGCTACTAAAAAGTAATTATTCATTCAAATAAATTATTTGTCAGTTTTCTATGTTCCCGCAAATACTATTTATGTTTGGTTTGTTATGGCTAGTGAAATGAATGCTACACTGCAGGGGAAGGGGGGTTGACTTTTGCTAACGCTACCATTTTTTATCTAACCTAAATTTTCATTTTTTGCCATTATATATATATATATATATATATATATATATATGTGGGTGTGTGTGTGTGTAAATATCTTTTTAACAAAAAAAAATAGATAAATTTAGGCTCAGTTTATAGATTCTAACACAGGCAATACATATTGAAATTTTCATTAGAAATATTTCTAGTTTAATAGTTCTAGTTTCTAGTCTGCGATATAGATAAAAAGTCTTTTAACTAGACCGCAATCGCTTAAAATTACATTATGAGAAAAATGACTTTGGAGTTCTCTGTTTGAAAAAATTCGGTATCTAACAACAATGTACAATAAAAACTAACATCTGTTATTATATTTAACAACGGTGCATTTCATATTTTAAAAAGTTCTCAGAAATTATTACTCTTTTATGTATATTTCTTTTTAGAAATTCTTTGAAGATTTAAGAGTATTGAGTCCCTTAAGCCTCTTTTAAAACTGTAAAATGAATTTTTAATTTGGTTATTCATCCAGAAATTGTCTATTTCCCAAAACATTGTCAGCAAATGAATATCAGAAATCTATATTTCTTAAATAAATAACCCTGCAGACTAAACTTTCGGCTTCTTTCTGTCTCTTTAGTGAGTTTTATATCTGTGACAACAAAGATTTCACGCTTCCGTGAACCATAAACACTTTTGTGACACGAAATCTAGCGCTTTACGGTTACTTTCTAAACAACTGCTGTGACGCTAGGAAAACATCCAAAGATAACCAACTCTTCCGGGAATATCAGCAGTCGCTCAAGAAATAAGAAAACAGATTTTGAAAGAAAATTATCGTGCATGAAATGTTTTTCTTGTACAAACTCTGTGCGAGGATGAAAAGTATTTCGTATCGAGATTTAGTGTTTACTAACAGCTACGGAAAAAGTAGTTATGTAAGAAGTCGTCTTACAAATGTAGAAGAGAAGAAAGAAAGAAGTGATAGCTTATCTTAATAAATATCTCGGGGCTGCATTCTTCTTTATGTACTTTTTATTACTTGAAAAAAACGGCACTCACATATAGTAGACTAACACACACACATTATATACAAATAAAGTTTTTTTACATAATTCTGGCGCATGCCACCATCACAAGATATGAACCACAGTTCACAACCAACATTCGAATATCACTAAGAAAAAAAGAACATTTTTAATAGAACTAGTGTTGCCAGTTTTTTTTTAAACAATAAATATTACAACTACATTTTTTTTAATTTAGCAAAACTCAGATCACGTGACGCGTGAGAGTCTTATTTTTTTTTCTTTCTTTTTTCCTTTGGAATGCGCGTGTTACATCCTCCCCCTCTGTTTCCGATCTAAGTCTCGGAGAGGAAACAGGATGCTTTTTGGGTCTTCTTCTTTTTCTCAAAGGTTCAACTGGAATAGTTTCAGGTTCTTGGAAAGGCAACAAGGCAGAAACGTGGTAAGATCCAATTCGTTCAGTAGGATTTTCTAGACTAGCAATGTCATATGTCACTAGTGACTTTTGAGTCAAAATTATGTATGGGCCATCTCACTTAGGCATTAATTTTGATGTTTTATTTCAACTTGCATTTCTAACTGGGTGTAGGTTAATCCATACCTTTTCACCATGCTGGAAATGTACTCGGCTATGATTTTTATTGTAATATTTCTTCCAGTTACCTTGTTTCATTTCAACAGGCTCTTTCACATCTTTCGAAATATTTGCAAGATGTTTAAGATATGGGGTCTTCGCTCCTTCCGGTTGAAAACATTTTTCATACTTTTTCGGAATATCTTTAAGTTTCTTCCTTTCATCGGAATTTAAATTTTTGCCTACATCTTTACGTAAGGCATACGGGCAGACTTCGACTGCTTCGGTACACGTACTATTTTGTACTTCATGTTCTTCTACAAAATAAAACTTTTTATGAGGTTTGTCCCTAAAATGCCATCTTTTGTTAGCTATGTCTACTTTTGTTAGCTACTATGTTAGCTTTGCACAGGAAGTCCATTCCTAAAAGAGTTCTATTACCTTTGGCATTTGGGAATACAATAAACTCTGTTTTGAAAACTCGGCCTTCAATCTTTACGGGCACAGTGGCAGACAGAGTTTTTCTAGCCATCGTAGTTCCATCAGCTAATGTTACTTCATGAGTATGAGGTTTCATTGCAACACCAGCTTTCAAAAATAATTTATACATACGTTCTCCTGCAATAGAACGATTCGCTCCTGTATCTGCACAGACTAATACCTTCTTATTGCAGATCGTAATAGGTACATTTAGAGCTGAAACTGTTGATGTATTTAAACTATACAGCTTAAGACGTTGAGCTTGCACTGTTTTGCTTCTTAACCGTAGGGGAACAATCTGGGCATTTCTTCTTTATAAATCCCACTTTGCCACAACCATAGCAGAATATCTCGGATTCTAAGCGACGATTATCAAACGTGGGGGAAGATCTGTCTTCTTTTGGAGGCTTACTCTGCTTCCATGTATTTTCTCGACGAGAATAATCTTTTTTCTTCTGGGGTACAACCGGGTCTTCGTTAGGGAACGTAGATCTTATGGTATCATACGCATCTAGTTTTCCGGCAAGGTCGACTGGCGAATTTAAATGTTCCAAATCATCTAACATATGTTGTTTGCATTCGATAGGCACGCGCCTTTTCATCTGATCCGCTATGATCAGATCCTGAAGAGCTTCAAAAGACGTTACATTTAACTCTTTAAGCCAGTTTTCAAAGTAAGCACGTAACTCGAAGTAATAATCTCTCCAAGTAATTTCTTTATCTTTGCAATGCGTGAAAGACAGCTGCCTAAACCTTTCAGCGTTAATTTTAAACCTTTTTAGAAGTAGACCTTTAACATGTGAAAAATCTGAAGCGTTTTCTTCTTTTTCACGAGCAATAAGCGTAGATATAGAAGAGGGTACAACACTTAGTAAATAAGAAACCCAGAGGTGTTCTGGTACCTTCGAAAGCTTTAACTGTCGTTCCAGGAGCACCAGAAACAATGTTACATCATCTGTCTCTGGCTTAAATGTAGGCAACAGCTTCTGGATATCTATTTTACTCTCTGGATGAGACATTATCCCTGCCGCATTACCACCTACCGCTCCACTGGAAACACTTTGGCTCTGAGCCTGTAACTTAAGCTTCTCAAGCTCAAAATTCATCTCAAACTTTTTAAATTCCAGTTCTTCCGAACGACGCTTTTCTTCTATTTCTAATTTACGCTGTTCTAACTCAGCTGCTTTTTGTTTTTCCTCTAAGTCTCGTCTACGCTGTTCTAAGTCAGCTGCTTTTTGCTTTTCCTCTAAGTCTCGTCTACGCTGTTCTTCCTCGCGAGTCGCAATTTGGTTTCTGACTAACGAATTCACGAAATCAACTTCGTACGAGGGAGAGGATTTAATCTTATCACGCAATGTGACAACGGTCATAGAGGGTTGTACATCTAAATTCATTTCTACAGCGACCTGAAACAGGTCTTCTTTTCGTGCTTTATTGAGCTCGGACATTTGTAAATTTAGCAAACAACAAGATACCCACTAATGCTAAAAATTCGTTTAAATAAATTGTTCCCCAGGCGTGAGCTTTGCTTTACAACTCATAAAAACAAGACATCAATAAAACAAAACAGTGAACTTTAACGTTAGCAAAATATACTTTTAAAATAATTAAACTTCATTAAACTTTTAAGAATCTTTAAAATTTAAATTATTTTAATTTAATTTAATTTTATTTATTTTATTTATTATTTTTTTGAAAGAAAATATACTTTAAATTACGTGTCATTTAATCAAAACATTATTTTAAATGATATAAAACTGGTACTAGATTGTTGGCAACATTCATAAACAATGTTCTAAATAAGTCAAAACATATCTGAATAATTAAAATGTCAATCAATATTATTATCATATTATCAAGACAAGACTACGTAATATAGTTTTTTCAATATAACTTTAAAAGAAAAGAAAGTCTTATTTCATAAAAATAAATAAATAAATAAATGCAAAAACTTACTCAATCTGTTTAGAAAATCATATTCAATGCTATTTCACAATATATCAGGAACTCTAAATTAAATGCTTAAAAATAACTAACAACAGAACACTCAAATAGAATTTCTAATTAAATTCTGTTATCTTGCGAAACCAACAACAAAACAAAAAAATAATAACATACGACACTTGAAATAAAAGGTATAAATACTTTTTAATATATTTTTTTCACTCTTAATTTAATTCCCTGTTTGTAAAAAGAAAAGAAAAATAATATCAACGTAAATAAATACTTATTTCATTATTTATCAACCCTTTTTTTTAATTGTTTTTCTTTTTTATTCGAAGTAAGAAAAGTTGTTATTTAATCAAGATAAAAATTAAACATGCATGCACAGAATGAAAATTAAACTAAAGAATAAAAATATAAGCATGGGGAGGGAAGGGGAATTACACAATATGTAAATGAACTGTAAAATAAATCAATAAATTAAAACTAAAAATATGAAAAATTTTACAAATAGAAAACAAAATATAGACACTTGTGGAAAGAATGCATTCTTTTGATAAAAATATGGATCCATTTTAAGAAAGTAACTTGAAGATTAATTAAATATTGTCGAGATACACCTGCAGGCACAAGAACTGAAAGTTTTTAAAAGCACAGAAAACGTAGAATTCGCCATAATCCACAAACAAATATAAATGGCGTTATCGAAGCAAGATTAAATTCGAGAACACATATCGCAAACAAATGAAAATGGTGCTTGGCATAAGATTATTCCATGGAAATTTTTTTTCACAGCATTGAAGAACACATTTCACAAACAAACGAGCAACGACTGCTCGTGCCATTTTCTTGCATTAAACATGCATGCATTTTTATTTCGTGCATATTTCACAATTTAAAAAATATATATATCAAGCTTTAGAAGATTCACAAAGATGTGGAACACCTTGGAAAGACTTCGCGCCATTTCCGTTTTCCTCTTTCTTACTTGTAGATAACATATCGCAATTAAAAGCATCAAACATTTGTAGAATTAAGAAGATATCAGAACAAATCAAACTATTTCCAGGTAAGTGCTCCAGGTTGGGCAGCCATTTTGTAAGAAGTCGTCTTACAAATGTAGAAGAGAAGAAAGAAAGAAGTGATAACTTATCTTAATAAATATCTCGGGGCTGCATTCTTCTTTATAAACTTTTTATTACTTGAAAAAAACGGCACTCGCATATAGTAGACTAACACACACACATTATATACAAATAAAGTATTTTTACATAATTCTGGTGCACGCCACCATCACAAGATATGAACCACAGTTCACAACCACAATTCGAATATCACTAAGAAAAAAAGAACATTTTTAATAGAACTAGTGTTGCCAGTTTTTTTAAACAAAAAATATTACAACTACATTTTTTTTTAATTTAGCAAAATTCAGGTCACGTGACGCGTGACAGTCTTATTTTTTTTTCTTTCTTTCTTTTTTCCTTTGGAATGCGCGTGTTACAGTTATTCATTCAACTAAATTCTTTGTCAAATTTTCTATGTTTCCGTAAATACTGCTTATGTTTGGTTTGTGAAATGAAACAGCGAACATGCATATTTCTAGTAAAAATCTGTTCGAGAAAAGAAATTAGTTGAATAAAGTTTGTAATTTCGTACATTTTCACAATGTATATATCATTTTTGTACCGACAAGGACATGTGCATATATAACATTATCATTTTAGGGGGATAGGGGTGTTGAGTTTTGTTAACGCTATCACTTTTGATCCAACCTAAATTTTCAGTTTTTTTTTTTTTTTTTTTTTTCAACATCAAAATAGTCTGTGAATTCTTTTGTTAGTCTGTCTTAGTTTTTATGGGAATAAAATTTATTATTAAAACCATTAAGTAAGTATAAAGTCATTTTATTCCAAAATATGGATTATCCCAACGTTCGGTATCTCTTTTCTGGAATATGTGGACATAATCCTTTGTTACAGAAACTAGATTGAAGTGATACTTGTTATCTTCATTTGTAAAAAAAAATGTCGATTACCTGTTTTGTTAAACTGACCAGTCTCTGTCAAGGGGTAAGTGCAGAAAGGTAATGTTACTGTTGAATGCATTGTGTAACAAAAAGCTATATTTTTTAAATAGTTAGCATTTACCTAAAGCAACAAAATTCTAAATTAAAAAAAAGATGTTTGTAATAAAGGTCGTTCCGATAATCCTGATGTATACTGTAAGATTGGTAGTTATTTTCTTTCCATCTTCATCTATTACATTATGAACTAAAACGCACATTAAAATAGTGTCAGCAGCTAAAATAATAAGCTTTGATAATGAAATCTTCTGTACTTTCGAATCCGTATTATTAAAAACTTAGTTTCTTATAGAATACCAAAACAATACATTAGCTCGGTGAGCAAAGTGGAACGATTAACAATTCCCCAGATAATTATGCACATTGACAGCAAGTGTGATTTTTTTCTGATATTATCTTGCCGTGATAAATTTGTCGACAAATTCGCAGCGAATCTCCTTCAAGGTAGATCTACAGCCACTTGCATGAGTAGTTTGTTGTGAAATTAATGCAAGATAGTCTTTAATTCACGAAATTGATGAAAGCGAAAAATCCCTCTGTTGAGATAATGGACAACTTTCGGGACTGCATCCCTTGCACAAATTTTATTCTTTCGGTACCGCTTTTTTTAAACGCTTTATCAAATACCAAAAAAATCCTAATCTAAAGGTACAAATATTATTTTTATTTGTTAATAGTAATAAAAACGGTGTATGCACTTTCTGATTGTGTGCATATGTCAGTGCGTGTGCATCAATAGACTTCAAGAGGTTAAACTTATAAGATGACAGTTATAAACAGATAGTGTGGCATGACAACATTACTACTCTGCAATGTTTTTGCTGTATTTTTGACAAGGCATAGATAAATTTCCTGGTAGCTTGTAAAGAATTTGCAGTATTTTAGTCATGAAAGAACTAATTTTTCTACTTGTTATAAATCTAATGTATAATAAATTTGATATAGCTAGAGATTAACTTGCATGACAAGTTTGCTGCAAGTTCAAAGTGTGTTGATTTCGGCTTTTGTGTAATCTTGCTGCAGTTTCGTTATGAACTTTCGGTCTTGTTATGCTGAACTTGCTGCAACTTTTCAGGTTGGCAAGGCAAGTTTGCTGCAAATTTTTTGCAAACTAAAATCGCTATATTTGTATGTTCTTTGAGTTCAGCGACAGATCATACCTTTTTCGCACTCATAATACACATAATAAAAAACGTTTAAGTCACAATTGTCACCCATCTGACTTTTTCAAATATAGTTATTTGAAGTCAAATTTATGTCTCGATTTTTGCAATGAAATAAGTAATTTATCTATGTTTTAAAAACAAAATTTCTATACATTCTTGTATTTTTTCACTATAATGAATTATTTTTTTAAAGTATTTTGAATACTTTTAAGTTGGAATGGTATATATTTTAGGGAATTCCCGTGAATCCTTTTATACAAAACAATAAAAACAACAACAACAGCAAAAAATGTAAAAAAAATATATATAAATAAAACAAGACATTTATTTTACAGAATCTTTTAGTTTTAAATCCTTTAGACAAAAAATAGAATGCGTTTATTTTTTTTTCATTGAAGTCTTACTTCTATTCAGAATAAAAAAGAACTGAAAGCATTTTTAACAGTACACGCGCATAAATAAAACCTTTACCAAACAACAAGCAATTTACTGCTACTAGGCGCTTAAAAAAAAACAATACCCTAGACACCTAAAGTAATACAAAGCACGTAAAATATATTAGTGCAATTACTATCACTGTATAAAGCAGCGAGAAGCATAGCCTATTTTATTAATTGCTCTTAATTTGGGGAAAACACGAGGGAACAAAGAGAAAACAGGCTCATTGCGTTAATTTGCCAGAACACTTCGATTACATATAATTTTACTTCAGAGAATGTTTCTCTAATGTATATTTTTTAAACGAGATTAATTTGAAGAATTTCTTTTTTTATTATTATTAAAATTTTCAAATAGTTGAAAATGTGTATATTCGCAATTATCATTCATTTACTGAAACGTAAAAGAATTCGGTTGGTCTGTTAATAATAGAGTCAGGTGCGATAATTATGACCAGGGGTAATTGTGGTCACCGTCATAATGGTGAAAACTGGTAAGATTTTTTTTCACTCTTAGCTATTAAGCTCATAATGCGTTTTTCATTTTAGATATTTTTTATTATTAGTCTGAAGCATTTTTGAGATACAAATAGCAATTTGAACAAAGTCTACCAAAATTTTTGATAAACGGATTTGTCAGTTTGGAGCTCTAATGGTCTTAATTACTTCAAACAAATGGTTGTGGGGAAGTATAAAGAAGAAATTGTGGTCATATTTTCCCAATTAGTGGTCTTAACTACCCCAAATTTTCTGTTTATGAGTTTTTGCTGGGGTAATTATAACCATCCATTTAACTTAATAAAAAAAGGGGCTATCATAATTAAAACCTTTTAGAGGCATTCTTAAAGGGTCAAAATTATTTCCTATGTACAAAAAACACCATTTTTCCAAATAGAAAAAAAGTAATAAAAATAATATGTTGAAAATGTATAAAATGGTCATAATTACTCCTTCTGACCCTAATTTTTTTTTAAGTGCATTAAGTTGTAGTGCGAGCTTTTAAACAACTAATTTTTTGTCTATTACTTAATGTGCATAAATTCTATACATCATATACAGAACAGCACAAAAGTTCCCGAGTACATTTCTGTTCATTGACGAAAGGGGTTTTTACGACTATGCTATGCGTTATGGAGTTGATCTTAATTTTTAGCATACTGAGAAGTAAAATACAGAATCGGGACGGGACCGAAACCATACCGGATTTTTGAAGGAATATTAAAAATATAACTAAGAATATCAATAGTAGGATATCAGTAGTATCACATTTTTAATCTAGCTTTTAGCCATAATTAAATTCATTAATGAGTGACAATTACGTAAGAAAAAGACAAAATTGAAAAAATTTAATTGATGAATATGAAAAATTTAATTGATATTTTCTATGTTACAGAAAAAATCTAAGAAATTGTCAAATTATTTTTTCTTTTGTAAATTAGAAAGCATCGATGTCAACTAACATATACTTCAATTTTTTGTCTTTCTTCAACGTTTAAAAAAAATAAAATTGAAGAATGTCTATTTCGGAAAAACAATCTTGTTTTTCTAAACCACGTATAATTTCCCAAGTAAAATTTACGCATTCTTTTAACGGTTCATCCTCGTCTTCTGAGCTGCTACTAGCATTATCGGCGGTTCTATTTCACACAGCATCAGCGACCTAGTTGTCCGTTAAATTGTTCGTCGTTCATGTATTTCCGTCAGTATTTCCGTTAGTCAATCATCTATATCCACTTTTTTTCGACACTTAATGTAGTTTTAAATTTTGCGTGCTCAATTAGCTCATAATTTGCGGCCTTTTCACAGGATATGTGAAACCTGAAACTTCTACTTCATCATTGATGTCGTTGTCGAACATTCGTTCTGACCATATATTGTGCCAAGCATTCGCCAAAGTTGTCATGAAAGTTGTTCCCGTGTCTAAACAACGGCACAAGTTCCGGAAAACATGTTGAGAAAATTATCGCTTTTGACAAAAGGAAAAGAAAAACGAAAATTTAATTTGTATGGTATTTTTGCATTTTTATCTTGAAGGTTTTAATTTACAAATAATCCCCTTTTTTCTTCTCTCACATCCTTCCTGTGTAAAAGAAAAGGGAAGGAAAGATGGTTTTGATGCCGGATTTTTGAAGTTGCCAGATCATTGATAACCGTATTTTTGAAGTCATATACTATATACAAATCTATAAATAACATATAGGGATCTACAAGGATGTTGTTTCGACTATTGGTATTAATTCCTGGAATCGGATTTCGAAATGCGTTATGCGTGTTCCAAATTATTAACTTAGATATCATCTTCCATTTTATTAAAAGGCAAAGTTTTTAAAAGCATTAATGAAAGGGTGCCGGAAAGTGTTTCATAATGAGCGGTAGAAGCATGATTTTTAGTTCTTGTTTACTATTATGATTAAAAAAAAAATAGGAAATTTAAAACTAGAGAATTCATCAAGCTTTCAATGAAGTTAACGTTATCAGGACAAAAATATAGTATTTGCATAGTCAAGATAGAGTGCACTGGAATAACATACTGACATCCTAGAAAAAAAAAAAGGAATATATAAAATAATAAATAAGTAGATAGTCGGATGCCAATTCTAAAATTTTCTTTTATTTTGCAAAATTCGTTATCCCTGTGAGAAATTTAATTAATTATCTCTGCACATTATTCGGGTTATTAAGTTATAGGTTTGTTAGATTGTCTACATTTAAACTGTTCAGGAATAGCATCTTTTACATGAATTGTATTCGTTTTGCACCACTTTTGGTTAATTATTAGATTTAACTTTATAAATCGCGAAAATGTTGTGATTAAATAAAGTCAAATTTACTTTTCTGTTTTACTAGTATCAAACTCAAGCTCTGTAAGCACTTTTGAGGGTGCACACATGGTTCCGAACGGGTTAACCCTTCGGACTCTGATGCCTCTAACACAAATTTTATTCGATTAACACCACTCTTTTAAAAGAACTTTCCTTGAAGTAGACAATTTCACAAATTCTCGTTTTAAATACGGAAAATTTTATTTTCCTTTATTACTGATGCCAAAAACAAATTTTGAAAGGAAAGATTGTGTCTACGCAGCGGAGACAACGGAGTGCCAAGAGTTAAAAAGGAGATAGAAGGTTCGCATTTCTCAAACAAATCATCGAATTTCGGCATCCATCCTTTTTAGATGTTTGTAACCAAAATTTCCAATCCAAATAACATAAAAGTGACACCTGTTCAATATACACTCAAATCTAATAAAAGTCTATTTAGGGGAAAATGTAACAGAATATGAAGTTTGATTAAATTCAGTACATTAGTTTTTGAGATAGAGCTATCACGAAAATCGTGAAAATTGCAGCACAGTAGCGCCACTTGTTACATGATTTACACGAAAATTTAATCAGCACCAACTTACATTAAGGTCAAACAGAATATGAAGTTTGATGAAATTCCATGCATTTGCTGTGAAGATATGACTATCGCTAAAATCATGCAAATTTTGAAAAATGGAGCATAGCAGCATCACCTGTTGAGCAATTAACTGCAAACATTAATCAGCACCCATCTGTATCGAACTCAAACTGATAGTCGAAAGTTTTATTACGTTCCGTGGATTAGTGTTTGAGATAAAGTGCCCGCAATATTTTTGTCACATACAGAAATAGCGAAGGAATCTCAAACTCACAATCTAGATATTTTCTAAAAATGTAGCCCAGTCGAGTACAAGATCGTCTAAAATGTATAAATCCGTCGAAAACCGGAATTCGAAAATTTTCACTAATCCAATATTTTTGTCTTGTAGAGACAGAAGAAAGTAATAAAAATATAGATATCTGCGCGATACAAATTCGCTTTATTCATGATGAAAGTTTGCTAAACAAATACATTAAGGGGACAGGAGACATTAAAAACCAAATATTTTAATTCTCAACAAATTCATTTGAAAATTGGTAGACTTGTTAAGAGTCATTATTTTGAAATTCAGACAAAAAGTGATATTTTGATAGTTGTAATTTTTAAATGGCTTGATATTTTTTTTATGTTGAAGTAAATCATGTTTAATGAATAAACTGCAATTCTGAAGCCCTGATAAAATTTCCTCTTCCCTATAAAAAATGTCGAAGTTCAAGGTTGTGAATTCCATTTTCATGAAAAATGAAATGCCAGTATATTTATAGGGCATATCTCTGGTATTATATATCTCTGGTCTGCAACAACATCCCAAGAATTTTTTGGCACAAACTGTTAGTATAACACTACCTGCTTATTAAAATTTATTTATTTTCAAAGGGCATTGTTATTTAGTGGTATTTTGCGGCATTTTGTGTTGCCACAAAATGCAGTCAAAATGATGTTTTTGTCCATTTTCCGAACTTAATATCTTATTTAAGCAATAGTACCTCAAGCTTTTTCTTACAGAATATGAAAGTGCACTACTAGGACAAGCTAAATAATACAGTACTGCACGGAGATATTGTTGCTATTAGTAGATTATAATCTGTTAAATATTAAAAATTTCCTCTTCCCTATAAAAAATGTCGAAGTTCAAGGTTGTGAATGCCATTTTCATGAAAAATGAAATGCCAGTATATTTATAGGGCATATCTCTGGTATTATATATCTCTGGTCTGCAACAACATCCCAAGAATTTTTTGGCACAAACTGTTAGTATAACACTACCTGCTTATTAAAATTTATTTATTTTCAAAGGGCATTGTTATTTAGTGGTATTTTGCGGCATTTTGTGTTGCCACAAAATGCAGTCAAAATGATGTTTTTGTCCATTTTCCGAACTTAATATCTTATTAGAGCAATAGTACCTCAAGCTTTTTCTTACAGAATATGAAAGTGCACTACTAGGACAAGCTAAATAATACAGTACTGCACGGAGATATTGTTGCTGTTAGTAGATTATAATCTGTTAAATATTAAAAATTTCCTCTTCCCTATAAAAAATGTCGAAGTTCAAGGTTGTGAATGCCATTTTCATGAAAAATGAAATGCCAGTATATTTATAGGGCATATCTCTGGTATTATATATCTCTGGTCTGCAACAACATCCCAAGAATTTTTTGGCACAAACTGTTAGTATAACACTACCTGCTTATTAAAATTTATTTATTTTCAAAGGGCATTGTTATTTTGTGGTATTTTGCGGCATTTTGTGTTGCCACAAAATGCAGTCAAAATGATGTTTTTGTCCATTTTCCGAACTTAATATCTTATTTAAGCAATAGTACCTCAAGCTTTTTCTTACAGAATATGAAAGTGCACTACTAGGACAAGCTAAATAATACAGTACTGCACGGAGATATTGTTGCTGTTAGTAGATTATAATCTGTTAAATATTAAAAATTTTCAAAGTCTGCAGTATTTATAGCAGTGTTATTTCAAAAAAGCGCCATAGTTGAATAAAACAAAATATATCCCGCAATAGGTGAACATATGTACAAAAACATGGAAAAGAAAAAGAAGTGGTGTCTAGTAATATTTTTAAGCAAAAAATAAATAAATAAATAAATAAATATATAAATAAATAAATAAATAAATAAATAAAAATAAAAAAAATAATAAAAAAAAAGATAAACTTGTAAGAAAAGCGATGTGCATGATCACATTTTTTCCCTCAAAGAAAATGAAACATCCCATTTTTCTTTTGGAAGAGGCAACAAAAAAGGGACATTTCATTTTCTCATAGAGAAAAGACATAGCAAGATGAAAGAGAAATAGGATTTCTCATTTTCCGGTAGGAAAGAAATATGATCATCGACTTTGTTTACTTGAAAATATTGTCATTTTTTAAAATAAAAATATGAAAAGTCCCCACTTCTTTTTCTTTTCCATGTTTATGTACATATATTCAACTATTGCGTGATATATTTTGTTTCATTCAAAAGTGGCGCTTTTTTGAAATAACACTACTTTAAATGTTGTGGATTTTGAAAATTTTGAATATTTAACAGGCTATATCTACTAACAGAAGCAATATCTCTGTGCAGTTACTTTATTATTTAACTTGTCCTAGTAGTGAGTGTACTTTCATATTCTATAAGAAAAAGTTTGAGGTACTATTGCTTAAATAAGATATTAAGAGCGTAAAATGGACAAAAACTTCATTTTGACTGTATTTTGTGGCAACATAACAATATAAAGTAACAATTCCCTACGAAAACAAATAAATTTTAATAAACAGGTAGTATTATTCTAACAGTTTGTGCCCAAAGAATTTTGGGATGCTGTTGCTTGTGAGAGATATAGTGCTTCAAACATACCAGAATTTCACTTTTCATGAAAAATGACATTCAGACCCTTGAACTTTGACATTTTTTATAGGAAAGAGGAAATTTTTTCAGGGCTTCAAAATGAAACATTATTCAATAAATATGATCTACTTCAACATAAAAAAAATATAAGAAGATAAAAAAATACAACTATTTCACTTTGTCTGATTTTCAAAATAATGGCTCTTAATGACTAATTGAAACATTTAAATTCAAAATTTGGTATTAGAAAAATATTTTTTTTAAATTGTTATTTTTTTAAATTTTAAAATACTGAATTTTAAAATGCCCCATGTACATTTATTTTGAATATAACATGACTTATTGTGTGTTAGGTATTTTTCTGTTATCAGAAAGAATGTTAATATAAATTGTAAAAGTTCACTGAACGTGTAAAAAGAAAAAATAAGTATAATTTAATACTAAAGGAGTATAAGAATACTCCTTTTTCCTTGTAAAAAAAATGATAATTTTAAAATTATGAGCAAACTTAAATGTTCTTTGAATGAAACTAATTATGCCAACTTTTTTCTTAATAACCAAAAAGTACCTGATCAAAGAAAAAAAATGTTAGGTCATATTCAAAAGAAATGCGCATGGGGCATATTAAAATATTGGTATTTAAAAATAATAATAATAATTAAAAAACTTTTTTATTATTTTAACGCAAATTTTGAATTTAATTTTTTTAACTTACCATTAACAAGTCTACCAATTTTCAAATGAATCTGTTGAAGTTTGAAAGATTTGATTTTCAATGTCCTCTGTCACCCTAATTGGACAAACTCGCGGTAAAACTTAAAAAGCATTACGAAAGTAATTTATGTTTATGCTTCATTAAGTGCATATAAAATATGTGAGTGTTAGTGTAACGCTTTGCTTTTACTACTGACACAAACCCCATAATACAGACTGTGATTTGTCACAAAAATATATCTGTCGGAGTGACTTAAGTATGTCTCCAGAACTCATAAAATGTCCCGTTTTATCACTTTCTGACGTCTGACACAGATAGAGGGAAAAAAATTAACCTAAATGCAAAAATATAACTCCTTTCTGTGATTTATATATGTTTTGAGCGATATGTGATGCTCCAGAAAAAATCCGTGAAATTATACGTACTTGGGAGGAGAGGATAATTTGATAAAATATTAAAAAATCCATGATATTTAGGATTCCCCCTCCCCCTTAAAAATGTATATCTAAATATTTGCATCGATATTCCATGAATAGGTAAATTTAGTTAATTTGGTATAATTTAAGTACAAGTGCTTTGAAAATTAAAAAGAAATAAGTAAAGAAAGTATGGTGAAAGTTACGCAAATGGTAACTTTTTAAATCATTATTTTAAAACAAAAACATAGCCGTGAAGAAGGCTGGCCTCATAATGGTAAAACAGAATAACCGTGACAATTTTTTGCATATTTATAACAAGCATAAATAACTTAACGTACACAATAAATGTAAACGAAGATCAGCTGAACCAATAAGAATCTGGGAAGAGTTAATTAACACCCATGGTTTATGATAAAATAGCCTGTTTTTTATTTGTTACGTACAATACTTCTGCCTATACATAGATATACTTGGATACACATACATAGCACGCGCAGTTGTATGCGCGTGTATCAAATTGTCCACAATCTTGGCGGTATTTAATGAAATATGACTAAATTCGGTGTAAAAATTATTCGGTAAAAATTAGATGAATTTCCTGCTAATCTGATCTGGCATATTGTAATATATGTGAAATAATATATGATGTATGTACATATATAACATAATATAAAAGCTAAAGAAAGATTAAAAATAAAACTAAAAATGGAAAATAACATTTTTTTTGTAACATCGAAATTTCATAAAATACCAACTAAGTGCAGATTAGTTTGTAGTAATGTAAACACTATTAGCAATGGATTTAGTCGCAAATTCGAAGAGAAGCTAAAAAAGATTTTGAATATCCTAAAATTTAAGTATACAATTTGTGATGTGTATGATTATTTTGAACAGTTATGAAATCAGTAATGAATTAATTAAAAAAGATATAAAAAAGCATCCAAAAGCTTTTATATCATGTATGATTTAGAAAATCTTTTTACAAATTTTCCTATTACATGATTAAAAGTTATCCTATTAAAAAGTATCAATTTAATTGTGGATGATATTTATTTAGATTTTAATTTATTTAAATTAATATTATGCAAATTTTTTTTACACAACAGTTGTGTTTTATAGAGGTTCAAATATCTATTTACAGAAAATGGGATTGGAATGGGTATAAGTTATTTTTCTACTAAAAATAGGTTCATAGCTAACCTATTTTTATCTTTTAAATGAGTTTCATTTTTGTCTTGTCAATAACGATGTTAATTTTCTGGTTTTCAAGATGTATTGACAATTTAATTATTTTGAACCGTGATCGTAATTTTTCTGATATATCCTTTGATATTTATCCCAATATGTTAGTCTTTATTTATTTACTAGCCGCCTTTGGCGACCAGTTTCGTCTCCCTAAAATGTATGCTAGGCATTGTATCATATTGCTTTTATACAAATTTAATTTACTTATTTACTCAATTCTTTGCCATATCAAAATATACTGCTAGAGAAATCAAGAACTTGGTATTTTTATGCTAGCCAGGCACAGGTGATAAATCGCCAGATATTGTTCCCATGGCGTTTTTTCGTATTTCATTAATTTCATTTAAAATATAATACTTCCACGCATTTTATTTATAATACATACATTTAATTTTAAACTGAAACGTTTAAAATTCATGAATTTTATTAATTAATTAATTAATTTTTAAATAAGAAGAACAGAAAAAACAGAAATATTTTGAAGTTCCATAATTGCCGTGAAAAAGCGAAATGTAATCGTCCTAAATCCGGCCAAAGAACTTTTACACAATAACCAATGAGATGCGCTTCATTCGGTCATTGCCACTAAACCATTAACAAAGAATCGCAATTTTTGTACCACATACGATCACTTAATATATATATATATATATATATATATATATATATATATATATAGATGAAGGACTATTAAATTTAAATTTGTTTACTTTATGGAATGTTCTTTTTCTTCTCATTGTGTACTGCTATGCACGTATATTTTAATATTGCAGCGATAAAATTCTGTAATGAGTTCGAAATTTGTTTTCTGTTTATTATGATGTAGGCTTTCGTTCGAAATCTTTCTATACAGGATGTGTGCAGCATCAAGATTGCAAACTTTCAAATGTCTCGAAATCACATGGCGAAACCAGATTCGAGAATTCTATCCTGACGCAATTGCGTACTCTGAAATCACCAAAAATTATAGACTACTACATAAGAGAATATGCATTTTAATAAGAAATGTACATTAACAAAATAAACATAGGTCAAAGAAGGTGTTCATATTGGCAAGCTTTAATGTTGGTCTCGCATTTTCAGCGCATGGAGTCCGAATATTCTGAAAGATTCTAG
This sequence comes from Maratus speculifer, assembly GCA_964019185.1. NCBI lineage: Eukaryota > Metazoa > Arthropoda > Arachnida > Araneae > Salticidae > Maratus > Maratus speculifer. The sequence continues at coordinate 288,598,194 of OZ025295.1, forward strand.
TCATGGCTGAAATTTTACCATCATTTATTGCATTGCGTGCAATCAGATAGATCTTCAACGTAATCGAGTCGTAATAATAAAGGGCATGTTCACAAACAAACGCTTCCTTCAACCAATCTTCCAATACAATTTTTGCTTTAGTGATCATTATAGGAATCATCATGGCGACATTGACCAATCATACAACAGAGCTTTTAATCGCAGAAAAATCAGACCAATCGTAGACCAATCAGATCGCCTTGACTTCTTGTGTACAGTAGGAGTCTTAAAAATGGACAGGAAGTTACTGTGAATCCACAGTAATTTTGCCCACAGTGACGTCAGCTGCCCTTTCCTTATAGGTTAGGCGACGAGCAGATTAATGTACCGGATGACCACGTCTGACTTTATTTTGATCAGATATGATGTCCAAATGGTTGCGAATGGTATGGGTGGAGGCTTCATTGCTCTGGAATCTATGAGTAATCCTCGACAATGCCGATCCAAACATTTACCTAAAACCGCTTTTATGCTGTACGATTTCGATTTGCATAGAGGTTCCCGTGGTCTGCACATGGGCGTTACATGTGTTGTAGATTCAATACTAGTCAAGTTTCCGGCTTTTTGGATACCAGTATTTTAATACAGAAATAGTTGTTTTATTTAACTAGAACCTTTTGTCGATTTAAAAGAACCATATTTTCTCTGTGATAATAGTTAAGTACGAAAAACCGGAGAATTGGTAACTCTGAGATTCCTTCCCTGTTGAAGCCTACCTCATCAGTGAACAATAAAGAAGTAGAGGAAAGGAAATTCGTAGCAAGATATTGACGAAATCACCGTGCAAAAGCAATCATAGATACATGTGATATAGATCCATATCGTTTTCCTAGAGAATATTCTAAAGCTGACGTTGAAAAAGGACACTCTGACTTAGCGTACTAATTGTTTACGGGACAATTAATTAATTTTATATAATTTGTAACTCATTTACGTACTCATCGTACTCATATTCTGCCTAACAGTTGATATTTTCAGATGTTTTCTGCGTATATATGAAACATATCTACAAGTTAACAAACATACATCGTTGCTCAATACACACCTTTATTTGCACCCAATTCACATTTACAATTGTCAATATTACCATTTCCACTTTGTGTTTTTTAATTTTTGGCGTATTCTGGCATTAAAGCTTGATAAATGCATATTTTGAGACAAAAAATTCTGAAAACTGTTGCCATAAATGCGCACCGGGTTTGGCGCGGTTTTTTAAGTGTCAATTTAGCGAAAACCTTGTTTTCGAATACAAATTACGCATGGATTTTTAAATATTTTTACTATTATTTTGAAAAGTAAATAATTACAAATAAAAAATGTATAATTAATAACTATAGAACAAACCAGTTTATCTAATTTTTAATTATGAAAAATAAACAAACAATTTATTAATTTAACAATAATAGTCCGGTTACAATATCAGGTAACGCTATTTGGGCGCCAGTTAGGAACCCCGGTGTGTATCAACATTTGTACAAAATTGTTAAATGATAAATTATTACAGAAAAATATAGCATTATAATTAATCGCTTTATCAAATGAACCCAAAAATATATCTAAAAACGAAATAATTCCCACTTAAAAACAGAACACAATGTTGAAATTTTCATTGTTTGTTTTCTTCTCATCAGATCAGTTTTCTAAAACATATATATGTTTGTTTTGTTTTGCTCTGTCAACAATGATACGGGTTAAAAAAAATATATTGTTGTCCTGTGAAATTAAAAATTGTTTATTGTTTCATTGTTGGATATAAAAAAAATTAACCATTGTTAAAGATTGTAAATAATGTAAATTCCAATAATGAATTTCCTTTTTGCATGTAATAATATAGAATTTATACCATTCTTTAAAATATTACACTTCTTTGCATTCCTTTGTGAAAGCGATTAAATGTAATGTGATCTTTTTCTGTTGAAATTTATTTTTATAAACTGATAACCTCATATTATTGAGTATCTATTTTACTTTTTCTTTGTCACATCATGAAGTGGCAAAAAAATATCAGACGAAGGATTACAAATTTTTTTGGCATCCGTGTTCCAACTCAGCATAATAAAATGAAAGTACGACATGATGACAATGTTGATGTTTCGGACAAAATCAGCAGTTGTCAAATACCCCAAAATAGATCTCACAATGATGTTTGCCAAACTAATTCCGTTGCTGACTCCTCGATGATAAAAGTCTCGTGTAATATCAAAGATGAATTTCGCAACATTAAATTTCCTAACAAGCAAAACAGATATAAACCTAAAGAAACAAAAGAAGATGAATATCCAGAGGAGCTTAACCCTTTCAATTCTAAAATTAATTGCAATAAGAAAAATAGTGATGAATATCCCACAGAACTTAATCCTTTTGATAATAATGATGATTATGCAGCAGCAATTTATAATGATCTGAAATGATGAATCTAAAAACAATCTCATCTCAGAAAACACCGGTAAAAACATTGATGTTAGATTTCATGAAAATACCACAGAGAAAAACACAAGTAAGAATAGTCAAGCCAGCTCTCTTTCTAGGTCTCCTGTAACAGAAACTTTTCCAAAGGTCAAAGCTGAATCTTTCAACGTTAGTTCTGACAATACTCAAGATATTTCAGAGCCTAAAGAAATAAGAAAAAATGAATATAGCGATGCACTTAATCCTTTCAATGATGATTGTAATAAGAGAAATAACGATGAAACTCCAATAGATTTTAATCCTTTTAATTCCGATGAGGATGATAATGATGTTACACTTGCTCACAACTGTATGTATCATCGGCTTTTAAAGCCTAGATAACAACTTTTAAAGATATGTTTGTATAGTGAAATACCTGTAGCAGTATAAAAGCAATAAACGTCAAATTGTCGAAAACAGACTAATTTAATTGGAATTATTCACATAAATACGATGGATAGGCGATTATTTTGCATTGAGTGGGTCTCTGAATACGCCTCTTGTACCTTTAAAAGTTAATTAAAAACCTATCTGAAAAACTTTGCACGAACCAAGGCATCGTTGCAACTTTGCGACCTCCCTTCGAAGTGCACTTAGAGCAATAATGTTCAAAGAGGAATAATCAAGCAATAGGAATCAAGAGCAATAATCGAAGTTTAAACTTTGAAGCTAGGGTTTTGTGTTAGATACACTGTAAAAAGAAAAAAAAGTATTACTACGCTGAATTTAGTTTTATGAAATGCCAAATGAAGTTTAAATATGCACTACTTTTATTCTCAGTACTGAGTTCAGTTCATTATAAATAGATAAGAATAAGATTAAAAAAAATATATAGAATAGCAACATTTGATATTATGTAGGCTTCATATCTTTTAGAACTTTTATGATATATCCATTCATACTTTTACTAGTATATACAGCTATTTCCAACCCTACGTTGAATAGTTTTAAAAAAATCTTATTATTTTATTTTATCAACGATATTGTTTTAATAATACAGCTAACTCCTTCGCGGCAAGAGCATTTTGATTAATTTTTAATCTTTCACCACGGATTTTTCAAAACAGAAAATTTGCTCTAGTTGAATCGTGAAAATACTACCATTAAATCCCAGTAAGGTAAACTACAAAAAATAACTGGTGGGAATGATGAAGGATTCTAAGACTCTTAATTGGCTACTATATTAGTCACTCGTCCCCAAGGAGTTGATAATTCATACATTTATTGTAGGGAACCCTCTGAGCGCGAGTAATACTTGCACTTGACCATTTATATGTATTTGAATCGAACTTTCGCGTATGAGTAAACAAAGCTTCGCGCACCATTATTGGTATCCGTACCATAGTTTGAGAATCCCTACATTAACCCCTTGGAGACGAGCGACACGTATACGTGCCGCAAAAAGGCTTAAGAATCCTTGTTCATCCCCAACAGTAAAATTCTACCGTGAAATTTGCCTTATTTAATCAGAGCAGTTAGTCAATCGATTTTATAAGTCACAAATTTCTGTTTTTAAAAACCGGTGTCAAAACATTAAAAATTTCGTAAAAGGCTCCCGTCGCGAAGGGGTTATAGCTTTGCTTACTCAATAATGACGAATTTTATAACTAAAATTTTTACATGGCACAAAAATTCTTATAGAGGCAGTATTAACTTGATCTCTATTTCGGTAATTTTCCTCTGCTCTACCTAATAAATTCGTTAGTTAATTGATACCGAAATTATAGTCGCGAATTTACTAATTCGTTGAAGAAAACGAAATTCCCCTTCTCTAAAAATTTTTGATCAAAAAGTTGTTTTTTTAATGTTTGTCATAATATTCAATAGGAAAGAAAAAATATTGTTATTTTAAATTCCTATTAAAAGAACAATAAGAAAATACATATAATGATAATTTTTTCTGAATGCGAAATCATCTAGGAAAAAATTATAATTTGGTTGCCCTAATTCATGTTTGACAGAACAAAAGGAATTTAGAAAAAGCTGACTTTTTAATTGCATAAAATATTTCTCCCATTACTTGGTTTCGCGTTTCCAATTGCGAAGAAAGGAAACAGTCTAATGAATAATGAAATTTCAATGATTGCTATTTTATTTTTTCTCCGCACACAATGATAATTTTTAATTCTACACATGCATAAAATGCTTTGTAAAGCACGGCATATTTGGAAATATATTTAAAAAAAAAAAAAACTTTTAGAGGCAAAGGGTGGTAACCAATTAACGATTTTTGGATTTAAAAATTTTTTAATCTTTGTATTAAACATTTTTATAACAAAATAAAATTCAAAATTGTGTTTAAGTAATATATTGAACGGAATAAAAAATCGGGTGTTTGAAAATTTTGTGCGACTATTTTGAAATTTTTTGTTTAGCTTCCTCTAAGAAAGATTAACACTTATATGGGTGCTTCTACGATAAGAGGTTTCAATTACATAGAGGATACGGCCAAAAAGAAAAGTTTGAGTTTGATCAAAAACCTTCAAATTATGATTTTTGTCCCGTTTATTTATCTTTTCATATAAGGGCAAGTCACTTTATACATATTTTATAACTTTTTCTGGTCAGTGATTCTCTCCCCTGGCAGTTATCTTGACAGGGTAAATACGGCAGGGGAGAGACATTTTCATGATAAATTCAAATTTTTTTTAACTGACTGAATTAGTTTTTGGGTTAATTGTATATTTCACTTTAATTATTACTGTATTGTTTAATTAGGGCAGTAAATCCAATGAATTAAATGAATATTATAAGTATTATGACTTACCAGGGGAGATACACGATCACCTTGCGAAACCACTACACCGCACGGTCGTGTCGCAACAACTAAAAATGGCGACGCTTAAATGACTTGCGCGTTTAGTATTGCTAACTTCAAGCCGATAGATGTCCTTAAGCGCTACTTCCAATATAGCCATCCTTGAATTTATATTTGTTTCAGCGGAACGAAATGTGACAGGGTAGATACACTACACACACACACACACACACACACAAAAAAAAAAAAAAAGGGACAAAAGTTAATTCTAAAATTTTTTTGAAATTAACAAAATTATTTTATTTTTTATTTTATAATACGTAAGTATAATTACTTAAATTCCAATTAAACATATTTTAGTTAAGCATCTGATCGAAAAAATATATGTATTGTTTGAAAGTTAAATTGAAACCAGCAAGGGGACATGCCAGGGTAGAGACTTTTTTAGACTTTTTAAGAAATTTCAGAAAAATGTGTTTTAATTAGGCATTCAATAGTGATATTATTTAATAAAGCATATTAAGATGATGCGATTCATTGCAAAAAATAGCAACATATAGAATAAAAAATCTGTTTTAAACGGATTGCCGTACAAATTACCTCTTATCTTAGAATCACCCATACATGCCACAAATCAGTAACAAATGAAAAATTTCGTCTTAAAGTGAAATATATAAAATATAAATCATTCATAAACAAATTAACCCACCAATGCCCTAGTTGCATCATATGTTACCAATACTTTTTCGAATTCAGTGGATTTTTAAAATCGACTATTCTAAATTCTTATCAGAAACTTAAAATAGCGACATTTGTTTTAATTAATAACAAATATTCCATATCTAAATAAAGCAAAAATTTTTATTGAAATTTTCTGGTGTAAATTCAGATTCTCTGAACTGCGGAAATTTTAGAACTTATTCGACAGTGAGAATGAGATATTTAAAATAGGAGTTAAATGTTTCAACAATTAGTTTTTCGGCTGTTAATAATTGAATCGGCCATTTCAAACACCACATAAGGCACAGAATCAGAACTTTTAATAAATTAATAAAAATTGTATTGTTCACAAGTAAAGAATTTTTATTTGCTGATTATAGAGCTTGGACTTCAATGTTTGTAAATATCAAATAATTTTTATAATTTATGAATAATGAAAATAATGATAGCAGAAAAACTATTCCTGACTTATGCTGTTTTAGCAAGACACGAGTTTAGATGGTATTTAATTTGATCAAAACTGTAATACTAAACATATTTTTAATTAAAATTAATGAAGATTACATCTATACGATTTATACCGGAACATTTTTATGTTTTTAAATAACTTATGTGCGTAATCTTTCATTATTATCAACTGGACTATCTTGAACATTGGCAGTTGGACAGCTAAATATGTTCTGAAATAAATGTCATATGTTGCTACAGAATGCTATCCGGAGCTATTAATTGAAACTTTCGATGCATAGATTTTGGCTGACTAAAATAGCACAGAAGTTGATTTTTTTTTTTAATCAAGATAAATGATTTTTTAACGGAGCCATCAATAAATTCCTCGGCAGTGGTACCTTTTTTTTTTTTTTACCAGAATTATAGCAAAATTTCTTTTATAAATGCTTAATCAGATAACATCAAATTTAATTGTCTTCAATTGTTGTTGTTTAACTGCTTCAATGATTTGCCCGTGCGTCATACAAACAACGGGTTTTTGCCTATCATGATTTACCTGTACATGGTACGGGCGTCCATATAGCAATCATGATTTATGGCCTCACCAATAAATGTTTATTGTAAATTTCATATTGTCTAATCCGAGCATTTTTCTATTTCAATTAGATAAAAATTTCTGCGTTGAAAAACCGGTGACAAAATATTAAAAATTCTGTAAAATGCATGAAAAAAATGGGCATTACTTGAAAGTTTTTATTTTTTCAAAAATATTGATCAATTAAGCGGTTAAGATCTTTTATGCCAAAGTGTTGAATCCATAGTTTTTGTAAATAACAGGTTTTTGTATTGGTATGTTTGGTAGTGGTAGACATTGCGTGCGAATTTTATGGCTGCAACGTCATCTGGTTAGACCCCTTAAGTCGCTGACTTATGTCGTTTTAGCAATCAACGGAAATTAGAACATATTGTTTAAAAAGTAAGGAATACACTGTCTTATATGGTTTTTACCCAGATCATAACTGTATCTTTAAGAAAGCATTTGCGACAAAAAAAAAAAAAAAAAAAAAAAAAAAAAAAAAAAAAAAAAGTATGTTTGGAAAAAACTTGACTTATCCGGTTTTTGAAATGAGCGATTCAATTTTTTTTTTTTTTGTTCCTTTTTATATATCTGAAATTTTACAGAAATTAGGGATAATTGTTATATTAATAATTACTACTGAAAGCCATGCCCCTATTGAAATGAATTGAACTTTCTATTCTTATTTTGCGACGTACGTTAATGAGGAAAATTACAGAAAATAATTTTATTACCTAGTAGTTAGTTTAACGTCTTAATACTAAAATTTTAACATTTTACGTCTGATTACTCAAAATGCAAAACATGATGATGATCATCATGATGATTATGTGATGATACATAAGGCAATGACGTATGGCCATAAACAAAGAAAGGCGCAACTGGAGCGAAAAGTCAATGAAAACTAGCATATTTTTAATTTAAGTATAGTAGTTTCAATTTTTATGAATAAAAATCCCTTTCGGCATGGCCTATAGGCGGAGGTAAATTTCGAAAAGTTTTCATCTCAAAAAAAAAGAAAAAAAAAAAAAAATGCCTATCTTTACTCAAATGCCCATTTTGGCAATATATTTTGAATTATATTCTTACTTTATTTAAAAAATTGACCAATATGCTCATTATATAGTTCCTAAATAACAAAAAACTGTTAATTAAATTCGTTTGACAGCAAAATTGAATTTAAAAATGAGTCATAAAATAACCAATTTATTATTTTAATACATCCACAATTCTTTATTCAAGATCGCTTTGAGAAATTTTGTGCGAAGTGCCCACTTTGACAGATTTTTTTAAATATATATTTAGCCTTTATCAAAAATCTGACCAATACGGCACATTACACAGTTCCTAAATAACAAATAACTCTCAATTGAATGCGTTTGAGAGCAAAATTGAATTTAAAAATGAGTCATAAAATAAACAATTTGTTATTTGAATACAACCTCAATTCTTTTATCATGATCGCTTTGGAAAATTTTTTTGCGAAGTGCTTACTTTGACAGCTTTTAAAATATATATATTCACCCTTTATCAAAAAATCGACGAATACGCACATTATATAGTTCCTAAGTAACAAAAAACTGTCAATTGAATTTGTGCCAGAGCAAAATTGGATTTAAAAATGAGTCATAAAACAACCAATTTGTTATTTGAATACCCACAGTTCATTAATCATCTCGCTTTGGGAAATTTTGTGCGAAGTGCCCATTTTGGCAGCCTTTTTTTAAATATATTCTGCCTTTATCAAAAACTGGCCACTCCGTCACATTATATAGTTCCTAAATAAGAGAACCTGTAGATTGGATGCGTTTGAGAACAAAAAAAGATTTAAAATTGACTCAGTAAAAACGCAATTTCTTAAAATTCCTCAAATTTTAATCATGATAACTTCGTGAAATTCTGTTCAAAATACCCTTTTTGGCAGCCTTTTAAAAAATATATTCTGCCTTTATTAAAAAACTGGCCAATCCGTCAAGTTATATAGTTCCTAAATAATAGGACCTGTAAATTGGATGGGTTTGAGAGCAAAAATGAATTTAAAAATGACTCATAAAAAACGCAATTTGTTATACTTAATGAATTTTTTAATGATGAAAACTTCGGAAAATCTGTTCAAAATACCTTTTTTGGCAGCCTTTTAAAAAATATATTCTGCCTTTATCAAAAAATTGGCCAATACGTCGCATTATATAGTTGCTAAATAAGAGGATCTGTCATTTGGATGCGTTTAAAATCAAAAATGAATTTTAAAATGAGTCAGAATATAAGCAGTTTGGATTTGAGGTTTTTTCTCAAACTCCTATTTTTGTTTAATTTATTTTTGCTATAAGAATTGGTTCTATGAAAAACTTGTCAATATAAAAGTTGTAGATATTATTGTGAAGATGTAAAATAAATTTAATTAGATTTAATTGCTTAAGAATTGAGTAAGTTATGGTTTTTTTTCTTTTTCCTCCCCCCTTTTTCTTTTCTTTTTAAATTTTTTTCATCGGTAAAAATTGGTCCTATCAAAAACTTGTAAATACAAAAGTTTTAGATAATATTGAGTACATTTATATAAAATTTAGTTGGATTTGATATCTTGAGAATTGACGAAGTTATGAATTTTTTTCTCCCAAAAACCATGTTTTTTTCGCCCCTTGAGCCCATTTTTAACTTTATCAAAAATCTGTCACGCATAAACTTTTTCCTCATTTTTTAGAAGTAATATAAACTTTAAACTGATTCGATATCTATTTTAATTAAAAAGTTATCGCGTTTTTTCTGTTTTCACAAAAACCCTCCTAACTTCCACCCCCTTGGTCCGATTTTGCCCATTAACGAACTTAACCGAGATTTTATGCCCCTTGATTTTATGTAAAAGTTTGATGAAGATCTGAGCATAATTATGGAAGTTATCGTGTCTAGAAGAAAGTGATATACACCGATAGATAGATAGATAGATAGATAGATAGATAGATATATAAACTTTTTTACTGATGGTAGTTTTGGGGTCTAGGAGTCATGATTCGTGTAGATCCGCAAAAATTTTTCAGAAATTCCAACATGGGAGACAATGCAATAGGTAGTATTTCATACGAAATCTACCTAAAATATACAGTCGTGGGGGGAAAAAGTAAACATTTCCCTACTAACTCCTCAGAAAATTATTGCAGAAGAAAGTTACTGGTAGCGAACGATTGGAAATAAATTATACTTTTAAATTGTGCTTATAAAATTTACTTAGGGAGCCATCTACATGTTTGAACGAAACCAAACTTCATTTTTTTTCAATGATAATAACCATTTTTAACAAGATATTTCAAATCCGCCGTTAAGACTATGTCTAAACACCACGTTTCAAGCCTTTTGAATTATATACATTCAAAATTTAATGCATTTAATGTTAAACCATATATGTGACCCACTTCTTAGGCTATCCTATAATCTAGTAGTATTCAATGACTGCTTGAGCGGTGCGTAAGATGCTTTGATTAAGAAGGGGTTTCGCTTGATTAACAATCGTGTACCAAACTTCAATTTGAATACAGTCCCTAAAATATACTAGTTTTAAAATAATTATTTTCTCGGAAACGCATCGTATGAATTACAGGAAAATTTGTCTACAGGTTAATTGAAAGGTTTAAAGTTTTTTATGCTATCAGAATTGGGAACTGCTATTGAAAAAAAATGTTAGGGTTTGTTTTAATATGTAGATGGCCTCCTAAGGAAACTTTATATACATCATTTAAAAGTAGACATTATTTCCAGTCATTTGGTACCAGTAACTTTCACAGTTTTGCACGTATAGTAGGGAGTGTTTACTTTTTTTTCCAACGACTGTACTTTTATGACGTAGTTTTTGTATTGAGGAACATCGGTCCTGTAACTATAATAAACTTATGACGTAATCAAAGACATGGATATGAATATATAAGTATTTACTTCTTTTGTTTGTTTTTTGCGTTTTATTAACTAAATCAAATTTAAATTTGTAAACGAAATTTAATTTATCGGAATTTCCTTTACCAATATATTATGAAGATATATTTCTATGAAATTAGGTCAACAATTTCAAGTTTAAATATTTGACCAACTCATTTGGATTATCGTATATTCCGATCTATAAAATACTTTTTTGTATAACAAGACACCTTATACTGGGCTTTTTCCTAAGTTAAACAAATTTAAATTTTTTTAAACTTAGGAAAAAATACGAAAGTAAAATATCGACACTGCTTGGTTAAAAAATACAGCAAAATCCTACAATAAATTGTACACAATACAATGACCTCCCACAAACCTACAAATCCATGTCACTGTTATCTGAATCTTCCTCACAACTCACGTCACCTTCATCATAGTCGTAGAAGTTTGATCCTCTTCTTCATCATTTACCATCGTCATTTTCAAACAAAAAAGGAACAAGATTCACTTCATAGATGATTTTTATTGATGCCACATTTAAGACGCCACACTAATGACTGAAAGAGACCCGGATGATAATGTAAAGTCTATGGGGGCGTTCTTTTCAAATATTTTGCTCAAATCTTAATATTTTTACAGGATTCTTTTTGCTTAAGATAGCTGAGAACGATCCACAACCGGGCTAGTTTTTTACGTTTTCGATTTTGGTGTCAGATTAAAAAAAAAAAAATATTTTAATTTTCAGAACCGGTTTGAACCGGTTATGAAACTGAAACTATCCTAATATAAAAGTTATATAACGAAAATCAAAAATGTAAAAACTAGCCTGGTTGGGGATCGTCCTCAGCTATTTTATGCAAAAAAAATCACGTCAAAATACTAAAATTTGAGCGAGATATTTGAAAAGAACGCCCCCTTAGACTTAACATTATAATCCGAGTTTTTTTCAATCAGTAGTGTGGGCTCTTAAGAAATAAAAATAGTGACTATTTGTTTTTTCCCTTTTCGGCTCAGATTTGGGTTTAAGAAAATAATAAAATTTCATTATTTAAATTATTGATTTTTGCTCAAATTATTCCATATAATAAAAAAAGGAAAATATAATATAATAAATTTGGATGTGTAGTTTAATTATAGGGACAATCAAAATTATTCCGTTACGTTAAGGCCAATGGGAAAAAGAGTTTCAAGTGTACTTTAATTCTGTTACACTCACTCGATCATAATAAAATTGAAAAGCGTCTTTGAAGTAAGTATTAAAATGTATATTCTGTACAATCTGTGGTACAAAAATTATTTGTTAATAATTTGCAGGGCCACCCAAAATTCCATTGCATAATGGTATGGGGGGGTGGGACAATGTTTGAGGCACGTTTTATTTACATTAATATACTTCACATTTCATGAAATTGATGTACGTTGCTGAAGTTTACTATAAGGTACTTCCTGTATAATAGATATCAGATAGTATTTACAGGGACACAGAAAAGCTATAATAGTGTATACTATCACATAAAAATCTGAATATTTTTAAAACTTCGTTATAGTAAGAATGCGCCTCATTTGCTACGCTTGACATGCAATTTTCAACCAGTTGAATTACGATTATCGATTTTTATAAATGTGCTTTTTCTAGATGCTTACGCATATTTTGAAAGAAAAGTACTGGAAAGCTGATTATTACTCTATATTTTGTTCCATTTTGTAAAAAAAATAATTTATTACTAAATCGTGAGAAAATAAAGAATGTTAAAGCTAAACTAATAACAGAACTGTTTTCATTACACGTAAAATATTTCTGAATGGTGTTTCAACTACAATGTAACCTTAAATCATATTATTGAGACATTACAAAATACAACACTGTATTTAATGCAAAAGTAATGTTATACAAAAGTTATTTGGACTTTTAAAGAACTCGCATAAACAAATCTGACAGCATTTTTCTGTATTTTAACAGGTGCTTCTGTGATATATTGCCACAAAAACAGTTATAACACTCCCAATAGACGTATTAAAAAAAGGGTTTCATTACTCCACTTCACCTAACACCGTAGGAAAAAGAGAAATAAATAACCCAACCTCAACTTTCCAAATATAACCCTTTTAAGCTCATATATTCTTCACATATAAACAGAAGCGAAACGAAAAAAAATCCAATCTTTTCATATGGCAATAAAGTGTCTTTTGGGAAACATAATGTAAAGTGGTTGAAGTACAAAAAACCTCTTTTTTTTTTTGCTCTGGAAACAGTTCAAGAAAAATAAAATATATTTCATTTGCTACTGAAAGTTTTCTGGCTTTGCTGAGAAACAAAATTATTACTTTGCTGAGTTGAGAAATTTAGACAAACAGAAAAAAAAATAGTGTGAAGACAACTGTTGTTTTTTTCAGCTGATGAGGTTTCACTTTTTGCAAACAAAGACAGTGATGAAAATGGTTAATTAACAGATTCCAGTCTAACTTTATTTAGTGTCAGATGCAAATAGAAGGGGCTGAGCGAACATTCGGAGAACTAAAATTCCAACGTAGATTCAACTCAAAAAAAAAAAAAAAAAAAAAAAAAAAATCTGCGGCAATCATTTAGAGGAATTTCTGCGGCAATCATGGAAGAATTTTGTGAACGGGTGTGATTTCTCAATTTTTGAATTGAGGCAAATCTACATTTTTTGATTTTTGAAGCATCACCTTGGAGAATTTTGAGTTAAGTTTGGCTTTGACTGCAGAATTTTCAACAATTTGAGGGAAAATAATCAAAACTGAAAATATTGAAACACAATAACTAATGAAAACGTCTGTATCTGGTACCATGAACATTTCTATTCAACTTTGATCCACATGCGCATAACACATATATTTTATCTCATTAACGATTACGCTCACTTAGTTATATAAAAAAATTATCCAATAAAAATCTTAATAGATTCTTTTTTTTAAAAATATGATTGGAAGTGTCGAGAGAAATCTTACGAGCTGATATTTGAATATTACTTTATTTTTGACTAAAAGACAACTGTAATGATTCTATTCACAGGGCTGTCATCAAGTTATGCATGCAAGTATATTTTTATATTTTATTCGTGCCATTATTTTTAAATGATAAAATTTCATTTATTCCACATTCATTAACAAATTTTCTTCCAGGTTGATGGGTGGCTAATAAGTTCGTCTAGTAATAAATTACTGTTTGACCACGGATATGGGAACTTTTGTTGGCAGAATGCCAAGCCGATTCAGTTCACATTGTATGGTACTGTAGTTGTACTGTCACAATGTAGGGTCCCTCTTTCAAGTACTCTCGTATGCTATTCATACCATTTAATTTTAACCCTAAAACCCTAAAATACCACTATTGCATGATAAATTTAAAGGCAAAATTTTGCTTCTATAACTGCACATAAAGAAACGTCTTTACTTAAATTAAATTTGCTCATAAATCCTGGAGTTTTTAAATATTTTAAAATCTTAGGAACACATATAAATAGTGTCTGAAAGGGTTAAGATTACTTTAATTTATATATATATATATATACTGGTATTTTAAATTTATCGTATTATATAGAATTCTTTTATTAAAATTAAAAAAAAAAAAACTTTTCTTTGCTGTATTATTTTGGAGCATTTTATTTAATTTCCTTGAGCCCCTTTGAATACAGACTAGAATATAATTCCACGCTTCATTGCAAATATCGGGATGGACGCGGAAATGATAAATATTTATTAAGCCAAAATTCTAGGTGAGAAAAAGTCAATGAACTCTTTTCGCCCATCACCCAGAGAGTACAATTTGCTCAAATCCTTATCTTGATTACCCGATAAATGTCTCTTCGAGCTTAAGTACATCTCCCCCTTTTTTAGGCAAATTCAATTACACTGACAATAAAACCAGAGATGCGAAAAAAGTATGCGAAGAAAAAAAAAGGCTGTGTTATTATTCTTTTATGTGACGCTTTAATGATGTTTTTCGAGAAATAAAATTTTCATTAAAATGGAAAAACGCTCATTTTTTCATGATGAATTACTTTCGAATTATTGGTGTTTAAATTCTTTTAGAAATTTGAAATATACATAGATAACTGATATTCACAGAACACAGGATAAAAAAAAAATTATGGCATATTAAGAAATTATTAATTATAACAACAATAATTATCTGTAAAGAAAATATGGGTAATAAAATTTGTTTTTATTAATTGCGTAGACAGTAGATACATATGATAATTTAAAGAATAATAATCGTCGTAACAGTTACTTATAAAGGTTATATTAATATTAGTATTAATGATTGATTCATGATAAAATTGGCAACATCTGAATTTACAGAGACAGACCTTTAACCCTTTAAAGTACTCTTGTGTGCTAGTCATACCGTTTAATTTTAACCCTAAAATGCCACTATTGCTTGATAATTTAAAGGCAAAATTTTGACTTTATACCTGTACATGTAGAAACGCATTTATTTAAAACTAAATTAAATATGTTCATAAAGTATGCTGTTTTTAATTATTTTAAAATTTTAAGAATATATATATATATATTGTCTGAAAAGGTTTAATCGATTTATATAAAGGGTTGCTTCAATTTATAAAAATATTTAAAAACTGCCTCTTTAAATTTATGTTATATGAATTCTTTTATTAAAATTTTAAAAAAAGGCATACATCTTTTGCTCCATTCTTTTGGAGCATTATATTTAATTTCCTTGAGTCTCTTTGAATATAGACTGGAATATAATTCCACGCTTCATTGCACATATCGGGATGGACACGGAAACGATAAATATTTATTAAGCCTAAATTCTCGGTGAGAAAAAGTCAGTGAACTCTTTTTGCCCATCACCCAGAGAGTCCAATTTGCCAAATCCCCATCTTGATTACCCGATAAATGTCTCTTCGAGCTTAAGTACGTCTCCGCTCTTTTTTTAGGCAAATTCAGTTCAACTGACAATAAAACCAGGGATGAGAAAAGAAATAGAAAGAAAGTCCGTGTTGTTATTTTTTTTATGTGACGCTTAAAAGAAACTTAAGTAAAATTCCCAGTACGTTTAGTTAGGCTTTAATATTGTGTTATATTTGGTAACAATATTTAAAGTGTATTTAATTCAATACTAAGAATTTCTTCCTTTTTAAATTAAATTAAATTAAACTCACAATAGAAGTTGCAAAAGGAGAGAAGAAAACAATACGTTTTTTCGTGATTTATCGAAAATTTCCATTTATAAATAAAATATTTATTAGTAATGAAATAAAATGTTTAAACATAAGGTTTTATAAAAAATAATAATATTGATTTACAATTTTCAAAATATTGAAATGATTTTCTAAATTTCAACTAAAGAAATTTTAAATGTGTTTAGAAATAATTTATGAAAGTCGTAGAATTACTATACATACTCCCGTATAAGTGAAGAAATTTACAATTAAAAAA
Source organism: Maratus speculifer (assembly GCA_964019185.1). Taxonomy (NCBI): domain Eukaryota; kingdom Metazoa; phylum Arthropoda; class Arachnida; order Araneae; family Salticidae; genus Maratus; species Maratus speculifer. The sequence goes on from OZ025295.1 coordinate 288,614,519, forward strand.
TACAAAATGAGGGCTCGCCTTATATGTGAGATTACAAGAATCTTCAAAATGATGCAAAAAACTGAGGGATTTTATCCAAATGTAGTAGAAGTACGTCCCATATTCTGTATTCTATATTCACACTAATCAATAAATATATGGATACAGCCCCTCTTGTTTTTTGCTTCATTTTGAAAATAACGTATTTTCAACTTTTTTTTTTTTGACGATTATTTTCAGAATTTTCAAGCTATGATTTTGAGACTTTCACAAACGTTGCTCTATACATTTAGCTAACAAAATATGCAAATGAAATTTTGATACTATCTTTGACGCAAGCGCAGTGAAAAATTATTTAGTAAACCTACCTATTTTGCATACAATTGTTATTACTTTTTAATTCTGATTACTGTATTTTAAGTGCATTGTTGTTTGTAATATTTTCAGATAAGAATATTATTTTATATTAAAAACTCTGACAATTATAAGCAAAAATCTTAGAAAAATTTGGGACTGTTTTTATAAAAACCTTAATTTTTCTACGCGTATAGAAACTTACGACATAAAAATGAACACAGTTTATTAAAATAAGCCACTTAATCATAATCTACAGTTTGCGTTCTTTTGCTTCATTAGTTTTGACAGGGTTATCCAAAAGATATTCATCCTTTTTAGGTGCGTTCGTAATTATGTAAATACGTAGCACCTGTTGTTGTCGCTCAGTCCGTCCGTCTGTCTGTCCGTCTGTCCGTCTGTCTGTCTGTCCGTCTGTCCGCATATAACAACGCAAAAACTACCCAACCGAATAGTTTGAAATTTAAAATACATAATTATAACATAATTTTGTCGAGTCATTTCAAATTTTATGAAAATCGGATGCATAGATCAATTACAGGGACAATCAAAAGGATTCCATTACATTACGGTCAATGGTGAAAAGTTTCAAATGCATTTTAATGATGTTACACTCATTCGAACATAATAGAATTGGCATGAATCTATGAAATATATACTAAAATTTGCATTCTGTACAATCTGTGATGCAAAGAATTTTTATTATTAAATTACAGGACCACACAAAAGTATTCCACTACATAATGCTATACGGGGAAACATGGTTTAGTACGTGTTTTAATTATATTCAACTATTTCACATTTTATGAATAAGATATACGTTGCTGAGGTGTAATAAAAATTACTTCCTGCATATTTACAGAAACGTAAAGATTTCGACTACTATACTGTATCCGGAGTACGCTCTACTATATCAGCAAGATCTGAATATTTTTAAAACTTCGTTTTCGTACGAACGCACCTCACTTGCTACGTTCACGTGCAATTTCCAACTTGTTTAATTTGTTGACCCTATGGATTTTTGGGAAAAAATCTTCACGAAAATGTATGACTTGTACTATTATATTTACACACTAAGTGTTTTAGGATAAGTCCTCATGTATTTTTCTAGATATTTAACAAAATGTCTAAAATCGCAAGTGGACAGTCATCTATGGCCATACAGTGTATAACTATAGACTAAGGAAGAGTTTTAGGAGACGTTTAAAAAATATTATATTAAAACAAAATTGAACTGATATTACAAATTTTCTAATACTTTTTGTGCTTTATTACACATGATTCATCCAGGGAAGTAACACTTAATAAAAATTTAACGAATAAAATATCTGTGTTTGAGTTCTTTTATTAAAATTTTATATAAAGGGAACACTTTTTTTATCCATTCTTTTGGAGCATTATATTTAATTTCCTTGAGCCTCTTTGAATGTGGACAAGAATATACAGTAGAACCCCGCTAATTCGAACCCCGTTAATCCGGATCCGTTTGGTCGATTTTTTTTTTCAAATTTGAGAAGGGCTCGGCAAATTTCGGTAACATAAATTTATTTCAGCCTCATATTCTGAATAAAAAAGTATTTTCTAAAACCTTTTCGAAAGAATAGCTCCAGATTTCTTATTTAAACTCTTTAATGTTATCTATGAAAGGAACAAGTATGTATCATTTAAACTTTGGCAATTCCAATTTTCACAGTTTTCTATTTAATCCATTTAGAAATGTCATCAAAAGCTCACTCCTTATCAAAATTTTACTCAGAGCATTGCAAGAAAGCAAAGTAAAATAGTCCTTATAGACACACTGACTGATAAGGATCACTTTCCAATCTTTGTCAACCAGTCCATAGGTTTTTTGGGACTGTTTCCTTGCCTTCGACCCAAAACCCTTCTACAAATAACTTGCGGAAAATCGAAATAGAAGGAGGAATAAACGAGAAATTACACCTGAAGATTTTGTCAGCTTATTTTAAAAAATTGATGCTTACGCAGATGTTGATAACAGCGGCATTAGCAATCGGTTGGAAGCAGAAAATATTGAAGGGTATGCTTCCCTTACAGATGATTTAATAATCTCTTTGTGCACAACTGAAGAAAATGAAGATGATGCAGACGGAAAACATTATCAATGATGATCAAACAAAAGTTATAAATTATAATCAAGCAACTTCCCCTTTTGAACAATTAATGATTCGTTTTATATGTCATGAGGAGACTACATCCAACGAACTATTTAAGCTCAAAGGAATGTGTGACCATGCGGCCAGCAAAACTGTCACAGCAGAATATGACAAATTTTATAATTACAAAGTAAACATTTTTACTGTTTGTAAATATTGTGTATGTTCAGTATAAAGATGATTTTCTGTGGGTATGTTTTATTTTATTTCATTTGTTGACATTCTCCGGATAATCCGGATTTTCAACAATCCGGATTGGGCCTGGTCCCAATTAAACCGAATTATCGGGGTTCTACTGTAATTCCCTAGTGTCTGAAAGGGTTAAGATTACTTTAATTTATAAATATATATGTATATATAAACTGGTATTTTAAATTTATTGTATTATATAGAATTCTTTTATTAAAATAAAAAAAATAACTTTTCTTTGCTCTATTATTTTGGAGCATTTTATTTAATTTCCTTGAGCCTCTTTGAATACAGACTAGAATATAATCCCACGCTTTATTGCAAATATCGAGATGGATGCGGAAACAATAAATATTTATTAAGTCGAAATTCTCGGTGAGAAAAAGTCAATGAACCCTTTTCGCCCATCACCCAGAGAGTCCAATTCGCCCAAATTCCCATCTTGATTACCCGATAAATGTCTCTTCAAGTTCAAGGAATTCTCACTTTTTTTAGGCAAATTCAGTTAAATTGACAATAAAACCAGAGATGCGAAAAAAGTATGCGAGAAAAATTTTTTTGTGTTATTATTTTTTTTATGTGACGCTTTAAAGATATTTTTCGAGAAATAAAATTTTCATTAAAATGAAAAAAACATCCAATTTTTCATGATAAATTACTTTTGCGTTATTGGTGTTTGAATGCTTATAGGAGTTTGAAATAGATAGACTTCTTTTTTATGTTCTTAAAAAATATGCAGAGAAATTGTACCCACATTACCTATATTTAATTATGTTACTTTTCTATTTAATATCAGTACACTGTTAAAAATAAATCTGTGAATTCCAGGTGAAACTACCGGCAGCAATGTAGCCGAAGTGTTACCGTTCCTTAAGTAGATTTACCGTTGTGGGACATACAAGAAAGGAAAACTCCATTTGAAGAAGCGGTAACTTTCTGTTACAAAGTCTGATTTTTAATGATAATAATTTAATATAATTTTTAAAATTAATAAATCGATTAATTGTCAAAGAATTCGAAATTACCGAGTGATTTTAAGCTGCCTTGTTATTTTATTTATTATTATTATTGCACAATTTAGTTCACGCCGCCCTCCGGATTGTACTCGGGACCTTTTGGTAGCGGAATAAATCCTTACTAACCGAGCCAAAGCTGCTGATGCCGGGTTGTACAGAATATGTCTTTTATGAGTTAGTGGGAAAATCTGTTGTGCTTTTTAAAGATTTCCTTTCAGATATATTCGTTAGAATATTTGTAAACGGTTTATTTTATTTTATTTTAGACTGATGCATAATGCTTATTATTTTTTAAAATCAATTTTTCTTTTTAAATAGTTTAAATAAAAAAAAATCACTGTTTAAAACCACTGTTTTTTTTTAGAAAAATAATGTTATAGACATTTTTTGAAATTGTCGTACACTATTTATTTATTTATTGGCTAATTAATTAAAAGATTTTTTAATAAGAAATAAGAGAAAAATAAACAGAAAAAATGTAATTTAAAAGGGACTTTTTATGTTTTCATTATTTCTTGTCGCCAGTGGGATACGAACCCACAATCTGCGCTCGCAGGTAATTGGTGGTATGGTGCCTTGACCACTCGGCCACGGAGCCCCTTACACAACGGAGTGTCTCCGTTTTTTGTTTTTATTTCCACCCGTTTCGTTATTTTCAGGAAATATGGTGGGATTTGCTGATTTGTAACGGATAATGCCCCTTTGTTGTGAAAAGGGACTTTTTCTGTGAAATTCAGGAAAAAAATATTCGTGAATTTCAGAATTTTTTTAACAGTGTAGTTTAACGGCAAATATACCAACTGCCGGTCATTTTATCACTCCTAAATGAAAATATTTCTATTCGAATCAGAATATTTTTTCATAAAACAATATATGTATAGATATATTAAATCACACAAAATGTAAGCTCGGATTTTTTTTTGTAACATTGTTAATTTAATTTTAGGAACATAAATATTTTGTCCTTGGAAGAGTTAAGATGATTTCAATTTATAAAAATACATAAAAACTGCCATCTTAAATTTATCGTATTCGAATTCTTTTATTAAAATTATAAAAAGAAACACCTTTTTTTTGGGGGGGGGGGGGGGAGAAATATATTTAATTTGCTTGAGCCTCTTTGAATATAGACTGGTATATAATTCCACGCTTCATTGCAAGTATCAGGATGGACGCGGAAACGATAAATATTTATTAAGCCGAAATTTTCGGTGAGAAAAAGCCAATGAACTCTTTTTGCACATCACCTAGAGAATCCAATTTGCCCAAATCCCCATCTTGATTACCGGATAAATGTCTCTTCGAGCTTAAGTACGTCTCCGCTCTTTTTTTAGGCAAATTCAGTTAAACTGACAATAAAACCAGAGATGCGGAAAACAGTATGAGAGAAAAATATTCTGTGTTATTGTTTTTTATGCGACGCTTTACAGATATTTTTCGAGAAATAAAATTTTCATTACAATGGAAAATCTCAATTTTTCTTAATTAATTGCTTTCAAATTATTGGTGTTTAAATGTTTTTTAGAAGTTTGAAATAGATAAATTTCTTTTTTGACTTGAAAAATGCATAGAAAAATTGTAGAATTAATTTTATAGGTCATAATTATTATATTATTTTCGTATTTAATAATACAAGTTTAACGTTAAGTATACCAACAGTCCGTCATTTGATTAATCACAAATGAAAATATCAAATTTCAAATTACACTTTCTTTATAAAATAAATAAAACATAAATATCACTTTTTTTCCCTTTCTCTCTTTCACACACGCATATAATAATAATAATAATAATAATAATAATAATAATAATAATAATAATAATAATAATAATAATAATGATAGTTATAAAATTTTAATAAAGATGCTGATTTTAAATATTTTTTTCACCTAAGTAAAATCCCCGATATCTTTAGTTAGGCATTAAAATTGTGTTATATTTTGTAACAATATTTAAAGTGTATTTAATTCAATTTTAAGGATTTCTTCTTTTTTAAAGTAAATTAAACTAAAAATAGAAGTTGAAAAAAGAGAGAAGAAAGAAATACGATTTTTCGTGAATTATTGAAAATTATCATTTATAAATAAAAAATTTTTAGTAATGAGATAAAATGTATAAATATAGAGTTATTTTAAAAGATAAGATTATTTTTAAAATATTCAAATGATTTTCTAAATTTCAACTAAATAAATTTTACATGTGTTTAGAAACAATTTCAGAAAGTTGTATAATTATTATACAAACTCCCATATTAGTGAAAAAATTTACGATTAAAAAATACAGAATGAGGGCTCGCCTTGTATGTGAGATCATAAAAATGTTCAATTCCTTTCAAAGGAATTAAACTAAATAAAAATAAATTGATTAACCGATTTTTTTTTTCAATTTTAAGATTTTTTTTTCTTTTACGTTAATAAAACTGATACTAGCTATTCAAATATATTAATTAGAGTTTAAGAAATATTTTATTGCCTGAAACATAACGAATGTTGTTGTTTTGTGTACAATTCAATTCATATTCATATAACAATATGCTAAGGAAGAAATTTAGGAGACTATACAAAATATTATATCACAACAAGATTTAATTGCTATTACAACTTTCTAATACTTTTTGCGGTTTATTACACATGATTATTCCATGAAAGTAATCTCCTATAAAAATTTAAAGAATAAAATATCTGTATTAGCATTCTTTTATTAAAATTTAAAAAAAAAGGAACATTTTTTTTGCTCCATTCTTTTAGAGTGCATTGTATTCAATTTCTTTGAGCCTCTTTAAATATAGAGTGGAATATAGTTCCACGCTTCATTGCAACTATCGGGATGGATGCGGAAACGATAAATATTAATTAAGCCAAAATTCTCGGTGAGAAAAAGTCAATGAACTCTTTTCGCCCATCACTCGGAGAGTCGAATTTGCCCAAATCCCCATCTTGATTACCCGATAAATGTATATTCGAGCTAAAATACGCATCATTTTTTTTTTTTTTTTTTTTTTTTTTTTGGGGGGGGGGGGGGGCAAATTTAGTTAAACTGACAATGAAATCAGAGATGCGAAATAAGGATGTGAGAAAAAAAGTCTGTGTTATTATTTTTCATCTGCCGCTTTAACTATTTCTCGACGGGATCCTTTCACGATATTTTTAATGCTTAGTCACCATTTTTAAAACGGAAATTTGCATCTTATTAAATCGAGAAAATCTGTGATTAAATAAGGCAAATTTTACAGTAAAATTTTACTGGTGGGGATAAACAAGGATTCATAAGCCTTTTTGTGACAGGTATGCGTCGCTTGTCCCCAATAAGTTAAAGATATTTTTCGAGAAATAAAATTTTCATTAAAAGGGAAAACGCTCAATTTTTCATGATAAAATAGCTTTTGAATTATTAGTGTTTAAATGCTTTTAGAAGTTTGAAATAGATCAACTTCCCTTTTTATTTATAAAATATACAGAAAAAATTTAGAATTACATGTATAGGTTATATTATTATATTATTTTCGTAATTGAATTTGTACGTAAGTTTTGGTGTTTTTAATTATTTTAAAAATTTAGGAATTTAAATATTTTATCCCTGAAAGTTTTAGGGGGATTTCAGTTAATAAAAAATAAAAAAAATTATAAAAACTGCCTCTTTAAATACATCGTATTAGAACTTTTTTATTAAAATGTAAAATAAAAAAATAAAAAATAAAATAAAAATAAAAAACAAAATAAAAACAAAGGAACTCTTTTCTTTGCTTCATTCTTTTGGAGCATTATATTTAATGTTACTGAGCCTCTTTGAATATAGACTAGAATGTAATTCCACGCTTCATTGCGAATATCGAGATGAACGCGGAAACGATAAATATTTATTAAGCCGAAATTCTCGGTGAGAAAAAGTTAATGAATTCTTTTCGCCCATCACCCAGAGAGTCCAATTTGCCAAATCCCCATCTTGTTTACCCGATAAATGTCTCTTCGACCTTAAGTACTTCTCCCTCTTTTTTTTAGACAAATTCAGTTAAAGTGACAATAAAGCTAGAGATGTGAAAAAAGTACGAGAGAAAAAATATCTGTGTTATTATTTTTTTTATGTGACGCTTTGAAGATATTTTTTAAGAAATAAAATTTTCATTAAAATGGAAGACGTTCTGATAAATTGCTTTCGAATTATTTGGTGTTTAAACGTGTTTTAGAAGTTTGAAATAGATAAATGTCAATTTTTTTTTCTGCTTAAAAAATATGCGAAAAATTGTACCTATAACATTGAACTGTCATACTTTTCTGTTTAATAACACGAGCTTAACGCTAAATATACCTATAGCCGGTCATTTTATCAGTCCCAAATAAAAATATTTGGATTCGAATCAGAATATTTTTTCATAAAATAAAATATATACATATATATATATATATTAAATCACAGAAAATATAAGCTCAGATTTTTTTTAAAACATAGTTAACTAAATTTTAGGAACATAAGTATTTTGTCTTTGAAAGGGTTAAGATGATTTCAATTTATAAAAATAAATAAATAAATAAATAAAAATAAAAATAAAAAATAAATAAATAAAAATAAATAAAAACTGTTTTTTTTTATTTATCACATTAAAATTATTTTATTAAAAAAAACAACCACTTGTTTTTGCTTCAACTTTTTCAAGTGTTATATTTAATCTCCCTGAACCTCTTTGAATATAGACTAGAATATAAACTCCACGCTTCATTGCAAATATCAGGATAGACGCGGAAACGATAAATATTTATTAAACCAAAATTCTCGGTGAGAACAAGTCATTGAACTCTTTTCGCCCATCACCCAGAGAGTCCAATTTGACAAATCCACATCTAGATTACCCGCTAAATGTCTCTTCGAGCTTAAATAATTTTCCCTTTTTTAAGGCAAATTCAGTTAAAGTGACAATAAAACCAGAGATGCGAAAAAAGTATGAGGGAAAAAAGTCTGTATTATTATTTTTTTTATGCAACACTTTAACTCCTTGAGGACCAGTCACACGTATACGTGCCGCAAAAAAGCTTAAGAATCCTTGTTTATAGTCACTAGTAAAATTTGTCTTATTTAATCGGAGCATTTTCTCGATTTAATAAGGCACAAATTTCTGTTTTTAAAAATGGGTGATAAAACATTAAAAATTTCGTATAAATTTAACTTTTTCAAAAAAATGTATAACCGACTCCAAAAAAAGCGCTAAAAAGAATTAAATAATTCTATAAAATTCTCTAATGACAAATTTCTCGTTATCCAATAACCACACATTGACTATCATGTATCGGTATAAAACGGTTAAATTTAATATATAGAATTTAATATCCACCAAACATAGGTTTTCCAGAGAATATTTTTTACAAGAGATTAATTTACATATTTTGGATTTAATTTTTGAATATATACATATAAAAAGTAAGGAATTACTTTTTGAAGTTGATGCCAAACAATCATAATCGATAATGATTTCCCATTTTATTTATGGTACTAGACGTAATATATCCACAATTCTTATTATACTTAAGATAGTTTGGCACCAACTTCAAAAAGTAATTCCTTACTTTTTATATGTTTATATTCAAAAATTAAATCAAAAATATGTAAATTAATCTCTTGTAAAAAATATTCTCTGGAAAACCTATGTTTGGTGGATATTAAATTCTATATATTAAATTTAACCGTTTTATACCGATACATGATAGTCAATGTGTGGTTATTGGATAACGAGAAATTTGTCATTAGAGAATTTTATAGAATTATTTAATTCTTTTTAGCGCTTTTTTTGGAGTCGGTTATACATTTTTTTGAAAAAGTTAAATTTATTTCCTACTTTTTAGTTATTTATACCGTAATACATAATTACGTGTACTGACATATGATGGCTCTTTGCAACGCATTACTAATGAACGCACTTTGCTGAGTTCTGATGTATTCGCTTTACTTGTCACTGTTTGATTGCCAACTTTTCAAAAGACACTTTCAATATCGGTTAGTATCGTTGTGAATCTTTAGGTTTTCTGGATGTGATAACTTCTTCAGATCTGGCACGACGAAAAGCTACCGCATTCATGAAATCTTAAAGTCAACATCTAATCGTACGGACATCGGAAGTGGTTATCGAAAGGTGACAATGCCTCAAGTAAAGTGTCCTTACACATAAGCGCGCCGTAAAGCGCTTCCATATATGAGTAAACAGCAAAATGACTCCATGTATCAATGAATAGTAAAATGCTTTTCTAGTGTAGTCAAAAGTACTCCCCCTTCAGTCAGAAAAAGGAAAAAGAAAGATTTTAACAAAAATCGCTCTATGATTCAATAGCTAAACAGCAACAATCTAATTCCTATAAATGCAGCAAAGGCATCGGAAATGAGCGGTGATGATTCGACGAGGAATCCGAAAATCATAACCTGTACTTGGCTGCATCTATAAGAGAGACAGCATTCGATGCCCAAATACTTTTTTCACGGACGCTTTTGTCCCAACTAAACTGTTAAAATTTTGAAACTCACTCCACCGCTTTTATGGAAAACGATTATTTCAGCCTATTATGGAGCATTCTCATGGATCAAAAAGCAAATATTTTATAAAAGCGGGGGAGTGACGATGCAGCAAAAGGGTCAAATTTTTTACAGTGTATGTATGAGATATTCCATAAAAGGGATGGAGTGACGATGCAGCAAAAGTTAAATTTTTAACAATGTATCGCAATGCTAGGCATTTTCTATTATAAAATTTGATGATGATTTCCTGGTAGAATTCGATTGTACGCCGAATGATCCTTTATTTCTACACATACATAAATACATAATCCATATTATTTTACAAATTCGTGGACATACAAGGACAAGATAGCACAAGGAAATTTTACGACACAATAAAAGTACAACCAGGAGCTACACATAAAGAGTGTGTGCAACGGAGCCAGTGGGATTTGAACCCACAATCTCCTACGCTCTCAAGAGATTAGCAGCGTGGTGTCTTAACCACTCCACAAGGACCCCCTTGATGACTCATTTTTGTCCAGAATCTTTTCAATCAATCGTATTCTGTGCTCCATGTGTCGTCATATTTACATCGAGGAATCCTACATGAACAAAATCTGAAATCATTCTGGTGTCTAATCCGGTAACCAAATCTGAATCTAAAGATAATTTTGCTACACATATCTATGCACTTTATTTTGCATTGATATGTAGAGATAATTTTTTCCTCCGGAGCAAAATATATACTAAAGGATTTTCATCTTTTCAACAACTTAAGGATGTCGATTGGTATCGATGTCTATTTCCGCTTTAGTGGATGCAAGAACTTGTCCATTTAAGCTTTAACATTTCGGAAATTTATCGCATCCAGCAAACTTTAAGGCCGCACACTAGCCACAGAAAAAGACCCGGATGATAATGTGAAGTCTATGGGGGCGTTCTTTTCAAATATCTTGCTCAAATTAAAAAAAATTTACCTGATTTTCTTTTTCTTTTTTTTTTTTTTTTTGGCATAGGATAGCTGAGGATATTCCACAACCAACCAAGTTTTTACTTTTTCAATTTTGGTTTCAGATTTAAAAAAAAAAATATATTTTAAATTTCAAAACCGGTTTAAACGGTTCTGAAATTGAAACTATCATTATATAAAACACACATAAGCAAAATCGAAGAAGTAAAAACTAGGCCGGTTGTAGATCATCCTCGGCTACCCTATGCAAAAAATCATGTAAATATATTAAAATTTGAGCGAGATATTTGAAAAGAACGCCCCCATAGTCTTTACACTAACATCCGGGTCTTTTTCTGAGACTAGTGTAGTGCCTTAAGGTCCACATTGAAATCTACAGACTTCGTAAATGGGCATTGAAAAGCTGACAATCCATCAGTACACGTTAAAATTATTGTGAAAAATTACCTTTGTTTTTAAAGACTATCTATTTTCTGACTAATAAGAGCGATCTAAAAACGTCTATGGAGCGTTTTCATTGATCAGAAAATAGATAGTCTTTAAAAACTGAGGTAGTTTTTCAAGATATTTTAAACAGGATACACTATTAAAAATTTGACCCTTTTGCTGCACCGTCCCTCCTCCGCTTTTATAGAAAACGATTACTTCAGCCAATTATGGAGCATTCTCATGGATCAAAAGTGAGATATTTTATAAAAGCGGAGTAGTGACGATGCAGCAAAAGGGGCAGATTTTTTACAGTTTAAAGTACGCGTACACAATCAGAGCGCGTCAAGTTGCTTCTATGATTCAATGCATAGCAAAGTAATTCTAAATGTTCGTATGTATTAAAATACCCTTTTCAGTCATAAAAACTAAAAAGGAAGATATTATCAAAATCACACCATGATTCAACATGCGTCTATATGAAAGTAGTAATATTTGAAGTTAAGAATGTTCTTTGATAAACGCGGTTTTCCAAAGTACAGAAAATTTAAGAATTTTTATTCCAGAACTTGGCGGTAGTCGCCTGAACGAGTTTGTTTTATGGGTGAAAGAAGTTAACTATAGCTTAACTTTAATGATAAGCTTATCAAAATTTTTCGTCATTTATATTTGTCCAAATGTAAATCTAGCACATAGCAATGTACTTTAATCACTTTCTGAATCCGGCATAACAAGCACCCTGATACACAGACACTCTTGCTTTAACGTGTAAGGCTCTTTAGAGATGAATTTTCAGCTTTTCGATATTGAATTCTCATGTCTGGATCGATGTGGATCTTTCACTTTGGTGGATACGAGAATTGTTCCAGCTAAGATTTCGTACTTTGAAAAAAAAACTAGCATCTCTGCAACAGTGGTTAGGATCCAGAAGGATTATTCGCTGTTAAGCAAACAAGATTGACCAATCATAAGCCTTCATTTTTGAGAACTTTTCATTGTTCGAAGGAGAGAGTCTGGAATACATGGAGTGAAAATCTACCGGCGAAATTCTAAAATGGAGGGCCAAAATCACAGTCCGGTGAAATCCAAACACCTCATTGGTCATTGAGTCGTGTCCTTTTCAGAGAACAATCTCATAGAGGTAGGGGAAATGTTGCCTTACTCTTTTCTCCGAGAAAAAAAAGTGGCGGCAATTTTGAAGCAATAAATTAATTAAGATATTTTGACGACATTTTATAAAATGGGAGTGAAAAATCTAGATTATAAATGAAATCAGATAAAATTTTTATCTGTTTTCATTTATAATCTAGATTTTTCACTCCCATTTTATAAAATGTCGTCAAAATATCTTAATTAATTTAATTTCGATGGTTTATCGTAAATAAGAGCAGATGGTAACAATCGCTTCAAAATAACTTTACCCCTCGATATTTTTCAAATGGAGAAACAAGTTCGTGATTTTCACCTTTATCACACTACCAATGAGATGACTGGATTTCACTTGACTGTGATTTTGGCCCTCCATTTTAGAATTTCGCAATCTGCTATCGACACTGTAAAAAATTTGACTTTTTTGCTGCATCGTTACTCCATTGCTTTTATAGAATTTCTTTGTTTTGACCAATGAGAATGCTCCATAATAGAGCGAAGTAATCGTTTCCTATAAAAGCGATGGAGTGACGATGCAGCAAAAGGATTCAATTTTTTACAATGCAAGCAGTGCTAAAAATTTGTAACCTTTAAATGTGCAACGATGCTACTGAATTCCAAAGTGTCGATCACAGCGACATCTGCGGCATTTTCGTGATACATTATCTAGACTAGCAATAATTCTTGCATTTTTTGAAAATGTCCTGCAGATGTCGCTTCTATCTTTAAATTTCATTAGCATTGTTGCACATTTAAAGAATAGAACATTTTAGCGCCTTTTTTAAGTGTTACAGAGGGTGTGTTCAGCACAACTTACTGGTTACTTACCGACCACTTACCGATTGTAGACAAGTACGAAATGAAAATCAAAGCGAAGTGTGACGTCAGCTACAATTCAACAGAATAGTTTTCATTGATGCTACAATTTGCTTTCGTACTGCCCTACAATCGGTCGGTAACATTGGTTACTTTTGTAAGTTGTTCTGAACACGCCCTGAGATAGCCGATTTCCATACTATATCCCCTAGATGCTATATTTCCGGTTTCTTGCATAAGAGAACTTGTCCGGAATCCAGGTAGAATTTGCGCTGTTAGCGAAACCAGATTAACGAATCAGAAGCCTGAATTTTAGCAAATTTTTCAATGTTTTAAATAAATTTTCTTGTTAATAAATCTCGTTTCGCAAACAGCGCAAAATTTATGTGAATCCTGGCGTCCGTCCAGTTAGGATTTTGCACTTTGAACACTGTTAAAAATTTGGAACTTTTACTTTATCGTCTGTCCATCGCTTTTATAGAAAATGATTACTGCATTGTATTATGGTGAATTCTCATTGGTCAAAATAGAGATATTCCATAAAAGCGGTGGAGTGACGATGCAGCAAAAACTTCAAACTTTTAACAGTGAAAAGATCGTGTGTCTATGTAAGTGTAACATAAAAGCATGCAAAAGGAACACTTCTAATTGGTCGATTGCTTCAAAATGAATTTGAAATTTAAAGTTTTTATTTTAAAAAAAGTTCTAATTATCAGATTTTTATGAAATTTGAATGGGACCACATGGGCCTCATACGCTTTCAAACAAAAAAAGAATTATCAAAATCGGTTCATATTTGCAAAAGTTATGCGTGAACAACAAATACATACAGGTCGAAATCATAACCTCCTCTTTGAAGTCGGTTAAAAAAGCTCCCGTTGCGAAGGGGTTAAGGATATTTTTCGAGAAATGACATTTTTATTAACATGAAAAAACGCTCAACTTTTCATGATAAATTGCTTTCCAATTATTGGTGTTTAAATAGTTTTATAAATTTGAAAAGATCTATTTGCTTTTTTACTTAAAAAATGTACAGCAAAATTGTAGAATTATATTTATAGGTCAGGATTAATATATTATTTCCTTTATAATTAAATTTGTTCGTAAATTCTAGTAATTTTAATTATTTTAAAAATTTAGGAACTTAAATATTTTGTGAAAGGATTAGGATGATTTCAATTTATGGAAAAAATATAAAAACTGCCATTTTAAATTTGTCATATTAGAATTTTTACATATATATATATATATATATATAAAGGAATACTTTTTTGCTCCATTCTTTTGGAACATTATTTTTAATTTCCTTGAGCCTCTTTGAATGAAGACTAGAATATAATTCCACGCTTCATTGGAAATATCGGGATGGACGCGGAAACGATAAATATTTATTAAGCCGAAATTCTCGGTTAGGAAAAGTCAATGAACTTTTTTGCCCATCACCCAGAGAGCCCAATTTGCCAAATCCCCATCTTGATTACCCGATAAATGTCTCTTCGAGCTTAAGTACGTATCCCTCTCTTTTTAAGCAAATTTAGCTAAAGTGACAATGAAACCAGAGATGCGAAAAAAAGTATGAGAGAAAAAGAGTCTGTGTTATTATTTTTTATGTGACGCTTTAAAGATATTTTTTGAGAAATAAAATTTTCATCCAAATGGAAAAATGCTCAATTTTTTATGATAAATTGCTTTCGAATTATTGGTGTTTGAATAGTTTTAGAAGTTTGAAGTAGATAAATTTCTTTTTTTTCTACTTAAAAAATATACAGAAAAATTGGATATATACCAGATAACTATACTACTTTCCTATTTAATTCACGAGTTCAACGATAAATATACCAATAGCTGATCATTTTATCAGTCCCAAGTGAAAATATTTCGATTGGAATCAGAATATTTTTTCATAAAACAAAAAAAAAAAAAAAAAAAAAAAAAAAAAAAATATGCATATTAAATCACACAAAATGTAAGCTCGGATTTTTTTTACATAGTTAACTTAATTGATCGGCTTAATTGTCAGTTTTAACTTAATTGTCACTTAATAATGTGTGTTTTAACTTAATTGTCAGTTAAAAATGCTTTAAATCGGTATACAATATGTTGTAGACTATCGATTAACCAGGTATTGAGTATCCGAGACGGTAATGATCTCAGTTTTACATGCAATTTCTTATGATAACGGAAATTAGTAAAAAGCACCATGGTTAAGAAATCAATTTTATCTTATGAAGAAAATGAAATTTCTACAGAATACGACGATAGTAGTGATTTGCATAGAAAAGTTATAGAAGATTTATGAAAGTTAAAACTATTCTGAAATTGTGGACGAAGAAGCAGTGCAACAAAAGAATAACGAAGATTCGAATTTGGAACAGTGTTTTAAGTGACGATGACATTGAGTTGCGTGTCGGTTGAGGTTAAAAAGAAACAGGGAATTCCGAAAAATACTCTGAAAGTGACGAAGAAAATCTTGTAACTCATCCAAAAATTAAGTCACGGTAACGATGGTGATGAGAAGATGGGTTAGATACAGTTAAAAATGATATAATAAGCTAAGCAATCATGATATGTTCGATATCAGGAAAACAATACTTCTTATTTTTATTTTATCATACTAGAGAACATTAAAAAATAAACTGCGAAAGTTAGAGATTATTTTGTTTTATAAAAACGAAAATAGTACTTTAAAAAATGTTTTATATAGGGGGAACTGGGGGACATTGATACATGGGGCACATTGATACACCCCCTGTACAACACACAGGGTCATTACGGAATTTTCACAACAGCTCCAAAAGGTGATACTAGTGCACTCAACTATATACAGAAAGTTTTGGAATGATTCAGTAGTTTGCTGAAATGGGACGGGTGATAATTTGTTTTTGTAGGTCAAAAGTAAATTTGAGTTGTAGAATTGAAATGGTATTATAAAACTGTTCCAGTATTTTCAACCGAAAAGAATACTCTCTCTGGCAAGTAAAACTACTCTTTATCAGTTTCTCATTCTTTTTAGTTATATAAATTATGAAGTATTTTATTTGAGACTCATTTTATTCAAAATGGCTGTATGGGGCACATTGATACAGTCTTTGTCGGGGCACATTGATACAACCGAAATCCTTTTATAGTTCCTTTTTTCATTACTTGTTATTATTTTTTTTACAATGCACTCCTTAATCCAACCCTTTTTCGCTAAAAATTTCTAATATTAGTTTTTATTGAAGTGAAATAGCTTTAATTTCTTTATATTAGAACATTTTATAGTATTTTTGCAAAGAGAAGACGTACGAACTTACCCAACATATAGTGCTAGTAGAACTAATTAAAGAAATGGACGTCAGCCTGGAAAATCTCAAATTTATATCAGTTCTCCAGAGAAAAAAATATTTTCTACATGAAAAGTGTTACGTAAGAGAAACAAGCTGCAGAACAGCACAGGATAATTATATTAAAAACAGAATTTTTAATATAATTATCCTTCATTTTTTGTTTATAAACAGAAAACTTGATAATTTTTCATCTTTCCTAAGAAAGAAGATAATGCTGGGATTGAAGTATACGACAAAGTTACCACAGCCAACAATCAGACAAGGAACAGCCAGAACTGGAAGTCATTATACATTTCATTTTGATTGCTTTCATATTGCTTACAAATAAAGTGTGGCTGATTTGAATTTTTATAAATAGTATAAAATTGTTTGCTAACTATTTTTCTATGAAAAATATGCATCGGTGTTATTTTGTCTCCATTTTTCGAGACGTATCAAAGTGTATCAATCTGCCCCGGGGGTGGGGCACATTGATACAAATTACTTTTTTTGATTTTTTTAACATTACATGCAAAAATAATATATAAAACAACAATTGAAAATTTTTATAACAAACTACACAGGTTTTGCTGACATCACATCGAAAAATAACTTGAAATTTCTGCTTTCTAGACACCAAAAAAATTTTTAGAAAAAAGTTGTATCAATGTACCCCAGTTCCCCCTATGTTACAGGGCAAACCCGATTTTAGGCCAAATTAGATTGGCCTAGGCCAAACCGGTCTATCCTAACGCCCATCGGATAAACTAGTTTTTCCTAGGCCAAACTGGTCTATCCTAACGCCCAACGGATAAACTAATTTTTCCTAGGCCAAACCGGTTTATCCTAACGCCCATCGGATAAACTAATTTTCTCTAGGCTAAACTAGTCTATCCTAAGGCTCATAAGACAAACTAGTATTTCCTAGGCCAAATTAGTTTGTCCTAACTTTTATAGGAAAAACTAGTTTAGCCTGCTGTTTATTGGTCTGAACTAATTAGTCCTAGGCCGATCTAGTTTATCCTAGGCCAATGTAATTTTACGTGTTTTAGCTCTAGGGCGTCAAAGCCTGAGAAATAATCGGCTCGGCGGTTCTGTAGGTATGTATGCAAGCATGTATGTACGCATGTTTGTACATATGTACGTACGTATGTACGTAACGCGATAACTCTTGATAGAAATATCCGATTTGCTTCAAATTTTGGATGTAGTTTTATTCTGATAAGGTACTTTTCTGATTAGTTTTGGGAATTCATTGGATAAGAATAAAAAGGGGTGAACGGGAGGCTAATCCACCACCGTTGATATTGAGAAATGGACTTTTCATGCAGAATTATCAGTTTTCATTTAAAATTTTAGATATAGGATCATTCTGACAAGGTGCCTCCGTGATTAGTTTTGGATGTTTATTGTTTAAGTGTAAAAGAAAGGGCAACGTAGGTACCCCTCCCCATAATTTTGATGAATGGTTTTGACGCAGAATTTACGGATTTGTTTCAAATTTTGATATAGATTCTTTCTGATAAGGCGTTTACCTGAATACTTTTGGGGGTTAAATGGTTAAGTATGAAGGGAAAAATTAAAGATTACCCTCTTACCAAGGAAAAACTAGTTTATCTTAAGGGTATTTAGATAAACAAGTTTGGCATAGGAAAAACTAGTTTATCCAATTGGCGTTAAAAATATAGTTTGGTCTAGGCTAATCTAATTTAACTCAAATTCGGGTTTTACAGTAAAAATAGATCTTTCACTAGAATAAGTATAAATGTGTGTCAAGAGTCATTGCTTGTAACATCAATACACAAATTTAACATGTTTACCGTACAGACATGATGAATTGGACATGGTGATTGCTTTTTTCTCTGCATACTCGTGCCGTGGTGAGATCAGACTTGCATTTGTTATCATTATTATTATTATTGTATATTCGAGCCAGATCGGAACTGAACATAATTTGGAATCGAACAGCGTTTTCCATTTTTGAGAAATTAATTACCTGTCGACATATAAGCTATTCTTGACAGGGCGTCAGTTTTTTCTTTTCCGTGAAGTAGTAACCGGAAATTCGAATCAAAATTACCTTTAATAGCATTTTCTCAAAGATACATCGCTTTTAAGAAAAAATGTTTAATGCCATTCGATTACATATTTTCTGATTGAGAATGTTTGTTAATCTTATGCATTTACGAAAAGAAATTAGTTCATAAATATGTTAGGAGTAGCTCTTTTGGATTTGAAAAAAGCCTTAAAGAATGATACAGAAATATATCCACAAATCTACTTTTTACTAAACAGATTCAAAAGTTATGATATTTATAACTCTCCTTTTTTTCTTTAATTCTAAACTACATTAATTATTTAATGAATCCCTATTTGTATATTGAAAAGGTCTAAGAATCTAAAAATCAATATTATATTGTATATTTTGCATTCTGCGAACACATCGTAATTTAAAAATACATTATAAATTTATACAATAAATATGTTTGCAGTATTTTTTTAAAGGAATCTTAATTTTATGTGATGTAAAATCTGATTTTTTTTGCAAAAATTGAATAAGGCCAGATCGAGCCGGACTGAGTCTCTTTTTACTGATACAGGCAGGGCTTGGGCTGAACGTTCAATTTTTACAACGGGTCAAGGCAAAATAACTTTTTTTCGGGTAGGGTGGGGCCCGGAACTCGAAATTCCGGCCCGTGCAAATCTCTAACAGTACCCTACCCTTCGAATAAAATACATTATACAGGGGTGATGGCAAAACCACTTTGCACAATGTTAGCAATGGAGCAGTAGTCGGGATCAATATTAAAAAGAATGTTGCCCAGTTAAACTGATGGCTTTGCATTCACAGGCTGTTTACATTAATTGTGTATTACAGCCTTATTTTTTTTATAGAATAACACCCTCGAAAAATAAAGTAAGAAGGATTATTTTTTCCCATTTCCCCCAGTTATACTTAACCATTGAACTCCCAAAACTAATCACCAGATACGCGTTATAAAATTGAACAATTATCCTAAATTTGAAGCAAATCAGATAAATCTGCTCAAAAAAACATTTAACTCATTTAAGGAGGGTAATCCCCCTCTCCTCCTTTTATACTTTATCATTAAACCCTCAAAACTATTCAGGGATTCGCCTTATAAAAAAACTATATTCAAAATTTACGGCAAATTGGATAAATCTGCATAAAATCCCATTTATCTAATTTAAGGAAGGCGATAAATCGTCCACTATCCCATTATACTTACCAAAAAAAAAAACAAAAAAAAAAACAAATTAACTAACGAAGCGCCTGATCAAAATGAATTCATGTCCAAAATTTTAAGCAAATTAAATAATTCTGTATTATAACTAATTTATTCAATTTAAGGAAAGAAATAAGTTGTACATTTCCCCTTTATACTTAACTAAAGAACCACCAAAATTAATCAGTTAAGCGTTTCATCAGAATGAACAAATCTAAAATTTGCAGCAAATCGGTTAATTCTGCATGAAAAATCCATTTGCCAAAATTAGGCGGGAGCCCTCCGTTCTTCCCTTTGTTATTAACCAAATAACGCCTAAAACTAATTAGGGAAGCATCTTACCAAAATGAATCTATTTCTAAAATTTGAAGCAAATCAGTAAATTCTGCGTGAAAAAAACATTTACATAAATTACCCCTATTCGCCCCCCCTCCCTTTATACTTAAACAATGAAAACCTACAACTAATCATGGAGGCGCCTGATCAGAATGCTCCTAAATCTAAAATTTGATGGTAATAATGCATGCAAACCCATTTATTTAAATTAAGGGAAGGGGCGAATCAGCTTCTCGTTCTTACCCCCCCCCCCTTATTCATCTCCAGTGACCTCCTAAAATTATTTAGAAAAGCTCCTCATAAGAACAAACCTATATTAAAAGTTTGATGCAAATTGGGTATTTCTATCAAGATTTATTGCGTTGCGTACTTACGTACATACATAGATACAGAACCCACGGTCACATTAGTTCTCACGCTTTGGTAGCCTGATGAGATAAAAACATGTCAAATTACATTATACGAGAGTACACAGAGTTTACACAACAAGAGGTATCGAGTTACATACGTACGTACATATATGCGTATGTATATGTGTATGTACAGAACCTGCGAGCCCATTATTTCTCATGCTTTGACGCCTGTGAGCAAAAAACACGTAAAATTACATTGGCCTAGAATAAACTAGATCAGCCTAGGACAAAACAAAATGTTGGCGCCGAGGCGGTCACTGAATTCAATAAAATCAATCCAAATTGAATTGGCCTAGGATAAACTAGATCGGCCTAGGACAAACTAGTTCAGACCAATAAACAGCAGGCTAAACTAGTTTATACTATAAAAGTCAGGCCAAACTAGTTTGGCCTAGGAAATACTAATTTGTCCTATGGGCCTTAGGATAGACTAGTTTGGCCTAGGAAAAACTAGTTTATCCGATGGGCGTTAGGATAAACCGGTCTGGCCTAGGAAAAATTAGTTTATCCGATGGGTGTTAGGATAGACCGGTTTGGCCTAGGAAGAACTAGTTTATCCGATGGGCGTTAGGATAGACTGGTTTGGCCTAGGCCAATCTAATTTGGCCTAAATTTGGTTTTAACTTGTAACACATACAAAAAATTACCTAAAAAAAAAAAAACATTGCAGTGTAGTATTTAAAGTTATAGCGTATAGCAAACAATTTGTCACCTCTTGGCGATTAGGAACCATGAATCTGCACCTACAATACAGTATATATATATTACTTTTGCATTTTTGGCAACTGGCGACGTGGTTTTAAAAAATCTGACTGCTGGGATGACTAGCTCTTAAAAAACAGCAGCAACAACAACAACAAAAAATAGATTAATTTGATTAATTAATTGATTGGATTTTTCTTAAAGAAAGAAAAAAACCCAAGAATATAAAATAACTAAATAAAAATAAACAAATAAAATAAAACAGACAGAAAATCAATGTTATAGTTTATATTTTCTTTATTAGTTATTGCACATTTTCTGCTTATACAAAAAAATTCTTTTATTGCTGAACAAAATTTAACATTATAAAAATACATAGTCTTCAAACTGATTTTAGCAAAACAATTTTCTTACAAATTAAAATAAAAAAGCTATTTTTAATACATTTTTAATAAAATACATGTGGGCACTTAAACATCTCTTTTTTATGTGTAAATTCTATTGAGTTCATAACAAAACACATCAAAATTATGAGACAAAATTATTGTCATTATCATGATCATCGTCATTATTATTTTATAAAGAATTTAGAATATTTCCACAT
Source organism: Maratus speculifer (assembly GCA_964019185.1). Classification (NCBI taxonomy): domain Eukaryota; kingdom Metazoa; phylum Arthropoda; class Arachnida; order Araneae; family Salticidae; genus Maratus; species Maratus speculifer. Next base: position 288,636,680 of record OZ025295.1, read on the forward strand.
AAAGACATTTAAATTGGTTTCTCTAGAAGTGTATCTGTATGACATCAAATAATTTTGAATTTAATGATACCTTTTTTCTTTCTTATTTCAATTAAATAAATTATTTTCTGTCTGCATAAAATGGAACTTCCTAATTATAGGTATGCTCTCAAATCTTGTATAGTAGCATCATTTATAAAGGCTATTATATTAAAGTAATACTCTCAGTATTCGTCTAATTTATTTTTGTCATTATGCGTAATGCATAATAAATTACGTTTATAAAATTTTATGGTTCTGTAATCAAAATTTTTTTTTCTTGTATATTCAATTTAAAGAACAAAATATGCATATTATCAAAGATAGGCATATTAATGCAACAATTATTATCAGAAAAGGCCTTACCAAGAGGTTTATTTGTATTTGAAGAACATACGTTTATGAGTATTTATGTCGTTGTTTGACCAGTTGTTAGATGCAGAGATCAACCGAATATCTGTCTTCATTTTCGATCCAAAACTGAGTTTTTGAGAAAATTCGTTTTCGACGAAAATGCTGCTGAAAATTCGGCCGAACCAAAATTAGCGGTTTTCTAACAATCTTGTTTCTTTTTTGGAAATTTTCAACATCACTCATTGATTTGAGCTGTATTGGTTTAAATGAGAAACTTTTTATAAACCGGTAGGCGGCAGCACATGTAATCACCTCACCGAGTTCACGGATGAAAAATGTATGATTAGTTAAATCTCGATTTGCATATTAACACGCAAACGGTCTGCCAAGTAATGTCTTGGTGGAAAACATCGAAAAATCCAATTTTATCGGTTGACTCGTAGGTTTTTCATTGTGCTTTCCTGTAACCAAAAGTATGAAAATATGGAGGACCGGGAGCAGAAAAATATAATGATAAACCTATGAGTCAACCACTGAAATCGAATTTTTTGATATTTTCCACCAGGATATGACTTGGCAAACCGATTGCGTTTTAATGTGCAAATCGAAATTTAATTAATCTTAGATTCTCATTCGTAAACTCGATGAGGTTACTGCCAGTGCTGCCACACTCTGGTCTATTATTAATAGCTATGAACTTTACTGTTTATAATTATCAGTCATTATTGACTCAAGACTTGAGTGCAAATTATAAAGCGAACGATGTATATAGGACTAAACTTTATCACGGGCTCATTAAAAGCTGCTATTTTTTTGCATCTAATTTTTTCGTTTCAAATCGCAGAAGTGTTTAAAATATTCTTTAAACTGTTCTAGTATAATAAGTGATCATTTACAAAAATCATTATGAAAGATAAATCGAGCTATGCATATCCAAAAACTTTTTAATTAGATAAAATTCGTATAAATAGAAAAAAACATTTTGTTTCTTTGATGAATTAATTACATTTTATTTTATACATATATATAAAAAAAAACATATTTGGTCAGAGTCACAGAGAGCCAATTTGGAATAAATTAATAATTAATAATAAAGTATACGGAATTAATTAATAATTATGTATATTTATGTATGTATAAATTACTTTAAAAATTTTTTTGGATGTATTCGTTTTCGATTGAAAGTAGGAAAGTTGCTGTGACTCGGTTTCGGAAATTAAACTTTTTTCGGTCAACTTTTAGTTATCTATTTAGTTACTCACTTTTTTTTACCATAATACTCAGTTTCAATTATTCAAACAAATAAATATAAAAATGAGCCCTTTTGCGGGGGGGGGGGGAGGAGTTATTATATTAAATGGTGCTGCATTGTTACAGTTTAAATATTTGCGTGTTAGAATCGCTAGAGTCTCCGTTATTATGGATGGATAGTATAATTATGTATAAGCACATTTAAAATAATTAATATTATATTAAATATTACATACTGTTATATTATTACAAGGAGCTGATTAGTTATACATTTACATTTCCTCCCTTAAACACACATGAAAAGAAAATAAAACTATCTTGTGCTTAAACGCATTTTATTCTATAGCGTTTAAACGTCGTAATTTCCAAATAATATTATTTCCATCAAATAATGATTTTCTAAAAGCATTTTTTGTTCTGTTGTCATGTCATGGAATAACTCTAAAAGAAATTCATTCCTTAGACATCATTTTATCAGTTTATATTTTTTTGTATTCGCTGTTCACTTGTTGAAGCTTTATTAAACATTTTCAAGCAATTCAATTGTTCTGCGTTCGAAAAAAGTGGAAGATAATAACAGGGTGCGTAGTCTGGAAGGACCTTGTAAGGACCTTTTACCAGAATTTTTATATTGTAATATTTGCTTCATTTAACGAAAAAGAAATCCTTTTTCAAATGTAACAACCAGTACTTTAAAGAATTTCTGATACTAAAAGAATTAAAATCCTCTGAGTTTCTTGATGACTACGCACCCTGTAATAAGCAGGAAGTAGGCATTCTGTTTTTTCAGAATTTACTGTCTCCTCCGATAAGAGAGTGAGAAGAAAAAATATTATTGCTATTACGTGGTGGAATCCAACGAATTTCGATGAAGGAAAAGTTTCAATCGTTTATAATAAACCTACAAAATTAGTTACAATAAAAAAATGCTTAGTCTAATTCTCAAATATCGTATATATTACTTTTACGTATAAGCCATGTTCTTTTATAAAGATACTCTAATTTTTTGTAAATCTTAATTTATGGGAGCAATAAAGTTAGAGTTCTTGCATTTATGAAGAATAATAATAAATAAAAATAATATCAAAAATTTTCTGGTGTAACTCGAAATTTTTGAATAAGAAAACTGCTTTATTTGGCAGCAGTGTTTGTGAGCTTATACAGTTCTAATCAATTTATTTTTCTATGGAGCCACACAGTACAAAATTTTTCTAAGCATTCCTGTAAAGTAGAAGTTTGAAATAAACAAAACTATTTTTAAAACATTTTACTGGTATTTTTTTCAAAATCTTAAAACTAAATATAGTAAATAAATAAGTAATGAATATATACTGTCATTATAATATTTTTCAATTAATCTTAAGATTTAAAATTTTCTGAAAAAGAAAAACAACAACATTTGTTAGCCTTACTGTTTATGACGACTAAAACAAAATAGAAACTATAAAGGGAAATGCATGGGTTGTGTTTACACACAGTTTTCACACACTTTACTGTTTCTGCTCATATTATGATTGGATACGATGTGAAAAGGAAATGCTACACATTTTCTCTTTGAAATAGAAATAGTGTCTGCATTTTTCGAATTCATACTAGGAAATGTCACATAATTTTCGTCGGAGCACATCTCATTTGCTTACAAATGTTTTCTGGCATTTTTCCATTGATAAAATTTCTGTTATTAAATAATAATATGCGTTACTTACAAGCAAAGGAAAACTTCTATTTCGTTGAGGTTGTTTGTTTTATTAGAATTAGATATTAAGAAATGGAATTTAGTACTTTGAAATTTAAAAAGTTCTTTATGAAAGATGCTAAATTGATTCATTCCAAAGGCAATTCCGAGGCTCAGGCATTTCGGATTTTCTGAAGAATATATATATTCTTTTTAATGCGATACATAAAAACGACCAACATAAAGATAACTACATTGAAATATCGCTTATAAGTATAAAATCGTACTTGTCCATAAATTAATACATTGTTGTTATAAAATTTTTAAAATCAGTTAAAAAAAATTGTTAGTTTTATTGTTCAAAAAATGAAGAAATGAAAACTAAAAAAAAAAAAAAAAAAAAAAAAAAAAAGTATGGGTTGTGTTTAAATACGGTTCACAAATTTTCACGCACTTTGCTGTTTCTGCTCATATTATGTCTGGACACTGTGGGAAAAGGAAATGCTATACATTTTCTGTCGGAAATAGGAATAGTATCTGCAATTTTTGAATTCGTACTAGGAAATGTCACATAATTTTCGTCGGAGCAGATCTCATTTGCTTACAAATCTTTTCTGGCACTGTTCCACTGATAAAATTTCTGTTATTAAGTCAGAGGTTCCCAAAGTGTGCTCCGCGGAGCCCCTGGGGCTCCGCCTGAACTTTCTAGGGGCTCCGTGGCGTTCCAGGAAAATAAACAAAACATAAAAGAAATTAGCATATTGCAAGTGAAAGATTTTCAAAAGTATGTACGGATTTGTGTGCTTCAAAAATAAATATATATATAAATGAGTTGCAAATTATAACAGCGCACTTTATGAATATTTAATCATTTGCATTTTAAATGCATCTATCCTCTGTATTATATTTTTGGTTTCAAATGCTTTATTTAATGTTTCTGCACGTAATGCGTTTTAATAAATTGATTAAAAATAAACTACGAGAAGTAGTATTCTGAATCGAATGCAGAACGTGTACCGAAACAGAAAAGGCCTGCCAGTGCTGTTAACTCTGCCTGTCGAACAAAAGGGGGAACAATTTTGTTCTTTGGAGTTCCACCTATTCATATGTTTATACTTATGTCTTTTTTGCTACCTCTGCTTTTGACAGCTCTTGAATTTATGACAGTTCTGAATGATGCCATAAAAATAATAAACTTTATAAAATCAAAACCATTTAATAGTAGACTTTTCAAACTAATTTGTGAAGATATGGGAAGCCTGCATCAGTCCCTGCTGATGCATACTGAAGTAAACTAGTTATCCTGAGGACGTTGACACGTTTGCTGGATCTGCGTGCAGAGGTTGAAGACTTTTTGACAGATCACAACCCCCAATTAGTAACAATTTTAAATGATGAAGATTGGTAATGTAAATTGGCATATTTGTTAGACATTTTTAGTAAAATGTACGAAATGAATTTTTCTTTGCAAGGAGAAAGTGTTACTGATGCAAACTCCGAAGTGTTGGCATTTAAGAGAAAACATACCTTCTGATCTGAATGAGTAGTAAAGGCTGATATAAGTTGCTTTTCTCTTACTAAAATATTCTTAAATGACCATAATATAAAGTTTGAAAAAAAAAATCAGAAAAGTATTCAAGATCATCTCGAAGATCTGATACACTGTAAAAAAAACACTGATACACTGTAAAGGTACTACAGTTTATCTAGGAAATTTGGATTCCGAGAACTTTTCCTGTAACGCTAACAACAAAAACTCAAGTTTTAGAATAGGTTACATGGATTTTTCCTGTTATCGTTACATGAAAAGTTCTTGGAATCCCAGTTTCCTAGAAAATGTTTAGTACCTTTACAGATTTTTTTTTACAGTGTAGATTCATTTGAACATTACTTTCCAGCTGCTCAAAACAAGATGCTGGACGATTTTAAATGGGGACGAAATACATTCTGTGTAAAAAACAAAACCACACAGCTTAAGCTCTGAGGAATACGAAACTCTCATTGATTTAATATCTCGAAGCGATATCGTAATCTCGTTTCAAAGCAAGCGTATCACTGAATTTTGGTGTCATTTGACAGATAAATATAAAGTCTTGTCAGACAGAACAAAATTACTTTTACTCCCATTTTCAACAACACATCTGTGGAAGCTGGATTCTCCTGTTACACAAGTATAAAAACCAAAATACAATATAATATATAAATATATATATATATATATATATATATATATATATATATATATATATATATATATATATATATATATATATATATATGTGCAAAATAATTCAAGCACATTTTTCACACTAAACTTTTATATATTATTATTCGTCAAACTTTATGCAGCATAATAATTAAAATAAATGCTATGGCAGACACTACATACGATGACCTAACAACAAAAGGTATGATTCGACCTATGTTATTCCTACAATGAAGCATGGCGGAGGACACATTATGGCGTGGGCAGTATTTTCTTAAAAAGCGTCGGTCCGTTATTTGAAATCCACAGCCAGATGAATGATACAATGTATAAGGATATCTTGCAGGACCATTTTTTGCCTTACTAGAGAAAAAAATTTGGTCGCAACTATTTTTCTTAACATGATAACGACATAAATAATGTATGCAAGCCTCGATAAGCAATAGCTTTCGCACAAAAAATTTCGTTTTTGAAATGGTCAGCGCAAACGCCCAACATGAATACAATAGAAAATCTTTGGAAAGAAGTTGGCAAAAGTCTGCGGAACTATACATGTTCCAACTCAGTCGAAATTTCGCTAAAATTGCAAGAAATGTGGAAAAAATGTACCATAGACGATCTTTAACATTTGATTGTATGAATGTCACGTTGCTGCGCCGCAGTACTTATTACTAAAGCTAATAAAATAGTAATACGATAAAATAGTACTTGTAAATGTTGTTGATCACTGTAATTTTCTATTACAATACCACTTTTTTACGAACTTGTGAAAGTGGACGGGAACTTTTGAGAACATGCGTTTTCTTTTATACTTAATTTTGTCAATTAAATTTTTTGATATTTACATGTTCTTTTATAAGTAAGTTCCTAACTAATATGTCAATAAAATGTATAAGTATCGCTTTGAAATTCCTCTTCATATGGGTACATTTACAAATTAGCTGAAAAGTTTTTGCTGGCCAGAAACATATGACCGCCACTGTATATATAAATTTAACTTCTTTAACGTGTTTATTTTATTTGTATTTTGAATTTTTTTGCACTGTTTCTCATTGTACAACAATATTTATCGATTAATTTTTGTAATATCTTGTATTTTTTAACAAACCCCTCAGTGAGAATCATTTAATATTTATATATGTTGTATATATGTTTTTTTTTCTTTTCGTAAATTCATTTGCTTTAATCCATTTTTTTAATACTTTCTTAGTCATTTAAATTTTTTATGCTGTTTTACATTTTTGCGTTTAATTTTATAAGCAATGTATATTGCTAAATACGCATTTTTTTTCGCATCTTGCATCACTTTTTAACTTCTCTTTAAAATTTTCTTTAAATTGGTCTACATTTTCCAATCTGAAATAAGTCTGTAGCAATTTAAAAAATACATATTTGTTCTTTACTTTTGTTTTCACACTACGAATTTAAAATTTTGCTCAGCTCCACCCCTTACTTAGACTTTTTGTCAATGAGTATCCGCCCTGAAATAAATTTAATCTCACCCATATATCCCATTTTTTTAGTAGAGTTTTTTTAATAGTTGCAGTTCGTTTAACATATGTGATTTTTAACTGCTTTTCTGTTTTGAGACAAAAAACCAAGACAAAAGAAAGTTTCTTTCAAAATTATAATTAATAGCCAACTATTTTAAATAAAATATCCAAAAAGTTAACAATACTGCACCTAACAATACAGCTTAGAGATTTTGGCCCGCCCACTTAAACAGTAAAATGATGACTTGCTTCTAAATGGATTTTTTTTAATGGTTAAAAAAAAGCAAGAAGCTGAGAGGCGATTAAATTTCGTCGCTTGATTAGAAGTACTAGAAACTTAAAGAAGAACGAAAAAATATACCGTAAATGCATTATTCTATTACGGATAGGCGGGACAGCGAAAATGTGTTACATAATTTCTTATGAGTAAATAAAACTTCGCATTTTTTTTCTTTTTTTTGCGAGTAGTTTATTGGAATTATACAGAAGTATCTCTCTGCAAACGAAAACTGTACAACTTACCTTTTCTCTCTCTCTCTCTGTGTGTGTGGTTTTTTTTTCCTATAAATAATAAAAATTTTATGTAAGCCCCGATGCGTTGCATAATCTAACCACCAGTTACCATTTTGATCTTTAATTCAGAGTTCACACTGGAAATCTCAAAATAATATTTTTTTTTATTTTAAAAATGGATGTGATTAACTTTTTAACAGTATTGCTTGGACATCACTCAGATAAAAAAAGAGTTTGTTTTCCTCATTACGTAAAGCTTTCAGAAATTATAAATTTTTAACCGTAATTTTTGCTGTATTTAGAAGAAATAGCTCGATAATACAAGGTAGATATTTTAAAACAAAGGAGAGGGGTTTAATCCTTATTTTTATTTTTTTATTTCATTATTATTTTTTTTTATCCAAGAATATTAATATTAAATAAAACTATTTAAAAGGGTTATATAATAGAAAATTTGATTTTTAAAGTTTCTTTTATGAATTCAGAATTTCTGTATCCTTAAAGGGCAAGACTGAGAACCATGGTCCAGTGTTGGAAATTACTGGCCCATTTTTTTTATCCAGCAGATTTTTATCTACTCCATAGGCATAAAAACAATAATTATAATAAACAGAGTATCGTTGGGTTCAGGGGGTTCGCCTGAGTAATTCTTCCCAAAAAGGGCTCCGCGAGCCCAAAAGTTTGGGAACCGCTGCATTAAGTAATAATATGAGTTACTTACAAGCAAAGGAAAGCTTCTATTTCGTTGAGGTTGTTTGGTTTTATAAGAATTAGATATTGAGAAATGCAATTTAGTACTTAGAAATTAAAAAAAAAAAAAATCTTCATGAAAGTTGCTAAATTGATTCATTCAAAAGGCAATTCGAAGATTCAGACATTTCGAACCCCCTGCAAAAAAAAAAAAAAAAAAAAAAAAGAGTGCATTTATTTATTATGAAACATAAAAACCACTAACATAACTATAACTATATTAAAATATCGCTTACAAGTATAAAATCAGAATTGTAAAAATGTCCGTAAATTAATTTATTGTTGTTATAAAAATTGTAAAATAAGTGAAAAAAAAGTTTAACGTTTTTACAAGCAGTTCCATGATTTTTTCCCTAAAGAAATGATTAATGTTCAAGGAATATAAAGTCAGTTTATAATTTTTTCTCAGTTGTTCTTAACTTTTAAAAGCAGAGTATAACTTTGGAGTAATGCATAATCATTTTTTTTCTTTTCTTCTATCTTTACAAGAAGAAAGTATTGGATTCGTAAAAATTTTCGAAATCTGGTTTACACGTTTTAGGCATCAGATAACCCCAAAAACATATTTTAAACGGTGCAGTTTTGTTACGTTATTCTGAATGTATTCATAAGTTTTTCATAGTTTATTCTTGATGCATGTTTTTTTTTCTTGTTTATTTTGTTGTCATGCCATACAATAACTCTAAATGAAAGCAGACCATTTCTTAGAAATTATTATATGGGTTTATGCCTTTTATGCATTTTGCCTTTCTACATGTTGAAGCTTTATTAAATATTTTCAAGCAATTCAGTTGTTCTGCATTCGGGAAAAGTAGAAGGTAATAAGCAAGAAGTAGGCTTTTTGTTTTTTCATAGTTTAATATCGCCCACGATGAAAGAGTGAGAGAGAATTATTATTATTATTTCGTGGTGGAATCCAACGAATTAAATGTATTTCATTAATTTATAATGAACCTGCAAAATTGGAAACAAGAAAAAAAAAATACATATTATATTGGTTAGTCCAACTCTCAAACATATGTAATTTAAACCTAAAGGGCATTGCTCCTCGATAAAGACACTTTAAATTTTTGCAAATATTTTTTTATTGAGGAAATCAAATTTGAGTTTTTGCATTTTTGAAGAATAATAATTATAAATAACAATTAATTGAAAAAAAATTCAGGTTTAAACTCGAAATTTCTGAATAATTTGGCAAAAGTGCTTGCGGGCCTTTATTGTTCTTATAAGCTTTTTTCTAGGGAACTTCATAACATAGTACATAACTTTTGTAAGCAATCTCGTAAAACAGAAGTGTGAAATAAATAAAATTATTTTTAAAACATTTTACTGGTAATGATTCAAAATCCTATAACTAAATGTAGCAAGAATAAATAAGTAATGAGTATAATATTCTCAGTATATTATTTTCCAATTACACTCAAAACTAAACATTTTCTCAAAAAAAAAAAAAAAAAAAAAAAAAAAAAATGTTAATTTTATTGTTTATGACGACTAAGCAAATAATATAATAAAAAAATTAAGGTCAATTCTTATTTAGGTCAAATAGAGAAAAATTTTGTTCATTTTGCAAGCTTTACTGGGCGCTAATCATCGCAGGGGTTTTTTATTTTTGTGTTTCAGTTTATTTTCCCATTTAAAACTAAAATTAATTAAATAAATTTACTTAATAAATGAATATTTGAAAAAACTGTATTATAACAACAACTATCATCCACTAGAAGTTTAAAAAAAGTATTTGAACTTGAGTGGATGAATATAAAGTATTTTTATAACGATTGGGAATTCGAACAGGATATATAAATATATATAGTGAGAGTGTGAACTATTAGTTAGGAATTGAAAAAAAAAAAAAAAAAAAAAAAAAAAAAAAAAAAGGGTAACTAAAAATGAAAATGCATGGATTATGTGTTTAAATACGATTCATAAGTTTTCACACACTTTACTGTTTCTACTCATGACTGGACAATGTGGGAAAAGGAAATGCTACGCATTTTCTCTCTGAAATAGAAATAGTATCTGCAATTTTCGAATTCGCACTAGGAAATGTCACATAATTTTCGTCGGAGCAGATCTCATTTGCTTACAAATGTTTTCTGGCACTGTTCCACTGATAAAATTTCTGTTATTAAGTAATAATATGCATTACTTATAAGTAAGGGAAATTTTCTATTTTGCTGAGGTTGTTTGTTTTATAAGAATTGGGTATTAAGAAATGCAATTTAGTGCTTAGAAAATTAAAAAAAAGTTCTTTATGAAAGTTGTTAAGTTGATTCATTCAAAAGGCAATTCGTTGATTCAGTTATTTCGGACCTAGAAAGAATATTTTATTACGATGCATAAAAACCATCTACAAAAATATAGCTATATACTGAAATTCGACTTACAAGTATAAAATCCGACTTATGAGAATATCAGTAAAATAATTTATTGTTGTTCCGAAAATTATAACATGAGTTTTAAGAAAAATGTCATTTAACGAATTACAGCGACCATTTGGAAAATGATATTTACAAAGACTAAAATTTTAAACTTATAAATAAATCTATACTAATAAAAGAACAAAACGCTCTGTTTGTGTGTGTGTCTGTGTGTCTGCGATGGCTAGCAAACTCTACAGCATGTACGAGGCTCAAAATTTTTTTGAGAGTAGCCCCAAATCTCTTCTGATGTACCTGAGCTTCAGAATCTCGAAATTCTATTTATTAACTGAGTAATTAATTAAATTCCAAAGCTCACTCTCATAAAAAATCGCTTTTTTTCTTCTTTTTTCTCCCTTCATTTGCCTGGTTGGTTGGTTGCATAAAATTTTCGCAGAAATAATTTAAAAAGCTGGGACAGACCTTTAATATTTATAGACTGGCAAACTGTCAGTTTAAATGATGATTTTTTATCACAGCTGTTGTACGCCATGGAGGAAAAAGATAGGAGGTGAAGTAAACCGCAAAAAAGGTTTGCAATATGAAATCATTTATCGCTCAAATTTTAATGTCGCAAAAAAAAGCATGTGGAAGGGATTTTGTATTAATAAGACGAATTGAAAGAAATGAATTACAGCTGAAGCATATTTTACGAAGAAATAGTAATTTTTTTAAATGGTGTTTTTTCTATTATATTATTTATTTTTAAAAAATATTTGCTTTTAAAATAATTGAAATCGGAAAATTAAAAATATTTAAATGTCAAAGTAAAATAAAATAAAATATTGAAAACATTTGATTTGAACTAAAAATTGTATTACTAAAAGTTTTCTTTTTTTTTTTTCAGAACTTTTTAATACTTTATAACGTAGATGAAAAATGTTTATGATTTAACAACATATTAATCATTCTATGTCAATATATAAAATATATTGATGAAAACATTCTTTTAAAATCATGCATGAAAACTTAAATAACAAATATTAATCTAAAATCTAGATTTCAGTGTGCAGACGATTTTAAGACATTAACGAAAGAATGTTAACTTTTCAAGCAAAATCTTAAATGATGCTTCTATATTCATATTTCAAAGTCATATGATAAAAATAATCAAACAATTCTTGCCTATGATTGATATATTTGTATCTTTTATGCATTCCGATCGTGTATTACAGCCAATTATGGCACAAAACATTATTTTTTTTAACGAAATTTTAGTCATCTATTTAATAACAGTTTAAAAGGTAAAAAATAAAAACAAAGAAATACGGGTTTAAAAAACAAGTTTGAATTGATCGTCGTGTCAAAGCACATGGTTTTGTTGATGCTTATATGGATTTAATGTAGTAGATTTTAGGGTTACATTTTTGGCGTCACCCCAAGACATTATACTTCCACTCAATTTCTTTTTACTGTATGGTTGTACGCAGATTTTTGGCATTTCGAACATTAGAATGTATGAGTCTTTAGCTGTGTTGCAGCAAAAAAAAAAAAAAAAAAAAAAAAAAAAAAAAAAAAAATCACACAACAATTTTCTAGGAGTTTATTTTTTTTATCATTGATAAAATTTAAATGTATTCTATTCAATTTAAAATTGTATTATGGCTTTAATTTGTTTTTAAAACAAAAATAAAATAGCTGTTTGGCGTACAATTGTTCGAATCTGCAAACGATTCATACACCATAATAAATTATCAAATAGCAAAGTAAATTATTTTTCAGAAATAGCCATAAAAAGAATAGTAGCTAAACTGACTATAACCTTAATGTTTAGACTAATTAACACATAACCCAATTCCAACCAGAAAAAAACAGACCACATTCTGATCCGTGATAGATGAAATTTCAGTGAGTATAAACCCGACCCGAACCCAAAAATTTCGGTTTGAAAAAAACTATGGATTTGATAACTGACTCGAACCATATCTCAATCCCGTAAAAATGTTCAAATGAAGCATAATCCGATCCAAACAAGGAAAAATAATTTTGGTGGGCATAAAACCTAAATATTTTCTTTAAAAAAAAACTCGAAATATCACCCAAACAAAATCTGAAACTGATAAAATTAAATTGAACTGATTAAAATTATTCCCGATCCCAGCAAGACAAAATACTTTCCGTGGGCATAGACTCGACTCAAATCTAAAAAATTCCGTTTGAAAAATCCTGAAATTTGACCCAAACCACATCTAAATCCGACCAAAATATTCGAAAGAACCATAACCGGATTCGAGTAAGACAAAATAATTTCCGTGGACATGAACTCGATACGAACCTAAAACTTCCATTCGAAAAAATACCTAAAATTTGAATCGAACCAAATCTGAATCTGACAAAACTATTTCAAAGAACTGCAACCGGATCCGAGCAAGACAAAATATTTCCATGCACATGAACCCAGTTCGAACCCCAAAAAATTCTTTGAAAAAATCGCGAAATCTGAACTGAACCAAATCTGAATTTGGCAAAAACATTCCAGTGAAGCATGTCCTTATTCGAACAAGACAGAATAATTTTTGTGAACACACGCAAGAAGACCCGAACCCAAAAGTTCTATTTGAAGAAAAATCCGAAATCTAAATTGAACCAAATCTGAACCCGATAAAAATATTCCAAAGAACTATAACCCGATCCGAGCAAGACGAAATAATTTCCATGAACATAAACCCGACTCGAACCTAAAAAATCCGATTTGAAATACCTGAAGTTTGACCCAAACCACATCTGAATCCGACCAAACTATTCAAAAGAATCATAACCGGACTTGAGTATGATAAAATAATTTCCGTGGACATGAACGAGATCCGAACCTAAAAATTCTATTTGAAAAAATACCTGAAATTTGAATCGAACCAAATCTGAACCTGACAAAAATATTCCAAAGAACCGTAACCGGATCCGAATAAGACAAAAAATTTCCATGCACATGAACCGAATCTGAACTTAAAAAATTTCTTTGAAAAAATCTCGAAATCTGAAATGAACCAAATCTGAACTTGACAAAAATATACCAGTGAAGCATGTTCTTATTCGAACAAGACAGAATAATTTCCGTGAACACGCAAGAAAACCCAAACCCAAAAATTCCATTTGAAGAAAAAGCCGAAATCTGAATCAAACCAAGTCTGAACTTGACAAAAATATTCCAGTGAAGCATGTCTTTATTCGAATCAGACAGAGAAATTTCTGTGGACACGCAGGAAGACCTGAACCCAAAAATTCTATTTGAAGAAAACGCCGAAATCTGAATTGAACCAAATCTGTTCCCGACAAAAATATTTCACAGAACCATAACTGGATCCGAGCAAGGCAAAATAATTTCCATAGACCTGAATCCGACCCGAACATTTAAATCGAATTTCAAAAAATACCTGAAATCTGAATCGAACCAAATCTGAATCCGACGAAAATATTCTAATGAATCATAACCAAGATCCGAACAAGACAAAATAATTTCCATTGACATGAACCCAATATATGGTTAGGTAACATTTGAATTGCGATTAGGTTGCAATTACATTACGGTAAGTCTTTGATTTTATATTATTTCACGTTAGGTTACAGTTAGATCACGGTTAATTTAAAGTTAGGTTAAAGTTAAATTGCATTTATGTTATGGTTGAATAAGGATAGGTTACAATAAAGTGACGGCTAGGTTACATTTATGTTATATTTAAGTTACGGTAGGGTACTGTTAAGTCGCAGTTAGGTATAGACAGGTTATGGTTACGGTACAAAAGTTTACGGTTAGGAATTTGTCCACAGAGTGAACATTACGCATGCTTTGATTAAAAATATACACTTACTTTTGTTAAATGGCTCTGAAATTATAATACTATGTACCAACCTTTTATCATCGAGTATCGATTTCATTGACGGCATAGTCGGATTTAAGAGTGATATAATTTGAAATTCAAAATATTCCACTTGGGATTTCTATGTGAAAAAATAATTAGTTACGTGACTTAACAGTGATTTTTACGGGTAAATATCAACACTTTAACACAAAAATAACGCAATCGTTGGATACATGTTCCCTCCCGCGTTTCCCATTGCTCATTTTAAGTATTTTTAGAGCTTTAATGTTAGTTGTTGTTTTTTAAACCGATTTTTCACACAGTCAGCTGCCATGTATTTCATACAATGCATTTCTGCATGCCTCGAGTTAATGATAAAATCATACAAATTTCAAGTTCGTTTAATATTGTTAATATGGACCCGGGCAACGCCGGGCGGGTCAGCTAGTTCTATATAAAAAATAATAATAAACATTTTTATGATGATCAAAACATGGTTTACGTAATAACAGGGTCATATATTACGTATGCCATTAGTATTCCTAAAGCAGTCATTCGAAGCTTAAATATGGGACGGTAGACATAAATGGGTTTTAACTACCGAAAAATTCCTAGACAAGCGGATTGGTAGATATGGACCAATTAACTAATCTCCAAGTTCTAATTTGTAACGATAAAAGACGAAACAAACAAATAACATACAGGCTTGAATTAAAGGGCGCGTGGAAGCACATGGTTGTGTTTAGGACGAATATAATGGATTTTAGGGTTACATTTTCGTCATCACGTCCAAAAAACAAAATTCATTTTTATTCTTTCTCTTTATTCTGTGGACGTGCAGACAAACTGAACTCATAAACATTTTTCAACTTTGCTGGGTTGTTAAAAAAATTAATAAATTGATAGATACATGTGCAACATTTCTAATATCCAAATGGAATACAATAAGCTTTTGCAATGCATTTTTCAAACACCTGAAAAATGCTCTTTCTTTGTACGAAAAAATAAAAAAAATAAGCCTTGGGACAAGAAGTTTAAATTTTTTCCGTTAAATGTTCTACCACGGATAGGGAAATGCATTTTTAAAACACTGCAGAAACAGATTTCCGACTGCAAAGTAATTTTTCAATCGATTACATTTGTTAAAAGTTGTTCGGGCGAGAAAGAAAAACTAGATATGTTAAAAGAACATCCAGAAAAAGACGGAAGAATGATTTTTCTGAATAGATTTCTTTTTCTAATGAAATTTTAATTAAAAAAAAATTGAATTACTCTGGATTGAGTTACTCCCGTTAGAGGTTTTAAAACATCACTTTAAAAAGTTTCAGATTTCTCTTTTTTCATTCTATTGCTGATAAATTTATCTTTAAAAACTTTATGCTTTTTCTTTAAAGCGAGTAAATTATTTGTGACTTTAAACGAAGAGTGTGTAAGTTTCTTACAGTAATTTTTGTTTTAATAGGAAGTTACAATTAAAATTACCTTATGAAACTTTAAAAAAAAATCATACTTCAGAATTCAGATATAAATGACATCGTATTTTGTGTTACGATATTAACTTCTAAATGCATAGTATAATTTAAAAAAAAAACATAGTTTTTTTCTTTAATTTTTTTTATCATTTAGTGCTTTCTGTTGGTCGTTTAGTGAACTAAGGTACTCTGGAGTAATAACGCCACGTTAAGGTTCTACCAATTTTCACGGCTCAGTTTTAAATTGTATTTTTAAAACAAATATATGATTTGATACAGCAACTCATTGACTATCTATATAAAAAAATATATTTTTACAGATATGTATTCATAAAATGTAATGGCGTGATTTCTTGACCAATGCTATTTGGCGTTATTACCCACCTATATGGGTAATAACGCCATGCAAACAAAACTATGAAATAAGATGGAATAATTGCATGTAGATTGCCCAATTCTAAAAATACAAACTCTACAAACTTAGAAATTGACAAATTGCATTCTAAGCTATTGAAAATGTTCAATTTTTTGTGAAAGTGTAAGAAAAATAAAGGTGTGGGTTGGGGGGAGGATGAGGCAAAAGAATATCAGACCGTGAGCTTCTTTTCGCTTAAAAAGGACCGCTTAAATATAATTATTAGAAACATTGCACAGTTTTAACTGTGTTTATTTGAATCAGTATTTAGGATGTAGCTCGGCCACTGTAGGGAATCAACCGGGGTATTAATGCCAAGGATTGGCGTTATTACCCTTTTATAGTTTTGCGCTGTACATTTTAAATTAGAAATTATCTCAAGAAGATATCCAAAATCTTTAAAAACATTTTGAAAGTCCATGAAATGTACTACAAATTTATGTAATTAACAAAGTATTTCCTGATAAAAAAAATAGTCTTCACATCACAAAACGTATCTCGCAAATTTTAGATCAAGCGTTAATTTTAGTTGCTTGTAAAAACAATAAGACCTAAAAATGAAACAAATTAACTTGAAGCTATTTTTTGCGATTTATATGACTCAAAACCCTTCTGCGCAGAGCACATGGGTGTCATTTACCAGATTATTTCATAATTATGCATAATATTAGCACTTGGCGTTATTACCCCGCCTGGCGTTATTACACCAGACCACCTTAGTATGTGTTACTTAACTGTCATACCATCTGTTTAAGTCGCGAAGTCTATTTTTGTTCTGATTTGTTATCACATTTTGCTGATACTGCTTTCAATGGGCTCGACTGGCATTTTTCGGTTTCTTTATAATGTACTCATGATTAAGTCTTTCAAACAAATAAGAGAATTATAAAATTATTATATCATTGAAGACTTGTTATTGTGAATGTAAACACTTTAAGTATATAATTTACAGTGGTCCTTTTAAAGCCATTTTTGTTATATAATTCACTATGACATTATGTCCAACATAAGCATAAAATAAATGTTTTCACTATTTTCTAATGGATAATGAACAAAAATAGAGTCAAATATAAAGTTTTCATATAAAAAAAATCACGGATTAAAAGGTTAATATTTACTTTATTCATTGTTTTAATTTATGAATTTCAAACTTTTATGCCTCTTTGTAACATATGAAATATAAGACTGTGGGCACGAATGGACACGTGTTTTGATTAGCCAATTAGTGGAGAGTTTTTTATGTAAAGTCGTTTTTTAGAAAATTATGAAGTTCATAAACTTATAGTTATTATCTAGATATCCTGAAAGATATCCTATAATCCAAACGGAATAGAGAAAGATTTTGCCATGCATTTTTCAAACACCAGAAATATGTTATTTTTTGTATGAAAAGATAAAAAATCTAGATCTTGGGACTAGAAATTTAAACTTTTTCCATCAAACGGATAGGGAAATGCATTATTAAAATACTGTAGAACAGATTTCCGATGACAAAGTAATTTTTTAATCGATTACATTTGTTAAAACTTGTTCGGGCGAGAAAGAAAAACTAGATATGTTAAAGAACATCCAAAAAAGACAGAAGACTGATTTTTCTGAACAGATTTCTTTTTATAATTTAATTTTAAGAAAAAATTGAATTACTCTAGATTGAGTAACTCCCGTTATAGGTTTTGAAACAATACTTAAAAAATTCCCTTTTATCTTTTTTCATTCTATTGCTGATAGATTTATCTTTAAAAAATTTGTGCTTTTTATTTAAAATGAATAAATTATTTGTGAATTATATCTGTGGCTTCCGGTAATTACCAAGTAAGGCACATTTTTGAAAAAATTGAGATAATTTAGGAAAATGTAGGTTTAAAAGAGTACTTTCATCTGCCATAGTACTGAAAAATGAAAATCGACTACCTCCCGTCATATAGGGCGACTATAAATTTTCATTTAAAAACTGAAAACATTTTTAATTGGTTCTCAATTAATAAAAACCATTTATATAACTATTTTCGAAAAAAAAGAGGTTCTTATATCCTAATTGAATGTAGTGAAAATTAATAAGTACTAATCTATTTTATAAAAGTAATGATAAAAAGACATTTGAAAACTTTAAACGTTAATTATTCAAAATATTAAAAATGTGCCTTACCAGGTTATTATCGGAAACCACACATATATGAAGAGTGTGATATAAGTATCTTACAGTCACTTTTGTTTTTATAGAAAATTAAAATTAAAATTATCGTACGAAGCTTAAAAAAAAAGATATAAATAACATCGCATTTTCAATTATGATGTTAACTCTTAAATGCATAGTGTAATTGAAAATTACACGATTTTTTAAAAATCATTTGGGGCTTTTCATTGGTCGTTTAATGAATTAGTATGTGTTACTTATTTGTGATAATATCTGTTTAAGGTCGTAAAGTCTGTGTTTGTTCAGATTTGCAATGATAGGAAGAGTTATAACATCTTTCGTTGATACTGCTTGCAATGGACTCGACTGGAGTTTTTTTCTCTTTTTTTATAATGTATTCATGACTAAGTTCTTCAAACTATCAAAAGCTTTATAAAAATCATTATATCAATGGAGAGTTGTTATTGTGAATGTAAACACTTTAAAATAAGTACATAATTTAAAATGGTTATCTTTTGAGCTATTTTTGTTATGTAACTCAGCACTAGAGATGGGCATTATTTAACATAACAGGATAAATATTCGTAATATTAACCAAAAACTTATTATTCAATAACAGATTACCAAAAAGTCCCTGTTAATTTTGGAACACCTCGTATGATAAGCATTTTAAAAAGAAGAAACAAATAGTAAGGCTGAAAATCATTTTAGGAATACATATTTATAAATTAATAAAAGTTTAGTTATATAAAAAAAAATTCCAACTTATAAATCTATTTGAATTCTTAGGCAAAGAATTTCTATTACTGCAGAAAACAAAAATCCCCAACTGCATTAAAACGCTTTTGAGACAGAGAGAGAGAAAAAAATTCCAACGCACAAATAAAAACCCCATGAAACTTTCTTTTTGACGCGTCACTGTCTATCTACGATTCCAAGACATTAAAAATCCTTTTGGTCTAATCAAGGAAGTCAATCATAGGAACCATTTTCCTTTTGCATTGTCCAAGACATTAAAAATCTTTTTGGTCTAATCAAGAAAGCCAATCATAGGAAACCTTGTCCTTTTGCTATCTCAAAAGTTCACGTGATAAAATCTCTCAAAAGCTATTCGTTGTTGATTATTCTATGAATATTTAAAAACATCTGGCTTCGATTCTTCACAGAATATATTTTATTGTTTGAATTTTTTATAATGCTCACAGTTACAAAGATTAAAGCAATAGAATCAGTTTTTAGAATAACGAAAACAACATTTATTGAAAAAAAAACAGCTGGAATAATGAAAACTGGTTAGAATACTGAAAATGAAATGGGGTGAAAAATGTGTTTTTATTCCAGAGTACGTGAAGTTAGTTAGTGACGATTGCCGATTATTAAAAAGCAAGGAGGTAATGTCGGCCATCTTTGGTCATATTTTTAATGGGAAGGAATCTCTGTTTGAAAAATGGAATTAAAGAGATTTACGGATTTAATTGTTGATAGAAAGCTGTTTTATCGCTCGGAAACGCGACATAATCTTTCGTTGATATAGTTAGATGGGTAAAACGGTGGCAATCTTTGAGTTTGAATATTTAAAAGGGATATTACTATGTACTCATAGTATCTGGGGAAGGGGGGGGGGGTATTCTGGCGCTATGATTTTTATTTAATAAAATGTTTATTACTGTTTTTTTTATCATTATTATTTTGTCAATATTGCGTCGTTAGGAAATACGAACTGGAAAACATTACTTTTGTAATTGTATTTTTCTGAAAAAAAAGAAGAAAAGTAGCCTGGTGAGGACACAGCCATTCGGAAAGGGATGGGAGGGGGGGGCGAAGGGGGGGGCGGTCCCGACGGAAATTTATAGGGCGCCAATTTTATACTACCAACGTCATTTTTTGGCCTGTCACAAGTTTTGGGGAGGGGATTTTAAATACGTACTTGCACATACGAAATTTGTGGGATGAATGACATTTGATTAAAAATATACAAGTAATGTTTGGTGCTCTTGTGGGATAAGCTTTGAATATACGTTGAGAGATATTGATTCGGGGATGTGAAAATTCGAACTTCAAATCAAGGTGCTAACGAATGAAGATCAATTTAATTTTTTTTGAACAAATCGCATTGTTAAAACGGTGTTGTTTTTATGGAGGATATTTCTGATCGCTTAGAAAAAATTAATTTCTAAACCGTCAGTTTTGGAGTCATTGTAACAATTGCAAAAATGCTTTAAACTTTCTTCTGCATCATATAAATATTAATTTACATTAAAATAATTATTTTTTTAATTGTTAAGAAACTACATATTTTATACAGTGTTCAGTAAGTGTCCTCTAACTTTTATTTAGAAAAAGTTTTTATGTGTTTTAACAAGTAAATCAGCAAAAAAAAAAAAAAAAAAAAAAGTTTTACGGGCAAAATTTACTGAGTAAATAAACGTATAAATTTTCAACGAGGAAAAATGCATTTTTAGGGCAAGAAAACGATAATAATACGTGAAATGTAAAGTATCACAACTAACTAAGTTTTTGTCTTTCAAAAATTAAAATTTTAACTCTATGTTGATTTTAAAGGCGCAGGTTTATCTGAACTAAAACAGCGTCTATACTTATGTATCAAAATATTCAAGCTACCTTAATTAACGGCCCTCTAATTAAAATGTCTGTTGACAGCATAGTCTCATCGATTAGTTATACGTTACAAAAATAACAGGTCGTTGAAACCTGTTACCTGTGAATATGTGGAACGATGTAACGTGTTAACCAAAAATAACTATATTTCCCATCTCTACTCAGGACTGATATGATGACGTTATGTCCAACAGGAGCATAAATACATTTTTTCATTATTTTTCTTGTGGATAATGAATTAAATATACTGTTTTCCGAACAACAAAAAATAATATATATATGCATTAAAGGTTAATACTTACTTTATCTATTGTTTTAATATATGAATTTCAAAATGCGTGTCTGAAGCGTCCCAAATGTAAAACGCGGGCACGATTAAGCGCGGTTTTTTTTCTTTTTTTTTAGCTAGTTGGTAGAGCGTTTTTATGGAAAGCCGGTTTTTATAAAATTATGGGCACAGTTGTCATATACGCGCCACGTTGGTGCGATTGAAACAAAGTGGCGATTTAATGCCTTACATGGCGACCAGATTACTTTGTTTCAACAATTCAAACAAATCATCAAAGAAAGAAACTACAGTTGAAGCAATAAATAAAAAGTTATAAATAATAAACGTAGTAATAAATATAATGATAAATATAAATACAACAAAAAATCGTAAATACAAACATTTTATAGCAATATTCAAAGACAGAGTTTTCGCCAAATTGGCGGGGGAAAAATCGCGCCAATGTGGTGCGTAAATGACATTTCTGCTAAATTATGAAGTGATTGAATCTGGTAGTTAATATTTAGATAAATTGAAAAATACTAATTAAAAAGGGGAAATTATAAAACAATACGTGTACATAGTTTTTGTAATCCAAATGGAATAGAGCAGGTTTTTGTAATGCATTTTTCAAACACCTGAAATATGCTCTTTTTTTGTACGGAAATATAAAAAATACAACTCTTGGGACTAGAAATTTAAACTTTTTTCGTTAAATGTTCTACCACGGATAGGGAAATGCATTATTAAAAGACTGCAGAACGACATTTCCGGTGACAAAGTAATTTTTCAATCGATTACATTTGTTAAAAGTTGTTCGGGCGAGAAAGAAAAACTAGACATTTAAAAGAACATCCAGAAAAGACGGAAGACTGATTTTACTGAACAGATTTCTTTTTGTGATGGAATTTTAATAAAAAAAATTGAATTACCTTAGATTGAGTTACTCCCGTTAGAGGTTTTAAAACATCACTTTAAAAAGTTCAGATTTCTCTTTTTTCATTCTACTGCTGATAGATTCAACTTTAAAAAAAATATAATTTTTATTAAAATGAGTAAATTATTAGTGACTTTAAATGAGGAGTATAATATAAATTAATTACAATAATTTTTATTTTTTTAGCAAATAAAAATTTAAATTACCGTATGAAACTTTAAAAAAAATCATGTTTCAGATATAAATAACATTGTATTTTCAATTATGATATTAACCCTTAAATTCACAGTGTAACTGAAAAATTACTTGATTTTTTTTCTTTTATCATTTGGCACTTTTTATTGGTCGTTTAGTGAACTAGTATGAATTACTTATGTGTGATAACATCTGTTTAATGTTGTGGAGTTTAATTTTGTTCTAATTTGTTATCACAAAAAGGGTTTGTTGATGCTGTTAGCAATGGGTTTGACTGGCGTTTTTTCTCTTTTTTTTTATAATGTACTGATGATTAAGTTCTTCAAACTAATAAAATAATAATAAAAATGATCATATCATTGTACAGTTACTATTCTGATTGCAAACACTTTAGAGTAAATATATAATTTAAAACGATCGTAATTTAATTTCTTAAAACTGGATTATATTTGTAGAATTATATTGATTTAAATAAAGCTTCAGATACAGTGAAACCTACACTCTAATGAACAAAAGAAAAAAAAATCAGTTCTCAGCAGTGGGAAGGTTAAAGTGAGTAAATTATTTGTGACTTTAAATCAGTGTTTCTCGATCTTTTCTGACTGATCTTTTTCTAGTGATAACAAATTATACACTTTTTTTCATTAGCAAAATACACATAAAAACTAGTAAATTTCAGAAAAAATGCGTAAATTTTACGACAGGTGTGTAATTTTAGAAATTTACACATATACACTTGTAAAATTAGCTAATTTACACATTTATTTTTTAGAGTGTGGCAGGTGAAAATAAAAATTAAAATAATAACTTGGGGAAAAAAATTAATTTTTAATGTATACGTAATACAAACTGTTTTTAAAATATACTGAATTTTTTAAAAATGCAATGAAAAAAAGTGGCAACAGATTTTGAAGCAATTCTTATAGGAGATTAATGGGTGAAAAAGTGAATTTCTATACAACGCTTAATGATTTTATTTCGAAATATTCGCAATAAACGGTGCTGTGCTCTATCAAACTATTAGAACGAACTGTTAAAATAAGATTTTAATGTGCACTAGTTCATGTTTTTTTTTTTAATGCTGAGTCTACTTTAGGACATCTTGTATATTCATCCATTAGGAAAGTTTGAAAAAGAAATTCTATTTCGAATTTGGCAAACAAAATGCACTTTTCATTTATAAAGAAACAACAGTAAATTAAAACCACGTGTTCAACCACAAAATATATTCTAAGTGAAACACCCCTTAATCATGACTGCTATGAATACGAAATGACTCTATGCAAATATTTGGGTTTACCCATAGCTTCGTTCATCATTTATCTTTTCTTATCTATTGTTTTTTGATACCTTATCAGTGCTTAAATAAATTTTACCATTAATCTTGGATCTACCTCACTTTTTATTTATATAAAGTTAATGATTCTAGTCCCAGATAAACTAATCAACATCTTAAGAAGGCGTAACCGTGTAGTTGTGGCGTGAATTCGTAGTTTAAAGAAAAATAAATCTACATAGACTTGTTAGATTTAATATTTTAAATTTTTTCGAGTTTTTCTATTGGAAACTTAATGGATTGAAAGTACTCAGATGTGCTTTTTTGGAAACCCAATCCATGGGAATGTTTCTCACATTTTTATATGCGTTCGTAATTACACATATATATGTGTTAGCAGCTATACTCGTCATCTGGTAAGTCCGTCTGTCTACGTATAGCAGTGAAAAACTATTGAACTGAGTGACTTCATATCTTCTATACATATATAAAATAATTTGTGCTGACTGTCTGATAATCAACGCACAGCCCAGACTACTGAACCTAGAGCATGAAAATTGCGGAGAAAATACTTCTTAGTACTTGGTAATAGTGCACTAAGGCGGCATTTTAGAAAATTCCGCCTCTAAGGAGATCAAACGTGGTGTCGAAAATTCTGGAATATCTCGCTATATCTCATCAGCCTTTAAGGTAGGAGCGTGAAATTACAGAAAACATATCTAATAAAAAAATAATTAAACATCTATTTCATCGATTTTAGAAGTAGTAACCACTTTCCTAAGCGGATCCTCCTCCCCTCTTAACCCTTTAACGATCATAGCATTTTCATTGCTAAGATGTCGAAATAAATGAATGACACCGGTAATTAAGAACAAATATATTTCTAAATAAGAAAACGTGATTTTTTCACATACAAAATAAAAGGGATATTCTAGATAAAAATAACGGTGTCAGTGTTGCCTATCGGAATTAAAACTTTGTGGTTTCCTGGCGAAACCAATGTACGTTAAAGGGTTAAACGGGGATCGAAAAATTTAGAGCATTTGATACATCTCAACAGTCGTTTTAAGAGGAGCATGAAACGGCAAAAAATAAATCAACTAAAAAATAATTAAACATGTGAATGTGAAAAATAACACTAAATAAGTCTTGATTACGTCCACTAATAACTAAATCGTAATACTAATAATATATATTCTACATAAAAATATAAGAATTTATATTATAAAAAACTTTTTGCTTCTAAGACGTTGTATAATAACAAAAACATTTAAAATATATTAAAACATTTTTATTTACATGTTTCAACTCAAAATTACTAGAGTCATCCTCAGAATGTACATTAGAAAAATAAAAATTACAAATACAATGAACGTGAAAATCGGAATAAAGAGTTATTGAAAATAAATAAATTATCACGCGTTTTTTAATTTGATATTGTCCTTGGTCTAGTTAAATATTTACCGTGTAAATTGTCTAACCATTCAATCCATATATTTGGGATGCGAAAAGACAGTGTACCGTTACAAATATGTGAACTATTTAAATAAACTTCAATTGATTCTCTTATGAATAATTTTAAATGAAAATTAGACCTGTATATTAATTTACTCTCATTAGAAAGCATGTTGATGTTCTCTTTTTGATTTAACCTAGATAGAGCGGTTTTCTTTCTGTTAAGTTTTATATCTGTTATGTGTTCTTTACGTCTGATTTTAAATTTACGTTGGGTCATGCCTATATAAAAGTTTTTTATTCCTCTTTATCTAATAAATGGAATCATATAAACTCCCGAAAGGTCGTCTATACTAATGGGATCAATTTTGGTGTTTAAGAGCATTTTTAAGTTGGAGGGAGGTTTCCCTATTAAACATAATTCAAAAATCTTTTTAAAAAATTTTGAATTAGAATCAACTATATATGATTTTTTCATACGATTATTCCTTAAAAAAAGCTATTTTACAATTATTTTTTCTTTCCTTGAGAAATAAGACGTCTCAAACAAGCGATAGAAAACTACATCATACTATTTAATTAGCATCAAAATGTTACATAACTCTCATGAACTATCCATCAAACTCTTTGTTGCTCGACGTTTCGTAACGCCTATATTTCAGCATTAAGTGTGCACTACAAAAGCTTTTGTAAACCGAAAGTTTTGATTTATGCCCTTATGTGCATTTTTCCTTCTTTCTTTCTGTATCAAAATCAAAATGGGGAAAAAACTTCTTTTGAAATTCTTGCATACAATATCAGGTTTTGCATACAATATGTCGGATGAAATAGACAGAGGGTGGGAGAAAGAAAAGAAAAAGAAAAGAAAGATCTAATGAAAAGGAGTCAGTTGCAAAATTACAAGGTTCTAAGAGAAAATAATATTCTCAACCTACTGTAAGTGATACTTTTTCGGCAATTCTTTGTGCATTATACGTCTAGAGCGACTTTCTAAAGGACAAGCGCTTCAATGGACTATTTGTTATTCAATTTGCATAATTTTTGAAAAATAATCTCTTCCATACTTATTTATGTTAGGGTAAACAAGTATTTCAAAAGAAAGCAACAAGAAAGAAAATTTTTGCAAATTGCGCTATAATTGGAATATAAAAATATTTGGCTGTTCTGCTCCGTTATTAAAGAGTTAAGCACAAGGAAAAATCGAAAATTTCTCCTAGGAATTTTAAATTAGATACCGAAAAAGTTTTATCAAAGGCTTGAACAACCAATAAAAAAAAAAAATAAATAAATAAATAAATAAATAATAATAATAATAAAAAAATGTAGATTTTGTTTATTTTTCCTATTTATTGTTTCCTTAAATTAACTATAAACATGGAATTTCCCATAATTCATTAAAAATAAAAATGAAATATTTATTAACAAAAACATAGGATTTTTTCATACGATTATTGCTTCAAAAAAATAAGTATTTTTCAATCATTTTTTCTTTCCTTGAGGAATAAGACGTCACAAACCAGCGATAGAAAACTGCATCATACTATTTAATTAGTATCGAAATGTTACATAACTCTCATGAACTATCCATCAAACTCTTTGTTGTTCGACGCCTATATTCAGCATTAAGTGTGCGTAACAAAAGCCTTTGTAAACCGGAAGTTTTGATTTATGCCCTTATGCACATTTTTCCTTCTTTCTTTCTGTATCAAAATCAAAATGGGGAAAAAACTTCTTTTGAAATTCTTGCATGCAATATTAGATTTTGCATACAATATGTCGGACGAAGTGGATTGAGGGTGAGAGAAAAAAAAATCTAATGAAAAGGAGTCAACTGGAAAATTACAAGGTTCTCTAGGAGAGAATGAAATTCTCAACCTACTGTAAGTGATACTTTTTCGGCGATTCTTTGTGAACTGCACGTCTGGAACGACTACTTAAAGGAAATATATTGTTCCATAATTCCTTTGAAATTTTTCACTGCTAAGAAAAGGGTTATTGTTTGTTGAGAATTGGTAAATTATTGCAGACGAAACCGGCCTTATGACTGAACAAAATCGATAAATTAAATTATATTTTGGCGGCATGTATTGCCAATTGCATTGTATTGAAACTAAATTATCAAGAGTAATATTATTTCTTATTAAAGAGGATTTAAGAAATTTATTGTTCAGTTTTATCAAAAGCATCGTAATAGACAAATTTTGGGGTGAAAAGAAAAAGAAAGAATAAAAGAAAGAATATAGTTAATAATCTTATTGCACTAGATTTATTTATATGTACTTTTTAATTTAAATTAATAATTGAGCGTGCATGAAAATTTAATTTACAATAACTTTTTTAGGTAACGAATATTTGTTTTGTTTTAAAATTATAATAGACGATTTTAAATTAAAATAGTAGTTATTTATCAGTCATTGAAAGTTCCTATCACTTTTTTATGAAAAGAAGAATTATTAGTTTAATTAAATAAAAAGTAATAACAATTTTAAATAATAATCTTCAAATGTCCAGGTAAGATGGTCAGGACTTTCTATTATAGTAAATATGTAAAAACAAGGAAATTTTTAATGTGAATACTGTTAAAAAAAAAAAAAAAGTATTTAAAATTATTTTTTTTTCTTTGGGAAATAAGACGTCTCAAACAAGCGATAGAAAACAACATCATACTATTTAATTAGCATCAAAATGTTACATAACTCTCATGAACTATCCATCAAACTCTTTGTTGCTCGACGTTTCATAACGCCTATATTTCAGCATTAAGTGTGCACTACAAAAGCCTTTGTAAACCGAAAGTTTTGATTTATGCCCTTATGCGCATATTTCCTTCTTTCTTTCTGTATAAAAATCAAAATGGGAAAAAAATTTCTTTTGAAATTCTTGCATACAATATTAGGTTTTGCATACGATATGTCGGATGAAGTGGATAGAGGGTGTGAGAAGAAAAAAATAAATAAAAGAAAGATCTAATGAAAAGGAGTGCGCTGCAAAATTAGAAGGTTCTCTAGGAGAGAATGAAATCTTCAACCTACTGTAAGTGATACTTTTTCGGCACATTTTTTGTGAATTGCACATCTGGAGCGACTTCTTAAAAGGAAATTTATTGTCCCATAATTTCTTTGGAATTTTTCACTGCTAAGAAAAGGGTTATTGTTTGTTGAGAATTCGTAAATTATGTCAGCTGTAGACGAAACCGGCCGTATGATTGAACAAAATAGATAAATAAAATTATATTTTGGCGGCATGTATCGCCTATTGCATTGTATCCAAACTAAATTATCAAGAGTAAAATTATTTTTTCAATAAAGGGAATTTGAGAAATTTATTTTTCGGTTTCATCAAAGGCATCGTAATAGACATATTTTGATGTGAAATGAAAAAGAAAGAAAAAAAGGGAAGAATAAAGTTAATAACTTTATTGCATTAAATTTATTTATATGTACTTTTATTTAAATTAATAATTAGACGTGCATAAAGATTTAATTTCAAATATTTTTTTTTAGATAATGAATATTTATTTTACTTAAAAAATATACAATGGAAGATTTTAAATTAAATTTATAAATATTTGTCAGTCAATGAAATTTTCTATCACTTTTTAATGGAAAAAAAGAATTATCAGTTTAATTAAATAAAAAGTAATGAAAATTGAAGTAATAATGTTAAATATACCCAGATAAGCAAGTCAGGGTTTTTATTATAGTAACTCTGTAAAAACAAAGAAATTTTTATAGGTTTCTTAAGGTATGTATGTATGTAGTATTATTAGTTTTCAAAATGAAAATAAGGTACCCTGGGGTAAAAACGCCAGAGTGGGTAATAACGCCATGTGCTAATATTACGTATAATTATGAATGAATCCAGGAAATAGCACATGCGGGTTCTGCGCAGACGGGCTCTAAGTCATGAGAATCACAAACAACCACTAAAGTTAAATTGTTCTCTTTTTAGATCTTATTGCAGGAAGAAGCGCGTAAAAGTCAACGTCAGATATAAAATTTGCGAGTTAAGTTCTGTGGTATGAATGTTATATATTTATTAGGGCATACTTTATTTATTATATAAATTTCTAGTATCGTTCATGTACTTTAAATGTGTTGTGCAAAATTTTGGACAAATTCGCGAGGCAGTTTGTAGTTTAATATATATTGCGCAATAAGTATATCGCAGTAATAACGCAATATACTGGTGTAATTACTCCTGTGGAATCTTTTCAGTTTTTGAACTACATCCGAAGAGGGTTTAATTTCTATTTTACGCTTGAGAGAGCATTACTGTCCTTGTTGAAAAACCAAAAAGGATAAAGAGAAATTCGTAATCCCTAAGTGCTTATAATTTTTTCATATTTATCAATTTAAAGGGATGTAGAGTTTATATCTTTAAAACTGGATAATTTACGTGTCATTAATTCATCTTATTTTATAGTTTTGGCTGCATGGCGTTATTACCCAACTATGGGGGTAATAACGCCAAATAGCATTGGTCCAGAAAACACGCCGTTACATTTTATGAATATATATGTTCTAAAATATTCTTTCTTGTATACATAGTGAATAAGATGCTGTATCAGATTCTATATTTGTTTGAAAGAACAAAATTAAAACTAAGCAGTAATATTTGGTAGAACCTTAACCTGGCGTTATTACCCCAGGATACCTTATTAACTGTATTGATAGAAAAAAGGAAAAGGAAAAAGTATGGATAAAAACTAATATTAAGAAATATGATCATATAAGAATTGATTTATTTATTGCAAATTATATCATGACTTTATACATGACATAATGATGTATGAAAAAAAAAAAAAAAAAAAAAAAAAAAAAAAAAAAAAAAAAAAAAAACATTAGGTGGATAGTTAACACTTTATTTACCGACGGTACTTATAAGTACCATAAAAATTACTTATTATAAAATTCTTTTAATATGTCAATTAGTTGTAATACTGTTTAGAATGAGTTAGAGATACATTACTTTATTTTGTTCCAAAAGCATTATTAGTTACACAATACAAAAATATCTTTAAAGAGATGATTTATTTTGCCTT
Organism: Maratus speculifer; assembly: GCA_964019185.1. Lineage (NCBI taxonomy): Eukaryota > Metazoa > Arthropoda > Arachnida > Araneae > Salticidae > Maratus > Maratus speculifer. The sequence continues at coordinate 288,666,972 of OZ025295.1, forward strand.
TGTATCTCTTCAGTTTTCTTGGCGCTGAGGGAGAGGGATGGAGATTTTTCAATTCGGAAATATTTCTATATTTATATTGTAAGAACACTATATTTGTACATTTTATAATTCTACAAAATACTAGGGAAACATTTTAAAATAAAAGATTTGAGTGGGGTTTTAAATATTGCACAAAATCCCTATAAATTCAAATTTAATTAATCCTTCTAAATCCTTCAAACATAAAAGCATTCAGAAATTTATTAAATGATTGTGCAAATCTTTTAATTTAGTTTAAACAACTTACGTAAAATGCTTTCGAATGTAAAAATTTCATGAATTCATAATGTGGCAGATAAAGAGTTAAACAGGATTCGTGCGGTCATCGAGCTTGAGCATTCTTAATTACGAAAAATAACATTCTGCATAATTATCACTGTCCCTCACGAGTTTTTTTTTTCAATTTTTGAATTAGCAAAATTAAAATGCCCGTTGTGATTGCTTTAAGAAAAAATACATTTGTGGTACAAAAATGAGATTTGGATGTTTAAGATATATCACTAGTCGAAAACTGCTTTTACACTCTTTTATTTAGGTCACAATCGCATTTGTATATATAGATGTAATTTTGGTATGAATTTTCCCTTCAGGCGTTCTGCATATGTAATGTTATATTAGAGGGGCGGGGAGGAATGCAAATGATATCGAAAGGCATATCGGGCGGGATGGGGCTTTGTCTTTTGATATTGTAATCATTTTTGATCCAACCACAATATTCTGTTTTTATTTGTACCCCGTTTTCTGCATTAAAACAGGCTGTCAAATTTTTATTTTCATCTATCTTTACGAGAATTGGATTCATGAAAATTTTCGAATTTCAGTTATTGACAGATTAACACGTTTTAAGGACAGAAAATCCAAAAAACATGTTTTTACAAAATGTCTGTCAGTCTGTCTGTATGTTACAAAAATTTTGTGGGCGTTCTGTCTCAAGAACTAATGTAAGGAATTTCACAGAACTTTAGATTAAGTCAGAACTTGATATAAAGTAAATCTGGTTGGTTTTTAGTGTGTATTGCCCAACTGGTGGCGTTGCTATGCTGCCTTTTTCCAGATTTCCACAATAGCTACATCTCAAGAACTAATAGACGGATTTTAATAAAAATTTAGATTTAACTAGTCCTTGATATAATATAGATTTTATTACGTTTTAGTGTAGTTTTGGTGTTACGTTTTAGTTTCTCACAACAGGTAGTGTTGCTATGCGGTATTATTCACGATTATCGCAATTGCTCTATCTCAGTGACTAATATTCGAATTTTTATGAAACTCCAGATTCAATTAGTCCCTGATATAAATAAGGAGTAAATCACTTTTTCGAGTAAATCACTCAACAATCGGCACTGCTCTGCGGTTTTATTAATGATTATCGCAATAGCTCTATCTCAGGAATTAATGCACGGATTTCCATCAAACTTCAAATTGAATTAGTTCCTGAAATAAATTGGCATTATTTAGATTTTAGAGTAAATAGCTCAACAGGTATCCAGTTTTTTACGATTTCTGAAACAATTGTATCTCAAATATTAATACGCACTGATTTTCATCAAATTTCAGATTCAGTTAGAACTTGAACTAAGTTGTTGCAGATTAGATTTTGGTGCAAACTGGTGACGCTGCTGTGTTTCATTTTTCTGAAAGTATTAACGCGTATGAGATAGAAGAAAGTTTTGGGATTGCTACATCCGACTAGTTTTTAGTTTGTTATCTATTTTTATGGAAATACAAAGTAATATTAAAATCATTGAATTATTATAAAATTATTTAATTTCAAAATATGGGCTACCACAAGGTTTGAACCTATTCTTCTGTTATATGTGTAAGTGAGTTTATAATTTGCTGTTCGGGGAATCAACTGCGAAATAAACTTGAAATGACGCTTGTTGTGTTTACTGGTTAATAAATGAGAAAGAATATTGTTTAACTGTTCAATTGGTAACAGGTTCTGTCTGCCCCATTACTCCCTAAAGGTGGGTCGAGTGCAAAAACATTATTATTGTTGAAAGCATTATATGAGAAAAAAGTAATATTAAATATTTTGAAATAGTAATAGTAACCATTTTTTGTGTTATTTGATATAAAATTTATTCATATGCAAAGTCATATTTTATTGAATCCTTTCTCTACATTTATATAACTCAAAAATATAACAAATGTATAACTCAAACCTGTACATCATTCCTAACAAACAAACAAACAAACAAACAAAAATAGAAATTTGATTTTAGACATTGATAACGATGACGACAATATTAAAACGTGAGGGGGGTGGGACGGAGGTTCGAGCAATGATAACATATGGTATCGTAAAAGAGAGAGGGGGTTCAAAATTACCAAAAAAAGCTGATAAAGTTTTATCAGTGTAGCCCCTACAACTTCTAATAGGCTCGAAACAGGAAATAATATGTACACGGATGTGTTTCCAGTTACAGTACAACATTCTAATATTTTAAGAATTTAATTATAAGTTGATAATTTAATTTAAAGACCTTTTTCCGTTAGCGATCTGCATATAATAAATTACAAATAATTTTTATGACTATACCTGCTTGAGAATTACAAAAACAATGGAGTTAAAGATATGTCAAATCGCTCTTCCCTAGATAATCTAATTGGCTGTAAAATTCGGACAATTCAAAATACAAATTCGAATATATATGCATGTATGTATATATAGAGTGAGTGAGTGAGAGAGAGTAATAATTTAAGAAAAAGATTATTTTATTAAAATGCTATTTAGAATGACAAAAATGCTGCTATTATTGAAAGCCGCAGATTATTATTTCAAAATAGTGGTACTCAAAAATTGAAAATAAATAAATAAATTAATAAACTAGAAATATTAAATGTAACATTATATTAAAAGAAAAGAAAAAAGTAGAAGCTTGAATCAAATTTCCTTTTTATACAGGAAAAAAATTATTTTTTTTCTTTATGGAATAAATTCTCTTAGCACAGTAATATTCATAACAGCATTATACTATTAATTATCATAAAAATGATGCATAACTTTCTTCGGCTATCCATCAAACACTTTGTTACTCGACATTTCACGACGCCTATATTCAGGATTAAGTGTATTCAACAAAACCCTTTACAAAACCGAAAGTTTTGATTTATGCCCTTATGTGCATTCTTCTTTTTCTTTTCTTTCCGTATCGAAATCAAAATAGGCAAACAACTTCTTTTGAAATTTTTGTATACAATATTAAGTTTTGCATACAATATGTCTGGAGAAATAGATGGAGGGTGGAAAATAAAAATAAAAAGAGAACATCTAATGAAAATAAGTCAACTGCAAAATTACAAGGTTCTAGGAGAGAATGGAAATCTTGGCCTAGTGTAAATGATATTTTTTCGCCAATTCTTCATGAATGGAAGGTCTGGAGTGCTTTTAAAAAGCAAATTTATTGTTCCGCAAGATGAAAAGATTTATTGTTAGTTGAGAGTTTTGAAATTATGATGAGATGAGGCGTAGCCTTCTTTAACATTAGAAAAAATAAATAAAAAGAATCATATTTTGAAAGCGATCAAAGTTTACGAAAGTTTTTCTAGATTAAATTGTAACGAAGATGTACTTGCTGTATAAACGTATATGGTTAGAGTTTGTTGTCCACTATTTTTTCTATTTGATGGCTATATATTGTTTGCTTAAAAATTTAAAATAATTTGTTCCAAAAGAAAAAAAAATGTATGTTTCTAAAATATTAACCTTTTCCTGTCCTATGTAACCTCCTACGTGACATCGGAACTTTGTCATATCGGTAGCATTGAACGTTTTACGCAAAAATATTAACGTTTTCGTGTTCGATTTTTTTTTTCCTTTTCAGAATAAAATTACTTTTACATTAATAATATTAATCGTAGCGATCCAAATAGATTCACTGAAAATTAAAAGTGATCTCACTGTCTGAAATTTAATGAATGTAATTATGTTGCGTATTATTCGATTCATCGATATTTATATTATAAACAGGTAAAGTTTTTTTATTATTAGGGGATAATCTCTAGAACAACCGAACCGATTTAAAAAATAATAGTACTAAAATGATAGTGTGTCCCCCAATCAAATCAAACATAGGCTATATCTAATGTCGATGTCACTAAATCAAAAGTGGTGCAAAAGGAAGAAAAAAAAAAAAAAAAAAAAAAAAAAAAAAAAAACCTTCTAAAAATGCGATTTTTGTGTTACTGAAAATCTTAGAAACATAAAATTTGGCGTATTAATTACTTATAAGATATAAATAGCCTCTAAGAATATTTCCTATAAAATAAGAAATTTAAAAGGAGGTGAAAATACACGAAAAGCAGTCTAAAAATTTTCTAAATCGGGATTTTTAAGCTATCGCGGTAAGTAATGAACCGATTTTAAAAATAATCATGTAAAAATGGTGGTGACAGTCCTTGTTTAAAATAATGCTTTCTTATGTCAGTGTCACTACCCCAAACGAGGTGCAGGAGCTAAAAATGTTTTAAAAATCCGATTTTTGTGTTACTGATGACTAGAAACATGAAATTTGACATGTAATTACTTATAAGATGTAAAATGATCATTAAAAACATTTCCTAAAAAATACGAAATTTGAAAGGGGATGAAAATGCGTACAAAAGAAATCTAAAAAACGCTCTAAATGGCGAATTCTATGAAATCTCCGGAAGTACCAAACCAATTAAAAAAAAATAAAGAATAAAAAAATATCGAAGAAAAAGACTGTGAGACGTAACCTGGGTTTACTGTAATGATAACTCCAAAAGAAGGAGAAACGGTGACGGATGTTAAGAAAGATCTTAGAAAACTTTGGAAGGACGTTGAGGTTGGACCCACTCCGGTACACATAATGTCAACAAAGGCAGGACATCTCATTTTAAAGGTTTCATCAAAATCGGATTGAGAAAAGTTGAAGAATGTAGTAGAAAATACAGATACTATTAAAGAAAGATTTACTGTTACAGTTCCAAGTCGTCGACGACAAAGACTTAAGTGTGGATAAGGAAGTAGAAGGTGTGGAATCGGTTAAGAGGGCTCTTTTGGATGGTAGTCTAAATAGGAGTGGTGATGTAGAAATAATCAGACAGTATGCATATAAAAGGGATTGTGTTAACTGGATTTTGGATGTAAATAAGGAGAACTCGCAATTTTTGTTATTACGCAGACGCCTATGTATCAACTTAGAAAGATATCGTGTGGTGGCTTTTATTCCTATAATTCGTTATTTCCTTTGCTAAGCCTTTAGTCACATGGCGATTAAAAGTGATTAAGATCAGAAATGCAACAAGTGTAGGACATAGTCTGAAAGATTTCACAGTTTAAACAGAAGCTTGTGCTAATTGTATGCAAAAGGATGATGATACAGATGCCATACATCGATCTGATAATTGCGAGTGTCCTTGTTTAATTTCGTATCGTAACTACTTACTTTCCAGTAGTTTATAACGGTTGTCTCGTCTGTTCAAGTCGGAACAGAGGATTTGGTTTTTGTACAGATAAACCTACACCATTGGCCTGACGTTAATGACGCTTTGATGGATTATGCGGAGGGTAAAAGGGTCCATTTTTTCTTCTCGAGTATCCTTATGTAATTGATGGTAATTTTGTTGCCCTTTCCTCTTGGGTGGCTCTGTTTCTGTTTCATTCTGTTTCTCTTTGATAGAGCGGATGAAAGTTGGCTCCAAAATCAATAATCATTTTAATCGTCACTTGACTAAAGGCTTGGCAATGGAAACAACGAAGATCCAGACGCTATTTCATCCAGAGCCATAATTTTATGAAAGGCTTCTTCTCAAACAATACATTTTTTATAACGGTTACTCTACAGCAAGGACTACTGATTATTGAATCCATGTATTCGGCGTCTTCGAGTGATTTGGAGGAGGATCTCTCATGTTTTGTAGGATTACTATCAGAACTGTTCCCGTATAATTATCGGAAAAGATACTTATGTTCCAATTCATACGCTTGCATATTCACGCGAGAATGAAAGAATGGATGTTTTCATGGAATATTTCATGATGAGCAATCTTCGTTTATTGAATTAAACAGATGCAGCCCTCTCTTTTGTCCAAAACCAGAGCATGGATATGTCTGATATCACACTGGCTGATATTCATATTCTCTCTTACCTAGCAGATTGGAATGTTGACGATAAAGTTTTTTCATTCAGTGATCATATATATCTAGTGTTTTCACTGAGGTTGAATAATTTACAAATGCTTTTTACTCGTTTCAAGACTAAGAATAAATCAATTAACACTTTCAACATGTACTACGGTGATAGACTTGGTCTATTATATTCATCTCTACAAAGAGTTTTTAATCAAGATTCCTTGGAGGATTGGCTGGAGGATTTCAATGACTATCTTATCAGTGTCATGAACAAATCTTTTAGACGCGGTAGTTTATCTTACAAGCCAGCTACAACTTGGTTTACTCCAGAGCTAAAAATACATAGAAATAGAGTAAACGCTGTATATAAAAGATACAGAAAAAACCTAGACAATGAAGTGTACAGAGATGCCTATTTAACGGCAAGAAGAGGTACAAAAGGCATATAAGAAACACCAATCAAAAGAGTTGGTTGAGTTTCTGTCAACGTACAGACGAAACATACGGCAATATCTTTAAATCTGTATCTGGCAAAAAATTTATCTACCTGGATATGGCATTCACAATACTGAAAAATTCTATAATATTTGATACTTATGACGATATAGCAAGCCAATTAATGTCAGATCATTTCAAACTAGATGCAGTCCCTGATAATATTCATGAGTTCATAAGCCATATAGATTATAAAGATCTTGATGATTTCCATCCAATTATTAGACACGAATTAAGAACTGTTCTTATTAAACAACATAACAAAAAAATCACCGGGTTATGAAGGAGGGAGAGAGACCATAGAGTATGTAAAATTTATTCGGTTGACACCAGTCATTTAGCAGGCTATCAAAACATAAGAGCTTATGTGCTTGCCCGTTCTCTATGAATGTATGTTACGCGATAACTTGGATAAAAATATCCGATTTGCTTTAAATTTTGGATATAGGTTTTTCGTGATAAGACGCTTCACTGATTAATTTTGGGAGTTCATTGGGTAAGTATACGGGGGACTAATCCCCACTTTTAATTTAGATATATGGGATTTTCATGTTGAATTATCAGATTTTATTCAAATTTTAGATATAGGATCATTCCGACGAGACGTATTCAATTATTTTTGTGTGTTCATTGGTTAGGTATAAAGGGGGAGAGGAATAGGATTACCCTCTTAATTTGGTAAATGGTTTTTTTACATAAAATTTACAGATTATAATAAAATTTTACATAGAAAATCATTCTGAAGCGGGAAACTCCATGTTTAGTTTTGAGTGTTCATTGGTTAAGCATAAATGGGCGAGGAGGGGAGTAGGAGTAACCCGCTCTTAAATTTAAGTAAATCGATTTTTTACGCAGAATTTACCTATTACTTCCAAATTTTAGATATGGGATCATTCTCATGAGGTACATCTATGATTAGTTTTGTTTATTCATTGGTTAAGTATAAAGGGGGGAGGGAATAGGAAGTAAACCTAGATTAATGTAGATTAATAGGCTTTTCATGCAGATGTTACTGATAAGCTTTAACTTCTGGGTATAGGTTCATTCTGATAAAGCGCTTTTCTGATTTATTTTGTGGGTTCATTGGTTAAGTATAAAGGGGGGGGGGATCTGGAACACTTATCTTAATTTAGGTAAATGGATTTTTCATGCAAAATTAACCGATTCGCTTCAATGCTTGACTATAGATTCGTACTGATAAGACGCTTCTCTGATCCTTTTGAGGTTATTTTTTTTTACGTATAAAGTGGTGAACAGGCAATTAGCCCCCCCCCCCGTCACCTTAAATTAGATAAGTGGGTTTTTATACCGAATTATCTGATTTGCTTTAAATTTTGGATATAGGTTCTTTCTGATAGGGCGAATCCCTGAATAGTTTTGGGAGTGTAATGGTTAAGTATAAAGAGAAGAACGGGGGATAACCCTTCTTAAATTTAATAAATGGGATTTTATGCAGAATTATCCAGTTTGCTTTGAATTTTAATACAGGTTCATTATGATAAGGCGTATCCCTGATTATTTTTGGGATTTTAATCATTAAGTATAAAAGATTGAAATGGAGTAAATAACCCCCCTCCCAAACTTAATTTGTTTTTCGAGGGGTATTATTACTTGAAAAAACAGGGTGTAAGTTACAATTAATGTGAATAGCCTGTGAGCTCAATGCCACCAGTTTAACTTGGCAATGTTCTTTTTATTTATTTTCAAGCATCGCTTTCACTTGTATTTTGACAACATGTGGAATAAAAATATACCACAAAAATTTTTTTAATATATTGTGGTGCAAACAGAACATTGTAAGCTTGTATGGAATATTGCAAACCAAAGTGGTCATCTGTGACAGATATGCGAATAGTCATTGAATACAATTACAATCTAGATGCGAATCATGAATATAAATTTTGCGTTCGACAAAGACTAAACATCAAATTTTTGCGTGGATAAGAGAAATCTTCAGCATCAAATACAAATATTCAAGGATTTGTACAAAGCGCTTTTGTAAAATAAATATGCAAAAATTTAAATTCTGTCTTTAATACTCTTTACAATACATATATATTTTTTATGTATTGAACCCTTTTATTTTTGTGTTGTTTTCCTGCTTTGCACCAGCCCTTTACCTTTGAGACATTCAAAGATGTTCTACATATTTTCAGCAATTACCTATAAAGCGTATAATAGAAAATTCTGGATTTAATACTCTTTATAATACATATATATATTTATATATAGAGATAACTCTTTTATTTTTGTGTTCTTAGCCTGCTTTTCACTATCCCTTTACTTTTGAAAGCTATTCTATATACTTTCAGCAATTCCTTATAAAATGTGTAATAGAAAATTTTGTCTTTAATACTCTTTACAATACATATATTTTTTATACATAGAATCCTTTTATTTTTGTGTTCTTTTCCTGCTTCGCACCAACCCTTTACCTTTGAGACATTCAAAATTATTTATTCTACATATTTAAAGCAATTCCTTATAACATGTGTAATAGAAAATTCATATTAAAAAAATTACATTAAACTTTCACATTTTATGAAATTTATATAAGTTTTCGAGATTTACTACAAGTTACTTTCTGCATAATAAAAAGCAGACAGTATTTATAAGGGCTTACAAAAGACTGGTGATACTATAGTTACACATAAGATATTACACATAAGTATGTAATTAAAAAAATACATACCTGTCATAAAATTTACACATTTTGAGCAAAAAATTACCTGTTTAAGTGCACCTAACTTCTGGAATTAAATGTGCAATTTGTTATCTCTTGAATAACCCATACAAGTGTGTAAATGTAGAAAAATATCTACATTTACACGAATTGGCGTGTTACACATAATTAAGGATCGACCGAAACATATTTTTAAGACCGAAAAAGAAACTGAAACTTAATGTCGGTAATTATCCTATTTTCGGACAAAAACCAAAAAAATTTACGTGATTAATACAAACAAATAATTCATAATAATACATTAATGAATGATATATAAAACCATATTTCTAACAAACAAATAGACACACATACTTTCAACTATTTTTATCAATTTTTTCAAATTTATGTGAAAAATACAATTTTTACCCACCTTTTTAGGAAGGGCATCTACACTAATAAATATTTTAAGATTTCTTCTGGTCTTTTTGAAACTCGAATTTTCCTTAAAATCCTAGAAATACACATTTCGTTTTTTCTTAACTTGCATATTTTGTTATGATAAATATTTTGAACTTATTTGAAATATTTGTAATTATTATTTATATACATTACTTTCATTTCTGTAAATTTCTTTACTTAGAATTATTTTTTTTTTCACAGAAAAAAAAAAAGTAGAATCAAAATTGAATATTTTCAGAAATCGCATTACAAACTTGTCAAGCGTTATCTATTCTCTGTACATCAAATCGGAATCTATATCTGTGAAAATGCAAATTTATCGAAGAGCGATTCGTTCATCCCTTTCAAAAGCTCATTTGAACAGAGAAATAGTTTCAGCGGAAATGATTCGGTGCCACAGTTGGCACCATTGAAACTTAAGAAACTTTGTTACTAAGAAGCTATTCTTTAGGCAAGAAATGTACTTCTAAGCTGTTATTTAAAGCACAATTGAGATTCGTAAAACATTAATCTTTGAAATCATAAGATAATGCATTATACAGGGTGTCCCCTCTCAACGGTGGCCAATGGCTAATTTCTAAACCGTTGGTCAAAGACATATAGTTCCAATTGCAAAAATGCTTTAAAAAAGGTAAAGCATTATTTTTTAAGCGATTTAGGTCAAAAAAATGTTTTACTAAAAAATTACGAAAATTAAATTTTTATACGGTCCCCCGGTCCTATAAATGATATTTAGAAAATTTTTACCACTACTCTAACAAGTAAGACAAAAAAAGTCCCATTCCTCTGCGATCAAAATTGACCGAGTTATAGCTGCTCAAAGTTGAAGCATACTTTTTGCTGCAAAATAGGGGTCAGTCACAAATTTACTGGAAATAAAAATAAACATCAGATAGAAAATTTAACTTTAAACATTGAGAGTAAAAAAAATTTTTACAATGTTGCTTCTGAATTTATGTTGACATTTACATGTTAAAGTAAAATATGCAATTTGGGCTAAAAATATAAGTAAAAAAATAACAGAAATTTTGTTAAATTAAACTATGAAAAGCAACAGTCACAAATCGTTACAAAATGGATACATATTTAAAGCTCTATTAGATTACTCAACCTAATAGAATTTGATGTAGTCCTATAAAATAAATAAAGGGAACGTACCTAAAATCGTATTAATATTACATTGTCATCGGGTTTAAATAAGTATGGGAAATGAACCTCAATCAGATATTTGGAAGTGAGTTAAAATTTGGATATAAGTTTTGAACTAGGAAAATTTACATACGAAAACTATGAATAAAATAAAAGCTTATAAAAATAACATACCTTTTTAAAATAAAATCACGAAAAGAATCAGCTTCATTTGCTTACAAAATAAAACATACCTAATAATACAATTGAGGATATGAATTTCAAAACTCGACTTATTGCTTTTTGATTTCTCTATCAGTCTATACAAACCTCCACTATTGTAACAATGCAATCTCAAAATGTTTAATGAAAACAAATAGATGCATTTAAAGTTTTTTCGCTATTTCCCAAAATTTGATTTTTTCGATAAAGAAAATTTTGAAATTCATGTCTTCAGTTATTTTAATAACCAATCTAGTGGTTAATTAATTATAATTAACACTACCGTAAAACTTACACGGTGACAGCGCCCTCAGTTAAATCGTTCATTTCAAGCATTTTGTAATTGGAACTATATGTCTGTGACAAATAGTTTAGGAAGTAGCCTTTGAACAGCGTTGGAAATCGACTCCCTTTATAATAGTTTAAGCACTTAGTGTACGTTCCCTTAAAGCTCGTTCGAACTCATTCGTTTTCAGCTATAGAAAAGTGGTTTAAGTCATGAAATTTAAAGTTTCATAACTCGGTCAATTTTAATGTTACATGAATGGGACCTTTTCTGTATTACTTGCTAGAGTGTTGAAAAAATTTTACTAAATATCACTTATAGGACCGGGGGACCGTATAAAAATTTAATTTTCGTAATTTTTTAGTAAAACATTTTTTTGACCAAAATCGCTTAAAAAACAATTCTTTGCCTTTTTTAAAGCATTTTTGCAATTGGAACTATATGTCTATGACCAACGGTTTAGAAATTAGCCCTTGGCCACCGTTGAGAGGGGACACCCTGTATGTATATATATATATATATATATATTAAATATGAAGAGGATGTGCCAAGATAAGGCTCATTTTTTGCAAATACCCTTCCCTTAGCCCTGATAATGATTTTTGTAAATGTCATTCTTTTTCTGAAGCGTTTACAATTCTATATATAAATCGAAACATGTCAATAATGTTTGTTTTTAATTTTTTTTACACCTCTCTCAAGTAAAATAAAATTGTTTGTTCAAATGCTTACTTTATATAGTATTCTTTCTTTTTATTCAATGTTTAAAAGATTTCATAAATACAAAAATGATCTCTTTTTCATCATTATGATCATTTATGTATATTTTCTTTACACAAGTGACATGCGTATAGGGTTGAGTCTTGAACGCCTTCCATTAATAATACTAGCATAAACTTTCCTGAAATAATTTTTTTATTTGTTGGCTTTTTAACAAATTAATATGTAACTTGTCTTGCACTTAGGACTTGTTCAAGGTGCAACGTGCAACACTCTTCCTAGTTTCGAGATACAAAACTTGGTGACTTACAAAACAATGACTTCTTTATTTTCTAGTGAGGCTTAACATGATTTAAATTTCTGGTTGATAAAGTTTATAATTCTTTTGTATACGACTTTGAATTTAAAACAAATAACCGTTGGCAACAAAATATAATAGATAATTGCATCTTTTAAAAAATAAACTTTCTGATAATCAAATTTTTTTTTTTTTTTTTCAGCAAGTGTTGACTGCATTAAAGAGACCAACTGTAAAATAAAGTTACATCTATTGATACATCTCCAAACTACATTGATTAGCTTTATATGAATTCAATTGAGCTAAAAACTGTATAGGACCAAGGTACATTTATGTTCAAGGTACAACACTTTCCGTTTTCACATTATTTCACCTCATTTAAAGGAATGTTCTCCGACAGAAATGCACTTCTGCAAACATTTTTTACAATCATCAAAACATCTTTTAACCCTTTCTGGCACGGGCAAAATCTGTTGAAACCAGAATTCATTAACGAGTTTTTTAGATATTTTGAAACCCATAATTTAAGCTTTTAAAAGCAAAATTTTACTGTAATATTATTGATGACTTTTGCAAGTTTGGAATTAAAATTAGGTATCCCAGACCGGGCACAGTGTGCCGGAAAGGGTTAAAATCATTTTTATGAAATATTTTCAGAGTTCGTAGAGAATTTTCTTTTATCCAATTAATGGTTTGAAAATGTGACAACAAAGAGACAATTTAAGTGATCCAAATAAAAACAAAGGTACGCGATGCCATATTAGGTGAATTTTTAAGCTTGTGAAGCCATATTTATTGAATATTTGGTTAAATATTCACGAATAATAATTCCACTGTGAGAAGGTGCATTGTCGTGATGGAAAACCCATGAATTTTTTCTCCACAATGCAAGCCATTTTCGACAACTTGCTTCGCGTAAAAGATGCAAAGCGCTCAAATAATATTTTTAGTTAGCTTGGTCAGTTGGTAAGAATTCATAATGCACAACACCACTACAATAATAATAAAAAAAAATGCATATTACCCTGACTCTTAAAAGATGTTGATGTGGTCTTTTCGGCCCGGCTTCACCATTCAATCGCCATTCACTTGATTGTTCAGCTGTTTCTGTATCAAACGCTTGTAAAGAGCTCCCACTTGTTTATTGTTTGAAAATTAATATTTTTAAAGAAAGAAATTCATTGTAATTTTCTGCAGCAATTGATAGAAAAACCCGTTTCCAGGTAAGTTTCTGAGAAATGTATAAAAAATATATTTCTTTTTTAATGCAAGTGGAGTTCAAAAAATTGACCGATTGGAAGTCCTGCATGCAATCCAAGTTTCCTCACCAGTAATAATGCGTTTTAGAAAAGAATAGCTATAAGAAAGCATCTCTCGGGCACTTGAGCACGGTGGAACGAATTCAAACTTCTAGGATGATGTTGTTTGTGTTTATGTGCATTAAGTTTCGATGTTTCTCATATCCAAGACAGTTTTTGATGCTAGCGTCTAGGTCTAGTCATAATTGTATCACTATGGAGCGCTGTAAGCAATCCCATAATAAAGAACCTGCAATTCAATTACAAATTCTCCATCTTATCGAAGAGAAAATAGTCACTTCTATGTATAAATGGACACCATATTTTCTAGTATAATTGTCAGCATTAAAAGTTAAAGACGTGAGAATTGTAACATGTTTGAGAACTGTAACCTAAAACTGTAATCTCATAATCTTCATATTTCTGATAAAATCAATTAAGTTTACAATTTTTTTTTTTTTTTTTTTTTTTAAAGAAAGGTATATTAAGAATCTTTCAAATAGCTGGATTTTAATCTTTATCTGATATTTTCCTCTTGTTATGTTTTATTGCAATTGGCTATAGTGCGATAGTAATATATTCCATCTATTTTTAACAACAATGCTGTAATACTGTAACGTTTTATTATTATTTTTTTTATTTTTTAATAATGTATTTTTAAGTTTTTTGCTTCAAAAAATTAATGCAAATTTGATGATTATATAATAGATTCGAAAGGAATCAACGTTTTTACTTATAAAGATTTTTCTAAAACAGTAGAACCTAGCTAATTCGAACTTCGCTAATCCGAAATTCCGGTTAATCCGAATCAATTTAATTTTCGAAAATTAGGTTGAAAAAAATTAACTTTCGAAATTGTTGGGATTACAGGATGAATGTTGGGCAAAATATGGAAAAGTTGTAGAACAAAAATTAGCAATAAAACATGTTCTGTATTCTTTAGATAATTTGCAAAGAATAAAAAATATATTTAATAATGTGAAAGTTCAACATATCTACAGGAATAAAAAATGAAAACGGGCACTAGTAGCTACTGGTAGAACCAATTTTAAAAAAACCGAATTTCAGTTTGTTTGTCAGTCACTATAAAATTATTTTCTAGAATACAAAAAGTATTTAATTCAGATGATTTAAGTTTGAACTATTTATAGATTTTGAATCATTTGTAATGGATTGTAACATGGTTCCTCATTCTGAAGCTCCATTAGAAGCTCCCGGAGCACATTCTGAAGCTCCATTTAGATTACCATAAACATCAGCAGTGACTAAACAAAAAATTTTATTACTTTCCTGAAAGTCGTGTCAGATAATTCAGCCTGCCGAAGTAGAGGATATTTATTATATTGCTGGATACTTATAAGAATAATTTTTTTAGTAATGTCTTTTCTATTTTTATCAAAACTTCGGGTAACCCAAATTTTTTACAATCCGAATAGGCACCGGTCCCAGTTAGTTCGGATTAGCGGGGTTATACTATATAGTGATAATTACTGAAATTTTATTTACATACTTCCAGATCAAAAGCAGATTTGAGTTATTAAATAGCGCAGTTTTTAAAAAGTTAAACAACCTTACGATGACATAAAACACCAAAAGAAATTTAGGATACAACTTTTGTTTTCTAAAAATTAAGCACAAGTCACCATGGTAACTGATTAGCAGCGTATCGATTACCTGACAATGTTACGTTACAAACCTACATTTCAATAATCGTGCACGACATGTTTGCACGCTAGTAAAACGCCAAGAATACACAAACCGGAACAAAATTTTAGGTAAACACATAACAGGTGTTTTTAACACCTCATAATGTAAGTTGGATATCTTTATAAATTGAGAAAATCAGCGTGTCTATTAACTAGATAAGTTTTTTTTCATTTAATGGCATGAACTATGGATAATCATTCTTCAAGAAGTTTATCGAAAATTTATACGGTCATTAAAAGGAATAATGAAATATAGTTATTTTTTCTATAACTAATAATTAATTTTTAAAGACATTAGAATGAATTTGTTATTGCTTAGGACTTGTTCGAAATATATTTTACTCAAAGATATATTTTTAGTATATAACTTCAATTGGTTTTTAAACTTAAACTAGTAAATATGGAATATCGTAATCGATTTTTCGCACATGTTTTGATATCGCTTAAGTATAAAATTTAGTTGCACAAGTGTGTTAACAATGGGAATACCATATTTTAATATTTTTACAACAAAATTTTAATTTAATAAGTTGATTTTAATACATTTTTTTCTAAGGTCGACCATAGATGAGACATAGCAAAATAAGCATTTGAATGAGAACTGTTTGCAAGTTACAAAAACAATGGAGTAATTTAAGCATTAAAATACAGGGATATCAAAAAATGACAATCTATTTCTATGAAAGCACTGATCTATTGATTTCTTTCACAGGTGTTTGAAGAAATGCTCACCTTAGAAGAAAGAATGGCAATCGTTTCCTGGAAACTGGGTGCTAAAACATATGAAGAGGGGCATCAGCTCAACCTTCGAAAATTCGGAAAAGTCATCAACAAGGCCCAATATCAGGCTACATGTGAACAAATTTAGACGAACCGGAAGCGTAGCTGATTACAAATGGTCCTGAGCGGCTATCAACATCTGACGATACCGTAAAAATAATTCGTGAGTTGGTTGAAATGAGCCCACGTTCACAAGTAGCTTGATATTGGACCTTGTTGGCGGTTGTTTTTCGCATTTTCGATGGTACAGTTGACGCACCTCTTCATATGTTTTATCACCCAGTTTCTCAGAAACGATGGCTTAAGGTCCACGCACATAGCACTAACTTCTTGCGCTATCTTTGATCTTTCGTGTCGGCGCTTTGATGTATAAATTGCACTTCTAGTGCACTGAATCTGAACTTCAAGAGATAAATCTAACGCGAAATCAGTTGACAGCTTTACGACTGAAGATAAGGTAGATGAAGATAGTTCCCCTTCCTTTGTCGATTTGGTAGGCTCAGTCCCTCAAAAATCATTTAAAGAGATTTCACCCTTGTTTCGTTCGAAAACAAAGATTGATTGATTGCTCTTTTAGTGTAATAAAAACTAGTGCTGTTCGCTCCCAGCCTTACTATACGATCGGACGTGAATGATTGACGCTTACACAATGTGATCTAAACAGCTTCAGATATTAGTGCTTGCTGTGTCAGTGTCAGTGTAAGTGTGATCAGTGCAAAGATAAAGATCGGGAGGCTAGTGGTCTGTCTGAACCAGTATTTTTCTAATATGAATTTTAATGTGTATTCAGGACCGTAGCTAGAAGTGAATAATAGGGGGAGGGAATCAAGAAAATGTAGGAGGGCTCATATTTGTTCTCTCTCTGTGTGCACTACCTCATATATACTAGTATGTAGGAGGTAGTGCTTTGTAACGCAGAAAGATAAATTAGTGCATATTCACACTGTAGTTACTATATGTATCATTAAAATATTGTAATAACTTCATTTTACAAGTATGGAATATAAAATGAAAAATTCGAGTGTATAACTAATGCAGTATTAAACGTAATGTTAGCTTCATATGTGATGGATGAGTTAGTGTCATCGGATGAGCGAGTGTTGAAACACTTATTTTAGTTACAATTTATGGTATTTCAGCAAGACTGTGAAAGAAACTCAAAATTAAATTAGATTATCGAACAGAATTTCATTTGGATTTTCGGAACATAGATTCATTTAGTGACCTTAGAATCTTTTACAGAAAAGACTCAAAATGCTATAGGGGGGGCTGTGCCTCCCTATCCCCCCCCTAGCTACAGCCCTGCGTATATTTATTTCTCTGGTAAATACTGTTAAATAGTGTATTAATGATTTCTTGATAAAATGGTGCCAGTTAAAATTAAAAGAAATAATCGTCTGTGACATCCCTGTATAAATAAATAATTTAAATGAAGCTTTATTTACCATTGGCATATCTTAGAAAATAATAAAAAGTCATGCATTCAGCATAAATTGCTAAATATTTTCAAATACACTCAGAATACTTCAAAAAATTGTTAATGTTATATAAAAATACATTTAAAAAAACTAAATTTTTGACGATTTCTTTTTTTTCTTTTTTTTTCTTTTCTTTTCTTTTCTTTCTTTTTTTTTAATATTTGAAAAAAATATTTTTTCCCACTTTTTCAGTACAAAATAGATTTTTTATTATTAACATTCTACGTTTTTAAAGAAATTTGACGATGCATATTGAAAATATAAATTTTAAAAACATTCTTCATCGAAAAATTTAGCTTCTTTTCAATAAAACAAACAAATCGGAATGAGCTCATGGAACTAATTAAATTTAAAAAATATATAAGTGCGTGCAAAAGAAAAAATATCTATAAATACATTCCTTTAAAATTTTTTTTGAATTAATAAAAAAGTACTGACGAATTTATTCTATTTCTATAAAGTTTAAGGCAAGAGAGATGGCACGGTCGGAGAGACTGCGCACAAAGAGGATCGCATGGCAGGAGTAGGGAGCACATGCAGTCACTGCAGGTAGTTGTACAACAGTAATAGTGGAGTCTCTATTTAAATGTGCACACTGATTGTTTCGAGCATCTACAACAAAGCATTGTATTTCTTTTTGTTTTAGGAGAACGAGCTTAAACTTTCATAAATATTCGTCAGAATTTTTATGGAATGTCAACAGAGCAAAATATTTTATACTTAAACGATTTATCATACGCTACTAATGTGAACGAATAATGTTGTCATCAACAAGTTATTTTAGAAGCGATCATGTTTAAATAAAATGTTGTGCAACTTATCCAACCGAAATTGAAAGAGTTTGCGCATCTGCTACTTAAGAGAAATGGCGCATTGTTCTCATTAGTTTTCATGTTAGGAAAGATTATGCAGCTTATTGGTAAATTTCCATATGTTGCAAATTATTTATAAATCCTATTGAAAGGATCAATCTTTACATAGCCTGTTACCTTTTATTAATTATTATTCTTGAATGTTTAAATGAAAATATAAAGGCATTGTTAAAGCCATTAAATGTTGATAAAATCATTTCATTTCAAAATTTGCTCCAACATTTGATAGTCTTGTTCTTCTGACATGTGTGCTTATAATTCGCTATTAGCGGAACCAAGAACATAAATTATATTTGCGTTTACCAGTACACTGTTAAAAAATTGAAACTTTTTCTGCATTGTCACTCCACCATTTTTATAGAATATCTCTATTTTTACCAATGAGAATGCTCCATAACACAATGAAGTAATCGTTTTCCATAAAAGCGGTGGAGTACAGATGCAGTAAAAGGTTAAAATTCTTAACAGTGTTAAGAAAGAAAATTTAATTTTATCCATTGTTTTACTGATAGATTCTGCTTTTACCTTTTCTGAGCAGGGGCCATTTGCAAGAAGACAGCATGACTGTTGAACTATGTTAAATATGTTGAATGTTGAGCATTACTGAGCTTATTTAACAATAAGCTGCTATTAAATACTTTAAAATAGTAGTAACTAACACTTTTGGATGTTGTTTGATATAAATTTGTTTCACGTATTTATATTTTATTAACTTCTTGAATCTGTAAACTATGCTGCTAAGAAATAGCTAGTCATATGTGTATATTACTACAAATGTACAAAAAAGAAGAGAAATAATGTAAAAAAAAAAAAATAATAATAATAATCTTGAGACATTGATAACGTTATTATCGGGCGGGTGGAGGGAGGGGGGGGGGAGGTCGACGAATGATCATGTATAATATTATAAGAATCCGAAATTGGCAAAATGTTGATAACGTTATTTCAGTACCTCTTTGCATTTAAGGAGATGTTGTGTGCGTCGTAATAAAAACTTATATCTATGTGTAACTGTTTTTGTATGTTCTTCAAATTCCTCCCTTTTTTTGCATTATTTTTGAGTGTTTTTTTTTTGGAAATATGAAATTAATGTATAGAATCATTATTAGACATGATTAATTGGACACACCACTCAAGAGTACGAAACCAGATTTCAAATTAAAAAAAAAAAAAAAAAAAAAAAAAAGATGAGTTTTATAAGAAAATCTGACATGATGTATTTTTAAAAATATTTTTCTCGATTTCAGAAGGAAGAATTTTTGATGAAAAGTCAGTAAATCTAATGAAAGTTTTTAGTTGAAGACTTGTGTAATTTTTTACGAATTTTTTGGCAATAAGTAGAATTTATATTTAACAAAATTGTAAATTGAATTCATTAATAAATGAAAGTAAAATTCTGCTGAAAAATTCACCTTGAGTTACATAATAAAAATTTATATAAAGCAAAATTAAATGTACTAAAATTACTTTCAGGTGCGAACCTATAATATAAATTTATTTAAAATACGTTAAAATACCTAAAACGTTTTCAACTATATCGTGGAAGTCATCAGTAGGGATTCAAATTCTGTTATTATTTTTGTTTGCACTTATTCGAGAATTGTCTAGAAGAAAATTATTGTAATTTAATTTTCAATTTTGTACGTAAGATGAGATGCCAGCTATAAGATATTCAAACTTCTAAACAACACGAGCCTTTATCCATTATGCCGCAGATCTTTCGTTACCCCATGGATATAGTATGATAATGTATCGTTGAAAGTTATATCTTTATTAGCAATTATTTCAACTGATTCTCGTATAATGGCTTTCTGGTAATTATTTGTATGAAAGATGATTTTCAATTTATTAAAATCCATTTTAATAGGTTGAATTTGAGCCAATCTTGATAATACGGTATAGAGTAAATTTAATCTGATATCTGCTTTATGTTTTTTAATTCTTTGTCGAAGTTTTTTCAAGGTCATATCTACATAAAGAAAATATTTATAGCCTATAGCTGCCATTTCAACTCTAACATTAAATTAAAAATTAAATTACAATAATTTTCTTCAAGACAATTCTTGAATAAGTGCAAACAAAAATAATAACAGTATTTAAATCCTTGCTGGTGACGGTCATGGAATAGTTGAAAGCGTTTTGGGTACTTTAATGTATTTTAAATAAGTTTAATTATATGTTTGCACCTAAAAGTAAATTTGATACATTTATTTGTGCTTTATATGAATTTTAATTACAGAATTCATTAATATTAAGACTCTAAAATGCAATATAATTACGAAACTCTGCAATAAACACGTTTAGACTTAAAAAAAATAAACAAAGCACTTTAAAAAAAATTTTGACTTAATGTGAAATAAGCAACAATAAAAGAGAATAAAACTTTTTATTTCTTTTTTTTGAAATTTTAACGAAGCGTCTTGTTGTTCTTTTTAAAAATACATAAAAGAATTTTGAATGAGTATCTTCTTTGAAATTAAAAGCATGAAAAAAAAAAAAAAAATCTGTTACGTGGCGATTTTTACTGAATTAGCATTTATAATTGGAAAATGTACTCATTATCTTTAGCACGGATGGAATGCTAAAATGTAGATAATTACGAAAAATCTCAGCCTCTACTCATGAAAATACACTAGGAAATAGCACAATTTTTTTAATGTATGGCGAAATCTTTTTATTTATTAATGAATTTTGTATTTATTTATTCTTTTAAATCAGTGATGTGAATAAAACTTTTTAATAAGTAGATTTTTGCGGAATTAGCATTTATATTTAAAAAATTCACCAATTATGCTTATTACTTAATGACATTTTAAAATGCATATAATTAACTCTCATTTATCATTATACTTGATGTGAAAAAAAAAATTCGTTTTAAAGCTTACGAAACTGTTCTAGACACACATTAATTTTGGTTGAATGCTTTTTTTCTTAAATAAACGAGATAAAAAAATATTAATGCATACGAATTTTTTTTTTTTTTTACTATAATTAGCATTTGTAGTTATGCGTTGTGATCTCTGATAATTTATAGCATTAGTAATGATATGTTAAAATGCAGTTTATATTTAACTTTGCTTCGTATATCTTTAAATTTAAAATGAAAAGAAAATAAACAAGTCAAAAAAGCAAATTCTAAACATAGCGGTTCGAAAAATAAATTAATTTTTAATGAATATTTTAAATAAAAGAGATACGCAAAACTATTAAGGTATGGGAATTTTTTTTTACTATAATTATCATTTGTACTTATGAAAATCTCTAATCTCCAGCATTAGATAATTACGGGACTTTCTGTTGCATATTTTTAAATTTCAACACAAGAAGAAATCAAACAAGTCAACAAATCATTCTTTCAAAACTAAGAAAAAAGATTTTTGGGATAAATTAATGTTATTGTAATTAATTGTATACATTATTACATAATCAGTTGTTTAATTAGTCATTTCATAAATTCATTTCAATAAGATTTATGTACATTATTGGGTATATATATTATATATATCTTTTCTAGCAATTGTTTTAAAGCTTTTATTACTAAGTCTCTTAATTATGTGAAATAGTCGAGGGAAAAAGAGCGTGTGAAACAAAGTTAGTCTGTTATTTTTTCTAATTGAATAAAAAACCTTCTTTTGCATTAAATAGATAATAAAAACTGTCGCATCCAAAATCTTTTTAAACTAATTTATATGTTAATATATATATATATATATATATACTATATATATATATATATATATATATATATATACATATATGTATATATATATATATATATATATAGATTTGGAATGAAGACAATAAAAGCCAATAAACAATTATTCAAAAAATTGGAAATTTTTTTTAATGGAAACTATATTGAATGAAATTTTTTTAAATCATGAGGGTTAAAAAAACTTCCTAATATAGGAATTTTTTTGCAGAATTAATAAGTGAAGTCAACATTCTCTTAAAAATGTGACAAAATATTTTCATAAAAGAATTTTGAATACTAATCGGGATTAGTATTTATGGAATTTGCATTTAAATCAGAGAGTTAAACAAAACTTTATAAAACATGGCAATTTTTACATAATTAGCTTCATAAATAGCAGATAATTAGCTTCACTGAAAATATCAATTATCAATATCAATTGTCAATTAAATTACATCAATAATTTACTTTTAATGATGTATTAAAGTATTGATAATGACGGGACTGCGCTTTGTTTATTTTTAGATTTGATGAGAAAAAGAAAACAAACAGGAAAGTAAAACATTCTTTTAAAACCCTGGCTGGATGAATATCTGCATAGGATATCTTTTTTAAAAAAAGTAAATAAGCTTTTTTTCCAAAAGTACTGATAAACTTTTCTTGGGATAAATTAATATTGAGTAAAAATTTTTAAATGGTTTAGAGGAAGGAAATCTTTTTAATATATGGTAATTTTTACGGATTAATTAGCATGCTAATTAGCATATTTATTTAGGAAATTCAAAGCATATTTTTAGTATGTTAAAATGCAGATAATTACGAACCTCTCATTTTAATATATTAGATTTGAGGTAAAAAGAAAATAAACAAGTATAAAAACACATTACAATATTTTTTACACATTAATTTCGACTGAATATCAGAATCAACATTTAAGTCGAAGAGGTGAACAGAATTTTCTAAAATACAGCGATTTTTACGGAAATACCATTCATAATTAGGATGAAAAATAGATTATCTTTATATTAATAACACTTAAAATTTACATAATTATGGAACCCTGCCTTGTTTATCTTTGGGCTCTTTATGGTATTAAAAACTCATTCCTTAAGGGAACAGTAGCCTTTATTTGAGCAAAATCGTCGGGAAAAAGTCTATTTATGTGGTATAATAGTACTAAAACAATTTTTTCTTATTAAAATATCATTTATGAAGATTTTGAGAAGTGAATAATAAAGGTAAGTGTATTTATATACTTTAAATCTGTTTTTCTCAAAATTAATTTTTCAGCGTCTTTATAGTTTTTAGGTTTTTGAAATGCTTTTTGCGACGTAATTTTTGATCAATATTTATGAAATTGATAAGGAAATATCCTGATATTGTTTAGAAAGAAAATGTGTAAGCCTTTTAAAATTAGTCTTTATTAAGGTAGTCAAATTTGATTTTTTACTTATTAAAAGGCAAAATTTTGATGAAAATCGATATGAAATTTAGAAAAAATCTGTAAAATATTAACTATTATTCAAGAGATTAAAGAAATCTTACACAAATTTGTTTATAATAGAGTTTTAAGTGATAAAAAAGCAAAATGCAAGAAAATATCTCAAAAATTAAAACACGAGGAGCATTTTAAAATTTCGTTTAAAAATTTAATTAAAAAAAAAATTCAAATTTTAGTAAGATCAAAATTTTTTTTGAAGGTGTTCTATATGCTTTTCTTGAAATGTATGTATACACAAAGTTTCATATTGCTATGATGAAAAAAAAATTATTGTCCACCGTCTTTTAGAAAACACCTAGTTACATAAATTAATTTTGAATGAGAATCTTATTTAAAATCAAACGGCTAATACAAACTGTCTAATTCATGATGAGTCTTAGAAAATATTAATTTAAACTTTAAATTATGAATCTCTGTTTAGAATATATTAAGACTCTAAGAAAAAAAATGTTAAAAACTATTTCCAAAAGTTACAGATTTTTCTAGTGTCTAAAAAACTTTTTTGTAGTAAATTAATATTTATGTTAAACTTAAAACTATGAACCTCTGTTTGGAATACGTAAAGACGTGAAATTAAGAAAAAAAAAAAAAAAAAAAAAAAAAAAAAAAAAAAAAGGTTACAAACAATTTCCAAAAGTTGCAGATTTGCCAAAAGTTAAAGTTACTATAGTGTCTAAAAAACTATTTTGTAGTAAATTAATATTTATGTTAAACTTAAAATTATGAGCCTCTGTTTCTAATACCTAAAGACTTGAAATTAAGAAAAAAAAATGTTACAAACTACTTCCAAAAATTATTTATTCTAGTATGTAAATTTTTTTGTAGTAAATTAATATTTATGTTAAAATTATGAACCTCCGTTTAGAATACCTAAAGACTTGGAATTAAGAAAATAAAATGTTACAAATTATTTCTAAAATTTACAGATTACTCTAGTGCCAAAAACATTTTTTTGTAGTAAATTAATACTTATTGAAAATATTTTGAATCACATAAATGAAGGAAATTTCTAACGTATGGGAATTTTTGCGAATTTCTTTTAATACAATAATAGTATGCATATTTGAGGAATTTACAATTTAATTACGGAACTTTTCTTAATGTAATATTATATTTGAGGTAGAAAGAAAATAAATAAGTATAAAAAAGTATATGGTGATATTTTTACATATGAATTTCGACTGAATATCGAGATCAGCATTTCAGCCGAAGAAGCGAAAAAAATATTGTAAAATTATCGGGGATTTTTGAGGAATAATCATTCATAGTTAGAAAAAAAAAATACCGATTATTTTAAAAATTAATGGCATTTTAAAATTCACATAATTACAGCATTCTACTTCGTAAATATTTAAACTTGATGTGGAAAGGAATCAAACAAACAAACAAAATATTTTTCTAAAAGTCTAATAAAAGTGTTTAACTATAAATTAATTTTTAATGATAATCTTATGTAAAATCAAAAAATTGAGAAAAACTCTTTAATAGACGATGTATTTTTATGATTTTTTTATGTTAAACTTTAAATTATGAACCTCTGCTACGAATATCTAAAAACTTGTAACAATTTTAACAATTTTGACTGCATATCGGTATTATTATTTAAATAAAAGATTTAAACAAAACTTTCTAAGGCATACTTTTTCAAGTATTCTATACTTTATAATTTTTATGGAATTCCGATTAAGAAAAGAAAATGCTAATTATCTTTAGCATTAATTATACACTAAAATGCAGAGAATTACGAAATTCTGGTTCGTATATCTTTAGACTTGAGGTGAAAAGAAAAGAAACAAGCAAACAAAGCATTTTTATAAAAGTTTGACAAAACTTTCTTTTATACTTGACATTTGACTGCATATCGGAATCAGCATTTAAATGAAAGAGTTAAACCAAATTTTCTAATGTATATTTTTTCAAGTATTCTGAACTTTCAATTTTTTAACGAAATGCTTATCAACCTTAGTATTAATAACATGGTGATATGCAGATAATTACGAAACACTGCTTCGTATATCTTTAGATTAGAGACGAAAAAGAAAACAAACAAGCAAACAAAGTATTCTTTTTAAAGACTGACAAAATTGTTTTATAAATAAATTGATATTGAATAAGAATCTCGTTTAAAATCAAACAGCTTGGGAAAACTATCTTATCCTTGATGTTTTTTACGAAATTATTATATTAAACTACAAATTATGAATTTCTGCTTCAAATATCTAAAATCTTGAAATAAAGAAGGAAAAAGATAACGAACTATTCTTCTAAAATTCCAACCCAATCTGTTGTAAATCAACATTGAATGAAAATCTTTTCAATCATGTACATGAAGAAAACTTTCTAATACATGGTGATTTTACGGACTTTTTCGACTGAAATTAACATGTTTATTTAAGAAATTTAGAAAATACTTTCAGCATGTTAAAATGCAGATAATGACGAAACTTTTTTTGATATTATTTTAGGTTTCAGTAAAAAGAAAATAAAGAAGAAAAAAGACATTGTTTTAAAAATCTCACGAAACATTTTTACACTTAAATTTTGACTGCACAGCGGAATTAACATTTAAATAAAAAAGTTAAACAAAATTTTCTCATCTACACTTTCCTAACTCTTCTAATTTTTCTAAATTTTATGGAATTCATACTTAGAAAAAAATATATATATCGGTTATGTTTAGCATTAATGACATGTTAAAATTCAGATAATTGCGGAACTCTGCTTCGTATATCTTTAGACTTGAGGTGAAAAGAAAACAAACAAGCAAACAAAGCATTCTTCTGAAAGTCTTGACAAAACTTTTCTTCCGTACTTCTTCTGCGGTTATTTCTCCAATCTAACCGCGCTGTTGGCCGCTGAGGGCGTTCCGCTCTCTGTTCGCAAGACCGACCACCCCTGACTCCCAAGCAAGCCGTCTGCCGCCTCCAAAAAGTCGTCTGCTTGCATCCGACGTCGATGGTTACTACTCCTCGCGTGTCGTTTGAGCAGCGGATAACTCCTTGTTTCTCTTTCGATCACAGTGTGCACGTGGACATTTGTTTGTGTTAAAAACGAGATGCCTTTGACCAAATCGTACAAAAAAAATGGTTTATTCGATCCGATCAAACAAGTTGTTCTGAAGTATGTAAAAATTGTAATTTTAGTAGTGGGCAACTTGAAAGATTTCTCTTTGGAATATTAGAGAGTTTAATGTGAAGCGAAGCTTATTATAAATTTTGGAGAGACATGACAGGAAATATTTTATGAAATTGGTCAGGTTATTCGCTAGTTTAATGTTTTTGGAATCTCATTTTGAATAAAGAAAAAGAGAGAAAAGTTGAACAGAGTTTTGGAAGAATTTGTAATTTAGTGGTGGACAACTTGAAAGATTTTTTTTCTGGAATATTAGTGAATTTAATATGAAGCGAAGCATATTATAAGTTTCGGAGCCATATAACAGGAAATAATATGTAAAATTAATCAGGATATTCGCTAATCTAATGTTTTCGGAATCTAATTTTGAATAAAAAAGGAGAAAAAAGTGAACAGAGTTTTAGAAAAGTTTGTAATTTAGTGGTGGACAACTTGAAAGATAGCTCTTTCGGAAATTTGGGAATTTAATATTAAGAGTAGCATATGAAAAGATTTATAAGAGATACGACAGAAAATATTTTATAAAATTAATTAATTAGCTTGCAGCTTAATGTATTTGGAATCTCTTTTTGAATAAAAAGAGAAAAAAGTGAACAGAGTTTTAGAAGAGTTTGTGGTTTAGTTATGGACAACTTGAAATATTTCTCTTTCGGAAATTAGTAAATTTAATATTGAGAGTAGTATAAGAAAAGCTTTATAAGAGATATGACAGAAAATATTTTATAAAATTAATTAATTTGTTCGCAAGCTTAATGTTTTCGGAATCTGTTTTTGAATAAAAAGAGACAAAGTGGACAGATATTTAAAAAAGTTTGTTACTTAGTGGTGGACAACTTGAAAGATTTCTCTTTTGGAAATTAGCGAATTTAATTTTAATAGTAGTATAAGAAAAGCTTTATGAGAGATATGTCGAAAAATATTTTATTAAAACTAAATTAATTTATTCACATGTTCAATGATTTTTGGAATTTCGTTTTGAAAAAATAATAAATAAATAAATAAATAAAATAAAAACAAAACATAATAACTTAAAGAGATCTAGAATAATGTAAATACTAATGCTTAGGATTAATTCATGCTTTCTTACTATGCCATAACTTTCGTGCAGTTTATAGCTGATATTTATTCAAAGATGAAAAGTTGGCGATATTATCATTACAGATTAAAATGCTTAAATGAAAACTCAATGAAATTAAACTTTTCATCTTCTTTTTTTTAAACTAAACAATTGTAATTCGACTTTAGTATTTATACACTTAATAAGTCAGAAAATTAGAATTATAATTCATATGAATACTTTGCAATATAGCCGTTTTCGGTGATTTTTAAAACTCTTGTCCTACAGTTTGGTCAAATTTAGAAACATATTTTATTATACTTTGCATCGATTAAACTTTAATGAAACGATTATAATAAAAAATCGTTATATTTAGAATTTCTACAAAATAACTAAACAGAAGTAAAACGCTTTGAAAAATATAAAAAGCTGTTAAATATATCATCTTTAAAAAATACTAAATAATTTATATATTTTCTCATTTCTAGTACAACTTGTTTTTGCTTTCTGTTTCATCGTTTTTAAATTGAAAATTCATTCGATATAAACAATTATATGTTTAAATAAATCGAACATTTTAATGTTCTACATAATAATATCTCATCAATAAGAAAATAATACCCACATTTCATTAGTTACTAAAACTGAATGATAGAGATATATTTCATGAAATAAATGGAAAAGCTCTTAATGGGGAAAAAAATAACACTATAAATATATTTGTTATTTCTTGAACAATAACGAAAATTAACATTTCAAAGTTCCTGTACATCTTATCTTATTATTCAAAATTTGTTTCAAAAAATGCTTTTTTACCAAAGTTATGCCTAAGAAAATAGAAATAATTTTCTTCCCTCGTTAACTATAGTAATTAATTAAAATATATATATATACCATTATTATTACTGTCATACATGCATTTTCGTCTTTTCAAAGACAAAAGTTTTGAAATAATAATTAGAACAAATGTTTTGATATTAAATTAAAATAGTAAAAATAAGATTAAAGTTATGGACTAAATTTTCCGCAATTGAAGTCTAAATGTAATTTATCAACTAATTAAACATATAAAAAAATAGTGATTGATATTTTCTTAAATATTTCTCTTTTTAAAACTTCTTTATTGCTACGAAATTATACAAAACAAGTTTCCGATTAGAAATAAAATAAGTATTCCACAAACTTATGTTATATAAAAAGAAAAATAAAGAACAGTAAAACCCGCATGATTCCTTGTAACTATTTCTCCTGCTGACTACATTTCCTACTTTCCTTATTTATTCCTATGTATATGTCTAGAAAAGCAATTTTCTTGAGCAACTTCGATGATTCTGATCAAGAATATATTTATTATATCTCTTATCATCGCCACACTGGATTAGAAGAGAATCTTTACACGACTATCCTTCGTATTTAGCCAATGTTTGGGAAAAACACCACCATAAAAATTTCGTAATATCCATTTTTATTAAGGAAGTGTTCTCCAAGCTGAAACATTAGTACTTGGCTTGGATTTGTCAGTCGGAACTAAGAAAACGTGTATTGTTAACGGCATTAAAAATACACAAAAACAATTAACATGCAAAAAATAGTTATTTATCATGCAAAAAAATTCTGAAAATAATAATAAAAATAATACAGACTTACACAGAAATAGTATAAAGGAATAATACAAAAGAATTTGCTCAGGTGCTAATAGAACTTTACCATTAAAATACTTTAAAATGCGGAAATAAGAAGTATTTCATTAAATAGTAAAATGCTTCAAATGGTTATCAATTCTGTTTATAAGTGTCTTTTTATAAGTGATCAATAGCACATTTTAAATTAACGTAATGATCTATTTTGATAAATCTGCAGGAGAAAAAAAAAAAAGGATTTTTAATAGTTGATTTTCAGAGCAAATTAAATGCTTTTTGATATTCAATATTGGCTTTTTAAAATATGAGCAATTGTTATTTAATATAATATGAAAGCACTTGTTAAAGAATTAATGCATTAAAAAAGTCTCAAACAGCAATCACAACTGTAAATATAAAAATAATAAACCTTCTTCTAAAACAATTTTTAATTATGACGAACATGCCGATATTAAGTCGATGAATAGAAGATATATCTAACCATGCTTGAAAATATGCTGTTTTCCAATCATGTTACCTGACCATTATGAGTGACGTCATAGCTCCTATTGTTGCTGACACTGACGAACTATCGTCAGGAGACAATAATTTGCCAATTTCTGGACCACAACCAGACAACCAGAATGGACCTATTAATGTCATTTCTGGCCAGAATGGTGGAACACCAGTTAGGAAGACACGGTCCGGGACGTCTTCCGGATCATCAACCAAGCCTTCATTATCTAGTCGGTTGGATAACTTGAAAATATCAACAATCCGACAACATTACTATCCCGAAGGAGGATGGGGTTGGGTGATATGTGGTTGTGCTTTTACAATTAATATGCTAACTTATGGATTACTCCTATCTTATGGGATTTTTAGTCGAGAAGTTGTGAAGGAATTTGGAGAAGAATACCAAGAACAAGCAGGTAAGTGGATTTTATAGCATTTCCTTAAAGTTAAGAATAACGGTGTATTACTAGCAGAGGTTAACTTTCCCATAGAAGGAGAAAAAAAATAGGCATACAAAAATTACCAGTAATGTATGTTGAATTCATACTTAACTATATGCAGGATTACAAGATTACATAAAAACTATTGATTTGCAATGCATATACTATTCTGAAAAAAAAAATCTATAAAGTTACTAACATTTTTCTAAGAAACTGGGTATATAATAGCAACAACAAAAATCATGTAACAGACACACGTTTGTACTGTAAATCAAAAAAATGTGCACGGTTACTAAGAATGTTTTAAGAAACTCTGATTCCTAGAACTTTTTATATAATTGTAACTCGGGTTACAGATAACATTTTTGTAAGATTTCTGTAATGTTAATAAATTCTCTGTAAAACTACAGATTTCTGTAAGCTTTATAAAAACGGGTTTTGTAGATTTACATCTTTTCTCGTACAGTGTATAAACGAAATTTTAATAAGCATATAGAGTTCCGTAACTTTATACCTATAGAATTGCATTTTTTTTAAGTGTAAGAAAAAATGTAATATGATCTATGCGAAATGGAAAAAAAAAATGGTAGTAATGATTAAAAAATTGTTTTCATTATTATCCAAGGAATACCAAAACACATAAGAACAACTGATTTACAATAAATATTATTAATAAAAAAAATATAATAATTTTAGCAAAATAAAAAAAAATTTTAAAGATCACATTTTTTTTTTTAATTATTATTATATTCAGTTACTGTTCAAAGATTGAATTCCGGCCCAATGTCTGCCTTGGTAGTCGACAGATTATTAAAGTAAATTGTCCGCGTTATTAACTTAGCATATGAATTCCCAAATAATAAATATTAATTTATAAATAAAATGCGTATAAGAAAATGTATATCAACACTAAGTTTTTATATTTTAAAAATAGGTTATGTTAAGTTCAAAAGTCTGTTTTGTTCTAAATAATAAAATATATATATATATATATATATATATATATTTATGCTCCAAAAAATAGTTCAACTATCGATTGAAATATCTTTCAAAGGTTCTTTAATTCTGTTAACCAGCCAACTCCCTAATTCCCTTCCCTAATGAGCGTGACATGCATACGTATATTTAAAATATCTTCGCCGGGAAAATAGTGTTATTTACTTATTTTTTATGCGTACACACTTTTTAAAAGCTATCTTGTTCAATCTTGGTTATAAAAATTGTTTTAAAGTGTTTACTTAATTTTATTTGGAGCATTAAAATCTTATTCAAACCTCGTCAACTTTTACAATTTACGATGTTAAATGAAGCATATATTTTTGAAATACTTTGGAATTTAGAAAAAAAAGAGACATAGTTTAAGAAGAATACACACACATACATATACATACATACGCACACTTTTATACATAGGGTGAAAATTCCAAAAACTAAGATTTTTTTTCTTCAAATCATCATTAAAAAGTTTGAAATCTATTTTATATAACATTGTTTTTAAAATATAGTATTAAAAAATTATTATTGACAAAATTTTTGAAAATTATACTTTTTATTATTAAAATATGGATGCATATTTTTAACAAATTTGATCAATATATTCAGTAACTGACACCATTTCTTTTTTGAAAAACAAATAATTAAAAAATAAGGTATAACAGTTACGACATAAAAGTTACTATTAGATCACAATACTTTTCAGAATTTTGTAAAAAAAAAAAAATGTTTATTCGAATTACATTTTTTTCTGAATATCAGTTATTAGTTTTGTGTCAATTACTGGGGTTTTAACCTATATATGTATACATAAAAGTTAAAATAATAATTTGCTGAGGAATTATTTTAAATATACTTTGCAAATTAAAATACATTAAAATATTTAATTTTGAACTACGTTTATGAAAAAAATATGTACGCATTGAGTTACCAAAATTAAAGAGTCGGTTATGTTAAATTTAAAAGTTTTATTTTTCGTTATAGGCTAAAAGACATAATTTACATTCATTTTTTATTTTAAGAGTTCTTTAACAGTAACACATTTTTATATGAGAAAGAATAAGGTTTCATAGAATTTTATTCTGAAAAATGTATTATTTAGGTGAAATATTGATTGGAAATAAATAAAAGTCGTTGAAAATATTAAGCACTGAAAAAAACCCTGTATAGTTACTAAAAAATTTCTAGGAAACCAAGATTCCTAGATCTTTTTTATGTAACGGTAATAATTAAAATTCATGTAACAGAATTGACTACATGAATTTTTGCTGTTGTCATTCCTTGAAAAGTTCTAAGAATACCGGTTTCCTAGAAAAACTTTAGTTAAATTTACAGATATTATGTCAGAAAAGTGGCTGATGTAAATTGGATGATAAAAGCACTAGACAGGAAACGTTGGAAAAATCTGGAGAAGACCTACATCCAGTGGCAGATTAAAAACCGTTGATTATGACGATGATATACATTTTACAATGAATGAAATTTAATGAGACATTTAAGTCAGAGTACTATTTTAAACAACATCGGAAACTGTAAGAAGAAAAATTATGGACAAAAAAGTAGAAGAGCCATATTTTTCTGGAACTATAGTTTACTAAATCAGCGAATTTTTTACTCAACGAGACTAGATCAATTTTAGCTAAATATGCAGTTCGTCTCAAATACTCACCTCTGTGTTTAATTGCTTGTGTCATAAGCTTTTAACTGCAAGAATGTATGTCATTTGCTGTGAATTGCGTTTGTTTATATTACTGATGAGGAGCTTCAAATGAGTTAAAAAAAAAACGTTTAATGTTACTTTTTAAAGACTTTTAGGTGTTTTTCAGTAGTTTAATTAACGTGTTTTTTTATTAGTTATGAACATACGTAACATTCTCTTTTTAACCCTGGAAAATAATAACATAAAGATGGGAAAAGTTTTGTTGAAATTATCTTTATATGAGTTCGCAAATCTCAAAATTTAAAATTTAAAATAATGGCAGACATTACCTCTTTCGTGTCAAGTATACTATTTATAGTACATACCTTCTCCTTGAATATTGTTTTGTCTTAACAATTATTTTGCTACTTTCTACATATAGAAACGATAGTATATGGCTATGCCTTTCTTATTATGACTTCATTTATATTTTGACATTTAGTAATAACAATAATAATAATAGTTTACTTAATTTTCTTTGTAACGTTGGCGAATACTATGTTTTATATATATATTTCATACTTTAAATTTAAAATATAGATTACGTTTCTGAAAGAATCATGTCGATAAAACGAAAAAAAAAATTAGAGAGTTGTAACATTTGTTAAACCCTGCTGTAATACGATATTTTCCAAACGTCTCCAGAAACTCTTTCTTAGCCTATTATCATATAAATATGGATTGAATAGTGTACAAATTAATTACATTCGTAGCATTTCAGAAAATGAGATAATTTTTAAGCATCAGTAAGTCTATTTGGACAGCTACGATTAACATTATTATAATAAAAATAATTTTGTCCTCAAAATGGAAAAAAATTCGGAACTGAAAGGGTTAAATAATTTTTTTAGAATTGTAAATGCTAAGATATCCAAGATCTATATTTTATTCACGAAAGAATAAAAGAACTTGAAAGTTATAGGTCAAAAGAAGTTTTTTTTATACATGAACAAATGCATGCTTAAAAATATTACAGTGTTATTAAAAAATCTTCATGTTTTTTTTTTTTTTTTTTTTTTTTTTGTTAACTAGACCGGGTTATTAAATATTTTAGTGTAAAAATTTTCTAAAGGTATTTATCAAATCACCTATAACTCATCAAACTAATTTAATATATGCTAAACATGCTAAAAATAATTAAAAAACCTTATCAGTACATTTATTCTAAACTAATGTTTCATCACACAAACGGTGACTTTTTCAAAACCTATAATGACAAAAAAAATATTAACTAAAAAAAAAAAAAAAAAAAAAAAAAAAAAAAAAAATTTAGTAAGTAAAAAAACATTTATTTACTTCAGTTGCAGTTAGAAAGGTCTATATTTAACATTATAGTTAATTTTATCTGTACAACTTCATATAAAAGTTTTTGTTTATGCGTATCATTGAGCAAATCGTGTGTTTTAACATATACGTTTTATTTATTATATTTTATGGCGCAATTGCCCTACATTTTTTAATAAAATATTAATCATTTAAAGTTTATTAAGTTGTAATTAATTTAAAGGAAACAAGTGTTATATAAATAAAATTAATTAAAATCTATAATATACAGTATTTTTATATCTAAAACTCATAGTCAATCAATAAAGAAGGATTTCTTTCTTTTTTTTATTAGATTTAAAGCTTAATCATTTATGTAATTTTATGACACACTCATAAGCCCATTAATTAAAAATGAAGTTTTCGTTAAAAACCTTCGGTTTTATTTCGCGTTGAATTTTTTTCCATCTCTCCAAATTCTAATCTAATCACCGAGGATTTTAAATTCAAGACAGCGTATGTATAAGACCCATTTTCCGAATTCAGTTCAAAAAAGAAAAAAAAAGATTGATTATCTCAAAATTATTTGAGTAATCAAGGTGTATTATAAAGTTTCTTTTTATGTTAAAAAAAAAAGTTGTTTAATAGAATGCAGTTAGTTCTTCATTATATTGAAATTTAATAATGTTTGGCATTTCTTGTTTTTGTTTATTTTTTTTAATAAAAATAACTTCAATTTAACTTTGCCTGTACAAAAATTTTATTTAAATAAATAAACAAATTAATAAATTATACATGTTTAAAAATAATATATAATTAATTAAATAAAATTAATTAATTAATTAATTAAGTAATAAAATAATAATAATATAATAAGTAAATAAAAATAAGTAACAAATAGATAAGTGAATAAATAAAACCTTAATCGAAATTTTCACGATTCTTAATTTTATTTCAGTTAGATCAATGTCTAGACAATATGTAAATAAATGTAGGTTGTCCGATTTGAGAACAGCATATAATATTTACCAAAAGTTAAAAATAAATCTGTTTGCAGTTACTGACTATTACTTTAAATATATATATATATATATATATATATATATATATATATATATATATATATATATATATATATTGTGTGTAGTTTTTGATTTTGCAACTTTAAATAAGATTGTACATAGAATATTTTATAAAATGTTTTTTCTATTCCTCTTCTTTCAAGAAAGATGACTCTTAATCGTTATATTACTTCTTTAATAGAGTAATGTAATAAAAAACTGACACACACACAAATCCCATTTAAATAGATTAATATATACTTTTTGTAGCTATTTTATTGAATGTATATCCTGAATAGACATAAATAATGTTAACATGATTCTAGTTCAATTTTTGCAATATGATACAACTAAAAGATTAGTTTTACCATCAGGATAATTAAGATGATTTGATTTATAGGGAAATATAACAATTCTAAACTTCACTGTTATACCGAAAAATGATATAATCTTCATCATATTATTGCAATTTCAGTGATAGCATTATTAACTGACTTTGAAATTTATTTTTTATTGTACAATTTCTATTATTATTATGGATTTATGTATATATTTATCAATTTACTTTCTAATAGACCTCCCTCCACTGGTTTAAAAAATAAAATTTTGTAAAATTTTAATTAGAGTTAAATCAAAGTTTCAATTTTCTAAAAGATATGCCAGAATTCCACAAAATACATTTGAAACATTGATAAAAGTGTTTAGTTGCTATCTATTTAAATAATGAACGCTTAAGGCATTAAATACTCATCTGAATTTAACAATGGAATTCTTCTAAGATGAATAGGTAAATTACCATAATTTCCGGCGTGTAATCCACGGATCAAATAATTCTGTTTTGAAACAGAAATTTTAGTTAATAATTGAATTGAAAATTTTACCGCGATGTAATAAATTACATTTTTATTAAAATATTTCTAAGTGAAAAATTATTGTTTGATTCGCGAATTATACGCCGGAAATCACGGTAATTATAAATTTACGATAAATTACAAGTAACATTTTATGGGAAACACATTTTTTTGTCCAACTACATAGAATAGATTATGTGTAAAAATGTATGAAAATTTAAATTTTTATATTAAAACTTGTAACTTAATTTATTTAAATAATATGCCGAGGGGCAGTGAAAAGATATCTTAAAAATGCAAGCATTTTACGTAAAAAAGTATTGCTCTCGAATTGTAAAAAAGAAGATGAAAATGTTTAAATTTATTCTTCCAAAGCAAAATGCTTAGACGTAGTTAAACATTTTTGGATTAGCACTTAGAATTTAAAAATATATATCCAATACGCTTTTAATTAAATATACTTTGTGAACACTGGGGCTTAAATATATCAAAACTCTGCAAAATAAGAAAAAAAAAGCTCGTTAAACAAAACTGGACATAATAAACAAATAAATAATAATGAGGCATTGTTTAAACACATTTTTTTTCTTTTATGATGTATGTTGCTAATGACGATCTTGAATTACAAAAAAGGATTTTTTTTTCTAGTCTGTATCATTAACTAGAATGATAGGGATGCCAGAACAAGAGTGAATCTATCGCGGAAGTTCCACATATTCTATAAAATTTAATATCAATATTAAAATTACTTATATGTATAACTGCATGGTTGAAAGAAACAGCCTAATACTAATGTTTTATTTGTACACGGTAAAGACAGATAAATACTTTAAACTTTCGTGAAAATATGGAAGTTTTTCTCAACTTTTCCACCGAATGCATAATTAGAATAAGGAGAATAAATTCAAAAGACATCATGAAAGAACTCTGGGCGCATTTGGGACACCGAAGCATACTTTCTGCCAAAATAAAAAAAAAAAAAAAAAAAAGGACTGTTCATCAATGATGTCACAATTTTATCAATATTTTTGACCCCCTCCCCCACTTTGTCACACTTCACCATCCCCCCCCTCTTGTCGCATAATACGCCATATTACATAATTGTATACTTGCAGTTAAGAAAGAACGCACTACGTTTCAGATCTTATTTCAAATTTCATTTTAAACTTTTACTACGTGTTATAGTGATATTTATGAGCACAATAATAAATATTATTCGTGTACTTATTTTGTATGAAATAAGATAGGGTTTGCAACAAGAAACATAATTAATATACAGTGGCAATAAAACATTAATATCAAAGAGCATTAGTAAACATTAGTATTTTGGAATTTGAAATGGAATTTAATATATTTGGCTTTAAATCTCATTTTTCTTTATAAACACAGAATACTTTTTTTTCAAAATGACTAAAAAGCTGTATCTGCAGATTTTAAATGTTTTTATTTTAATCAAAATGTGCGATGTCACACTACTAATCCCCCTTCCACCCCCTTGTCACAAACTGTCACAACTTCACGAACAACCTCCCCCTCCTCTACATCATGCGTGACATCATTTATGGACGGCCCCTAATATTATAGTTTCCTATGTTACATCTTCAATTGTTTCTAAAACTTGATATTTTAATTAATAAATAATGATTTATGTAACTAATGCAGATTAAAAAAAACAAACCTAATGATAATATTTTATTTTACACTGAAGAGATATTTGATAGATACTTTAAACTTTCCTGATAATGTGGAAGTTTTTCTTAGCTTTTCCTGCGATTGGTTATTTGAATGAATATTTAAAATACGAAGAATACATTCGAAAGACATTATGAAAAGACCCTGGGACCATTCTGGACACTGAAGTATGCTTTCTGTCGAATAATATTATTATTTCCTATGTTACATTTTAAACAGTTTCCAAAAATTGATGTTTTAATTAATAAATAGCAATTTATGTAACTGATGCAGGCTAAAAAAAAAAAAACCAATCTAATGATAATATTTTATGTGTACTGGTATAAAGATAGATAGATCCTTTAAACTTTCTGAGAATGTGTGAAGTTTTTCATAGTTTTCCCTGCGATTGGTTATTTGAATGAATATTTAAATTAAGAAGAATACATTCAAAAGACATTATGAAAAGATCCTGAGACCATTCGGGACGCTGAAGCTTACTTTCCCTCAAATAATACAGTTTCCTATGCGAAATTTTAAACAATTTTATAAAGCTCGATATTTTAATAAATGAATAAATAATAGCATTAGATTATATAAATTATTATTTAAATGATAATCATTACAATAATAATAGCAATAATGCAAATTTTTATGTGGCAATATTATCATTTACACTTTTATCATTTCAGTCTGTCCAACAAAGAAAACAAAATCTCCTGTATCATGCGTTTAATCTGTTCAATAAAAAATGAAATTTTTTGCTTCATAAATTGCAATATTCAAATTTAATTGCATAACCGTCTTATATTTATTTTATTTAAGCGAGACAAAATCATTCATCTGAACTAGATTCACAGTATATAATAATTGAGCATAATATGGAATTTATTATTTTTAAAAGTTATTGGATAAATAATATTTCAGAAAAATTGTGTTCTTTTGCACCTGTTATTATTCTAATGTCTTTCATAGTCTTATATAGAAAGTTAAAAAAATGAAATAATTGCATGTAACTTAATAACATAAAATTGAAGAATCAAGACTGCGCGGAAGAGCTTTAGTTTTCTATAGTCGAAATTCTATTTAGAAAATATAATAATTCAAGCAGAAAGAAAAGTAATGATGGTAAAAAATATATTTTGCGGAAAAAAATGTTAGTGATATCAAATTCTATTCATCATTCCACCAATAAAAATATTTAGGACCTCCCCTTTCTTTTACTATCAAAATCAAACAACACAATCTAAGTTACATTCGTACAATATTTTGCTGTTCAAAGAATAAAATTTTGGTACTGAGATTTAAACAATTTCTATTTTTAACATAAAACAAATTATATTTTCAGGCAACATGCAATAATATTAAAAAATTGTAGCCGAGAAAAACTTATGAACAGTTTTATTTTAAAACTAACACAAATATCGAATCGTAAACAATTTTTAAAACATTACTAAAATTTTTCAAAAAGGAACAACTTTGTTTGTTTTTTTTAAATAAATTCAATTGAGGAAAATCGCAAAGTATTTTCAAGTGAAGAGTTCTGCATTTCATAAAACGTAGAATTTTGTTAAATTTAGAAATCTTTTTCCAATTTTACAGCATTTTACAACGGTCAGCCTTCTTTTCGGAAAAAATTTAAGCCACGAAGTACCATTTAAAAAATGTTACTAGAGACTACAGCTTGCATTTTATTCGTAAATCATAACATCTGAAGGAAATGTTAGACTCATAAATGCGTGTCTGTAGGAATATTTTTAGAGAAACATAATCTACTTTTTTTAAGATTGTTTTGTTGAAGAAGTTCTTGAGTGCATTTTATGTAGGCAACGTATTTATTCTCATAAAAATAGGACGAAAAGCCAATGCTAATAAATCAAAACAAATAATTTATTTTGAAATATTTTGAATGGTTTTAATATTTATAACTACATTTGAATATGACATAGAATTTTGAATAACAATAAAATTGTAAAGACCGATATTGGTATTTACATGTAATGTAAAGTAAATTATATTATTAAAATTAAATTATATAAACCGATTATTAAATAATAATAATTTTTTCGCTATTTCAAACTTTTGGGTTTATTGCGAATCGCATTAACTTCTAAACTTCTTTAACGAATGAGTTCGCATTTGGGAAAGGTTTATACACTAAAAAGCTTTCACGTGTACCTAATTTTTCTATGTTTCAATCTAATCTACGGCTACGCGAGCCCGAAAATTCTATTCAAAGTCAACCCGACTATATATCAGAAATCGGCACACTTTAACCTGAACAAGAAAGCGAAGAAATTTAATTTGTACATTAACACAATTATGAGAAGTCTACAATTATTAAGTCTAGAATTATATTTTTAATACCAATTTATCTGTTATGCTGAAAAATGAATGTATATGTGATATACGATATTAATATCCAAATACAAAGTTTTTTATCTGGAAAAGTTTTTTAGGCTTATAAAGAAATCGGATCAACACGATTCCGACCTGCAAAAGTGAAATCCCAATCCGAAACTCAGAATTAACGGCCGACCAGCAAAGACAAGTAATATTAGCGTCAACCCTTGAGCGGCGGGTTACCCGACCCGATATGGGACTCTACTCCCAACCAATCCATGCGGGAATCTACGATGTGTCGACCGCGATTAACGAAGCTGTAAAAAATTTTAAATTATTTGCGAATTTCAGTTTATATCTATTGTAGCGCCTTGACTAACTAATCCTTACAAGAAAATATAATATCTGGTAATGTATTCACGTGATCGCCGTCAGGAACCTCTCCACTCCTTTCGATCCTAGCGAGACTCTTGGAACAAGATTTTTGATCAAAGTTGTGCTCACTTTTTATCTCAGTGTAAACCGCATTAATTGTTAAATCTCTGAAGATGTATTATTTTGATTATAATAAGTGTGTTATTAAATAATGTGTGTGTTTATGTGTTGACTAGTGCTTCACTATCACGAAAAGAATAAATTGATTAAAGTAAAACTCTTTTTATATTATGAACCGACTTTTTTTTTTTTTTTTTTTTACAATGCATTTAAAGTAAATGGTGTTTTTAAGAACAACAATGATCATGCTTAACAATTCTTGACGCTCTGATAAAATTTATAGTGCTATTTTGAAAGTAATGTAATAAACTTCATCACATTAATGATGGAGCAACAAAAAGTGGCAAAACCTGTTTAATTTTACCAATAAATATTAGTTTAGTTGGTAACGATAGAAAGATAGCAAACAAGTAATGATATTTAAAATCTAAAAAAACATGATAACTTTGTAAATATGTCCCAATCCATAAGTATAAGCCTCTAGGGTTTTTTTTAATGATATGCAAATATGCATATTTATATATGTAGATGTGGTAAAACTACATATATCTTAGTAGCAACTAGATCAGTGTAAAATAAGACAAATGGTTTCAGACCAGTTGAAAAGTACCATAGAAATATACAAAAAAGAAAAATCTTGCTTTGTAAATACCCTCCTTTAAAGTTTAATTTTATATTAACCACAATTTAATTATTGTCTCCAGCATTCATTTCGTAAGAGTCATAGATATCGCAGGAAAAAAATGAAAATGTCCTCTGTTTAGTATATTTCCTTAGGAAATTATGTTTTCAGTAAATTTTCGTAATGATTTGAAATAATAGTAGCAATAATAATAAATACTGATTAATAATAATATTTATATAATATTATATATATTATAATATAATAATTAATAATAATATTATTACTACTATTACAACAACTACTACTAATAATAATAATAATAATGACAATAATGACATTGTTGATGATGATGATAATAATAATAAAATATTAAATCAGCTTTTCTCAAAACGCCAAAATTGGATCTGACTTTTTTCTTCGAATTACATTTATGATGATGATAATAACAATAACAATAATAAAATATTAAATCAGCTTCTCTCAAAACACCAAAATTGGATAATGACCATTTTCTTCGAAGATAAAAAATAAAGACAATATATATATTTTTTAATGCGTAAAAAATAATTTAAAGAATCTTTACATAAGTGTCCGCATTGATTGCCTTTTACTCTATTCCCATCCATGCGGGAATCCACGATACGACAACAGCGATTAACTCGGCCGGTAGAAATTAAATTTGTTAGCGAATTGCGGCTCATTGCGAAATAAATAGATTGCCTAGAAGAAAATGGTTCCTGCAACAAAAAAAAAAAAGAAAATTTTCTGGTAGTCACTTAATGCTTTTCTTTAAAACAAATTTTTAAATTTATTTCGTTTAATCATCATCCATCATAAACTTTCAAAATTAGCTGAAAGTTTCTTTTTCAAGACGAATGTAGACTGGCGTATAAACTCATGATAACTTTGTTATTAAAAAGAAAACTAAATCATGCTACTTTTTGATTAATTAAGCAGTTAAATTAATGTTTCTTACTATTATGAAATTAGTTTGTTTTTAGAATTTTGTCTCAGACTTCCTATTCGCTGCATTGAAAAAACAAGACAAACTTTAATGTAAATACGAACAAAACAAAATGTACAGGAATTTCAAACTCAATGAACACGAAAATATGTACGAAAATATAGTCAGAAAATATACAATAACCTTTTCTCAGATATCCATGATTCCGAAAAGTGTTGTTCATCTTTAGAACACTCAGAAACCAATATATTTTTGTGATTGAAAATTGTATTTATTAAAACAAAATTTCTTTTCCTGCCATTGATTTTCGGAAAAATTTCTGAATAGATTTTTTTTATTTCGGTAACCAGGTTTCTCAATCCGGACTGAACAGTAATCAATTTAACAGTAATCACATTTTGGCTAAACCACCTTTTCTTGGCTAAACCACCTCACTTTAGTATACATCTTTAGAAAATTATGTTTTCAATAAATTTTTATAATGATTTAAAATAATAGTAGCAATACTAATAAATACTAATATTATTAATAATGATATTACTACTACTACTACTACTAATAATAATAATAATGTCAACAATCACATTGATGATGATGATAATAATAATGAAACATTAAATCAGTTTTTCTCAAAACGCCAAAATTCGATAATGACCTTTTTCTTCGAAGATAACAAATAAAGATAATATTTTTTTAAATGCGTAAAAAATAACTTAAAGAATCTTTACACAAGCTTCCGCATTGATTGCCTTTTACTCTATTCCATCCGAACAACCCATGCGGGAATCCCCGACACGACAACAGCGATTAACTCGGCCGGTAGAAATTAAATTTGCTAGCGAATTGCGGTTTCATTGCGAAATAAATAGATTGTCTAGAAGAAAATGGTTCTTGTAAAAAGAAAGAAATTTTTCTGGTAGACACTTAATGCTTTTCTTTAAAATAAATTTTTAAATTTATTTCGTTTAATCATCATCCATCATAAACTTTCAAAATTAGCTGAAAGTTTCTTTTTCAAGAGGAATGTAGACAAGCGTATAAACTCATGATCATTGTTATTAAAAACAAAACTAAATCGTTCTACTTTTTGATTAATTAAGTAGTTGAATTAATTTTTCTTATTGTAATGAAATTAGTTTGTTTTTAACACTTTCCAACAAAGTTGAAAAGTGTTA
This sequence comes from Maratus speculifer, assembly GCA_964019185.1. NCBI lineage: Eukaryota > Metazoa > Arthropoda > Arachnida > Araneae > Salticidae > Maratus > Maratus speculifer. Next base: position 288,710,620 of record OZ025295.1, read on the forward strand.
TGCGTTCGGTTTGTCTGGCCATCTGTCCACGTTCTAATTCCCATAAATATACTCGGGTTTTTATTCTGCTTTTTGATTAATTATGTACAGGGTGTTTATAAAGTTCCGGACCCATTTTGATGTTTAATAACTCATAAAATAATACGGTTGATTACAATTAATAACATAAATGGTTAGATAGACTCAAAAAGTTTCATGACCCTTCTCAATGTTCTTCCACTTGTTCCTCCTTCGTCACACGGAGAATATCAAGTCGGTAGTCAATTTCACGCCAGGTAGCGGCAAGCATGTAGGCATCCACAGACTATCGACTTGATATTCTCCGTGAGATAAAGGGAGCATACGTGGAAGTTCATTGTCAAGGGTCATGAAACTTTTTCAGTCTATCTAACCATTTATGTTATTAATTTTAATCTATCTTTATTATTTTATGAATTATTAAACATCAAAATGGGTCCGGGATTTTATAAACACCCTGTAGTTGAATTAATTTTTCTTATTGTGATGAGATTAGTTTGTTTTTAGAAATTATTTTTTTTAGTAAATTTTCATAATGATTTTAAGTAATAGTAACAAAAATATTAAATACTAATCTTAATAATAGTAATATTACTACTAATTATACTACTACTAATACTAATGAGAACAAAAATATTGATTATGATGATAGTAATAATAAAACATTGTTTCAGCTTTTCTCAAAACGCCAAAATTGGATAATGATACTTATCTTTGAAGACAAAAAATAAAGATAGTTTTTTATTAAGTGCTTAAAAAATAATTTAAAGAATCTTTACACAAGTGTCCGCATTGATTGCCTTTTACTCAATGCCCATCCAACCAATCCAGCTGGGAATCCACGATACGACAACAGCGATTAACTCGGCCGGTAGAAATGAAATTTGTTAGTGAATTGCGGTTCATTGCGAAATAAATAGATTGCCTAGAAGAAAATGGTTCATGTAAAAAAGAAAGACATTTTTCTGGTAGCCACTTAATGCTTTTCTTCAAAATAAATTTTTAAATTTATTTCGTTTAATCATCATCTATCATAAACTTTCAAAATTAACTGAAAGTTTCTTTTTCAAGACGAATGTAGACAAGCATATAAACTCATGATAATTTTGTTAATGAAAGCAAAACTAAATCGTGCTACTTTTTGTTTAATTAAGTAATTAAATCAATGTTTCTTGCTGTAATGAGATTTATTTGTTTTTAGAATTTTGTAGCAGACGTCCAATTCGCTCCACTTCAAAAACAAGACAAACTTTAATGTAGCCACGAACAAAAACAAAATGTACTCGAAAATATGTTTAAAAATTAAGTAAAAAAATATACAATAACCTTTTATGAGATACTCACGATTCCAAAAAATGCTATTTATCTTAAGAACACCCAGTGACCAGTATATTTTTGAAATTTAAAACTGCATTTATTAAAATAAAATTTCCTTTTCTGCCATTGTTTTTCGGAAAGAGTTCGGAATATATTTTTTATTGCATTAATCAGTTTTCTTAATCCTGTGTATAGATTTTTTGGAAGCTATCCGTTTTCAAGTAAACATCTTCATGTTCAACAAACATGCTTTACAGACAAACATGATAAACAGCTTTAACAAGAAAATTAAAATTTATATTTGTTGTTTTTCGATATAAAAATTCAATTACGCAGATAAAACGTACTTATTTTGCTGCCACTTTTCGGAAACGTTTTTGAATTGTTATTATAATGCATTAATCAGTTTTTTGGAACCGGAATACTGGTTTTTAGATCACTTTTATTGTCAATTAAACATTTTCAGCTGTGTAATGGAATTTGTACCCGCAAGTGAGAAATTTTTTTTTACATTAATGCTATTAATTTTTCCTGTTTGTTTGTATAATAATAATAAAAAAATAATAAAACATTAAATCAGCTTTTCTCAAAACGCCAAAATTGAATAATGACTTTGTGAGGGAGTGACCTTTCCATAAAGGCACTCTAGTGTTTCTGAGATCGTGACGTCAATAAGTTAACATGTGTAAGCGTAAAAGCGACATCTATCCTCTCTTTTACTTTAACTTTCTAGAGTGTGTGTGCTCTTTCGGATTTTACAGTTAGCTCGCGGTTATTAGTAATATGTTAATGTGAAGTATCTCAGTTTGCAGCATATAAAAGCTTGGGTTTGAGTGAATGAGGTGTGTCTCTGGCATTAGCCAGCAGCCAGCGAGTGAGGTTCTCTGCCATTAGATAGCGAAGTGAATTATTGTTCAGCGAAGTGCTAGCGAATAGGAAGTAGCGACGGCCTCCAGTGAAGTGGAAGGGAGTTTGGATAGTTGATTTGAGATTCGGCCGTGGTAAGAAAATTTAGAGTAGTTCCATTTTTGATTATTTGTGAAATAAAGAATCACCCACAGCCACGGGCTGTTTAATTAAGCTTTGTTTAGCAGCTCAGCCAGAAGATAGTGAGAAGTGTTAGGCGGTGCCACGACTGAGCTAGGTCGGAGCCTGTGAGTATGATTTAGCTGTTCATAGTGTTTTCAGTTGTGTAAATTTAAGACTTGCTCCACTTCCCTTCAGCCATTATCATTTTAATAAACTTTGTTATTTTATCCTAAATTACTGAGTATGTCTACATTTAACCTCCACCACGACCAACCAAACGTTACAAATGACGCTCAGCATGCATGTAACGTTACAACTTTTTTCTTCGAAGATAACAAATAAAGACAATATTATTTAAATGCGTAAAAAAGAACTTAAAGAATCTTTACACAAGTGTCCACATTGATTGCCTTTTACTCTCTTCCATCCGAGCAATTTATGCAGGAATCCACGATACGACAACAGCGATTAACTCGCCGGTAGAAATTAAATTTGTTAGCGAATTGCGGTTCATTGCGAAATAAATAGATTGCCTGGAAGAAAATGGTTCCTGTAAAAAGAAAGAAATTTTTCTAATAGTCACTTAATGCTTTTTTTGAAAATAAATTTTTAAATTTATTTTGTTTAATCATCATCCATCAAAAACTTTCAAAATTAGCTGAAAGTTTCTTTTTCGAAACGAATGTAGACAAGCATAGTAAACTCATGATGGCTTTGTTATTAAAAATAAAACTAAATTGTGCTACTTTTTGATTAATTAAGTAGTTAAATTAATGTTTCTTACAGTAATGGGATTAGTTTGTTTTTAGGATTTTATCGCAAACTTCCAATTCGCTGCACTATAAAAACAAGACTAACTTTAATATAGCCACGAACAAAAACAAAATGTACACGAATTTCAAACTAATTAAACACGAAAATATGTTTGAAAATATAGTCAGAAAATGTATTTAATAAGCTCTTCTGAGATATTCACGATTCCAAAAAGTGCTATTTATGTTTAGAACACTCAGAAACCAATAAATTTCTGAGATTGAAAATTGCATTTATTAAAACAAAACAACACTGATTTTCAGAAAGATTTCTAAATAGTTTTTATAGCGCATTAATAACTTTTCTCAACACGAAGGTTTATTTTTTGGAAGCTATTAGTTTCGAAATAAACATCTTCATGTTCAACAAATATATTTTACAGAAAAACGTAAAAAACTAAAAGCTTTAACACGAACATTAAAATTCGTTGTTTTTGGATAAAGAAATTCATTTACGCATATAAAAATATAACTCATTTTGTTTCCACTCTTCGGAAACGTTTCCGAATAGTTTTTATATCCAATAATCAGTTTTTTGAAATCGAAATATCGGTTTTCAGATCATTATTATTATCAGTTAAATATTACCAGCTATGTACAGGAACAGCTACGTTGGTGGAAAAAAATGTTTATATTAATGCTGTTAATTTTTCCTGTTTGTTTGTATAATAATAATAAAAGAATAATAAGACATTAAATCAGCTTTTCTCAAATCGCCAAAAATTTATAATGATCTTTTTCTTCGAAGATAACAAATAAAGACAATATTTTTTAAAATGCGTAAAAAAATAATTTAAAGAATCTTTACACAAGTGTCCGCATTGATTGCCTTTTACTCTATTCCCATCCAAGCAATCCATGCGGGAATCCACGATACGACAACAGCGATTAACTCGGCCAGTAGAAATTAAATTTGTTAGCGAATTGCGGTTCATTGCGAAATAAATGGATTGCCTAGAAGAAAATGGTTGCTGTAAAAAGAAAGAAAATTTTCTGGTAGTTACTTAATGCTTTTCTTCAAAATAAATTTTTAAATTTATTTTGTTTAATCATCATCCATCATAAACTTTCAAAATTAGCTGAAAGTTTCTTTTTTTCAGAACGAATGTAGACAAGCGTATAAACTCATGATAACTTTGTTATTAAAAAGAAAACTAAATCGTGCTACTTTTTGATTAATTAAGTAGTTAAATTAATGTTTCTTACTGTAATGGGATTAGTTTGTTTTTAGGATTTTATCGCAGACTTGCATTTCGCTGCACTATAAAAACAAGACAAACTTTAATATAGCCACGAAGAAAAACAAAATGTGCACGAAAAATATGATTGAAAATATAGTCAAATTTGGTTTGGTTTATTTTATGACGACCGATTATCAACACGCGGGATATAGGCTTGAAGGGGAGGGGTTCCCTCTGTGGAGGGGGGTCTTTCTAAGGGAACCTAATCCGTATTTACAGAAGGAAGTCCAATGTTCGAAGAAAACCACTGAAAACTTCGAATTATTAGGCCGACAGCCGCGACTGGGTTCAAACCCAGCACCTGCCGTCTACCACTTAAGAGCTCAGAACCTCTCGCCACTGGTGGGGCCAAAAATATAGTAAGTAAATATACAATAACCTATTCTGAGATACCCACGATTTCGAAAAGTGTTATTTATCTTTAGAATACCCAGGAACCAATAATTTTTTTGAGATCGAAAATTACATTTATTAAAAGAAAATTTATTTTTCTGCCATTGATTTTCGAATAGATTTCTGAATAGTTTTTATAGTGCATTAATAAGTTTACTCAATCCGGAGTATAGATTTTCCGGAAGCTATCAGTTTTCAAGTAAACATCTTCATGTTCATCAAACGTATTTTACAGACAAACATGATAAACTAAAGTCTTTAACACTAACATTAAAATTACTATTTGTTGTTTTTGGATATATAAATTCAATTACGGAGATGAAACGTCTCCGACTACTTTTTATATTGCATTAATTATATATTTTAGAACCGGAATACTGGTATTAATTATAAATAGAAGTTTTCTTATACGTCCATTACAAACATTTCAAAAATATGCATTAAAATACTTAATTGCTATAAAGGACGTCAGATACTAATAAAAACATTAAAAGATCTTAATATTTTTTACATGTTTCGATTGAATTTACTCAATCATCATCAGAAAAACAAAATACAAATAAACGCAAAGATGGGAAAAAAAAAAAAAAATTCAAATTTTTTTTTTCATCTTTGTGTTTATTTGTATTTTGTTTTTCTGATGATGATTGAGTAAATTCAATCGAAACATGTAAAAAGTATTAAGATCTTTTAATGTTTTTATTAGTATTTGACGTCCTTTATAGCAATTAAATATTTTAATGCATATTTTTGAAACGGAATACTGGTTTTTAAGTTAGTATTATTTTCAGTTAAATATTTTCAGTTGTGTACTGGAATTTGTAGACGCAATTGAAAAAAAAATGTTTATATTAGTGATGTTGATTTTTCATGCTTGTCTGAAAAACATATTTGTTGAACATGAAAGTGTTTTGCATTCTAGTGTAACTGCAAGCGAACCTACCTCTGACATTTCTAGATGCACGATCTGTTACAAATAATGCTTATTTTGATATCCTTCTACCGTTCTTTAAAATTTGTTTAGATAGTTTAAGATCACTCTGTATATTGATACATAATTATTTGCTGTGTAGTAGACTTACACTAAAGTCATTCTTATAGGAAATCGTTCAGTTATAGATTTTTTTTTTTTTTACTAAAAGCATTCAAGGCAATCTATAATGTACCCTTAAGCAGTTTCGCGTAATAAAAACACAAGTTTGATTCAATAAATAGTTATAGATAAATACAATGAAAAAATTATATTAAAACTCAGAAAAATTACAGAACATTTTCAATACAATAACATTTTTGGTACAATCTAGTAATACTTGAAGCACGCATATCCCTGGGGTACGTGAAAATAAAATTGATAATGGCGGAAATCACAAAAATGGTTAATGAAGTCAGCAAAATGTGAGAAATGACAATGTAATTTCTATCGATTTTAAATGGTTTTCATACGAAGATTATTAATGAAAATAAGCATGTTTGCGTTAAATAGCTGAGTGTGGAACGGGGGGAAGGGTGTATGAAAGAGGATTGTTTATAAGTAATTGGGGTACTCAGAAAAGAAAAGCCTAAGAAAAAGATGCATGGATAAAAGTAAAAATATTGAATGTTCTGGTGTAATATTTAAAAGAATTTTTTTATAATTATTCCGGCTTCAGTTCTACACTGTAAAAAAAATGTGTACAGTTACTAAGTTTTTTCTAGTAAATTTGTATTTCAAGAACTTTTCATGTGACAATAACAGAAAAACTTATGTAATCTTCCTCGGTTACATGAAATTTTGCTGTTATCGTTACCTGAAAAGTTCTTGGAATACAAATCTATTAGAAAAATTTTGGTAACTTTACAGATTTTTTTTTACAGTGTATTTTTATTTATATTTGTTTATAGATTTAATAACGAGTTTTTTCTTTTTCTTTTTGCATTTTGTACTGATAGCTTTTATTTTTAGTTTACAGCAATTTTTTGCCAAAATAAGTCAGAAAATAAAATAAAAAAATCTCAAAGGTAATGGGGTTAGAAACAAATTTGGAATTGCCTCCATAAAAAAAGGAAATTGCTCCCTTGTGAGTTGTACGTACCACGTTGAGAAACACTGGTTTAGGATATCTCTTTACGAAGACAATTTGTACAAAAATTAATTTCTTTCGAAAAACTAACTTGTGTTCCACTGTCTTTGAGAATAAGAGAAAACCTATTCTTTTTTTTTTTTTTTTTTTTTTTTTTTTTCAATTCTTAATTTATGAATATAAGATGTTTCTCACGATTATAATAAAAGAAATACACCCTGTTATTCATTTGCAATAGAAATGTACGAAGTGGAGATGCCTTTTTATTTTTCTAGTCGTAGCTTTCACTCAAAGCAGATCCAGATTTTCAAATATCCCATTTTCCGGCAATTTAAACTAGAAAATCTCTCTCTCTCTCTCTCTCTCTCTTTTTTTCTTGGTTGCATTGTATTTTTACCTTTTAAACATTTTCAAAATAGTTGAAAAATATTTCTGACTTCCCTTTATCCGTCTGTCTGCGCTCTAGCTCGCGTAAACATGCTTAGATTACCACGAGCTTACTACAAATTACTGAGGTTTGCAAAAATTCTGTCCTGATTGTAATCAGAGTATTTAGATGTACAGATCATTTACAGGGACACGCGAAAGAACTGCTTTATATTACAGTCAACTGGGAGAAAGAAGTCTTTTTTTTGCAGTGCAATTTAAATACGATTAAAAACTATTACAAACGTATGTATAATGAAATTGATCTATCTTATTGAGACTCAATACAACATTCTTCCAATAAAGTACATAGCATTTATCTTTCATTTAAAGGTTAATACAAAATATATCCGTTATATTATGACACATTCACGCATATACATATGCGTTTTAAAATTTTAGTGATGATGACTATACTATGATACTATGATGTGCACAGGATTTATCGTTCATTACACGAATACGCAAAAGAATACGGTTACAGTAAGCGATACTTACTGGGGCATTTCAGTTTTAATACGCCTATTAAAATTTTAGAATATGATGTGCATAGTACTTTTCTTTAATTACACGAATATGCAAACGAATACGATTACAATAAATGATACTTATTACTGGGGTGTTTCAGTTTTAATACGCCTATTAAAATTTATGTAGTTTTATGCATATTATATATTGTGTATCAAATATATAGATACTATATAGGTTGCACAAAAGAATTTATTCTTGAACATCAACGAATATTGCTGAAGAAGAATTTTCAACTGTGTTTTGCGTTACATTTTTGAGTTAAATTTTAGCATACTATACAGTATATACACAAGTCTGTAGATCATGCTCAGAGCTTCGCAAAAGAAATCGAATACTTTTCTGACTATATACGGTAATTCCTAAAATCTACTTTCTGTTGCGTTATGCGATTTTGAAATTGTTTACATATTCATCATCTTTCGCCTTATCAAACAAGGAAGATTTGTTACAGTATTCTAAATGTGTTGAGAAATATTTCATTATCCATACTTCATTCATGATTTTTAGTTCTTGTTTCAATTGAAATTGCTCCTTTAAAATGAAACAGTATAACTGAAAAATATACCTGATAGCGCCTTCTCGATTATTCGACGATGCTAATTTTCCGGCATACCTCTGGTCCTAATACTACAAATGCCAATTCATTGGTTTTAAACAAGCAGAATGATATCATAGATGACAGAAAAAATTATTTTAGCAAATTGATACTTTAGGGGACTAACAATTTAGGTTCGCAAGTAGAGATCTAAAATTACGAATCCCTCCAAAATATCATTTTAATTATCACTAACTTAAATTCACACAATCACTAATTTAAGGTCTTTAAAAAAGTGAATGAAACACAAATCTTCAAAAAATTTTATTACAAAAGATTTAAGTTAAATAATGATGAAAATTTCTGAATTTCTCGACCACATTGTCTTGAAGACATTTTGCAAACTCAGACGCAAAAAACAATTATTTTATGAGAAAATCAACATAGATGTTGCTATTTATTAATTTGCTTTTAAAGAAAAAAAAACAAGTTAGTTTTTATGAGGAAAAGAATAGAGTTCCGCATATGTGGATCCTGGGAAAGAAGAAGCTAAACGGAAGCCTTCTTTATTTGTACTGCTATTCATTCTTAAGGCTGTTTTTAAATAAACAAGTTGGAAATTGCACGTAAAGGGTAGCAAATGAGGTGCGTTCTTTGATAACGAAGATTTAAAATATTCAGATCTTGCTGATATAGTAGAGCGTACTTTGGATACAGTATAATGGTCGAATTTTTTGTGTTCCTGTAAATATGCAGGGAGAAATTTTTATTATACTTCATTAACGTATATCTTATTCATAAAATGTGAAGTAGGTTAATATAATTAAAACACGCCCCAAACAATGTTTCCCCGTATAACATTATTTAGTGGAATACATTTGTGTAACCCTGTAATTTAATAATAAATATTCTTTGCATCACAGATTATACAAAATGTATTTTAGTACATATTTCATAGATTCATGTCAATTCTGTTATATTCAAATGAGTGTAACACCATTAAAATGCATTTGAAACTTTTTTCCCCATTGACCGTAATGTAACGGAATACTTTTGATTGACCCTGTAATTGATCAATGCATCCGATTTTCATAACATTTGAAATGACTCGACACAATTATGTAATAAATATACGTTTTAAATTTCAAACGATTAAAATGCATTTGAAACGTTTTTCCCCATTGACCGTAATATAACGGAATCCTTTTGATTGTCCCTGTAATTGATCTATCCATCCGATTTCCATAAAATTTGAAATGACTCGACAATATTATGTAATAATTATGTATTTTAAATTTCAAACAATTCGGTTGGGTAGTTTTTGCGCTGTTATATGCGGACGGACAGACAGACAGACAGACAGACAGACGGACGGACTGAGCGACAACAATAGGTGCTACGTATTTACATAATTACGAACGCACCTAAAAAGGGTAACTTTATGACATAAGTCTTGATTTAGTTTTGTTCGGAAATGCATGGAACTATCAGGTGTTGTTATTCAGAGACTATTTAATCACAGTCATTTTCTCATTTTTTGTTTTTCAAACACAATAGATTTTTCAGAAAATGGTATTAAAGTGGGTGTTTAAACCGACTTTCCGCAAAAAACCAGGAAATACTAATCCAACGTGGGAAAATAGCCTTGTCACGTGATTGAAAACTGTTATAATTCAATAGAAAATCTATTGATAAAAAAAATTAAAAATTCAGTTCAATTACAAATTGTTTCCAGAATCAGGCTTTCCGATTTTACATCTTTGCATTAAAAAATGGATTTGTAAATGTGGCAAAACGTTTTGCACTTGTTTAGCGGAGCAGTTGAGAACAGCCTGATCAATGAATTTGAGGTTTTAAGATCTGTGTCATAAAAAACATTTCATTTTCAAGCATTTCAACGTGTGACTAATCTTATGTTTCTTAATTAATTAATTTATTCCAATGAAAAACTGTTAAAAATGCAAATTATCTTAAATTAAGATTTCACGTTTTCTTTTAAAAACTAGCTATTTACTTAATTATGATATTTCTTTGGATCTTCTATTTTTTATTCTTTAATTATCTTTCCGATAACATGCAATTAAAAAATTTTCTTATTTGAAAATCGATGATAATGAGCCTCATTTGGAGTTTATAAAAGTCGTAGTAGACTATCTGACACGTAAATGCTGCAACCCAAATTTGAAAAGTGACACCTACTTAAAGTTTAATGTGAATTAACTTTTAAGATTAAATGAGACGTTTAAGTGCTGACAGCAATTTTAAACCTCCGCGTTCATAATCTGTATATTTTAATAAGAAACATATAGTATTAAGTATATTTTGAATTTCATACATTCATGCTTGAATATTGTTTTGTATTATTAATTTCTAATTTCTAACTTCTTAATTTTCTAAGAAGTCCTCATTTTTTACCCTTTAAAGCTATTATTTGTAAATAATAATAATAATAATAATAATAATAATAATAATAATAATAATAATAATAATATGGTTTTTCTTTCCAGCTGTCTGTCCATTATTATTTTTTATCCATTACTATTTTTTCCTACACCCCTCCTAAATATACAATCGAGTCTCTATATAACGAAATTTACCGTTCCAGTAAAAAATTCGTTATATAGAGAAATTCCATGTATAGAAAATGATGTTAAGAATCGTACTTAATGTGTGAAATTTGAACAAATATTATTTTTGATCTTTTGAATTAAGAATTTGAAATATTTAAAAGTAAATATTAACCAAACATTTTATTTTTTAATTATTTAAGTTGTTTCAAAAAAGAGAACAGACATTTATTTGAAAGCTTAATGAAAATCAAACAAGGAAGACTTGCATTAATTTCAGACGATTATTATCTGTAATTTTTTGTTGTTTTGATTTTAAAATTGTTACGCTCTCAAAAAAAAAAAAAAAAAAAAAAAAAAAAAAAAAAAAAAAAAAAAAAGGCTCAAATTTTAGCAAGAAATGTAAAATTGTAGTTAATATTTTCCTCCATTTGAAGGCCTCTCTTATGTGCCTCTCATTGATTCTTCTCTTACATGTGTATCAATCCAATTGACTCTGTTTTGAGAAGGATGTGGAAAGGCGTGTGGGAGGTGGGATGAATTCGTTGGATTTAAAAAACAAGGAGAGAAGTAATAAAAAAAAAAAAAAAAAAAAAGAACTCAGCACTGACGATAAATCAAAAATAAGTGATGGAAAATTGATTCCATATGATTTCGAAGCTCTTTAAAACTGACTAAATTAAAACCAATTTATGAAAAAATTCGTTATATGGAGATAGATATTTCGCTATATAGAGACTGTTTTTGATGTAATCATGCGAAAAGGGGACCGTTCCTACTAAAAATTCGGTATATAGAAAAATTCGATGTATGGAGTTTCGTTATAGAGAGACTCGACTGTATTTATAAATGTTTAATAATCTGTAAATATGTGGGTCAATTGTCTTTATTACTTCCCCGATTTGAGTTTTCCACGTTTCATATAGTTTATGAGTAAAATGGCTGTGACAGATGGACAGACAGACACAGAAGTGATCTTATAATGGTTCTGTTTTCATTTTATAAACATACGAAACCTTAAAAGTAAAAAAAATAATAGATTTTTTTCGCAAAAGCAGCGATTTAAAGGCAGGGACATACCTTAAAATGATGAAAAAAAAAGTCGGCAAATTGAGATACAGTTTTTGAACAAATTTTATTTTCGTTATTCGATGGTCTAAAAATGGAAAACGTGCAATGTTTAGCTTTAAAAAACAAACAAAACAAAACAAAAACAAGAAACAAGTAGTAAATGAAATTTGCCGACCTCAGCGTTATTCAGAGACATGTTTTTACTTTATAAATATACTTTTATTTATAATGCCACTTAACGAAATAAAAAATTATTATCTTTAAAAAAAATGTTCCTGTTTGCAATTCCTGTGACTATTTTATGCGAACCTCAACACAATTTAATATGCTACTTATGTGAATTTTTATAAGTTTCTATCATAATTGAAAAACTTATGTTTTTTAAAAAATGACATGTTAGATGGGCTTTCTTAGACTTCTTGCATATGACAAACAATAAGTAATTTGGATTTCAATTAGAGTGCATTATAAAAAGAACTTTCCTTATTTGCTGCATTCTCATTTAAGAAAATTGGACACGTTATTTTGGTGAAATGCTGAAGGCGAAGTATGCTCAAAGTTTAATGCGATTAATTATTTATTTTGAAAATATTCAACCATTTTTGCAAAATGTATGGTTTTTTTTTTTTTTTTTTTTTTGCAATTATTTTTTTTTTTATTATTTCAAGGTAATAAAATTAAATTTATTATGAAACATACTTAAAAACTTAAAAAAAACCCCTTCTGTTAAGTTTAATTTGAAAATTCTGAACATCTAAGACAGGCGAATTCGTGTAAAGTTGGTTTCGACTAAGCTAAATTCAGCGTAGTAGTAATCTTTTATATTTACAATGCAGCTCTTACAAAACCATTGTTCAAAATTTGAACTTGTCATTGTGCATTTGTGCTTCGAAATAAGGTCGCAAAAATGCAATGCCGCCTTGGTCCGTACCGAGTTTTTCCAGATAGATTTTTAATTAATTGGCATATTGAGAGATCCACTAAAAGCCAACTAGTCGTGAATCTCATAGTATGTATGTAGTTAATTCTAATTTAATTAATCTTTTTTAGTAATTTGACGTTTATTAATTTTATACTGTTACTGTGCATTTTATTACACAAATATATCGTTAAAAGGTGTTATCCAGGCTTTAAAAACCGATGGTCTATAACAGGGCTGTCCAACCTTTCTGCAAGCAGGGGCGCACCTCAGCTCATGATACTCAATGAAGGGCGCCGTTTTTCATATGATTGAAAACATGCGGCAGTATTACTGCACAACATTAGTATACATACACATCTTAACGATGTTGGAATGAATTTTAAGATAGTATACAAAAAGCACCTATGGTTTTGAAGTTACATATATTAAATTTCAAATTATTCATTTTTCTACATAAGGTCTACCTCAATAATGTTTGTAAGTAAGGTACTAAAAACTTTAAACATACCTATAATAAAAACAATCACAAAAAAAATAAATAAATAAATAAATAAATAAATAAATAAATAAGCATGGAGATCAAATATATTGTAGGCTTCTTCTAGGATGCTAAAATACCTTTTTTCTTATTTTGAAGGCTTGAATTTAGTTTTATAAAAAGAACGAAAATAAAAACAAGCATGATAGTGAGCAATTCATATAGCTGGTTCCAGGGAGATAGTCTGGAGGTGCTTTCATAGATGGAAAAAGTTTTGCGCTATTTTATTAATTTTTCTAACCAAATTGTAAAAAAGACCTAAAATTTCAAAAATCAATAAGAAAAAATTTAGCTTTTTTATCCAACTTATAAAACAGCCAGGCCAGTATGAAAAAAGCTGAAATTTCATGCATATGCACAACACAGCGTCTTCAAAGCGGCGGGTGGGGGAAGTGAAAAAAATTAATTTTCTTAAATGCTAAAAAAATTCTTAAATATTAAAAATATTATTCTTAAACATTAAAAAGAGCTATTTCCAATTATTACCAAATTTAACCGGCTTAATTACACTACATGAATAATAACTAGAAATCGTGAAAGTATGCACCATTAAATTTTCAAAGTATGTTTCTGGTTTTTAATATGTTTTCGCAGTTTTGGAAATATTTGTCATGGCAATAAAAATGATTTTAAGGAAAGATTTCTTTATAATATGAATTTTACTTCTAAAAAGTACAATAGCAGAAAACCTTCAAAAGGGCGCCAAAAAATCTTCAAAGGGCGCCGCGTTGGACAGCCCTGGTCTATAAAGCTGCAATCCACAGTTAAGTGGTTAACTTAAAAATACAAATACATTACGATGTAACACACCTAAATATAATATATATATATTTTTTTTAATGTGTCTTAAGTTTTTGGCATTTTGAAAAAGCATTTTTGCTATAGAACGCTTTTTTATTAAAATAGTCAAGGTATTTCAACTTAGTCTTTTCCGGATAAATGAAAGTTGACGGACATTGACAGAAATATTGGCAAACCAACAAACCAAAATTGGAAAAATATTCGTTCTGCGTTAGGATTTACTTTTCATTCTGTAACATTAAATGCGTTATTCTAGAAATGATAATAAAAAAAAATCTGAAAAAAGAGTTAAAGTTACTTATTTATTTTTTTTAAATCTCAATTTCGCATGTTGTATGTAAATAAAATATAAATGTATCTTTTTCAGCTTTCTTATCTTTTACTGCATAGTAATGCATGCATTGTTATTTAACCCTTTCCCGCGCACTACTCTTTAAAGTTGGAATTTAAAGAAAAAAAAAGTTAGGCAATCTATTTAGGCCTAGAGGAGTACACAGGTATTGTTTTGTAAAGATTCCACTAACCATTTTATTCATACAGCTGTTGCCGAAGTGGTAACCTCTTATAAGTAAAGCATTGATAAGCGCAGTGAGAAGAGCATTGCTGTGAAGCGCGTATTACAGTAAAACATTTTACCTATTATTTAAAAACAGTAGAGTTTGATCTCTGTGGTGCTGCCATCTAGAACTCATAAGAAAGATTTAAAGTAGCCATTAGAGTAGTTTTTGAAATATTCACCGAGATTTTGTGTCTCTAAACAGGAGGAACTTTAGGTGTTGCCGACCCGGTAACACTGTGCATTAAAGGGTTAAGAGAACAAGAGATCTTCAAACTCATTTTTTAAATTTCATTTTAAATTCTATTTAAGGATACAATATGTTTATGAATTTTGGCGTATATTTATCACAAGGAAAAAAAAAAAAAAAAAAGCTGAAAAATAATGAATTTTCTCAAATTTTTACGAAGAACTGTTCAAAATGTCCCATACGCGTCAATTAAAATCCCCAATATTTTTTATCCTAGTTTAGCCTACGTATACTAATAAAACTGCGCATACTTTTTTAAAACTAAGTATAATTGGAAAAATTAAAAGGTTAAGTGCAAAAATATGATACAAAAAGGATGAAAATTTCATAAAACCTCATTTTCCGAAGCGGGAGATCTGGGAAAGAGAAAAATGGTCATACTGAGAAAGTAATTGTTTTTAAATCAAATTCTAATGAATTGAGCGGAAAAATGAAATCACACGGTATCTTAAACATCTCTTCAAAAGTCTTCTCAACAAGTTTCTTGTTCCTACTTTTAAAAATGAGTCTGAAAATGTTTCAGAAAATTTCAAATTGTTTAGGATTGAATCTTTTTTTTTTTTTTTTTTTTTTTTTTCGAGTACTCCCTCAAATATATAAAATTTTATTCACAGTTTTATTTCTATATGTAATCCAAAGTGGTTTTAAAAAAAGGGAGATTTTAATTCATATGGAATTCACATGCGATGTTTTGGAAAGTTCATTATATCTCTTAAAATATTTAAGCAAATTCCTTGTCTTTCTCCTAAATACTAATAATAATAATGATAATTTCTTGTGTGATAAAATATCTCTTTGAATAGTACTTAAAGGGAAATTAAATAAATAAATAAAAATGTGTGATGATCTCTTCTTCCTTAAACCTTTGTTCTGCTAATTAATACGGTTACTTATTGAAAAAGTCGGATTCAAAAATTAAATTATCAATACCACCGTACGACTGAATGAAAAATATAAATATTAAATCCAAGGGAATGTAAGGAGGGGTGTGTCCAGAAACATCACGCCCCTTTTCAGATTTTGATATTTTTACGTTTTTTTATTTTATTTTATTTATTTGTTTATTATTATTATTATTTAATCATTGATAATTTTGAAAAATAAGTATTTTCTCAGATTATTTAACATAATTAAACAGTTAGAGAGCAAACATGATTGGGAGAGACGAGAGCGGGGGAAAAAAGAGTTCAGATTTACCGTGATAAGGCTATAACACAATTCTACTTTCGACTGCATTCTGGACACCTGTCCATGTTTAAATCAAGTTATAAAAATGCCTTTTCATTTGAAATAATACGATAAAACTATGATAAAATTAGATGATTTGATTAAAAGTAAAAACTAAAACTACTTTTTATTTATTTTAAAGATCCAGTAGACTAAATTATAACTTAGAATTCGTTTGTACAAGTAAAATCTATTTTTTAATGCGCTTATAATCTATAATTGCATATACCATGTCCTATAAAATTAATATGAACTTCATTTGACGTTTAAAATAGATTGAAATGCAATCTATGAGATGAAAATTATTTATGACTTTAGGTTTTTATTTCAGTTATTCTATTTTCTCTTTTAAACAAGATCACACTTCTTCCTGTAAATCATTTGTATTAATTTAACCGTCGATCGATAGATGGCGTTATCCAAAATAGCATGAAAAGTTAATGATCATTCTTTCAGAAAAAGAGACAAGCAGTAATAAATGGGATGTAGACGAACGTACGACGGTGTAAAAACAATAAAACAATTTATTTCATTACTAAAAACTATTTTAAATAGAGGTAGAAGTTGCGGTAGCTTTTTTTTTTCTGAAATAAATGCAATGATTCTTCCGTTATAATCATTAATTACTTTTTTTATAAATGCATTGCAAAGTACATTTAAGAAAAGAGAAAGTCGCAGTTCTACAGTTTATAGGAATAATTTTTACTTTATTGCATTATTTAATTTACATTTTTGATATTAGATAAGGTATTTTTGTTTTTAAAAATCTACAGTTTTATAATATGATGTTCATTAAATTTTCATATTCATCAAATCTTAATTTCATTTTTTTATTTGTTGCATTATAAGAAAACAATTCTGGACATTTCTCACCTCAATTAAACAATTAATGTAAACTATTTAGTTGGTCAATTGCTGGAAAAGTGTGGTATTTTGATGCTAGTTTTTTTTTTTTTTTTTAATTTCTTATTTCCTATTTAGATGAAATCAATGTATGAAAAATAAAATATAGTCATTATATATGAAACATCTTTTTCAGACCTCCATCAAAATAGAGTAATTAATATTAATAACACCTTTACTAATATTAATTACTAATACTTAATACAAATTACTAATACTAATTACTAATACTAAGAATAGATTTACTTTTCATTTTATTCTAAATTTCTATTTTTTTTTTGGTACATTTTATTCTAAATCTCTATTTTTTTTTTTTTTTTTTTTTTTTTGTACATTTTATTTAAAATATCAATGCCCATTTTAAAATCGTTCGGTAAAGTCACGAACTTATAAAGTCTGTAAATGATAAAATGCATTTATAATAGTTTGCAAATTAAAAAAAAAAAATATGGTGTTAAGCATATTTTCTAAAAACATTTGTTTTATACATAATTTAAACGGAAATTAATGCTTAACACTAATTAGCATTGAGACTAATGCTTAGAACCTATAGTCGTTGCCTGGTCCCTCCGTTTATTTGCCTGTCCGCACAGCAACGCAAAAAACTATCCAACCAACTGGTTTGAAATTTAACACGTTCGCTGCCGCTTACGTGAAGATGTGATGATAGTTAATGCCGCACTGTAGAAGTGAGTTTTTCCCAGAAGCCCATTTACTTTTTCTAACAAAGAATCAGTGACAGATTTTCCCGCGCCAGTGCGTGACTGGCTATTGGACATCACGCGCTGGCGGGTGAGTGGCTCCTTAACACTAGCGCTATATCACACGCTGGCACGTGATCGGCAGCGAATGTGTTAATATATAGAATCTTTGTAGAATTTTGTCGACTCATTTAAAATTTTATGAAAATCGATTAAAAATTTAAAAGTATATTACTAATAGTTTTCTTCATTCTATTATAATTTTATAGGTACCGGGTGTCCCAAAAATGACTGATGGATTTTAAAATTCAATAATTTGCAAACGGTGACAGCTATTTAAAAAATTTTTTGCAGGAGGGTTATGTATAATGTCAGGAGTTTTTTTTTTTTTACCGTAACTTGTGATTTTAGTTCGAATTTCAAACAATAGGTGGGGCTGACGGTGATTGAAGGCCAGGTCGACGCTTCACTCAGCATTGATCACCTGGCCTTCAATCGCCCTCAGCGCCACCTATTGTTTGAAATTCGTACTAAAATCACAAGTTACGGTAAAAAAACTCCTGACATTATACATAACCCTCCTGCAAAAAATTTTTAACCGTTAACCCTCTCATGCATACGGGCCTCATATGAGGACAGATAATTATAGCATTATTAAGTAAAAAAAAATTCGAGCATTCATTTATGGAGATCTGATTTGTAGAAATATAATAGCTAGCATGCAGCACAATAATAAAATTATTTTAGAATGGATCTTTCATTTATCTTAAAAAAGATTTTTTGTGAATAATGAAAAATAATGAAAAATAATTTATGCATGAGAGGGTTAAAACGCCAATGTTCCCAAATGGGAACATTGCATTAATTGTCATACAAAACATATATTTTCCAATATAATAACGATGTCCTTATTTTTCCTATAAAATATAAGGTTGATTTGAACTTTTGAAAAAAAAATATTTATGTTAAGCTTTTATCACAGGTATTAAGGAATATGTAAATTAATTAATTTGCATAAGAAATAAATTATTTGCTTTTATCGTTTTCTTTATATTACTTACATTTGACCGCCAGGAATCTAAATGTTTTTAGAATTCGAGAAAATACTCAAGAACAATATACAATAGCATATTGCGGAAAATAATTTGTTATATTTGCATAGGTTGTCAATTAATATACACGTTCCAAAATGCGAAAACTGAAATAAAAACAGACCAAAAAAAAAAAAAAAAAACTGCAGAAATATATTTTTTTGGTATTTTCTAAATTTGTACGCATAAATTAAAACATTTGAAGCTGTAACATAGGAAAAACAAAATTATTATTACATTGAAATATTAATTCGACTTCTAAACGGTTAAATAGCTGTCACCGTTTGCAAGTTATTGAATTTTAAAATTCAGTCATTTTTGGGACACCCGGTAATTAATTCAACGATATCCAGTGATATGTAATAGTTCTAGATTGACACTCTCATTATGTCCTATTTAAGATAGAAAATTATTATTTTCATATTACTGAATTTAATGTGTATAACCTTAATAAATTTTGCATTCATGCATATTTTTGCACGAGTGCAACAGCTATTGTACCTACACTGGTGTCCAAAAGTTAAGCATAATTGGTAATTAAATAAGTAATGAAAGAAATATAAATCGAAATGTGGTGAAACTCCAGGTGTGTAAACAAAATAGTACGCGTCATATATTTTCGCGAGGTGTTTTCCCCGAAATCGAACAGGGGACCGTCAACAAATTGAAAAAGAACGAAGATCTTTTGGATAACCCTGTCAAAACTAATGTAGCAAAAGCGTTCAAACTGCACATTATGATTAAGTGGCTTATTGTAATGTACTGTGTTTTTTTTTTATAAGGATAGCATGCATACTCGTAGAAAAATTAAGGTTTTTATAAAAACAGTCCTAAGTTTTTTGCTATAAAAAAATGTTCTTTTCTGAAAATATGACAAACATCATTGTACACAATACCCTGCCATCAGAATTTAAAAATAATGTATGAAAAATGAGTAGGTTTAGTAAATAATTTTTCATTGCTCATGCGTCAACGATGTCAAAATTTCATTTGCATATTGTGTTAGCTAAATGTATAGAGCAACTTCTGTAAAAGTTTCAAAAACATAGCTTGAAAATTCTGAAAATGATCTTCTATAGAATCAACTCAAAATCCGTTATTCCTAAAAGAGCAAAAAAATCAGGGATTTTATCCAAATATTAGTTGTACGTGCAATATTGTGTAGCCACTAAACAATGGAATATGGATACAGCCCCTCATCTTTGTACTTCATTTAGGGAATAAAGGATTTTGATCTCATTCTATCAACGATAATTTTCAGAATTTTTAAGCTATGTTTTTGAGACTTTCACAAACGTTGCTCTATACATTTAACTAACATAATATGCAAATGAAATTTTGATATCGATGACGCATGCGCAATGAAAAATTATTTACTAAACCTACTCATTTTTCATACAATTTTTATTATTTTTAAATTCTGATTACAGGGTATTGTGTACAATGATGCTTGTCATACTTTCAGAAAAGAACATTACTTTATATTAAGAACTCTGCAAATTATAAGCAAAAAAACTTAGGACTGTTTTTATAAAAACCTTAATTTCTCTACGAGTATACATGCTATCCTTATAAAAATAAACATAGTACATTACAATAAGCCACTTAATCATAATGTGCAGCTTGAACGCTTTTGCTACATTAGTTTTGACAGGGTTATCGAAAAGATCGTTGTTCTTTTTCAATTTGTTTACGGTCCCCTATTCGATTTCGGGGAAAACTCTTCCCGAAAATATATGACGCGTACTATTTTGTTTACACACCTGAAGTTTCACCACATTTCGATTTATATTTCTTTCATGACTTACTTAATTACCAATTATGCTCAACTTTTGGACACCAGAGTAGATCCGAATATTTATCGAACTAGTTATAGTACAAAAGCACTTCATTTGCCAGATTTGACGTATAATTTGACGTACGACTTGTTATTAATTGTGTTATTCTATACTTATTTGTTGTGTATTCTTTATTTATTTATTTATTATTCATTTTAGTGTTTTTATATATTATAAATATTAAAACAAGTTGGAAATTGCAAGTCATCCGTAGCAAAAGGGGAGCATTCGTAGTATAACAAAATTTTAAAAATATTCAAATTTTAGTGTAATAGTATACAGAATATCGGATACTGTATGATGGCCGAAGTTTTTTTTGTGTCTCTGTAAATACTATCTGCTTTATACAGGAAGTAACTTATAGTAAACCTCAACAACATATATCAATTCGATGAAATATGAAATACTTTAATAGTATTAAAACACTCCCAAACAGTGTTTTCCCATAAACCATTATGTGGCCCCGTAAATTAGTAACAAATATTCTTTGCTCCGCAGATTGTACAGAATGTATATTTTAGTATATACTTCATAGATGCATATCAATTCTATTATGTTGGAAAGAGTATAATATCATTAAAATGTACTTGAAACTATTTTTTCCCATTGACCACAATGTAACGGAATCATTTCGATTGTCCCTGTATTTAAAGTATGCATTCGATTTCCATAAAATTTTAAATGGGTCAACAAAGTTATACAAAAATTATATATTTTAAATTCAAACGATTCAAACGGGTAGTTTTTGCTATGTTACATGCGGACAGACGGACGGACAGATCGACGACTATATAGGTGCTACGCACTTATATAATTACGAACGCACCTAAAAAATCAGTGCATATGAATTGTGTTATTTCGAATATTTTTGTATTTAAATAATTCTGAAAGAAACATTGGAATATTGGCGGAATAATTAGAAAAAAATACAAATTAATATTGCATAATTATTTATTACACGTTATTCACAGATGGAGTATGAAAAGAAGAAACCTTTACAGGGAAATTCCCTTTTTAAAATGTGAGATCGCTCCTCATCCATCTTTCCGTTCCTGTTATTCATTTGCATTTAAAATTTAAGCAATTCTTTTGGTGGAGATCTTGAGATAAAAAATGCCTTGAATATATACCGTTCCTTTTATTTTCTTGCGAAAAATGCATTGAGCCAAAGATTGCAATAATAAAATGCTCTTTTTAATGATGCATTGTTTTTAAATTCTAAATTGATGGTATTTCGAATTCCTTTCTGTTATAAAAAAATCATTTTTTTTCTCACTGATATAAATATTTGGAAGATATTTATAGGTAGGTTTGATCGGGTTTCTCATGATGAAAACTTCTGCGATGATTCCCATAAACTTTAAAGTACTTTTTTCTCTATTTCCGGGAATTTTGAAAATTCGAGAAAAAATGTTTGAATTTCTATTTATTTTTAATTTTTGCTTATACGTGTAGTTTGTTAATGAACGAAACTCATGTTTGTCGAATTTACATGTTCAATACTAATGTGAATAGTATATTAAGGGAAACGAGATAATATAAGAAAATTCTATTTATTTTAATGATACAAAAGTGAAATGATCTAGATAAATAATTCTATTACTTTTTAATAATTTTTAAAGGTTTGAGATTGAAGAAAGAAATTGTATAACGGATTTAAATATTATTGAGCAATAGTTAATAAATGCAACTTAAAAAAAACTCAATAGAATTCTTAGAATAAAAAATAAAATACTATCAATAGCGGCAATTATATTGTCATTTAAATCGAATTCTTTAAAGATATAATGCTTGCATATTTTCTTTAAATATGTAATTTTTTAAAATAAAAATCATTTTTTCCTAAAAAGATATTACAAACAATTGATATTTTATTAATTTTAAGCAAAAATAATAATAATAAAAATAATTTAAACGTTTTTATTTTCTTTTTTTTTACAACTAATGAATCAATAACATAAGATAAAGAAATATTCTGGGCCAAAGTTTACTCACATAGTTAATTTAAGCCGCACTAAATAATCAGTTATTACATATCTTCATAAGCCCTACATATGTCAAAGTTTCATATACTTTTTAATAATTAGCACGTATAGTGTACATACATTGCAAGAATCTACCGCATATACTCGTGTATAAGTAGAAGAATTTTAGACAAAATTCGGGAGATGAAAATGGAAAGGGGGGGGGGGGAGGAGGGTCGACTTTTACGTAAATAAAAAAAAATCGCAGAAAATAGGTGAATAAGCAAGTCTTTTAAATAATCAGTATCATTAAATTAATGCGAATATGTTATAAAATAGTTCACATTTCTTCGGTTTTACACAATTATACAGTTTTAAAACATTGAATTAAAAAAAAATCTGATTAGAAACGTAGGGAAAAGAAGTTTTACAAATTTAATGAAAAGTTATTATTATTATTATTATTTTAAACCTTGATTACATTTTTTTTTTTCCATTTACTACCAGAAATGTAATCCGGCTTACATACGAAAATTCGTCCCCCCCAAATGTTAATTAAGAATTGAAGGGGGAGGGGTGGTAGACTTATAAACAAGTATATAAAATATTTTTTATTTAATAATTTCGAAGTCCTACAAGAAATACCGAATTTATTTCCGGTTTATTTAATGACGCATTGAAAAAAAATGCAAATATTTTTCAATATACGAAAATATCATACAACAATGATGTAAATTATTTAGCAACCTCTTCCAAGCTACCAACTGTTTCGAAAAGTGCTTTCAAAATCTCAAAAAATAATATATTTTAGGGATTTAAATAAGCATCTGTAAAAATAATGTTTATTTTGATACCAGAGATTTTTGGAAACGTTTTCGAATAGTTTTTATATGGTTATTAATAAGTTTTCTGAAACCGGAATAACAGTTTTGAGGATGTTATTAATTGTCAATTAAATATTTTAAACTGTTTAATTGAATTTATACCTGCAAGAGAAAGGACAGATCCAGTCATCCATTTAGAGGCGGTATGGATCCCTTTTTTTTAGTTCAAAGAGGGGGTGGTCATATCTATTAAAAAGCAATTTTTACATTGAAGGCTGTTCTCACATCCAAAATGGCTATTTTTCTGTTATTTTTAGGGATTAGTTTTCCTTTTGGAAATACAAAAACAAACAAACGAGCAAAAATTGCACTAATATTTATGAAAATATAAAATTTACGAATTTTAGTCAGATATCAAGAAGTTCAGGAATTTCCCATTTTGTTAATTTTAAATAAACATTCAAGAAATTGATCATTTTAAACTAATTTTTAAGACAACATTCTCAAAAATGCTATCATGAGGGAGTAATTGACTATCTCCCCCTGAAATTCAGTTTTAAACCCACACATTTTACGGAGATTTCCCGAGAGATTCCTTGTCTTTATCGAAAAATGGAAAATGCAATTCAATCACATTTGTTCTGAATAAATGCACTTGCATTATGCCTTGCATCTAAAATTAAAATTAAAAATGAGGTCAAGAAATTACCTACTTTTACCTTGTCAGAAATTACCTACTTTTTATTTAAGTAGGTAACAGTCAGAGAGATTTTTATTATTGAGTAAGGGATAGTTAATTTGAAATAATTAACTATATATTTCATTTCTAAAATGCTTTTTTCAGATTCTTTATGCTTCTAGATTCTTTTTTCGTATAGAAGGGGGGGGGGGATGTCATGACCTCCATGACTTCCACTGAATCCGCCACTGTGCAAGAGTAACAAAATAATAATATTATTATCTTTAAATATATTTTTTTCGTCATCATCTTGTAAAGCATATTTTGCCTATTTTCATACTTCCGACTATTTTTGTAATACTGTATATTTTGTTTATAAAATGTTTTATGTACAGTAAGTCCTGAAGATTCGGGAGGGTTAGTTTCGCAAAAATCTTAGTGAATGACAAAATCGTGAATGTTGAGGCTATCTTCTCATGAACGAAAGGGAGTTAACTTTTGTGATTATAATATATTGAAAAAAAAAAGCATTTGAAATTCAAGAATATATTTATTGAGAATTAAAAAGTACATGCTGTAAATAAATTTTGAATAAATATAAACATATTGAGGAAAGTTTAGTTTGAGAGTTAAAAATTTTTTTGATACACAATTGTTTGGCAGAACAGATCTTTTGTTTATGAATCTCCAGGTAAGTAAATGTTGCGGTCTCGAATTGTCTTTTAAATTCAAGACTCCTCACCAATGAAGGTTCGCACTCTGTTGCTTATTCAACAAGTCGTTCTTGAAGCTTTAGAATTTCCAATTCAATTTTTGGAGAAAATTGTTTTACTTGCAATAAAATTTTTGAAGTTTAGAAAATTTAGGATATTTTTAATTTTAGCATCAAGTCATGATTAGGTTTTCTCGGAATTACCCATCTATATTTTGCTTTAATGCAAGGGGCTAAAATTCTCGAAACTTAAGCTGCACTGTTCAATGCAGCTGTACAATGTCAAATAGCTTACCGAATTGGTAAAACAAAGTGAGTTTATTTTGTAAAAAAATATTCTTGACAAAGCAAAATTTGCAAATAAACAGTTAAGTATTAGTGAAAATTGAAATGATCTTCGCATTTTTTTTTCTCGCGAATAATCAAAATTCCCGAATCTTAAGGGATTACTGTATATGATTTCATGTATGGGGTTTGTGTAAACAGCAGTTGAAAGAAAACTAAAAAAAAGAAAAAAAGAAAGAAAAGAAAGGAAAGGAAAGGAAAAGAAATAGAAAAAAAATCAATTCTTAAGAGGATACATCACAATTTATTTCACGAAAATCTGATAAAAAATGGACTTTTTTTACGCCTTATAACATTTATATTTTAAACCTCAATTTCAGTGATTTTGATCATCATAATACTTCGAGATTCTTTTTAAAAGATAATGGCATTTGCTAATAAATGATAGTTAACAAACCATTAAGAAGGGTTTCTGATAAAATTATGGATCATGAAAATCAATTAGAGTTTTGAGAAGAACATATGGTGTGAAAATAGATTGACCTTTTCTGACTTTATAGGAAAAGAAATCGAAAAAAGAGTTGTTCAAAGAAATTTACTTTTATGGGTACAAAAAAGCACCTGATTAAGTATTAAGTAAAAGAAACTTAATCACTCATCGGATAAAAGCAGGACATCTGTTAATAACTGGAATTATGAGAATTTGACTTAAAAAGAAGTTTTATGTAGTGAGATGTAAGAAAAATTTAAATTTAAGTTTATAGGTAATTCGTCCTGTTTCGTCATATCTTGCAAACCGCAATTTGCTTATTTTCATATCAATAAATATTTTTATATATTTATAATCTATATTTTTTTTGCAAAAAGTTTTGTAATATATGATTCCATTTGGATATACAGTCGACTCTCGTTAATTCGAAATCGGATAATTCGAATCTTCGCTTAATTCGAACTAAACATGAAGTCCCGAAATTTTCAATGGCAGAATAACGTTAAACTTTTTCATTAATACGAACTCATTTTCTCTTGACATCGTTTAATTCGAACTAACGAGAATTCCGATTTTTCATTTTTCCTTTCTTTTACAAGGATTTCAGATCATTTGAATAACTTTCTTTCTTTGATTTTTGTGAAAACTGTTCCGAACAAGTGTATATATAATCCCATGCATTTGATATCCACTTTCTTAGTGCCCCGTCTGTCCATCAGTGCCGCTTCAAATTTTTCATCCATTATGCTTGTTTCTAATCTTTTAATTAATTTATGTATTTACACATTGTAATTTAATATTAAGTCACATTCTGATGATAATAGAGATAATAAACTTAAAAAACACTATATCATTAATTCCTTTGTAATAGTATCATATTAGGCATGTTCTTATTTCACACTTTCCATAATTCGAACTTCGGATAATTCGAACATTTCTTGTGGTCCCGACGAGTTCGAATTAACGAGAGCCGACTGTATATGATTCCGTCTCCATTATGAAGTTTGTATAGAGAGGAATTAGAAACAAGTCGGAAATTGCAAGTCTAACTTAGCAAATGTGGTGCGTTCGTATTGTAACAAAGTTTTAGAAATATTCTGAAATTGGTGTTATAGTATATTACTTCGGATCAGAATATTAGTCGAAATATTTTGTGTGTCCCGGTAAATATTATCTGCTTTCGATTATGCAGGGGGTGACTTGTATTAGACCTCAACTAGATATATTAATTTCATAAAGTGTGAAATAATTTAATGTAATTAAAACATGCCCTAAATAATAATTTTAACGATGCCATTATGTAATGGAATACTTTTGTGAAGCCCTGTAAATTAAAAACAAATACTCTTTGCACCACACATAGTACAGAGTGTATATTTTAGTTAGTACATACTTCATAGATGCATATCAATTCTATTATGTTCGACAAGAGTGTAACATCATTAAAAAGCACTTGAAACTATTTTTTCCCATTGGCCGTAATATAACGGAATACTTTTTATTGCCCCTATCATTAAACTATATATCCGATTTTCAAAAAACTTGAAATGACTCGACAAAATAATTCAACGATTTTATACTTTAAATTTCAAATGATTCGGTTGGGTAGTTCTTACTCTGTCATATGCAGACGGACAGACAGACGCGCAATGGACCGAAACGACGATTTAAGGTGGATCGTATTTATATAATTACGAACGCATCTAAAAGCAAATCATTCCTTAAGAATACACATCACTATTTTTTTCCTATAAAAAATTTGTCCTACTTTCGTCAAAAGGGAGGACATCTGTTAATAACTGGAATTATGAGAATTTGAGTTTAAAATAAGTTTTACGTATAAAAATAAATTTCAGTTTATAAGCGATTCCTTCTGTTTACTATTTTTATTTCGGCTAATAAATTGGGTTAAGATATCTGCCTATGTTTGAAGGGCTTTATGTTTAAAAAATAAACACAATATTGAATATATACACATATTTTTAATTCAATTGTAATGCAGAGTGATAACTGGTAAGCGGTAACATAGACAATCACCTCATCGAGTTCACGGCTGAAATTCCAGAAATAGTTAAAACTACCATTCGCTTATTAAAACGCAATCGGTCTTACATTATTATTCTAATGTTATATAATCGGTCTTAAAGTCATATCTTGGTGGAAAACACCTACGAATTCGGTTTTAGCGGTTGATTCATAGGTTTACCATTATGTTTCTCCTCTCCCAATCCTCCACACTTTCATACTTTTGGATGCAGGAAAGCACAATGGTAAACGTAAGACTAAATCGCATATATCGGGATCTTAGGTGTTTACCACCAATATGTGATTTGGAAGACCGACTGAATTTTAATATGCTAATCGAGATTTAACTAATCGTAGATTTTCATCCATGAACTCGATAAGGTGATTGCCTGCACTGCCGCCTCCTGGTCTATCAAAATACAGACTAATTCAATTGCAAATAGTTCAAGAGCCGACCGCACAAAACCCTAAGTCATCAAGCACAAGAAAAAATCCTTTATATTATAAAATAGTAGCCATAGGGAAATCTAATGATCCATGTCTGCCGGAAGCAGTGTTCTCGCTGGCATTTGACCAACGTTAGTAATTTGGCTAATTAAAAATCAAAGACATTCGCCAAATGAAAAAAGTATTTACAAAATAGGTTCGCCGTGTAGCCAAAAAAATCTTTAACCCTTTAATGTATTCCTCTTTTTTCAATATGTTCTAAAATAATGTAAGTTTTTATAATTGCGACAATGATTGGTTTTAATCTAATTTGTACTATCTGCTACACATATACTAAAATATGTATATGTTACAGGCCAAACCCGATTTTAGGCCAAACTAGATTGGCCTAGGCCGAACCGGTCTATCCTAACGCCCATCGGATAAATTAGTTTTTCCTAGGCCAAACTGATCTATCCTAACGCCCATCGGATAAACTAGTTTTTCCTAGGCCAAACCGGTTTATCCTCACGCCCATCGGATAAACTAGTTTTTCCTAGGCCAAACTAGTCTATCCCAGGGTCTATAGGACAAACTAGATTTTCCTAGGTCAAACTAGTTTGGCCTAACTCTTATAGGATAAACTAGTTTAGACTGCTGTTTATTGGTCTGAACTAGTTTAGCCTAGGCCAATTCAATTTGGCGCGATTTTATTGAATTCAATGACCGCCTCAACACGAATATTCTTGTTTGTCCTAAGCTGATTTAGTTTATCTTAGGCCAATGTAGTTTTACGTGTTTTTAGCTCACGGGAGTCAAAGCCAGAGAAAAAATGGGCTCACAGGTTCTGTATGTATGTATGTACATATGTGCGTAACGCGATTACTCTTGATAGAAATAATGTAATTTGACCTGTTTTTATCTCATCAGGCTACCAAAGCCTGAGAACTAATGTGCCCATAGGTTCTGTATCTATGTATGTACGTAAGTAACGCAATAATTCATGATAGAAATACTCGATTTGCATCAAATATTCAATATATGTTTATTCTTATGAGGAGCTTTTCTGATTAATTTTGGGAGGTCATTGGAGAAGAATAAGGGGGGGGGGTGGACGAGAGGCTGATTCGCCCCTTCCCTTCATTCAAATAAATGGGTTTCCATGCATTATTAGCATATTTTATTCAAATTTTAGATATAGGAGCATTCTCTTGAGGCGCCTCCATGATTAGTTGTGGGTGTTCACTGTTTAAGTATAAAGGGAGGGGGAATAGGGGTAACGCCCCATAATTTATGTAAATGCTTTTTTCACGCAGAATTTACTGATTTGCTTTAAATTTTAAAAATAAATTCATTCTGGTAAAGCGCTTCTCTAATTAGTTTTGATGGTTAATTGAATAAGAAGAACGGGAAGAACGGGGGATCCCGTCTAATTTTTGCAAATGGGTTTTTCGTGCAGAATTCATCGATTTGCTGCAAATCTTGCATTTGTTTATTCTGATGAAGTTCTTCACTGATTAATTTTGGTGGTTCTTCGGTTAAATATAAGGGGGAACTTACAATTTATTTCCTACCTTAAATTAGATAAATTGGTTATAATACAGAATTATCCAATATGCTTAAAATTTTGGACATGAATTCATTTGATCAGTCGCTTCTTCAAGTAATTTGGGTTTTTTTCTTTTAGTTAAGTATAATGGGGTAGTGGACGTTTTATCGCCTTCGTTAAATTAGATAAATGCTTTTTTATGCAGATTTATCCGATTTGTCGTAAATTTTGAATATAGTTTTTTCTTGATAAGGCGAATCCCTGAATTGTTTTGAGGGTTTAATGATTAAGTATAAAGGGAGGATTGGGGGATTACCCTTCTTAAATTAGATGAGTGATTTGCGTCAAATTTTGGATAATTGTTTAATTTTATAAAGCGTATATGTGATTAGTTTTGGGATTTCAATTGTTAAGTATAATTGGAGGAAATGGGAAATGGGAAACTAATTCATTTTCGGAAATGCATAAGATTATCAGGCATTCTCACTCAGAAAATCGAATGGCGTTAACCATTTCTTCATAAAAGCGATGTACCTTTGAGAAAATAATATTAAAG
The DNA here is from genome assembly GCA_964019185.1 of Maratus speculifer. Lineage (NCBI taxonomy): Eukaryota > Metazoa > Arthropoda > Arachnida > Araneae > Salticidae > Maratus > Maratus speculifer. The sequence continues at coordinate 288,740,957 of OZ025295.1, forward strand.
CTACGTTTTGAATTGAATTTCCGCTTACGACTTAACGGAAAAGAAAAACTTGACGCCGTGACAAGAATTGCTTATATGTCGACAGGTAATTAATATCTCAAAAATGGAAAACGCTGTTCGATTCCAAATTATGTTCAACTCCGATCTGGCTCGAATATGCAATAATAATAATAATAATAATAATAATAATAATAATAATAATGATAATAATAAATGCAAGTCTGATCTCAGTTGGCATGAGTCAACAGAAAAAAAATAAAATAAGCAAACACCATGTCCAATGCATCATGTCTCTACGGTGGACATGTTAAATTTCTGTATTTATGTTATAAGCAATGACTCTTTACACACATTTATACTTATTCTTGTTAAAGACATGCTTTTTACCGGCCAAAACCGATTTCGAGCCAAATTAAATTAGCCTAGGCCAAACTATTTTATCCTAACGCCAATTGTATAAACTAATTTTCCCTACGCCAAACTTGTTTATCTAAATATCCTTAGAATAAACTAATTTTTCCTAGGCAAGAGGGTAATCCTTCATTTTTCCCTTCACACTTAACCATTAAACCCCTAAAACTATTCAGGATATCGCCTTATCAGGAAGAACCTATATCCTAAATTTTAAGCAAATTCGTCAATTCTGCGTCAAAAACCATTTATCTAAATTATGTTGTCTCACCTACATTGCCCTTTCTTTTAGAACAATAAACATATACAACTAATCACGGAGGCGCCTTGTCACAATGATCCTACATCTAAAATTTTAAATAAAAACTGATAGTTCGGCATGATAAATCCATTTCTCTAAATTAACGGCGGAGGATTATCCTCCCGTTCATCCCCCTTTACTCTTATCTAATGAATTCTCAAAATTAACCAGAAAAGTATCTTATCAGAATGAACCTACATTCAAAATTTGAAGCAAATCGGATATCTCTATCAAGGGTTACGGCGTTACGTATATATGTACGCACGTACATACATACGTACATGCATATACAGAACCTGTGAACCCATTATTTCTCTGGCTTTCACGCCCGTGAGTTAAAAACACGTAGAATTGAATTGGTCTAGGATAAACTAGATCGGCCTAGGATAAACTAGTTCAGACCAATAAACAGCAATCTAAACTAGTTTGTCCTATAAGAGTTAGGCCAAACTAGTTTGGCCTAGGAAAATCTAGTTTGTTCTACGGGCCTTAGGATAGACTAGTTTGGCCTAGGAAAAACTAGTTTATCCGATGGGCGTTAGGATAAACCGGTTTGGCCTAGGAAAAACTAGTTTATCCGATGGGCGTTAGGATAGACCGGTTTGGCCTAGGCCAATCTAGTTTGGCCTAAAATCGGGTTTGGCCTGTAACATATACACGAAAATCTGTATATATGCATATGTATGAAGAACGAAAAAGAAAAGAAAGAAAGAGCAAAAATTGAGCACTAGCATTTTGGCGAATCTAATCACTTGTTTATTCGCCAAATGAAGAATTTAGTCGTAATTTGGCGCAAAGGCGAGCGACAGCGAGAACACTGGCCGGAAGTGAAGAGGTGCATAAGCCAAAAGTGAATACCACTGCTGGTTGACTCGTAGACTTAGCATTATGTTCTCCTGCACCCAGTTTTCTGTGTTTTCATGCTTTTGATTGTACGGAAAACACAATGCTAAGTCTACGAGTCAACCACTAGTGGTATTAATTTTTGGCTTATGCACCACTTCACTTGCGGCAGACATGGATCATTAGATTTCCCTATGACTACTCTTCCATAATATAAAGGATTTTTTTTATTGTGCTCGATGACTTAGGATTATGTGCAGTCGGCTCTTGGACTAAAATGATATAAAAAGGGTCTACCAATTAATGTTATGGATACCTTAAATTTTTCTGGCAATTTGTCATATCTCCGGGTGAATATATTCAAAATATCTACACAAAATCCGTTTTTTATATACACGTTTTCCGAATAAATTTATTCACTCCCGATAAAGATAATCAGATGAACTGAAAAAAAAAATCTGGATTGTATAGAATAAAAAAAGTTGATATATTTTCAATAACTGCCAAAAGTTCACATTCATGATCTATACAAAATTGCTACTTTCCTAGTTCTCAGTTCATTTCTTGAATCTTGATCTTCGACAGTTTATAACTTCTCACCACATCTATTCTGAGCCACATGAAAAGTTCAAAATTCCTTTGTCATTGATTTTCTGTTCTCTTCATTTTCATTGTGACTTCCTTCTTTTAGTACTTCATAGAGGAGAAAAAAATGAAAAAGATATCAAGGTTTTTTATTTATGATGAAAAGTAATTTGAGGTAAATAAGTCTTTGAGATTTTCTCAAATTTTTAAGAAAATTTCAATATAACAAAAATAGCAATAGATGCTTATCATTTTCTGCCCATTTTCTCAATTTAACGTATTTGCATTTCAAAAGGAAAAAAGAAGTGCGAGAAAAGAAACCTTAAATTATTGGGAGTTTTTTTTTTTTAAATAAATAAATATATTTTTTAATAATCAGCAAGTTTATTTTGTATAAAAAATTGTTATTAGGTTATAATTTTCAATGTTCATATGGAAATGAACTTAAACTAAATTCTTGTTCAAGTACCATAGACATCTCTTAAATGTGAGCATTATAGATAAGTTTGTTTCAATTTATAGCGTCACAAACAGTGTTGAATTTAGACATTTTTCTCCGATTTCTGCAGCTCCGGAGGAGCAGGGGTGCACAGTAGAGTGCTGGAGGAGGTGAAGGTATACATTTCTAGACCATTAATAATGAAATTTCAAATCTCCCCTTTGGAGAAATTTGTGCTCCAAGAGGGAATGTTCCCACAGGACTTCTCCCTAAATTCAGCAGTAATCAAAGACATTTTTAGTCTCTGTTTCTCGATATATAAAATTATGTTTAAATCCTGCGTTTAAGAACTGTCGAGTTCCAGTCAACTGCTACCAATAAATTAGTTGCAATATAATAGTTTACAACAAGGGCTACAGGATATAACATATTAAAAAAATAATTTATCTAATTTATTTTTACTGTCAAAATTTATCTACTAGTGGTGGTGTTAGATTTTCTAAGTCATAGAAAAAATAATTAATTCAACATCTTAGGAATGTCATGGAAATGCAGTATGCACATTCAGAACAACACACAATTCGAATCATGCCAAAACTGATTTCTGGTTCTGAGGTTTCTAATGTACATATAGAGGAAATCCCCGTTTATTACTAGTAATTAAAAATAACATACAATAAGAAATAGCAGCAATTTTCACTTATTTGCTCATTCATGCTATGACATGTATATAGCGTGAATTTTCTGAGTACTGGAATGAAGGTGATGGACTTATTAAGTACTTGCAGGTATAAATTACGCTAAAAAATATTTCAAAGTTATAAATTCTCAGTATTTTCTTTTCAGAATTGTTCTCTATTGTCGAGATTTTGAACTGATTATAGATATTTTTTTCATACCGCATGACATTATATATTACAAGTAATCTTCAAATCGCAAGTATCTACGGTTATTAGATCTTTTTTTTCTTTTAATCATATTAAGCATGCATGTAATTCATAAGTTTATAGTATGCATGTATGGATATAAACACATACATGCATAGCATATACAGGGTGTTTCACAAAGGACCCCTAACTTTAAAAATCTATAACTCGGAAACGGTGATAGATAGAAACATGAAACCAGTGGTGTGTTTATTTAAAAAATCGTAAGAATTTTATACATAAATCAGAAATTTTAGTTTAAAATAGCGCTCATAGATGGCGCTGAGAGCGTTAAGACCTTCTAAAGAGACACTGTCAAAAATTTGAAACTTTTGCTTTATCGTCATTCCATCGCTTTTATAGAATATCTCTATTTTGACCAATGAGAATCCTCCATAATACATTGAAGTAATCGTTTTCTATATAAGTGGTGGAGTGACGATGCAGCAAAAGTTTCAAATTTTTAACGGTGTCTTAAAGCTCTCGGCGCCATCTATGGGCGCTATTTTTAACTAAACTTTCTCATTTATGTATAAGATTCTTACGATTTTTTTAATAAACACATCACTGGTTTCATGTTTGTATCTATCACCGTTTCCGAGTTATAGATTTTTAAAGTTAGGGGTCCTTTGTGAAACACCCTGTGTTTAGAAGCACATAGACTGAGTTTCTAAATTATAACATTTAGAATTTAATTTAAAGCTTTAACATTTCTATTGAATTAATACATTAGAATATAAAACAGTGTCTTGTGCAAATTGTATAAATTTTGCAACGGTAAATTATCATGAAGAAAAGCTGCAGAAAATTTACATGCAAGCAATGTATGAAAAATTGGTATTGCAAAATCATAGGCTAATCAAAATGAATATAAGTAGTTAAAATTATTTTTATTAGGTAGTTTTTTTTTTTTTTATCCTTTCTGTCGAATCCCTGGATAAATTCATTTTGGAATTGAATTAATGAGTTTCTGCAAGTGATGCAAGCCGATAATACGCCAGGGAAATAAAATTGATTATTTTTGTTCACTTGTGGAGTTATGTTGTTTTTTAATAGTATAAGTAGTTGTTGACAGTGTTTCTGTAAGTTTTCTATGCAGTTTTAATCAAGGTATAAAACAGGCCTTTCAATCATGTATGCAACTTTAGAAAACAACAGCAACAACCAGGGCCTGTTTAACAAATAGGCCTGTGGAGCCCATGCTTACCTATTGAAACACAAAAGGGGCCCCCAAATACTTTTCAAAGCTAGTTTTTAGAAGAAAAAAGATTCAATCAAAGTAAAAAAAAAAAATCTTATAAAACTGTTTTTTCCCTTATTATATTGTAATAGCAAATCGTAAAACATATTTTGAAATTCAAATATTTTCAACTGTAGTTCTACAATGGTAAGTGACAAAATTAATTGGTTATGTATAATTAGGTATATAATAAAATTGTCTTTCATATGGATATAGGTAGTTAGTGTTAATTTAATATTAATAGTGTTACAGTTACTCGAACACAGTTACTTTCATTATAAAATTTCAAATTATTTTAGTATACAAAAAAATGGCTTAAAAAAAAAAGGTTGAGTAATAGGGGGCCCCCTGTGTGACATCGGGCTTCTCTTACTTCTTAGTCCTAAGCGGGCCCTGACAACAACAACTCGAACAGTGAATCGAGCTATACCTTGCTAAAATATAAAGAGTGGAATAATTGTTATTGAGTAACTGGGGACAAGTATCAATTGAGTATCTTTTGGTAATCACAAGAACTAATTTGCATATGTATTTAAAAATATAATATACAGTCGACTCTCGTTAATTCGAAATTGGATAATTTGAATCTTCGCTTAATTCGAACTAAACATGAGGTCCCGAAATTTTCAATGGCAGAATAACATTAAAAATTTTCATTAATTCGAACTCATTTTCTCTTGACTTCGTTTAATTCAAACTAACGAGAATTCCGATTTTTCGTTTTTCTTTTCTTTTTCACGGATTTCAGATCATTTGAATAACTTCCTTTCTCTGATTTTTGTAAAAATTGTTCCGAATGAGTATACATATAATCCAATGCATTTGATATCCACTTACTTAGTGTCCCATTTGTCCATCAGTGACGCTTTAATTTTTTTTCGTTGTGTTTGTTTCTAATATTTTAATTAGTTTATGTATTTATACACTCTAATTTAATATTGAGTTATATTCTGATGATAACAGACAAAATGAATTTAAAAAACACTGTAACATTAATTCCTTTGTAATATACCATATTAAGCATGTTTTCATTTCATATTTTTTATAATTCGAAAGTTTTCGAAACCCAACGAATTCGAATTAATGAAAGCCTACTGTATATGTTTTTTTTCATGTCATCCAAAGACTGTGAAAACCTACTTTTATGGAGCAATCTGCTTTTTTAAATTTAATGAAAAAGCTGTTCTTATAGAGTTATATAAAAAAATCATAAACAAGCTGCAGCATTTAAATTAATTTTTTCTCGCCAATAAATATTACTCTTTTGAGTTTTTCTTTTCTCCAAGGCGTTATTTATCGGGAAATATCATATCTTTTCAGTGCATTTTCATTTAATTTTGTAATTACTCTTTTTGTATTGTAAAAAATTGAGTATCTTCATATTCATAAACAATACAGATTTCGAGACTGGAATGTATTTTCACTTTGTTAAAGAAATAAAAGAAGTTTTGTCAGAATTAATCTCTTTAACATCTTTCTCATTTGATAAACAAAATAATTTTTTGCAGCCATCTAGGCGATTTATTAACCCCCCCCCCCCAAAAAAAAAACCCCGATTTATTAAAACTTAATACTATGTTCCTAGTATATTAATCATAATAGATAAAATCTGTGCGTAAATTTCCCCCTAATAAGTTGAAATTTGAGAACCGTTACATCAGCAATTTGAAAATTTTCAACTGAGTGATAAAAAAATTCCGAAATTGCCCTTTAAAGTATAAAAGTAAAAAAAATCTGTTTACAATAAAAAAAAAAAAAAAAAAAAAAAAAAAAAAAAAGGCCTTTTTTTTATTTTGTAAAAGAATTTTTCTTTCTTGCTCTCAAAATTTTAGATAAGAAAATTGTTCAGAATTTTGCCTTTTTTTTTTTAACATGCTTAAATAGATATATTTATTTAGCAATAAAAATTTGAAAGTTTATTTAGTCTCCTGTTATTATATAAAATTGAAAAAATTCCATTTATAATTTAAAAAGGTAACAATAATTAGACTGCAAAAATGTGAATTTTCGCGAAAATGTAAAATTTTAACATCGTTGAAAATATTATTTTATAAAAGAAGAATAGCTGAAAAATAATTAAATTCGCACCGATATTTTCCGATTTAAATTACTGTTAAAAATGTTGTAAATGATAATGTTTAATTAAACTAGTAAGTAAAGCAATAAAACATGAATACATTTTTAACACAATATGAATAAAAATGAATAATACATTTTGTGTTTCTGAATAGATAAACTTTACATTAACTTTTAAGTAATTTACTGCTTATCGTTTTGTAACCGCTGTTGTTGCAATAATTGGCATCCGGCAATGAAATTCTAAATCGCAAAGGAATCGTTGAAACATTGTTTTCACATTAACAAGGATGCGATAGTTGTTATAGATTCTGCCTAATTTACTTTTAAGTACGTATCTATAATCCGTTCAGAATACATTTAAACAGTAAAATAGTTGTCTGTACAGTTTAATTAATTTTCCAATTAATTTTCAGTAGTGAAATTACGCTTGAAATTATTTAATATATAATACGTGATTTATCACTTGATAACTAAGCGCTGTACCAACATGGTGAAAAATGCGCAAACAGGGAATTGAACCCGGAACCTTTAAAATAGCGCTCCAAGTACTCTACCATTTAAGTTACGAGGACAATGCCCAACTTTCGCCCCCCCCTTTTTTTTCTTTTAATGACAGAGCTGGGCATTGTCCTCGTGGCTTTAATGGCACTTGGAGCGCTATTCCAAGTGTTCCGGGTTCAATCCCCGGTTTTGGCATTTTTCACCCTGTTGGTATAACGCTTAGTTAGCAATGTGATACATCACTTATTAAATATTCAATCGTTGTTTGCGTTTATCTATGAACTACTGATCATTATTAATGAATAATTATTGTTTGCAGTGCAAAACTTACAATATGATTGAAAATATTTGTGTCGTCATTTTGAAAGCAATTCTCAATTCTCCTTATTAGTTTGTTAGGTAATAATGTATTATCCCTGCCAAGTTAAATTCACTGCGCCAAAAATGGTGCCGTAAATATTAATTACTATAACCCTAATTTACTTATATATGTTTTATTTTTTCATTGCAACTGTATAGATAATATAGTAATTTATATTAATATTACAATTTTTACCGTGCATTAATCAATTTTCCGAACCCGGAATAGAGTTTTTTTGGATGCTATCAATTGTCATTAAGTATTCTAATGTTGATAGTAAGTAAAGATTAGTGAGTCCCGCTACTCCGAACCCAGCTATTCCGAATTTTTCTGAAGCTACTCAGAAAAAACATCGATTTTTAAAACATAAAAACAGAAAAAAATATATAATGATGATAAATAAAAAGTTGATGGCTAAATTATTCTAATGCATTTTAAATCAGTGTGTAAAGGTTCTTTGCTACATAATCTGGTCAAAGCTGTAGTTATGTGTCATAATTATGCAGCTCTATGTTCTTTGATTCTAGTTTTAGGTTTTCTTTTTTTCACATCTACATAAAACTGCAAGAAAATACATCACAGACATCTAAAATATCAAATGTATCTTATCATATATATCACCCAGATCATAATCATATCAAATACAACAAAGGTATATTTTTATTTTAATGGAATTTTTTTTTAATCACATTTAGCAATTTTTAACTTAATTTGAATGGTTATAAGTAATTTCATACATACTTTTATAGATTAATGGAATTAACAACTTTGGTAATTACTTTTTACAATATTGCTGCATACTATAAATCAGCTAGATCTTTCCAGGGGGAAATATTTTATCCGCTTTTGATATTAAATATATACAATATCATTCTTCTCTGATCCGAAAAAAAAATATTGTTTCCCCTTACATTTTACAACTTCAGAAATCTTTTAAGTGATTGATTCCGTTATAGCGTTTCATGTTTCCGGCTCCTATAACCTAATTTTTCTTTAAAACGTAGTAATGAATTCTAAAAATGATCTTACGGACGTCTATTTTTACGAGCGTAAAAGAAAATAAAAATGCCGAAGTAACTTATAAAATGGTAGAATCGCGAAAAAGAAAGAAAAAAAAGGAATGAATTCAATCCCCCAACAATAAGTCACCAAAGTGTCGACTGAAATAAGAAATCAATTTTTCAAACAAATCTTGGAGTTTCGCTCACAATAGATGCAATTCATGAACAGGGTTCAGAACAATGAAGCCCTTTGAAGTGTAATTATTTTTTACGACTTATTTACTCATGTATTTAAAAAGAGGAACATTCAAAAGAAACGGAAAATGATTTTATAGAGCACCGTTTTATAAGATTGGTTCCGGATTATTAACTTAGCGTCATATTAACGCAGAAGGAATTCGTTCAAATGTTATTAATTTTTTTTAGTTTGTTACTATTCCAACTATTATTCTTTTAAATTATTTATTAAAAAAAGACAATAATTCATTATCAATTTTATATGAAAAGAAACACAAAGCAAAATATTAGATATAGAAAAAAAATGCTTCAATTAAAAAAAAAACCTTGATTTGGTGTTTGTAAATAAAGATGGAATTTGTAATCGATGTACTCACTTCCTGCTGGACTATCATTATAGGAATTACGTAAACAGGCATATTCCTGGTGATAATAAAACATTCTTATATTTTTAGAGCTTACTTTAAATTAATTTCTTATTGTTAAGTCATTTTTGCGTTAGTCGGGCGCAGATGATAAATTGTCAAATAATCTTTATATGAATATATATTACAAATAACAAAAACAACGGAAATAATTATACGATATGTAATCTTTGCTAAAGTTTTCTAACTATCTATTACAAAGTTATATCTATTAAAAAGTATGATTTTAGTATACTATACGTATTGATAAGTTGATATAATTAACAATTTGGTAATTACGATCTACAATAGTGTTGGTTACTTTAAATCAGCTTGATCGTGAATATAATCTTTTTCCGATGGAAGTATTTTATCCGCTTTTGATATTAAATAAATACAATGTCATTTTTCTCTTATTCTGATCCGAAAAAAAAATATTGTTTCCCCTTACATTTTACAACTTCAGCAGTCTTTTGATTGATTCTGTTATAGCGTTTCATGTTTCCGGCTCCTATATCTCAAATTTTTCTTGAAAACGTGGTAATGAATTCTAAAAATGATCTTAGAGACGTCTATTTTTACGAGCATAAAAGAAAAAAAAATGCCGAAGTAACTTATAAAATGATAAAATCGTGAAAAGAAAAAAAAAAAAAGAATGAATTCAATCCCCCAACAATAAGTCGCCAAAGTGTCGACTGAAATAAGAAATCAATTTTTCAAACAAATCTTGGGGTTTCGCTCACAATAGAGTCAATTCATAAACAGGGTTTAGAACAATGAAGACATTTCTTACAAAAGTGTAATTATTTTTTACGACTTATTTACTCATGGGTTAAATAAAAAGAAACATTCAAAAGTATCGGAAAATGATTTTAGAGAGCACCGTTTTATAAGAGTGGTTCCAGATTATTACCTAGCGTCTTATTAACGCAGAAAGAATTCGTTCAAATGTTATTCATTTTTTTGTCGTTTGTTACTATTCCAACTATTATTCTTTTAAATTATTTATAAAAAATAAAAGACAACATTTTGTTATCAATTTTATATGAAAAGAAACACAAAGCAGGATGTTAGATATCGAAAAAAATGTTTTATCTATACAGGGTGTCCACTCTCAACGGTGTCCATTGGCTAATTTCTAAACCCTTAGTCATAGACATATAGTCCCAATTGCTTAAAAATGCTTTAAAAAAGGTAAAGAATTGTTTTTCAAGCAATTTAGGTAAAAAAAAAAAGTTATTAAAAAAATTACGAAAATTAATTTTTTATACGGTCCACCGGTCCTATAAGTGATATTTAGTAAAAATTTTCCATCACCCTATCAAGCAATACAAAAAAGGTCCCATTCATATAACATTGAAATTGACAGAGTTATGAAACTTTAAATTTTATGACTTACGCTACTTTTCTGTAGCTGAAAACGAATGAGTTGGAATAAGTTTTCAGGGAACGTATATTAAGTGCTTAAATTATTATAAAGGGCTTCCATTTCCAACCCTGTCCAATAGCTAATTCCTGAACCATTTGTTACAGACATGTAGTTCCAATTACAAAAATGTTTCAAATGAGGTAAAGAAATATTTTCAAAGCAATTTAACTGAAGGTGCTACTATCGTATAACTTTTGCGGTAGTGTTAATTTATAATTATTAACTTCTAGATTGGTTAAAATAGTTGAAGACATGATTTTTAAAATTCTTTTTATCGAGAAAATCAAATTTTAGGAAATCACGATTTTATTTTTAAAAGGTGTGTTATTTTGATAATCTTTTATTTTGCTTACAACGTTCGTATGTACTTTTCCCTCGTTCAAAATTTCTATTCAAATTTTAACTCACTTCCAAATATCCGATAGAGGTTCAATTTGCACACTTATTTATATCCAATGACAATGTGATATTAATACAATTTTAGGTGCGTACCATTTATTTATTTTATAGGACTACACCAAATTCTTTTAGATTAAGTAATCTAATACAATTTTAAATATATGTCATTTTGTAACGAATTGTGACTGTTGCTTTTCATAATTTAAATTAACAAACTTTCTGTTATCATAGAAGGCGGCAGCCTTCAAGTGACGCAGCTTTAAACCTACCATCGTCATAACGGTAGATGCGGAACTTCATATATACAGCTAACTCAACATCAAAGAAAATCGGAAAAGCCGCCTTCTAATAACTCAGCAAATATTGGTCAGAATGGTCCAATTTTTTTAATATAGTCTTATATTCCCAGTCTAATCCTATCCTATAATTTTTACATTTCTACGTGCCGTATATTTTTAGATCTCGATAACCATTTTAAAACTGTAATCGATGGTGTTTGTTCCTGATAATGAGATCTAGGAAACGGGCTGGGAGATTTTATTAAAACTTATATATAATATGAATCTCTTTAAGATAGAGGTAATAAGACTTGCCTTGTTTCTAGGAAAACTCTTGTTTGTTATATATTGGTCTTGGAAAATTGGACTATATTAGCTCGCGGATTACATGTTATTCTATGGGTTAGCAGACGGAGCCTGAGTGAAAAACCTTATGTACTTATGGTCACAGTTAAAACACCCGAATCGAAGCAATAAATGTTTTTTAAACTACAAAAACATCTTATCATGTGCTTTAAAACATTCAATAAATATATACTAAATCAAATTTCTATTTATTTTGCCTTTATTTTTCGTAAGAAGAAAATATTACGTTTCTTACATTGGATATTTTTGCATTTTGTGGAAAAAATATTTTGAATCCTTTTTTAAAATAGGAAAATATTTTTTAATTATACATATTCAATATACTTTCGACTTATGATTTTTTTTTTTAAGTTTTCAAACAAAAATTATTTTAAATTATTTGTTGTTGGAAAGTCATGTATTCATACGCCTAGGGGCGCTACTTGTCTAGTTTTGTTTTGAATCCGAACCCGAACGCGGCAAGTTACACGGAGCATTTTTCATTCAGGTAGTAATATTCTTACATAATGTCCATTAAATTGATATAGAAAATGCACGAATTAAAAAATATAAACCAGACAAGATAGAATCATTAAGTAATTTTCAGGTTTTAATAATCCACATGTTGTTTCTTGTTACGCCAATTGAATCTCGCTATGTCAATATACAACGAATGAGCTCTGCAATAAAGTTAACCGGAGAATCTTGCAATGGATTAGTAATTGATACAGAATGTGTAACTTTGCAATAAAGTTATTTGCTTGTATTTTTGAAGACTTATGGATTACAGTGTGGAGGCAGGATATATTCAAAATTTTACGAGAATGCCAGTTAAAAATCTGGACTGCATTTTGTTTTGTTGTCAGTAATTTTGGGTGAAATGCAGTTTATTCTCCTTCGTCAAGGAACTTTTTATGTGTATTGTTTGATAAACAAAAAATATATAGAGGTAAAATTGTTTATTTTTTTAATTTTTTCGCTGCTTGAGCAAAGAATAGGTTTGCATTAATCATAATTAATAAACGGAAACTTACTGGCTTGCTTAAAGTATTGTTTTTAAATACAGGGTACAAAATACATGAATTTTCTTAAATCCCAGTTTATTTTATTAAAATTTGTCATTTCATGAAAATAAAATTATTGCATATCTGTTATCTTTGAGTTTAAGTGTTAAAACACTTTTCAATGTTTGCATTTTAGCATGTTTTGCAGATAATACATTTTATGAATTTCACAGAGTTGACTGTATTATACTCTATTATAAGCATTCATTATGTTTTCTAGTACATTATTACATTCTAATTACTCTTTTTAAAAATGTAAACAAAAGATGAGCACATATTTGTGCAATGTCTGGTCCCAACAATGGAAATTGTAAAGTACACACACTTCATGGACTTTACAATTTCTATATATTGCTTGTTTTAAACTTAAGTGAAATGTTGGCTAAAACATTTTCAGTTTCATAAATTATTTCAACTTGAAATATTTTAGTAATCGCTACTACTGTTATTCCGTCGACCAATTTCGCCAAATTATACATAATCACATATTTTTTTATTTTAAATAATGAAAAAACAAATAATTAGTAAAAGATTAATAAAAAGTCGAAATAAAAATCAATGACATTTTAAATATACAAATTGTATTTAATGTCATTGAATGTGACATTCACAATCATCCATTATTGGAATTTAATCTTATAGTTTGGCGATAATTTTTTGGTCGACGGGATAACCTAGTAGTACCTAGTAATCTATAAAGCTAACAAGTAATATTTATACAACATTTCATTAACTCGATTCTTCTTAAGTAAATTTGAATAAGCGACGGCAAAAATCCATTGCAAGATTCTCTGGTTAACTTTATTGCAGACTTTATTCATTGTATATTAAGACATTGCAAGATTGTATTGGCATAACAAGAAACATCCATGTGGATTATTAAAACCATGAAATATACGTAATGATTCTATCATGTCTGTTCAATGGTTTTCAATTTGTGCATTTTCTTTATCAATTCTATTCTAAATAAATTCTACCTGAATGAAAAATGCTAATAACGCGTTCTGATTAAAAAAAAAACTAGACAAGTGGCGCCTTCTTAATATGGAATATAATATAGAATGTATGAAAACTTATGAATTAGAGGGGGGAGGCAGGGTATATTCAAAATTTTATGAGAATGCCAGGTAAAAATCCTGTATTGTACTTTTTTTTGGTTTGTTGTCAAACTTTTTTCTCATGTCTATGAATAAATTACTCCTTGCACCAACATAAGATTTTGTTGTCAGTGGCACAGCCAAGGGGGTGTTTTTAAGAACTACATCCATGAATCGCTAAAAAAAAAAGCAAATTGCATAAAAAATGGGAATTACGTCCACAAATTGCTTAATGTGAATTACGTCCATGAATCATGTAAAAAAGCGAGAATTATATTCATAAATTGTATGAAAAATGCAAATTACGTCTATGAATCGTGTAGTAAAACATAAATTATGTTCATAAATCGCTCAAAAAACACGAATTTTGGCAGCAAAAAGCTGAAACGGAAATTACCTATATAAAACTCATAAAAATAGCGACTTGCATTCATAAATTGCATAAAAAATGTGAATTACGTTCATGAATCACTCAAAAAACGCAAATTACATCCATGAATTGCATAAAAACGTGAATTACGTTCATAAATCACTCAAAATATGCGAATCACTTCCATGAATTGTGCAAAAAAACACGAATAATGTTCAGAAATTGCAAAAAATGCGAATTACGTCCAAGAATTGGTAAAAAAAAGCGAATTACATTCATAAATCCTATAAAAACACAAATAATGTCAATAAATCGATCAAAAAACGCAAATTTCGTCGATAAAAAGCTCAAAAGATGCATATTATGCCTACGAATCACATAAGTATAGCAAATTATGTCCATAAATCATGTAAAATGTAAATTACATTCATTAATCGCATAAAAATTGCTAAATTATGTCCATGGATCGCTCAAAAAAAGCAAATTGCATAAAAAACATGAATTGGGTCCACAAATCGCTCAAAACTTGAATTACGTCCATGAATTGTTTAAAAAAGTGAGAATTACGTTCAGAAATTGTATGAAAAACACAAATTATGTCTATGAATCGTGTAGTAAAATGGGAATTATGTTCATAAATTGCTCAAAAAACACGAATTTTGGCAGCAGAAAGCTGAAACGTAAATTAAGTTCATAAATCACTCAAAAAATGCAAATCACTTCCATGAATCGTGCAAAAAAATACTAATAACATTCATAAATTACAAAAAATGCGAATTAGGTCCAGCAATTGGTAAAAAAAGCGAATTACATTCATAAATCCTATAAAAACACAAATAACGTCAATAAATCGATCAAAGAACGCAGATTTCGTCGACAGAAAGCTCAAAAAATGCAAATTACGTCTACGAATTGCATAAATATAGCAAATTACATCCATAAATCATGTAAAATGTAAATTACATTCATTAATCGCATAAAAATTGTTAATTATGTCCATGAATCGCTCAAAAAAGCGAATTGCATAAAAAACATGAATTGGGTCCACAAATCGCTCAAAACGTGAATTACGTCCTTGAATTGTTTAAAAAAGTAAGAATTACGTTCAGAAATTGTATGAAAAACATAAATTGTGTCTATGAATCGTGTAGTAAAACGGGAATTATGTTCATAAATTGCTCAAAAAACATGAATTTTGGCAGCAGAAATCTGAAATGCAAATTACGTCTATAAATCGCATAAAAATAGCAAATAGTGTTTTGCATTCATGAATTGCATAAAAAACGCGAATTACATTCATGAATCGCTCAAAAAACACATTACGTCCATGAATACATGAATTACATTCATAAATCACTCAAAAAATGCGAATCACTTCCATGAATCGTGCAAAAAAACACTAAGGACGTTCATAAATTACAAAAAATGCGAATTACGTCCAGGAATTGGTGAAAAAAAGCAAATTACATTCATAAATCCTATAAAAACACAAATAACGTCAATAAATCGATCAAAAAACGCAAATTTCGTCGATAGAAAGCTCAAAAGATGCAAATTATGTCTATGAATCGCATAAGTATAACAAATTATGTCCATAAATCATGTAAAATGTAAATTACATTCATTAATTGCATAAAAATTGCGAATTATGTCCATGAATCGCTCAAAAAAAGCAAATTGCATAAAAAACATGAATTGGGTCCACAAATCGCTCAAAACATGAATTACGTCCATGAATTGTTTAAAAAAGTGAGAATTACGTTCAGAAATTGTATGAAAAACACAAATTATGTCTATGAATCGTGTAGTAAAATGGGAATTATGTTCATAAATCGCTCAAAAGACACGAATTTTGGCAGCAGAAAGCTAAAATGCAAATTACGTCTATAAATCGCATAAAAATAGGGAATAGCATTTTGCATTCATGATTTGCATAAAAAACGCGAATTACATTCATGAATCGCTCAAAAAATGCAAATTACGTCCATGAATTGCATAAAAATATGAATTATGTTCATAAATCACTCAAAAAATGCGAATCACTTCCATGAATCATGCAAAAAAACACGAATAACATTCATAAATTGCAAAAAATGCGAATTACGTCCAAGAGTTGTGTAAAAAAAGCAAATTACATTCATAAATCCTATAAAAACAGAAATAACGTCAATAAATTGATCAAAAAACACAAATTTCGTCGACAGAAAGCTGAAAAAACGTAAATTATGTCTATGAATTGCATAAAAATAGCAAATTATGTCCATAAATAATGTAAAATGTAAAGTGCATTCATTAATCGCATAAAAATTGCGAATTATGTTTATAAATTGCTCAAAAATGCAAATTACATTCATAAATCGCATAAAAAACACGAATGATGACCATGAATTGCGCAAAAAATGCGAATTACACCCAACATTAAATTAATTTGCAGAAAGTTTTTGGTTTTATACAAGTCTGCCAACAAGAACCTACAAGTTATCCTGAAACCCATTCTAAACCAACAAAAATTTAATGGAAAGATAAATTTGTCCAAGAAAGACAAAATAATTTCCATTGACATACATTGACCTGAATCGAAAAATTCCTATTGAAATCTATCCTATACACTCCTAAACCAGAAAGAAAAAAATCCCTCCAAGAGTAACTCAATCTATCTGCTGCAAAATAAAATACATTGAAATGCAACTGAACAAGAACCTGAAAATTACATTTGAAATCAAACCGAAAACAGATTCAACCCCCCCCCCCCCAAAAAAAAAAAAAAAAAAAAAAAAAAAAAAAAAAAAAAAAAAAAAAATCCAACCATATCTTGATTTGGGAAAGAAAACTTAATTTCCATAGATACGCGTGGTCAGAAATCTGAAAATTCCAATTAGTCTATGGGTTAGCAAACCTTAATTCGATCTGAAAAAAAAAAAAGAAAAAAAAATTCTGACAATACACACTGACAAGCAGAGTTGCATAATATAGACGCACGCCATGTGCAGAAAATTTTATGAAGAAACAATTTTTATTTATTTATTTCGACAAAGAATTGCGTAAAAAAAAAGGGTATCTCAACAAAGAATCATGTAAAAAAACTAGGGATGCACCGAACATTCGGTATCTATTCGGTATTCGGCCATGTTACCGAATATTCGGTTAGGCCGAATATGAAACTATTCGGCCTGCCGAATATTCGGTATGGCCGAATATCAAAGTATTCGGCCGAATCCAATACTTAATAAAACCTTTTCGCTATTTCTACTTTTAACTGTCAATTTTTTAATTTATATTTAAAATAATTAGAAACAAAATCATTTTTAAATAAAATAGAATGTTTTTACATTATTTATTTGCTGTCTGTAAAGTATAACTTAAGAAAATTAACCATGAGAAGGATTAAAATGGTGATTTATTAGGATTCTCCTAATGAATAAATTATGTGCTGATACAAGTTTCTAAATTTTGTTTAGTAAATAATCTGTTTTTTGCTTTTCCCCAAATAAAAGTCCTTTATTAGAAAAAAAAAACCGTTTGAGATAGTAATAGCTATCAAGGCAGACAATTTTTGTTCATGAAACCATAATCAACTTATTGAGTCATAAGTACATTGTATTTCATTTCAGTCTAGGTCATAACTTGTGTGTTTGTTTATTACATTAACATTAAATAAGATAATATATTTTCAACTCCCATGCTTTGATTTCTGTAAAATATGATATGATGGGAAGGGTGGAAAATACCACCATTCATAAGAAAAGAACTATGAGCCAAACATACTTTTATTCAGAATTAAGTTGAAAGTATTTGTATTTTATATTGAAAAAAATCTGCCTTGAGTTATTTTAAAAGGACAATTATCAGACTATAAAATTTTTCTTCAACCATTTTTTCATTATTTGATTTTAAAATGCTTGTTTTGATTCGTAGAAAATTTTTTCAACTTTCATAATTGTGCTTCTTAAATAACTCAAGGCAGATTCTTTTCAATACTAAATGTTCTTATAAAAAGCACATGTTTATCAAAATGTAAGTTTCTTTTATTAAATGTTATGTAAAACTATTTTAAAAAGTAACATTTTAATACCTTTAAATTTTGAAATATAAAAAGTATTTGGAAAGCCGAATATTCGGTGTCGGTTCACCTGTCGGCCGAATATTCGGCATTCGGTATTCGGCCAAAATCACTATTCGGTGCATCCCTAAAAAAAACCCAACATTTCAACAAAATACCACGCGAAAAACGTGAATTCCGTGCAAAGACTGCAATAAAAACATTAATTCAATCCATGAATCGCATAAAAAATACGAATTCCATGCATGAATCGCATAAAAATGTGAATTACATGCATGAATCGCATAAAAAATGTGAACTACATCCATGAATCACTAAAAAAAAAGCAAATTGCATAAAAAATGGGAATTACGTCCAGAAATTGCTTAAAATGTGAATTACGTCCATGAATCATGTAAAAAAGCGAGAATTATATTCATAAATTGTATGAAAAATGCAAATTACGTCTATGAATCGTATAGTAAAACATGAATTATGTTCATAAATCGCTCAAAAAACACGAATTTTGGCGGCAGAAATCTGAAACGGAAATTACCTCTATAAAACGCATAAAAATACCGAATTGGATTCATGAATTGCATAAAAAATGTGAATTACGTTCATGAATCGCTCAAAAAACGCAAATTACATCCATGAATTGCATAAAAACGTGAATTACGTTTATAAATCACTCAAAATATGCAAAAAAACATGAATAACGTTCATAAATTGCAAAAAATGCGAATTACGTCCAAGAATTGGTAAGAAAAGCGAATTACATTCATAAATCCTATAAAAACACAAATAACGTCAATAAATCGATCAAAAAACACAAATTCCGACGATAGAAAGCTCAAAAGATGCAAATTATGTCTATTAATCGCATAAGTATAGCAAATTACGTCCATAAATCATGTAAAATGTAAATTACATTCATTAATCGCATAAAAATCTCGAATTATGTCCATGAATCGCTCAAAAAAAGCGAATTGCATAAAAAACGTAAATTGGGTCCACAAATTGCTCAAAACGTGAATTACATCCATGAATTGTTTAAAAAAGTGAGAATTACGTTCAGAAATTGTATGAAAAACACAAATTATGTCTATGAATCGTGTAGGAAATCGGGAATTATGTTCATAAATCGCTCAAAAAACACGAATTTTGGCAGCAGAAAGCTGAAACACAAATTATGTTCATAAATCACTCATAAATTGCGAATCACTTCCATGAATCATGCAAAAAAATACTAATAACATTCATAAATTGCAAAAAATGTGAATTAAGTCCAACAATTGGTAAAAAAAGCGAATTACATTCATAAATCCTATAAAAACACAAATAACGTCAATAAATTGATCAAAAACACAAATTTCGTCGACAGAAAGCTCAAAAAATGCAAATTATATCTACGAATTGCATAAATATAGCAAATTACATCCATGAATCATGTAAAATGTAAATTACATTCATTAATCGCATAAAAAACGCGAATTATGCCCATGAATAGTTTAAAAAACGCGAATTGGGTCCACAAATCGTCAAAACGTTAATTACGTCCATGAATTGTTTAAAAAAGAAAGAATTACGTTCAGAAATTGTATGAGAAACACAAATTATGTCTATGAATCGTGTAGTAAAACGGGAATTATGTTCATAAATTGCTCAAAAACACGAATTTTGGCAGCAGAAAGCTGAAACGCAAATTACGTCTATAAATCGCATAAAAATAGCGAATAGTGTTTTGCATTCATGAATTGCATAAAAAACGCAAATTACATTCATGAATCGCTCAAAAAACACAAATTACGTCCATGAAACGCATAAAAACGTGAATTACATTCATAAATCACTCAAAAAATGCGAATCACTTCCATGAATCGTGCAAAAAAACACTAATAACGTTCATAAATTACAAAAAATGCAAATTACGTCCAAGAATTGATAAAAAAAGCAAATTACATTCATAAATCCTATAAAAACATAAATAACGTCAATAAATCGATTAAAAAACGCAAATTTCGTCAACAGAAAGCTGAAAAAACGCAAATTCTGTCTATGAATTGCATAAAAATAGCAAATTACGTCCATAAATCATGTAAAATGTAAATTACATTCATTAATCGCATAAAAATTGCGAATTATGTCCATAAATTGCTCAAAAATGCAAATTAAATTCATAAATCGCATAAAAAACATGAATGATGACCATGAATTGCGCAAAAAATACGAATTACACCCAACATTAAATTAATTTGCAGAAAGTTTTTGGTTTTATACAAGTCTGCCAACAAGAACCTATAAGTTATCCTGAAACCCATTCTAAACCAACAAAAATTTAATGGAAAGATAAATTTGTCCAAGAAAGACAAAATAATTTCCATTGACATACATTGACTAGAATCGAAAAATTCCTATTGAAATCTATCCTATACAATCCTAAACCTTAAAGAAAAAAATCCCTCCAAGAGTAACTCAATCTATCTGCTGCAAAATAAAATACATTGAAATGCAACTGAACAAGAACCTGAAAATTACATTTGAAGTCAAACCGAAAGCAGATTCAACCCCCCCCCCCCCCCCAAAAAAAAAAAAAAAAAAAAAAAAAAAATTATCCAACCATATCTCGATTTGGGAAAGAAAACTTAATTTCCATATATATGCGTGATCAGAAATCTGGAAATTCCAATTAGTCTATCTTAAACCTAATCTGAAACTGAAAAAGGAAATTCCATACAACCGGAGCCCAGTATCTATACAGGACAAAATATTTTCCATTAAAGCGCAACCTGACCAGAACTTGAAAATTCCATTTGAATTGAACCTGATTGAAACCTGAAAAAAATTTCCATCGAACCTTAACCTAATCCGGAAAAGAGAAAATTATTTCTGCGATACACACTGACAAGAGTCTGAAAGTTATCATGAAACCTAATCCAAACCCGAAAAGGAAAAAACAATGGAAACACAAGTCTGTCCAAGAAAGACCAAATAATTTCTGTCCACATACACTGACAAGAATTTCAATTGAAATCTATCCCAAACCCAGTTCAAACACTACCCGCCCCCCCCCCCCCCAAAAAAAAAAAAAAAAATTCCAATTGTAACCCAATTTATCTGCGACAAAATAATATACTTGAAATGCAACTCAACAAGAACCTGAAAATTCCATTTGAAGTCAATCCGAAACCAGATTCAATCCCCCCCCCCCCAAAAAAAAAAAAATTAATCAAATCGAGATTTTAGAAAATAAAGAACAATTTATGTCGATATGTATTGACCAGATCATGGAAATTCCAATAGAAGTCTATCTCAAACCCGATCAGAATAACCTGAAACCCAATCTAATCCCCCCCCCCCAAAAAAAAAGTAAAATAAAAAAATTAGGAAATAAAAATTTGTTCAAGAAAGACAAAGTAATTTTTGTCCCCATCCACTGACCAGAATTGAAAACTAGTACTTGAAATGCAACTCTGCAAGAACCTGAAAATTCCAATTCAAGTCAAACTGAATCGAGATTCAAACCCGAAAAAAAAACAAAAACAATTATCTAACCAAATCAAGATTTTTAGAAAAAAAAATTATGTAAATACGTACAGACTAGAGCATGGAAATTTTAATAAAATCTTAAACCCGATACAAACTCCTCCCCCTCCCTTACATAACTAACAAGAAGCCTTGATGACCCCACAAAACATAACTAACAAGAACGAAGAGTCATGCATACTGCATCGATTATGATGCATTTTCTGACTCATTCTGAATATTGTAAACTTATTGTCATTCATGTACAAGAATTTTACCATTCTGTGCAAAAAAACAAAGCATAATTAACGAGAGTAAAAAATTTTCCTTTAACATGTTTATATACAGTAGACTCCCTCAAATCCGCACAGCTTGGGACCAGAGGTTGTGCGGATTTTAGAATTTTGCGGATTTCTGGTCATTGCTTTGTTTACGTTTTTTAAACAGTAATTTGAGTGCAATTAATAGTGCATTCAGGACTATAATGAATACTTACAATATAATAAAATGTTAAAATAAGTAATAAATTAAAATAATAAAAATTTAGATAATTTTCAAAATGATTAAAATATTAAAAGCAAAGATCAAGTTAATGATCAATAGTGTATGATTAAATATTCATTATAAAAATTAAATATATTTTTCCAAAATTATTCAACAAAACTTGCCTCATAAAAGTACATTACTAATTCACATCAAAATCATAAAATAAGGATTTTTTTTTTAAAGTTTAGCCAGGCTTAGTAACCAAAAAATCTTGATTAATGCATAAATATATTTGGTAAGAAAATTGTGATTACCAGTGATATCAGCAATATCTTGATTTTTTTTTTTTTTTAATTTTTCTTCCTTCATGAAAAAAAAAAAAAAAAAAAAAAAAAAAACATGAATAGAGTATTATTGAGAAAATTAAAAAATGTATGGAATTGATACAAAATTTAAAAAATCACATTTTGTCCAAATATCCAATCTGAAAGTTTCATTGTTTACATCCATAAAGTATGTGCGGATTTTAGAGAGTTGCGGATTTCTGGTTTGCGGATTTGAGGGAGTCTACTGTACTTTCCATTTTATTCTGAATGCTTTAAACCTATCAGTTTCATCTTTGTACAGTAATCTTCCCATCCAAATCTCCCCCCCCCCTGTTAGTTTATATATGTTTTGTGCAAACAGCAAAAAATAAATAAACTAACAAGAATGAAAAGCTACACATACAGTATAGATTATGAAACACTTTCCAACACATTTTCATTATTGTAAACATATCATTTTAATCCATTTGCAGTAATTTTACCACTCTATATAAAGAACAAATCATAATTAACAAGAAAGAAAAACCTGTGTGCACCATAGATTATTAAACACTTTCCAGCATATTCTGAATATTGTAACGGATATAGTCTTAATCAATCTGCAATATTACCAACCTATACAAAGGTTGAAACATAATTAACAAGAATCATGCACGCAGCATAGATTATGAAATACTTTCCAGCACATTCTGAATATTGTATTCCTGATCATTTTAATCCATCTGCAGTATATGTATCATCATGTGTAAAGAATAAACATAGTTAACTAGAATGAGAAATGATACATACAGCATAGATTATGAAATCCTTTCTTAGAAATACAGTGCTGAATGTACATTACTTTCTTATCTTATACTAACGTACTTTACTACAGAGTTGTTTTTAACGAAATCAAGTAGCACAGCATATATTAATAATAAAATATGAAATATCTTTTTTTAAGTGGGTGGGGAGGGGTAATTAAAGGTGATCAGAAATCATGAAAATGAATTCTTTGCATTAGTCTTTAATTTTTTGTTTTTATCTTTTTATTATTAACCTAAAAAAAGCACTGATATCAGTACAAAAAAACCCTGAACGGGTTAAAAGCTTGTGACGCAGCACTTTATCTTATATATCTAAGAATTTTAAATTTGGGACTTAAAACTAATGATATCAAAATTTATGTGACGCTATGCTATTAATTAATATATACATATATTAAAATTTATTCATTAAGATTTTATCAATTACATCTTTCATAAATTCAAAATATGAATCTTAAAAGATATGATATCAAAATTTAAGTGACGCCTTGACGAGGCTTTAAACAATGTTTTAAAATTCCATTTATTTATTTATTGTCTAAATACATTTTCATATCTAAACAATACTTTTCATTTTCCAATACACTGTTAAATACATCACTTTCACTGAATATATATAATGCACTGAAATTTATTTATTTGAATAAATAGATTTATCTTTTGGGCTACGCTATCCAAAATCAAAAATAACATTTGAATAAATATTTTTTGCGTCATTGTATCCAAAGTAAGTTAAATAGATGCAAATAGATACAATGACGCAAAAAATATGTATTCAAATGTTATTTTTGATTTTGGATAGCGTAGCCCAAAAGATAAATCTATTTATTCAAATAAATAAATTTCAGTGCATTATATATATTCAGTGAAAGTGATGTATTTAACAGTGTATTGGAAAATGAAAAGTATTGTTTAGATATGAAAATGTATTTAGACAATAAATAAATAAATGGAATTTTAAAACATTGTTTAAAGCCTCGTCAAGGCGTCACTTAAATTTTGATATCATATCTTTTAAGATTCATATTTTCAATTTATGAAAGATGTAATTGATAAAATCTTAATGAATAAATTTTAATATATGTATATATTAATTAATAGCATAGCGTCACATAAATTTTGATATCATTAGTTTTAAGTCCCAAATTTAAAATTCTTAGATATATAAGATAAAGTGCTGCGTCACAAGCTTTTAACCCGTTCAGGGTTTTTTGTACTGATTTGTTTACTTATATTTTTAGTACAAATTTTGTTTTAATATATAATAGTCAACATAAATTTAAAAATAAGATTGTAAAAATTATTTTACTCTCAATGTTTAATGCTAAATTTTATATCTTGCGTTTATTTTTATTACCAGTAAATTTGTGACTGACCCCTAATTTGCAGTAAAAAATATGCTTCAACTTTAAAAAGCTGTTAGCAAAGGTTAGTTTTCATCGCAGAGGAATGGGAATTTTTTTTTGTATTACTTGTTAGAGTAGTGGTAAAAATTTACTAAATATCAATTATAGGACCAGGAGACCGTATAAAAATTTAATTTTCGCAATTTTTTAATAAAAATATTTTTTGACCTAAATCGCTTGAAATACAATTCTTTACCCTTTTTAAAGCATTTTTGCAATTGGAACTATATTATGACTAACGGTTTAGAAATTAGCCATTGGCCACCATTGAGAGTGGAAACCCTGTATATATGTATAAAGAAAAAGAAAACTTGGTGTTTGTAAATAAAGATAGAATTTGTAATCGATCTACTCACTTTCTGCTGGACTAGAATTATAAAAATTGCATAAAAAGGTATATTTCTGATATAGTAAAACATTTTTACATTTTTAGAACTTACTATAAACTTATTTCTTATTGTTAAGTCATTTTTGCATTAGTTGGACGCAGATGATAAATTGTAAAATAATCTTTATATATGCAGTAAAACCTCTATAACGGACACACCCGAATAGCGGACACCACTATTTAATGGACAGTTTTCCAATCCCCACTCCCAAAACCTAAATTTTTGTATGTTTAACCTCTGAATAACGGACATTCCAAATAACGGACACTATTTTCGGCGGTAAAGGATGAAAAAGTATTTTTTAACAAGAAAAAAATGAGAAAAAAAAAGTAAAAAAGACTCTAAATTTATGAGAGCAATGTGTCAAAAATTTTGTCATCACAGACAAATGTAGAGGGTGGACTGAGGAAATTTCTCCTGCACGTTCAGCGTTGAATTCAGAAGATTGCCTGGGAGAGATATCTCTCAGAGCATTCAAATATCTATGTTCCCCCGGAAGATTGCATGATTTTATGTTTTTAATGATCAAAAAGTGCAATCCCCATCCACGCTTGGAACTCTATAATGACCATTAATGTCACATTGAAAAACAAATTACATGTAATTGTGATCAAAAGTAAGTTTTTGTAACAGATTTTTTTTTTTTTATAAGAATGTAACAAACAACAGTTAAAGGTGTGCACAATTTTATTTAAGTTTTATTGTTTAAAAAATAATTTTAATTTCTCATTAATCATATAATAAAGGTGTTAGGACATATAAATGTCAATTAATGAAATATTAGGCATTTCTTAGCGATTTTTGTATCTTTGAGACTTTTCCAATAGCGGACACCTCCGAATAGCGGACAATTTCTGCGTTTCCGAGGTGACCGTTATTTAGAGGTTTTATTGTATATATATATTTTATAAATAACAAAAACAACGGAAATAATTGTACGATATGTAATCTTTGCTAAAGTTTTCTAACTATCTATTACAAAATTATACCTATTAAAAAGTATGATTTTAGTATATTATACATATTAATAAATTGATATAATTAACAGTTTGGTAATTACGTTCTACAATAGCGTTGGTTATTTTAAATCAGCTTGATCGTCAATATAATCTTTTTCCAAGGAAGTATTTTATCCGCTTTTGATATTAGAAATAATGTCATTTTTCTCTTATTCTGATCAAGAAAAAAAATATTGTTTCCCCTTACATTTTACAACTTCAGCAATCTTTTAAGTGATTGATTCTGTTATAGCGTTTCATGTTTCCGGCTCTCATATCCCAATTTTTCTTTACCACGTGGTAATGAATTCTAAAAATGATGCCACGGACGTCTATTTTTACGAGTATAAAAGGGAAAAAAAATGCCAAAGTAGCTTCTAAAATAGTAGAATCGTGAAAAAGAAAGAAAAGAAAGAAAAAAAGAATGAATTCAATCCCCCAATAATAAGTCGCCAAAGTGTCGACTGAAAAAGAAATCAATTTTTCAAACAAATCTTGGGGTTTCGCTCACAATAGAGTCAATTCATAAACAGGGTTCAGAACAATGAAGCCATTTCTTACAAAAGTGTAATTATTTTTTTATGACTTATTTACTCATGGATTCAAAAATGATAAGAAGGATCAGAAAATGATTCTTGAGAACACCGTTACACAAGAGCGGTTGTGATTTATTAATTAAAATCATATTATATCAAAAAGTTCATTCAATTGTTACCCACTTTTTAAGGATCCGTATTCGTAAACTATTGAATGTAAGAAAGTTTTAATTGAGAGAATAAGGACTATTGACCCGCATTTTTACAGATTATTAAATATTCGCAAACATATGTAGGACTTTGGAAAAGAGGAGCTAATTAAGTTACTTGAAAAAAAAAATATTTCCTTTCTAAATCGCGTAAAATATCATGTGAGAGCTTTCGTAACGCTAAACTCAAAAATATATTTCTTTTAAATATACACTATATAAAAAAAAAAGTGTCGATCTACTAAAAAAACTTTAGTGATCCTTGTAATTACTAAAAATTTTTTAGTAATCTTAGTCAGTTACAAGAAAATCTGTAAGAATTACTAGAAAAAAGTTAGCAAGGAATAGAGTTAATAATTTTATATTTTTAATAGCTATTTCTAAAACACACGTGGTGTTGCCTTGATAGCATAGTGGTTATAGTAACGGTCTCCAGACTAAAAGGTCCCGCGTTCGATACTGGCCACTCCCAAATAAGGAATGTGTACAGTGTAAGTACTCGTTAATAAAGGGATTATGAATTTATCCTGACGGAGCAGTAGCAATGTTTGGTGCTGCCATCTATTGCGGTTTTGCCGAAAATCTTCCACTCCAGAAGTCTGGATGCCACGTAATAGTTATTAAAAATAATTTTGGAGCTATTACTAAAATTTGCTTGGTGGCTCATACTAAAAATTTTCAAGTTAGTTATACAAAAAATTCTTTTGTTCAGTTTACAAAAGAAATGCTTGTTTCGCTTGCAAAAAAAAAAAAAAAAAAAAAGTTTGTAATGGTTACTAAAAAATTCTATGGAATACAAATTTACTAAAAAATTTTTAGTAACCTCTTGAATTTTTTTTTACAGTGTAGATAATATACTTTCGCAGATATCGTCGTAAATGTAGTATACAAATATTTTTCACATTCATCTATTTCTGAATCTACTAAAATTAAAAATATGAAAAAAATAGAGGTAATAGACGTTAATTTAAACCTTGCAGGAAAACTATAGCGATTACTCTATGTCATATAGTTTTTGAGAAAACGCATTTACTCGTTACACTCAAATTTGTATTTTCGGACATTCAATAAAAGTGTTGACGAAAGCTGAAGGTATATATTTTAGCAGAAGTGCAAAAGCATATCTGATAATAATTTTCAGAAAAAACATCGGTAATTAGCCGAGATATTAAATATGCACTATCTTTATTGTCAGTACAGAATTAAGTTCTTAAAAAAAGCAGATTAGAATAAGATTTAAAAAAAAAAGAGTTATACAGAATAGTAATATTTGATATTATTTAGGTTTTCTATATCTTTGAACTTTAATGGTAAACATATTCATAGTTTTCTAGTATATATACAAAGTAAAAGAATCTAATTAGTTTATGCACAGTCCTACATTAAACAGTTTTTTACAAAGTCTTAGATTACAAAATCTACAAAGTCATCTATTTATTGTATTGAACTCTCTGAGAACGAGTAATACTCGTACTGGACAGTTTATTTCGTTTGTTACTACTACAATTATATTAATAAAAAATAAAGGACAACATCTTTGTTATCAATTTTATATAAAACAAAACACAAAGTAAGATGTTAGAGATAGAGATAAAGTTTTCGCATCTTTATTTTTTAAAACTCAGCTTGGTATTTGAATATTAAAGATGGGAATTATTTAGAATATTAGGATAAAAAAGAATGTTATTCTCTTATAGTGAATTATTTAGTAACAGATTAAAGGAAAGTCCATGTTAAACTTGGGACGCATTACCTTTCAAAATATGTAAAAAAGAAAAGAAAAAGCTGAAAACATAGTTTTTTAAAAATACGTATTAAACTTATAATAAAAATAAAATTTTCAGAATTTGTTTTCGATGATGAAAATAGTTATAAAAATGTACTTTCAAATAAAAAAAAAAGTCCTACTTCAAATGCTTATTATGACTCACTAAAACTAACAGAACGAAATCATCAACAACTGCAGACAGAGAAAAATCTTCCTTTCATGGTTTTAGTGGTCTTTAATGTTTAGTATCATCCACCATCCATTGCAGAAAAATGAGTAAACTTTAGAAACTGCGAATGATTACCCAAACAACCAACCAGAGTCTCATTCACTAACACACACCTGACCATTCGCTAGATAAAAACGCTATGACTGTTAAAATAGTCTGAGAAACTGCATGGAACTTGGCAGTATTTTTATTACAAGTATTCATTACTGTTGAAATAAAGATGGAATATCGTAATCGATCTATTCTCTTCCTTCTGGGTTAGAGTTATAAGAAATTATACAAACAGGCGTGTTTCTGATGATAATACAACATTTTTACATTTTTAAAAATTTAAATATAAATTAATTTCTTATTATTAAGCCTTTTTTGCATTAGCCTGAGCAGATGATAAACCGTCAAATAATTTTTACATTTATAATTTTTTACGAATAACAGAAGCAACGGATATAATTATACGCTAATTGATTTTTACTAGTTTCCTAATTGTCTATAACACTGCAATATCGAAATATTACAAACAATTTAAGTAAGAAACGCAAGGTAAAGTTTTTCCCCAAAAATACTCTTTTATCATTGGAAGTTTTATATTAAATTAATATACATATTATACATTGAAAATTATGATTATACACTATAGTTTATAGAAGTTTAAAAAGTATGACTTACTACACGGATTTATAAATTAGTATTATATTAAGGGTTACTTTAAATAATGTGGAATATCAAAATAATCTTTTTGCGATGGAAGTGTTTTATCCGCAATTTGTATTAAACATATACACTGTCATTTTTCTCTTATTCTAATCCAAAAGAAATATTATTTCCTCCAACATTTTGCAGATTCAGCAGCATTTTAAGTGACTGATTTTGTCTCAGTGTTTCATAGTACCTATATCCCAATTTTTCTTTAAACGTAGCAATGAATTCTAAAAATGATTCTTCAAACATCTATTTTTACGATCATAAAAGTAAAAAAATGACAAAGTAACTTCTAAAATGGTAGGATCATGAAAAATAATAATAAAAAAGAAGATTGATTTCAATCCCCCAACAATAAGTCGCCAAAGTGTCGACTCAAATATGAAATCAATTTTTCAAACATATCGTGGAATTTCGCTCACAATAGATTCAATTCATAAACAGAGTTCAAAACAATGAAGCCATTTCTTAGAAAAGAGTAATTATTTTTTACCACTTATTTACTCATGGAATCAATAAAAAGAAACATTCAAAAGGGTCGGAAAATTATTTGAGAGAACACCGTTTTATAACAGTGGTTCCGGATTATTAACTAGCGTCATATTAACGTAGAAAAAATTCATTCAAGTGTTACTGTTTTTTTTTTGTTGTTTGTTTTTTTTTTCTCGTTTGTTACTACTATTCCAACTATGCATCTTTTAAATTATGTATAAAAAATACAAGACAACATTTTACTATCAATTATATATGAAATGAAACACAAGGTGTTAGAGATAGAGAAAACGTTTTAATTTAAAAAGGAAAAAAAAAAAAAAAAAGAAGAAACAACTCGACTCGATATTTGTACATAAACATAAAATTTTTTAATTGATCTGCTTATTTCTTGCTGTACTAGAATTTTAAAAATTGTGTAACCAGATATATTTGTGATTATAATAGAACATTTTTGCACATTTAGAACCTACTATAAATTAATTTCTCATTGTTAATGCATTTTTGCATCAGCGGGTCGCAGATGATAAATCGTCAAACAATCTTTATATTTTTTTACAAATTGCAAAAGCAACGATGTTAATTATACGCCAATTCATCTGTGCTAAAAATATCTAGCTGTCTATTAAATTGCAACAACAAAATATTAGAAAAACTAAAAAGTGGAAAATGTAA
Organism: Maratus speculifer; assembly: GCA_964019185.1. NCBI lineage: Eukaryota > Metazoa > Arthropoda > Arachnida > Araneae > Salticidae > Maratus > Maratus speculifer. The sequence goes on from OZ025295.1 coordinate 288,771,850, forward strand.
ATAAAAATAAAGAATGTAAAGCTTTTGAGAAAAAATATCAAAAGTTTAATGTTAAACAAATTTTGATTATGTATTGAAAAATATGATTATATTTTGCATTTTATGGAAGTTTAAGAAGTATGATTCTAGTATACTACACGAATTCAAAAATTAGTATGCTTAAAGCTTTTGAATACTGCATTTTACAATATTGAGGGTTATTTTAAATAAGCTAGAAAATCAATATAATCTTTTTTGCGAGGGAAGTGTTTCATTCGCAATTGGTATTAAACATATACAATGTCATTTTTCTTTTATTCGAATACGAATGAAATATTGCTTCCTTTAACATTTCGCAGCTTTTAAGAAACTGATTCCGTCGGTCATAGAGTTTCATATTTTCTACATCCCAATTTTTCTTTAAAACGTAGTAATGAATTCTAAAAATGATCCCACTGACATCTATTTTTAGGATGATAAAAGAAAAAAATGCCAAAGTATCTTCTAAAATGGTAGAATTGTGAAAAATAATAAAAAAAAAGAATACTGATTTCAATCCCCCAACAATAAGTCGCCAAAGTGTCGACTTAAATAAGAAATCAATTTTTCAAACAAAAACTTGGGATTTTGCTCACAATAGCTGTAATTCATAAAAAGAGTTCAGAACAATGAAGCCATTTCTTACTAAAGCGCAATTATTTTTTACAACTTATTTACTCATGGATTAAAGAAAAAAGAAATATTCAAAGGGATCGGAGAATTACTTTACAGAACACCGTTTTATAATAACCGTTCCGAATTATTAACTAACGTCATATTAACATAGAAAGATTTTATTCGATTATTGTTACTGTCTTTTATTCGTTTGTTTCCTTATTGAAATATCTTATTTATTTGTGATTTTATAACAGGATGTGTGCTTAATAATTAGCATGCGATTTAAATTAATGATTATATTTTTTTTCTTTCAATTATTCATATAAAATATAAAGAAAATGAATTTTCGTTTCTTACTAAAGTGTAATTATTTTTTATCACTCATTTACTCATAAATATACAAAAAAGCCTTTAAAAAATTCCGAAAATGATATAAGAAACCAGCATTCGCCTGTATAGAACATATTCAATTGTTACTCTCTTCTTTCGTTACTTCCGTATACAGTTGATCCTCGTTAACATGAACCTCAAAGGGAATCAAACTTTTGTTCATGTTAACAGTAATTTATGTTATCGGTATCAAATCTTTGTATTCGTCTTTATACGGAACTGTGAACAGGGTGTGTGCTTAATTATTTTCACGCTAATTAAATTAATGATTGTATGTTTTTTTAGTTATTGATATAAAGTAAAGGAAAACAATTCATTATCATTTTATATGAAAAGAAACAAACTGATAGAAATAAAGGCGATATATATGTAGAACGTTTTATTTCCACAGATTTTTCTTTCCCTTTTTGTATGGTACTGTTACTCCTGTTTAGTTTAGAATTACAAGCAATATATTTGGGGTAAAATGTTGCAAGGGTGTGTAGTATATAAGATTTCGTAAAGCGATTAATCCCAAAACGGCGTTTTGCGTTTATCTACAGTTAGCTGTAAAAGAATATTGACGTAAATTTATGATGAAAAAACAAAAACAAAAAACCCTGCTAAAAATATATTTTGGTGAAATTTTCAATAATTTAGAAAAGAAAAAGTGATTTTAGTCTTCTCGTTTTAAGGTTTAGGGTTTTTAGAAACATAATAATAATGATAAAGATTCATAAAATTCATAATAAAAATTTTTAAAGTTATTTTACTTTTTTGGTTTTTTTTTTATGGATTGAGTTATTATTGAGCTACTCATCACCTAAATAATCTGGATTCGTTTTTCAGTACATGAATATTACTGATGTTTTAAAGCTGTTTAGTGATGATTGTAGAAGAGTATGCAATGTCAATGCATGCAAGTTGCTACACAATAGAAAAAAAACTGTTCATTTTAGCGTTGGAAATTGTTTAATTTACAGAAAATATCTATAATTTTCCATTAAAACTCCTTTTATCTGTAAAAAAATATAGATTTTGTCTGTAAAAGTTACAGATCCAACTTTTTTACAGTAAAAAAATTTAAAACAATTTTTTTCTGTAACAAATAATACCTTTTTCTGTGAATTTTACACATTATTATTTTTTACAGTATACAGTTCCTAAAGAAAGATTTAAAATAATGGTTCGATAGTCCTTCTAAAATTATCTTATTTTATATGCTGACTTTTCAGCAAACAGGGTCATTGGGAGACCATTATAATGTAAACATGTTGAACCACATACATTGGTTGAACAACATATGAAGAAGAAAAAATGATGAAGAAAATAAAGAAGAAAAGATTTACTTTCAATAAAAAATAATATTTCAGAAATAGCAGAAAATATGTGTAAAGAAATGACACACGATCAATGTGAAATAAATCCAACTTTGGTTTCGTAAAGTATAGCTTCGACTTCAACAACATTTTACGTCAAATTAACAGATATGCATGATATACAGATTCATCTGTGCGATACTACAGCAAAAAGAGCTGAAAATTTGAAATTTTAAGCAGTTTCTTACAGAAAAGACAGCTTGGAAAGATTCCATCCCCGGTCTCCCAAGAAAAAAAAAGTGTAAAAGTAAATCCATGAAATCAAATGCCCAGTCTACTCAGAAATCCACAGAGAACCAATCGTTGAGGATTGAATTGAGTGCATTTCTTGCAAAAGCTGATGTGGCAGGAAGAGTGCAAAAACAAGTATTGTAGTTGTTACAAAATGTAACGTTTGTAAATGAAACATTTCCTTTTTCATATTATACACTCTTGCACACATGACAGTGTACTTTTGTCCTCAATGGTTGTTCTCAATGGTTAAAGGCTTGGGAAAAAAGTTACAGTCTCTTACGCGTATTATAAAATTGCAATGGGTCAGTGTAACAGCGTCAAACAAAAAAGCTGAACTTTCATGCACGAAGGAAGGGAAAGGGATGTGTTTATTTTTCTACATTTCACATTTTAGCATATTAAAAAAGTTATTGCTAACTTTTATCAATTTCTATCGTCTTAATTTCCATAACATTTTTTTTAATAAAGAACAACTATAAATTAGTGAAGAAATGTAACAGGACCTGATTAAAATTACAAAATACGTTTTCATTTTTCATGCCTAAAATATAGTTACAGAGGTTTTAAAAATATCTTTCAAGTAAATATCAAAGACTTAAATAAAACATTCATTTTAAATGGAATTTTATTTTTAAAAAATGTCAGTAACAGAGTGAGAAACAGTTTAGAAAAGGGCGCCAAGAAAGTATTCAAAGGGCACCATGGCATCCGCGGGCGTCGCGTTGGACAGGCCTGTCTTAAGGGAACTGAAGAGTAGGTGCAATTCATAGGAAAATATGCGAGTTTTAAGACCCGTTTCCTTTAAAATTACCTGACAGAATTTTTTATGAAATTTGGAATCTATATTCACTGGATTATGCTCGTGACTTATGGCGAACAGTTTTTTCTGAGACTTAAATATTTTATTTTAGAGTGATGTCGATTTTAAAAATATTTCCATTTTTCGATTTTTTCCCCCGGAAACAAATTAATTTTTATTTCAAACTGTGTGCAATATATGATCTTTTATACTACAGGGTGATTATAATTAAAGTCCGAGTTTCAAAACGCTCTAAAAAGCGAACCACTCGTTAAAATGTCGTCAAAATTTAACAGCGTATTATTAAAGAAGGAGGAAAGAACATGAACCAAAAAAAGTTCCAAATTTGAGTGACAGATGGCTCTGTAAGCGTCAGTATATGTAAATTAAAATACCTGGCATGCGCACGACAATTTTAGGTGTTATAAAAGCGTTGGGTAAACGGCGTTTCCTCATTTCGCTTCTCAGACTTTGGCCATGAGTGTCTCAATGAAGGATCGTGCTCTGCTTGTAAAGCTTTATTACAAGAACGGTGATTCTGCACCAGTGGCTCTGCAGAAGTTCAGGACTCTCAAGGGTATGAAAAATGGCGCTGGACCGATGACTGTCAGAGGTCTGGTGAAAATGATGCAAAAATTCGAAAATACAGGCTCGTTTGATGTGCAGTCTGGTAGAGGAAGGAAAAGATGTGATTCGGCGGTAGTTGAAGAAGTGGCCACAGCAGTTCAGGAAGAGTCTAGTGGTGGTGAGCAACCATGCAGTGCACGGAGAATTGCCCGAACATTGTACAGGTCTGTGAGCACGGTACATAACATTCTACGAAACATCCTGCAATCCGTATAAAATTTGCCAAGTGCAGGAGTTGTTCCCTTCTGACCTGCCAGCAAGAGAGGGTTTTGCTTTGGAATTTCTCGCTCGCATGGAAGTGGACAATAATTAGCCGTGGAAAATTCTGTGGACAGACGAAGCCCATTTCCACCTGAAGGGATATGTCAATACACAGAATTGCCGAATATGGGCAACTGAAAATCCACTCGCAACGAACCCAGTACCACTTCATCCTGCAAAGGTCACTGTGTTGTGCGGATTTACGGCATCATTTATCATAGGGCCGTATTTTTTCGAGAAGACGGGTACTTTAGGTTCTGTTACCGTTACTGTCCATGGTCAGCGCTATGAGTCTCTTTTGCGTAATGGCGTCATTCCAGCTCTGCAACAGCGTGAATCTCTGGATAGTATCATTTTTATGCAAGATGGCGCTCCTCCGCACATTGCAAATCGAGTGAAGCAGTTGTTGAGGCGGCATTTCGGAAATGCTAGAATTATCAGTCGTCATTTCCCTGGCCAGCCCGATCACCTGATCTTAATCCGTGTGATTTCTGGCTGCGGGGTTATCTGAAAGATATTGTGTTCAGTACTCCGATTGCCAACGTAGCTGAATTAAAGACACGCATTGCGCAACACATTCTGAACTTGACCCCGGATACACTTCGATCGGTTGTGGAACATGCTGTTTCCCGATTTAATCTTGTTGCACAAGGCGGTGGACAGCATATTGAACATGTTTTGCGCCAGTCTCGCCAAACTTAAAAACCAATTGGATGGATGCTTTTTATGCGGTTTTTGGCCTCAGGACAATTAAAAACCGGTTAGATGGATGCTTTTTATGCGGTTTTTGGCCTCAGGACAATTAAAAACCGATTGGAGGGATGCTTTTTATGCGGTTTTTGGCCTCAGGACAATTAAAAACCGATTTTTCCTATACGATGTGGTACGACCTTCCGTGGTGAACGGGCTTACCTAACTAACAGTATCACACGCGTACAGTCATGCACACTGAACAATACAGTTGGTTTATATCGTATAACTTACGCCTTAGCCGTTGTTTTACGATTTGTCCTTTGTAGTCGAAATTCTGACTCTTACAACGCCATCTGTCGCTAAAATTTTGAACTTTTTTTTTGGTTCATGTTCTTTCCCCCTTCTTCAATAATACGCTGTTAAATTTTGACGCCATTCTAACGAGTGGTTCGCTTTTTAGAGCGTTTTGAAACTCGGACTTTAATTATAATCACCCTGTATATATGTATGTTTTATACTTCTTCTATTTCTGCTCTATCACCAAAAAAAGTTTTTTTTTTTTTTTTTTTTTTTTTTAAATTGATATTGCTCGATTTGTACTTCAGGAATTAATGGGGTTTATAACTGAAAAATACAATTTTTCGGAGAGCTAAAAAATTTGGACACTTCTAATTTGTGTGAAGTTCTTGCATAGTTTTTATCAAACATATGAATAAAAGTTCATATAAACACTTGAACAAAATTAAGCTACATATAATAAAAGAATATAAAACGTCAGAGGAAAATTAATGTAAGTGGGCGTGGCGTCCCAGTCGTGCCTACAATTAAAGTTGCTGGTCATCTGCTTTCCGATTTCTCCTCCGTAATATAAAATCCATGGGCATTTGTTGCATTCTTATATTTAAAATATCTCCTCAGGTAATTAACCTTTGTAACTTTTTCTTTCGGAGATCTATTATTAAATGATGTCACTCTCTTTTCTTAGTTTTCAAAATATTTCTAAAATCTATTTTTTATTTAATATGAAGTGTTACAATTTTAGATCTAGTTCGTTAGTTTTTAACACATAAAATACTAAATTGAGCCCAGATTCTAGAAATATTTTGAAAACTAAGAAAAGAGAGTGACATCTTTTAAAAAGCGAACATTGAAAGAACACTGTTAAAAATAAAGGTGACGAAACGGTTGCATTTGACGCCCAGGGGTGAAAAGGTTAAATCACTTGGCACCAGCGGGCTTGAAAATGTGTTTGGGGTGACATTGGGTGTTTCACGCTAATTAGGGTGCCGCGCAATGCATACCGTTGGAAGATTTTCACCCCTTAATCATTTGCACATGCTCTGTAACGTGTATCCTTGCACTTCAACTCGCTGTCACTGGTGGATCAACACAGCAATTTTTTCCTACGATGACTATCACCGCTATACGCTATCCCAATTTTGTTTAGAACTTCGGATGGCTAACTTTTGGCGAGCTTTTTTATATAAAGCAATCTTTGAATTTCAGGACATATGAGCATTTCAGGGAGACTTTGAAGGTGAGCTTGATGGCCGAGTGGATAGGGCGCTGAGCTTGTAATCACACGTTCTGCGTTCGAATCCATCGAGGGCCGAAAGTCGCTTAGTATATTTTTTAATTTTTTATCATTGGGCACTCTGGATTAAGGGTGCCATCTTTTCACCCTAATTAAAGGTGCTATTTTGGCTCCTTTAGGGGTGTCACCAGTGAGACAAGCCTTTCACCCTTAAAAGGTGCAATGTGTCACCATTAGTTTTAACAGTGAAGAAGTTAAAAATATTAATTTCCTGAGGAGATATTTCGACTATAAGAATAAACCAAACGCCAATAGATTTAACATTATGGAGGGGAATTCGGAAAGGGAGTGATCAACAGTCCTAACAGTGACTTTGAACTGCAAAATATTTGTTAATATTTGATTTCTTTAGGAATTAATGGGGTTTATAGCTGAAAAATACAATTTTTCGGAGCTAAAAAACTTGGACATTTCTAATTTGTGTGAATTTCTTGCATAGTTTTTATCAAACATATGAATAAAAGTTCATATAAACACTTGAACAAAATTAAGCTGCTTGTTTTCATAACGTATAAAAAATATTTAAATAAGACCTCGACCTATTTTCTGTAATTTTATTTTACATAAAACATGGATAAACTTTTATATGTTATTTTTAACAGTTTTCATTTATAAGCTAAAGATATTAATGTATGCACAATATAAAATTTTAAACAGCAAATTTCCCTTTTAAATTAACATATTTACCGCAAACTATTACAAAATACACGAATGCCGCATCTAAATTTTATTTAATTCATTTTGTCACCGTAAACATTTTCTTTAAACTCTCTTTTTAAAAATTATAATTTGTTGAAATTTCTACTATATATTCTCTAAAATGTATTATTAAATCGTTACTAGACTACACTGCACAATATCTGGTGAATTGCCGCTACATATGAGTTTCACTGTAAACGTAAGCAAACCGATTATCCAGCAGGGAATTGCAACATATCGATGTTAACCATAGTTATTGAGAGTAGTGGATCATTTGTCAAATAACGTCTTAACGAGTCTAGAAATATCAAACCTAATAATTACAGGACAAATGACACGTTTGACCACTAGACTGTCTAATTTATAATGAAATCCATTTACTCAGCATCGTTTGTGTCGTAAATATTTTGTGTTTAATTGTTGGATTCGGAAATTTAAAACTTATAGGAAAGTAGATAATAGAACTTGATAATAAAACTACTGTAAACCGTAGGGAAATATAAAATACATTTCAAGCAAAATAGTTTGTACTTATACTTTAATTTAAAATTTCTACTACATATTCTTTAAAATATTATTAAATCGTTACTACATTACACTGTAAAGTTATCCGGTGAATTGCCGCTATGAATGAGCTTTACTGTAAAGGCAAATAAACCGATTACCCAGCTGGGAATTGCAAGATATCGATGTTAATCACAGTTATTGAGAAGAATGGATCATTTGTCAAGTAACGTCTTAACGACTCTAGAAATGTCAAACCTAATAATTACAGGTTAAAATGACATGTTTGACCAGTAGCCTGTCGAATTTATCATAAAATCCGTTTACTCAGATTTCGTACGTAGCGAAAATATTTTGTGTTTAATTGTTAAAACCTATTCAGAAGCAGGAGCGTAAAATATTCTGCATGTAACATTTTCTTTAAATTCTCTTTTTTTAAAATGTAACTTTTTGAAATTTCTAAAATATTACTAAATCGCTACTACACTACACGGTGCAGTATCTGGTGCATTGCTTGAATGAATGAGCTTCACTGAAAACGCAAACAAACCGATTATCCAGCTGAGAATTTCGAGATATCGATGTTAATCACAGTTATTGAGAAGAGCGGAGCATTTGTCAAGTAATGTCTTAACGAGTCTAGAAATATCAAACCTAATAATTATAGGACAAATGACATGTTTGACCACTAGCCTGTCGAATTTATCATGAAATTCATTTATTCTAGACTTCGTTCATGGTGTAAATATTTTGTGTTTAATTCATAGATTCAGAAAACTAAAACTTATAGAAAAGTTGATAGTAGAATTTGATAATAAAACTGTTATAATCCGTACTGAAACATAAATTACATTTTCAAGCAAAATCGTCTGCATTTATATATTATTTTTAACAGTTTTCATGGTATAAACGGGTAATACAAAAATAATCACAAAGTAACATTTTACATAGATAATTTCATTTTTGGATCTATCGCAAATTATTAAAAAATACAAGAATGTCGTATTTAAAATTCTATTTAACTAATTTTTTCATGGTAAACATTTTCTTTAAACTCTGTTTTTTAATGTAATTTTTTAAAATTTCTACTATATATTCTCTAAAATATTATTAAATCGTTATTACACTACACTGTACAGTATCCCTTGAATCGCTGCTTTGAATAAGCCTTTACTGTAAACGCAAACAAACCGATTAACCAGCTGGGAATTGCAAGATATCGATGTTAATTACAGTTATTGAGAAGAGTGGATCATTTGTCAAGAAACATCTTAACGAGTCTAGAAATGCCAAATCTAATAATTACAGGATAAAATGACATGTTTGACCACTAGCCTGTCCAGTTTATCACGAAATCCATTTACTCATATTTCGTTCATGGCGTAAATATTTTGTGTTTAACCCTTTTCGGCACACTGTGCTCGGTCTGGGATACCTACTTTTAATTTCAAACTTGCAAACGGTACCAGTAATATTTTAGTAAAATTTTGCTTTTACAATAAAGGCTTAAATTAAGGGATTCAAAATATGTAAAAAATTCGTTTCTAAATTCTGGTGTCAGTCGATAATTTATAATTTTACTACAGATTTTGGCCGTGCCGGAAAGCGTTAATTGTTACAACTTATCCAGAAGTAGATGGTAGAATTTTATAATAAAACTATTGTAAACCGTATTGAAACATAAATTACATTTTCAAGCAAAGAGTTCGCATTTAAATGATAAACAAATAAAAAAATACTATTTTCTTATTCCTTTTTTTAAATTATTCTAATGTTTAGAATTTGAGATAGACAGTATCCGACGAGTTGCCTCTATGAATGACCTTTACTGTAAACGCAAACAAACCGATTACCCTGCTGAAAATTGCAAGATATTGATGTCAATCACAGTTATTGAGAAGAGTGGATCATTTGTCAAGAAACTTCGTAAGCAGTCGAGAAATGTCAAACCTAATAATTACAGGTTAAAATGACATGTTTGACCACTAGCCTGTCGGATTTATCATGAAATCCATTTACTCAGGCTTCCTTCGTGGCGTAAATACTCTGTGTTTAATTGTTAAAACTTATCCAGAAGTAGATGGTAGAATTTGATAAAACTATTGTAAACCGTATTGAAACATAAAATACATTTTCAAGCAAACAGTTTACATTTAAATGATAAATAAATGATAAATAAATGGGAAATATTTTTCCTTATTACTTTTTCTCAATTAATATAATGTTTTGAATATGAGATAGACAGTATCCGGTGAATTGCCGCTATGAATGAACTTTACTGTAAACGCAAACAAACCGATTACTCCACTGAAAATTGCAAGATATCGATGTTAATCAGTTATTGAGAAGAGTGGATCATTTGTCAAGAAACGCCTTAACGAGTCGTAAAATTTCAAACCTATAATTACAGAATAAAATGACATGTTTGGTCACTAGCTTGTCGAATTTATCGTGAAATCCATTTACTTAGACTTCGTTCGTGGCGTAAATATTTTTTGTTTAAAATTGTTAAAACTAATCTAGAAGTAGATGGTAGAACTTGATAATAAAACTGTTGTAAACCGTATTGAAACATAAAATACATTTTCAAGCAAAATAGTCTGCATGTGACATTTTCTTTATACTCTCCTTTTTCAAAAAATATAATTTTTTTGAAATTTCTAAAATATATTCTCTAAAATATTATTAAATAGTTAATACCAGGGGCCTCGCTAAGGTGAGGATGCAGGGGGGAACCTCCCTCCAAACATTCGCTAATGTTATTACGCTTGGCAAATTTAAAACTTTTATGGCAAATTTAATTAAAATTTTTATAAAAACTGTAATACATTTCCTATTTTTGATAGAACTTGCAAAATAAGTTACAGCTCTAATTGGGAATATTATTAAACTTTTTACAAATAAGAACCGTATTACATTTTCTAAGTGTAGTATCTTGGCAAAATTATAAAACGAGTTAGGAAATATAAAAAATTGACTTGACAATTTAAGGTCTTCTCCCCTTCTCCCCCACCAATAAAAAGTCTTAGCGATGGCCCTGGTTACTACACTGCACTGTACAGTATCCAGTGAACTGTCGCTAAGAATGATTTTTACTGCTAACGCAAACAAACCAATTACCCAGCTGAAAATTGTAAGATATCGGTGTTAATCACAGGTATTGAGAAGAGTGGATTATTTGGCAAGTAACGTCTTAAAGAGTCTAGAAATGTCAAACCTAATAATTACAGAATAAAATGACATGTTTGACCACTAGCCTGTCGGATTTATCATGAAATCATTTATTCTCTTTCCGTTCGTGGTGTAAATATTTTGTGTTTAATTGATAGATTCAGAAAATTGAAACGTATAAAAAAGTAGATGGTAGAATTTGATAATAAAACTATTGTAAACCATACTGAAACTTAAATTATCTTTTTTAAAAGTATATATATATACTTTAATCTCTACTATATAGTCTCTAAAATATTATTAAATCTTTACTACGCTACACTGTACAGTATCGGGTGAGCTGCCGCTATGAATGAGTTTTACTCTAATCGCAAACAAACCAATTACTCTGCTGAGAATTGCAAGATATCGATGCTAATCACAGTTATTGAGAATAGTGGATCATTTGTCAAATAACGTCTTAACGAATCCAGAAATGTCAAACTTAATAATTATAGGACAAATGACGTGTTTGACTACTATCTTGTAGAATTTATCATGAAATCCATTTCCGCAGACTTCGTATTGACTCAGTTTTCTTCCGTGTCGTAAATATCTTGTGCTTAATTGATAAAACTTATTCGGAAGTAATTGGTAGAATTTGATAATAAAATTATTCTAAACCATATGGAAACAAAGAATACATTTAAAGGCAAAATAGTCTGCATTTATAATTTTAATTTACACACATCTCTGATTGTGCTGTTAAAAATTACTGTAAAAACACAGGAAATAAACAGGGACCTTCTGTAAATATATACTAGTTGAATATATACTCTCGGTTAAATTTATTTGATTGAGTCTATCAATCACCATTTTATAGATATTTTTTTTTCTTATAATTTATTCTCTGTAAGGATTTTCTTGTTTTTATTTAAAGATTTTTTTAAAATCTTTGTTATAAGCTTTAATTTAAAATGCACACTTTTAAAATTATTTTACGATTTTATACGAAATATTAAAGAACATTTGGTTTGAGAATTTCCTTTTTGTTAAAAATTTAATAAAATTTGTATTAAAAATATTAATATTTTAGAAATGAATATCTGCCTATGCAGAGTTATCAGAGATTTTTATGGACGTTATTTTGCAATTGTTTCATTCATCACGAACATGAAGCTTAATAATAATAAAAGTAAATTAAAAGTACTTCCCCGTTGAATCCTAAAAGACATCCTTTGCATACGGTAGTACTAGCTTCTATGGCACAGTCAGTAAGGTAATCGTCTCCGATCCAAGGGACTCGAATCTAATTTAGAAAAGGCAATTATAGCATTAGTTTTACTAAATATAATATTTAAAATATTAAATTACAGTAATGACAATTTAGGCCAAAAGCTTTCACAACAAAAATGCACATATTCTGTAACTTTTTCTTTTCCAAAAGATTGTTGTTCTTCTTAGATTTTGCTTCTGCGTGGTAGAGTTTAAAAATATCCCGGAATAATTCAATTACAAATAATTAAAAAATAGAACAACAATTTTATCTTTTTGGCCTTAAAAGTACTTTCCTCCTGCATTCACACACTTCTTCCAGCGTTCGTATGATTCTTCAAAACACTCCTTGAATTCATTTTTTGTGGTGTGTTCCAGTAGCTTAGTCGCATTCTTGATCTTCTCATCTGAATCCATAAAATGGCGTCCCTTCAATTTCATTTTCAACCGCTGAAACAAGTGAAATTCCTATGGTGCTAGCTTGGAGGAATAAAGGAAGTGTTTCAGAGTGGTAACACTGTGCCTTGCAAGATACGTTTTCACGATCAGAGCATTGTCGTGTAAAATAAACCAATCGTTGGTTGCTTCTTTTTTAGATTCGTTTCGTCTGATTGAATCTCGTAGTTGTTTAAAGATCTCTAGTTAAAATTCTTTATTGATAGTTTGACCTTTGGGAATAATTTCGCAGTGAATAGGCCCCCATATTCGAAAAACATCTCTCCAACATTTTTTTTTCTGCAGTGGAAGAGAAGCGGAGCACTGAGCGAGAGTCATCTTCGATGTTTGTGCGACCTTCACAAAAACGCTTATGTCACTCATATACAGACTTTTTTTTCTTCTTTTCACGGTATCGTTTACGTATGTTTTCCTCGGCTTCTCGAACGTCTCAGAAGGTGATTTGCAAATGGAAAATACAAAATTTTATGTTTGTAGGCAACTTTAAAAACGAAATTTCAAAATCCGATAAATGAAAAATTCACTTTGCTAGATATGATCCGCAGCCGACTGTACGCCGACTGTATCGGAAATGAATTCGAGATGCCTATGTGTTTTCCTTATGTGTGATGCCAACCTTCAAACAGGTATATTTCCCCTACAACGAACGTTAGCGTGAATGTAAGTGACGATTCCGGGAATTTATTGTCTTTACTACGAAGTTTCATGCATGTAGAAATGACGTCGTTTGGGTGAACATAAAAAAAGACCTTTTTTTCGGTAAATTTGTTCAAAAGTGTTTTATATTTATGATTTAAAATAAATATATAAATAAGTAAATGAATCAAAAATTAAAATATTATTACAAATGTTTACCATTAAAAACACAAAACGTTGAAATTGGTGGACATTGGAAAACATAGTAAAACATTAAAAAATGGTTTGATGCATTTGAAAATGATGCAATTTATTAATAAATTTCATAGTAATAAATAACTAAATAAAACAAACTCTAATACTACATAAACTCTTCATAAAATGCTAATTGATTAAACTGTTCTGTAAATTAAAATTTTTATCGAACCATTATTGAAGTATGCATATACATAGTAATACGAAAAGCTACATTAAATGAATCCTGTATCGTAAATGCAAACAAACCGATAGTTCAGCTGGGAATAGCACGGTAGCAATGTTAATCACAGTTATTGAGAATCATAGATCATCTGTTTGCAATCGGAATCGGGAATCGCCAAACCTAATAATTATAGGTTGAATGACATGTTTTGCTACTAGTCTTTCGAATGTATCACGAAATTTCCTTACTAAGACTTCATTCGCACGTTAAAATCATTTGTGTTCAGTTCAGTCGATAGATTCGGCAAATTAGAACTTACTGAAGATAGTACTTAATAGCAAAATCTTTTGCGATACCTCTTCAGACGTCGATTTTTAAAATCACATAACAACTATATACAGGCTAAATATTTAAATTTAGCTAAAATTGAAATATAACTATGATAGTAATAATAATAATGTATAATAATAAGTACAGAAGTTTATCTCTCTCTCTCTCTCTCTCTTTCTGCTGTATTTTGAAGGGGCTGCTAGGCTTTTTAATTGTTTTTTTTTTTTTTTTTTTTACGATTTTTATATATTTTTATAGAGGTAACATTGCGATTGTTTACTTTTAACTGGAAATTTCAGTTTATTGTTTTAACTGTTATTCATTTTAATGAGATTGTTGCCTACATCGTTATGATGCCAAAATTACTGATGAACCCATTTGTGTTTTGTAATGTAGATTGACTTGTAGGAATCTTACGTCTAAGAGAAGTTTTCCTTACATGTTTTTTTTTCTTTTTGATAGTGCGAACTGATAGACAGCTAAAATAGAGTTTGCATTATTTGTCACTTCCAAAAAATGCTATTTGTTTTTGACAACTTAGAAAAGGTGTTTCCCGAAAAGGAACTCTTTGGTAAAATTTAGCACGGTGGTGATTAAACTCAAGTTGGAAGCAAGCCTTACCGAGTCAAAGTAAATGATGATGCCGAAAAATTTCATTTTAATCTATGTCAAAGCAATACAAATATAATAATTCATATTTTACTTGATTTGAATGCATAGGTGCTCGCTTCCGAAAGCAGTGGAAGCCTGAACCCCAAGTTCCTTTATTTCAAAGATCGTTTTGAAAAACCGACCAGCGAGGTGGTTGAAGACTCGCCAGTAATAATAATAATAATAATAATAATAATAATAATAATAATAATAATATAAATATTAATAAAAATGTTCTAAAAATATAAATTATTAAATTTTCTACCGTCTATTTTATTTATTTTTAAATTATCACCTTACAGTAGCATGCGAATTGTCGCATTAATTGATTCTTGCTTATGAAAGCAAACAAATCGATCGCTCAGTTAGGAATTGCGTTCTATCGTTGTTAATCAAAATTATTGAGAGATGATTATTGAGAGAGCAGCATTTGCCTGCGAGCGTCCTGCTGAGTCAAAAAATGTCAACGAAGCAATTACAGGCTAAATGACATGTTTAGCTAGTAGACGTTTCAATTTATCATGTAATCTATTTACTTAGAGTTCGTTCCTGTCGCAAATAATTCATGTACAATTGATAATTCAACAGATAAAATTTTATAAAAGATACTATTTGATAGCAAAACTAGTATGATATATGTAGAAAAATGTCGTAGATGTAAGTATGAAAAATTCGTAGAAATTCAATAAATCGGTTTTTAAAATAAGGAGATGGTAATCACTGGCTTACCCTGGTTACAGACTGTAGATGAAAATCCTTTTTGTAACTGAAAACTCTAAAAGACTGATTACATTTAATAATTAAAAACAGCAATAATTACTTTATTGAATAACAGACATTCCATTATTCAATAAAGCAAAAGTTTTTACTTAAATTTTCAGGTATAAATTCAAATTCATACTAATACTAATTGTTTTAATTGTTCTTTAAATTTAATAAAGATGTGTTAAAAATATGAAATTAAAATTGCTACCATTTATTTTCTCTATTTTTAAACTATCGCTTCACTTTACATTAGCATGCAAATTGTCGCATTAATTGATTCGTGCTTATTAAAGTAAACAAATCGATCGTTCAGTTAGGAATTGCGTTCTATTGTTGTTAATCAAAATTATTGAGAGACGTGCAGCAGCATTTATTTGCCTGCTAGCGTGCTGGAAAAATGTCAACCTAGCAATTACAGGCTAAATGACATGTTTAGCCAGTAGACTTTTGAATTTATCACGTAATCTATTTACTTAGAGTCCGTTCGTGCCGCAAATAATTCATGTTCAATTGATAATTCAGCAGATGATAATTTATAAAAGATATTATTTAATATCAAAACTATATGTATTATGATATATATCATAAAATGTCATAGATGTAAGTAGGAAAAAATCGTAGAAATTGTCGTAGAAATACGACAAATCAATTTTTAAAATAAAAAGGTGATAGTCGCTGGTTTTTCCGGTTACAGATTATCCCTTTTTGTACTTGAAAATTCTAAAAGATTGATTATATTTAATAATTAAGAATAGCGATATTTGCTCTATTTAATAACAGACATTCCACCATTAAATAAAGCTAAATTTATTATTTAAATTTTCAAATATGAATTTATATTATCTGAATTACGGAATTTCTAAATCGTACTCTACCTCGATAATTTAAGTGTTTCAAGGGGATTAGTAATTCAGCTTCCAAATTTCCCTCACTAATATAAAGTCAGTCAAGAGTGTTTGATGCATGCGTATATTAATCTTATCGGTATCAGTAAATATCTCCTCGGGGAATTGATATTTTTAAACTTTTATATTTTGTAAACTCTTCTTAAAAGATCTCACTGTTTTTCTTAGTAAATTTGAAGATTAATTTTCTTAGTATATTTTTCTTAGTATTTTTATTAGTATATTTAAAGTATATACTTAATTTTATAGGAAATGTTAAAATTTTACTCACAGCTCGTCAGCTTTTAACGCATAAAATATTAAATTAAGCATAGGTTTTAAAAAGATTTTGAAAATTAAGGAAAAAAGAAGCATCCTTTAAGGGAGATCTAAAACACATTTTAAAATAGTTTTTATTCATTGAAATAAAATTTTGAAATTTTTTGTGATGGTTAACTATATTATTAGTATAGAAAACCACATGATAAAACTTATAATTTTTTTTTGAAAATTTAAAAATATAAAATTTATTAAAAAATTGTAATAAAATCGTTACAACTTGAGGTATTATTTGTATAATTTCATTTTTTTGCATGTAAATAAACAGAAATATGTAAGCTTTAATGTCGATTCAGCTTTTTAAAAATATTAGTTTAAATAAAAGCAGCAGAAATTACCTGACAGCGTTCAGCCGAATCGAAAAAAATGTCAATCTAGCAGTTACAGGGTACTAAATGACATGTTTAGCCAGTAGACTTTTGAATTTATCACGTAATCTATTTACTTAGAGTTCGTCCGTGATGCAAGTAATTCATGTTCAATTGATAATTCAACTGATGAGAAATTATAAAAGATACTATTTAATAGCAAAACATTTATGATGTATGTAATAAAATGTCGTCGACATAAATAGAAAGAAGTCGTAGAAGATGTCGTAGAAATTCAATAAATCGATTTTAGGTAGATTTCGTATGAAATACTACCTATTGCATTGTCTCCCATGTTGGAATTTCTGAAAATTTTTTGCGGATCTACACGAATCATGACTCCTAGACCCCAAAACTACCATCAGTAAAAAAGTTTATCTATCTATCTATCTATCTATCTATCTATCTATCTATCTATCGGTGTATATCACTTTCTTCTAGACACGATAACTTCCATAATTATGCTCAGATCTTCATCAAACTTTTACATAAAATCAAGGGGCATAAAATCTCGGTTAAGTTCGTTAATGGGCAAAATCGGACCAAGGGGGTGGAAGTTAGGAGGGTTTTTGTGAAAACAGAAAAAATGTGATAACTTCTTAATTAAAATAGATATCGAATCAGTTTAAAGTTTATATTACTTCTAAACAATGGGCAAAAAGTTTATGCATGACAGATTTTTGATAAAGTTAAAAATGGGCTCAAGGGGCGAAAAAAACATGGTTTTTGGGAGAAAAAAATTCATAACTTCGTCAATTCTCAAGATATCAAATCCAACTAAATTTTATATAAATGTACTCAATATTATCTAAAACTTTTGTATTTACAAGTTTTTGATAGCATCAATTTTTACCGATGAAAAAAATTAAAAACGAAAAGAAAAAAGGGGGAGGAAAAAGAAAAAAACCCATAACTTACTCAATTCTTAAGCAATTAAATCTAATTAAATTTATTTTACATCTTCACAATAATATCTACAACTTTTATATTGACAAGTTTTTCATAGAACCAATTCTTATAGCAAAAATAAATAAAACAAAAATAGGAGTTGGAGAAAAAACCTCAAGTCCAAACTGCTTATATTTTGACTCATTTTAAAATTCATTTTTGATTTTAAACGCATCCAAATGACAGATCCTCTTATTTAGCAACTATATAATGCGACGTATTGGCCAATTTTTTGATAAAGGCAGAATATATTTTTAAAAAGGCTGCCAAAAAAGGTATTTTAAACAGATTTCCCGAAGTTTTCATCATTAAAAAATTCATTAAGTATAACAAATTGCGTTTTTTATGAGTCATTTTTAAATTCATTTTTGTTCTCAAACCCATCCAATTTACAGGTCCTATTATTTAGGAACTATATAACTTCACGTACTGGCCAGTTTTTTGATAAAGGCAGAATATATTTTTTAAAAGGCTGCCAAAAAGGGTATTTTGAACAGAATTTCACGAAGTTATCGTGATTAAAATTTGAGAAAATTTAAGAAATTGCGTTTTTACCGAGTCATTTTTAAATCTTTTTTTGTTCTCAAACGCATCCAATTTACAGGTTCTCTTATTTAGGAACTATATAATGTGACGGAGTGGCCAGTTTTTTGATAAAGGCAGAATATATTTTTAAAAAAGGCTGCCAAAATGGGCACTTCGCACAAAATTTCCCAAAGCGAGATGATTAATGAACTGTGGGTATTCAAATAACAAATTGGTTATTTTATGACTCATTTTTAAATCTAATTTTGCTCTGACACGCATTCAATTGACAGTTTTTTGTTACTTAGGAACTATATAATGTGCGTATTCGTCGATTTTTTGATAAAGGGTGAATATATATATTTTGAAAGCTGTCAAAGTAAGCACTTCGCAAAAAAATTTCCCAAAGCGATCATGATAAAAGAATTGAGGTTGTATTCAAATAACAAATTGTTTATTTTATGACTCATTTTTAAATTCAATTTTGCTCTCAAACGCATTCAATTGACAGTTATTTGTTATTTAGGAACTCTGTAATGTGCCGTATTGGTCAGATTTTTGATAAAGGCTAAATATATATTTAAAAAAATCTGTCAAAGTGGGCACTTCGCACAAAATATCTCAAAGCGATCTTGATTAAAGAATTGTGGATGTATTAAAATAATAAATTGGTCATTTTATGACTCATTTTTAAATTCAATTTTGCTGTCAAACGAATTTAATTAACAGTTTTTTGTTATTTAAGAAATATATAATGAGCATATTGGTCAATTTTTTAAATAAAGTAAGAATATAATTCAAAATATATTGCCAAAATGGGCATTTGAGTAGAGATAGGCATTTTTTTTTTTTTTTTTTTTTTTGAGATGAAAACTTTTTGAAATCTACCTCCGCCTATAGGCCATGCCGAAAGGGATTTTTTAAAATAAGAAGGTGATAATCACTGGCCTCATCCGTAACAGACTATAGGTGAAAGTATTTTTTAGGTGCATTCGTAATCATGTAAATATGTCGCATCTAAAGTCGTCGTTCAGTCCGTCCGTCCGCCGTCCGTCTGCCTGTCCGCATATAACAACGTAAAAACTACCCAGTTGAATCGGTTGAAATTTAAAATATAGAGGCAACTGAACAGACAATCACCTCATCGTTACCGATGAAAATCTAGGATTAGTTAAATCTCGATTCGCATATTAAAACTCAATCGGAACTCAATCGAAAGCACCTAAAAACCTGGTTTTAGCGGTTAACTCATAGGTTTACCATTTCATTTCTTCTGCTTCTTAAAATATTAAACCTACGGGTCAACCGTTAAAATCGGGGTTTTAGTTATTTTCAACCAATATATGATCTGGCAGACCAATTGCTTTTTAATATGCGAATCGAGATTTAACTAATAGTAGATTTTCCTCCATGAACTCAATGAGGTGATTGTCTGTGCTGCCGCCTCCCAGCCTAATAGCTCTGTTATTAGCCTAGTGTTAGATTTCATGTATATTGATCTTCTGGCAGCAGAAGATAAGGTTAATTTTCCTTGTTAATTTAAAACCGTATTGAATTAAACCGAAAAATCTTCTTAACCTCTTCATGGGCATGAAATCGAGTTTCTGCAATGTTGAATTCTCAGCGGAATTTTTTAAAAAAATCTAACAAAACAAAGAACAACGGTTTTCAATTTTTTTGATACCAAAGTTAGAAAAGTAAAATTTAATTAAAGATTTCTGATGCAAATATTAATTAAAATTAGGTAGTATCCCTCGAGGGGTTAGCACAACAAATTATTTTATTTACTTGTCTAAAAAGTAGGAAAATTTGTTTGAATATGAGATTGAATACAATGATGTATAATGATCATGAGTCATAAGGTTTACGAACATTAAAGTTTAAATCATATTTGGAGTGCATATAACGAATCCCAAGAATGATTATAGTACCTTGAAATATATCAGTGATAAGTAACAAAAATTGCGCAAAAAAAAAAAAAAAAAAAAAAAAAAAAAAAAAAAAAAAATTGTATGAATTTCGAGTTATTGAATCATTATCTTAATTTTTCTAGTATTCTTTAAGCCGGGAGATGTGGTTCGTAAAGCTTTATTCCTATTTTCTCATTAACAAAATGCGCTGTTTAGCAACAGAATTTTTCAATTGCTTCATATGGTTTACTGAAATCGCACAATATCCATGGAAATTTTTAAACTTATCAATGACTTCTTTTCTCATGCTTCATACATAAGTTCTCTCCCTTTTCCTCTTCAAATAGTACAATGTCTATGAAAATTTTTATATTCATCAAAGACTTCTTTTCTTAAGCTTCTTTATTCGTCCATGACTTTCTAATTTCTAACTGTGAAGTGCGTTGGTTTTATGCCAAAATATCAAAGGAATATGCATTTTAATCTTTTTTGTACTAAAAACATGCACCGGAAAAATATACAAAAATATGATCGTTTGGTTTCATGTAACGTTTCAAATTTATTTGATCTGCTCGCAAAAAAAAAAAACAAATGTGGGAGACATTTGTTTGTGGGAATCTTTATAACAAAATGGCCTTTTCTTGACATCTGTCAGCGTCAAGAATTCAAGTAACATCGATAAAATTTCAATTTGCTTTTAAACTAATATTATTGCTTAGAAAAATGCTATTTTAGTTAAAGAAAAAAGTATTTAGAGAAGTAACGTCCATTAAAGTATTGCTCTTTTGTACTTTGTTACTACATTTAATAGGTATTGCATTTAGAGGCACTCGTTGTATTATATTCTTCTTTTGAACTAAGAATAAATATGTTTAATGTGATATTTTTCACGCTTTTTTATAATATATATAGTGTGATTTTCTACTATAAAATAATAAACAGGGATAAAATTATGCATTTGGAAAATATGCTAAGAAAACTTTATCACATCAGATATGGCCAAGACCAATCTATAACCGTTTTTTGGATATACGAAGTTTACTACAGACAACACATCATCGTCTTAAAAAAATAATGTATACAATATATTAAAAAAGTTCTTTTCTTCGAACACCAATACCTCAAATCTTTTCAGAATTTCTTTATATATACATTCAGCTTCAAGTTTATGGGCTTTACGCATAAAGATTTATTAATAAGAATAAAAGAAAGTAAACAAAATTGTGCTCATAGAATTACGTGTTAATTTATGAAAATGTGGTGCTTTTGACAAAAATAAATATGTTCCAACCCTTGACCTGAGAATACACAAATTTCATTTAAGTCATTTATATCTTCTTCTAGACACAAAAAGATTTCCGACTTTTCTTCATAAATTCCGTACATCTTTTCACCAGATGTATATACGCACATATTTTCGTGGAACATTGCTGCTTTATCTAGTGTGGTCGTTCCATATTTCTTCAGTTCCGCCGACTGATATCAATAGAGCATTTGAAAACATCATTTTAAGTGTCTTAGCCCTATGTATATCTTCTTACAATCGAGCCAGTTTTTCTTGGCAAGCCTTTGGCAACATATTCATGGCATTTCGTGGTCGAAAGCATGGAATTTATGGCCACTGCGTCACGGTGTTGAAGGTTTTTTCGATAATACGAGAATTTATGGCCTCATAGCAACTTCCGCCTAGGAATAGAGGATTTAATTGTGTGAATGTGGGTGTGACACACTTTTTTGGACCTTTATAAATATTGCGTGTTAAAGATCACTAAAAGCATGTAGTCTTATATAAAAATAAGAGTCTTTAAAAGATGAATCATGCTGTTTGTTTCGATACTATATTTAAGGATTTCTTACGGTTCATTAAATTGTCTGACGGAAGGAAGAGATGAATAATTTTGGCATTAATGCTGGTTCAAGTAATGAAATTTTCCTGTACAGGATAAAAGAGGTTCTAAATTAATCATGCAGTCATATTCAAACATATTTATATAAATATAATACAACTGAGAATCGGTTAACGAACTTAATCCGTTCTAAAACTGTGTTTGCCAATCTAATTGTTCGTTAATTGATCGTAGATTTTGTATCGATTTGTATGGGAATTCATCGATTCATTCTTCAAAGCTAAATAGTGTACAAAAAATAACATAAATCTTCATATTTATGATAGAATTAATATGCGTTTTTATTTTATATGGTCAGATCATATTTCGATGGCTTTGTCCGTGTTGTGGTGTATTAAAAATGGCACAGTAAAAAATGGGCCACATGCGAATAGTTCACAAAAATACAGCTTTTTGTCCATAACTGGTTTAATTTCTGGTCTATAACTGGTTATAGACAAAAGTCATTCAATATGGTAACCAAAACTATTTTTTACATATGGTATTTTTTAAAACTCTCCTTTATAATTATTTTTACTAGTATACTTATAATTATTTTTAGCTCACAGGTTATCATAGCCTGAGAGCTTATGTGCCCGTCCGTTCTGTATGTACGTTCGTATGTTCGTTCGTGCGTAACCCGATAACTCATGATAAAAATATCGGATCCACTTGAAATTTTGTATATAGGTATATCCTGATAAGGCGCTTCCCTGATTAGTTTTTGGAGTTCTTTCGATATGTATAAGAGGGTGAACGGGGGGCTCATGCCCCTCCCCTTAATTGATATAAACGAGATTTTTATGCAGAATTAACAATTTTCGTTCAAAATTTAGATATAGGATCATTCTGATGAGGCGATTCCGTGACTGTTATTAGGTGTTCATTGAATAAGTATAAACAGGAGGAACGGGGGGCTCATGCCCCTCCCCTTAATTGATATAAACGGGATTTTTATGCAGAATTAACAGTTTTCGTTCAAAATTTAGATATAGGATCATTCTGATGAGGCGATACCGTGGCTGTTATTAGGTGTTCATAGAATAAGTATAAACAGGGGGAACGGGGGGCTCATGCCCCTCCCCTTAATTGATATAAACGGGATTTTCATGCAGAATTAACAGTTTTCATTCAAAATTTAGATATAGGATCATTCTGATGAGGCGAGTCCGTGGCTGTTATTAGGTGTTCATTGAATAAGTATAAACAGGGGAAACGGGGGTTCTAATGCCCCTCCCCTTAATTTGTATAAATGGATTTTTCAATCAGAATTGTCAGATTTCGTTCAAATCTCTGAATAGTTTTGGAAGTTTAATGGTTAAGTATAAAAGAGGAGAATAACTCCTCTTAAATTATATAAATGCTAAATGGGTTTTATTAAGAATTATCCGATTTGATCTGAATTTTGGATATAGGTTTTTTAATATGATAAAGCATGTACTTGATAGTTTAGGAGGTTCAATGATTAAGTATAAGAAAGGAGAAAGGGGAAAGCTGTTTCTCCTTCTTATTATTTTTTTTCGAACGGAATTAACGAAAATACAAGGCTGTAATGTACAATTAGTATGCGTAGCCTGTGAGCTCAATGCCATCAGTTTAACTGGGCAATATTCTTTTTTATTTAATTTTTTTACTAGTTTTATAAATCCAAAAAATTGTTCATATGTGCCCGACCATTGGGGTAGTTGTGAACACACATGGGACACATGTAAACTCAAAGAAAAAATAATTTTTGAGGTGTTTTTTTTTCTGTTATTCACTGATTATTCATCATAAAATCAATATTTATATTACCTGACAAATTCACCATAAAGAAAAAATCTATGCATATTTCTCTAGTGTCTGTGTGATATGCTTAAACAAAAAATTATAAAATAAATTTATGTGGAATGTGGAGGAAAGGAGAATTAGATGGTTGATTAAATATTTTTGCAATGGAATAAAAAAATATAGAAGTAAATTTGAAAAAAAAAAAAAAAAATCAAATTTTGCTTAGAGGCTTTTTTTTTTGGAGGGGAATTTCAATAGTGGTGGTTTTAAGATAAAATTTATCGGTACTTTTTCGATTTTGCTTATATATTTTTTTTATTATGATAGTATGAGAGTTTCAATTTCAGAACCGGTTTAAACCAGCTTTGAAATTTAAAGTAATTTTTTTAATCTTAAATCAAAATTAAAAAAGTATAAACTAGACCGGTTGTGGATCGTCCTCAGCTATGCTATGCAAAAAAATCATGAAAAAATATTAAAATTTGAGCGGGATATTTGAAAAGAACGCTCCCGCAAGTTTTACATTATCATCCGGGTCTTTTCCTGTGACTAGTGTTGCGCTTTAATTGTTTTCCAATAAAATATCTAAACTAAAAACTAAACTACGTGAAGTATTTAAAAAAAAAAAAAAAAAAAAAAAAAAAAAAAAAAAAAAAGAGTCAAATTCCTTACTAATTTCATATTACAAACGTTTTTCTAAATCCATTACGAAGCGCGTTAGAGCTTTCGTATAATTACACTGTTTTTCTAACTTTGTGGAAAATCGGAAAAACCAACATTCGACAGCATTTTTTATTCACTTTATCGTCCTTAATGTAACCAATTTATGTTACAGATATTTGAATGATAGCAATAATAATTAATTTATGAAAGTTTCCTTTTACTTATAATTTTATTTTTCCGCAAAAGTGAGAACACTCTTTACAAGCCACTTGTAGCAAATATTGTGGTGCAAATATTTAAAATAAGTACGATAATTACATAAGAACGGAAATTTAAAAAAAATATATATATAAAAAAAGAGACTTCTACGAAATAGACACATGATACCAAGAAAAGACATACATAGTATACAAAAACAAGGCCTGAAATGAAATTCTTTTGTGTTTGATTGGAGTAAAGTGGTGCAAAGCGATCAAGAAATTAAACAGAGGCAATGAACTTCAGTTCCTGCCAAATCGAACTTTGATGAGAAACACTCGTCTTCTCTACTTTTATTTTCGCTTTCATCTGATTTGTTATTCGAGATTATCAGATTAAGAATGCAGCTATAGCCCAGTAGGTCCATTGTTGAATAACGTTTTTTTTTTTTTTTTTTTTTTTTTTTTTTTTTTTTTTTCTTTCTAGATTTTTTTTGCAATTTTTGCAGATGACAACTCGAAAGGTTATTTTTTAAACTTTTCTTTGGAAATACTATTATTAAAGAACGAACCAGTCTATGCCCTGCAAAATGTTATTTAAATACATCCACTTCTTTGAATTTGTTTTTTTAAATGTTTACATAAATTTTTACATTTGAGAAAATTTAATACACTTTTTTAATTTTTATTGTTTAAGGCTGCATGCGCAAATTATGAATTTCTATCGAAACTCAATGGCGCATCTGTAGGACTATTATAAGAAATATTACGGACAGTGAAGTTCAGGAAAGGTCCTTATTTGGCGGTAGCAAATTTATTTCTTTTGAGATTTTGAGTTCTTGCACCTTGTGCGGATGATATCAAATTAACAATAAAATGGAGACTTAATCCGATCACTTATATTAATAATTCCATATTTATTGATAAATATTATAAACAATGTTATGTTATCGAAAATAAAGTTTTTAGTCTATTTATTTCCCACAGTTGGCTTAGATATCTTGGTGATATTCTTAAAATTTGTGAGCATAGTCTTAGAGAACTTAGAATATTTACAATAACTATAAACAATTTTATGATAAAATATATGTGGACTATCAGTTAACTGAGCATATAATCGAGCGCTGCGTAACTGGACAGTACCCGTGTTGTTTTTATTATAATTAACAGAAATAATAATAACAACAACAACAAAGCATCAACAATAATAATAATAAAGACCAAAAGTTTCAGAAAATAAATCCGGTTTGAATATCAATTATGATGGAAACAAAGCTGTGTTGTATATGTTACATGTTGTTGGTATTTGGTTATCAAAGATATGCAAAAGCTTTTATTCTAAAATGCTAGGTCTAGCGATAAAAAAGCCTCATCTGCAATTATGTCTAAGTAGCTTTCTTTTTTAGCTAATACCTCATCTTCCGACAGCTGTACAAAACAAAAATTTGCCACAGAAAATGATTTCTATTCATACCCTTATATGCATATTTCTAGAGTTATAAAAGAAATTTCCCTCAAATTTCAGAATCAACGTCCGAAAGGGCCCACCCCTGCTGTCAGAACAACAAAGCCAATTTTCTAAAACCGAGCTAAAGAAACAATACAGTATTGAGCCGAAAAGGGGCCGACTACTTTTAACTACAAACTCTTTAAAGATGTTTGCATTATCTGGGCATGTCTGGTAAATGAATAAGATTATACACTTGCTTGTCCATCCACAGGTGTGTGCTATCCCTAATAACATACACCTATTCTTAAACCGAAATATCTCTTTGAAAGCCAGGTTAGGGTGTGGATAATTATAGACTTCCAGTAAACACGCGTTTTCTGCAAGAGATGGAAAGAAAAAAAGAAAAAAGAATAATGAACTGATACGGAGTTCCAGAGAGAAAGGTTAACAGTAAGTATACGTAATAGATGTTCAATAGTCATGGCATTCTGAATTTTAAAATGGATTAAAAGTGCGGCTGGTATGATAGAGCATTGAGGCCAACGAATTGGTAAGAATAATGATATCCTAACGCCAACAACTCTATTTAGAACTGATTACACTTTTTTTTTATTTAGACTGGACTTGGTTTTTATGTGTAATGATAGAATTTTGTAATAGGTTTTAGCCCACTTTTTGATACAATAGAATTTCAAAAATTATGCACAATTGTGTGTTTCCGATGAAAATACGAAAGTTTAATAACTTTAAAACTTAATTATAAAGTATCCGAAACATCGTATGTCTTTCGATAGTTTTTTCAACATTTATTTATTTTTAGACACTTTTATTTAAACGATTTTGGTTTTTCTATACAAAGATAGAATTTCGGAATCGGTTTTAACCCACTTCTTGATGAGCTAGAATTATAAAAATTATGTTCAAAAAAGCGCACTGTCATGTACAATATTTTAAATAATTTTAAAACTCAATTATAAAATATCCGAAACACTGGGTCTCTCTCGATAGTATTTTCAACTTTATTTATATTTAGACTATTTAATTAGCTGATTTTAGTTTTTCTACGTAACGATAAATTTTGTAATCGGTTTTGAACCCACTTTCTATTAGGATTACAAAAATTACGTTCACAGGTGTGTTACCGATGGTAATGCAACATTTTAATTTTTTGAGAAATTAATTAGAGATTAACACGTTGATTTTATGGCATTATCCTGTTAGCCCGTTAAAGACAAGTGGTAAATCGCAAAACATTTTCAGCATACAGACTTGTATAAAACCAAACGCTTTCTTCGCACATACTAACTATTGGGTCAAAAATTTTTTTGCACATTAATGCATAATAAAATTATGTGATGATTAATAAAATCGCAAATATATTATTTTTACGACATTATTTAAAAACAGTATTTTAAAAAAATTAGAATTTAAATTAAAAATTAATAAATGTTAATTAAAGAATAATTATTTTGATAAAAAAAAACTTTGATGAAATACGTGTATTTTCCTCGCTATCATTTGACGAAATTTGCGGTTTCTTTCGACTAAATTCGCGTTTCTTTCACGACACTGATGAAATTCTTTTTTATTTGTGACACTTTGATGCAATTAACGTTTTTCGTTTGAGATTCGTCTTCTAATGGCTTTTTTGCGACCTTTTAAAAAAATTCGAGGTTTTTTTTTTCTTTTTCTTTTACGTCTATTTGACGAAATGCACGTTTTTCTGTGATCCTTTAAAGAAATTAGCGATTTTTTCGTGATTGCTTTGAAGAAACTTACTTTTTTTGCAGATCTTTTTAAAAGTTCGTGATTATTTGCGATCCCATGACGGAATTCTATTTTTTCGGCGATCTTTTCATCAAATTCGTTTTTTTCTGCGATCCTTTGGCGGAATTGGAGTTTTTTCTGCGAAAAACTGATTAAATTGATTTTTTACGGCGACCATTTCTCAAAATTCGCGATTTTGTTTTTCAGTTTGAATATTCGGACTGGTGATTTTTTTTAATTCTCTGAATTGAATGCCTTAAATTTTCGGAAAATTCAAAACAGAATCACTCCTGTTTTTAATTCTGCGGGAGCAATAAATAAATCGTACTTACAATTTGGAAATATTTTTTATTCTTTGGTTAAATGGAAGCTATAAAAACAAAAATTATATTTTTCTTTTCTTGCTAAATTTTTTCGTCAAAGTTCCAAATTTTGTGAAAAATTTTCCATGCACAAAGTGTTTGCGTGCATTTATGTTATACAACTCTCCTTTTAAAACTCGTACAATTGTATACTCGTCGCAACAACAATGGATTTAATGATGTATCAATAAACGCTCGCTAAAATAAACCAAATTGTTGCGAAATTGTAGCAATAAAGGGCAGCAAATAAACATTTTAAAGGCTAAAATGTAGAAAAGAAATTATATTTAAATGTATGTGAAAAGAACCACTTTAATCAAATAACATCTCAATAATTATTAACTTCCGATTATGCATTGAGAATTCTATTTAATATGCCTAGAAAGATAAATTAAATAAAGATTCCGTTTTCTTTTCTTGTTATTCTATTCTAAAAAAGAAAAAGATAAAAAAGGATGTATTTTTAAATAAATTTATTTGCTTGCGCTTTCTACCAATCGTAAAAATTAAAAGCTGTGAATTTTCATAATCGAAATCGATGGTCACATTAAATAGATGTAAACTAACGGAAACTTTTGGAAAAATACATGAATTGGATCCTTACGTGATTTTCAACATGAACATTGCAAACTTATAAAGAATAATTAAAGAAAAAAACTTTTACTTTTATACTTTTTAGGTGTGTTCTTATTATTTAAATAAGTATAGCATTTATATTCATCATATTGTTCATCCGTGTATCCACATATAACCGCGAAAAAACTATCCAAAAGAATAGTTTGAAATTTAAAGCACTGTATAATCGTTGCAGAATTTTGTCGAGTAATTTCAAATTTTAAGAAAATAGAATCAAAACTTTAAAAGATAATAATAATATTTTCTTAATTTTATCTAATCTTATCCTAAGTTATTAATTCAATAATATCCTATGATAAGTAACGATTCCAGATTCTCATGGTGATGGAGCTCTATTTCAGATGGAGTCCTATTAATTCCGTATTTCTGAATTCGATTTTGTTTCATTCGATCAAATTTTGTTTCATGCATTTTTTCATAAGAGTGCAACAATTATTTCACCGAGATCTGAATATTTATAAAACTAATTATTTTATGAACTCACCTAATTTGTCCTGAATGACGTACACATTTCGATTTGTTGATATTGTTATCGAATTTTTAGGAGTTTTGAGTAACGGATACTGTTAAAAAAGACTGTTGATGTAGGCTTTAAAAGAAACACTGGATAACATCAATTAAAAAAAAAAAATCATAGGCTAAAAGAGATTTTGAGAAATGACATTCTGATTATTATCGAAAGATATTAAATTATTTGAAAAGTATTGACAGGTGGTAGTTACTCTCGTGTAATTTTGTAAAAAAAGAGTTTAAAGTGCACAAAAACAAATGTTCGAAACATGAAATTACTAAGATAAGATTATTGATCTTTTCTTATTATTTTATTATATTGATAGGGATATGAAAGCTCTATAACAGAACGCTATTGAACAATGTAAACTAGTAATTAGGAAAGTGATTTTGTCCTCGATAGGAGAGATGATTTTTGTAAAAAGCCATCACTTGTCATAAAAGGCAGAATTTCAGGTAGTATTTTCTCAGATTAAAAAAAAATGTTCATTTACACAAAACTATTAATTAAGGATA
Source organism: Maratus speculifer (assembly GCA_964019185.1). Classification (NCBI taxonomy): domain Eukaryota; kingdom Metazoa; phylum Arthropoda; class Arachnida; order Araneae; family Salticidae; genus Maratus; species Maratus speculifer. The sequence goes on from OZ025295.1 coordinate 288,802,060, forward strand.
TCATATGGCTTTGAAATTGTCGAAAAGTGAAAGACAAAATTTCCTTTTTATGATTTTATATCTAAAAAAGTATACATTACAAAAAAATAATTTTTGAAGTTGGTAATAGATACATGTTTTTTTTTCATTCCATTTTTCGCAAATCATAATGGAGATAATTCGTTGTTAGAGGGTTTTTTTTAACTTCGGGAAAAAAAAAAAAAAAAAAAAAAAAAAAAATTGGAATCAAGAATTTCTGCATGTAAAGCAAAATTTATGATACATAATTATATTTTAGAGTCTTGTACTTACGATGAACATACAAAACACTGTTTATTTAAAGCATTTTGTTTAAAAAAAAAGATTGTATCTTACTTATTTAAATTTTTCAAATGTGTAGCAATATAACATATTAAGAAAATTATTTGAAAAGAAAGAATGATAATTTAGGATTATTTTACAGAACCTAACATATCCTGAAAACTTTATTAAAAGAATAGCAAAAATATTTTAATCCTTTATACCCTGAATTTTGAATAAAAAATTACTTTATCTGCATATTTATTTACATTAATGTATAATATATCCAGAACGACATATATAGTAATTATTGGAATTTCAGTCAATTTTTAACATGTTCCAACAAAGTTGAAAAGCGTTTATGATTTTGATTTGTCTGTCCGCACTCTAACTCTCGTAAATATACTCGGATTGACCTGAAAATTTTGGAAATTATTGACTTTCACCCTAGAAAAAACTTTATTTCAAATGAAGTTTCTAGCATGATTAGTTTATTTACAAAACAGTCAAAAGTGTTCCGTCACGTTACGGTCTATGGGAAAAATATTTTAAGTAAATTTTAAACATGTTACTCCCTGTCAAGCATACTGAAATTGTAATGCACTTACGAAGTTCACTAAAATGTGAATTCTGTAGAATATGCAATGAAAAGAATAGTTATTATTCATTTATAGGGCCATACAAAAAAATTCCATTACATAATGGTAAAGGATGTATTAGTATAAATTCCTGAAAAAGAAATTTCAACCTGTTACGCGTTTTCTTGTTAAACTAAATTTCTCCATACAATACCTCCGACTGTAACACCTTATTGCTTTCAATAATGAAGTTTTGTCAATGATTTTAAGAAGCGTTGGAAAGTGTTTCATAATCGATAACAAGTGATTTAAACAAGTTAATTTAAACTTGTTAATTTGAACAAGTAAGTTAATTTGAACTTGTTATTTTAAACAAGTAAGAAAAATCATGCGTTAAACGCATAATCATGGGTTTAACGCATGATTTTTCCATACATGTTTAAATAAATAAGGTGATTAAATAAATTAGTAGTGACAGCTCTTTTTATAAGAATAATTAGATAATAACAAAAAATACTCTTATTATAATCTCACATTTTTCATAAGAACAGTATAAATAATTGTAATTGAGGAGTGTTTTGTTGCAGCAAATTTTTTATGAAACATGTTTAGTAGGAGATAAGCTACATCTAGGTAAATGTTTGAGAAAATAACCACATTAAAAAACATTTATCTTCGACTGTTTGACTTGTGTTTTTAAATAGAATTGAGTAAATTATTTTGTGTGAAAATGCAATCTACTTTTATTAATAGACAAATTTAATCAAATTTGTATCGAATTTTCTTTATTTTTTCTTAAAAGTACCGTTAGGATATAAACGGGCAATTAGGCTACTTTGCGCGCAATGCTCTAAAATCACATTTTGATTAAAAAAAAAATTAAGCTCTTTCTTTAAAAATATTCCATATTTAAAAACTGTTAAGAGTATCTTTCATTTTGTTTTACAGAATGATTAGTCTTTAGTATATATATTTTTAAAATATTGAATGCTTTTAATGTTCTATGTCCCTTTAACATTTTTTTCTCTTTTTTTTTACACTGTAAAGTATAAAAAAAAGACAGTAATATTTATTTAATTTTTTGCGAAGAGGAAACCGATTGGGTAAAACTTCAGAAACAAAATAAAAAGTATATTTTTTAAAACTTTTCAGGAAAGTTATAAGTAATTATGAAAATTGAAAATTATTTTGCAGTTAATATATTTATTGCGAAACTCAATCGAATCAATCCTTAGTCTAGATTAGAAAGAGGAATTAACCACGTTTGCATTTTCAAGAAAAATATTCATGCATAAATTTATAAGCCATAGAAAAAAAAGAAAAGAAATACAAGGCTAATTCTCTTAAAGAAATCTCAATAAAACAAAATATGTCGATGATTAGTAACGTGTGTTACAGAAATCTGTGTTAACATTTAAATACATTTGTACACATGTTCTCAAATTATTGAAATGAAAATTTTATATAACATTAAACTTTTTAGAAGGACTGTACATATTTATTTTAAAATTCAATATTTTAAGCTTTAAAAATCCTATAATCTCTTTTTTTTCTATTACTATTAATTTTTAAAATTAGAGCGTAGTTTTTATTTAAAATCTTACAAAAGAAAACAAATAAGAATAATATTTTAGAAACAAAATCAAGAATGAGTTTCCTTGTACATATGAGCTAGTTTAAGTGAGTAAAAATTGTAAGACATACTTTGCAGTTTATATATCTACTGAGAAACTAAATTGAATTAGTCGACTTCACTGCTAAAGATTTACATCAAAACTGTACGATTATTTGGAAATTATATTTGAAAAAAGTTAAATAGCCGTTATTTGTCTCTTTTGATACTATTACGGCTGAATGGAGAAAAATTAAAGTTATGAAACTGTTTTCTGTAAAAACGTTCAAATGCTTAAAAATTTTTAACGATTAGAAAGAGATTTTATGAAATAATGACATATGCCTAATGGTTTAGGCTGCAGAAAAGAAAAGAAACACGTCTTAGCGTAGTTCTCACATACAAATCTCAATAATCCAGCCTATCTCAATTTTTAATAACAAGTGCAAAAAGAATCTGTTATAATGATTTGAAAACATGTTCTCAAATCATTGAAAGACACTCAATGAAAATTTCACATAATATGCAGTTTTCTAACAGGTTTATATAGTCTTTTCAACCTCAGTCTGTGAAACATCATTATTTTCACCATTATTCAGCTTTGGTTCAAAACAAGATAGGTCGCGTAATTAACAAAGTTTTGTAAAACAAGGTTGACATGGGTTGTATTAAGTTAAACAAGCATTTTAGTTTGTAAGCTGATATTATATTATCAAACATTTATTATAAGTATTGTAACATTTTGCAATAACACGAGCTATTTTGCGAATTAATTAAATCTTAAACATCTTTGTTCAAAGTTTTGTTTAGCTCATAAAATTGCGTTCTTTCTCGGTTGATTAGGTATAGGAGAAGATAGCATGTAACCTTGGATTTTGATAAAAATTAAAGAAAAAAGGTCAAAATTTTTATTTTCTTCTTAGATTTGCTCCCCGTTAGTAAATATCAAGGAAATACAGAAATATCGTTCCAAAACACAGTAAATAAAAGAACAATTTTACCGAGACTGTACTGGCAATCTGGACGCCAGTACAATTACCTGTTTTTTAATGGAAAATTTTCCGTAAATTCCAGAAAACTGTCCGTTTTTTGGAAATTTTTCTGGAATTTAAGGCAATTTTTCCACTAACAAACAGTTTACTGGCATCCCTATTGCCAGTACATTCTCTGTAAAATCGTCCATTTATTTTTACAGGGAAAATAAAATGTTTGCAGTAATTGGAGAAAGGTGGTTGAAACGCAAATTTCTATTTAGAAATTTATAAAAATTTTATATATATATTTTTTGTTTTTTATATAAAACTGAAACCGTTACTTTTATCTTCCAAAAAGATAAAAATAATAATAAATAACAATGCAATTTACGTTATATTTATAGAAAATAACATCATGATACCCTGAAATGAGTACAATTTTCTGGAAAAGCTTATTTTGAAAAGATTATAAAGTAGGAAATTTTCAATGAAGTTTTTAAAATAGTTTTCAAATGTCATTATTATTAATATATTTAATAACTTATTACATAAAACTTCTGTGATAGCAATATTTCGTATTTTGTAAATTATATTTTGTAAATAATGCGCACGATTCTAACAAGGATAATTATTATTTTAATTAGTTATTTAATTAAACAACTAATTAAACAGTCAATTAGTTTTATTTTATTTATTTTCTTATACATAAGGGCAATTAGTTTCTTTTTGCTGATTTTTTTTTACATGGCCAATTAGTTTTCTTTTAGTTATTTTATCTTACATAGCGGCCATTAGAAAACTATTATTTTTGTATAATCATGAAAATTCGTATAATGAAGAAAATTATTAACTGATATTGTATATTTCTTTGTGTACAATATAAATTGAAGTTATTCTTTCCATATTTTTAAAAGTAAATGCAGAGCTGCCAACTTCTACGCCTATTTAAATCTTATAAACATGTTTCGAACCACAAAAATATTTTGATAAAATGTATACCAAATATATTCAATGTTATGTATTACAAAACATATTCTTAATTATTTACTAAACTTTCTGTTTCTAAAGTGTTTATTTGACTGTAAATAGGCGTAGTAGTTGGCAGCCATGTAAATGAAATCAAGAAATAATAATCCAATTGTAATTCTATTTATTGAAAATAGTATTATGCTGACTTCAAATTTATACAGTTTTCTGAAAAGTTTAATTTGAAGATCTCATTTAGTGAGAAAATTTCAATAAAGTTTTTTTTATAGCTCTTAAATGACATTAAAGTTAATAATCTTATTAAGAAACTTATTGCGTAAATATTCGTATTTTTTTTTAAAAAAAGGTAAAAAAACCTGCTTGTAAAGCTATTTCTGTAATTAATTCTTTAATTAAGTAATTCAATAAAATGTCGATATGTTTCCTTTTATTTACTTGTCTTATACAGAGACATATTAGAATGTAAATTCTTTAAATCCTTATTAATATTATAAATTTTAAATGTTTTAATGAATCCAACTCAAATATAATAAGTAAGAAAAATCACGCGTTAAGCTTAGATTATGAAACATTTTCTAATGCTTCCTGAAATATTTAACAAAACTTCGTTATTTAGGGAAATAAGATGTTACTGTGTATAGCCAAATATGCATTCCAATGCTCTTGAACATTCCTGTATTTGATTCGTCGGCTAATATACATACTATATGATGGAGAAATTTGGTTTAGCAAGAAAATGCCTAACAAATTGAAATTTTTCGTTCAGGAATTTATACTAAGAGATGAAACATATATGAATAACTTTGTTCAGCCCCGTAGTTTACCTTTTACGTTTATTATATGCCAGTATTTAGCTAAAATTTAATTAAACTAAAACACTCTTAAACTACGGAATCACATTTCCAGAATTTATCTTCCATAAGCGACCAATTCTTCCAATTCTTTACGTGGCCCTATATATCATTTTATCTATATTTTTCAAACATTTATTAGTAAACTGAATGCAGTTAAACGTAAAATCCATAATTTATTTAAAAACGACTTTTAAGAAATTAACGTTCATATTCAGTAATCTTTATGAGCTCTTTTGTATAGTCCGGTATATTAACTATAGAATTTATATACACCATATAATATGCATAAATTTATTGAAACTTAAAAGCACATATTATAATTTAAAATGCATTTCATCCATCCTTCAGATATCACTTATAATATACCGTATTTCGGACAGAATATACTATTTGAAATCTGTTGTGTGTCCCTGTAAATGCTATGCACTTCGTATTGTACCTAAAATACTTATATTAAGCCACAGTGACGTATTTAACTTCAATATACATGAAATAGTTTAATTAATTTAATACAGCTCATATTCAAAATATTAGAATAATTACCTTTTTTTTAGAAATTGAAAATATCGTTTGGTAATTTAATGTCTTTTAATGAAAATATGCAAACGATATTTTTATTAAGAACTTATTGTTGATTAAACTTACTTGTTATCTTAAATTTAATATCATTTTTGAAAAGATTAATTGCAAAAAAAATTATTTTGAAAAGTCAAAATATTAGGATATTTATTCAAGTGGTTCAAAATATTAGAATATTTCACATTAATTCTCCCTTAATTATTACCAATTCTTAACTGGTGGCATCATTGATTAAATTCAGACTATTTTATTTAAAATCAGTATTCTTTTTTGCAGTTTGTTTCTTTTTCGTCTTAAAATGGGCCGTGTGAGTGATATTCCTGAATCTACTAAACTTCGTATGGTTGATTTGTATCGGCACGGTAAAAATCAATGTTTTACAGCGAATTATTTACATTGTTCGCAATCGAGCGTTAGTAAAATACTAACACAATATTCAAAAATTGGAAAATTTCAAAATAATCGCCGAAATGGTGGCCGAAAACCAAAAACATCTGCTAGAGATGACAGGAAAATGAAGCGTATAGTTAAGAAAAACCGTTTTAAAAGTGTACGATTCTTGCACCGAAAATGGAAAGAAGAAGGAGTTGAAGTTTCTACATCGACAACATTAAGACGTCTCCATAAATTTAAATTCGAATCTCGTGTACCGAAAACAAAACCTCTCATGAGTGCAAGAAAAAGCGTATAAGATTGAATTGGTGTAAATCAAGACGTTTATGGAGCAATGAAGATTGGAAAAATATATTATTTAGTGATGAAAGTATGTTTTGTGTTTCATATGGTAATCAAGGTATTCGAGTTTGGAGAATGAAGCAAGAAGCATTTGATAAAGAATGCCTTAAACGTTTCGTAAAATTTGCTGCTAGTGTCATGGTTTGGGGTTGTATGAGTGCAGAAGGACCTGGAAAGTTATGCATCGTCTACGAAAAGGTTAACTCTCTGATATATCAAGAAATTTTAGAATATTACATGATTCCATCATCAGAAGATTTATTTGAAGATGATTTCATCTTTCAACAAGATTTAGCGTCCCCGCATACCTCGGTGTCAACTAAGAATTGGTTCCGCCAACGCAACATTAAGGTACTTCCTTGGCCACCAAATTCACCATATCTTAATCCCATCGAAAACTTATGGTGTATAATGAAGAAAAAACTTCAAGAAAATCCTCCTTCAAGTAAAACTGAGTTAGTGGCACATTTAAAGTCTATTTGGGCTAATATTGATAGAAATGTTTGTAAACACCTTGTATATAGTATGCAAGATCGATTGTAAGCTGTTATGAAAGTTAAAGGGGATGCTACAAAATATTAACTACCATTTACTTCATATTCATAAGGTAATATTGTTGCGTAAAATAAAATATTCTAATATTTTGAACCAATCTAAATTTTATTCTAATATTCTGGTGTGTTTAAGGAAGCTGTATACCTAATTTATTGTGCTGTATTTTATATTTTATAAATGTTAAAATCTTATCTAAGCATTCCAGATTTAATTTATAAGAAATTTAATTGCATTTACTTAGTATAAAAAATAAATAAATGACAAATAATTTTTTCTTATTACTTTTTCTCAATTATTTTAATATTTTGAATATGAGCTGTATATGTCGCAAATGATTCCCCCTTCTGTCATTATGTAATGAAATTCTTTTGTGAGACCCTGTAAATGAATAATAACTATTATTTACACCGCATATTTTACAGAATGCATATTTTAGTGCCCTTCGTAAATGCATATAAATTTTAATACATTTGACATGGTAAAAGCTTTAAAATTCATTTTAAACGATTTCTTCTCATAGGCCGTAATGTAATGGGAAACTTTTGATTGTCCCTGTAAATAAACTAATCATGCTAGAGACTTCATTTGAAACAGAAAGTTTGCTAGGGTAAACGTCAATACCCTCCAAAAAATTCAGGGCAACCGAGAACATTTACAAGAATTAGAGCGGAGATAAACGGACAGACACATCGAAATCATAAACATGCTTTTCAACATTGTTGGAAAGTGTTAAAAACCCAGAAATAAGCGTAGATTTTGTTTTATTTATTTTAATCAAATACTTTTTTTAATAATTGTAAATTTTTCTCGAAAGTATCAGGAGTGTCCCGGACTTCCTCAGCAGCTGCTACGATGTGTGCAACAAGTTCCTCAGCACTTTTCAGCATTGTTTAGGCGTTTTTGCCCCACTAAGAGTAATAAACATGTTTTTTCTTTCTGTTCGTGTCCTTTATTTTTTGTGTTTTTTGTTACCACTACCGCACCAGATAAGGGTTTCCGATTATGGGTTGCTATGCAAATCGGAATCCTTATGATACCTCTTATCTACGCTTAAAATTTGTCTCGTTAATCCTGGGACACACTGTACATAAATTTCAATCTGTTTGAAATAATGTAACATTATTAAAATACACTGCAAGCGATTTATACACCGCAATGCAACGGATTTTTTTTAATGCTTCTGTAAATGAATTATAAATACTACACACTTCAATTTAATCACACAACAAGCTGTAATAACATACATAATTTGTACGTCAATTCAAGTACATTTAAGTGAGTTAGAGAATGGAAAAACAGACGAACAGACTTGTCAAACTTATAAACATTTTTCAACTATTTTGGAAAGTTTTAAAAATGGAAATTTTGTTCATTCTAAGTATTGAATGCTTTAAGCGTCTTACGATTTTCAATATCACAAGAAAAACTTTCGAAGAAGGCTGTTTCACAGTTAACAAAATAAAAACACTAAAGAAAAATAATCGCGCAATCGAAAATCTAATTAAAGAAAATATAACGTCATGCTATCAGAATTGCTATCAAAAACTATTTAATGGAAAAGCTTATTTCGGAAAAACCATTTAATCAGCTATTTTCAGTAAAACTTTCTTTTAAAGTTCGCAAATGACACCCTAATTAATAGTTTAATTGAATACCTAATTAAAGAATCCGGCTTTATAACAGCACTGCATATTTTTTATCAGCAAAATATGCGGCATTCTTATGAAGCTAATTTCTGTAATTAGCTCTTGAATTAATCTGTTTGTCGAATATTATTTTATTATATTTTATGCAATCCTCTCCTCCCCTGAGAAAGAGTCCAACTCGAAATTTATTGTGTCGGTGTATTAATTATATTAGTCCTTTCTTTAATTGAAAATATCTTTATGGATCAAAACATTTATGCATTACACAAGTTTGAAATAAAATGCAGTACTTTATTGCTTTGTGGCAAAGTTTATTTGAAAAGTATTTAAGCAAATGAAAAGTTATTTGCATCTGGGATAATATTTGTGTAATTATGAGATTCGCCCTTGAGTATAATGTGTGTCTTGTAACATTTAAAATGAGCTGTATAATATAATAATAAGACAAAGTCTTTTCTGTTTCATTTTTCCTTTCGAAGTTACACGTGGTTGAAATTTATCTTTAATAGCTGACCCGGCTCAGCAATGTCCGGCCCCGGGATAATAATCTTAGCACTCTAATTCTTATTTAGAAAGAAAATTCTGGAAATTCTTGCATTCAGAGAATCGGAATTCATACCAGAAAATTTCAGCATTAAATTTAGCTATATATAATGACGGGATTTCTGTTATTAAGTTAACCAAATATTGTTATTTTAAATTTCTGGTGCGAATTTGATATTTCTGACCTAAAAAAATCCCCTAAACTGGAAACATTTGTGGTAGAATATATAGGGTTATCCAAAAGTCAGGACGAATTTTAAAAATGAATAATTCGAAAACGAATCAAGATACAAAGATACGGTTTGCACCGAACGGATGGAAAAGAAAGCGGGTTTTTGTGTCACAACAACAACAACAACAAAAAGATAGTTTTATTGGCGACCAACAAATGGCACTATAGTGTTTTATTGCACAAAAAGATAATTTACAAATGAAAAAACGCTGTCGACTTACAAGTAAGCTTAATTATAGTTAATTAGTATAGTACTACAGTAAATGTTCAATGTGCTGTCCACCATTCATAAGTGCAGCTGTGAGACTAGGAACCACACCATTAACAGCATTTATTAGCATTTTTTGCGTTATGGCAGACACATTTTGGCAGATGGTATCTTTCAATGTTGCTAGTGATGCCATTGGTTGCCAATAGAAACATATTTTTTCGTTGCCACACAAAACCCGGTTTCTTTTCTATCCGTTTGGTGCAAACTGTATCTTTGTATCTGGATTTGTTTACGAATTATTCATTTTTAAAGTTCGTTCTGACTTTTGGATCATCCGGTACATAACAATGGGCATTATAAAGTTAAGTGCACATTAATTTTGTATGATTTAATATTTTTAATTCGATTTTGCCTGAATTTATATTTTTAAAATAAAAAAATCGCAAAAAAATATTCCTTTTGAGTTGCCAAAGCGTTCGGTGGTAAAAGACTTTTTGATTTGAGTTACACGATTTCACCATTCATTAGAAAATGTGATTTTCCCCAAAAATATATTACATTCCACAACCTGTATTTGTCCAAATGCTTAATGATTTAGATATGCTACGTAAAACGCACGTCCACTGGCTGTGTGAAATATCGGTTGACACCCCACCCTCCCAATTTCTTTCCATTTAAACTGTACCGAACATTTTGATCCATTTAACCCTTTTGAGTCTGGTGTGCTATTAATAGCACATGTCTTTTCATCGAATGTTATTCTGTCTTAACAATTACTTAGTTGCTTTCTGCATATAGAAATGATGGTATATGGGCTAAGCTTTTCTTCTTATGAATTCATTTATGTTTTGATATCTATACTAATAAAAGAACAAAACGCTCTGTCTGTCTGTCTGTATGTGTGTGTGTGTGTGTGTGTGTGTGCGATGGCTAGAAAATTCTACAGCTCGTACAAAGCTTAAAATTTTTTTGAGAGTAGCCCAATATGTCTCCTGATGCACCTGAGCTTTAGAATGTCAAAATTCCAATTATTAACTGAGTAATTAAAATCAAGAGGTCACTCTCATAAAAAATCATCTATTTCCCAATTTCCTTCTCTTTCGTTTGTTTACGGTTGGTTGGTTGTGTAAAAATTTTCGCAGAAGTAATAAGAAAGCTGAGACAGAATTAAAGAAACCCATGGAGGAATAAGATAAGTAGAGGTGAAGTAAGCCTCAAAAAAGGTTTGCGATATGAAACCATTTATCGCTCAAATTTAATGTGGCAAACAAAAGGACGTTGAAGGGATTTTGTATTATAAGACGAATTGAAAGAAATGAATTACAATTGAAGCATATTTTTAAACTGGTCTTTGTTCTATTATTATTTATTAGAATAAATATTCGCTTTTAAAATGAAGGAAATTGGAAAATTAGCAATAATTAAATATCAAATTAAAATTAAATAAGATATTAAAAACATTTGATAAGAACTAAAAATTGTATAACTAAAAGTTTCCTTCATTAATGTAATTTTAAATACTTAATAACGTCTATTAAAAATGTTTATGACTTAATAATTGCATGTAAATAAACATTTAAAATATAATGACGAAAACATTCTTTTAAAATCATGTATGAAAACTTAAGTAATAAATATTAATCTAAAATATAAATTTCTGACTGCAGACGATTTTAATGTACTAACAAAATAATGTTATATTTTCAAGCAAAACGTTAAAATAATTTTCTATATTGATATTTAAAACACATATGATAAAATAATTAATAAATCTTTTCCGGTGAAGCGATAAATTAGTTCTTTTTAAAAAAAACGAGAGAAAAAATATACGGTTTTAAACCTGTTTCAATTGATAGGCGTGTTAAAGCACGTGCTTTTGTTGGTACTTAATTGACTAATGTAGGGTTATATTTTAAGCATCATCTCCTGAGATAATACTTCCACTCTATTAATTTCTTTTTACTCTATAAAAGAAACCAATTTGAGATTTTGACATTTCAAAAGTGACTGTTTTTTCCCCAAAGACCTTTAAAATTCATAGACTGGCAAAATGTCAGTTTAACTTAGGATTTTTTAACATAGCTGTTACGTCAGACCGTGTGTACTTCGTACATTAGAATGTACGGATATTCGTTTATAGTTAGTGTTAAATTAGAACTTGGTTACGGTTAGGTAACAGTTAGGTTGCAATTACGTTCCGGTGACCCCTTTGTTATATTTATTTTCCGGTTAGGTTACAGTTAGGTCATGGTTAAGTTACAGTTAGGTTAAAGTTAAGTTGCGGTTAGGTTGTGGTTAGATTATGAGTAGGTTATGATTAGGTGATGGCCAGGTTACATTTATGGTATATTTAAGTTACAGTTAGGTTACTGTTAAGATACAGCTAGGTTACAGGCAAGTTATGATTCTGATACAATTAGGTTACGGTTAGGATTTGGTTCACAGAATGAACATTACGCATGTTTGATAAAAGAATATACACCTATTTTTGTAAAATGGCTCTGAAATTATAATACTGTATACTAACCTTTTAGCTAATCATCGAGAATCGATTTCATTCACGGTATAGTCGGATTTAAGAGTGATATATAATTAGTTTGAAATTCAAAATATTTCACTTGGAATATCTATGTGAAAAAAGTATTTAGTTAAGTCACTTAACAGTAATGTCAAGGATAAATATCAACACTTTAGCACGAAAATCAAGCAATCGTTGGACAAATATTCCCTCCTGCGTTTCCCATTGCAGTCATTTTGGGTATTTTTGCCGCTAAATATTAGTTTTTTTTTTTTTTTTTTAAACCAATTTTTGACACAGTCAAGGGGCACGTATTTAATATAATGTACACTGTAAAAAAATTGACCCTGTTGCTGCATTGTCACTCCCCCGCTTTTATAGAATACTAGTACACCCAACCCGGGTTTCCCGGGTCACAAAGTAAAGGTGAAGAACTTTTTTTAAATTTAAAATTGGAAAGCCTAATAATATTTTCTGCGTAATAGGCTTTTTTAAACTGCCAACTAAATCCAAATAGCAATTTTATATGAAACATATTATTTATGTAATCATATACAGCTTTTAAAATTATCGGTACTTCCGTATTAGCGCGCGCTATGGGCGGCTCACCCCCCCCCCCCTAAAATATTTTGAGCTCCCCCCTAGAAAAGATTCCAAGGTCACTCAATGAATTTCTGTTCCGAAAATTCAAATGAAATATTGTTTAAAAATCTAATTTAATTTTGAAACCTTTTCACAGTTTTGCAGAGTTACTAAATTGTATCTAAAATAAGTATTTCAACACTCCCTCATCCTATTTGTACATATGAAGCTAACATGATGGGCTATTTTGCACCAGTTATACACTCAAAACTTCATTATCATATACTTTTCTAAGCATAAAATGATGTTATTTTAACAGTTTAATAAGAAACAGAGTACTTATAATATGAATATGCACTAATTTATCTTTCTGCGTCAGAGAGAGAGGAAAAAAAAATTATGAGCCCCCCTACATTCTCTTGAGCCCTCCCTATTGTTCACTACGGCCCTGCGTGTATTAAACTCAAGATAGCAGTTATTTAGCCAAAGATTTCGCCAAAGAATAAAATTGCATTCTCAGTTTTTAAAAACAACTAAGAAAATATGAACCCAGATATTATTTAAAATACATTTTTGTAAAGGTTTATTGATGTATCTTTTGTAAAGTAAGTTTACAACGAACTAAAAGTCACTAAATTCATAGATAAAAACGAAATAAAACCAACAACATTCACCGGGTTTTATAGCCAACGATATATTGGCATAACAGGTTTTTAATTGCTATTTTTTTCAGTTGCTATGAAAAAATGACAACTAAAATATACAGTGATCTGTTATTTTCCATGGAGAAAAGAGGTAGATGGAGGTGCAGTATGCGATTAAAACGGTTTGATGGGCGTTATTCTTCCAATATAAGTCTTTCATTCGACCCAAACAAAACAATAACATGGAACAGAGACCGAATTTTTTAACATAATTTTTTCTCTAAATGATAAAGATCTGAATATATTTTAGCATTATAAAATAGCATTTCATTGTATTATGAATTAAAATTGCATCGCTAAAAGTTTTTCTTTTTTGTGAAAGCACGTCGTTGTGTTTGATGCAATGCAGCGAATTTTAGAGCTACATTTTTGGCGTCAACTCCAGCCACTAAACTGCATCTCAATTTTTTTTTCTTTTTTACTCTATGGCTATTTTTTCTCTTTTTTTTTCACATAAATGCGATACTCAAGTTGCCACCATTAGAGAAATTGAACCAAAAACTACAAAAAAATTAATATCTCAAAAACAAATTGAGATACAGTTTTCTAACAAACGGCATTTAAAAGTGCATTTTTTTCTCTAAATGATGGTATAAAGATTGAAAACGTGCAATGGCTAGAAGTTTAAAAATTTACAATAGCGAAAATTGCAAAACCGAAATTTCATTGGAAAGTGTTGCCATTCAAAACATGACGTATGCGTTACGCACAGATACGTTTGGCCTTTATTATATAGATATCTCTTTTGACCTATGAGAATGCTCCATAATAGGCTGAAGTAATCATTTTCTATAAAAGCGGTGGAGTGACGATGCAGCAAAAGGGTCAAATTTTTAACAATGTATTTACACATATTTCGAGTTAAAGATAAAATCATAAAAATTTCAAGTTCGTTTAACATTATTATTACGGACCCGGGCAACGCCGGGCGGGTCAGCTAGTTCAGTAATAATAACATTAATAATAAAAGTTTACTGAATTCCCTTTGCACCGTTGCCATTCCTTTATTTTATACATGTTTTTTCACTATTTAAATTAAAAATATAATTTACTTTTCAAAAGGAAACACGTGTAATAAAACGCAAAAAATAAAAAATAAATAAAAAATAAAATAAAATAAAATAAAAAAATAAAATAAATAAAATAAAATAAAATAAAATAAATAAATAAATAAATAAATAATAATAATAATTAGAATGTTGTAATGCCTTCTCAAATTCTGTTGTAATACGTTATTTTCCACGCATCTTCAAGAATTCTTCTTTAGCCTATTATCATATCAATATGGATTGAATGGTAAACAAAATAAATTAAATTGCCAGATTTCAGACATTGAAATAACCTTTAAACTTCAGTAAGCCTATTTGAATAGAAACGATTAGAGTAATTTTGTTTTAAAATTTGAAAAAAATTCGGACCCGAATTGATTATGTTAAATCAAAAAAATGAAAAAATTAGAAGAAACCACCTGCTCAGTTCTTTAATACCTGCTGATGCATATATACAGTTCTGGGCACGTACGAGAGCTTTCAGCGATTATTGATGATGATAGAAATGATTATTTTACGAATGAATGTGTTGCGATTTTTAATTTATAACTCAGCTACTTTTTCTAAATTTAAAATTCTGAGTTTGAGATACAGCAGGATAGACCTTTGACTACTTTCACACAAATTTTTAGTGTTGTATGTGCCACAAATTTTACTAACCACCGCAGTCACGTACACAGATACGCACGTGCACAGACAGTGAAACTTTCTTTTATTTTTATAGATTGCATTCCTTTATTTAACTCAACTTGGTTTTTGCATGAGATGATAGAATTTTGTAATCGATTTTAAAGTAACTTCCTAATATGCTAAAAATATAAAAATTATATACAAAGGTGCATATCCAATGATAATGCAACAATTTTATGTATAAGAATTATCTAATCATGAATAAGCTTGAGATATTCAATATGAAAAACATTTTGCATAAGACTGAAAAAAAAGTAATTTAAAAACTCATAAATCTAAAGAAACAAAAAGTGTAATTTTAGATCTGAGCTTAAAATATAATAAAGAAAATAATAATAAATTATTACAATATATAAATTAAAAAAAAAATTCTAGATACTCTTTTATATACTTAACCATTAAACTTCCAAAACTATTCAGAGATTTGAACAAAATCTGACAATTCTGCGTGAAAAACCCATTTATATAAATTAAGGGGAGGGGCATTAGAACCCCCATTTCTCCTGTTTATATTTATCCAATGAACACCTAATACCAATCACGGAAGCGCTTCATCAGAATGATCCTATGTGTAAATTTTGAACAAAAACTAATATTTCTGCATGAAAAACCCATTCATATCAATTAAGGGGAAGGGCATGAGCCCCCCGTTCCCCCTCTTATACTTATCGAATGAACTCCAAAAACTAATAAGGGAAGCGCCTTATCAGGATATACCTATATACAAAATTTCAAGTGGATGAGCTATTTTTATCATGAGTTATCGCGTTACGTGCGAACGTATGCACATACATACAGAACGGGCGGGCACATAAGCTCTCAGGCTATGATAGCCTGTGAGCTAAAAAAAGTGACTTTCTTTATTAAGAGAACACCGAAAGAAGAAGTTAAAAATATCAATTTCCCGAGGAGATATTTTAAATATAAGAATGTATCAAACGCCCATAGACTTAACATTACGGAGGATGAATAAGGAAAGTGTGTGACCAACTGCTTTAAGTGCCTTACCAAGTTATCTTCTATCTAACTTGTTGCAGTATGATAAAATACGGAAGCTTTAGCTTTAAGATATAACAGAAATATGTTTTCACATGAATTTTGTTTATGATTCGGAAAAAAAGTGATAAAATCTTCCTAAAAAAATTTAAATTATTGAACGCAAGCATTAAAATTTTAAAACTAATAATGATAGACAACTTCACTTCTTTATAAAAAGAAATTCAATAATGATTGAATATATTTTGCTTTTTTTGAAGTTCCAAAGTAAAATAAAATTGTGATGGAATTTTTTATTTCATAAACATCTATCGTATGTACTTGTTTATAAATCGACCCTAAGTTCGAGAGGAATAATTAAAAAAAATATTACCTTCATCTTAAGTAAATGTGGGAATCGCTGATATTAAATAAGTCTAATATAGGTACAAGAAAATACTGGTATACAACATATTTTTTCTCGAATTTAGGGGTGGATTTACGCACGAGTATATATCAAATGTTGTCAACAGTTGTATAATACCCGAAACTTCTATCGTATCTTCCGAAACCATATGATGGATGAGCCTGTGGTGGTTACTCGATAACCCCCCATATGTTTAGTTTAATTCATTTTTATTAGCCATTTTATTTCTTATTACCTCCTTTTTATTAGTGTTCTCAATTTAAATTTTATTTCGATTTTCGTTTATTTTCATTTCGTCGCCTGTAATGTTTTCTTTCTTACTTAGCTTTCGAATGTTCCAAGCCGGTAAAATCCTGTTCGAAATCATTCCTTCCGGTTTTGGAGATCGTTCGAGAACATTCTCGCTTGTTCTTTGGGTGGAACTTCCGTTTATTCGGACACACCCCTAGCCTATCAAATTCGTTTCCACAGGTGACGTATTTTAAGTCATTCAGCGCTGGGCCACCTGCTTTGGCCTCCCTTCTTTACGTGTTTATCAATTCTGTTTTTATTAAATTCATATTTCTCCATACTTTGCATCGTAACTTGGCTTATTTTGTCACCCCCCCCTTCTTTCGCTCGCTGCCAAATTGGCGTATTGTGGGATTCCTGTAACCTTTTCTCTTTTTCCCCTGGGCTCTCGTCCACCTGCGTCAGTTGCGCTGTTAGACTCCTGCCGTAATGGATGCGGTCGGATGATTGGAAGTTTTGGGTGGAATTTCCGGGGCATGTGTGCGTGCGCCCCTCGAGACCGTTGTATACGGGCAACATTTCAGGCTGCTATGATCACGCCATGGTTTCAGGAAAGGTTGATTTTTTAAGGCTGCCAGGAGCAAAGCCCCTTCAAAGGCTTCCCGAAATTTATTGTGTTTTGTGCCCTCTCTTTTTTCGGAATTTCGCAAGTTAAATAAGGTCACACCATAGATCTTCCGTTTGTTGCTCTCGTGTTGGCTTCATAACTTGTTGTAGAATGTCGTCATGTGTCTTCTAAATATTTTTTTTATTTTTTCATCATCTCATCATCAATAATTTTTCTTCAACTACCTTTTGTGCTCAAATTTTCTTCAATAATCTTTTTATTTGATCTCCGTCCTCTGAAAAACAAGCAGAGGTGAAGATTTTTTTTTCGTGAGGTGAAGAATGTTCTTTCAAGAAGTGATCATACATTTTACATAACGTATTGACTTTATAATTCTTTCGTCATTTTAATTTGCTATTTGGCCCATCTTCATATAAATAAATTTGAATATTCACGGGGCGTTCCATGGAAAATATTGGTGCATATCTATATAAAATTCTCGTCTGAAAATATATATATATATAAAAGATACATATATTTAAGTGATGATTCTTTTTTGGAAAAAATAATGTTATTTTCCTTTTGTGTGTTACGAGAAATTTTTCAAGTTCATACTGTCAAGATATATCAAAAAAAAATGTGTTATGATGAAGAATGTTGGTTTTGTTTGGAATATATCAATTTAAAAAATATCTTCATTTGTAAAGTTTTTACTATAAAACAAATGTTTAATTTCTATGAGAAACAAAAATGTTTCTATAAAGAAGATAGTCGATTTTTCATGCAAGAAATACAAGTATTTCATAAATAAATAAATATTAATCTTCAACCAATTTGTGTATTAATTCCTGTGCATGTGTCTGGATTTACTACTCATCATCTGCCAAGGACCTCACAGGTAACTTTACTTTTTCTTCAAATTTATATTTTATAATTTTGTATTTAGTTTATCATCTTCAAGGTTAAAAGAATATTTTTATTATTTTAAGTGAAGTAAGGATGGTCACTTTTGGGTCGTTTGCAGGCCTTCATTCTCCGCGATGTGCTGTCACTTTCACGATCACTTTGGCCTAATTGTGGGTAGAAAACAAAACAAACAAGTGTTTCTCCTCCCATCTCTTCTTCTCACCCACTAAAGTAAACACAACAGAGCCAGAATTCTCGAAAAAAAATATTAGTTTCAAAAGGCAAAAAAATCTTCGGAAATCGAAAGAATTTATTGTATGTATTTTCGTTTGTGGCTATAATTACCTAAATAAGAAATCATTTGTCTTATTTTATAGGATATTTACACTATTTAATCATTTCTGGTTCAATATATTTAGCTGAAAAGAGTTTTTTCCAGTCAGAAAGGTAAAAAAATTATAAAAGTGATTTTATTAAAATTTAAAGTTTTGGATTCTCTTCAAAAAGAAATACAGATTATTCTATTATATTTTTGAATCATCGTGTATGGATGGACAATGTCATATTTCAATCCTTTGTAATGAAAAAAGAAAAAAAAATCGAAACATTATAGCTTTATCTTATTGTTCTGTAAGAATGTCAAACTTTAAGTAAATAAACTGAAAACAAATTTTGGAAGCTTATGTAATTTAGCATCCCCACTTCTAAAATTTATGATGATATTTGGAAAGCAAAGACGACCTCTTGCAAGAAAGAATTCTTTTGAATTTGCAGTAAAAAAAAAAAAAAAAAAAAAAAATGTATGAGCTTGAAAAACATTGCAAATAATAAAATTTGCTCTCTTATTGTAGCGACCAAAACCTTTTTTGTTGATATTTTCCCGTCTTACATAGTTTAACTTTATTTTCTACCACTTGCTTGCCAATTCCACTAAGTGCCTTACCGAGTTAGCTTCCAAAATGCGAAAGAATTATCTTTAGCTTTACTGTTATGATAGAAATATGCTTCCATAAGAAATTGTTTTAAAGATAAGGGAAAAATATGGCAAAACCGAATTCAACTAAAAGAAGAAAGAAAAATCAATCGAGAAGCATAGATTATGAAACGTTTTCTAACATTTCTTGAATGCTGTAACAAAACATCACCTTGAATAAAGTGAAAAAGGATGTCTAATTAAATACACATAAACGCCACAAATTTTAGTTTGCAGAAAGTTTTCAACTGCCTTGCCCTGCAAACCTACCAAGTTGGAGCAAGTTCAGAATGACAAGACTGAAAGTTTATAACACGACCGCAGTAAGATAACGCAAGCGCAAAGTCACCACATTTTGAACTTGCAGCTAACTTGTTCTGCTAGTTAAATACTTGCTTTATCAAATTTATTGCAAATTAACGACAAACAAGTAGAAAATTTAACTTTGTCTCATCAAATAAATAAATAAATAAATAATTTTAAAAAAAGCTAACCTATTGCAAAGTAATATTCTTGTCAAGCCACACTACCGGATAAAACTGTCACATTATAAGTCTATTCGTCTTATTTTACAGAATATTTAGAATTTTTAAATCCTTTCGGGTACAATGTATTTAGCCGTAAAGTGATTTTTATTGTCAGAAAGGTTAAAAATTTATAAAAGAGATTTTATTAAAATATAAAGTTTTGGACTTTTTTCAAAAAGAAATGCATATTATTTCGTTATATTTTTGAATCATGGTGTATGGATAGACAATGACATATTTCAATCCTTTCTAACAATAAAAAAAATCGAAACATTGTATCTTTATCTTATTGCTGTATAAGAATGTCAAACTTTAAGCAAATAAGCCGAAAAACAAATTTTGGAAGCTTATGCAATTTAGCATCCCCACTTGTAAAATTTATGATGATATTTGGAAAACAATGACGACCTCCTGCATGTAAGAATCCTTTTGAATTTGCAGTAAAAAAATAATGTATGAGCTTGAAAAACATTGCAAATAATAAAATTTGCCTTCTTACAGTAGCGACCAAAACCTTTTTTGTTGTTATATTCTCCCTCTTATATAGTTTAACTTTATTTTCTACCACTTGCTTGCCAATTTCACTAAGTGCCTTACCGAATTATCTTCCAAAAATGTGAAAGAATTATCTTTAGCTTTATTGTTATGATAGAGATATGTTTCAATAAGAAATTGTTTTAAGGATAGGAAAAAAAAAAGATATGGCAAAACCGAATTCAATTAAAAGAAGAAAGAAAAATCAAACGAAAAGAATACATTATGAAATGCTTTCCAATATTTTCTGAATACTGTAACAAAACATCGTCGTTGAATAAAGTGAAAATGATGTCTAAGATAATACAGATAAAACCCACAAATTTTAGTTTGCAGAAAGTCTGCAACAGTCTTGCTTTGCAAACCTACAAAAATGGAGTAAGTTCAGAATGACAAGACTGAAAGTTTTTAACAAGATTGCTGCAAGATAATGTGAACGTCGGAGTCAACACACTTTGAACTTGCAGGTAACTAAACTCTTGCTGTATCAAATTTATTGCAAACTAACGGTAAACAAGTAGGAGATTTAGTTTTGTCACGACTAAAATACTGCAAATTCTTTGCAAGCTAGTAGAAAAATCATCTTTGTCTCGTCAAGAAACAAAAATGCGAATTTATTGCAAATTAATAATATTGTCATGCCCACACTTCCTTGTTTACAACTATTACACTATAAGTTTAACCTCCTCAGGTCTATTGATCCATACACAACGTTAGAAAGTGCATGCATCTTTTTTATCACCATTAACAAAAGAAAGTAATATTTGTACTAATTAGAATATTTTTAGTATTTGATAAGGAAAGCATTTAAAAAAATGTGCCAGCCGAGTAAAATTTGTATAAGGGATTCAGTCCCTAAAAGTTTAAAAATCATACACTCGAATGAGAATAAAGGCAAAAATAAATAAATATTAATAAAAACGAAAATTTAAAAATCTAATAATATTGAGAAAAATAATTTAAAAATAAAAATCTTCATTATAAACTTAAATGGTCGAAGGCGTAAACATAGCTTAGTAAATTTGAGGATTTTTATATGAAATATGGTGCAGATTATAGATGAAACTACTTTACAAAAAATAACTACATTTCAACGGTTAAAATAATAAATACCTTTTATGAATTCCTCAACTTAACCAATCAATAAAAATAATATTCCAAAATGGCTACAATGATGTGTGTGTGTTGCGTTTGAAAAGCACACAATTTTGGTTTTAGATGACTCTTTTTCTAAAAGTTTTTAATTATAACATGCTTCTATAACAGGAAATAAGTTCGAGGTTGCATTAAATTTTTGCAAAAATTTATTCCATATCGGAAAATATCTTTGAATTTTCCATTATGGATTTCCTGATGCAAGTAGGGTTTTATAAATTTAGTAAAAGTTGGCAGTCAGCAACAAATTCTAGTCACCAGTAAAAATGTTTATCAAATCATTGATTTTCAAAACGCATAAAATTTTTTCTTTTATGAATTGCCTTAGAAAAAAATAATATCAAGCAATTTAAAATTCTTAATTACATAATTTAGAATAGTACATAATTTAAGTAATAAGCTAATATAAATTAAATTTTGTTTTGAATATTGTGAAAAATATGTATCTCTGGGCAAAAAAAAAAAAAAAAAAAAAAAAAAAAAAAAAAAAAAAAAAGAAAAAAAGAAAACTACTGCAAAGGTCGAATTAAGCAGCAAACTGCCAAATGTTTTAAATGTTTGGGTTGTTGAGTGTTAAAAAACTATATATGATAATGTGGATTTTTTTTTTTGCATTGTATCTAATTTTAGGGGTTTCATTAACAACTTTTCGTATTGTTTTATTCCTGTTCCCCTTCCTTCTCAATCCATATTATAATTAGATGACATGCTAGCGCTGTCGTGAGTAGAAATAAAGAGCCTAAATATAGTCATCTGTGTACAATCTAAGAATAATGTAAAATTTGATCAATAATGTGTTAAAGTTCACTTAAGTATATGCTTGTCAGACACCTCGTAGACCTGGAGCTTATGATTACAGCTGGATGCTTTTAGCGGGATGCATGAGGCAAGAATCACGCTGGATTCAAGCTGAGGTCACATCTCTGGTGCGTTAAATTTATGATGAACGGTGCAATATCCGTTTTCTTTAAAAATAAAATTAGCAACATCTTAATCAAATAATTACATAACATCCATATCTCATAGCAGATCATGACAGTAATAATATACCACTAAAATTTGAAGAATAGTTTAACAGGAATAACGATTGTAAAAACAATAAGTTGCATTTTTCCGGCAGAGGTTCAAGGCTGGTAGGGGTCTAATAAGTCATACGATATTGAGATCTCGAAAAGTATCTGACATGGTAAATGTATGTTGAATGTAACAACGATGATGGACGAGGTACAAGAAAAAGCTTTTTATAAGCCTTCACTCGGTTGCAAGGGTGTGGGATCTATTGCGTGGTAATTGTAAATGTCTCAGATAAAATGCTCTAATGCATCTTCTTGAGTTGATGAACGTTAAACATTAAATATTAAACGAAATGTTACACTGTTAAAGAAAGCTGTAAGAAGCTGAAATCATTCGTGTGCAATTTATTTTAAAGGAGTGAATTATATTATTAGATTTATTCGGTGATTTAAAAGTAATACTTTAAAATGAATATAAATACCAATACTTCAAAAGCACAAATTCGCTATGTCCATTTTTTGCGAATCTGAAATGCTAACATCAATGTAGTTGTTACCAAAAAACAATTTAATAGCTTTTAGGTTCAGCTTGTGAAAACAAAGGATAATAATAAAGAAAACAGGATACCGAATAAAATGCACACATTAAAATCTTATGTTCTTTCTGTAAAGGCTTTATAATTATTCTCATTTTCACCATAATTATATTATATGTATTATAAAACTACTAATTAAAAAAAACGTATTATAAAAAAGGTTAAAAAAACTTAATGACTATAGTTGTACCTGTTCCCGGTTTGATGTAATTTAAAATAAAGAGTCTGAATAAAATCATCTGAATACAATCTAAGAATAATGTATAATTTGATTAATACTGTGTTAAAGTTCATTTATGAATATGCTTTTCAAACACCTTCTAGACCTAAAGCTTATGATTATAGCGTAATGCGTTTATCGGTACGCATGATGTGAGAACTTGAATCACGCTGGATTCAAGTTCAGGTCAGATCTCTGGTGCGTTAAATTAATGATGAACGGTGCAATATCCGTTTCTTTAAAAGTAAAATTAGCAATATCTTAATCAAATAATTACATAATATTCCTATCTTGTATCATATCATGACAGTAATAATATACCACGAAAAAGTGAAAAATTAGTTTAACAGGAATAACGACTGTAAAAACAATAAGTTGTACTTTTTTCCGGCAGAGGTTCAAGGCTGGTAGGGGCCTAATAAGTCATGCGATATTGAGATCTCGAAAAGTATCTGACGTGGTAAATGTACGGAATGTAACAACGATGATGGACGATGTACAAGAAAAAGCTTTTCATGAGCATTCACTCGGTTGCAAGGGTGTAGGTTCCATGGCGTGGTAATTGTAAATGTCTCAGAAAAAATGCTAGAATGCATCTTCTTGAGTTAATGAACGTTAAACATTAAATATTAAACGAAATGATACACTGTTGAAGAAAGCTGTAACAAGTTGAAACCATTCGTGTGCAATTTATCTTAAAGGAGTGTGATATATTCTCACATGTATTCGGTAATTTAAAAGTAATATTGTAAAATGAACATAAATATCTGTACTTTAAAAGCACAAATGCGCTATGTCCATTTCTTGCGAATCTGAAATGCTAACATCAATGTAGTCGTTGCCAAAAAAACGATTCAATAGCTTTTAAAATCAGTTTATGATAACAAAGAATAATAATAAATAAAACAGGATACCGAATAATGAATGCACACATTAAAATCGTAAGTTCTTGCTGTAAATGCTTTATAATTCTCCTCCTTTTCATCATAATCATATTATATGTATTATAAAACTACTATGTAAAAACTGTATTATAACAAAGGTTAAAAAAAAAAAAAAAACTTAATGACCATGGTTATACCTGTTATCGGCTTGATGTAATTTAAAATAAAGAGTATGAATAAAATAATTTGAATACATTCTAAGAATAATGTAAAGTTTGATTAATACTGTGTTAAAGTTCATTTATGAATATATGCTTCTCAAACACCTTCTAGACCTAAAGCTTATGATTACAGCGTAATACTTTTATCGGGATGTATGAGGCAAGAATCACGCTGAGGTCACATCCCTGGTGCATCAAATTAATGATTAACTGCGCAATATCCGTTTTGTTTAAAACTAAATTAGCAACATCTTAATCAAATAATTACATAATTTTCATATCGTAGCAGATCATGACAGTAATAATATATCAATGAAATTTGAAAAATTAGTTCAACAAGAATAAAGATAGTAAAAATAATAAGTTGTATCTCTCCGGCGGAGGTTCAAGGCTGGTGGGGTCTTATAAGTCATGCGATATATTGAGATCTTGAAAAGTACCTGACGTGATAAATGTACGGAATGTAACAACGATGATGGACGAGGTACAAGAAAAAGCCTTTTCATGAGCAAGTCACTCGGTTGCAAGTGTGTGGGATCCATAGCGGTATACGCGTGGTAATTGTAAATGTCTCAGATAGAATGCTCTAATGTATCTTGTTGAGTTGATGAACGTTAAACATTAAATATTAAACAGAATGATACGCTGTTAAAGAAAGCTATAACAAGCGGAAACCATTCGTTTACAATTTATCTTAAAGGAGTGTATGATATCCTCAAGATATACAGTAGAAGATCTATGTATCGCAAACCTAAAAACGCAAGATTGTGCGTTATATAGAATTTTACATTATTTGGATCACATTTCACACATCATGAAATTTACCTCATAAATATAGCCTAATATGATTGTAAATTTTTGTATTACATAGATTTTT
This sequence comes from Maratus speculifer, assembly GCA_964019185.1. NCBI lineage: Eukaryota > Metazoa > Arthropoda > Arachnida > Araneae > Salticidae > Maratus > Maratus speculifer. Next base: position 288,827,534 of record OZ025295.1, read on the forward strand.
TCACATATTGTTAAATATACTTCTTCAAAATGGTCCAAATATACCTGATACCAAATCATTCATTATATCCTCATTTAAAAAGAAAACATTTATTGTAATGTTAATTTTTTCATTAAAAATCTCTAAATTAAGAGCTAAAATCGAACTAATGCATTAAATTTAGTTTTCTAGAGATTAGCAATTTTTTTACAATCTGAGAATTCAGGTGCTTCATTAATGCAAAATTAATTATTTAAATTTTAGAAAACGTGCATTATACGGAGAATTGCGTTATGAAATATCTTGTCATTTGCTAATTTCAAATTAATCTTTTCAATAAATACAGGTATCTATACTTTTAAACCACAAATGCGTAATGTGCACTCTTTTGTGAATCTGAGATGCTGACATCCCTGTAATCGTTATCAAAAACAATTTATTAGTTTTTAGATTCAGTTTGTGATAAAAAAATGTAAAAATAAAGAAAAGAAGATACCGAATAATTAATGCCACATTAAAATCTTACCATCTTGATGTAAAGGCTCTATCATTTTTTTACATTTTCATCATAATCATAATATATAGATTATAAAACTACTAATTAAAAAACTGTTTTATGACAAAAAAAAAAAAAAAAAAAAAAAAAAAAAAAAAAAAACCTTACTGACCATATATAATATGAACTTTAAAATTTCTGGTTTACTCAAAAGGCAATTAAAATAATCAAATATAGACGTTACTAGTTAATTTTACTTAAAAACATCTTAGTACTTTAAAGCCTTTAATCAGGGTTTTCCTCAGGGAATATTTTCTTTTTTTTTCTTTCAAATTTTTTCTTTTTTTTCTTTTAAATATTCTCTGAAGAAGAGCCTGATTAAAGGCTAAAAAATACTAAGATTTTTTTTGGAAATCTATCAATTTCAACATCTTACATATGAAACGCATCTAAAATAAACACTATGGTGTTCTTTAAATGTATTAAATACAAAAATTTCTGTAATTAAGAAAATTTATGAGTTACAACATCATACGCAATAAATGTATCGAAAGTAAATTCCACGATGCTTCTTATATGTATACAGGGTGATTCCAAATTTTTTTTACAATAATAGAGAGGTGATAGTACACATCAAGACAAACAATATTAAATAGGAGATCAAGGGTCCCAAATTTTTTCCAAAGGAGATAGCCGCCATTAAAGTTTGGGGACCAAAATTTCAAATGAACATAAAAAACGGAAAAATCGGTCGATTGATTTGCGGTTTTCACTAAAATTATTCTTTATGTCGGCATTTTCATGAAATTAAATTATAAACATAAATTTCAAAAAATGCCGATAGAGGGCGCTTTAGACTTTGGAGTAACGAACAACTATTTTTTGCCGGTATTTTTTGCATCTCATTAAATTTTTTCGTAAGCTTAGACTCAAACTTAAATTTTGAGCTCAAAATCTGAAAGTGGGAGTGGTTAAGTAGCACAAACTGAATTGTGTTCAGAGGGTACAAAAAGGGCAACTTTCTGACAGATGTTTTAATTTATTTTTATTCGGAAATGCATGAAAATAGCAGGTGTTGTTATTCAGAAATTTTCTAATGCGCTCAGTTTTCTGTTTTTTAAAAAACATAATAGATCTTTCATAACAAGCCTTCAAAGTTAGCGTTTTTGGTCACATTTCCCGACGAAAGCCGAAAAACCGGTCGAAAAGCAGGAGAAAAACGGGTGATCACGAGATCGAAATAGCTTAGAACTCGATAGGTAATTTATTGATCGAAAAATGGAAAACTAAGTTCGATTTGAAATCACTTCCTTAGACAAGCTTTCAAATTTTATATCTTTCTGTTAAAAAAGGAATTTGTAAAAACGTGTCAAAACGTTTTGCGCTTGTTGAGCGGCGCAGTTGAGAACAAACACCCTTAAGAAATATTTTGAGTTACAACATCCTAGATATGTAACGCATCTAAAATAAACTCACAATGATCTTTTTATGTATGTATAAATCTTTATATTTACGTATGAACTCTAATTACTTTTATAACTGTTTTAAATATTATAAAAAAATGTTTTTAATTAAGAAGTTTTATGACGTATTACATCATACACACGAAACGCATTTAAAATAAATTCCACTGTGCTCTCTATACGAATACATGAAAGCATACATTTTAATTCCTTTTACAATTATTTTAAAGTTTGTAAAAAAAATTCTTTAATTAAGAAAATTTATGACTTACAACGTCATACATCAGAAATGTGTATAAAATAAATTCAAGGATGCTTCTTATATGTATATATGAAAGTGTACATTTTAGTTACTTTTACAACTATTTTAAGGAGTAAGAAAAATTCTTTAATTAGGAAAATGTATGAATTACGAGCGCATGCATGCAATGCATCTAAAGTAATCACCAAGATCGTCTTTAAAGGTATCTATGAAGATATGCATTTAAATTGTTTTTTACAACTATTTTAAAGGTTATAAAACATTCTTTAATTAAGGAATGTTATGAGTTACCACATCATACATGCGTAACGCATCTAAAATAAACTGCATGATGCTCTTTATATGTATTTATGAAAGTTTAGATTTTAATTACTTTTACAACTATTTTAAAGGCTATAAAAAAATTTTAATTAAGAAAATTTATGACTTACAACTTTATACATACGAAATGCATCTAAAGTGAATTCCACGATGCCCTTTATATGCAATATGAAAGTATACATTTCAATTGATTTTATAACTATTTTAAAGATTATATTAAAAACAAATTCTTTAATCAAAAAACTCATGAATTATCAACAGGATATACGAAACGCATCTAAACTAGATTACAACATACTCTTTCAATGTATATTCCAAAGGAGACATTGCAATTATTTTTAAAAACTTATATAATGATACACGAAAGCTATACTGCAGTCATATTTTACGGGATAAGTTTTTAGGTCGAGGGCTATTTTATGCTCCCTGATATAAATGAGCTCCATTTAAAGTATTTTCAGATTTTTAGGTTGCTTAGGGTTTACATTTTTTCATAGCAATAAATGCTTGACACTTTTTAAATATTTATAAGAAGGGCCATTCTATTAAGAGCGTTTCAGAAAGCTTTTAAATGTAAAAGTTTCTGTAATAAATTTTAAAGATGCCACACTCAGTTGTTTAAATGACTTAAAACCACACTGACAGATAGCTAATGGAAAAACTGATTGTTTTTTTATGCGGTTTACATGGAGGATTTGGAACGATTTACCCTGCTCTTTTGACAGAAAAATTCCACTTAAAAAGCTCAGTGTTTGTTGATGGATGCCTTCTGATTTAGAAAAGGTTTAGAGGCAAAATAATTTTTAAAAAGTCCACGCCTTTTCTGTTTAGTAGAGATATGACGGCTGTTAGAGTAAAGGAGTGTTTTAAAAATGTTTGTTACAGTTATTTGCTGCACGGTTTGTTTCTATTTCTTTATTTTCTCGTGTCAAATGGTTGGAAAAATTAACGTCCGATGACAAAAATGCATTTGTGAACCATTAGGTTGCATTTCTGAATACATATGAATTGACATCAAACATTTCATACGATTGAACATCATATAATGAGGTTTTTAATAATAAAAAAATATTCTAATGCGATTTCGGCCTTTCCAAGGTTTTTGGCCTTTTGTGTGGGACAACTGTTGTATTTATTATTGCTTTTTACGGTTCGATTATTAATTTGGTTAAAATAAATATCTTCCTTTCATAAATATTTTATAAAATTAAATTTATTATTGCTATCATGCCTGTAAGTATTTAATAATTATAAATTAACTATTTGGATTTATTAATTAAAATATAAGTTATTTCGAAAGAAATGTTAAATGGAATTCTCTGTGCGATCTGCGATAACACTTACCTACTTGTTTAGCAATGTTATTATTAGAGATCAAGTGAAAATTCAATTTCGTTTTCGGCTCCAAATCATAGTTTTCCTGAAAATTCGTTTTCAGCGAAAATTCGGCCGGAACAAAACTATCTGCATTCCTAATATCTCATTTGCTTTTTCGGAAATATTCAACGTAAGTCGTTGACGTGTGCTGTATCGGCTTAAATCAGACTCTCTCCATTTATTCCTAGAAACTTCACGATCAGTAATTATCTGTCATGACTGACTGAAGACGTCACCGCAAATTATAAAGCAATCAATACTTATCTGACTAAATTTTGAAGAAACTTTTCTCTGTAGTTAAAAGTTGTAGATTTAACCTTAATAGAATACATAAATATTTCCGCGAAAATTTTTTTCCCCTCCGAAACCACAATAAATTGAAGAAAAGATAATATGTTTTGGAGAATCTAGTAAAAAGTACTGTCGTAGAAACTGTAGCACATGATTAGAAGTTTTCTTGTAATGAACTGTGGTTATTTTTATGAGGGTAACATGTATAGTCGTCTAGAAGTTAAGGTTTTCATAAAAACAGTCTCACATATTTTCAAGTTTTTTGCTCATAATTTGCAGAGTTCATAATATAATAAAATGCTCTTTTCAGGAATCAGACAAACAACATTCTGCACAATATTAAGAAATCAGAATTAAAAAATAATAGGTAGTAAATGGAAAACACCATTTTATTGCACATGCGCGAATGCAATCGAAATATAATGTGCATAACGCATTAGCTAAATGTATACAGCAAATCTTGTGAAAGTCTCAAAAACATAACTCTGAAAGTGGTCGTCAATGCAATAAGTTCGAAATCTGTTGTTTGGAAAAGAAAGCAATAAGATGGGGGGGATGTATCCATAATCCACTGATCTTCACATACATAGAATACACAATATTGCACATACTTATTATTACAAACATTATATAAATTCTAAAAAAGACGGATAAAGGAGTTTTTATGTTTTATTCATTCGTATTTATACATTTTATTTTAAATATTTTTTTTTACTATGGAAGAAGATCATGGATAATAAAAAACAATACTTCAGTTACGTTTAACTGAATAACAATATAAACAGATAAAACCAAACACATAAAAACTAGAAATTAAAAAATAATTTTAAACTTTAATTTAGTCGATTAATCATACATTTAAAAATTTACTTTTATTACTAATTAAAACCTTATTAACTTAAAAATGAATAAATCTTGAAACTGTTTGAGAATCTGCTTCAAAATATGTTCATACATTAGAACAATGTTTTCTTTGCAACTCAATTTCTAAAACACCTCTGAGCTATATACAAATATATTTATGAGAAATCAAAAATTTAACTTTGGAGCGGTCAAACTTTGGAAGTCTGAACTATAAATTTCTTCGTCGTGAGCTGAAAACTTCCAGCTAATAATCTCCTGGGAGCTCTATTTTACTCATTCTGAAAGAATTGTGGCGCAGAACTCCCGTTCGTCGTTGAACTTAGAAGTTCAAGAGATTGTCTTTCACGTTGACGGTGTCAGGGGAACCATTTGCTACACTCAAGAATACGTTTACAGCATTTTCCTCAATATTCTAAAAATTTTTGCGTTCAACCTTTCATATTTGTTTTAAAATAAAGTTTTCTTTGATAATCTTAAAATAGTTTTCTCCAGCACCTCTTTATTTTTATTTTTACTTTTTTATTTTATACTATTTTTGTGCAATTTTACTTCATTTCCATTGAAAATCTTTTTCACTCGATCGAATGGAATGGGATAACGTTATAAAAATCGTTTCTGTAAGCGTTTAAGAAAAAATGTTTTATGAAAGAAGCATATTTTTCCTGAGAAAACTTGTTGTATTTTGTAGTTCATGCAGTTTATTAATTTAAAATATTATGGTAATGATATAGATAAAGGTTTTCATTTTGGGCAGTTTGTCGAAGCTGTAAATAAAGTTCCGTTTGATAATTTTAAAATAGTCTTTTTCGACACCTATGTGTATGTGTGTAATTTTACTTAATTTTGATTGAGAATCTATCTCACTTGATGGGATAGTAAGGGATAATGTTATAAAAATCACTCCAGTAAGATTTAATCGAGAAAAATGTTTCATGAAAAAAGTAATTTTTTCATTAACAAAAACCTCTTTCATATTATAATTAATGTAGTTTATTAATTGAAAATTTTATTTTATTGATATAGATAAGGGTTGCCAGTTTGGGCTGTTTGTTGAAATTGCAAATGAAGTTTTGTTTCATAACTTTTAAATAGCCTTTTTTCAACGCCTTTTTTGTGGCTTTACTTCATTTTCATTGAAAAATTTTCTCACTTGATGGGATAGAATGAAATATCTTTATGGACTCGTTTCGGTAAAATTTAATGGAGAGAAAAGTTTTACAACAAAGTATATTTTTCATTAAATAAAACCTGTTTAGTTTTATAATTTACATAGTTTATTAATCTGAAATATTATATTATTGATATAGATCAGCATTATCTGAGTTACTTAGCCAGTTAGTTGAAGTTGAATATGTTTATTTGAGAATACACAGTATGTAAAATTTATATTCTAGGTTAAGAAAGCTGATTAATATTCCATTAAAAAACTTTATAGAAACCTTTCTGAAAATCAGTCGCGGCAAAACAAACATTGTTTTTTTTTATGATATCGAAAAAATATATATATTTGTTTTTAATGATAAAGAACGCTTTTTTGGAGTTGTGTGCATTTCGAGAGAGGTTATTGTAATTTTTGTTCTTTGTTGTATTATATTTTCGTCGATTAAAGGAACATTTGTTATTCTTTACAGTGTTATCCAATTGTTTTATGCAGTTCTTGTACATCTCATTTTCTAAAACAATGATAATTTAGAATTGGGACACCAAGGTATTTTCTTTTATCATGGCCCAAAGTTTTCATGATTGGTACTCTTTCATTATGAACATACAAAGTATAACTTTGTCCTGTTGATTACATAAATTTGAACTTGGCTGAATTTTAAGGACTAATTTATTACTCATCAAGCTTCGAGGCTTAACATCCTTTTTAGACTTTTATAGAAATGAGCGTAATTAATGAAATGTGAATGCTTTAAAATAAATTACCTGACAGCTATTTATGGGATACATATCCACGTGTTATCTTGCAAATCGACAAATCATTAAATGATTTAAGCCTATTGTGCATATCAAAATATTTTCTTTTACCAAAGCACAGAATTTGTCCGGATAATTACAAAAATCTGATCTTGGCTTCAATAAAAAAAGTTCCTTCGTAACAAATCCAAATTCGAGCGTAACATCGAATTTACATTTTTATAGAAGTAAAAGTAATTTTTAAAGTAAATTATCTGACAGCTATTTATGGACTACCCATCTACGAGCTGATCTTACCAATTGATAAACCAATAAATGATTTTAGTATATTATGCATACCAAAAATATTTTGTTTCACCAAAGCACAAAATTTTCCCGATGGATATTTTTTCATAATAAAAAACATACTAAACACAGAATTTGTTGTGATAATTATACAAAAATCTGAACTTGGCTTTAATCTAAAGTCTCCTTTATAACAAATCAAACTCCAAGCGTACCATCGAATTTACTTTTTTATAGGAGTAAAAATATCTTTTAAAATAAATTATCCGACAGCTATTTATGGGCTACCTATCAACGCGTTGATCTTGTAGTCTACAAACCAGTAAATAATTTTAGTCTATTATGTATAATTTCATCACCGCATCGAATCCATTTTTCAGCAAATCCGTTGTCATCCTGTCTCGAGTTTCTTAAAAGACACGATAACTATTAGTGAAATAGTGTAGGCCGATATAATACAGTATTCCATTAACTCGTGTCTACACGACCGCCCATGCAACTCATAAATCACTTCCCTCAGTTTTTTCAGATGAAGCTTGTTTAAAGTGGTCTCGTGCATTTTTTTTCAGGTTGTATCGATTGTAATATTTTTAAAAATATGTAACAACAACATAATAGATAAATCTGAGTTAATTCAGTGTTAAAAGCGTCATTCGTATTATTCTCAAATATAATAGCTTTTAGAAACTTTCAACAGAAATATGATTTATAATGTGTTTTAGAGCTTTTTTCTTTTCTCGAAATTTACTGAAACAATTTTTTGCAAATTTCTTTAATACTTTTTGCAGTAACTAAACTATAAATTGATCATTTGGTAAGGAAAAAACAAAACAAATTCAATAGTTATGCATCTATAACCAAAGCTGCAGAGGCAGTGGGAAAAATGGCCTACTAAGACTCCGGGACGGCTAATATACTAAGGTTACTGTTGGTTAAAATTACGAGGGAACATAAGAAAAATAAGGCGAAAATGTCAGTTTTTCTTTATAATTCAGTTCTTAGAGTTTTGAATAAAAAAAAAAAATATGAAAAAAAAATCCATTATACTATTTTTTCAATTTCGCACCTCATAATCCCAAAAAATCGAGTTATCGAAAGCTAAAGAAGAAAAAAAAAGGAGAAGAAGAAAAGAAAGAAAAATTTTACCATTTTTGATCTGTGGACTTGAAAAGGGAAATATTTACAATTTTGATATAGTTAATTTACAATTTCGTTATAGTTTTGATAGTTAATTTGTGTCTTCTAGAACAGAAAAACTTTGATGGAAAGGAATAAATAAATAAATAAATAAAACAAGAATGAAAATTTTATTAGTACGGACATAATTCAGGATCTATAAGAATTTTTAATTAACAACGAGTTTTATCAATTGCGTATGGTGGACAGTTTATAGGGAATCTTTAACTTGGATAACCCGATATAATCCCAAAATACAATAATAATTTATTTTGTGGATTTAAAATTACATATAACTGGTTAACGTTCACTTCAAACCCTGTCTAACAAAAAAAAGGGGGGGGGGGGAGGAAATGGAGAAAGAAAGAGTTGGAGTGGAGTCGGTTTGTTTTTTAGCGACTCCTACTCAAAAATGAGCACAAGAATGGGCCCAGACACCGTAGACCCTGTCTATAACCCTAAATTGTTGATTTTTAACACTTACTACATAGATGAAAATTGTTTATCAAGTCGGTTTGTCTGTCTGGTCCGTCTGTCCTCCAACTCCGGCAAATATAGTCCAATTGCGATAAAATTTGGCATCGCTATGGCATGTTCAGAGCTGCCAATTTCTACGCCTTTTTAAATCGTATAAACATGTTTGGAACCACAATTTTTTTAAAGTAAAGTCTATGTCAAATGTATTTAGTGTCATGTATTGCAATTTAAATTGTTAATTACTAAATACAATTTCTGATTCTTATATGTTTATTTGAACTCAAATAGGCGTAGAAGTTGGCAGCCATGCATGTTTAATGTTGAAAATGGAGTTATTGCATTCACGGTTCATTTACAGAGACGCTAAAAAAAAAAAATTCCTTTACATGATGGTCTGTATGGAAATATCGTTTTAAGAGTATTTATAGGATATCATACTATTTTTAAAATACTGAAATTTATATACATTATTCATGTATGCTACGGTATTTACTGTTAAAATACGGTGTGCATGTGGATTATATCATACATTTACAGGGACACATAAGAGAATTAGGTACAGAAGAAATACTATTGAAGAATATGAACAGAGAATGCTGGAAGTGCGTTTTCATTTGTGGTACGCATTTTTAAATTAAACATGTTTCGTAAATATTATTTGGTGTGGATAAATTCTATTGATCATAAACAGGGTTGCACAAAAGTTCTCAAGTATATTGCCTTTTTTTCAGAGGAATGGCTAAATGAAAAATTTCAGTTGAACTATTCGTTTCAGTTGCTAAACTTTTAACGTACTATTTAATATATATATATATATATATATATATATGTATATATATATATATATATATATATATATATATATATATATATATATCAAGAGATCATATATAGGGTTGCACAAAAAATTATATTTTTTCCGACTTGATTGCAACAGCAGAAATCGGGTTTTCGAATGCGGTATGAGTTTTTTAAATTGTTTATTTAGACATGATATTTCCCCTTAATAAACTGAGAAGTTTTTTTACAGTTTACTGAATGTTCTAGAAAATGTTACATGATCTATGCTGGAAGCTTGATTTTTTGTTTTTCTTTCATTATTATTTTAAAATCTTGTAAAGAAATTCCAATAAATGTCTTTAACAGTTTCGGCAGTAGGTAGGAGAGACCGGGGCACGTTGGCCATAGGGGTAGGTTGACCAATTTGCTTTAATTTTCAAACTAGTCACCAGATGTCGCCACAAGTCCAGAAACATGTTAGAAAACCTATTTCCCTACCCTTTCATGAGTTTCAGTCTCTTAACAAAAGCAAACTAAGAACAACGTTGATTTTTCACTTTCGTCGATCTCGAAGCAAATTTTCGATAGTGTGCAGAAAGTTTTAATGCTCTCAAGAGATACTTCACAAGAACAAAAGTGAGTAATATTTTGAAAGTTCAATTTATAACGATTTTTTTATATAACAATAAATATTAAATGTTGTTAAGACATGTGTAGATAGCAAAAGTATTTCAAACATGAAGAGGGGGCAAGTCGGCCCACTTAATTTGGTGCACGTTGGCCCGGTCTTTCCTGGCCCATTGTAGCCATAAGCTACAGCCATTGGACCGCACAGTTTATGGCCCATTTAAAAAATATGTTAATTCAGCCTGTGATGGTTGGATGACAACTAATTGACGCCCCCTGACCATCTACCATATTCGGGGAATTGTGAAAACTGCCCTTCCCAATGCAATAAATCCAGTATAACATCAGGTTTTCAGATAACTGGAATATGCCCTTTCAATAGGAATGTTTTTACTCACTCTGATTTCATGCCAGTGATAGATCAGAGCCTTCAAGCACGCATGACGAAGCAATTGGTGAAGTTTCTAATGAAACCCAGGTAATTATGGGTAGGCCTATTTCCATAGATGTGCCTACCGCATCTTCTTCTGCTTCCTGCAAGACAACTCCAACACCTGAGGACATTAGACCATTTGAAAAGGCAGAGCAAAGGAAGGCAAATGCTTCGAACAGAATGAAGAAAACTGCAGTTCACACAGACATCCCCTCAAATTAGCTCTTGAACAAAAACAAAAGGCAACAGAAGAAAGAAATAGTGCCAAAATTAAAAATGATATTAAAGGAAGAAATCAGACCAAAGTCAAAGGAAAGCAATTTGTAAAAAATATTTTGTTTCCTTTTGATCTCTGACAGCCTGGAAGTAGTGGTCTGAACCGTCAAAAGAGGAAGAAAAAATCTATTAGAGAAATTGACGATGAGGAAGACGAAGACAATATCTGACTACGTTATTTGAAGGAGTTCAATCAAAGTATGCCTGGGGAAGAACGGATCCAGTGCGTGAGTTGCAAACGTTGAGCTCAAGTGAAATGTGTTCGGAAAGAGATTAATGGATTATATTTTGAAAGCATTCACTGCAATGAACCCTCTGATTTGTAAACTTAATTTGCAAATAATTTTTCTTTATACATGCATTAAAGTTCTTATTAACTATTATAAATTTTATTTATCTTTTAAATAAACATAAAAAAGAGCATTGCAGGACAAGTACCCCACTCTATGGGCCAACGTACCATGTGCATGGGGTAGGTTAGCCCACATGACATCACGCCATAAATAAATTCATAAAGTTCTTAAAATTTCATAATAATTGAAAATAAGCATTTTCCTCACTAGTTAAATGTACTGGGTATTGTAAAAAAAAAAAAAAAATACTACATCTGAAAATAAACAAAATTAGGTATTGAAAAAAAAAAATAACATAAAAAAACTGGGCCAACGTGCCCCGGTATCCCCTAAATTATAAATTATTCATTTGGCAAGGAATTGCAGCAAAAAATTCAATAGTAATGCATCTGTAGCGATCAAGTTATCGTTTTTTGAATAAAACTTTTTGAAAAAAATTAGTTTTCGAGAAACGAAGCGATGGATATATAGCTAATTTTTTAAAGAAAATAATTCAACTGAAGCTTTTCTGTAAAATATGGCTTTTAAAGCTTTTTAGAAAATGATACTGTAAACAGTTTTATTATTCCCCTTCCTAGTGAACAGTCTTCGGAAAATAATGGGAGAAAAACTTTCCTTGCTTTGGAAACTCAAAGAAATTATTTAAAGTACAGGTTTTACTTGTATAAATTATTTTATAATGTAACATCGAGAAAATCTTAACTTCTTTAATTTTTGATATTTATTAAAGGCAGCAGCAATAATTATTTTTATTATTTAGTTTTTCAACCTTTTTTTCTGTTTTTCTTTCTTTTTTAAAGAATTATCATAAAACTTCCAATTTTTTATAGCACAAAACTAGCAAAGCCTATCACCTATTTTTTGTAAACTTTCTTTGGAAAAGAATTACCCGAATTTTTAATTTTTTTATGACACACGCACAAATGACATATATATGGAAAATCATCTATTCTTTTATATATTTTTTTGGCAAATTTACTGAAAACATCAAATTTTTTAAAATATAAAATAAAAATAGCTATCCATACAAATTATGTAGACAAAGGTCTGTTATCTCTTTTTCAAAAAAAAAAAAGAATTATCTGAAAACTTTAATTTTTATATAACATAAAGCTAGAAAAGCCTTTATCTGTTATACTAAGGTATAAAATTGTATAAGTAAATTCCTATAACAAATTAATTTCATTGGTGCGGCTTATAGAAAAACAATCTTTACATAGCCCCTTTAGATTTTCAAACAGCTAAAAATTTTCCATCTGAAATAGTTTTCAGAGCTTTCTTTTTCTTTCTGTTTAAATACTTCCGATAAAGGGTTTCTAGAGAATTAGGCAACGGTTACGCTAACCACTTTATTTCTGTTTATATTCCTGCGTGTATACAAAACCGCTCTCTTTTGTTTTGATGGATTACTTTAGTGAAAAGAAGTAAACAAGTTGTGGGCAGGGGTGCTTGATATATGTGTGGAAATTTATATTGCTTCTACAAAATAACATGACAAATTGATTCAATTCTGAAGCATACGAGAAGAGGTATATGTGGGACAGTAAATTTTAAAGTTTTTTCTTTTTTTTTCCTTTTTTTTTTTTTTTCAAAAGGCTGAAATTTTTAGTCTTATAATATTAAAAGTATATGATATGCAATTAAGTAAATTGCAGATAAAAAATGGTATGAAGAAAAGAGAAACAGGAACAAAAAGTCATGCTTCTGGCATAAATTGTGAGACATTTTTTAATACATTTTCTTTTTAAATAAAACTCTTAGAAAAAAATTAGTTTTCAAAAAACGAAACAATGGAAATACAGCTTTTTTTTTTTTTTTTTTTTTTTTTTTTAAGAAAATAATTCGACCGAAGTTTTTTTTTTTTTTTTTTTTTTTTTTGTAAAATACGGCTTTTAAAGTTTTTTAGAAAATGATACTGTAAACAGATTTTTAATTATTTCCATTACCTGGTGAACAATCTTCGGAAAATAATAGGAGAAAAACTTTCGTTACTTTAGAAATTCCAAGAAATTATTTAAAGTGCAAATTTTACACAAAATTATTTAATAATGTAACATCAGAAAAATGTTTAATTTCTTTCATTTTCAAAATTTATCAAAGACAGCAGCAAAAATTGTTTTTATTATTAATTTTTTCAACTTTTTTTCTGTATTCTTTTGCGCAAAATTTCTTTTCGGAATTATCTAACAACTTGTAATTTTTCATAAAATAAAACATGCAAAGTCTATTATCTGTTTTTTGCAAAATTTCTTTGGAGAATCTGAATTTTTAAATTATTTATTGTATATATATAAATCATCTTGTTTTTTAAAAAAATATTTTTAGAGAATTTACTGAAAATTTCAATTTTTTTAATAATATATAATAAAAATAATTATAACATAAAAATAAAATACACAAAAGCCTGTCATCTTTTTTTGCAAAAATATTTCGTTGGGGAATTATCTGAAAATTTAAATTTTTTTATAACTGAAAGCTTAAAAGCCTTTACTGATTGTACTAAGGTATAAAATTGAATAAGCAAATTCTTATATCAATTTAATTTCATTGGTGAAGCTTATAACAAAACAATCTTTACATAGCCCCCTTAGGTTTTAAAGTACCTAGAAATTTTCCATCTGGAACAGATTTCAGAACTTTCTTTTATTCTCTGCTTAAATATTTTCGATAAAGAGTTAGTAGTGAATTTTTGGCAACGGTTACTCTAACCACTTTATTTCTGTTTATATTCCTGGGTGTATACAAAACCGCTCTCTTTTGTTTTGATGGATCACTTTAGTGAAAAGCAGTAAACAAGTTGTGGGCAGGACTGCTTGATATATGCGTGGAAATTTATGTTGCTTCTGCAAAATAACATGACAAATTGATTCAATTCTGAAGCACACGAGACGAGGTATATGCCCGGCAATAAATTTTGAAGTTTTTTTTTTTTTAAGTATGTAAATATAAATGTAAATATAAATGTAAATATTTCTGAAATTTTTTATAGACTTTTAGTACTTAAAGTATATGATATGCAATTAAGTAAATTGCAAATAAAATAGGTATCAAGAAAAGAGGAACAGGAAAAAATCATGCTTCGGGCATAGATTGTGAATCACTTTCTAACATACTTTCTTTTTTGGGTGGTTTTCAAATGTATTGCCGTATTAGGTGAAACAAAATTTGAAAAAAATGTGGTTTAAATATGAAAATTTACTCAGGTATGAGTTGCTTGCAGTTTACAGCATTCTAAGCAGTTGATTATTTGCGAGTTTTTTTTATTTATATTTCAAAAATTTCAAGAAATGTCTTGGCCAGTCAACATTTTCAGTGTGACCTCTATAAAACATTCTGCATTTTTTTTTTGTATCAATAATTAATTAAAAAAATTGCTTAAAGTTATCTTACATACGTATTAATAAATCAAAAATGTATTAGTATTTATTTATTTTATAAATTTAAAGCATTTTAATTGTTGTTTATGTCATGAGTATTACTTTGTTTCTTAAATAAAGGGTATAACTTCTTATAAAAACAAATTTAATTAAAAATTAATTGTTTTCATTGCAGTTAAAAGAAAGAATTAGAAAGTTCTAATAGACAAAACAATTAATTTAAGTGAAGTAACAAATGCATTAATAAAATTTTGTTTCTTAGTTACAGTAACATTCATGAAAAGTGGTAACACTCATGACAAGCAATAACACTCTTGCAGCAAACAACTTTTTTGTAACAATAAAAAAAATAATAAAGTTTAAACTATAATTTGTTTAAAATAGATAGTCCTTTGAAAATTATTTATTAAGATTTAAAATTTGAATCTTAAATAGCACTTACAAAACACGTGTGCAGACATGAAAATCCTCTTACTATTTTTAAATAATTATAAATATGACAAAATATATCCATGAATCATGAATCAGTTATAATCATAACTTAAATATTGTACAATATCTATAGTTGTAGATTTACTTAACTTATTTTCTCATGAGTGTTACTTTTTCCAAGTAACACTCATGTACGGTAACACTCATGACATTTACTAAGGAATTCTTCACTAAAATATATTCTAACTGTTTTATTGAAATTTTAGTAGGGCCTATTGATTCTTTAACAAAAAATACAGCATTCCCTAACTTAACATTTTTATGCGTTAAAAAAAATATTAAATAAATGGGTAACACTCCTGTAAGAAAATAAAAATACTCCACCATGTTGAAATGAACATTCCAATAAATAGCATATATAGAACAAAATTATCGAGTTCTAAATAAGCGCACTTTAAAGAAAAAACAACATCGTTTTCTTGCTGCCGTTGCCAACTGAAATATACAAATATCTTGAAAACAAATAATATTAACTTCCCTAAGGTAACACTCATGTTCTGCATATGAAGACAGAAAATACATTTAAATTTTAAACTCTTAGATACGTATTTTAAATATATAAATTGTCTATTTGTTTAATTAACACAGGATATTTTACTTTTAATCCATATATAAAAATTTTTAAATGTTTGGAAGCATAAAAAAAGATTGATTTTTATTCAGGACAAGTAAATTCCCATTACTTGCTAACTAAAGTACGGAAAAAAAAGACCACTATTTCGCAACTCTGAAAAACTGTAATGAATGCATTGAATTAAAAATAAAAAGATGTGCTACTACTTGTTTTTAGAATATCAAAAATAAATTTATTAATATGAAATTAAAATTTAAACATCAGGACATCAAACTGGCAGTTCATGTGAAATTCCCCTTTTTAATAAAACTTTTAGAAAAAAATTCGTTTTCGAAAAACGAAACGATGGAGCTAATTTTTTAAAGAAAATAATTCGACCAAAAACTTTTTTGTAAACTATAGCTTTAAAGCTTTTTAGAAAATGGTATTGTAAACAGTTTTATTATTTCCATTCGCTGGTGAACAATCGTTGAAAAATAATGGGAAAAAAACTTTCGTTTCTTTAGAAACTCAAAGAAATTATTTAAAGTGTAGGATTTATTCGTATAAATTATTTAATAATGTAATATCAGAAAAATATTTTTTTTTTCGTTTTTAGTATTTATTAAAGGCAGCAGCAAAATTTATTTTTATTAATAATTTTTTCAACTTTTTTTTTAATTTCCTGTATTTTTTTGCAAAATTTATTTTTAAAATTATCTAAAAACGTCCAATATTTTATAACATAAAACTATCAAAGCCTATCATCTAATTTTTGCAACATATCTGTAGAGAAAGATTATATCAATTTCAATTTTTTATAACACACACACACAAACAGATATACATAAGTCATCATATTTTTTTAAATATTTTAAGAGAATTTACTGAAAACTTCAATTTTAAAAAAATAAATAAATATAACTATACCATAAAAATAACATACAGAAAAGGCTATCATCCTTTTTTTTTCTTTTTTTTTTTTTTGCAAAAAAATTTCCGCGGAGAATTATCTGAAAATTTAAAATTTTATCTTTTATATTATGGTATAAAACTACATAAGCAAATTCTGTAGCAACTTAATTTTATTGCTGCAGCTTACAACAAAACAATCTTTACATAGTCCCCTTAGGTTTTAAAACAGCTAGAAAATTTCCATAAGAAATAGTTTTCAGAGTTTTCATTTTTATATTCTGTTTAAATATTTTCGATAAAGAGTTAGTAGTGAATTTTTGGCAATGGTTACGCTAACCACTTTATTTCGGTTTATATTCCTGCGTGTATACAAAACCGCTCTCTTTTGTTTTGATGGATCACTTCAGTGAAAAGCAGTAAACAAGTTGTGGGCAAGGCTGCTTGATATATGCGTGGAAATTTATATTGCTTCTACAACATAACATGACAAATTGATTCAATTGTGAAGCATACGAGAAGAGGTATATGCCCGATAGTAAATTAAAAAAAATTCTTTTTCTGTTTTTCTTTTTTTTCTTTTTAGCACTTTCCAACAAATTTGAAAAGTGCTTATGCATTCGGTTTGTCTGGCCGTCTATCCGTCTGGCCGGATGGCCGTCTGTCCGTATGGCCGTTTGGCCGTCTGGCCGTCTGGCCGCGCTCTAACTCCCGTAAATATACTCGGATTGCTATGAAATTTTTATACGTTATTGAGATTTACCCTAGCACGAACCCTATTGAAAATGAAGTACCTACCATGATTAATTTATCTACAGAGAGAATGAAAAGTTTCCCATTACATTACGGCCTATGGGGAAAAATCGTTAATATACTCGGATTGCCATGAAATTTTAGGACGTTATTGACGTTTACCCTAGCACGAACCCTATTGAAAATGAAATTTCTACCATGATTAGTTTATCTACAGGGCGAATCAAAAGTTTTCCCTTACTTTACGGTCCATGGGGAAAAATCGTTAATATACTCGGATTGCCATGAAATTTTAGGACGTTACTGACTTTTACCCTAGCACAAGTCCTATCGAAAATGAAGTTTCTAACATGATTAGTTTATCTACAAGGCGAATCAAGAATTTCAATTTACATTACGGCCTATGGGGAAAAATCGTTTCAAAGGAGTTTTAAAGATGTTATACCCTGTCAAACATATTAAAATATGCATTCTGTAAAATATAAGGTGAAAATGTAGCTATTATTCATTTACAGGGCCACACAAAAGAATTCCATTAGATATGGTAAAAGGGGGAATTGTGTGTGACATATTTTAAATATATTAAGCTTTTTCATGTATAATAAAATTGATATATGTCACTGAAGCTTAATATAAATTATACGCTACTGTCTTGCATAATATGAAGTACATAACATTTACAGGGCCATACAAAAGATTTCAAATAGTATATTCTTTCCGAAGTACCGTATATGTGTCCGCTGATGGAAGGATGAAATGCATTTTAATTGTGATATGCGCGTTTATATTTCGCTAAATATATGCACATTATATGGTGTGTATAAATGTTATAGTTGATATACAGGGCAACCCAAAAGAGCTCACCAACGTTACTGAATATGAGCGTAAATTATTTAAACGTGGTTCTTAAATAAGCTATGCATTTTTATGCTGAGCTTCACTCAATTTACTTAGAAATGTTTGCAGAATATAGATAAAAGGATATACAGAGACACGCAAAGAATTCGGTACATGGACGCTTATGAATGATTATTTATGAGAATGTGATTTCAGTTGTTTTAAAAGTGTTTTAGTTTACAGTAAATTTTAGCCTAATGCTGACGTATAATAAAGGTACAATGTAAACTACAGGGCTGAACAAAAGTATTCAAGTGTGTTTCCATCTAATAGTATGAACAAGGCCCCCTTATCATAAACAGGCCTCGCATTCAGGAGAAAATCTATTGTTGAAATTGTCTCTATAGCTGCCAACATATTAACTGATTTTGTCTAGAGCACCTGGACCTTCCTTGTTTGTAAGAGTAGCGTCATGAGATCAAGTACGCATGCTCAGTGGAAGAAAACTGGAGGATGGAAGAAATCGCGTACAACCCTGAAGTTTATGCTTGGCGCTTCCTCGCCCTTTGGTTATTTTTATCATTGCTATTATTATTATTTTAATGCGCGTTCTTACGAATCGGAAATAGATAAACAAAACAAATTTTCTTCTTTTTTAGAACGAGTCTGGAATATAGTAAATTTTGTTACAGTTTTTTTTCGATTACTGCTTCTCTTTAAAATTTTAATTATTCAAAATTCAAAACACCTCTTTCCTTTTTTTTTCTAGATAAGCACAGGCCTTAATACTCCTGTGATTCCTTTTTCCGTTCCCACGCCTTCGCAAGCGTTGGTGATTGTTAGAAAGAAAAGCACACCCCCTCCCCTTAAGACTCGCATAAAATCCCTGCTCGGCAGAGAAATGCAGTAATTGCTAAAAGCCCTTTTGTTAAGATTAAAGATGTGTGTGCTTCCCAAGCTATGAGTTGTCAGACAATAAATAGCGTACCCTATAATAATTGGCCACACACACAGTTTCTTAAGCCCTGGGTAAAATTGCTAAAAGTACACTCCTTTTTTTTATGACCCATAAAAAATTGTATAGTGTCATCTCAGAGAGAGAATAAGATACATTTTCGTCCATAAAAATATCCCCGTGCCTGTTACTCCTTTTGTGTGCAATACTTGGAATCCCGACTGTAGATTTCATGGGAACGGGAGCTGAAAAACACCTGTCTGTGAAAAACCTCATGTAAGTCACGTGATTGAGATATAGAAACATCTCCTTATATGGACATTGGATATGGTATTTGCGCGCTGACCAACGGGAAGTCACCTTTTTGGTTGGGGAAAGTGGGGGATGCGTCCGTGTTCCCAGAAAAGTACCCCCGTATGTTAGAGGTTTACGTGCAATTGGTTTTTGAAAATAAAAGTCAGTCCTGGTGATAGGGTCGAACGGAGAGCATCTAGTTGAAGAAGCGCAAAAGTTCTGTCCCCCCCCTCCCCTGTTTTTGATCTGGGAGAGGGGAGGCCAAAAAAAGAATTCTACGATTTGTCGACACTACTCCCAGAGATACGCTAAGTGGAAGTCGCAGAAGTGTTGCCTGCAAAATATAACAGAGTTTGCTGAAGAAATATGTCCCTTCCGAACTATTGGTCTAGAAAAAAGGGATCGGAGCCCCTCGTTTTAAGTTGAAATATCCTAGATGTTGCAGTTGAGTATACCAGAAGTACAGTTGATTTCCCGAGCTCCCGCACTCTTAAGGCTTATTGAGATACGTGCTTAACGGAAGCCTTCATCAAGAGCAGCGTAATAAATGCCCCTTGGCTGCAAATGACTGTTAGCATGTGGCAGTGAACGTCCAAGATTGTTTTTGTTGTTTCAAATACTTCTCAAGGTAAAATGTGGATTGGCCGAAGAGCCGAAAAATCTCAGCCTAACGATTCGTGTCGCTGATGGATGATAGGCGATTATGTCGCAAAGCCCTCATGAAGTTACCGTAGCTCAGCGTACTGTTTCAGACGAAGGGAGGGTAGCGTAGAGACTGTTTTCAAAGACTACTCCAAGTCTAATCTGGGCAACAGAAACGCCATAAATTAGTTTAAAAAAGTGCTCTGGTGCAAGGAAAATTTGTGATCCAAGTGAACAATACATATGAAAATACCCTAAATGGATGAATGGTAGAAATAGCTGTAGGTAAGAAATGTATTTTGTATTTGTTCTTAAATTATTTTATTATTATTGAATATTCTTGTTATGAATTAATACTTCCATATGTTTGCAACAAAATTTGTGTTAGTGAATTCAGATGCCCTTTTTTTTATGTTAAATTAAATAAAGGAGAATGTATTTGAAGGATATGCTTTAGTATAATTCTTTAGTTTTTTTTTTTATTTATCCTACCTTGATATTAGTTTGTTTGAATTTTAATCTCAATAGTGTCAAAATAACTATACTAAATTTTTGTAATACCATGAAATTAAAGTAGTTTCTTTGAATGTTTAAAAGTAAAAATAGTTTTCAACCATTTCTTTTTTTATTCAGAATTTTAAAGTAACTTGTCAGGCTGGAAATCATATAAGCACTGATTAATTAATACACTTTTATCTTAAACTGAGTAAAGATATTTAGCTAATTAATAGAATTTTTTAAAGCAAAACTGTTGAGAAGTTCACATGATTTAGAATGAATTAACTTATCTTATAAAAAAAAAAAAAATTAAAAAAAAAAAAATGGAGAAATTAAAATAGATGTACTAACACTATACTTTTTTGGCCATAATGTCATTGTTGTATTGTGGGATGCTTGTGTTTATATTGTAGAAATCTTATTGCTTGTAAAAAATTTTTTTCTTTCTTTGCTCCCCACAAATAGATGGGAGATTCCAGGGTCTTTCTTCTATCTTTTGAAATTTTAACAAAGGTCTTGAGCTTTATAGTTATCTATTTGAGTTTGACATCCCATAAAACAACATTGGCAAAATATTGGGTTCACTGCTACAGATCCTTATATGCTACATCTGAGATCTAGACAGATTGAGAATGTTGTTGTGTTATCATTATTACTTACTGGAAATCATTAATATGTATAGAAACTTAATGAATATATATTTTTTTAATTAGTTTTAAATTTTATCTTGGTAATCTTTCTTATTTCTGTAATTTCTTAACTTAACTTGTGTTATCTAATAGTATTTATCCTTATGAAATCTCCTTTTGTTTTGATTATCTTAAATTACAACAAAATTCATATAGAAGGTAGTCTAGTCCGGATCTCAGCTAACTCATTAGTAAAGTAGATGAAATATTTGAACTAATTAAGAAATTGAGTGTAGAAATGATTGTTTACATTGTAATGTTTATATAAAAAAAACAATTTTACTGAATGATTTTTTTTTATTAATTAATTTATGATCTGTAGTAGTCAAAAAAAAAGGGACCCAACAGATTGGTGCCGTGTTTCTGAGCCTAATTATTGCAATATACACAATAAGTTGGTGCCGCGCTGTTGAACCTAATTATTGCAATTTACACGATAAGTTGATGCCGTGTGGCAGAGCCTAATTATTACGGTATACACAATAAGTTGATGCCGTGTTGAAATGCCTGATTTTTGCAAAATACACAATAAATTGGCACAGTACTGTAGAGCCTGAGTTTTACTAAACAGTGTTTATATTAAGTGTGCTCCAAAGTAAATAAATATATGTATTGTTGTTCTATTTTTATTATTTTGTTGTATGTTGTAAATTTGAGTAATAGGGGTATACATTGCTATTTTATGGGTATTTTATGCCATATTTAGAAGTAGTAAAAGTTTGTGTGTGGATATTTTATTATTCCCTTTTTTTTCCCCTCTTTTATCTTTATTATTTTCAAATTTTGTATCGTATCTTGTGCACTGTAAAACGCAAAAATGGCACTCGACCCCTCTAAAGAGATGGCGAAAATTCAGCGAAAAACTGCCCTTATTGATAATCTCAATTATATTCCCCCATTCAGTGGCGAGGGTAATTCAGTTTCTTTTGGGGATTTTTATGAAAAATTGGACAGTTTTGCCAACATGTTTGGCTGGGATGATGACGAAAAGAAATTTGCATTGCTATCTAGATTATCTGGTGCAGCTGCTAGACTGCTAAAAATTCACAAAATTAAGTCTTTTGAGGAGTTAGTTTCTATTTTAAAAAACAGATATAGTCAGCACTTAACCCCAGATGTGCAGCTTAACAAATTAATGAATTTTAAACAAACTCCAGCAATGACAGTACAGGACTTTTATGACAGAGCATGCGACCTGTCACTAAACTCGCTCGTCATAGAGGGTATACAAGACGATGTTGTAGAAAAAAGCAGAAAAGCACTCCTTCACTCAGTGCTACTCAACAATTTGTCGCCTGAAATAAGAAAAGGTGTCATTGCTAGAAATCCAAAAACGCCCGAGGAAGTCCTCCAAATAGCCCTACTTGAGGAAAAAGCTTATAAAAGCGTAAATCCATTCTACAACTCTTATGAAAGTAGTGAGAATATACCGAACCCCCAGAATGTACCATGTGCTGCCGTATTTTCTCAGAAAAGTGATAATGAGTCCCATAACAGGCAGATTCAAAATTTAAAATCTCAAATTGATCTGCTCGCAGCTAAAATTGATAGTCTAGTTGAAATAAAATCCAAAGAAGTCCAAAATAATTTTAACCAGGGATGTGAAAGTAGCCAAACTGGAAATTTTTACTGTTTCAAATGTGGTTTGCCAGGCCACTATGCAAGAAATTGTACCCTAAACAGGTACACAAATGATTATGGAAGGGGCTTCCATCAAAATCCCAGGGGACGTGGACAAAATTCCAGGGGCAGGAACTATCAGAGTGAGAATTATAGAGGAAATAATAATAGAGGTGGATATAGGAGACAGAGGGGCAATTTTGATCAAGGGTATGAGACTAACCGAAGAAATAGAGATGATAATGCGAGCGGTGATACTCGTCAGGATGAACACAGTAACCCTACTACATCCAATAATGCTTTAAACGTGTAACGGCTGGTTTCGATTTGGTCGAGTCGTCTCCATATAGGCCTCCAGACCCCCCAATCATTTTTAGTATGTTCTCCCCCCATTCTTACCATTTACCTACTGCTGTGATAAAGGTAAATAATATTTCTCTTACTGCACTGTGTGATACTGGGTCAGCCATAAATATTTTAAGTAGTACAGCACTTATTAATTTAAATTTTTGTGAAGTTGTCGAGTGCTATACTCCTATTTTAACGGTAACTGGCGAAAGAGTAATTCTAAGCCAAAAAGTTTCTTTGAACTTTAAATTTAATGATTTATTATGTCAGTCTGAGTTCTTTATTGTCCAGGGTAAATTAGCCGATGAATTTAGTGTGATTTTGGGGATGCGCTTTTTAAATAAATATCAGGCTGTTATAAATTGTAAAAATAATAATGTTGTTTTAAGTATTCCAGTAGAAACACAATGTAAACAAGTAGTAGAGAGTCATGCAAAAAAATTGTCACCACTAAAAAATTCCCTAGAAATAAATATTGTAAATAATACCAGTGATATCAGAGTGAATAGTGCAGATTTAGAATGTCAACAAGCAGATATCTGTAATGATCAGTCAAAATGTAGGCCAAATGTCCCCATTTCTGCTAATAAACAGGGAGATGAGTATAGTAATAATGACACACCTAGGAAAATTGTAACCAAAAAGGGTAAGGAAAGTTTAAAAGAAAAATGTGGGAATCTTAGTAGTAAAAATGTGACAGTTCAGGGTACTACATATCCCAGTATGAAAGTGAATGCAGATTTAAACAGGACAATTAAAGCAAATGAAGCAGATAATGAAACTGCACGTTTTTTGTTTACAAAATATATCACGCAGTAACTCGAGTACAAATGAATGTGAAATTAATAAGCCTTTAGACCTTAGACAGCAAACAACGAGTCAAACAGTCCATGCTAATAAATGTGATTTACAAAATAGGACACCTCAGACTGGTGAACAAAGCAATCTTGACAATAATAACAACAACAGTAGTGAAATTACTACTTTAGCTCTTTTATGCGAAAGGATTTCTATTCCCCCTAATTCAAAATTAATAGCTGAAGTTAAGTGCAATAAAAATAATTCCATAAAAGAAAATGATGTTCTAATGCTAGAACCTTTAGCGAAGAATTTAAGCCAAGGTCTGCTTATTTCTAGAGCCATATGTACTCAGGAACATGGCCTTTTTGTTTCTCTTGCAAATTTTTCAAATCATACTATAAAGCTAAGCAAAAATACATATGTTGCAAAAATCCAGAAATGTATAGATAAGTCTAATATACCACTAACGGATAATAGTTTAAGTTGTAATGTGAATTTGACTACTCCAATAGCTGACTTTGATCATGCTGATCTCACTTGGAGTTCTAATATTGACTTAAGCCATTTAGACCCTCCCCTAAAATCTAAAATGCAAGAATTTTTAGATCAAAATAAAGATGTATTTGCAGCATCTGTCCTAGAGTTACCAGGCTGTAATACCATACCCCATGTTGTCAATTTAACCTCTAATAAACCTGTAAAATCCAAAGCGTACAGAGTTCCATATAAATTACGTCAAGAAATGGAAGATCAACTTAATATTCTACTGCAAGCTGAAATTATTTCCCCATCTATGTCAGAATTCGCATCACCGGTAATACTTGTAGAAAAAGCAGACGGTTCTTATAGACTAGCTGTTGATTTTCGTAAACTAAACAAAAATCTTGTCAAAGACGCATATCCTATCCCAAACATTACTGATTCTGTGGATGCTTTAAGTGGAGCTAAATTTTTTTCAACACTAGATTTGACTAGTGGTTTTTTTCAACAGGTCATACGACCTGAAGACAGGCATAAAACTGCTATTATCACGCATAAAGGTCTTTTTGAGTGGAATAGAAATTGTTTTGGGTTATCTAATTCAGGGAACAGTTTTCAAAGGCTAATGAATGCCATTTTTGGAGATTTAGGAAATCTCGGAATCTTAGTATATATAGATGACATTGTCATTGCTTCTTCTGATGTAGACTCCCACTTTGAAAAATTAAAACTGGTTTTTGACAGATTAAGGCAGCATAAACTAAAGCTTAAACCCAGCAAATGTACTTTTCTTTCAAATAAAATCCAATACCTAGGCTTTGAAATTCATAGCGGGCAAGTATCCCCTGTAAATAAAAATATTGAAGTAATTGAAAAATTGCAACCACCTACGACACGTAAAGGTGTCAGGTCATTTATTGGAACCCTCTCATTTTACAGGCGTTTTATACCTGACTTCACAAAAAGGGCATTAAATTTAATTGATTTAACAAAGGAAAGTGGGCATTTTGCCTGGACGAAAGAAGCCCAAGAGGAATTTGAGGATTTAAAAAAGGCTCTAATTTCTAAACCGTGCCTCTTATTACCTGATTTTAGTAAAGAATTTTATGTCTATACTGATGCGAGTGGAGAAGCATTGGGTGCAGTTCTGTCACAGTTGGATGAAGAGAATAAAATTCATCCAGTGGCGTTTGCTAGTAGGCGACTCAAAGGTGCAGAAACGAGATATTCTGCCACTGAGAGAGAACTTCTCGCTCTAGTTTGGGCAACTAGCCATTTTAAGTGCTACCTAGCTAACACCCATTTTACCATTTTTACAGACCATGCCCCCCTTACTTTTATGTTAAAAATTCATGATCCCACTTCACGTATAGCCAAATGGGTATGTACTCTATCTGATTTTGACTTTACCATTAAATATATAAAAGGCAAGTGCAATAGTGTAGCAGACTTTCTCTCTCGATTTGCAAAAATTGATGAAACACCTGAGATTAGCAGCAGTAATTTTTGTATACAGGTAGAAAAAGAAACTACTTTTGTACCGCATTCAAATTTAACTGATAAAATTAGTGAGTTGCAGAAATTCGATAAAAAGTGCTGTGAAATAGCCAGAAAATTAGACCAAAATTTAAACATAGCATCTAAATATATGAAAATTTTTTTTAGAGATGACATTCTTGTGTGTGAGGACACTAGAGATTCGAATATAATAAGTAACCCAATTAAATTGGTAGTCCCTAGGGAAATGATTGAGCAAGTGTTCGCTCTAACACACGATTCTTTGGCGGCTTGTCATCAAGGTTTTAAAAAGACGATTGACCGCATCCGAGAGCACTTTTACTGGCCCGGAATGTCAGCTGATATCAAGCACCTAGTGGAGTCGTGTATTAGTTGCCAACAGAAGAGGGCGTACAAACCTAACCAGCAGGCACCTCTTCAACGGATGCCTACACCCGAGTTTCCCATGAACAAGGTACATTTAGACCTAATAGGCCCACTACCGGTTACATTTTCAGGTAACACCTATATTGTCACGTATATCGACTCTTTTACTAAGTGGCCAGAAGCTTATGCAGTTAATTCCACCACATCTGATGTTATCGCAGATACGCTTGCTGATTTCATTTCACGTTATGGCGCGCCTGCGGTGATAGCAACAGACAATGGGAGAAATCTGATATCCGAAGCGATCAAACATGTCTACAAAATGTTCGGCATTAAACATATCACAACATCTGCCTTTCATCCGGCATCGAATGGACAGATCGAGCGACAAAATTCTACGTTAAAAAATGCCCTTAGTCACATAGTAAATGAAAACCAATCAGACTGGGATACTAAACTTAAATTTGCCCTGTTAGCAATGCGTTCAGCTGTGCACTCCTCAACAAAATTAACACCCGCAGCAATTTTATATGGCAGGAATTTAAATTTACCATATAACCTATTTTCTCAGTCACCTAGATTTAGTTATAATGACGCCCCATCATTCTGTGAATTGTTAATCCCCGCCCTCCAAAAAATATATGCCGAAGTGTACGATAATTTGGTTAAAGTATCAGAAGTACAAGAAAAATACAGAGAGAAAACAGCGGTCGTTAAAGATTTAAAAATAGGAGATAGAGTATGGCTGTATAATCCATCTATAACTGCTGGTAATACGAGAAAATTGTCAAAACTAAACAACGGACCTTTTACAATCATTGAAAAACTCAGTGAGGTCAATTTTAAAATTGCATTAATTGCTAATCCTTCAAAAACCCAGGTTGTCCATGTAGATCGCCTCTCCTTATTCAAAGATAGATGCATTTCAGGTGTAAATAAACAGAATGGAAACACTCATTCAGACCAAAACCACAGCCAAAGTCAAATGTCAACAACAACAAGTGAATCGAATATTCAATTCGATTGTACTGCACGTAAGAAAAGAAATCGGTTCATAAATCGATTCCCGCCACCCTTACCACGTACAGCATCCATCCAACCTGATACACAAGGTCCCCGTGCTACGAGCAGACGTCACGAGCAATGCAATAGCGAAACTAGACCCGGGTGGGAAAACGAAACTAGTAAACAGATGGCCAGCGACGTTTCCCCATCACACTCAACTCCATCCGAGCGTATCGATGGAAAGGTTGATAGGTTGCTTGTTGAAACACAAGGAAAGACGGACTTATCGGATAGCGTTGGGCGCGAAGCGGAAATGATGCGAGTAGGAACGTCTAGTGATTCAGGCCGTGTGAGTCGTTCACGAGAACGATCCGGCATCAAAACAAAACAACAGAAGTGGCGGTCAGTATCGGGAGCTGATTACTCTTTGAGAAACAGGAATTCGCGTCCTAATTATAGATTTTAGAGCTGTTTAGCTTTATTTTTTTTAAGATTGTATATATATAGGTAATTGTATTTATTTTAAACAAATTGTAGGCCCAATATAAACAAATTTAGATAGTGTGTGAACCTAATGGTGCTTTGTTTTGATTTTAATCCGCAATTGTTTAATGTGGATTTTTAGCCTGCAGCTTATTTTCTCTCGGGAGTGTTAGTAATATTACGATATATTAGGATCAATTAAGTGCTCCGCCTCCTGTTTGTATTCTTTTTTTTAATTTTTAGTGGATTTTAACGCTAATTTTGGGAACTTAGAAAAATTTCTGGTCAGGAAATTTTGGGAAAGTAGGCATGATAGCAATATATATAATGCCTGTAAAACCCAGGTGCACCCCTTTTTGTATATAGTATAGTTACTAGTGTAAATATAGTTTATTCTTTAACAAAAAAAAAAATTAAAGGTAAGAACTTTTGCATTTTTTTTTAACTTTACCTTTTTTTGGGGTATTTTTGGAAATTTGTTTCTCTATTTGGGAGATAGAGGATTTCTGATACAAGCAATGTACACCCCCACAGATATACTTATCTAGTTTTTGTACATCTTATATATATATATATATATATATTGTTTGTGTTATCTATTTTATTATGTTGTTTGATTTTTCTAACAATCGACCCTTCCCCTTATATGTGTAAATGGGGTATTTTGAAAAAGCTCGTATTCCTTGTCAAAGAAATTGGCAAGCTCTCATGTGGAGTTAATATTATTTCACTTTAGGTGTTATTTGTGATATTGTAAGGACTTTATATTTTGTTACTGTCTGTATAAAAACTAGTTCCTCATCAGTGGTAACAAAGGTATACAATTATCACTCGAGGTTACACAAGGTAACCTATGCAAATATAGTGTTATGTTCTAAATGTCCATACATTGGTGTACTTCAGTTTAAAAGGTAAAATACATTATATTGTTTTTTTTTATGTGCGCACGTTATGTAATTGTCCCCACTGAATATAATCAAGTGTAAGTGCTAATTTCACCTTCTTTTGTGTGTGTATACCCTATGTATGTAATGCAAGGTATTGTTCTTTTTATTGTATATGTGTATACAACATATTATCCTACTTATATGTGTACATATCTGTGATACCTCCAGCTGCAATGATATATTTATAGTGATTTTTATGGAATTGGTTGTTTCGGCCCTTTGGCTCAGTCCTGCTCACAGGATTCAAAATTTTTCAAAAATTCCTTTCTTTATACTGGACAAATCTTCCTTGCATTCGACCTGTGGGAAACTTTTTTTAAGGGCTTAATATTTACAGAGATGGTAGCATGTAGAAATAATCCCAGTGTATTGGTATTCGTAACTGTATGCCCAGCTTGAAAATCTAGGTGGGTATGCCACGTAAATAGTGTAGGTTTTGCAATAGCAACTTAGGCCCTAGTATACATTTAACTTTCAAATGTTATACCCAATCTTCCACATTGCATTCCGGAGTGCATAGTTGTTGTGGTGATTTAGTTAGGGTGAAGTTATCAACTTTTCGGGTCGTTGTGTGATCTGCTCTAGTCGGTAATCTTAATTCAACTAGTC
Source organism: Maratus speculifer (assembly GCA_964019185.1). Classification (NCBI taxonomy): domain Eukaryota; kingdom Metazoa; phylum Arthropoda; class Arachnida; order Araneae; family Salticidae; genus Maratus; species Maratus speculifer. Next base: position 288,857,090 of record OZ025295.1, read on the forward strand.
AACCGGGGTACTACATTAACTTGTCATTTCACTTTTCCATTCACTTTGGATTCAATTTTTTTGTACTTTTCTTCGACTTACCTTCTGGGATCTTCTAGCTAAAAAAAATAAAATTCTTGTTTTTTGACCAAAACGAATAATGTTTATTTTTTTTTTCAACGAGGGGGAGCTCTTGTTACAGTTTTTTTTCGATTACTGCTTCTCTTTAAAATTTTAATTATTCAAAATTCAAAACACCTCTTTCCTTTTTTTTTCTAGATAAGCACAGGCCTTAATACTCCTGTGATTCCTTTTTCCGTTCCCACGCCTTCGCAAGCGTTGGTGATTGTTAGAAAGAAAAGCACACCCCCTCCCCTTAAGACTCGCATAAAATCCCTGCTCGGCAGAGAAATGCAGTAATTGCTAAAAGCCCTTTTGTTAAGATTAAAGATGTGTGTGCTTCCCAAGCTATGAGTTGTCAGACAATAAATAGCGTACCCTATAATAATTGGCCACACACACAGTTTCTTAAGCCCTGGGTAAAATTGCTAAAAGTACACTCCTTTTTTTTTATGACCCATAAAAAATTGTATAGTGTCATCTCAGAGAGAGAATAAGATACATTTTCGTCCATAAAAATATCCCCGTGCCTGTTACTCCTTTTGTGTGCAATACTTGGAATCCCGGCTGTAGATTTCATGGGAACGGGAGCTGAAAAACACCTCTCTGTGAAAAACCTCATGTAAGTCACGTGATTGAGATATAGAAACATCTCCTTATATGGACATTGGATATGGTATTTGCGCGCTGACCAACGGGAAGTCACCTTTTTGGTTGGGGAAAGTGGGGGATGCGTCCGTGTTCCCAGAAAAGTACCCCCGTATGTTAGAGGTTTACGTGCAATTGGTTTTTGAAAATAAAAGTCAGTCCTGGTGATAGGGTCGAACGGAGAGCATCTAGTTGAAGAAGCGCAAAAGTTCTGTCCCCCCCCCTCCCCTGTTTTTGATCTGGGAGAGGGGAGGCCAAAAAAAGAATTCTACGATTTGTCGACACTACTCCCAGAGATACGCTAAGTGGAAGTCGCAGAAGTGTTGCCTGCAAAATATAACAGAGTTTGCTGAAGAAATATGTCCCTTCCGAACTATTGGTCTAGAAAAAAGGGATCGGAGCCCCTCGTTTTAAGTTGAAATATCCTAGATGTTGCAGTTGAGTATACCAGAAGTACAGTTGATTTCCCGAGCTCCCGCACTCTTAAGGCTTATTGAGATACGTGCTTAACGGAAGCCTTCATCAAGAGCAGCGTAATAAATGCCCCTTGGCTGCAAATGACTGTTAGCATGTGGCAGTGAACGTCCAAGATTGTTTTTGTTGTTTCAAATACTTCTCAAGGTAAAATGTGGATTGGCCGAAGAGCCGAAAAATCTCAGCCTAACGATTCGTGTCGCTGATGGATGATAGGCGATTATGTCGCAAAGCCCTCATGAAGTTACCGTAGCTCAGCGTACTGTTTCAGACGAAGGGAGGGTAGCGTAGAGACTGTTTTCAAAGACTACTCCAAGTCTAATCTGGGCAACAGAAACGCCATAAATTAGTTTAAAAAAGTGCTCTGGTGCAAGGAAAATTTGTGATCCAAGTGAACAATACATATGAAAATACCCTAAATGGATGAATGGTAGAAATAGCTGTAGGTAAGAAATGTATTTTGTATTTGTTCTTAAATTCTTTTATTATTATTGAATATTCTTGTTATGAATTAATACTTCCATATGTTTGCAACAAAATTTGTGTTAGTGAATTCAGATGCCCTTTTTTTTATGTTAAATTAAATAAAGGAGAATGTATTTGAAGGATATGCTTTAGTATAATTCTTTAGTTTTTTTTTTTTTTATTTATCCTACCTTGATATTAGTTTGTTTGAATTTTAATCTCAATAGTGTCAAAATAACTATACTAAATTTTTGTAATACCATGAAATTAAAGTAGTTTCTTTGAATGTTTAAAAGTAAAAATAGTTTTCAACCATTTCTTTTTTTATTCAGAATTTTAAAGTAACTTGTCAGGCTGGAAATCATATAAGCACTGATTAATTAATACACTTTTATCTTAAACTGAGTAAAGATATTTAGCTAATTAATAGAATTTTTTAAAGCAAAACTGTTGAGAAGTTCACATGATTTAGAATGAATTAACTTATCTTATAAAAAAAAATAAATAAATAAAAAAAAACTAAAGAATTATACTAAAGCATATCCTTCAAATACATTCTCCTTTATTTAATTTAACATAAAAAAAAGGGCATCTGAATTCACTAACACAAATTTTGTTGCAAACATATGGAAGTATTAATTCATAACAAGAATATTCAATAATAATAAAAGAATTTAAGAACAAATACAAAATACATTTCTTACCTACAGCTATTTCTACCATTCATCCATTTAGGGTATTTTCATATGTATTGTTCACTTGGATCACAAATTTTCCTTGCACCAGAGCACTTTTTTAAACTAATTTATGGCGTTTCTGTTGCCCAGATTAGACTTGGAGTAGTCTTTGAAAACAGTCTCTACGCTACCCTCCCTTCGTCTGAAACAGTACGCTGAGCTACGGTAACTTCATGAGGGCTTTGCGACATAATCGCCTATCATCCATCAGCGACACGAATCGTTAGGCTGAGATTTTTCGGCTCTTCGGCCAATTCACATTTTACCTTGAGAAGTATTTGAAACAACAAAAACAATCTTGGACGTTCACTGCCACATGCTAACAGTCATTTGCAGCCAAGGGGCATTTATTACGCTGCTCTTGATGAAGGCTTCCGTTAAGCACGTATCTCAATAAGCCTTAAGAGTGCGGGAGCTCGGGAAATCAACTGTACTTCTGGTATACTCAACTGCAACATCTAGGATATTTCAACTTAAAACGAGGGGCTCCGATCCCTTTTTTCTAGACCAATAGTTCGGAAGGGACATATTTCTTCAGCAAACTCTGTTATATTTTGCAGGCAACACTTCTGCGACTTCCACTTAGCGTATCTCTGGGAGAAGTGTCGACAAATCGTAGAATTCTTTTTTTGGCCTCCCCTCTCCCAGATCAAAAACAGGGGAGGGGGGGGGGACAGAACTTTTGCGCTTCTTCAACTAGATGCTCTCCGTTCGACCCTATCACCAGGACTGACTTTTATTTTCAAAAACCAATTGCACGTAAACCTCTAACATACGGGGGTACTTTTCTGGGAACACGGACGCATCCCCCACTTTCCCCAACCAAAAAGGTGACTTCCCGTTGGTCAGCGCGCAAATACCATATCCAATGTCCATATAAGGAGATGTTTCTATATCTCAATCACGTGACTTACATGAGGTTTTTCACAGACAGGTGTTTTTCAGCTCCCGTTCCCATGAAATCTACAGCCGGGATTCCAAGTATTGCACACAAAAGGAGTAACAGGCACGGGGATATTTTTATGAACGAAAATGTATCTTATTCTCTCTCTGAGATGACACTATACAATTTTTTATGGGTCATAAAAAAAGGAGTGTACTTTTAGCAATTTTACCCAGGGCTTAAGAAACTGTGTGTGTGGCCAATTATTATAGGGTACGCTATTTATTGTCTGACAACTCATAGCTTGGGAAGCACACACATCTTTAATCTTAACAAAAGGGCTTTTAGCAATTACTGCATTTCTCTGCCGAGCAGGGATTTTATGCGAGTCTTAAGGGGAGGGGGTGTGCTTTTCTTTCTAACAATCACCAACGCTTGCGAAGGCGTGGGAACGGAAAAAGGAATCACAGGAGTATTAAGGCCTGTGCTTATCTAGAAAAAAAAAGGAAAGAGGTGTTTTGAATTTTGAATAATTAAAATTTTAAAGAGAAGCAGTAATCGAAAAAAAACTGTAACAAGACCTACCTTGATATTAGTTTGTTTGAATTTTAATCTCAATAGTGTCAAAATAACTATACTAAATTTTTGTAATACCATGAAATTAAAGTAGTTTCTTTGAATGTTTAAAAGTAAAAATAGTTTTCAACCATTTCTTTTTTTATTCAGAATTTTAAAGTAACTTGTCAGGCTGGAAATCATATAAGCACTGATTAATTAATACACTTTTATCTTAAACTGAGTAAAGATATTTAGCTAATTAATAGAATTTTTTAAAGCAAAACTGTTGAGAAGTTCACATGATTTAGAATGAATTAACTTATCTTATAAAAAAATAAATAAATAAAAAAAAAAAAAAAAAAAAAAATGGAGAAATTAAAATAGATGTACTAACACTATACTTTTTTGGCCATAATGTCATTGTTGTATTGTGGGATGCTTGTGTTTATATTGTAGAAATCTTATTGCTTGTAAAAATTTTTTTTCTTTCTTTGCTCCCCACAAATAGATGGGAGATTCCAGGGTCTTTCTTCTATCTTTTGAAATTTTAACAAAGGTCTTGAGCTTTATAGTTATCTATTTGAGTTTGACATCCCATAAAACAACATTGGCAAAATATTGGGTTCACTGCTACAGATCCATATATGCTACATCTGAGATCTAGACAGATTGAGAATGTTGTTGTGTTATCATTATTACTTACTGGAAATCATTAATATGTATAGAAACTTAATGAATATATATTTTTTTAATTAGTTTTAAATTTTATCTTGGTAATCTTTCTTATTTCTGTAATTTCTTAACTTAACTTGTGTTATCTAATAGTATTTATCCTTATGAAATCTCCTTTTGTTTTGATTATCTTAAATTACAACAAAATTCATATAGAAGGTAGTCTAGTCCGGATCTCAGCTAACTCATTAGTAAAGTAGATGAAATATTTGAACTAATTAAGAAATTGAGTGTAGAAATGATTGTTTACATAGTAATGTTTATGTAAAAAAAACAATTTTACTGAATGATTTTTTTTATTAATTAATTTATGATCTGTAGTAGTCAAAAAAAAAAAAAAAGGGACCCAACAATTTTGTTTATTTCCGTTTTTGTCCCTATTATGAAAAAAGTTGCACTGCGAAATTCATAGCTCATTTAATAAATATTTTAAATTTATTACTTAGAATTTAACAATAAATATTTATCTATTTAATTTATATTTTCTAAAAGTATAGTGAATGAATTGAAACCATTTATAACATAAAATAATATTTATATATATTATATTGCATTATTTAGGACAATCGATTTCACTTTAATCTTAAAAATTAAATTTTTATATATTTTGAAAGAGGAAAACATGATTTTATAACATATTTCTCAAAACATTTTAGTATGTTACAATTCCATTTTTTTGCCTTTATAATTTTATTAATTAATTATAATTATTATTATTATTATTATTATTATTATTATTATTATTAGAGTAAAAAAAAAAAAAAAAAAAAAAAAAAAAAAAAAAAAAAAAAAAAAAAGATTTTTAAAAGTATTAATGTTTCCAAAACATAAATATTCCATAATGATCAATGAACTCTTCTTGAGTTTTCAAAAAAATTATCTGCTAATAATCTCAATGAAAGTTGTAAGAATATACAGGAAATATATTAAGGGTGTTCTTAAATCAAAAAGGGCAACTTAGTGACACATGCATTAATTTATTTTTGTTCGGAAATGCAGGAAAATAGCAGGTGTTGTTATTCAGAAACTGTCTAATTGCACTCATTCTTTTGTTTTTTAAAAAACACAATAGATTTTTCATAACAAGCCTTCAAAATTGACGCTTTTGAGCCTATTTCCCGACGAAAGCAGAAAAACCGGTCGAAAAGGAGGAGAAAAACGGGTGATTGCGTCATCGAAATAGCTTATAACTCGATAAGTAATTTAATTATCAAAAAATGGAAAAATAAGTTCAATTCGAAATCGCTTTCATAGTCAGGCATTCAAATTTTATATCTTTCTGTTAAAAAATGAATTTGTAAATGTGTCAAAACGTTTTGCGCTTGTTGAGCGGATCAGTTAAGAACACCCTTAAGGACAGAAATCAAATGACAGCTCATTTGACCTTGTCTGTTTATTTTGTTATTATTATTATTTTGTTTGTTTGTTTGTTATTTGATTTATCCAATCAGGAATAATTTATAATTTATTGTTACAGCAGCTTTTAAGAAAACTTTTAATGGATTAAAATATATGTGTATATTATATACATACACTAATTTTTTGAATTAAAGCGCTTCATAGTTTGATATAGTTCAATGTTATTGTTATTAAAACATAAAAATAGAAACTATCGTACAGTAGGGGGTTAATTTTATAAAAATGAACCTGTAGTAAGTTATTTCTAGTAGTTAGATATTTTTATGCTATTAAATTACGACATGAAAATATTTTAAACGTAATTTTATTCGATATTATTACTAAATTAAAATCTAGGTTTATTATTATTATTATTATTATTAAAATATAGCCCTTGTATTATGTTAAATATTAAAACTTAATTTCATTGAGAAAAATTGATGTAAAAATACATAATATTTTATTAACTAATATAATATATTATAAATAAATAATTTAATTAAATATTAAAACGTAGTTATTTGGAAAGAATCGGTAAAAAAAGAATAACTAATTAAAAAAAAAAAAAAAAAAAAAAAAAAAAAAAATCTGAAATAAGTTTATTTTGTAGCAAAATATAGTGATCCAATATTTTAAAACCTTAAATGTGCACATATAGAACATACCATAAAATATAAAATTTTTGCTGAAAATTTTGAATTTAATTATTTTTCCTATTTTTCTCATTATGAGACCTATATATAGATTTAAAAAAAATAATAATAAAATAAATTAAAAAAAAAAATCATAAAAATAGAAAAAATCGTACAGTGAAAGGTTAATTTCATAAAAATGAATACTGTAATAAGTTATTTGTAGTAATCAGATATTTTTATATTATTAAATTATTTTTTAAAAAAATAAAAAAAATCATAAAAATAGATAAAATTGTACAGTGAAAGATTAATTTCATAAAAATGAATGCTGAAATAAGTTCTCTAGTTATTAGATATTTTTATATTATTAAATTACGATTTAAAAATATTTAAAATGTAATTTTATTCGATGTTATTACATTAAAATTTATGTTTCTTTTTAATTATCAAAATATAGCTCTTGGATGATATTTAATATTAAAACTTAATTTAAAAAAATCTAAAGAAATGCAATATTTTATTAACTGATAATAAATTATTAATAAATTAATTAATTAAATTAAATATTGAAACTTACTTTTTTTTTGAAAGAATTAATTAAAAAATAAAGTAACTTTTAATAAATCAATAAGGAAAAAAAAAATAAAATGTTTCTTTTTAATTAGCAAAATATAGCATTTGGATGATATTTAATATTAAAAGTTAGTTTCATTAAAAAAAATCAATCTAAAAAAACATATTTTATTAACTGGTAATAAATTATTCAAAAAAATAAGTGTAACTTATAATAAATCAATGAAGAAAGAAAAAAAAAAAAAAAAAAAAAGAGAGAAATTCAGACCGGGGATCGAACCCACACCGTTGGAAATACGAGACCTGTATGCTAACCATTACACCAAACCATCTGTGAACGTGTTAGCGAAACTACTTTTTTAACCTCGAAACAAGTTCATAAAAGAATTTGGCATTTGGCGTTCTTGTATTCCTCGCCAAACCTATTTTGATTACTTATGACGAAAAAAAGGAAAAAAAAAATACTTATGATGCGATTCCACCAAAACAACGCAAGGATATATATACAATTTAGTCATACCAATAAAAATACTTCAAATTATATGTATATACATAAAACATAACGAGAAAATGATGGGATATTTGCTCATGCTGGCAGAATGAAAACGAAACTTACGGAAGAAAAAAAATATTTTTGCATGAAAATTGCGAAATTCCTAGGCAAAATTATATTTATATCCATAATATAAACATTTTTTAACATGAAAATTGATGTTACAAATCGAAAAAAGCATGAAAATATTATGAATGATGAGGATTTTAAAACCTTCTAATTTCATCCCATGTTAAGTCTATGGTAACGCTGCAGTCGATCGCCTGCGGCGGTTGAAAACACATTTTGTCCAATCAGAATTTATTGCCATCATGTCGCAACTCTTACCGAAGGATGTAGGAACACTAATTTTGTCTCGTATGTAGCGCCATCTGGTGCGTACTACTGCTAATAATCCCATAGGAAATAATAGAAAACATTTCAGTTTCTAACATTAGATGGCGCTACCAACGTGAAAATCATGTAGTTCAGCGCCCCCTGTACTGCGGTCAAAGGAAACTTGGCGAATGACAAGCCTTGATATTATGATAAGTTAGCCTTGAGTATGAATTGCTGAAAAGGAAATTTCAAGCTACTGGATATTTTCTTTCTAAACTAAATTTTCTCATTATATCAACTGATATATGAAATACAGAGCTGTTCAAAAGTACTGGAATACATATTTGGGTACATTTGGCTATACACTATTATTTCCCTAAATAACAAAGTTTTGTTAAAGATTTCATTAAGTGTTGGAAAGTGCTTCATAATCTATGCTTAACGTATGATTTTTCTTACTTGTTACTTTATAAGTCTGAAGTATTTTGTAGTCTTATATCCATAAAGGTATATGATATGTAATTAAGTAAATTGCAGATAAAAACGATATGAAAAAAAGAGAAAAAGGAACAAAAAATCGTACTTCAAACATAGATTGTGAAGCACTTTCTAACACTATATAGATATGATTAAGAAATTTGAACATTCCCTTCAGCGAAATGAAATATCTGAATTAGAAACTTGAGAAAACACACATCTCAGAACCAATCACTTTTGGAAATGGTTGTCCATATCCGGTAATGTGTGTGAATTCTGTAGTGTATGCGATATATTGGGTGTTTCAAAACTATATGTGAGAAATGTAAATGCCGGTACAGGGGGCTAAGCAGTAGAGGGCATTGTTAACTGTGACAAATGAATACTCTTCTCTGGTTTGAATTGTCATTTCCCGCATGGATTTATAACAGCAATATTATTACACCAATGGAGAATTTGTTGACATGCATTTCATACATGGAGTTGCGCATAAAAATAAAAAAGGATTGTTTGCTTATAGGATTTATATGGAACGACTCTCAGGTAGTCTGTCTAAATACGTAGTTTGTACGTACCACATTTTTTGGTAATTTATCCTCCTCTTGATGTCTGCTATTATCTCCGATGAATTTATCGGTCGAGTTAGGCAACACTTTGTATATCCAAGTGAGAATATATAAGGACGACAGACAGTAGACAAATTGAATTCATAGAATATTTAAAGAAATCCCATTGCGCCTCTTCACAACTCTGTGAATGTAGCGAAGTAGGATCCACAGATCATACCTACTATCTCTGTACTCTGACTGAAGCTTGGCATCTCAGATATCACCGTTCTCCCCCTAATTCCTGGCTACAAAGGGTGTTATCTCGGCCAGCGTTGCTTGCCAAATTAAGAAACATTTATAATTACTTAATATTCATTTCCATTCTAACCACATAGCGGTCTGTCTTTCTGTAGTATAGCAGGAGATCGAGAGTTCTCCATCCCAACTTATAGTTGTTTGTCACGAAGGGGCACGGGCCCCAGCGGACAGTGCACCATAATTTCATCTTTTTCTCTGCCGCTCTCTGTCGCGAGGGGGCAGTCTGTGCTCCAACGGATGAGTTTTACCAGGTAAATTTTATCTATTTTATTGTAACTAAAAAATAATGTAACCTTTTTTTCCCCCTTCAGACCTTAATAAAGGCGACCGGCAGAGATACTATGCTCTACAGACAAAACTTTCTTGTCTGAGCAGTCCCTCTTAGGCATTCAAATTGAATTCATAGGCATTTTTCAACTACGCTGGAATCAACAATGTTGTATTAACAATTAATTAACAATGCGTTGTATTAACGATAACATAAATACATTTTTTTGTAAATTGTGTATCATTATCAAAATATTGTTTTCTAAAAATACCATAATGAAATAGTAATTGTCATAAATAAAATACATTAAAAAAACTAATTTAACGAAAAGTAATAAAAACTTTTTTTTTTATCAAATGTGTAGTTAAGTTATCACCCTTTTGAAGAAGATATCGCTTAATCAATGTAGCTTCAATAATAATTGTCTCAAGAAAAAAAATTTCTCTTATTGAAAATCGATAAGAAGTTCATTCTTTTAGGGTTTTTTTTTAAGTTATAAATTATTACTAACAAACCATATAATTTTAAATGTCTTATCTAATTCAAGACTTTAGAAAAATCGATTTTCGCTTCCTATTAGTTATTACTTTCCTTCCATTAATCTTTACTGGCTAATTTGGCCCCGGTAAATCACAAAATAATGCATTACACATCAAAGGAAAGTTTCTGTTTAATTAAAAGCAATAAAAAGGATTTTCTGTTGTATTGGAATCATTGGATTACAGTCTATTTAAACCAGGTAAAGAAAAGAAAATATAAATACAACCTGGAAATAAAAGAATATTACCCCTATACTAATTTTACCACAAAACATCGCGTAAAAATATGAACCAATACAAATCGATTATTTACAATATCAAGAAGTTAATATTATATCAGCTGATACAATCTTCTGTGCGACCCTGTAAATTGATAATAACTATTCTTTGCACCTCATATTCTACAGAAACATATTTTAGTGCACTCCGTAAATGCGTATCAATTTTACTGGACTGAAAGGGGGTAACATCTTTAAAATTCATTTTAAACCATTTTTTTTTCATTGACTGTAAAGTAACGGAATACTTTTGACCATCGCTGTAAATCAACTAAACATGCTACAAACTTCATTTGAAATAGGGATCGTGCTAGAGTAAACATCCATAGCATCCAAAAATTTCAAGGCAATTAGAGTGTATTTGTGCGTGATAGAGGGTGGAGAGACGGTCAAAGCCATAAAAACTTTTTTACTTTGTTAGAAAGTTTTAAAAAACACTTTTCAATCTTATAAATGCGAGGTGGAACCCGCCGAAATTCGACGAAAGAAAATGTTTAAGAAGGAACTGTTTCATTGATTCATAATAAATCTACAAAATTAGTTACAGTAAAAAATGCTAGTCTAATATAAGTCTCTCTCTCAAACAAATATCATTTTAAGCAAAAATTAAAAAAGTACTATAAAATTCATTTGTCCAAATTAAAATTAAACTTTAATTGCACATGTAAGCAGTAAAATATATAACGTCATTTTCACTTACTTAAGCATTTCTCATAGTCTTTTAAAATCAATATCAATATACTTGCAGAAAGAAAAAGATGTGGAAACTTAATAAGAAAACTTGCGTGTTTTCAAAAGCAGTAAGTAATTTTCCGTCCAAAATATTTTGGCGCAGTATGTCACTATTGAGATTTTGAACCACTAAGACTTATGCAACAAAATAAAGCATAGAAATTTAGAAAAAAAATGTTTTTCAATTTTATCAGAAAACGGTATGAATGAAGGAAGTAAACCTCATTATTCTCTCAATTTTGCAACAACAAAAGCGCTCTATAAACATTTAATTGCAATCTAAACTAAAAAACGTTTAATTGATGAATAAAAACGAAATGAAAACGAAAATTACCTGATTTTATAACAGACGATAATTTTGAAAAAGTATGCGCATTTTATTTTTTTTTCAATTTCAAAAGAAAATGGAGTGATTCAGTTGCCACAATTACAAAATTGGTACTAAAAACTATTAAAAAATTAATATCTCAAAAGCAAATTGAGATATAGCTTTCAAACAAATTGCATTTAAAAGTATATTTTTTTCTTTATAAGACGGTCAAAAGATTTAAAATGTACGATGCTTAGAAAAGTAAAATTTGCAGTAGCGAAATTTGCAAAACGGAAATTGCATGGGAAAGTGTTGCCATTCGCAAAATGACGTATGCGTTACGCACCGATACGTTTGGCCTTTATAACATAGATATTTTAATAAACATAGCTCAAAGTTTCATACGTACCATCGGCAAATTTATCAAGATTAATACCATAAAAAAAACTATTTTTGCATTTCTGCAAACATTTAAAAAGAATTTGATCAACAAAAATTGGCATCATTATTTACCAAGTTCATTTTTAGATGTGTTCGTAATTATGTAAATACGTAGCACCTATAGTCGTCGTTCAGTCCGTCCGTCTGTCCGCACATAACAGAGCAAAAACTAACCAACCGAATCGTATGAAATTTAAAATATATAATTGTCGTAAAATTCTGCCGAGTTATTTCAAATTTTATGAATATTGAATGTATAATTTAATTACAGGGACAATCTAAAGCATTCCGTTGACATTACGTTTAAACGGGAAAAAAAGTTTCGATTGCATTTTAATGATGTTATACTCTTTCGAACATAGCAGAATTGATATGAATTTATGATGTACATACTAAAAATATATCTTGCACAATCTGTGATGCAAAAAATATTTGTTATTAATTTGCAGGGCCACACAAAAGCATTTTATTACACAATGGTATAAGGTTAAACACTATTTGAAGAGCGTTTTAATTATATTAAACTATTTCACATTTTATGAAATTAATATATGTTGCTGAGATGTACTACAAGTTACTTCCTGTGTAATAGGAAGCAGATAGTATTTACAAAGACGCACAAAAAATTTAGGCCACTATATTCCCGTAAAGCATGGTGACGTCACTGTAACGTCGTTGTGAAGTCACATTGTGACTTTGTGACCATCGATTGTCGATGTGAAGTCATAGTGACTAAGATGTGAAATCGTTATGGCCGTTTTAGAGCTCTTTTGTGACGTTTCACAAAGTGGTCACAATGTGACAAATTTGTGAAAAATGTGTCATTTGTGACTAATTTGACATTAACATTGTGACGAAACTGTGACAAAAGCGACGATATTTAAATTGCCGGAAACATGTTTTTCAAAGTAAATAACATGTTTTAAAGGATATTTATAAATTTCTAAAGATTTTTAAGAAAGTCACATCTCAGTCAGAATGTGACGTCACTGAGTGGTGGCATTTTGGTCACAGATGTGATATGACCAAAGTGACTCACAGTGTCGTAACTGTGACGTCACTGTGACCATGCATGCTATTAGGGTTGTATCCGATGTACTGAATACTGTTACACCCCGATCTGAATACTTTTGAAACTTTGTTATAATACGAGCGCACCTCATTTGCCTCATTTGACGTGCAGTTTCCAACTTGTAAAAATATTGCATAAATAGTTTTTTTTAATCAGTATTGATCGTTACAAAGTCGCCCAATTGTGCATAGGAAACATGTGGATATGTTTCTTAAGAGGTATTTATAAAAGATTTACGACTTTTAGCGATTGTAACTTTAGATCAAAGAACAACTATATTTCAATTATGGAGGGTTTTTTTTTTCGCATTTTTTCGCCCAAAAGTATAAAAACACGGAGGATTGGGAGCAGGAAAACATAATGGTAAACCTACGAGTTAACTGCTAAAATCAGTTTTTAAGGTATTTCCACTAAGATATGACTTGGAAGACCGATTGTGTTTTAATATGCGAATCGAGATTTAACTAATTCCAGATTTTCAACCGTGAACTCGATGAGGTGATTGTCTGAGTTGCCGCTTTCCGGTCTATTTTCCCATCTTTCTTTTCACAATCGAATAAATGTATTTCTTTCATAAAGCACAAATATATAACCTTGGATCCATTGCTTATTTTTCAACGCTATTTTAACCCTTTCCGGCACACTGTAGCCGGTCTGGGATACCTAATTATAATTCCAAACTTGTAAACGGCACCAATAATATTTTTATAAAATTTTGCTTTTACAATAAAAGCACAAATTAAGGAATTTAAAATTTCTAAAATATTCACTTAAGAATTCCGGTGTCAGTCGGTAATTTCTCATTTTACTAATAGATTTTGCCCGTGCCGGAAAGAGTTTAAAGCATTAAAATATTTTGCAAGGTGCAGATGATTATTAAATTCTATTCTAAATTGATGACTGTAGGTTATATTTTCTTTGGATAATATGTGAAAAGTTTGTTTATTTTTAAATTTGCAAAACATGGTTTGATATTTTGCACTTTAACAATGTATGCCAATCCAAAGTACTTACTTTCTGATTTATTTTAAAATTTACATTCACTCTCAAACGCTTCAGAGTGGCGAAATTCTCTTATTTAGGAACTACATAACGTGTCGAGCTTGTCGGTTTTTTTTTTATAAATGCAGAAAATATTGCAAAAAATGCTGTCAAAGTGGCATTTTGAAACGAATTTTCCTAAGCGGAAGATCTGGGAACGAAAAAAATTAGTCCAAGATTCGATAGCACAAAAACCTAAGGTACACAAGAAAAAAGGTTGTACAGCAAACACAATGATAAGCGTACGAGTAAACCACAAGTGGTATAATTTTTGGATCATGCATCACTTCGCTTTCGGCAGACATGGGTCATTAGATTCCCCCATTACTGCTCTTCCATAAAATAAAGTTTTTTTTTTCTTGCGCTCGATACTTTAGGTTTTTGAGTTGTTGGCTTTTGGGCTAAATGGTCATACTGAGAAAATAAATGTTTATAAATAAAATTCTAATTAATTGAGCTAAAAATGAAACAACACGACCTTTTATACATCTCTTCAAAAATCACCTCAGCAAGTTTCATATTTTTACTTTCAAAAATGAGTCTGAAAACGTCTCACAAAATTTCGCGATGTTGAGGGCGGGAAAATATTTTTTTGAATACACTCTTAAACTAACTTTTTATCAGAAAAAAGTTAATCCCTTTTTAAAATATCATTAATCAACACATAAAAAATATTAAATGAATCAAGCTACAAACAAGGTATAAAATCATGATTCGTACGGGTACCGTTATTTTCCAAAAGAAGTATCAGTATTTGTTTATTAAAAAAAATAAAAATAAAAATAAAAATAAAAAATGTTCAAACGCGCGATATTTCGCCTTATTTAAAGCGAGTTCTTCTATAAGAAAATACTGGTACCGAGGAATTTCCTGCAATGGAAATTTCAGAACCTGTATGAACCATAAAAATGCAAAAATTAAATTGTGAAAAAAAAAGCAAAATTTTAAGCAAAATCTTTTTGTTGTCCTTTCTTTATTTTTATTTATAGTATATATATTTTTCTAATTTAAGTATAAAACTTCATACAAAAAAGTAAAATTTTCAAAAAAATAAAATAAAATAAAATAAAATAAATAAATAAAAAAATAAAAAATACATATCTATACATTAGCTGATATGCGCAGCGTCACTCAGGACCATAGATGTTTTCAAACAAATTGCGAATATTTAAAATTTGCATTCATACTAAAATAGAAAAAAATTTTATCTGACGAATATCTTAAATTTTAGAATATTTTAAATTTTATCTGAGTGAACACAGATATGTTACGAAAACCATGTTTTGGAAGGATTAAGAAGGAAGGATTAGTTGTTATTAAGGAAGGATTAGTCGTTGATTTTAGCTGTTTTAAACTACAAAAATAATGCAATAATTGAATTATTTTAAAATTCCTTTCTTCAATGAGATCTACTCCGTGTAAAATCTTCTGAGCACACGCGTGGCGTGCGCTGCACATCTGAACAAACCGTAAGAAAACATAACAGGAGTAATTACCTAATTTACTATTTTTTTTTCTATGGTGTCATTGATGGATCTTGAAAATCAATCAGGAAAAATAAAATCATCAAAACAGGAAAAATTAGCAAATGTGCAATTTGTTGATAGCATTCAGCCGTGAAATGCAGTCGTTAAATTCCATATTTACCACCTGTTCTTATTGGCTGGCTGCTTCGTTGCCGCCGATTGGCAGTGTTGCCAGATTGGGAATTTTGTCCCTATTTTGGGGGATTTTGAGCGTCTAGTGGATTTTTTTTGGGGGACAAGTAATTCTTGGGGACTGTGAACATTTTTGGGGGAAAATTGGGGAATTGTTTTCGCAAATTCAATATTTGCTTTCAGACATTGGGCAGTACTGGATCAGTCTCGAATTCGATTTTTATTTGGAAAACGAAAATAAAATATAGAAATAATAGATATAAATAATTATTCTCGTGGTCGTGTTCACAGTTTACATGTACTATAGATTTATCACAATCTGCCTTGTACTATCTGTTCCCCACCTGAATTTTCTGATAAGTAAAGTAAATTTTCATATCATCGCGGATAGAGACACTAGCATAGAAATACACAACAAAAATAAAGACAATTTTATAACTTCATGTTCAATCATGGTAAATTTGTGTTTCATGGAATAAAGATATTAGCAATTCCAAGACCTACAATCACATTGCTACGTTTAGAATTGACAATTGCTTAATGAATGCAGCAGCCCTTCTGGTTCTTTTTATAGGAAACTTGAATGAAAACTGTGCTGTCTTAAACGACTTAGACCTCTTTATTACTAAATCTTCTGTACGTGTCCGAAACGTTCGTTTGCTGCGTTATCTAAAAGATTTAATTAAAGACGTTAAAAAAAGAATACATTTGTTTAATTATATACAAAATCACAGTGACTGATGGAATATAGATGCTTTGCATTAGATAGGTGCTTCAGTAGGAGTGACAAAAATTGAAAATAATGTTTTATAGCTTATGTCAGATAGAAGCAGATAATGGCAACATTATCTCAGATTTATTCAAACCCAATTTATAAGAAATGGTCTAAACTTGAAAAAGTTATTGGTATAAAAATGTAGATGGAGCTAATGTAATGATAGGTCAGCATCAAGGAACTTGTTATAAAATTTATCTCTTATTTTTGTCGGTTATTGTCGCGAATTAGATTAATATTTATAATTGCTTTAGTGTCCGCACTTTCATGGTGACTCCATGGTCGTGGTTTTATTTTCGCAGATGCTCACGAGCAATGATAAAAAAGAGTAGTAGAATTTTTTCTGGAATAAAGTTTGTGTTAAGTTTTAAGGGAAATGTTTTGAAGCTTCATTTTTTTGTAAAATATTTTAAATTATTTTTCACACGTAAAACGACGATGTCTATATTATCGGGTAGATTTTATAGCTTCGATTTCGCATTGTTTGCGATATGTGGCGTCCGAACTAATAGGGACGTGTGAAAAGTAACTGTTTTTTATTTGTTATCAGAAGTTGTCATTAGAAAAAAATGGATGCTTTGAAAATCAAAAGAACTCCTCTTAGATCTGGATTTACGAAAACTTATAATGCTTTAAATGAAGCTTTAAACGACGCAACTCCAGATACTAATTTAATAGAGAATTTAATGTGTCAACTGGAAGATAAAAGCACAAGATTGCGAGCTGTAGATGAAGAAATTTTGAATTTTATGTTGACAGAGAAAGTTATAGAAAAAGATTATTCTAAAGAATTTGAAGCTTGCGAAGAGTATACAGAAAAATTTATTGCTATAAAGCAAAAAGTAAAGACATTTTTGGTGAAGCCTATCGAAGAACAACTCCGATCGCAGAATTATACGGATGTTGAAAGAACACTGTCGCGACCACTTCGCTTACCAGAAATAAGTTTACAGCCGTTTGATGGCGATGCAAGATTATGGTTAACCTTTTGGAATTCATTCAGTAAAATTCATGAAGACACCACTTTAGATGACCATTTGAAATTTGTTTATCTTTTACAGGCGATAACGCCGAAATCCAAAGCAGCACAGATAGTAAATAGTTATCCGGTTTCAGCTGATAATTATCCAAAAGTAATTCTACATCTGAAAGAAAGGTTTGGCAGAGAAGATACACTTATTGAGATATATGTTAGAGATCTTCTTCAATTAGTTTTAAATAATAATAGATCATCAAGCAAGAATTTTAATTTATCGTCGTTATATGATAATCTAGAGACAAAACTTAGGTCTCTAGAATCATTAGGTGTCACAGAAGAAAAGTATGCCAGCATACTTTTCCCACTTGTAGAATCTTGTCTACCTCATGATGTCCTTAAAATCTGGGAAAGACAGCGTGAGAAGACTGCTCAAGGTAAGAATCAATTAAATTCTATCCTTGATTTTTTGAAAAATGAAGTTATTGCGGAAGAGCGGGTTCTTTTGGCTCATTCCAATCTTGGTTTTGAAAACCCAAAGAAATATCATAAATGTAATAATGAATATAATTCAATGCCAACTGCCACAGATTTATTTATAAATAATAAGTCTAATAAGAATTTAGTAAAAAACGTGAAGATTTATGTATATTTTGTGACAAGTGTCACTTATCAGAAAAATGTTTTAAAGCTAGTTCGCTTTCTTTTGATGAGAAACGTAACTTAATTTGGAAGAAAAAAGCTTGCTTTGTTTGCCTGAAGAAAAACCACATTTCACGCAATTGTAACTCTAAAATTAAATGTTCGAATTGTGGTAAAAGACATTTTTTTATATTATGTCAAAATGTTTTAAATGAAGGTGGTAATGTGTCGTTAGAAAGTCATAAACATGAATCAGGGAGTAGTGACACTGTTTTAACTACTCAAGCTTCGGATCCTACTGTGTTACTCCAAATTTTGAATGTCCGTGTAAAGTAGGGATGGGACGAATATTCGGCCACTATTCGGTATTCGGCCTATTCGGCCCTTTTGCCGAATATTCGGTTGGCCGAACATTAAAGGCTTGTTGACCGAATACTTCGGCCGAATACCTGTAGCCGAATATTTAGAGATATCTTGCCGAATATTGCTAAAATCTCGCCGAATAGTGAAAGAAATCTTGCCAAATAAATTTCGGATTTAAAGAATTTCATTCTTGCAATTTTTTTTCTCTAATCCAAATTGGCTACTTCATTTATGAAGTCATTCTCACTCTTACTTACAAAATATAGAGTTATTCAGTGCTAAAAAATATAAAGCCTTTCTGTATTTCCTATAAAAGTTAGTGATATTGTAGAAAATGCTGCTTAAGTTCGAGATTTAATTGTATGGGAAATGTCACCATTAGAGAATGATATATTACAATTCAAGATATAAAAACACTGCCTTATTCTAAAACTGTTGAATATTATTAATGTCTGCAAATTCCATGCACATATAAAAAAGCCTCTTATGAAATTCATAACTCATTTTCTATAAAGTAAGAAATGAAAAAATTCACTAGGTGTGTTAACGAAGATTCATTTTCAAAATTAAATATAATATATCACCATTTCAAATACAACGGTACATCTGAAAGCAGAACTGGTGTCAAACTCGATACACATTAGATGACACAACTTGCTTTATGAAGATGGTTTTATAAATATTTTAATATAAATTCTAAATACTCAACAAAATAATTTTTTCATTCTATAGTTTTCATTTTTAAATAATTATTTGCATAATTACTGACTTAAATATGTAACATTATTATGTAAATATTTTTAATTTAATCTTCCTTCCTTCATGTTGTTATCAATTTCTGTTTATCTTTTTAATGCTTGTTGAATAACTGGAATATTGAAGTTGAATATTGTATGTGCCGATTCAAATGTCAAAGATTTTGTTAACATATGCATTCTACTTTAAGCATAACCTTTTGCTTTAACGTAATTTGTAATTTAAAGCTTGACATCTGATTTCAGAACAGTCCCATTCTTACATATTTGCTCATCACTAGGGACACAAACTCTAAATGATAAAATTTACTTCATTAAAGGCCATTTCAGAAAATATGTCCTTGTGAGTTCTGAGAGAGAGAGAGATTAAGAATATTATTGATTTTGGATGCAAGAAGTATCAATTGATAGTAAAAGTGAAGTACATTTTTCATATTTTAATGGAAATATTTTCCCATCTTGACTTACTGAAAATCAATTTGATGTACATTAGAATAAAGGATATAATGCAATTTCATAATTTTTTTGTTAAAATAAGTTTTTCAAATTTAAAAATACATTTAAAAGCACATTTAAGAGTAATAATTATTAATGAGTTCCTATTTTTTAAATTATATATAATCAAAATTTATTTTCTTTATTGGAAAAAAAATTTTATTATTCGGCCGGCCGAATATTCGGTATTCGGCCTAAAATTTGGCCGAATATTCGGTATTCGGCTATTCGGCCAAATCACTATTCGTCCCATCCCTAGTGTAAAGCACAATGGAAAAGAGAAAATCGTGCGTGGAGTTATTGACACAGGATCCGAACGTTCCTATTTATCACGAGATGTAATTAAATATTTGAATTATAAAAGTATTGGTGAAATTAAATTAATTCACACATTATTTGGTAATATTGAAACAAGTGAAACAAAGCATAATAAGTATAGAATTCACTTAAGTAGCATAGACAATAGTTATAAATGTGATATGCATGTTTTAGATGTTCCTGTTATTTGTTCTAAAATACGAAAAGTGCCAACTGGGCCTTGGTTATCAGAGTTAAATAAATATGGCATTAAAATTTTTGATGTTGAAAATAGTTCATGTGAAACCGAAAATGAAATTAAATTATTGATTGGTTCTGATGTGGCCGGAAAATTACTCACCGGAAATATTAAAGTTTTAGAAAGTGGTCCGGTTGCGGTAAAAACCCATTTGGGATGGACTCTAATGGGAAAAATTCCAAGTATTAAATCAGAAACAAATAAGGCTGCTATGATTATTTCATCACTTTGGAACAATTGTTCCGTTGCTGATTTGTGGAAGCTGGATATTATGGGCATAACGGATCCAGTTGAATCTAAAACTAAATCTGACATTCATGAACAAACTATGCAGCATTTTAAGAGTAATATAAGAATAGATTCAGAAGGGAGATACGAAGTAGCATTGCCATGGGTGCTAGATAAAGCTTGCTTACCTAACAATAGAGAATTGGCCGAAAAGCGGCTTGCTACAACGAGGAAAAAGTTAATTAATTTAAATAAAATTGAGGTATATAGCGAAGTATTTGATTCGTGGATAAATGCAGGAATAATTGAAAGGGTGGTTGATAATAAAGAAACTAAAGTACATTATTTGCCACACAGACCTGTATTTAAAGAATCGAGTGAAACTACTAAAGTTAGACCAGTTTTTGACGCTTCGGCTCATGTTAAAGGTTTCCCTTCTCTAAATGATTGCCTAGATAAGGGATTAAATTTGATTGAAATGATTCCTTCTATATTGCATCGGTTTCGGAAATATCCTGTTGGTGCAATATCTGATATAGAAAAGGAATTTCTAAAAATTAGTATTAAAGAAGATGATAGAGATTATTTGAGATTTCTATGGGAAACATTCGTTTTGAATCGTGTAGAAGAAATCAGATCCTCAACTCAAAAGAACCAATGGCGACACATTGCAGGAAAATTTAATCCGGCAGATATCCCTTCCAGAGGTTGTTCGATTGAACAATTTTTACAACTAAGATGGTGGGAGGGACCGGATTGGTTGGCTCAACCTGAATATACTTGGCCTCAAAGTGTTGAAATTCCCGATGAAGAAATTATTAACTCTGAAAAACGGAAAAGTGTCATTTCAGCAATGAACAAGAACACAGAATCTAGTGATTGGTATTATCGACGGTTTTCATCTTTTAAGAAAATTATAAGATTGATCGCCTGGATTTTAAGATTCTTAAACAATTTAAGAAATCCTAATTCAAAAGAAGTTTCTGAACTTACGTGTTTGGAATTAGAACAAGCCGAAAGAAAATTGATAATTTTGATTCAGAAAGACAGATTCAACGAGAAGAATAATCAGAAGATACGTAGCTTAAGACCAATCGTAGATGAAGATGGTATTATAAGAGTGAAAACGCAAGTTATTTATAGAGAAGATGCTTTCAATTTTAAATATCCTGTTCTTTTGCCTTCTGACCATCCTGTAGTCCACCGCCTGATCTCCTGGAAACACCAAGAGCTTTTGCATGCAGGAGTGGCTCTTATGATGACATCGTTACGAGAAGACTACTGGATCGTAAAAGCTAGGAAAACTATTCGAGCAGTAGTACAGAAATGTGTACGATACAGAAGATTCAGTGCACAAAAGACAGAATCGATTTCTATTGCATTACCAGCAGAAAGAGTTGAAGACGCAGCGGTGTTTCAGATAATTGGAGTTGATTTAGCCGGCCCATTATATTTAAAGAATGAGGAAAAGGCTTGGATTGTTCTGTACACTTGTGCAGTGTATAGGGCCATACACTTAGAATTAGTTACGTCATTATCTACAGATGCTTTCCTCCAATCTTTCAGGCGTTTTATAGCGCGAAGAGGAAGACCAACCACCGTGTATTCTGATAACGGCGGAAATTTCGTCAGGGCAGACACAGCATTTTCAGCCATAGATTGGGAGCAAATCTCTGCCGTTGCAGCAACACAAAAGATTCGCTGGAAATTTAACCCACCTACCGCTGCCTGGTGGGGCGGTTGGTGGGAGCGATTGATACAAATGGTGAAACGCATCCTGAGAAAAGTTCTAGGTAGAGCTTCATTATCCTACGAAGAACTGCTCACAATTCTCTGTGATTGTGAACAAGTTGTGAATGCTAGACCTCTAACTTATGTTACTGAAGATGTGAACGATCTAGCACCGTTAACACCATCAATGTTTTTACAGGACATAAGATCTTCAGATGTGAGAGATTTTGATGCAATTGACGCGCAAGAATTAAATAAAAGAGTTAAGTATAGGCAACATGTTCGAGAACACTTACGTAAGCGATTTCGTATTGAATATTTAGGACAATTGCGCCAGCAAAGTTCTTTGCAAAAGAATGTCAAGCAACTTACCGTTGGTGATGTCGTACTCGTAGAGTCTGATAAGAAACGTGCCTATTGGGCTTTAGCCCGAGTGCAAGAACTTATTTCTGGTAAAGATGGCCACCCAAGAGTTGCACGATTAAAAACTGAAAATGGTGAACTTTTGAGACCTGTCCAAAAACTGTACAATTTAGAGATTCCAAAAGAACTTTCTAGTGATCCAGTATTAAGAACGAGAAGTGGCAGAATAGTGACTGTCCCAAAACGTTATTAACTCTAAATACTGTTTCAACAAAAAACTTTATTCTTATTTTTTAGTATATTTCATAGTGTTAATTTGAATTTGTAATAATATGTTTAATTTTATTTGAATTTTGCAGAAGAAAATGTTTATTTACCTGTTTTGAGAAATGTAATATTGTAAGAATTGTATCTTATCACTGTAATGTAAGTATTAGTCATATTTTATTTTATATTTTATTGTACCCATTGTTGAGTTTAACTGTCGAAAACTCAAGGTGGGAGAATGTCGCGAATTAGATTAATATTTATAATTGCTTTAGTGTCCGCACTTTCATGGTGACTCCATGGTCGTGGTTTTATTTTCGCAGATGCTCACGAGCAATGATAAAAAAGAGTAGTAGAATTTTTTCTGGAATAAAGTTTGTGTTAAGTTTTAAGGGAAATGTTTTGAAGCTTCATTTTTTTGTAAAATATTTTAAATTATATTTCACACGTAAAACGACGATGTCTATATTATCGGGTAGATTTTATAGCTTCGATTTCGCATTGTTTGCGATAGTTATCTGTTAATATACATGAAAAAAATTCTGTTAAGTTTAAATGTTTTTTTTTTTTTTTTTTTTTTTTTTTTTTTTAAATGGGGAATTTTAAAAAAAATGCTTGATTTGGGAAAAAAAATGAAGTTTAAATTTGTTAAAAAATTTTTATAAAGAAAAATTGAAAAATGAGAACTTGGCTTTTTGAGTAGAAATTGTGTTGGACTCTTTTTCTGAAAAAAATCCTGATTTGGGGAAATTTTAGAAATTTCGGGGAAATTGGGTTTCGACAATCTGGCAACACTGCCGATTGGTGATGAGCTATGCAAATAGCCTCGAACCAGGCTGTTTCGTTGTAGATTAATGAAAAGCAGTAAATATGCTCTTTTCCAGTAAGTTTTAATTAAAAAAAAATCTAAATTGAAATTTTTAAATCCTGCTGCGCAGTGCACTTTCTGGTGTTAGCATCGACACATGACAAAAATTTCAGAGACCTGGGTGTTACAATTTCGGCGTTATCCGCGATCAGGCAAGTAGCCTGGTAAACAGACATCTTTTATTATATATACAGGGTGATTCCAAATTTTTTTTACAATAAAAGAGGGGTGATAGTACACATCAAGACAAACAATATTAAATAGGAGACCAAGGGTCCAAAACGTTTTCCTAAGGAAATAGCCGCCATTAAAGTTTAGGGACCAAAATTTCAAATAAACATAAAAATCGGAAAAATCGGTCGATTGATTTGCGGTTTTCACTAAAATTATTCTTTATGTCGGCATTTTCTTGAAATTAAATTATAAAGATAAATTTCAAAAAATGCCGATAGAGGGCGCTTTAGACTTTGGAGTAACGAACAACTATTTTTTGCCGGTATTTCTTGCATTTTATTAAATGTTTTCGTAAGCTTAGACTCAAACTTAAATTTTGAGCTCAAAATCTGTAGTTGGGAGTGGTTAAGTAACACAAACTGAGCTGTGTTCAGAGGGTTCAAATTTCAAATGATTATAAAAAACGGAAAAATTGGTCGATTGATTTGCGGTTTTCACTAAAACTATTCTTTATTTAGGTATTTTCGTGAAAATAAATTATAAAGATAAATTTCAAAAAATGCCGATAGAGGGCGCTTTAGACTTTGGAGTAACGACTCACTCTTTTTTGGCGTTATTTTTTGCATCTTATTAAATGCTTTCGTAAGCTTAGACTTGAACTTAAATTTTGAGCTCAAAATCTGAATAGCTGGGAGTCGTTAAGTAGATAAACTTAGCTGTGTTCAGAGGGTTCAAATTTCAAATAATTGTAGAAAACGGAAAAAATTGGTTGATTCGTTTGCGGTTTTTGCTAAAACTAATTTTTAAATCAGCAGTTTTCTTGATCAATCAGTGTTTTCTTGAAAATAATTTTTAAAGATAAATTTCAAAAAATGCCTATAGAGGGCGCCTTAGACTTTGGAGTAGCGTACAACTATTTTTAACTGTTATTTTTTTAATCTCATTGAATGCTTTCAAATGCATAGACTTAAATTTTGGGCTGAAATTCTGAATCGTTGGGAGTGTTTAAGTATCGAAAAATTGAATTGTGTTCGAGGAGGAAAGAGGGTTAAATTTCAACTCCTGAACACACTTCAGTTTGCGCTTCTTAGCTCCTCATAACGATTAAGGATTTGAGCTCAAAATTTAAGTTTAAATCTAAGCTTCCGAGAACATTTAAAATGCTTTTGCAATTGGATGTAATTAGAACCAAAAAATAATGGTTAAAATGAATTGTTGGTTACTCTGAAAATTAAGGCGCCCTCTGATGGAATTTTTTGAGATTTATCTTTAAAAATTATTTTCAAGAAAATACTGACTTAAAGAATAGTTTTATTTTAAACCGCAAACGAATCGACCAATTTTTCCATTTTCTATAATTACTTTAAATTTGAACCTCCCCCTCCCCCTTGAACACAGTTCAGTTTGTGCTACTTAACCACTCCCTACTATTCAGATTTCAAGCTCAAAATTTAAGTTTAAGTCTAAGCTTCCGAAATCATTTAAAGAGATGAAACAATTCGGCAAAAAATAGTTGTTCGTTACTCCAAAGTCTAAAGCGCCCTCTATCGGCATTTTTTGAAATTTATCTTTATAATTTATTTTCACGAAAATACTTAAATAAAGAATAGTTTTAGTGAAAACCGCAAATCAATCGACCAATTTTTCCGTTTTTTTTAAGCATTTGAAATTTGAACCTTCTGAACACAGCTCAGTTTTTGTTACTTAACCACTCCCAACTACAGATTTTGAGCTCAAAATTTAAGTTTGAGTGTAAACTTACGAAAACATTTAATGAGATGCAAAACATACCGGGAAAAAATTGTTGTTCGTTACTCCAAAGTCCAAAGCGCCCTCTATCGGCATTTTTTGAAATTTATCTTTATAATTTAATTTCAAGAAAATGCCGACATAAAGAATAATTTTAGTGAAAACCGCAAATGAATCGACCGATTTTTCCGTTTTTTATGTTTATTTGAAATTTTGGTCCCTAAACTTTAATGGCGGCTATCTCCTTAAGAAAACGTTTTGGACCCTTGGTGTCCTATTTAATATTGTTTGTCTTGATGTGTACTATCACCCCTCTTTTATTGTAAAAAAAATTTGGAATCACCCTCTATATATATAAAGAAGAACCTAATTCAAACTAATATTTTAGACTTCAAATGCCCTTTTGAAAAGTTAAACCCTTGAACCAGTATATGTGCCGCATAAGTTTATCAGAATCCTGGATTATTCTCACCAGTGATTTTCTACTGTAAATTTTACCTTTGACGAAAAGTTTATTAAATCTATTAGATTTTAAATCACAAGTTTTTAAGAACTTCACCTTTTATATAAACACTTTAATAAACAATTTATATTATTTGAAAGAGGCGTTAGACATATAATTAAAAACAAATAACATTGACATGTTTCGATTCCAATCTGATGTGAATCATAATCATGATAAAAATAAATATCGTATCATGGTCAAATAAAAGTGATACGCGACAATGAGATATAAAAAAAAAACCATGCGCTCTACATAGTAAAAAACAAGTTGGAAATTCTACGTAAAGCCTAGCAAATGAGGTGCATTCATACGATAACAAAGTTTTAAAAATATTCAAATCTTGCTGTTATAGTAGACAGTACTTCGGATACAGTATAGTGGTCGAAATCCTTTTTGTGTTCCTGTAAATATACAGGAAGTAACTTTTATTACACCTCAGCAACGTATATCATAATGTATGAAATAAAATATGAAATAGTTTAATATAATTAAAACACTCTCCAAACAATGTTTCCCCGTATAGCATTATGTAGTGGAATACTTTTGTGTGGACCTGTAATTTAATAATACGTATTCTTTGCATCACAGATTGTAAAGAATGTATATTTTAGTTTATATATACTTCATAGGTTCATGTCAATTCTGTTATATTCGAAAGAGTTTAACACCATTAAAATGCATTTGAAACTTTTCCCCCATTGACCGTAATGTAACAGAATACTTTTGATTGTTCCTGTAATTGATCTATGTATCGGATTTTCATAAAATTTGAAATGACCTGACAAAATTATGTAATAATTATTTATTTTAAATTTCACACGATTAAAATGCATTTGAAATTTTTTTCCCCCATTGACCGAAATGTAACGGAATAATTTTGATTGTCCCTGTAATTGATTTATGCATTCGATTTTCACAGAATTTGAAATGACTCGACAAAATTATGTAATAATTATATATTTTAAATTTCAAACGATTCGGTTGGCCAGTTTTTGCGTTGTTACATGCGGACAGACGGCCGGACGGACTGAGCGACAACTACAGGTGCTACGTATATACATAATTACGAACGCACCTAAAAATTAAATTAAAAAAAGACCTCGAACTAAAATTATTTTCAAACTTGGTTCATCTCATTCAAGCTTTCACGTGGAATTTATTCAATAACTTTAACCATAACTTAAAAATAATAAAAGAAGCAATATCATTGCGAATAAAACTTTTACGCGTATAAATTTCAATGAACTTTCTTATTATGGACTTACGACAACAATTTGATACGAAACATAATTTATTAAAATTTGCCTTATTTAATCCAAGTATTTTCCCAATTCAATTACACAAAAATTTCTCTTTTAAAAATCCGGCGATAATGTATTAAACATTCTGTAAAATTTGTTCGAACCGAAAGGGTTAAACTCGAAATTCATTTTCGGTGCGACAGTATTTGTGGACAAAACTTCTAATCCACCTCACTTTAATCGATATAATTGGCATAATGTACGTTAAATAATATTTTACTTAAATTCCGGTGACGATGACATTGTAAGTTAAAATATGTAAACGATTTCAGATAGGATGAAACATTTCCCCGAAAAAGATCTGCAAAATTCATTTATGATATCAATTAACTCTGTGAATGCTATCGGCGCTGAAACATAATGACTTCTTTTGAAATATTTTTGTCAGAATTATAAAAGGTTTTGACAATTTAATTCCTTTATTCAGGGCAAAATTGATTTTCGTACTTTGTGATAATTTGGCAACAATAGAAGAATTTGACAGTATGTTCTTTACTTTATTTACGGGTAAGTTATCATTAATATTACATTTTTTTTTTTTTAATAAAGAGGTATAAAATATTATGTTTTTACATTTTCGAGCTAAATATGCCATAAGATGAGACTGTTTAATTTATAAAACTAAAAATTAATATACACTGTTAAAAATATGCAGCATTTTATCCAGTCATTTGACCGTTTTCTACAAAAAAAGTAAAACAACCGTCTTTTTACGTTATTCTGAACTTATTATTATAAATTTTATGGTCAGAATAGAGTTAAATTACGGTTATGTTACTGGTTTTTCACAAAACGGTGAAATGACTGTAAAAATGCTGCAAGATTTTTAACAGCGTATAACACAAATAAAACACACTAAAATTGCTTACTAGATGCATATATATAATATAAATTATTTAAAATATATTAAAATATTTTACAAACACATTAAAATCCATCTGAATTCCAAAATGTTTTCAGCCAAATTCCTAGAGACATTTTCAGTAATTGTATTCAGTATATATTCAGTGGTTAATAACCACGGAAGACGTCCATGTGATTTTGACTCAAAACATTATTATTTTTAATGTTTGTTTCATGTATTTCAAATAATTCCATGTTGTACGAGGGTTGCTTTTTATATTGCCTTGCCAACAGGAAGTGTTTCTAGGCGACCGCAGACGATTTCAATTGAAAGTTTTATATTTTGAACCATAAATTCCCCTTCAGAACGATTTTCCATTTTAGTTTGATTTGACTATTTACAGTAAATTGAAAACTTCATTTTGTGCAAAAAAGGAAATTGATTCGCCAACATCTTTATGTGAATATTTCTCATAAATTTGATGCGTGGATTTTGAAGACAAGAGTGCTTTCGTGAACTTAATTCTTTAAACAGCAATAAAACACCATCCTACAGCACTGTAGAAAATTGATACAATGAATTCAATCGTTGTATATGTTCGCTCCAGAACGTAAAGTTCGTTCAAATCGGTTATTGTGCTAGAAAATATCGATACTGTGTGTCAACTGATAAAGCAAAATTGTCATGAGACATACCGTGAAATTAAGGGACCTTCGGGCATTAGTATGACAAGCATCAATAATATATTATATGGACATTTGGGAGTAAAAAAATGTTTACGTTGGATCCTACATAATCTGACAAACGTTCAAAAGAAAGCTTATATCGAATGCTGCAAGGGAATTTTGAAAAATACATTCAAGGGCTGTGTATAGCATCAAAGGCTTGTATAACATCGACACAGGGGACAAATCACGGATCTATGCATATGAGCTGGAAACAAAAAAAGTAATCGACTGTGTGGTCTTTCAAGATAAGCTAAATCCAACAAAAGTTGTTCGATGAAGAAGCACATCTAGGCAAATGATTGCCTGCTTCTTCGACATTACCGGTCACGTGACGACAGTGGCGTTAGAGGAACGCAGGGCAGTCAATTTTGAATAGTACACGAACATTTGTTTGTCAGAAATCTTCGGAGAAATTCGGAAAAAGTAGAAAAATAGGTGAATAATTCTTCATCATGACAGGGAGGTCTCTCACAAACGCCGAGTACAAACAAAGGAATTTTTGAAAGGTCAAAACATTGAATTGATGGGTCAACCCGTAAAGCCATGATTTGGTACACAATGACGTTTTTTATTCCCATATATAAACAAATAAATTACTTGGACGACGATTTTCGACACCCGAAGAAGCGGTTGATATATTAAAAATGCATGTTTTGGTGTTACCTGCATCGGAGTGGAAACAGTGCTTCGAAAATTGCTTCAAATGCAAAGTGTATTGATCTTCATCGAAAATACTATGGAAAACAATAAATCCAATGTCGAGAATAAATATTTGCTTTTTCATTACTACGCCAGAAATATAAATAGCAACCCCTGTATTCATGCACTTACGAGCAATTTCAGCACGTTTTATTTGTCCTTTATATAAATTTTAATTATTTACTCAAAGTGGATTTAGCACTAGAATTTTGATATTTTTTTACTGACGATTAGATATGTTTGAAACTATAGAACGAATTATTGAAATTATTATTGAACTATAGTATAAACTCAGAATCAACTGGCATCATCGGGACCGAGACTAAGATCGATTTGTGAAAATACATCAATAAATAAATAAATAAATAAATAAATAAATAAATAAAATAAACAGCAAAGTAATTTTTTCTCTCGTGCAATTTCCGAATCATGGATGTGAATTACATTTTGATCAGTGTTTTGGGCCTTTCTTTAACAAGTATTTTTCGGATTTTATACAAGCGAAGAATATCGATTTCGTAAAAAGAATCTGATTTCTCTAAAGCGCAGATATTAATTTTACAGTCAAATTTATGCATTTTAATAGGGGCATATTTTATTCTGCAGTCTCCTGATCCTCGGTTCTTAGAGATGCAACTTATCATCGGTTCTATTTAGCATAATTTCAGCGATCACGCTGTCCACTAATCCAACTCTTTTGATCTCGAACTTTTAAGTTCGTAAACAATTGCTATTTTTGTTTTCCTAGTACGTTGGAAGTATTAAAAAAAGAAGGGGGGGGGGGTGACATTGATTACGGATTTTTAAAATTGCCGGATTTTCGAGGTCACACTTTATTTTTAGTCATTGCACTAAAACTAAATACATGAACTTGAATTTATGAATGAGTGAGGCCTGAGGTGTTCAACTCAGGGTTTTTCCCCCCATACCCAAATGCTATATATACCCAATGATGAGATTATTTGAAAAGTTAAATTATTTTATTTAAATTTTATTTAAATTTTATAATATATTTTTATATTTAAATATTATTCTGTGACTGAGCGTTTCTGTTCAGCAGCATAGCAAATCGTGCTCACTTCAAATCGTAAATTTTTATAGCTTATATTAGTTACAAAAATGTTACTCAATATAATCGTACAATAATCTAGAACAACAAAAAAAATATACACACACACATATATATATATATATATATATATATATATATATATATATATATATATATATATATATATATATTTATTTATTTATTTTAAAGATGAATTCTTTGTCCTTTAATTTTATAATAGGCGTTTTAGAATATTCAAAAAGCGTCATAAACATTCTGAACACATATTAAACAAAATTGTACTAAAATTACTAATAGCTAATTTTATGAATACAACAGAAGTTGATTTTATTATATCATGGTGCCTCGAATACGAAACTGCACTCTCAGACTTAGATTATGAATGAATAATTATCATTAAATATATTTTATGAATGTTTGAAATGATACATACTGTGTAAGACGTATCTTAAAAAAGATCATAAAACAAGATTTTATTAAAATAAAATTCAATAAAAATATTTTATATCTTGACAAAAATCCAGAAAACCCTTTGATATTATTTATTTAATAAAGGTCATAAAAATGTTTCTTTTCAATAAAGGATAGTTAAAGTTTATGTGTGTTTGCACTTTATATGTCGTTTTAGATGTCCTAAAAAATTAAGGATTTTGTAGGACAATTGAGAACACAGCATTAAATGTTATGATGATGTTGCGCCTTTTTATGCAATTGTTCGCTAAAACATCTAAATATCATTAATAATTTGTGAAAATGATACTTTTGTAAATATTTTGAAAGCATTTTTTATTACTGAGACATATAATAAAAGATCCTTTATAGTTTTTTTAAAAATGATTTCACTTTATGGAAAAATGCTTCATGAAACCGAATTTCAAGCCATAGATTTTGATTTCGGAATGCAATAACAATTTAGCTGATTTTTTTTTTCTTAAGAATTGTTTTTTTAAAGTACGTTTTAAAATTTTCCAGTCCAAATCTAAACACTATAATATTTGTAATATTAATCTTTTAAATAATTTTGGCATTTTTTATGTTATTTATAATCTTTCTGATTATTATGTATTTTACACTTTTTCGTAGCGTTTCCGACTAACTATTGAAGGAGCTTTCTGCTTCTATTCGCTGTGCAATATAAACACACGAAGAAGCTTCTACATGGGAAATTTTAAAATAAAAAAATAAACTGAACTTTGTGGCTATACGGTCCATGAAGTATTATGAGCATGACCGCCGTAGAATTCGGTGAGCGCGGCTCACGCGCTCTGTGTTCAGCGATTATGCATTTCTTCTTTCATTACGTTTCTTCAGTGGAAGCCAGGAAGAAAGATCCCGACCTACACTGTAAAAAAAAATTCAAGAGGTTACTAAAAATTTTTTAGTAAATTTGTATTCCTCAGAATTTTTTAGTAACCATTACAAACATTTTTTTTGCAAGTAAAACAAATTTTTTTTTTTTTGTAAACTGAACAAAAGGATTTTTTGTATAACTAACTTAAAACTTTTTATTATGAGCCACCAAGCAAATTTTAGCAATAGCTCCAAAATTATTTTTAGTAATTATTACGTGTGCCCGAAGGGCAGTAGCTTCCTTCGAGCTGCATCCAGTGGGTAAAAAGAAAAACTTCTGAAACGTTAGATTTTCGGCAAAGCCGCAATAGATGGCAGCACCAAACATTGCTACCTGCTCTAATTTGACATGTTTCTAAAGGGGAAGAAAGTCCAGAGATAATTACCCATGGTAACTGCTACGATAGGATTTTCATAATCCCTTTATTTAACGAGTACTTACATTGCATACATTCGGTGCATATTTGGTGGCGTCCCGCATCGAACCCGGGTACTTTCAGCCTGGAGTTCGGTGCTATGACCACTAGGCTATCATGGCCACACCAAGTGAGTTTTAGTAGTAGCTATTAAAAATGTAAAACTATTAACTCTATTCGTTGCTACCTTTTTTCTAGTAATTCTTACAGATTCCTTGTAACCGAGTATGATTACAAAAAATTTTTTAGTAATTACAAGGATCACTAAAAATTTTTTAGTAACTCGACCCCTTTTTTTTTTTTTTACAGTGTACATTACAAATGCCGATGCTCTAGCGGAAGTCAGGATGAAAAGAAAAAAACTGGAACCGCACAAATTTAAAAGGGAAATCGGTTAAATTAAAGATGTCGAAAAGCGGTAGAGAAGAATTCTAGACCCTAAAGCTATCTGTCGGACGACCCTTGGGAATTCAATTTTAATGTTCATCTCAGCAGCGATTGGGCAAGGCTTACAGTATCCATCCCTGTTTTATTATTATTATAATAATTATCACCTTGGGCCACTAGGTTCTAATATGTGGACCACTTAGGTAATCCTCCTAATGCAGGACCTTCGGCGTTTGATATGTTGTATGGCCAAAGGGGACCGACCACTCGTGATTTTCGATATTTAATTAAATATCTAGAAAAATACGTAAGGAATTATTCTTAAACTCTAAAGGTGTAAACATGATAGTACAAGTCATATATTACCGTGAAGATTTTTCCCGAGCCCCATAAGGAACCGTAAACAAATTGAGCAACAGTCCCAAATTCGCCAAGATTTTTTTTTGCTTATAATTTTCAGAAGTCTTAAAATAAATAAAACGTTCTTGTCAGAAAATATGACAAACAACATTGCACAATACCCTGTAATTAGAACTAAAGAATAATAAAAATTGTATAAAAAATAAACATGTTTACTAAAAACTTTTTCATTGCGGATGCGTGAGTGTATCAAAATTTCATTTGCATATTGTGTTAGCTAAATGTATAGAGCAACTTTTGTGAAATTCTTGAAAACATAGTTTGAAAATTCTGAAAATTATTGTCGATAGAATAAGCTCAAAATTTAAAAAAATAAAAATAAAGATAAAAAATAATAAATAAATAAATAAAAATAAAAAATAGGGACTGTATTGTGTACAGTATTGTGCAGTATCGTGTTTCTATATTGACACTAATCGATGAATATATGGATACAGCCCATCATCTTTTTTTGCTTCGTTTTGAAAACTACAGATTTTGAGCTTATTCTAACGCAATAATTTTCAGCATTTTCAATGTATGTTATCGATACTTTTACAAAAGTTGCTCTATACATTTAGCAAATACATTATGGAAATTATATTTTTATTGCATTGACGTTGAAAACGGTGTATGAAATCGCGTGCTTTAGTTGCAAAGTTCCTCACGAATGCTTTACTCCATATTTTTATTTCATTGTGTTTCTGCGAAGATGTTTGCAGTCCATTTTCCCAATTACTGAATTTTATACCTTTTGGATTTGAGCAATATAGTTTTCTTTTTCACAAATTCCGCCCAATGTTTTGTAAAAAAAAAGAGTAGTTGAGATTTCTTTTTTTTAAATCAAGCCTAAAGAATTTCCATTGCTTTGGCAACATACTGCTGGAATTGCAAGTCATTTGAATCTGAAGTTCTTTTGTTACAGTGTTTTACTTTCACGACTTATAACAAGTTGGAAATTGCATGT
Source organism: Maratus speculifer (assembly GCA_964019185.1). NCBI lineage: Eukaryota > Metazoa > Arthropoda > Arachnida > Araneae > Salticidae > Maratus > Maratus speculifer. The sequence continues at coordinate 288,891,455 of OZ025295.1, forward strand.
GAAGTGTAGCAAACGAGATGCGTTCGTACGATAACGAAATTTTAAAAATATCAATCTCATAAAATTGTAAATAGTTAATTAGAATTAAAATGCACACCAAACAGTTCTCTCTATACCATTATGTCATGGAATAATTTTGAGTGGCCTTGTAAATCAATAACAAATGTTCTTTGCACCACAGATTATGCAAAATGTATACTATAATATGTACTTTATAGATGCTTATCAAGTTTATTATGTTCGAATGCATGTAACACCATTAAAATGCATTTGAAACATTTTTCTCCACTGATTGTAATGTAACGGAATACTTTTGATTGCCCCTGTAATTGAACTATGCATCTGATTTTAATAAAATTTAAAATAACTCGACAAAATTATGTAATAATTATGTATTTTAAATTTCAAACGATTAAAATGCATTTGAAACTTTTTTCCCATTGACCGTAATGTAACGAAATATTTTTGATTGTCCCTGTAATTGATCTATTCATCCGATTTTCATAAAATTTGAAATGACTCGACAAAATTAGGTAATAATTACCTATTTTAAATTTCAAACGATTCTGTTGAGTAGATTTTGCGTTGTTATACGCGGACGGACGAAAGGACTGAACGACAACTATAGGTGCTACGTATTTACATAATTACGAACGCACTTAAAAACACCCTGTATTTTACACTTAATTTTATTTTGGTAATTGATTGCATAATGAATAAAATGATACATTAAACTTTATCATAGGTTCAATATTTAAAAAACAAAAAATCATTTTGTAAAATGAAGTTCAACTCTCTCTATTATTTAATATATTTTAGAAATATTTTTTAGAACAAAGAGAAATAGAGGCCTCCTTCAAGAAGAGTAAATAGAAGAAAGAAGTCAAATCTATTAATTTACGTGAGATATTAAAAAAAAAAAAAAAAAAAAAAAAAAAAAAAAAAAAATAGGTATACACATTCCATACCCATAGACTCAAAATTAGATGAAGGAATTTGAGGTGTTACTGTCCAATCCCTTAAATTAATTTAACTATTTCATTAGAATTATCATATAAATTGCAGTATTAGCATTTTTTGAATAGTGGCTAAATGTTTATATCGCAAAAAGGCTAAAAGTTTTCAAAATGCATACATATTAGCATTTTTAAATTTGTATAGTTCATGTTTTGCCAATATTTAGCTAATGTTATACAAGGAGTTCTTGTTTTCATAAAATTATATTTTAAAAAATATTACAACAATTTTATCAGTTACTGATTTTAATCTTTTCTTTTATAGGTAAGTGGAACCAATTCTGCATCATATTTTAGGAAGAATAGATGAAATAATTTTAAGATAAGGTAAAATTTTAATTTCCTTTTTTTCTGTGATTTCAATATCGTATTTTAAAAATTTAGTTTAGTTATTACTAAAGGAACATTGTATTGATATTTTCGGATATATTTCGTTTTGGTTTATTTATAAATATGTATTATACATTATAGTGTGTTCTATAATTATTTACTACTAGCAGTTACCCGTGGCTTCGTTCACATAACATTTAAAGAAGAAATAATTGATCAATCAAGCAAAAAATTTCGATGATGAAAAGCATGTGTAATTAACTTTTTATCGCGAATTTATGGTAAAAAAACTTTTGATAATCCCTAGTTGCTAATTTGTTTGCTGGTCAAAATTTTCCTTTCAGCGATTAATACTAATAGATAGAAACATTCTTGAATTCTTTTGTTCAGCCCTGTAGTTTTCCAAGTGCCTTTAATACACGAAAGTATCTTTCTAAAATTTATTTCAAACAAAAATATTTCTTATTACTACCTAAATTACATTTTCAGAAATTATCATCCGAAGACAACCTTGTATCCAGTTCTTTGCGGGACCCTGTTTATCATTTTATATATATACTACAAACATTTCTTAGTTTACTAAATGCAGTTCAAAATAAAAATGCATATTTTATTTAAAAACCACCTTTAAGTAAATTACGCTCATATTCAGTAACCTTTCCGATATCTTTTGTGAAATCCTGTATATCTAAATTTAACTATTTATACTATTACCATTTATACTCTCTATTTAATATGCATGCCTTTAGCGAAACTTAAAAGTACATATCATAATTCAAAATGCATTTCATCCATGCAACAGTCATCATGCATGATATACAGTACTTCGGATAGAATATATAAAATTTGAAATATTTTGTGTGTCCCTGTAAATGCTATGCACTTCGTATTATGCATGAAATAACTTACATTAAGCCTCAGCAACATATATCAATTTGATTATACATGAAATCGTTTACCATAATTAAAATATGTCGGAAACTGTTCCTCCCTTTATTCCTATGCAATGGAATTCTTCTGTCTGACCCTGTAAATGAATAGTAAGTGCCCTTTTCACTACATACTTTACAAAATGCATATTTTAGTGCACTTTGTAAATGCATATTTTGAATATGTTCTACAGGCTGTAACATCGTTAAATTTAATTAAAACGATTTTTCCCCATAATGCCGTAATATAAGGAAATTTTTTGACTATCCCTGTAAATAAACTAATCATGGTAGAAACTTTATTTTCAATAGGTATTCGTGCTAGGTAAACGTTAAGAACGTCCAAAAATTTCATGGAAATCGGAGTATATTTACGAAAGTTATAAAGCGACCAGACAGACAGACAAACCGAAAGCATAATAATTTTTCAAATTTGTTCGAAAGTGTTAAAAAATCGAGCCAAAAATATATTAATCAGTGATTTTATTTTCCACCTTTTCCCCACAAAAAATTTCTTCCATTGATAATTATGAGTTTTGAGTAAAAATATTCATTTGTATGTAACTTATAACTTATTAATTAGTATAAGTAAAAATTATTTCTGATTCATTTTAAATATGACGTCATTATTTATCTCGCTCCATTAGCTACTGATATTCATACCCCTTGTATTTTTAACGACTGCTATAAAGTACCTGTTTTATTTCAACTATGACGTCACATTTTCATGAGTGAACCATTTTATTAAAAATATAATTCTTTTTCATTCTTTTTACTTTTAATTTATGTCACCATATTTTACACAAAAATTCCCATTAACTAAACAAATATCCTTGTTAAATGTATTATAAAAAATACACCTTTTATTTTTATTTCAAACATGACGTCATATTTATTTTCTTGTAAATTATTTTATTATAGTTTTTCGCGTAGAAGTTTTCTATTAAAAATTCATTGCCACTGAAAAATTATTATTCCAATTTTTTATTTTCTTGGCAACAGGAAAGGAAAATGGTTAAATTTTATCTGAAAAATACCTATTGATTTTGTATGAAATATAATTAAATTTTGAATTATTAAGGAAAATATTTGACTAAAATAAATAAAAATTACCCTATTATTTAATCCGAACTTCTAACTTTACGTCTGCAAAATTTCAAAGCAATCGGTTCAGTAGTTACGGCGTGAAAGCGGAACAAACAAACAAACAAACAAACAAACTCACTTTCCGATTTATAATATTAGTAAGGATTTTGATGCCTTGAAACTTAAAGGACTTATTCGAAATTTCTTTTTAAAGAAAAGGAAGCTTTTAGAAAAATCCCTTCACACTTATGTATTATGTATATATTAAATTAAAAAACCAAATTTTTGTTTAATAAAAATATTTAAAAATATCGGCTTTACAGCTGGTGAGCGGGAGAGTTTCTAAAAGGAAGATCAAGCGGTGGATATGTCATCATTGATTTATTTAGAAAAATATGAGAAAATAATTAGTTTCTTATTCCAAAATCTAGTGAAATACATTACCTTCAAATGAAATAAGCATTTTTAATAAAATATAATCTGATAAAAGGCAAATTTTCAATTATATGTATATTTGTTGTCTTAAAATGTTCACTTTCTTTGGGATTCTTTTTTGCCCATTGTAAGGCAAATAAGAGGGGGGGGGGGGTTAGATTCCAAAAGTTTGGAATTGAGCAAACTTGAGACGATTGGTTTTACATGTCACAAAGAAAAGACGCATTTATATGAGGTAGGGGGAGAGTTTTCATTTTTAGTTTCTTTTCGTAGGAAAAAATTGATGCGTGTTATACGCCAGTATATGCTTGAAATAAAATTATGCATTATCAAATTAGTGGTGCATGTTATACGCCGGGGCGTGTTATACGCCGGGATATACGGTATATATCATTGCATGCGCTATTCTCTTTATTAAAAATTTCTTATGGTTCTCCGATTTTTAAAATAAATTAAAAATACTCTAATTTTCAATATAAACTAATGAATTGGTTTAATAAATTTTAAACATCTACTTTAATGTCTTTTTGAGTTTTTCTATTGTTTACATATATTTTGTGTTCAGTGCATATTTGTGCGATCGTAGACTTTTTTCTTTTTTTTAAATAATAATGCATTCTCAAAAATTGGAATAAGAGTTCCAAAAATAGCTCCCCGTTTATGGAACTGCCGGTTGTTTTCCGCACAATCACAGACTAAATGTTATATTTTTATGCCAGATTAGAAGTTTCATCGCCAAAGAAAATAAAACAGATTTTAACTTGTCACCGTTAATTGGTAATAATGATCTCAAAAGTAAACTTATGACACGGTGGTTTTCCTAAAAAAAGCTTACGATGTACGTAACGCATAAAGTCTTGAATTTATTATTTCTTCCAAAAAGAAAAAAAATGGTGTTTGATACTCTCTAAGAGTACAAGGTGTTCATGTGAAACAAGAAAAAGCAGTCAGACTAAAATATATATCAAATGTAATGAAAATACATCTATGTGATTTGTAATTGCTATGTTTCCTTATTATAATTATATAGCATTTCAAAATCGAGTTCTGAATCGAATATTAATAGAAAAGTTACAGGGTAATTGCATATATCTGATGATAACTCGAGTAAATTCATTGCTACATACATCGGGTATTTCAAAAGTCTTGAGTAAACATACAACGTGAAAAAAAAAATTCTATAGGGTATAATTTTTATGAAAAAAAAAATAGATTCAAAATTTTGAATCGTTAACTCAACCAAAACAAAGAAATATCATAATTAAATTTGTGATTGTTGAATGGAATCAAGTTCATATTTTAACATTTATTATTTTAAGATGGTTTCAATTTTTTTTAATCTTTTTTAAATTCCTGCCTCTCAAGCATGCATAGGTATAGCACCCGTGGCGAGTACATTTATTCACAAAACATTGTACAAACAGAAAAAAACATTGAAATTATCTTAAAATGAGAAATAGCATGATTCATACTAAATAGTTCTTTAATAAGTAGTTTATAAATGAAAATGTTCACTGCGTTAAAATAGCAAAAAAAGCCTTTTTGCAAAAATGTATAAGGATAGAAAAAACAACAATTAGAAATGCAGAAATAACGCATGAAAATGTAACAGACAGACGACTGGAATCTACTGTTGCTGAGACGCACGCTGAGTCTTGCACTGATGAAAGATCTCGATAGTAGATTCGAAACGGCTGTTTGTTACCTTTTCATCCATTATTTGTGCATTTCTAATCATTGGTTTTCTATCTTTGTTCATTATGTTGACAATCCGATTCCTATGTTGTGAACAGTAAAATATAATAATAATAATAATAATAATAATAATAATAATAATAATAATAATAATAATGATACCACTGACCCGACTACTAACCTGCCAAGCGTTATGCCTAGCTTAACGAATTGTGTACCTGGCCGCGAAGCGAAATTTGCCTGATCGCCTCATAGCGGAGATTTGACTGACCAGCACCTTGGCCGTTATGGCTGTAGCGTTATTAATTTAAACACTTTTCATGCGGTATTGGGTGGTTCTAGATTGATATTAACTACATTGTTTGCTTTTGTTTGTATGTAGTCAAAAATGAAGAAAGAATAGGAGTGGGGGAGGGGCGTCAACATATTATAATATCAACAGGAAAGACTGACTGCTGTTACCCGCCACATGCCGTTTTTCAGTGTTTGTAAAATTTGGGGATTTCCTCGATGAATACGTAATTTTTGGTAGCCTCCAAACCAAAAATTATGCGTATTTTTTCGTCATTGTAATATATCATTGTGTAAGTTATATTCATTGTAAACCTTCATGGCATTAATTGTAAAAGCCTCCTCCATCTGTAATGTCGAGATCTGAACTATTTTTTCATGCTATACAAAACACACTATCACGGTCATTATTATATATTAATCTTCAAAATCCTAGATTCTCTTACATATACATTTTTGTTTTTGCTTTGGACATTTGAAACACCCGGTATGTGTGTGTGTGCATTTAAAACTTTAAAGTCTTTTATATCATGCTAAACAGCCTATAATTTTAAGCTGTAGTACATTTAAATGCTTAAAATTTAAAAGGAGAAAAAATAATTCTTTGAATCCAAGCAAGAATGAAACAAAACACTATTTTTTCCTCACGTACAAAATTTATTTACAATACTTAAGTTATAAATTTTCTCACTTTTACAGATTAGAAATATCTAAAACAATTTATAGTTTGAAAGTCAAAGAATCTTTCATTTCAGAAAGGAAACTTAATAGCGAAATAGTTTAGAAACTTTCTAAAATATAAGTGTTTTGGGAAATATTTAATATTGATTGTTGTAAAACTTCAGTACTGTTATTGGATAAATACATTAATACTTAGATATATTGGATTTTATTGTATGAAATGAAAAAATATTATATAACTCTTTTATGCTAGAGACATGTAATGAAGATAGTTTGAATAATGTTTTAGACTCTAAGAAAATAAAATTTTGAGATAAATACTTTTTTAATAAATATATCTTTATGGAATATGTAAAAATTTATTTTTTGCGAAATAAAAACACGAAACTTTAAAGGAAAATAATTAATTAACAAAAACATAGTTTTTGCATAATAATTATTTTTTGTAAATGCAAAATGTTTTTGTACAGAAATGTTTTAATTTCAAACAACGGAAATAGTTGCGGATGTTTCGAAAAAAAAAGACAAATGTTTCTTAATCTACAAAAAAATAATATGTGTAACCATAAACACATATATACAGTATGTTCTTCCTAGTTATCCACTGCTCCGGAAAGATTTCTTTATCTTTAGAAGCATCCAGGGACGAATGTATTTTCAAGATTATACGAAACGTTTATACAAACAAAGTTTCTTTTTCTTCCACTGCGTTTCAGAAACACTTCCAAGTAATTCAGAAACACTTCCAAGTAATTTTCTCAAGTTTGATTAGTGATTTTTTGTATGCTATCATTCCTTCAGTAGACATTTTTATGTTCAACAAAGATGCTTTTTATGCAAGCATAATAAATTAATTTTAACAATAAAATCAATATGTTAATATTCTTGTATTTATAAATGAGTTATCCAAATGAAAATGTGTAATTGAGAGTGAATAACAAACTGAAAATCGATACGTCGTTTTCACAAACTGATTAACACACTAGAAAAACTACAAGATTAATTTTAAGGGAAGACACGACCGAAATGCCACACCAACTCACATTAATTTTCTTTTGACATTTTATGCTCATTTATTATATGTAATTACACTTTATCCAAGTGTTTATATATTTTTTAATTCATGTGTTTGATAAAATTATGCAAGAACTTCACACAAGTTAGAAATATCTAATGTAGCTGTCCAAAAAATTGTACTTTTCAGCTATAGTTTCCATTCACTCCTAAAGTACTCGAGCGATATCGATAAATATTTTTTGGTGGTAGAGTATAAATATAAAGTCATATTTGGCTGATAGTTTAAAAAAATTAATTAGTTTCAGATTTAAAAAAAAAAAAATCTGAAAAATGGAAAATTTCTGAAAAATTGCTATCGTACTAAAATAAAAAAATTTTTAGACATTTTTAGACAGTCTTCCACAAGGTTTCTACGGGTCCGGAATTTCCAGACAAGGAAACTTTTTGGTACCAGTATTTTCTTATAGAAAATCCCTCTTAAAGAATCCAAAATTTTGCACGGTTGAACTAGATTTATTTTTTTATTAAAAAAAAAATACTTTTACAGCACCTAGAAAATAACGATACCCGTACGAACCCATGTAACATAAATCTTGAGTATAACTCACTGAATATAGATTCCAAATTTCACCAAAATTGGTCAGGTTTCCAAGGAAATGGGTCTTAAAGTTTCTACATTTGCACCCAGTTTTGTCCTCACTCACACAATAATTCTAATTGGTAAATAAAATCAGATGAATTGGTTATAGTTTCGAATATTCTGCCAACTGAGTTACCCTGGACGATTTAGGTCCCCCAGGTTCGTTCGGGATTGCTCAGTTCAGAATACATTGGTAACTTCAGCCAAGAGATTCCTGGTTTGATTTCTGACTCGATCACTTTTAGCAGAGTTGGAAAATTATAACTTATACAATTAAAAAACTGGAAAACGTTTCTAAAAATCAATGTAGCACCAAAATAAAATCTTTTAAGCTATTGCATAGCTTTTATCGCGGGCTTTGAGCGCGGCGACCGAATCCAAAAATTCCGTAACGAGAAATATCCTAACACATCCATAACGAAAAAAAGTAACACTCGGCTACCGTCGTTTCACTTCGGCAGACTTCGGCATGGTATCCTTCGGTAGACTTCGGCAGACATTGACGCGGTATTTTTCAGATAATTAGAGGATATCAAGTCTCAAACTTATATAACTTATTTGAGTTACTATAAATCTATAGTTTCAATAATAAAAATTCCTGATAGAATGTGTATAGAAAAGAATCGTCTTAAGATAAAACAAGGTAGGATAATGTAGCTTTTGGTGAGTGGAGACCCGCCCAATGGTGAGGATCGAAAAATTTAAATGCTTATAACTCGCGATCTAGTTTTCATAGCGCGGCCAAATTTTGTTTGGTAATTTGTTATGAGACAGTGTTAATTTTTGGTGACAGGAGACCACCACAGTGAGGGTCGAAAAAATTAAAATGCTTATAACTCGCGGTCTAATTTTCGTAGCGCGGCCAAATTTTGTTTCGTAATTTATTATGAGACAGTGTTAATTTTTGGTGAAAGGAGACCCCCCCCCCCCCCACGGTGAGGGTCGAAAATGTTAAAATGCTTATAACTCGCGGTCTAATTTTCGTATCGCGGCCAAATTTTGTTTGGTAATTTATTATGAGACAGTGTTAATTTTAAGTGAAAGGAGACCTCCCCCCCATGGTGAGGGTCGAAAATTTTAAAATGCCTTTAACTCGCGATCTAATTTTCGTAGCGCGGCCAAATTTTCTTTGGTAATTTATTATAAGAGAGTGTTAATTTTTGGTAACAGGAGACCCCCCCCCACAGTGAGGGTCGAAAAATTTAAAATGTTTATAACTCGCGATCAATTTTCGTAGCGCGGCCAAATTTTGTTTGGTAATTTATTATGAGACAGTGTTTTACTTTTGGTGACAGAAGACCCCCACGGTGAGGGTCGAAAAAGATAAAATGCTTATAACTCGCGGTCTAATTTTCGTATCGCGGCCAAAATTTATTTGGTAATTTATTATGAGACAGTGTTAATTTGAGGTTAAACTGGTTAATTTGGTAATTTATTATGAGACAGTGTTAATTTTTGGTGAAAGGAGACCCCCCCCCATGCTGAGGGTCGAAAATTTTAAAATGCTTATAAATCGCGATTTAATTTTCGTAGCGTGGCCAAATTTTGTTTGGTAATTTACTATGAGACAGTGTTACTTTTGGTGACAGGAGACCCCCCACGGTGAGGGTCAAAAATTTAAAATGCTTATAACTCGCGATCTAATTTTAGTAGCGCGGCCAAATTTTGTTTAGTATTTTATTATGAGACAGTGTTACTTTTGGCGACAAGAAACCCCCCACGGTGAGGGTCTAAAAACTTAAAATACTTATAACTCGCGATCTAATTTTCGTAGCGCGGCCAAATTTTGTTTGGTAATTTATTATGAGACAGTATTAATATTTAGTGACAGGAGATCCCCCATGGAGGGGGTCGAAAATTTTAAAATGCTTATAACTCGCGATCTAATTTTCGTAACGCAGCCAAATTTTGTTTGGTAATTTACTATGAGACAGTGTTACTTTCTGTGACAGGAGACCCCCCACGGTGAGGGTCGAAAAAATTAAAATGCTTATAACTCGCGATCTAATTTTCGTAGCGCGGCCAAATTTTGTTTGCTAACTTATTATTAGACAGTGTTACTTTTCGTAACAAGAGATCCCCCATGGTGAGGGTCGAAAAATTTAAAATGCTTATAACTCGCGATCTAATTTTCGTAGCGCGGCCAAATTTTGTTTGGTAATTTATTATGAGACAGTGTTAATTTTTGGTGACTGGAGACCCCCACGGTGAGGGTCGAAAAAGTTAAAATGCTTATAACTCGCGGTCTAATTTTCGGATCGCGGCCAAATTTTGTTTGGTAATTTATTATGAGACAGTGTTACTTTTGGTGACAGGAGACGTCCACGGTGAAGGTCGAAAAAGATAAAATGCTTATAACTCGTGGTCTAATTTTCGTATCGCGGCCAAAATTTGTTTGGTAATTTATTATGATACAGTGTTAATTTTTGGTGAAAGGAGTTCCCCCCCCTCCCATGCTGAGGGTCGAAAATTTTAAAATGCTTATAAATCGCGATTTAATTTTCGTAGCGCGGCCAAATTTTGTTTGGTAATTTACTATGAGACAGTGTTACTTTTCGTAACAGGAGATCCCCCATGGTGAGGGTCGAAAAATTTAAAATGCTTATAACTCGCGATCTAATTTTGTAGCGCGGCCAAATTTTGTTTGGTAATTTACTATGAGACAGTGTTACTTTTGGTGACAGGAGAACCCGATCGGTGAGGGTCAAAAATTTAAAATGCTTATAACTCGCGATCTAATTTTAGTAGCGCGGCCAAATTTTGTTTGGTAATTTATTACCAGACATTGTTACTTTTGGCGACAGGAGACCCCCCACGGTGAGGGTCGAAAAATTTAAAATGCTTATAACTCGCGATCTAATTGTCGGAGCGAAGCCAAATTTTGTTTGGTAATTTATTGTGAGACAGTGTTAATATTTAGTGACAGGAGATCCCCCATGGAGAGGGTCGAAAATTTTAAAATGCTTACAACTCGCGATCTAATTTTCGTAGCGCGGCCAAATTTTGTTTGGTAATTTATTATGAGATTGTGTTAATATTTAGTGACAGGAGATCTCCCATGCAGAGGGTCGAAAATTTTAAAATGCTTATAACTCGCGATCTAATTTTCGTAGTGCGGCCAAATTTTGTTTGATAATTTATTATGAGACAGTGTTAATTTTTGGTGACAGAAGACCCCCACGGTGAGGGTCGAAAATGTTAAAATGCTTATAACTCGCGGTTTAATTTTCGTATCGCGGCCAAATTTTGTTTTGTAATTTATTATGAGACAGTGTTACTTTTGGTGACAGGAGACCCCTCCCCCCCACGGTGAGGGTCGAAAAATTTAAAATGCTTATAACTCGCGATCTAATTTTCGTAGCGCGGCCAAATTTTGTTTGGTAATTTATAATGAGAGAGTGTTTCCATTTTGGTGACAGAAGACCCCCCCCCACGGTGAGGGTCTAAAAATTTAAAATGTTTATAACTCGCGATCAATTTTCGTAGCGCGGCCAAATTTTGTTTGGTAATTTATTATGAGACAGTGTTGATTTTTGGTGACAGGAGATCCCCATGGTGAGGGTCGAAAAATTTAAAATGCCTATAACTCGCGATCTAATTTTCGTAGTGCGGCCAAATTTTGTTTGGAAATTTATTATGAGACAGTGTTAATTTTTGGTGACAGGAGACCCCCACGGTGAGGTTCGGAAAATTTAAAATGCTTATAACTCGCGATCTAATTTTCGTAGCGCGGCAAAATTTTGTTTGTAATTTATTAAGGTATTGCATAGCTTTTATCGCGGGCTTTGAGCGCGGCGAAAGAATGCAGAAATTCTGTAACGAGAAAAAAACCCTAACACTCCGGCTAACGTCGCTGCAGTTTGGCAGACTTCGGTACGGTATCCTTCCGTAGACTTCGGCAGACATTGACGCGGTATTTTTCAGATATTTTGAGAATATCAAGTCTCAAACTTATGTTTTTTATTTCAGCTACCATAAACGTATAGTTTCAATGATAAAAATTCCTGATTAACCTACATGTATTGTAAGATGAAAAAAATATTTTAAACGATATTAACTTCTCATTTGTTCAATACAAGAAAAAAAAATTGTTATCGGTCATCACGCTCAAAATGTTTTACTTGAATTAATATCAAAGACAAAGAAAAAAAAACTGCATAAATAAAAAATAAATAAATAATTATAATTGCATAAGTTGATAAAAAATGCTATGCAATAGCTTTACCGCGGCAGTCCCCGAGTGCCACACGTATTTTTTTTTTAAATAATTACTGCTTTAATCTTTTATTGTACTACATGTCATATCTAGAACATACCTAAAAACAGTATAATTTTCATTATGTGCCATGAATTTGAATAATATCATGTCTGTCCCTAATGAGAAACAATCTAAAAAATGAAATATCACTTATTTTCCCCATGTCAGATGGCTACACTTGACAAAAAATTACTATTTGTTCTTAGGAAACAAAAGAAATTCGATGTATCTATAAAGGTAAGCTTTTAAGGTAACTACTAAAGTGTAACGTATAACTTTCATTATTTTTACAGAATACTTATAAATATCAATATAAAAAATATTGAAGAGTGTTAACCAAATGTATTTAATTATTTTAATCTCATTTAGCTACAAAATATAGCAATTTCATATTTTAAAAACAACATCGTGCAACATTTTTTAACATGTGGCACACACCGTAAAATATAAAAATTTTAGCAGAAATTTGGAAATTTATTTTTATTTTTTACTATTTTTCCCATTATTAGACTCATATAAAGACAAAGATTTTTTTAATAAAAAAATATAAAAAATCGTGCAGTAAAGAGTTAAATCTTTAAAATATCCTAGTTTCTGAGATTTTTGTCGATAAAGAAGGCTTTTTAAAATCTAGGTAACTAAGTAGAGTACATTTTTGTTTGTCCTTTTATTATATTTCCGTGGGTAAAAAAAATGTCTTTTTTTTCAATAGTGTAAGAACGAGGCCCAATATGCTTTAAATAAGCACTGCTAAGAAACTTACTTTTGAAGAAACTCCTGGATTCATCCTTGTCGTATAAAGAGCATAAAATTACCCTTTCCTCTGGTCCTTCTAACTATTTGCAGAGCTTTTTATTCCTATGAAAAGAACAATTCTATTTTTTCTTCGCAATACAAAACTAGAAAATGCAAATAGCTTCTTTGCAATGCTTATTTTAGAAACAATTTCCTTTTCTTTTCCTTTTCTTTTTACAGATCAGAGTAAAAATATTTATTTAGAAGGCTCGTTATGTTTAAGCTTTTTAAGTGGGTTCATAGGTATATATATAAGTAGCATAATTATATAAATACGTTTTTTTTCACCAATAGATTTAATCAATATCATAGAATTTAACTTTTAAAGTTTTTCTTTTCTTTTTTAAATTCTATCCATACACAAGAATTGTGATTCTGAAATGTAAGACAATCTTTTAAGAACATTTTAAGTTCTTTTTTGTTAATACACTAGAGCTCCAATTATAGGAATTCTAAATAACCAAAATTCCTGTTACTCGAGCGGTCTATTTCTTTGAAAGCAATTTTTATCTGAATTTCCGACTATCCAAACAGCCTATTTCTTTTAGAATAATTTTTAACCAAATTTTCAATTATTTAAATCCTTCGTTTCTTCTTCCATCCCACACTTTAGATTTAGCATGTGAAATCGATCACTAATCACCGATTTGTGTATCGTTAGATAACAACGAAAAAAATGAAGAAAGTGAAAAACAAATGCTCTAAAAATGTCCCATGTCCATCCCATAACGAAACCTTTGATTTGTTTGGAAGCAAATACACTAGAATCCTCACATAATTTACGTATGTAAACAATGAAACATTCAGTTCAGATATCGGGACAAAATTTGACTTTTTTAGTTTTATATCAATTCCATATAATTTAATTTGTAATTTTTGTTTAGATTATTGAATTTATGCTTTTTCTTGAAGGGGAAGAATAAATTTATTTCTGAAAAATTCAAGATATTGCTGATATCATTAGTAATCACAATATTCTTATCAAATATATTTATGCATTAATCAAGCTTTTTTGGTTATTAAGTCTGGCTAAATCTGAAATAAAACTTCCTTATTTTATGATTTTGATGTGAAGTAATAATAAATAATTGAATAATTTAGGAAAATTACATTTCATCTTTATAATGAATATTTAATCATACATTATTGATTATTAACTTGACCTTTTCTTTTAATATTTTAATAGTTTTAAAATTTATCTAAATTTTCATTGTAGTTTTGATTTCATTACTAATTACATACAAATTACTGCTTAAAAAATGTAAACAAATCAATGTCCAGAAATCCACCCAACCTCTGGTTCCAAGCTGTGCGGATTTGAGAAAGTCTATGAAGAATACTGGAGCAGTAGAAGAACGCTGATTCTATTCAACTATTTATTTAAGAATACTTTGAGGTGTGGCAGAAGTGAATGTAATGTTTTTATTAAAGGAAACAGATCGAAAGCTTTTTTTGTTTAAATTATAAACTCTGAAGTTCAAAAACTGATAAAAAAAGTAAAAAGAAAATTTTAAATAATAAAAAGGTATACAAAAATTTAAACACACACACAATAATGAAAAATACGTCAGCAATAAGTAGTGCTGGCAGTCCAAAACCGAGATAAAGTATGAAGATTTTTATATAATCAGAAACAATTTTTAAATTGCCTGTCCATTTGTTCGAACTTTTATTTATCAGAACAATTGTTGGCCTTAACTTGTTCGGATACTCGGCGCTCTACTGTATTTACTTTAGTTTTCCAATTACAACTTTGAAAAATTTCAAATATAAAATACAAATGCCATCTTTAAAAAATGCCACTAAACTTTATAAAAAGAGAAAAAAAATAACTTTGAACTCATAGAGCTTAATGTTTTTACAAAGCTAATCTCAAGCAACCATTATTAAATATGAAATAATATTTTGATTTTTATAGATTGTAAGATTTTGTATAGATTGTAAGATTTTTTTAAATTTTGAGTTAAATATGCTAATAAAGTTGAGTTAATTGAGTTAAATGAACCATTTTATTAAAAGATTTATTGAAAAAATACTTTCTATTTCTGAAGTAGAATGTATTTCATTTTATATTATGTTGTGTGTATGTGCAATACAACTTTAAAAGTCGTAAAAGAAAATAATTTGATTAACTCACGTTTATATGTTAGAACATTTGGCATTCTTCCATAACTTAAAGTTGTTAAATTCATCATAAAGTATATAAAAAGTTGGTAAAGTTATATAAAAGAGTTTGGTTCTGTAACTAGGAAAAAAATGTTGTTTTATTAATTAAGTTACTTAATTTAGAATTGACGGAGCTAAGAATTGTCTTCTATTTAAAATCAAAGATGCGAAAATATTGTTCAATGTATTCATAAATGGCGCTCCATAATTTATCTTTGCCCTGAGCCCAAACCAATTATGATCAAGGCTTGATGCCCTTTTTTATGTAAAATTCTAAATTTTACTTTCTGAAGATTGATAACAGCTTTTTTTGTTAAAAGAAGCTGATGCGAAATTATGAAATAAAAAATAATCAAAATAAAATTTTTTAATTTTTTAATTTTTTTTTTTTTTTAATATTGTGACTCAGGCAGAAGAGGGCGGGGGGAGGGAAGAAGGATAATAAAAACCTGGGTTTTTTTATTATAACATCAAACTATATAATATACAGGATGTCCAGCGAATAAGACTGTGATTTTAAAATTGAATTTCTCAAAAACAAAGAACGACAGAATTATGCGGTAAACGGTTTGATTATTAGATAAGCTGTAAAAATGTTATACAGAAGTTTCAGACGGCGAAGATTTTGAAAAGATTGTGTTCTGATTGCAAAGAATGTTTGATTTGACATTTTTCTTGTTTTGGTTTGTTCGCAGGAAACGAATTATTTGGCTTACAGGGCCATGTCTTAACAATTTTTGGAATTAAATTTCTGAAGTTTTAAAATTCCAAAAATTTTGTTCGAAAAATGTTAGAATATGGCACTGTAAGTCGAAAAACTCGTCCTCTACAAGCAATGTAAAAGAAAAACAATGTCAGATCAATCATTCTTTGCAATCAGAACGCAATCTTTTCTAAATATTCACCATTCAAAACTTTTGAGTAACAATTTTTACAGCCTACCTAATAAACAAACCATCTACCGCATAATTCTTTCGATCTTTGTTCTTCAGAAATTTAATTATTAAATCAGGATCTTATTCGCTGGACACCCTGTATCTCGAAAACAGAACCATTCCATTCTTTAGCAAGATAAAACTGCTTTATTAATTGTATTAGTTTTTTTTTTTTTTTTTTTTTTTTTTTTTTTACTTAAATGCTGGAGCAATGTAGTTCCGTTATTTTTGGATCTAAATGATGTTTGATGTTTTATGGTATTGCGGATTATCTAAGCGATGAACATAGGCCGACGCGAATGATGCGGTTCGCAACTGAATTTAACCCGTGATTACAGAGGCTAAACGTGATTCGAAGAAAACCATGTAGAACTCCTAATGGTTACGCCGACGAACGCTACATTGATTCTAATTCAGCACCTCTCACCTACCAGCTTTGAAATGGATTTTTTTCATTAAAATGTAGTGGAAAGAAGATAGACGTTAATTATGAAAAATCCAATGTGTCGCTATTCCATCCTATTTTACCCAGATTTTGAAGCGATAGAAATCCCTTATTTATGGCTCAAGGACATTTTGTACGTGTGAGATTAATTTCAAATTTTATCCTCTGCGTGCTTTATTACGCATTTTTTGCTATGCGTATATTACGCATTTTTTGCTAAAACGTACTGATAAGACGTTACTGAAGAAAAATTTTTGCAGATTGTTTTTGTTTTTATATACATATATATAAATACAATTAATGGTTTTATATATATATATATATATATATATATATATATATATCCTTTATATATATATATATATATATCTATATATATCCTTTATATATATATATATATATATATAGTGTCCTTTATATAGTATATATATAAAGGACTCGTTGTAAATTTCGTTGTAAATCAGTTGTAAATTTGGACATAAAGTTAAAACATCGATCTATAAAAAATATCCAAAAAGTAGAATTCCCCTTTTTTATGAAAAATACCCGTTTTGTGACTCTTACTTTGCAATGAATTTTTAAAATTGCAGCTTATTACAATTATACAGCTTTCTTATGATCATTGAAATATCAGGGAATATCTATCTTTCCCAGGAATCCTAGCTTTGTTTGTTTGTACTAAAATTAAAAAAATGGCAACAAAAATGGATTTTTAAATGGATATCATCACATTTGACAGATCTGTCTTTCATGCGTGCCAAGAACAGATGATTTTGAATAAACGAGCTTCTGTTCAGGAGAATATTATACAAACATCTCTGCCTTTAGTGTATTCAACAAGTGTAAAATATTGTATCAATACTTTCCAATGATTTTTTTAAATTGCAGTTTACTGTAATTATACAGCTTTCTCTTTATCTATGAAATATCGGGAAAATCTATCTTTCCTCAGCTTTGTTTATTTCTTTCTTTCAATGTAACAGTATTTGACCATAAAAACCAATAAACGATTGCGTGATTCATTGATAAAGTCAAGTGTTTAACCTTCTATTTTACCACCAAAATCCTTTTTCCTATATTTCTTTACTTCATTAAGCTTTAAATTACTCGTCAACAAACATTTCAAAAAACAGAAAACACCTTGTGCTGTTGCCATTCTAACACTACTAAAAGAAAATTAAAGAAAACGACATCAAAAAATGAAATTTTAGATGGACATCATTACATTTGACAGATCTGTCCCGCATACGTGCCAAGAACAGACGATTTTCAATTAACGAGCTTCTGTGCAGGAGAATTTTATACCAGACACCTCTCCCTTCTGTTAATTCAACAAGTGTAAAAGCTAGTGTCAATGCTTGTGATGTAATACAATTTTCAATTTGCTCTCGAATACTGGACGCCAACTTGCTTTACAAAGGGTGGGGTGGGGGACAGAGACAGTGTTTGTCCTTCCTCATGCATTGATATGAAAAAAATGACAGCATATATGTCACTATACATCAAAAGTTGATGGCTACATGGGGTTATTTTGAGTGTATCGTATTTGATGAAAGTGTCTTCAGATAATAACAAGATAATAGAGGATTCTTGGGAGTCTACGTGATTGTATAATTGCTTTGCTTTTGAAGAGTGATGGCCAACACATCTCATTAGAAATACTTGACAAATATTTCCGACAAAATGTTAGTTATTACGGCCATTATTAGTTTCCTTTCATTTTCTGTTTGATGTAAGTTAAAATCTGCATACTTTACTTGTCCTTTTATTTGTTTTTTTCGTATGCAAAAAATAAAATGTTATAACTGAGAAACCTATAATTTTACTAATGATATGTTTTCAACTGACGATATTTTGTAAAAATTATACGTTCAGTTCATTGTATCTTTGTACACAAGGCTGTTTTAAAAGCAGCGCATTTATTCTTTATTTGTAAAAGTGAACTATTTCACATGCTCTTAAAGAAATTTTAACTATTAAATAGTGATAAAGTAATCTTACAGTTTTCATTATGGGAGTTATTATAGTCATTATTAATTTTCTATTATTATATGTTTAATGTGAGTTAAAATCTGCATAGATTGGATTTTGGAAAAAAATCTTCTCAAAAATATATGATCTAAACTATTTTGTTTATACTTCTGGAGTTTCGGAGTTATTCCTTATGTATATTTTTAGATATTTAACAAAACATCTAAAATCGCAAGTGTCAAGATTTTGTTTGCTGTGACTGTATAAACTTGATACACCGCAGAGGATTAAGTTTAAATTTTGGAAATTCATACAAATTAAAAAAAATATATATCGGGTGAAGTATCTCTTATAACGTATGACTTTTTTTTTTTTTTTTACTTGGGAATTTTCATAGCAAAATAGAAAAAAAAAAATCAATAAGTAGATTCAAATTTTAGAACTCATAAAAATTTTTAATATTAAAAACAACAAAAAAAGTCCACCAACTCTTAAAACAATTTTAATAAAAGCGTTAGCGGAACTTGAGTAAATATTTTAAGTTTCGGTTGGCGGATGTGCTTTATTGAAAATTTTCACAGAGATCATAACATTTTACAACATCAATAAACTTGAAGCTTTTAACAAAATGTTTGTCACATGCGGAACTTCTCAGAAGCTTAATGCATCTATTGTAGAGGGGAAAAAGAAGAAAAACATAGACAGAAAGATAAAAGAAAGATAAAAAAAAAAAAAAAAACAAGAAAAATAAATCTGCTGAAACACAGGGTGTAATGGTGGTAGCATGTCAGCATTTTACTTGATAATTCCTCACCCTGCTACTGCATCCATCTCGTTTATACATAGAAAAATAAAAAATCTTCAAAGAGAAGAAAGAAGTAAAAAGAAGGAAATAGATATTGGAAATGCTCATTTACAATGCCATATAAATATTACAAAACGGTAAGAATTTTATTGAAAATATTTTTATTTTATTTAAATGTTTACAAAAAGTTAGCGGTTTAATTAGGTTATTTCCATCTGTTTTCGACAATTTTAACAATACTGTCCGACAATTCGAGTTATTAGTTAGTTTTACTCGTTATTAGTTAGTTTTAATTTAGGTTTCCAGATTCGAAAGTCAGATGTTTAAAAACACATAAATTTCAGAACAATAAGAATGATAACGAATTACGAATACGAATTAAAGAATGACAAAGGCTTTAATAACATTACTCAATTATTTGTTTCTATTTATATCATACATATTATCATTAAAATTTTACGACGATATTTATATAGATTATGATTAATATTTACAGTAACCTTAGGACACTAAGGGTGCTTAATTTTTACTTATTTATTTAAATGCATGAATATGGGTCATTGGTTGCCACCAAGAGGTTAAGCGGCAATACATCAAACGAAACAGCACCTTCGTTAAATGCGCCATTGCATTTAGTCTTTGTTATTTATTTATTTTTAAGTTTTATGCAAAGTTTTTGTCATCACGTTATAGTTTAAAATTATTTTTAAGTGATTTTCGTAATTTTTGTAACGTAAATATAACCACATAACCATGTAATTTAATTATATATAGGTGTAAGGCTCTTTCTATTTTTAGTTTCAGCAATATAGAGTCGGCCGTATTGCACTGTTTCATTCTCCTTAATATCGCACTGTGTGATATTACGCAAACAATTTTATTTAAAGATCTATGTCAACTTATTTTATTTGTGAAGAAATCTCTAACTTTTTTTAATGAATTTACTTTTTTTAAAAGAAACATTTTCAAGGACCATGTATTTACAGTAGTTGACTCTGTTGAGCCTTTTTACCAACGTGAATATCCAGAAGTATCCGTCGGAACATCACTGACAAGTTGTCCAGCTGAAACAATTCAATTTAGACAGGAACAACCTGAGTCTCAACTTTTATCCATGTTTTCGAACCTCCTATAAACAAGAGTGACAAATTTATTCGAAAAAGTCCAAACATGTTTCTTCCTTTCCATAACAAAATAGTGGCAATTTTTTCCTATGGATTTTGCCACATCTAAGTGAGAAAAAATTCAAGTAAACAACAGAATACGCCTAATTTGCTCTGTAATGATTCTGACAAGTACCCATATAATGTAAAACTTGAGAGCGATATTAGAGAAAAAAAAATACAAATATCCTAAATACGCCTTTTGTGATTTTACATATTTTATTTTTTTATTATCTGAGCTATTAAATTGGCTCTATGTGTTATGAAAAATCCATAATTCATCTAAAAAAATTACCGGAAAGTTTTTCGTTAAACTGAAAAATATCAAAAATATATAGAATTTTAATACGAAGTGGGATATTACTAACATTACTCATGTCTATCTATTTTTGGTTACTGAAAAAATTAATTTAATCCGCAGACACTAAAGCATTTTATGCAACTTAATATATATTTCTCATTAATATCCATAGTCGAAAAGCAAGTTAATAAAAGAATAATTTCAAAATCATTGAAAGAAATTCGGCCAGTTCTTAAAACGATTTGTACATAAATGTATGCTAAACTTGAGTAAATATTTTAATTTTCTTTTCATGGAATGAATTGAATGAGAATTCCTACAAAGACCATAACATTTTACTGCATCAATAAATTTGAAGCTTATAACAAAATATTTGTCACTCGCGGAAGTTCTCAAAAGCTTAATGCATTTATTCTAAGGATCTCCAAAGAAAGAAAAAAACTTGTAAATAAAAGAAAAAATTGAAAACATAGATAGTAAGATGAAAGAAAGAAACAAAATAATAAAAAAAAAAACAGCTGAAACGCAAGATGTCAAGATGGTAGCAGGTCAGCATTTTACAGATAATTCTCTCCAACCCCCCAATCCACCTCGGTTATACACAGAAAAATGGAATTGTTTCAAAGAGAAGAAGAAGAAGGAAAAAAGAAGAAGATAAAAATTAGAGCATCGGAGTTCTAATGGATTTAGCTCGTAAATCAAAGGCAAACAATGGAAAAGTGAAAGGAAATAGCAGGATGGCGGAAAAATCAAAGTTTTTATGCCACATGAGCATAAAATAATAATAGAGTACAAAAACAGTAATTATAGTGTTTGAAGTAATTCATGGCACTGAGAAAGTAATTTAGTTAAATTACGTTCACGATGGAAGATATTTATACGCTTTTAACATACTTTTAGTGGAATTTAATCCGATAAGTCATATTTCACCAGATGTAATGTACTACCCTCCAAAAGAACGTTATTTCTTAAAAGAAATAGTAATATTTAAAGAGCTCTATTAAATTTCATTTCTCCCAACATGATTTGTATATCATGATGGTTTCGATTTGTAATAATAATAGTAGAAACTTAGAGAAGTATTTTTACTAGCGTATATTACTGTAATAATGTCATTAATTCTACTTATATTTTTAACAACTGCTCTTTTTTCTTTAAGTTTTCTAATCCTAAGGGCTACTTTTTGACATATTTTTAAAATTATTTTTGTTCTGGGACACATTTGTTTAAGAAATCGGCCGCTGTTGTTAGTTACAAACTATGTAATCGAGAAAAGTTTACCATTTTTCGGTTAAAGCAAAAAAACTTTGATACAATTTAATATGTCTTTTCAATTAATATTCATAGTCGGAGAGAAGTTATTAAGCGAACAATTTTTAAAATCATTGGAAGAAATTCGCTCATTTCTTAAAACAATTTCTGCATAAATGTATGCTGCAGTTGAACAAATATTTTAATTTTCTTTTGACGGAATGCTTTAATGAGAATTCCTACAAAGACCGTAACATTTTACATTATCAATAAACTTGAAGCTTATAACAAAATATTTGTCACTCGCGGAAGTTCTCAAAATCTTAATGCATTTATTCTGAGTATAAAAAAAAGAAACAAGAAAAGAAAAAAAATAAGACATAGACAGCAAGATGAAAGAGGGAAACAAAATAATAAAAAATCAGCTGAAACATAAGATGTCAAGATGGTAGCAAGTCAGCATTTTACGGATAAATCTCTCCCCCCCCCCCCTCCATCTACCTCGGTTATGCACAGAAAAATGGTAATGTTTCAAAGAGAAAAAGAAGAAGATAAAAATTAGAGCATCGGAGTTCTAATGGATTTAGCTCGTAAATCAAGAGCAAACAATAGAAAACTGAAAGGAAATAGGGGGATGACGGAAAAATCAGAGTTTTTATGCCACATAAGTAAAAAATAATAATAGAGTACAAAAACAGTAATTCTAGTGTTTGAAGTAATTCATGGAGCTGAAAGCGTAATTTAGTTAAATTACGTTCAAGATGGAAGATATTTATGTGCTTTTAAGATTCTTTTAGCAGAGTTAAATCCGACAAATCATATTTCACCACACATAAGTTATTCCCACCCAGAAAAGAACGTTACTTTTCAAAAGAAATAATAATATTTAAAAAGGTCTTTGGTATCGGATTTCATTTCTTCCACCAAGATTATTAGATAATGAATTTTTGATTTACAATAATAATAATAGTAGAAACTTAAAGTATTTACCAAGTTTATTACTGCAATTATGTTTTTAATTCTACTTACATTTTTAACAGCTGCCATTTTATTCTTTTTAAGTTTTCTAATCCTAAGGGACTATTTTCTGACACATTTCTAAATCATTTTTGCTCAAGAACATATTTATTCGTGAAATCGACCAATGTTGATAGTTACAAACTGTGTTATCAACAAAACGTTATCCATTTTTCGATAAATTCAAAAACGCCTATTGGGATTTTACACTTTTTATTTCTTTATTATCTTAGCTATTGAAGTGGTTGGAGGTGATATGAAGAATCTATGACTCACCTAAAAAAATACTTAAAACTTATTTGTTAAACAGAAATTACCAAAAATATATCGAATTTTAAAAAGGAGCGAACATTACTCCTATCAGGAATTTTAAAAAGGAGCAAACATTACTGCTATCAGTCTAATTTTTGGTTACTGAAAATTCATTTAATCTGCAAACGCTGAAGTATTTTATACAATTTAATATATCTTTCTAATTAACATTCATATTCGTAAATAAACGGACAACTGCAAAATCACTGGGAGAAATTCGGTCAATTTTTTAAACGAATTTTACATAAATGCATGCTCAATTTGAGAAAATATTTTAATATTCTTTTGACAGAATGCTTTAATGAGAATTTCTACAAAGGCCATAACATTTTACAGCATCAATAAACTTGAAGCTTATAACGATATATTTGTTACTCGCTAAAGTTCTCAAAAGCTTAATGCATTTATTCTACGAAACTTCAACGGAAAAAAAAAGAAAAGAAAAAATTAAAAACATAGACAACGAGAAACAAAATAATAAAAAATCAGCTGAAACACAGGATGTCAAGATGATAGCAAGTCAGCATTTTACGAATAATTCTTCCCCCATCCACCTCGGTTATACACAGAAAAATGGAAATATTTCAAAGAGAAGAAGAAAGAAGAAGATGAAAATTAGAGCATCGGAGTTCTAATGGATTTAGCTCGTAAATCAAAGGCAAACAATAGAAAAGTGAAAGAAAATAGAGGGTAGCGGAAAAATCAGAGTTTTTATGCCACATGAGCATAAAATAATAATAGAATACAAAAACAGTAATTCTAGTGTTTGAAGTAATTCATGACGCTGAGAGAGTAAATTAGTTAAATTAAGTTCAGGATGGAAGATATTTATGTGCTTTTAAGATACTTTTAGCGGAGTTAAATCCGAAGAAATCATATTTCATTAGATATAAGTTATTACCCCCAAAAAAGAACGTTATTTCTTAAAAGAAATAGTAATATTTAAAGAGGTCTTTGGTATCGTATTTCATTTTTCCCGCCATGATTCGTATATCATGATGATTCGATTTATCATAATAATAGTAGAAACACATACACACAAAAAAAAATATACTTACTACGTATATTACTGCTATTATGTCTTTAATTCTACTTACATTCTTAACAGCTGCTCTTTTTTGAAGCAGCGGCTTTTTTCTGAAGTTCTCAAATCCTAAAGAACTACTTTTGGACATATTTTTTAATTCTTTTTTTGTTCAAAACAGCTGAAATTGTCCGCTGTTTTCATTCAGAAACTATGTAATCGAAAAATCTTTTCATTTTTTGGTAGATGCAAAAGACCTTTCATAGAATACTGTTATAGTGGCTTTTTGAACCAAATATCTGCACGCTTCACCGCGAAGCAACAGTAAACCGATTGTGATGTAAGCATAATCTCTTATAATTCAATAAGTAATTTGTTTATTCAAAATTGGAAAACTCATTTTGATTCCAGATATTCTGAAAGGCTGAAAGGCTTCTGACTACCACAGTGATTTGGAATCAAAATGAGTTTTCCAATTTTGAATAAACAAATTATATATATATATATATATATATATATATATATATATATATATATATATATATATACTTTTATATATACATCCAATGTTATTCAGACAATACCGTTAAATAAACCAATGAAACCAGTATTTTTACAATCATATTATTAAAAACAGTTGAAGTTTGAAGAGAAATAGAAGGCAGATTACCAAATTACTAAAAAATATATGGATAAATGGACATTATATAACCAGAGTAATTCATATATTACCATACAATAAACCAATGAAACCAATATTTTTACAATCATCTTATTGAAAACAGTTGAAGTTTGAAGTGAAATAGAAGGCAGGTTACCAAAATAATGAAAGGTAAATGGATAAAAAGACAGTAGAAGGCTTTTCTATTAAACTACTTCTTCAGGGGTGTATAGTTTAACAAAAAAGCAAAAACATACAACCAGTTTCTGCTATGAGTCGTGCTGAAAGCTAAGAATTCGACTCACAATACACCCGACTGACTGGAAGGTATTCACATGACAAATTAGTAAAAAGATACTCATTGAAGAAAATAAAATCAATATGACAAAATAACAATAATATAATATTCCTTAAAAAAGCATATATATACTAAAATATTTACCATTACCCAAATCCTAGCAACATTTGTAATGCAAGTGAATCCACATCAGATACAAACTACATGTGACTTTCTAACAGTTAAGGTTATGGTCATAGTATAAATCACATAGATAATAAAATAAGGTTGTAACAATAATTATAAAAATTAGTAGAACATATATTATACTATATAATTCATAATATATTCAGAAAAAAATAAATGCTACTGTTAGAAGTATTATATTTTTATTTTTAAACAATTATTAATATTACTATATTAATTATTTAACTAGAATATATTGCTACAACTTCTAGTAGAAAAATGTTTTAATCTGCCATCTATGTGATTAATATATTAATTAAATTATATACTTATGGTGCTGCCATCTATTATAGGAAAAAAATAAATATATTATTTAATAGCTAAGAATTTCCAAAAATAATTTCTATTCATATATATAAGAAAAAAAATTAATAATACGTGAAAGAAGGGAGAAAGGTCAAGGGGTACAGTTGGTATTCTAAGCTGAGAAGTGCCCAGAAGGCAAATTTTGCATTAAGTATGTGCATAAACAGGGCATACAACATGAAGAAGGAAATATAAGCATAAATATAATCTTTAGTGGTTCCACTCAGTATCTGTATCGAGTCACGCGATTTATGCACACACTACTTTGTAAAAATAGAGTAAAATTAATTTACATCCAGTGAGATTAGCTCTTTTCAAGCAGCTAATGAATAATGGTAATGAAAGAGTGTGGAAACGTTTTTCAAGGCGGACCTAATGTAATAATAATTACAATGTAATGTAATATTGCAAAGATGTTTTCTGGTCGCTGATTTCTTTAGCGATCCCCTCCCCACCCTTTATTTTTTAATATAATTAGTACAAAAGCAGCTATACAGTGTGTTTTAAAAACTATATGTAAGCGCATAAACGCAGGTACAAGTGACTTAACTCTTTAGTTGCCCCGGACGTATAGATACGTCTTCAGAGGATGCCTGCACATATTATAGAAATAGGGAATTTGCACCAACATATTCTTATTTTGCATATGTATGCCATGTGCGTTATCTCACTGTTATTTCAGAAAATTAATTGCCACTTTATTTAGTTGTAGAATTATATTATTAAATAAAACATTGGAGATCGCATCAGATTTCGTCGGCAATTAAGGGGTTAAATAAACGCATAGGAACTTGACTGCAGTCTGCGTTGGGGCAGTAGCGGATGCAGTAAATGAATTAAAGCGCTATGCTGACTTGAATCGTCATTCGGATTTCAATCAACCATGCATTATTACGCCGACATGCCTTTCATGTACGGAGATAAGCAAGAAAAAGGCTCATCTAACCAAGATTCTTACGCATAAGGTATTCGAAAAAAATTTTAACATTTTATTACC
Source organism: Maratus speculifer (assembly GCA_964019185.1). Classification (NCBI taxonomy): domain Eukaryota; kingdom Metazoa; phylum Arthropoda; class Arachnida; order Araneae; family Salticidae; genus Maratus; species Maratus speculifer. Next base: position 288,918,505 of record OZ025295.1, read on the forward strand.
AGAGATGTTTTTAAAAATATTTTTGCTTTATTAATCCAAACCACTCATAATTTGAGATACATGGACAATTACTACGTTACGAAATTTCTGGTATTACAGTAAAACCCCGATCTATCGTTCCCGCATCTATCGTTTTTGCGCATTGATCGTTTTATTTCTACGGTCCTTGCACAAATCATACTTAAATAATGTTAACGAAACCCTCAAGCATCGTTCTTCAAAAAGCCATTTTCCGGTTATACTGTATAATGTTTAATTTTTTTAAATGCCTTATGCGTACGAATCCTGCAACTAACGCACGCCGTCAAACTCTTGAGCTTACTGAAGAACTGTCCTCTACTGTGCGTAACACTGCTTCTTCTAATGCAGGAATTTTGCGATATCTTACAATGCCCATATTACGCTAAAAAGCATAAAACAATTAACTTGCACACAACGTCCAATGACGACGATCAAATCTTAGAGGGTCTGGCAGAATCCTACCCATGAATCGTTCCATATAAATACTTTGAGGAGCCAATCTAATTTCTTACGTGCCCATACATGAAGCGCTTATCGGCAAGCTCCGCATTGGTGTAACAATACACGTTGCTTGAAGTCCAAGCGGAAAATGACAATTCAGGCCAGCGAAGCGCTTTCGCTTGCCGCAATGAACAGTGTAATCTACTGCCTCAATGCTGCATTTTCGCACTTACATATGAAATCTGATTTTTCCCTTTTACCTGCCTTTACATTTTTGTCATGTAGTTTTGAAAACCCTGTATATGTAAGGAAAAAAATTTGGCTAGCCCAAAAGCAGGGAAGGGAATTAGATAAGGCAAAGCTGGGTAAGATACATAATTTTAAATTTTTGACGTATCACCTGTTTAATAAATTAATCTGACGAGGTCATCACTAAACTGTCTATTAATATATCATTCTAACATATTAATTTAAATAGCGCAGTCACATACAAAATATAATGAATATGAAGGATGATGTATATATATTTTTATTTATTTAATATGGAGTTACAGTGATAGAGATTGATGGTTTTCTAAGCAAGTAAACTTCAAATTCGTATGAATACGAGAATATTATTAATTCTTTAACGCATTCTAAATATTTAATATGTATTTTTTTCAGAATTTTTCTGGTTTTAACCAACATTTCATTTTTTCTTAAAAAAACTTTAAGGAACTTTATGAATTCCTTAAAGTTTTTCTAATGAGAAATTTTAAGGAGTATTTTTTCCTTTTTTTTTTTTACACATTTTACATTAGTTAATGAACAGTTTGAGTTTTTTATGTAACTATATATCAGGTATCAGTAAGGTTGATATCATACAATTTTTTTCAAATTTTAATGTTTGTGTAAAAGATTATATTTCTGGTAATTGACGAAACATTAAATTTTCTTTTCATGTGTTGTGATGAACACTTATGTTAAAAGAAAGTCTAGATTAGCAGTTTTTAGCGTAAGAAAATTTTATTTTAATCAATTAAAATCTACAGTAATAGGATAACATAACGATAAGATATGATAACATCATTCTAAGAACATATTATGATTTCTATCTCTTTCTTAGAAAACTTATGTGATATGAAGCACAACTAAACATAGTATTTGAGCAGGTTTTTTTATGCATGCGCTCATGTAGTGTGCATGTACAGATTGTATAAATATGCCCGTTTGTGTATATATTGATTGGGTATATTTATTGGTAATCTTTCGTAATGTGCGCATTAGTTTAACTCAGTTTTACCACATTTCAAAATAGAAATTCATTTAATGAATCTCTATCCAATTAAATTTAGTTTTCTTATCTGGAATTATTTAATTTCTTTTCTTTAAAAAAAATCTGGTGCAAAATTTAATAAACTTAAATTAAATTAATCCGCAATATTTTGGAATATTCGTGAAAAAATTGATTCCTCTGTATGTCTGCATAGTCGAGTCTCGATAATTTGATCTCGACGAAACAAGAAATGTTCGAAATATGGAATGTATGAGAGGAAAACTTGTTTAAAGGGGTTCAACTACAAAGAAATTAATGTTACAGTATTTTTAAATTTATTTTGGCTGTTATCATTAAAATATGACTTAATACAGTGAAACCTCCAAATAACGGACACCTCGGGAGCGCGAAAATTGTCCGCTATTCGGAGGTGTCCGCTATTGGGAAAAACCTCGGAGATTCAAAAATTGCTAAGAAATGCTTAAAGTTTCTATAATTGATTTTTATATGTCCTAAGATTCTAATATATGATTAATCAAAAATTAAAAAATATTTTTAAGCAATAAAAATGAAATAAAATGATGCATACCTTTATACACTGTTTATTACATTCTTACGAAAAAAATGTATTTAAAAAGTTTCCTTTTGCGTTTAAAGATTACATGTAATTTTTTTTTCAATGTGAAATTTTAAACCGGTCAATAGTTTTTATTTTTCTGAATCATCTTAAAGAAAAAAAAAATATAACTGCTCACTGTATTTTGCCACTTCTTAAAAGCATAAAATCTCTAATTTTACGGAGGGGAGGGGGGGGTGGGAGCATTGTGGTGCTCCGGGAAATAATGCCCTCTAGACCATCCTCTGAATTTAATAATGGACGTGCGAGGGAAGATTTTCTGTGATCACAAAATTGTGACACATTGCTCTGACAAATTTAGAGACTTTTTACTTTTTTTCTTCTTTCTTAAAAAAAGAAAATTTCATACTTTATCGCCAAAATTACTGTCCATTATTCGGAATGTCCGTTATTCAGAGGTTAAACATACAAAAATTTAGATTTTGGGAGTGGGGATCGGTAAACTGTCCGTTAAACAGAGGTGTCCACTATTTGGGAGTGTCCGTTATGGAGGTTTTACTGTATTAAATTAAAAGATATAAACTGATTAAGGGATTAGGAACAAATACAATCGGAAAAGGACAAATGGGGCACTAAGAAGGCGAATATCAAATGCATAGAGTGTGTGCTAGTTTAAAACAATTCTGTAAAAAAAAAAATGAAATACAGTTATTCAAGGATCTGAAGAAAGGGAAAAAGAAACATCGGAAATGTAATTAGTTCAAATTAAACGAAGTCAAGAGAAAATGAGTTCGAATAAATGAAAATTTTTTATTTTATTCTGCCATTGAAAATTTTGGGACTTCATGCTTAGTTAAAGCAAGATCAAGTGAAGATTTATAAAGCGAATAATTAAGAGAACTAAGCGAAGATTCGATTTATCCGATTTTGAACGAGAGCCGACTGTATGTATTATTATTATACACATAAAAGTTCAAATAAACATATTTTTATTTTAATTGATTTGTCACATTTTCAGTACAGAAATATTGTTATTCTTTTACCGACTGTAGCCTTAAAAAAATCCATCTCCACAACTACATCATCTTTCATGCTGAAAAAAGAAAAACAGATCCTTTCCCGACTGAGACAAGACTGTAATTCATACATTCATAAGCGAAATCTGTAAGATAAATTGTCTTTAAGACAAAAATGTGACATATCCGTATGCATAAGATATTTACGGAATGACTCTCAATGATTATTATTATAAATTAACTGTCTTTGGGAGCCTCGAAATTTGCGGTTAGCATTTGACTCTTAGGAAGTATCATCAACATTTGCCGCCAAAGAAGTACTTGTTTTTAATTTTTCATCGTCTGCAAATTACATGAATATTACATTAATGAACATCTCGTGTTTCTCGTTTTTAATTATTAGCTCATCTTGTAGTGACTGAAGGAAAAGAGATTATTTAACATTATTTCATATTTTCGTCATTTTTGAGATTAATGATGTAGTTTGAAAGTGTTGGATCGCATTTATTTTTAAAAAGCTGGAATGATTGCTTAAAAAGAAAATGGATTTTTAAGTTTTATGATTTCAATTTTTTTAAATAATATGATATGATATGATAATAAGAAAATTGTTAACAAATTGTTAGCAAATCAAGTAATAATCGATAAAGAAAGGAGGCCAAGAAACTGTCATTCAATTAAATTTTAACTACTACAGTAGAGCTCCGATTATCCAAATGCCGATTAACCGTAATCTTCAAATAATCGGATCTAACCTTTAATTTTCTTCGTGTGTAGATAGAAACATATTCAAACTTTTGATTCATTTCGATTTTATTTTGTTAGAGTTATTATCTCTCCTGCAAGAAGAATTCTTCTTTGAACATTTAATTACTTCACTATCATATTTTCCTGAGGACGGCTGCCGAAGAAGGCTTGAAACGTTGATTTTATATTTTATTTTAGTTTTAAATGTACAAATTCATGTTAAAGTTCTTGTTTTTGAGCATCAATGAGCAAGATGATGTATTTTTAACAAATATATGCTTAGTAGTTAAACATATTTTTAATTAAATTGGTTTGTCACATTTTTAATACAGAAATATTGTTGCTCTTTTATCGACTGTAGTCTTTAAAAAAAAAGAGTTCATTTTCACAACTACATCATCTTTCATGCTGAAAAAAAGAAAAACAGATCCTTTCCCGAATGAGACAGCACTAATTCATATATTCATAAGCAAAATCTGTAAGATAAATTGCCACTAAGACAAAAACGTGACATATCCGTATGCATAAGATATTTGCGGAATGACTCTGAATGAATATTATTATAAATTAACTGTCTTTCAAAAACCTCGAAATCTGCGGTTAGTATTTGGCTCTTAGGAAGTGTCATCAGCATTAGCCGCCAAAGAAGCGCTTGTCTTTAGTTTTTCATCGCCTGCAAATTGCATAAGTATTACATTAATGAACATCTCGTGTTTCCCGTTTCTAATTATTAGTTCATCTTGTAGTGACTGAAGGAAATGAGATTATTTAACCTGATTTCATATTTCGTCATATCTTTTAAGATTAATGGTGTCGTTAAAAAGTTTTGAATCTCATTTAATTTTAAAAAGTTGGAAGATTGTTTAAAGAGGAAATGAATTTTTAAGCTTTGTGATTTCAATTTGTTGAAAATAAATAGGTCTTTACAAGCGCGCTCTAAGTGTAAAGTTATTAGTTTAAAATACCTTGTTTCTTAGTTTGCTATTTTTCGTTCAACCATGTAAAAAAAAAAAAACTACAGTTTTAGAAAAGGAACATTATCATTAATGTTTTCTCAAAATAAAAATAAATTTTTTTTCCCCCTTGATGTTTATAAATAATGTATTAGGATCTGGGTGATGTTTTCTTTACGGAAAGAGTAATGTATACGTTAGAAATTATTTAAAATTGTAGGTAGAAATTTTTTTCATCCTAAACTTAAGGATAAGCAGCGAATAAGGAAAGCCATTTATTCATTTATTTATTTTACTTATTCATTGCTAAAGCATTTTAAAACATAATACAATATTTTTGTTTGTGAATTTTAGGAATGTGTGAAAGATTACTTTGATAAACAATATCTATCTATCTATCTATTTATCTATTTATCTATCTATCTATCTATCTATCTATATATATATATATATCAAACTAAAATTCTATGTTGTAATCACATGTAATGCAAGTGTTAATGCATTCTTATAAAAGACAATAAACTGCAGTGTACTAAGAAGGAAGGTCTCCATACGGGCATACTCAGAAAAATCTGAAAAAAATACAGAATGTTCTTCTCATATAGTTATATATGTTTATAAAAAAAATTTTCGGCGGAACCTCCTTATAACGTCCGTAAAAAAATGATAAAAATTTCGTTTATTTGGCGATTTATCGCCGGTTGGCGAAAAAACGAAATTTTGAAAAATACGCTTTTACGCTTCGAATACTTTTTAAAGAAAAAACTTTCTATGTTCAATTTATTTAAATAAGTTTAGTTTAAGTAATTTTAGTTTTGCATTTTTACTTTACTTTAAGTGTAATTTTGTCATATACGTTTATATGTACTTATAACAAAATGAAATTAATATATTTTATCATTTAAAACACAATTTAAATTGATTAAAATTGTTCCAAATTGAAAAATACATTGTTAAAATCTGCTGCATTTCGTTGCAACGCACTCCCTTGCTTGTATAGAAAACGGTTACTTGGCCGTGAAATGGAGCTTTCTCATTGGTTGAAATAGAGATATTATATACAAGCGGTGGAGTGCGTTGCAACAAAATGCAGCAGATCTTTAACAGTGTATGACACGGTCAATTCGCCGTGCTATGGAGCATTCTCATTGGTCAGAAGAGAGATATTCTATAAAATTAGTGGAGTGACGTTGCAGTAAATGCTGCAGATTTTTAACAGTGAAGTCAATTAAAATCAATTTTCAGATTCGTTAAAATCGTCTGCTTTTGGCGAGGAAATGCACTGCTTGCCAAATCCCGCTTCACTTTCAGCTTTTCACGCCAATTATTCCAAACTATTTTATTTTTTTACATATCTAATAATGTATTTCCGCCGCTAATTTTCACTGATCCTTTATTACCTACATGAGTAGTTTAATTCGTATTTTTTTCAAAAAATTCTGAGTATGCCCCCAATGGAGACCTTCCTTGTAAGATATCCTGGGGTAATAACGCCACGTTAAGGTTCTACCAATTTTCATGGCTTAGTTTTAGATTGTATTTTTCAAACAAATACAAGATTTGATACAGTAACTCATTCAATATCTATAAAAAAAGGTAATTTAACAGACGTGTATTCATAAAATGTAATGGCGTGATTTCTTGACCAATGCTTTTTGGCGTTATTACCCACCTATATGGGTAATAACGCTATGCAAACAAAACTATAAAGTAAGATGGAATAATGGCATGTAGATTGCCCAATCCTAAAAATACAAACACTACAGCTCTAGAAATTGACAAATTGCATTCTAAGCTATTGAAAATGTTCAATTTTTTTGTGAAAGTGTAAGAAAAAGAAAGGTGTGGCGGTGGTGGTGGTGGGGGGGGGGGAGGCAAAAGAATATCAGATTCTAAGCTAATTTTTGCTTAAAAGGGACCATTTAAATATAATTATTAGAAACATTGCACGGTTTTAACTGTGTTTATTTGAATCAGTATTTATATTCCCATGTATGCATTCTATGCGACAGAAAATATAAAATTTTTTGTGAAAGTGAAAGAAAAAGGAGTGAGGGGGAGCTTCAGCAGAATATAACACTCTGTGCCCCCCTTTGCTTAAAAGTACCGCTTAAATATAATTATAAGAAACATTGCATGGTTTTAACCATTTATAATGTAATATTTTAATCATGTGAAATTTTATAATAACTAGAGTTATATGTAATAAATATTTTTGTTAATACTATTATAGTGTTCTTGTAAGTAGTTTTTAACCCATAACTCAACATTAATGCGGATTCATTAAACCTAAATTGTCGGCGTTTTTTAAAACATGCTTTAATAAATTTTTAATTAATTAAAAAAGATTTTTGATAAAAAATATTATCCCAATGAGATCTCTTATTAAATTTTATACATGATTCATGTGGTTATATCTCATTATCTCTATATTAGCAACAAAATTAACCATTAACTTCTGTTAACAATCTCACTGAACGCTGTTCCCCCCCCCCCCTCCCCAAATTTTAGAGTTTAACTTGTATTTTTCAGTTTAATTATAGCTACAACTGAAATTCTCTTTCGTTTGAGTCCTCGTACTATTGTTAGAAATATTTGAAAAGATTAAATTTAATTACAATTAATTCTGTACAAAAAGTTTAGTGCAGGAACAGTATTCTGTGATTTTTAATTATTGATCGCCTTTTAACCTTAACTTATGTTACCGGACTCGCAGAACTTGTATTTTTTAGTTTAACTACAAACACTACCGAAATTTTGTTTCATTTGGAACTTTAGTACAAACACCAGAGACTTTTAAAAAAGTGAATATTAAGTATAATAGTCTTGTATAAAAAGTTTAGTACAAAAACACAATTCTATGAGTTATTATCACCTTTTATTCATCTTTATAACTTGCGGTCTCACAAACCGTTTCACATTAGTTACGTTACAATTTATGTCACATCGGTTAAAGGTTAAATTTTGAAAATTTTGAAAAACCGAGCGCTGAGGAAGCGGATAGTTAAAATTTAGAACTCAATTGAACAATCCAGTGGAAATTTACTAGAAGCCTGATTTTGAAGATGTTCGAATTAGAATATTGTAAACAATTTGATATAGTTTTATTTATACGAGTTTAAAATTATTTTTTACATTAGTATTAAAAAAAAATAGAGAGATTAGTTTTGGGTATTGGACCCCCTCCTCTTAATCTTACCATTTCAACAATGATAATTATGCTGTCTCATATTAATAATTAAACCCCTTTCGGATGTAGTTCGGCCACTGTTGGAAATCAACTGGGGTAATAACGCCAAGGACTGGCGTTATTACCCCATCCGGCGGTATCCTTATTGCGCAGAACATTTTAAACTACAAATTATCTCGAAAAGATATCCAAAATCTTCTACTACATTTTGAAAATACAAGAAATGCACTACAAATTTATATAATAAACAAAGTATTTCCGGATAAAAAATATAGTCTTCACATCACAAAATATGTCTCGCAAATTTTAGATCAAGTGTTAATTTTAATTGCTTTTAAAAGCAATAAGACCTACAAAAGGAACAAATTAAGTTTAAGCTGTTTTTTGCGATTTATATGACTCAAAACCCTTCTGCGCAGAGCACATGGGTGTCATTTACCGAATTATTTCATAATTATGCATAACATTAGCACTTGGCGTTATTATCCCGCCTGGCGTTATTACACCAGAACACCTTATTTGTATTTTCACTCGCTCTATTGTTATTATTATTCGTTTTTGATTCTATCTTCAATGGGAGAAATTATTGTAAATCATAAAATTCTAAAGCTAAAATAATTAAGTTAAAATTGTACCTTACAATAATATAGCTAAAAAACGAATACCTTAAACTGTTTGACAGAAAATGCTATGTTGTGTCATCAACCACGTACTGAATTCTTTATAAAATGCTAAATTTATTTTTAACTATTTTTCTAAAACCATTTCTAAGCTAACTACCGTTTGTCTTGTGTCTGCGTTTATAAGCGCATTCTAAGTGTAAAGTTATTGGATTAAAATACCTTATTCCTTAGTTTGCAGTACAGCCATTTTAAAAAACGACCAATTTTTAAAAAGGTCCATTACTACTAAAGTCTTCTTAGAATAAAAATAAAATAAACATATTTGTGGCTCCTTGCTGATTATAAATAATATATGAGGATCTGGATGATGTTTTCTTTAGGGAAAGAGTAATGTTATCATCTACGTTAGAATTTGTTTAAAATAGAACGTGGACTTTTTTTTTCTGTTTTTAATTTTTCATCGCTTTGCAAATTACATGCATATTACATTAATTAATATCTCGTGTTTTCCGTTTTTAATTGTTACCTCATATTGTAGCGACTGAAGAAAATGAGATTATTTAACCTGATTTCGTATTTTCGTCATCTTTTGAGATTAATGATGTAGTCAAAAAATGTTGGATCTCATTTTAAAAAGCTGGAATGATTGTTTGAAGAGGAAATGAATTTTCAAGTTTTGTGATTCCAATTTGTTGAAAATTTTTAAATTAAAGCCACTGACATAATAATAACAAGTCGGAAATTGTACGTCAGACGTAGCAAATGTGGTTCGTTCGTACTGTAAAGAGATTCTTAAAATATAAAGTACTTCGGATACAATACAATATCCGAAATCTTTTGTGTATTCTTGTAAATACTAAATGCTTTCTATTATACAGGAATTAACTTGTAGTAAACTTTAGCAATATATATCAATTTCATAAAATGTGAAAAAGTTTAGTTAAAACGAGCCCAAACAATGTTTCCTCCTATATCATATAATGGAACACTTTTGTGTGTCCCTGTATATTAATAAAATGTTTTCTTTGCACTACCGATTGCGAAGAGTGTATACCTTAGTATATATTTCATTGATACATATGAATTATATTATGTTCGAAAGAGTGTAACGTCATTAAAATACACTTGAAACTACTTTTCCTATTGACCATAATGTAATGTAGCGGAATACTTTTGATTGTTCCTGTAATTGAACTATATATTCGGTTTTCATAAAATGTGATTTAACTGGACAAAATTATGTAATATTAATATATTTTAAATTTCAAACGATTTGGTTGGGAAGTTTTTTGCGTTGTAATATGCGGACAGACGGACGGTTTGAACAAGTATAGGTGCTACATATTTACATAATTAGGAATGCATCTAAAAATATTGTAAAGAAATCAAGGTTAACAAATTGTTAGCGAATCAAGTAATAATCAATCAAGAAAAGAGAGTAAGAATCCGTCATTCAATTAAACTTTAAGCAGTATTTGAATTTAAATATTCCAAACTGAAGTTAAAAAATTATTGAATTCACTAATGTGGGGTAATCTGAAGTCTCTAATGGTCTAAAAAGTCAATATTCCAAGTGCTCTTTGATGATGTGAAAATATCTTAAAGTTTTACAAAGTTATGTTATAACATTAAAGATAAAATAATAAAGTTATAAAGTTAAAATTATAAAGTTATAAAATTAAAATAATAAAGTTAAACCTTAAATAATAAAGTTAAATTTAATGTGAATACCTTAAGCTGTTTGACTCAAAATCATACGATGCGTCATCAACCACGTACTCGATTCTTTACAAAATGCAAAATTTATTTTTAACTATTTTTCTAAAAGTATTTCTAAGCTAACTACCGTTTATCCTGGGTCTGCGTTTATAAGCGCATTCTAAGTGTAAAGTTATTAGTTTAAAATACCTTATTCCTTAGTTTGCTATTCTTTCTTCAGCCATTTAAAAAAACTACCAGTTTTTAAAAAGGCCCATTACCATTAAAGTTTTCTTAGAATAAAAATAAACATATTTGTGGGTCCTTGATGTTTATAAATAATGCATGAGGACCTGGATGATGTTTTCTTTAGGGAAAGACTAATGTTATAGTCTACGTTAGAATCTATTTAAAATAGGACATAGATTTTTCTTTCATCTGATATTTAAGCAAAGCAAGGAATAAAGAAAGCTTATTTATTCATTTATTTATTTTGCTTATTCATTGTTAAAGCATTTTAAAACATTAAAAAAAAATTGCGAATTTAGGAAAGCATGAAAGATTACTTTATTAAACAATATCTAATTTTTTTTCTTCTGTTTTTGGAACAGAAATACTGTATTGTAATCAAATGTTAATGCGTTCTTATAAAACACAATAAACTGCTGTGTAGTATTTGTATTTTTACTCGCTTTATTTTTATTATTATTATTTCTATCTTTAATGGAAGAAATTATTGTCAAATTAAATCATAAAATTCTAAAGTTAAAACAATTAAGTTAAAGTTATACCTAACAGCAATAAAGTTAAAGTTGATGAGAATACCTTAAACTGTTTGACTGAAAATAATCCGTTGTTCCATCCAGTGGCGCCAACTTATAAGGGCCCATGGGGCCTGAGCCCACCCAATAATTTTGAATGGTAGCGTATACAATTTCCATTGTTCTAGTAATTTATTTCATTATTATTTTATTATTCATTTTTCACCTTAGAATAAAATTTATTTTACCAATGATCATGTGTTTTAATTCTCTGACTAACAACCATAAATCCCGAATGACTGAAATGTTTTGCTTCTATGTTTAACTTTCATCTTATTCAATTTGTAGTCATGTTCATGGCATCATGACATCACAATTAAAACAGTGTCTTTATAAAGAAAAACGTATCAGAATATAATTTAATTAAATTGCAACTTTATTAAAAAAAATGGTAGCTTGCCTTAAAATTCTCATCTTTCAACCCATTTAAATTAAAAAACTGGTTGCATCTTTCTATAAAACTATTTTTTAGCTCACCCAATATTTTCTAGCCAACCCAATATTTCTCAAAAGTTGGCGCCACTGGTTCTATCAACCACGCACTGAATTCTTTATTAAATTCAAAATTTATTTCTAATTACTTCTGTAAAAGCATTTCTAAGCAAACTACCGTTTATACTGCGTCTGTGTTTATAAGTGTGTTCTAAGTGTAAAGTAATTAGTTTAAAACATCTCATTTCTTAATTTGCTATTTCTTCGTTCAACCATTTACAAAAAAAATAAAATAAAATAAAATAAATAAATAAATAAATAAAAAATAAAAGGGCTATTTTTGAAATAAAAATAACAAGTTAGAAATTGCACGTGAAGCGTAGCAAATGAGGTGCGCTCGTACTTTAACGAAGTTTTAAAATATTCAGATCTTGCTGGTATAGTAGAGCGTACTTTGGATACAGTATAGTGGGCGAAATCTTTGTTTTCCTGTAAATATGCAGGGAGTAATTTTTATTATACTTCATTAACGTATATCTTATTCATAAAATGTGAAGTAGTTTAATATAATTAAAACATGCCCCAAACAATGTTTCCCCGTATAACATTGTTTAGTGGAATACATTTGTGTGGCCCTGTAATTTAATAATAAATATTCTTTGCATAACAGATTGTACAAAATGTATTTTTAGTACATATTTCATAGATTCATGTCAATTCTGTTATGTTCAAATGAGTGTAACACCATTAAAATGCATTTGGAACTTTTTTCCCCATTGATCGTGATTTAACGGAATACTTTTGATTATCCCTGTAATTGATCTATCCATCCGATTTTCATAAAATTTGAAATGACTCGAAAAAATTATGTAATAAATATACGTTTTAAATTTCAACCGATTAAATTGCATTTGAAACTTTTTTCCCCATTGACCGTAATGTAACGGAATCCTTTTGATTGTCCCTATAATTGATCTATCCGTCCGATTTTCATAAAATTTGAAATGACTCGACAAAATTATGTAATAATTATTTATTTTAAATTTCAAAAGATTCGGTTGGGTAGTTTTTGCGTTGTTATATGCGGACAGACAAACAGACGGACAGACAGACGGACAGAACGACGGACTGAGCGACAACAATAGGTGCTACGTATTTACATAATTACGAACGCACCTAAAAACAAACATAATTGTGGTTCCTTGATGTTTATAAATAATGTATGAGGATCTGGATGATGCCTTCTTTAGGCAAAGAGTAATGTTATAGTCTACGTTAGAATTTATTTAAACTAGGACGTAGATATTTTTTTTTCATCTGAAACTGAAGCATAAGCAGGGAATAAGGAAAGCTTTCATTTATTTATTTATTTTGTTTATTCATTGTTAAACTAATTTAAAACTTAAAAGAATATTTTTATTTGCAAATTTTTGGAGCGTGTGAAAGATTACTTTGATAAACAATATTTTGATATAATTATATTTTTAAAAAGAAATTCTATGTTGTAAACACATGTAATGCAAGTGTTTATGCTTTCTAATAAAACACAATAAATGCTGTGTAGTATTTGTATTTTTACTCTCTTTCTCTTCTCTCTCTCTCTCTCTCTCTCTCTCTCTCTCTCTTTTTTTTTTTTTTTTTTTTTTTTTTTTTTTTTTTTTTTTTTTATTACTATTATCTTTAATGGAAAAATGTACTATAATCAAAATTTTTTTCCGTTTCCGTTTTTCGATGGATTTGCACATTTTAGGGTTCAGATATCCCGAAATACATGTTTATACAAAATGCCTGTCTATCTATTCGTCTGTCCTCACTATACCGTTGAAAAGCGTATGAAGTTATGCGTAGAATTGAAAAAAATTCTTTGTGTATGTTTTTGGATATGATCAACAGGTTTTCCTTGAATTTTGAAAAAAAAAAAAAAAAAAAAAAAAAATACTTCCAGAAGAAGACGTTGTAATAGCGTTTTTATACCATTTTCATTATTGTATCATTGAAAAATGCATGAAGTTATGCATGGAATTGAACGAAATTTTTTGCGCAGGTTTTTTGGCTATAGCCAATAGGTTTTTCCCTGAATTTGAAAAATACTTGCCAAAAATCAACAAAAAAATTTGTCGTGCTGTAAAAGCAATGTTTGGGTCATTTTTATTATTGTACCATCGAAAAGTGTATGGAATTATGCATATAATTGAACTAATATTTTTGTGTATGTATTTGGATGTAACCAGCAGTTTCTCCTTAAATGTGAAAATATTCTGCTAGAAGGAGTTGATGTTGTAGCGATTTTTGTGCCATTATGTTTATTTTAATATTGAAAAGTTAATTATGCGTAAAAGTGAAGGAAACTTTTTGTGCATGTTTTTGTCTGTGGCCAGTTAATCCTCATTCAATTTGGAAATATTGATTCGGAAAGGTGTGCTGTGATAGCTGTTTTTGTCTAATTTTCTGGGTTTTTCGCAGTTCCATTGTCCATCAGTGGCCCGAGATTCAAATTTTGGATTTAAATTCATTCTGACAAGGTACTTCTCTGATTGGTTTTAGGGATTCTTTGGTTAAGTATAAAAGGGGAATCCTCTAAATTTAGGTAAATGGTTTTTTTCATGCAGAATTAACCGATTTGCTTCAGATTTTGAATGTAGGTCATACTGATAAGATGCTTCCCTGATTAGTGTTGATTTTCTTTTGTTAAGTATAAATAATAGAACGGGCGATTACTCCACGTCCCCTTAAATTAGATAAATTGTCCTTATGCAGAATTATCCGATTTGCTTCAAATTTTAGATATAGTTATTTTCTGATAAGGCTAATTCTTGAATTGAAATAATGTAACAGTGGTAAGCTTGGGCAATTGGACCCACAACGTAACTGGGCCATAGACTTTTTTATAAAAAACCGTTGATGACTTTTAAATTTTAGCTATTGTGAACATTTCACCCATATTTCTAGTTCTTAAAACAATGTGTGTTAAATCAATCATAGCTCTGCCTTTTCTGTTATAAGATACCGAAAATTTAGGCTTCTTAAAAAAAAAAAAAAAAAAATTGTATCCTGATTTAACTTTTTCGGATTTTTATTAAAATACGCTAAGAACTTATATCAAACAATTACTTAAAAAAAAAAAAAACTAGAGATATAAGCATATTATTATTATTAGGTATATATACATTTTTACTTCATGTTTCAAATGTAATGCCGGTATTTCAATTACCCAAAAATTTTTTCAAGAAAGGGGTAACTGGGATAATATCGAGCCATGTCATAGCAAACCGACCTCAGTACCATGCATTAATTACATGGAAATCCCAGTATATTTTAAGTGTCAGCTTGGCAAAGAGACAGACCGTCAGACAAACCAAACTCATAAACGTTTTATAGTTCTATTGGAAAGTGCGAAGAAGATTAAAAAATGGTTGATAGTCGAACATATAGATAAATTTTGGTTAATATGTATCATGCTCAGTAATAATAAAATATCAAAATTAGAGCTAAATAACAAAAGTCTTTTTAAAGATTATGTATAGAATTTTTTAAGTGTTTTAAAACATATTAAATAACAGTTATCTTATTTTTGTTGAGATTTAAAAGTTTTAAATATAATTACTATTATTAAACAATACATAAATACTTTTATTTGGTATAATAATAATGCTAATTGCAATAATGATATTAAAAATACAGCCGAATACATTGTATAAAGCTTTGAAAATAACTTTTTGTTAATTTTGAGGCATTTATTTATATTTTTCTATTTCATATATAGAAAATTTGTTTCAAATTTGTAACTTAAATGTCGCAAATTTATTACAGAGAATATTAAAAATTAATCTTCTCCGTTCAAAAGTAACAAAGTTTTCTTTTCGAAGATATACACAATACTTAAACAAGAAAGTTGAGGTAATTAGATTTGTTAAAAGAACATGTAGCGCATTAAAAACAAACTAAATAATGTCCTTCATGCATTATGATTTTCTGGGGTTCATTAATATTTTCAACAAAGCTGCGAAGAAAAAATAAATGACCCAGTCATCAAGTCTTTCTGCCGATATTGCCTTTTCTCATTATACATTTAATATGAGTATCATCGATTTAAATTTATGGGAAATTTCTTTTTTTTTTTTTTTCGCCATCTTCTTGCAGTTTGAATCGTTTTCCAATAAGGATCAAATGCGCTGAAGTTTATAGTTATGTTCGTTATCAGAATTGCTTTTTAACTAAAAAAAGAAAAAAAACGACGACAAACTGTTATTTAGTGTGATTTAGAAACTGCTTAACATGCTCTGTAAACATAATTCATATAACTAGAAAATATGTTATTAAAAAGAAAGAATTGATTAAAAATGATTTTTGGAAACGGGAGAACAAAATTATGCGTTAAGAGAAAAATAAAGAGAAGAAAATTTTATATTTGCCGTTTGTTTCAATAGTATTTTCTTGTTTCACTAAATTAAGTTTTATTACATATACATATAGTTTTTGTTTTTGAAAATTTTAAAGTTAGTTTAATTTATAATGTACTTAAAGAACCTGTTTCTATTTGAGAACCAAAAAAGAACTAAATATGTACAAGATTCGGCATCGGACGTACAGAATAAGGAAAAACAAACTTTTAAATTGCTAATATTGAATTTAGTGTGATAAAGTTATGTTATTGGAGAAAAGCAGCATAAAAAATAAAATAGGAGTCGAATTTTCTATAAATATAAATATTTATGCATTATCAAATAATTTACAAGTACTTTTATTGCTATAATAATAATTGTAATAATAATATTAAAAAATACAGCCGAATACATTAGATAAATGAATAAAAACAGCTTTTCATTATTTTTGGGGCATTTATTTATATTTTTCAATGTGCTATGTAAAAAAATCGTTTCAAATTTACTGCTTAAATTTCACAAATTTGTGACTTAGAATATTAAAAATATATATTTTCCATATATTATTTCGTTCTTTTTTTCTTTCTTTTCAAATGTATGCAGAACACAATATTTTAAAAGGGAGGTTGAAGTAATTAGATTTGTTAAAAGAATATGTAGCGAATTACTAACAAACTAAATAATGTCCATCATGCATTATGATTTTCTATGGCTCTTTAATATTTTCAACAGAGCTGCGAAATAAATAAATAAATGACCCAGTCATGAAGTATTTCTGTCCATATTGCCTTTTCTCATTATACATTTAATATGAATACCATCGATTTAAATTTATGGGAGTGATTTCTTTTTTTCACCATTTTCTTGCAGTTTGAATCGTTTTCCAATAAGGATCAAATGCATTGAAGTCTATACTTATGTTCGTTATCAGAATTGCTTTTTAACTAAAAAAAGGGGAAAAAAGCGACGACAAACTTTTATTTAGTGTGATTTAGAAACTGCTTAACATGCTCTGTAGACGTAATTTACGGAGCTTTTCAAATAAATAGAAAAGGTGTTATTTATAAAAAAAAAGAATTATGTAAAAATGATTTTAGGAAAGAGGTGAAGAAAATTACGTGTAAAGAGAAAAATAAAGAGAAGTAAATATATAATTTATCTTTTGTTTCGGTAGTATTTTCTTGTTTGGTTAATTTAAGTTTTATTGCACATAAATCTTATTTTTGAAAACTTTAAAGTTAGTTTAAATTATAATGTACTTGAACAATCTGTTTCTAGATGAAAAAAAAAAACACTCAATATGTTCAAGATTCGGCGTCAGACATATAGAATAAATAATTGTAACAAACTTACGAATTGCTAATATGGAATATCAGTGACACATGCTTATGTTATTGAGGAAACACAGCATAAAAAATGAGATGGCAGTCAGGATTTTCAATGAATATAAACATATTTAAGCAAAAAGAAAAAAAAACCTATAAAATTTAATTAGAGATTTTATGTAAGATAAAATGTTTCTGGCACGTTATAACTGTGGATATTCATGTTAAAATTCTTAATTGTATGGCACACATTCGTTACAAGGTCCGTCATCTGTAGTCTACATGATAATTCTATTGGTATTCTAAAGTTAGTCTAATGTGGGATAAATTAAAAATGTGGGATAACAAATAAAATGTTTTGAAAACTTATTTTGAAATTTAAATGAGCATGCTTCATATTTAAAAACACGATATCATAAATGGTACATACAATATCAAAATTCGTTTGTAAAATACTATTTTTCTTTTGTAGTTATTATACAGTGTATTCAGGTATTGGTTCGTCATACTCAAAGAGTTGATAGTTAATATTAAAACAAAGAAAGATTGTAATGGAACATGGGCAGTTCATGCATGATGGCGACCCAGCGCAATTTTCCGGGTAAAGTTCGCAACCAATTCGATCTCACACATCCAGGATGGAGGATTCGACGTGGTGGATCCTTTGCTTCGAATCCATATTCGTCATATCTCTCCTTTGGGGTCACCTAAAACAACTCTTAAGAGACTACTTCAGTCAAATAAAAAGACCCGTTCGCTAACGCTAATCCAATGGAAGAAATCAATAAAGATATCTGGGTTGCATTTCAATATTTTTAAATGGTTTTTTTTTCCATTGGATATCTGAGATCGATTTGTATACAGGCCGTCATTTGCTTTTTCGATTTTGATTGCATATAGTTTTTATGAAGATGCTTTCACTGTCTATCGGCTCCAAAAATGAAAGTGTTTGCATTAAAAATATCTTCAATCAAAATCGAAATAGTAAAAAACGTTCTTTATATAGGTCAATCTCAGCTATCCAATGGAAAAAATCATTTAAAAATACTAAAATGCAACTGAAACACCTTTAATTTTCTTCAATAGGTTAAACATTAGAGAACGGGTCTTTTCATCTGACTGAAATAGCCTCTTAACTGAGAGTCGCAGGTGGACAGAACAGATATTATTATTATTATTATCATTATCATTATCATTATAGTGCGAAATTTTTACTTACTAAATATGATTTGCGATCTCAAGTTCCATTACAATTGTTGCTAGTGTTAGGGACCACTTATAACCCATTGAGTTTGCTGAAAGAATATCTGAACACTGTGTACTTGATTACTATATCAAGTACACAGTGAGTGCACTTTTGGGCTATTTCAAATTAAGTATTCTTGCATTTTCATTTATACGAAAGATGTCTATAAATCAGTGAATGAAATTTTAGTAGTCACTTCATTAAAAACAATTCTTTATGATTGTGTTGTATTTTTAGTGGAAATATTACGCTATTAAAGAAATTATTTCTTTTTATTTTATGCCAACGAATTATGTATATCTGAAATTATTTATTATGTATGCACTGTATAAATTAATATATATTTTTTTAGAATTTCGTTCATCTGAAGAAATCCTATTCGTCTCTGTCTTCTGTATGTCTGTCCGTCACTGAGTCCGAAAAAAAATTGAATAAGTGAGGGATTTCAAATTTTGTGTATTTATATCTGGATACCTCATGTCACACGACAAATCATAAAATTTAGAAAAAGTCTATTATTTTTATTAAATTATTTTTTTTTCTATCACGCGTTCATTTTTGTGACTTAAATTTTAGAAAAGAACCTTAATTTCAATGTTTTTCGGGTATACATCGTAGCTTGGAGACAAAGAATCTCGCTAGTAAACAGAAGGTTCTTAATTCGAACCCCAATGCAGGAACTTGAAAATTTTCCATTAAAATAGATGTCATAAAGAATTTTTTTTGTCCAATTTAAGGGTTATATTATTAGGGTTTCTTTCATCTGACATTGATAAAGTTTTTTTTTTTTTTTTTTTTTTTTAATTCACTTTTATTTTTGTTTAAAAAATTTTACGATTTATTAATGATTCAGCATTTTGAATTTAATTTTAAACCAATTTTCGATTTTGGAAATTTAAAATTGAATTTATATTTCTTCGTAATTTTTTTTTCAGATTTTCAAAACAATTTAGAAATTTAGATTTTATTTAAACAAATTGATTTGAACAATTTTAACTTGATTAAAATGAATAACTTCCTTTTATAATTATTTTAAAATTAAACTTATCGGTGCTACCACTGATTTAAGAATGTAATAATTATAAATTAGCAATTAGGATTTATTAATTAAAGAAAAAGTTGTTTTGAAACAAATATTAAACGAAATCCTCTGTGCGATCTGCGATTACACGTAGCCACTTGTTTAAATAGTGATTTATGAAACATTATAAATGAATATATATATATATATATATATTACAGAATCCTTACAAAATTCATGCTATTAATATGTATTCTACTTATTACTTTTTTCTATCTTTACAAGAAGAAAGTATTGGATTCATGAAAATTTTCGAAATCCGGTTTTCAATGAATTTACACGTTTTAAGGGTCAGAAAACTCAAAAAACATGTTTTTACAAAATTTCTATCAGTCTGTCTATGTGTCTTTCTTATGTGACAAAACTTTTGTGAGCGCTCTATCTCAAGAACTAATGCATGAAATTTTACAAAACTTTAGATTCTGTTAGACCGTCATATAACTAAGATCTAATTAGTTTTTCGTGAATATTGCTAATAATCAATGTGGTGCTGCTATGATACATTATTCACAATTTACACAATAGCCAAGTCTCAAAAACTAATGCTTTAATTTTCATAAAACTTTAGATTTAGTTAGTACTTAATATAGCATTGTACTGATTACACTTTGGGGCAAATCGATCAATAGGTGGCGCTGTCATGGTGCATTATTCATGGTTATCGCAATAGCTATATCTCAAGAAGTAATGCAAGCTTTTTTTTTTTAATTTTGCAATAGTTTTATCTCAAAAACTAATGCATGGTTTTTCATCAAATTTCAGATTCAGTTATAAGTTGACTTTAGTTGTTCCTTACTAGATTTTGGTACAAACCACCTAATCGGTGGCGTTGCTAGGCTGCATTTTTTAGGAAGTATTAACATGCATAAGACAGAAGAAAGTTGTGAGATTGCCATATCTAACTAGTTTTTAATAATGATGCATAAAATATTATACACGAAAAAAAAAATTACAAAAACCATACAAAATTGACGCTATTAACATCTATTCAACTTTTTTACATTCTGTAATAATGACATGCAAAGCTTACCTATCAACATATTTTAATTTTTCCTGCATACACAAACGCGCTAATGATACTCAAAGAATTAATTAATATAAAAGATTTTTGTAGATATTCTTCCGTTGATATTCCCTGCCGCGAAATTAAAAATTTTCAATTTTTCACAAGAATAAATCTGTGAAAGAATAATTTAGAATTTTTAATCCTGTTTAATTTAGTTATAGATTTAAAAGAAACACCATCTGTTGAATAAATCCAAAACATCATATTTTGAGTTTCTTAGTGCATATATTTTTTTTTGTAAATTAGTTAATATAATGGAATATTTATAAGTTTTAAAATAATTGCGAAAGATAGATAATGTAATATCGAAATATTTGGTTATTAAATAAAAATTTATTTTAAAGAAGATAATTCTTAGTTTTAAGAAAATGTTTTTTTTTCCTTTAAAAATTGAATGTTGAAATTAATGAACCATTATATTTGTTGTCAACGCATTACTGTGTAATTGTTAGTTCAATTAAAATGTATACAGGGCGAATTCCAATTGTTAAAGCAGTTTTTCAGATACGATAATACTATTTTTTTATGTGTAAAGAACCAAGTCCCCAATCAAAATTACTGAATGTATTAGAATGAGCTAAATCATTTATAATCGAATTTTGTTCATAAATTTAACATCGGTGAATATATTTTAGGAAAATTAACGAAATATTTAGTTAAATTTTCTGTGAAACGCAATTACTTTCCAAGAATTGGAGAAGATATGAATCATTTCCATTAAAACAGATTTGAGCTAGAAACTATTTAAAGTATTGTATGCAATAGATGATAGTGCATACAGTGTCGGTGACCGAATTACTGTGCACTTCCCATAATGTCATCATATTTCAATAAAGAAAGTTAATCTGTTGATTCTAGCAAAAATATATTCATTGTTATTAAAGTTTTTGACGAAAATCTGTCTTTGGTGGGTATTAAGAAATCTTGTATTGAATAAATGAATAGCGATCTTATATTCCTATGTATTTTTTTTATTTTGATCTATATTATCAGTTCTTATTCATTCTAATTCAGTCTTTACAATTGAAAAAAGTAGTTGAAATGCTATTGTCTATCGTTAAAATTTTGGAGCATTCTGTCCTGTTATTGGACCGTTTTTAGCGAAAACGGCTACGTCATTTTACGCTATTCTGATCATATTATTGCCCATTTTATGTTTCAGAATATAGTTAAATTACGGTTACATAACCGTTTTTTTTAAACGGTCAAATAACTGGGCAGAATGCTGAAAATTTTTAACAGTGTACTATCTACTTTACAGGATTAAATTTGTGTATAAAGTTTTTTTATTGGTCTTTTAACTTTTATCACCTTTTCGACACAATTACAAAATGTACTTTCAGAAATTGTCCCTCATATATATCACTGCAACCAATTCTTTTCTGTGCTCTTGAAAATGAACGATAAATGCTATTTATATACAGTTCTGCAGTATGTGTCTTCGCAAAGCATCCCAGTGACGTATATCAACTACAATGTGTTTGAAAAACTGTGAAATTATTAAAATACATTTCGAACGATTTTTCCCTACAAACCATAATGCACCAGAATAATTTGCGTGCCCCTGTAAACGAATTATTAATGTTAAACACATCATTTCAATGCTGAACTTGCTATAATATTCCTTATTAACATATGGGCCATTTTCATCATTCGGTTACATTTTGATGGTAACGGATTTGACATTTCAAATAAAACTAAAAAAACTATTAAAATGAACTAGCTTGAATATTTTTTAACTTAATAATAATTTACATATCTTCTAAAATTATTTAGTAAACTCACTTAGCAGCTTACATTTTATCGCTTACAAATATGGGTAACAGACTTGACAAGTAATGGACTTGAAATTTCAAATAAAACTATTAGAAATAAACTAGCTTGTATAAAATCTAACTTAGATAATAATGCACATACCTTCTGAAACTATTTAGTAAACAATATTTAATTACAAAAGTGTAAAAATCATTATTTTAATACTAAAATTTTCGGTAACAGACTTGACAGTGAAAAAAAATACCAACCTTGATAAAAGCTTATTATTGCCACTATTACATTACTTCACAATTGAAGAGTAAAAATAGCAAGTTGCGTGAATAGTTTAACTATATCGCCGAATACTTGCTGCTAACTTTAGGCAGAATTTGAAACCTATTTTGACTAAAATAATCACAAGGTAACGGACTTGACAAAAAGTGAGGGACAAAAGATTTCTGTTAATTTCTTAAAAAATATCTTTTGTAATAATTTCTTCCATTAATATAGAACACTAACAGTTCATATTTAAAATAATTAAACCTTTTTATTTAAAAAAGTTAGCTCAAAAAAAAAAAAAAAAAAAAAAAACACAGTTAAAACCATGAAACTTCGAAAGGGATAGGCATTTTTGCTTAGAATTAAAATTTTAAAGATTTATATCTCCAAAATTTTTATTGATTTTTTTTAATTTTTCATGTTAGAAATGTTCAAAAATAATCTGCTTTAGCTAATACATAGCTCAAACCAAACTTTAAATATTAATTTATTTTGAATTTTCTTTTTTTTTTACTCTGGGACAGCATATGTAAGCGAAATTTGAAAATGGCCCATATAGCAACTTCATGGATATCCTAGTACATTTGCGTAAGTTAGAACACGGGAAGAGAGATTGCCAGGAAAATCCCATTCATAAACATTCTTCAATACTATATGAACTAAGATTAAAATTCTTATTTACTTAGAATATTTTTATCAGCACCTCGAACTTGTACGATATTTAATTCATCTCTCGTTTTTTTATGTCAAATTTATTTCCATTTTAAATACACCAATAATTCTATTTTGAATTTATTAATAACTCCTTTTTTTAAATACATTAATAAAGATATAAATTTGTTTTCAAAGAAAAATAATTTTTATTTTTAGTTTACATAATCTATGGAAAACAAAGAAAGCACACATTCCTTTATTATTAACACTTTCCAACAAAGTTGAAAAGTGTTTATATGTATTCGGTTTGTCTGTTCGTCTGTCCGTCTGGCCGCGCTCTAACTCCCGTAAATATATTTAGATTGCTATGAAATTTTTATATGTTATTTTATTTACCCTAGCACGAACCCTATTGAAAATGAAGTTTCAACCATGATTAGTTTATTTACAGGGATAGTCAAAATTTTTCCGATACATTATGATCAATGGGAAAAAAATCCTTTCAAATGATTTTTAAAGGTGTTACATCCGGTGAAACGTACTCAAATTTATATGGATTCGCAACATGCACTAAAATATGCATTGTGTAAAATATGCAGTTAAAATAATAGTTATTATTTATTTACAGGGCCACTGAAAAGAATTCCATTACACAATAATAAAGAGGGGCATTGTTTGTGACATATTTTAACTATGTTAAACGATGTCAAGTATCATAAAATTTCTATTTATCGTTTAAATCCATTATTTTACGCATAATATGATGTGCATAGCATTTACAGGGACACACAAAATACTTCAAATCCTATATTCTATCCGAAGTACTGTACATTATCGATGATATCTGATGGATAGATGAAATGCATTTTCAATTGTGACATTCGCTTTTAAGTTTTACTAAATGTTTGCATATTACATGGTGTGTATTAATGCTATAGTTGATATACAGAGTTACACAAAAGAGCTTGCGAATGTTACTGAACATGAGGGTAATATATTTAAAGGTGGTTTATAAATAAGAGATGCATTTTTACGTTGAACTGCTTTCAGTTTACTAAGAAATGTTTGTAGAATATAAATAAAATGATATACAGGGTCCCGCAAAGAATTAGCTACATGGTCACACATGGATGTTAATTTCTGGAAATATGACTTAAGTAATATTAAAAATGTTTTTGTTTGAACTAAATTTTAACAAAATACTGGCGTGCAATAAAGATACTAGATAAACTACATGGCTTAAAAAAGGTATTGAAGTATTTTTCCATACATTAGTATAAATTGCTTGAAGAGAAATTTAAACCTGTTAGGCGTTTTCTTGCTAAATTTAACTATAATTATATAGCATATATATCAACCGGCAGATCAAATACAGGTCTGATCAAAAGTATCGAAATACATATTTGGCAATGGACAGTAAGATCTTATTTTTCTAAATAACGAAGTTTTGTTAAAGATTTCAGGAAGTGTTTCATAATATATGCTTAACGCATGATTTTTCTTACTTGTTAAACTATGTAATCGAAAATCATTAACGTGTTTAGAAGTCTTTCTGGAGCTAAATAGAGGAACAGGAAAAAAAAGGAAAGAAATTTAGTTTATCTCTCGTGCAAGAATGCACAGATTAATAGCGAAGGGCACATTTTATTAACAGCGTCAACGAATTGAATGTCATTTCCTGTCTCCTTATAGCGGCAATCACTACTGTATCCCTTTTTTTTTCATTTTAAGATGAACGTCCAGATTTTTTATATCAAATTTATTCCATTTTTAAATACACAAATTATTCCAATTTTAAATACACCAATAAAAATATTATTATTTTTTAAAGTAATTTAATATTTTCATTTCATATAATCTATGGAAACCACACAGTGCACATTCCTTTATTCAATTATGTAATCGAAAAGCATAAACGTGTTTGTACGTCTTTCTGGAGCTAAATAGAGGAACAGCGAGTCAGAAAAGAAATGAAATTTAATTTATCTCTCGTGCAAGAATGCACCAATAAAATGTAAAAGGGTCACATTATTAACAGCTTCAACGAACTGCATACCATTTCCCATCTCCTTATCGTGACAGTCATCTCTATATATTTTCTACTTTGATTTCCATTTTAAGACAAATCTATAGAGGTTTTTAAATCAAATTTATTTTCTTTTTAAATGCACAAATTATTCCATTTTTAAATAGGCGAATTATTCCATTTTTAAATACACTAATAAAAATATTATTTTGTTTTCAAATGAAAATAATTTTTATTTTCAGCTTCTATAATCTATGGGAAACAAACAAAGCATATTGTTTTATTCAATTATGTAATCAAAAAGCATAAACGTGATTGAAAGTCTTTCTGGGGCTAAAAAGGGTTGCAACAAGCCAGGAAGAGAAAGAAAATTTAACTTATCCCTCGTGCAAGAATGCACCAATAGAAAGCAAAAGGCACATTTTATTAAGAGCTTCAACAAACTGGATGTCATTTCCTATGTTCTTATGAAGACAGGAATCTCTGTATATCTTCTTCTTTGTTTTCCATTTTAAGGCAAACCTCTAGATGTTTTTGCATCAAATTTATTCCTTTTTTAAATGCACAAATAATTCCATTTTTAAATACACAAATAAAAATATAATTCTGTTTTCAAAGAAAAATAATTTATATTTTCAGTTTATATAACATATGGGAAACAAACAAAGCCAATTGCTTCATTCAATTATTTAATCGAAAAGCATGAACGTGTTTGAAAGTCTTTCTGGAGCTAAAAAGACGCAACAGCGAGTCAGGAAAAGGAAAGAAATGTAACTTATCTCTCGTGCAAGAATGCACCAATAAAAAGCGAAGGGCACATTTTATTAACTGCTTCAACGAACTAGATGCTGTTTCTTAAGTCCTTATCGTGGCAGTCATCTCTGTATATCTTCTCCCTTTTTTTCCATTTTAAGACGAAACTCTAATTTTTTTGTGTCAAATTTATTCTATTTTTAAATACACAAATAATTCTATTTTTAAATACACAAGTAATTTCATTTTCAAATACACTAGTAAATATATAATTTTGTTTACAAAGAAAAATAATTTTTATTTTTAGTTTATATAATCTATGGAAACCAATATGGATACATTTATTCATTCAATTATGTAATCGAAAATCATAAACGTATTTGAAAGTCTTTCTGGAGCTAAAAAGAGCAGCTGCGACTCAAGAAAAGAAAAGAAATTTAACTTATCTAACGTGGAAGAATGCACAAATGAAATGCAAAGGGCACATTTTATTTACAGCTTCAATGAACTGGATGCCATCTGGATGCCATTTCCTGTCTCCTTATTCGCGCCAATCACTACTGTATCAGTTTTTTTTTTTTTTTTTTTTTTTTTTTTTTTTTTTTTAAGGTTTATCTCTAGCTGTTCTTACATCAAATTTATTCTATTATTAAATAGTCTAGTAAAAATATAATTTTTTTTTTTTTGATAGAAAAGTAATTTTTACTTTCAGTTTATATAGTCTATAAAAAACAAACAAAGCCCATCGCTTCTTTCAACTATGCAATCGAAAACTGTAAACGTGCTTCAGTGAGGCAGGAACATAAAAGAAATTTAACTTATCTCTGATTCAAGAATGCACCAATAAAAATGATAGGGCACATTTTATTAACAGCTTCAATGAACTGGATGCCATTTCCCATCTCCTTATCGTGAAAATTACTACTGTATATTTTTTTCCCATTTTAAGATGAACCTCCAGGCATTTTTACATCAAATTTTTTCCATTTGAAATACACTAATAAAATATATTTATGTTTTCAAAGAAAAATAGTTTATATTTTCAGTTTATATAATCTATGAAAATCACACAAAGCACATTGCTTCATTCAATTATGTAATCTAAAAGCATAAATATGTATGAAGGTCTTTCTGGAGCTAAAAAAAGCAACAGTGAGTCGGGAAAAGAAAAGAAATTTAACTTATCTCTCCTGCAAAAATGCACCAATAAAAAGGAAGGGGCATATTTTATTAACATCTTCAATGACTTAGATGCCATCTCCTATCTCCTTATCGCGGCAATCACAACTGTATCCGTTTTTTTCTATTTTAAGATGAACCTCTAGATATTTTTGCATCAAATTTATTCTATTTTTAAATACACTGCTAAAAATATAATTTTGTTTTCAAATGAGAATAATTTATACTTTCACTTCATATGATCTATGAAAACCAAACAAAGCGCATTGTTTCATTCAATTATGTAATCGAAAAGCATAGACGTGATTAAAAGTCTTTCTGGAGCTAAAAAGAGAAACATTGAGTCAGGAAAAGAAAAGAAATTTAACTTATCTCTCGTGCAAGAATGCGCAAATGAAAAGCGAAGGGACCATTTTAGCAGCTTCAATGAACTAAATGCTATTTCCTATCTTCTTATCGTGACAATCACTACTGTATCCTTTTTTTCCCATTTTAAGATGAACATTTAGATGTTTTTACGTCAAATTAATTCCATTTTGAATACACAAATAATTCAATTTTTAAATATCTTAAAAAAAAAACATAATTTTGTTTTCAAAGAAAAATAATTTATATTTTTAGTTTATATAATCTATGAAAACCAAACAAAGAACACTGCTTCATTCAGTTATGTAATCGAAAAGCATAAACGTGTTTGAACGTCTTTCTGGAGCTAAAAAGAGAAACAGTAAATCAGGGCAAAAAAAAAAAAAATAATAAAATAAAAAAAATAAATAAATAAAAAAAAAATAAATAAATAACTTATCTCTCGAGCAAGAATGCACAAATTAAAAGCGAAGGGCATATTTTAGCAGCTTCAATGAACTAAATTCCATTTCCTATGTTCTTATCGTGACAGCCATCTCCGTATATCTTCTCCTTTGTTTACCATTTTAAGACGAATCTCTAGATTTTTTATATCAAATTTACTCCATTTTTAATACACTAATTATGCCATTTTAAATACACAAATTATGCCATTTTTAAACACACAAATTATTCCATTCTTAAATGCAGCAGTAAAAACATACAGTCGTCTCTTGTCAATTCGAACTTGTCGGGACCACAAAAAATGTTCGAGTTATCCAAAGTTCGAATTATGAAAAATATGAGAAGAAAACATGTTAAATTGGTACTATTGCGAAGGAATTAATGTTATAGTGCTTTTTTTAAATTTATCTCGTCTGTTATCATTAGAATAAGATTTTGTATTAAATTGAAATATATAATTACATAAAATAATTAAGGGATTAGAAATGAAAGAAAAATTTGAGGTGCCATTGATAAACAGGCGGGACATTAAGAAAGTGGATATCAAATTCGCGGTATTATATGTATATACATTTGGAACAGTTCTCACCAAAATCAAAGAAAGAAAGATATTCAAAGGATCTGAATAATTTCAATAAAAGAGGTATTTATGACTAAGAATAGATATATCGTTTGGATTTCAGTAAAATTAGCAGTTAAATATATTGGCGCTATTTTATGTTATTTTAAAACACTTAAATACAATTTTTGGGGTTTTATACATTTCTATAATTTTTATAAATTCCTTGAATATGTAATAGAAAATTAATATTAAAGTTTGTTGCCAGCAAATACCAGGTGTCCTAAAATGCAGCGACTGATTTGAGAATTCAATAACTTGTAAATGATAATAGAATTAAATAAATTTATGCAAGAGGATTATGTAAGATGTTAAAAGATGACGGGATGTTTCATTTATTTATTTATTTTTAATCCGGATTATCTGTATCTGTTCCAGATATCTACGATAGATGGTGCAACAAGCAATAGGTGCTAAGTCAAAATCCGAATTTCTGTGTCGCTCTTCTTTCAGCATTTATATGAAGAATGGTATTGGTATTGGTGTTATTTACTACGCCAGTTATTTACAAGAGGGATATAGGCCCAAGGGGGCTTGTCCTCCGTAGGAGTTTTTTTGAGGAAACCTAATCCGTGTTTACGCAAAAAAATAACAAGGTTTGAAGAAAACGACGAAAAATCTGAAACTTTAGGCCGTCGGGCGCGATTGGGTTCGAACCCATCATTTCTCCGTATACCAGTTTTGACAGCAGAACTTCTTGGCTACTGGTGGAGAAATGCAAAAATGGCGTTTAAATAAAAGAAGCACCATCCTAAAAAGAAGATTATATTCGCAACTGAGATCCTACTCCATATATTTTACCTCCCTATTTATTTAAATTTTATTCTGAGTATGCGAAGATTTGTTATTCTACGTTTCAAAAGTGCTGGAGATCCCATGATTAATTTTAGACAGTAATAGCTATTTTTAGTTAAGAAATAAATAAATAAAAAATAAATCTCAAGAAAAAAAGCACATTTCAAGTGCTCAAAAAATACAAAATATTCTTATTTCTTCTTTATCAAAGAAATAACAATTTTCTATCAAATCAAAAAAATAATAAAGAGAGATAAAATCACTGACGAGCGAAAATATGCTACATCTTCGAAAATCTTCAGCCTTGCGATCTCGTAAAAGATACTCAAAAGAAGATTCCATAGTCAATTTTATCTCTTGTTGCCAATTCGTATCTGTTTGCGGCAAAAGTTCTAGAATAACGGATTTATTCATGACAAATCGGCTTATTTTTCCAGCCTTTGTGGATAGAAATCTTTTTTAAGCACTTCCGTTATCAAATTGGGATCTATAAATAAATATTATTTTCTTGACAAAAAGCTCATTGTTTTCATACTTCTACTAACACATGCGTGGAAAATGAGCTTAATTTTACCGTCAAAACGATAATCAAGACTTTGTCTTGGGAGAATATGAACAGTATTCATTTTACAATGCTTGAAACTTTATATTTTCATAATCAACCTTCCATTTTTAACAGAGATTATACGTATTTTTATAAATAAAAAGAAAAATTTAATTATCTACAAATATACAGAAATATTAGTAAGTTTTCTGATGAATTTTATTTCGATTTATGAAATTTGTTCTTATCTACGTGATATGTTTTACAATAATAATAATAATAATAATAATAATAATTGTTATTATTATTATTATTATTATAATTATTATTACGAATGACAAGAAAGCCATTAACTAAACAAAGCACAAAATTAGATTTCCTGTAATTATCACGTGAAGCTGTAAATAAAATTTCGGTTCTACGAACCAGCACTGAAACGTTATCTCATGAGAATTTTATTCTCAATTAATTTTTTTTAATTAAGTTCACTTATTGATGTAAATAACACGCTTTCTGAATTAATGAATCAATTGTATGTGCTGTATAAATGTAATACTGTGATATAACGGCTTTAAAAATTCCAATTACAACCATTTGTTTAAAAAAATGCACGTTTAAAAATTTTTAGGATCGCATATACTTCGGATATGCTACCTAATAAATTTAAAACTTTACTGAAAATTTTGAAAAAATTTTATTTTTATAAGAATCCTTGCAGGATTGAGATTAATTTATTACATAAAAGAGTTACATAAGTATTGAAAATCACGTGCTTCGTTTTAGAAAGAAATTACTGCAGGAATAAAGTACGAAAAAATCGCATTAATGTGTACGTCAAAGTTTTGAAACCGAAACTGTCGGAATATATCTATACTTTTACTAATGTCATTAAGGAAGTTTTATTTGTTAATTGTAATATATTGATATATACACGGATGAGCTGTTTTCGTATTTTACTCATTTAAAACATAGTGTAAAGTCCTTACTAAATGAAATCGTTATAGTTCCGAAATAATAAATCTGTGTAAAAAATACATTTCAACAGTACAAGCAATAAAAAATATTTTTATTTCTCCTTTTTTTTACATAAAAGTAAGTATTTTCCATCGAATCAGAAATAAATCAAATTTTCAAAGTATCCTGTTTCGCTGCTTAAGTAGTGTAATAAGTACGTAATATCTATGTACTGGCTATGTAAAATTATTATTTCTACACAGTTTAGATACTTTTGTACCAATAAATAGCACAATTGTTATGTATTAATACAATGAACGTTTTCTTTCTTAATTTATGCATCACCCCTGAAATGCGATCATCTGATATGATTTTTCTCTTTGCGAACTCGTATTTAGTTATCGAAAAGTGCTTTAAATTAGCAAAATTTATGTATAAATAAAATGCATGTATTTTCATATTTCTGCGATTTTTTATGATAAAATGTTGAAATTTTGTACATGATCTTATTAGTGTAGGGGCACTTTTTACATATTAGTTTTTTTTTCTTTGAACGGGACATTATAAAAATTTTAATTATGTTTTTCTTCAAATTTAAGCCTTTGAAAATTTTAACAGATTTCATAATATTATGTTCCTTTTATTGTGTAGCTTTGTTATTTATAATATATATCTGCGATTGATATTTAAGAAATAAAAGACGAAGCCAATATTTATGGGACATCCAGTATACAAGTAACATATCTGTTCACAAAGTAATTTATCTGTTCATAAAACAGTTTATGTATAAGCTTTTATTGTTATTTAAAAACATTAAAGCATTTCTTGATTTAAGATATCCGACTACGATCGGAGACATTTTTTTTTAACTCAACTCTTGGTATCTTTTTTGGTACTTTTCAGTGTAACTTAACAAAGAATTTAATAAAATTATAAAAATATATATAATATCTATGCAATTTTTTAAAATTTTGTAGAATTTAGGTAATTTTTTTTAATTTTTTCTATGAAAACGGTTCCAGCTCTAGAAAAAAATGCATCTAATGCAAATCTTTTTCTGACATCTTTTTTTCATATTAGACACTGTATAGTGAAATGAACTAAAAACTTGTCGATACACTGTAAAACATTTGTGGAAACGTTACTCCGTAAAACAGGTGGCAGCATTGCTGCCTCCAATTTTATGGAGTATTTTAACCTTTAAAACCGGTATAACATTGTAATGTTACACCAGGAATATATGTTTAAATTACACCATTTCATATGTGAAAAAAAATACTCCATGAAACTGGAGGCAGCATTTGCCACCATTTTTATACCAATTTTATGGAGTAACGTTACACAAATGTTTTACAGTGTATACGGAAATCTGAAAAAAAAAAACTGATTATATACAATTACATAAAAAAATTTTAGTACACCCAGAAAAAGGAATTGATTATAACTACAAAACATGTTTTGTTGAGTTCATTTTGGTCGTTTCAAGTGATTTCTTCAGTTAAAGTAGAAAATCGGTTTTGTTGCTCAGACGAAAAAATATTGTTAACACTCTTATAAAATGTTAACAAAATTTCATATATTTTATTTGAGTCTTACTTCTTGAATTTTCAGTTTGTAATTCAAACAAAATTTTGTTGTTTTTGCGAAATTTAAATTGGTGTGCTGTAACCATAACTTTCTCACGTATATTTGTTCGATTGACTTATATAGCTGTAAAATGATTAACATAATTTTTGGATAATAAAAACTTTTCAAATTGAAATGGATTAATGATGTTATTGTTAAATTATTATGCATTACAGATGAAAATTGTGGACGTAAAATTGCAAAAAATTATTAAATAATATTTTTTTGTTTATTTAAACAAAATTTTCGTTGTTCCATATTTAAAGGAAAAGATTTGTTGGACCAAACAAATTTTTGTTAATTCAAAGAAAAAAAAAACTTTTTTAACACTCTTATAAAATGTTAACAAAATTTCATATATTTTATTTGAGTCTTACTTCTTGAATTTTCAGTTTGTAATTCAAACAAAATTTTGTTGTTTTTGCGAAATTTAAATTGGTGTGCTGTAACCATAACTTTCTCACGTATATTTGTTTGATTGACTTATATAGCTGTAAAAGGATTAACATAATTTTTGGATAATAAAAACTTTTCAAATTGAGATGGATTAATGATGTTATTGTTAAATTATTATGCATTACAGATGAAAATTGTGGACGGAAAATTGCAAAAAAATATTAAACAATATTTTTTTGTTTATTTAAACAAAATTTTCGTTGTTCCATATTTAAAGGAAAAGATTTATTGGACCAAACAAATTTTTGTTATTTCAAAAAAAAAAAAAAAAAAAAAAAAAAAACTTTTTTAACACTCTTATAAAATGTTAACAAAATTTCATATATTTTATTTGAGTCTCACTTCTTGAATTTTCAGTTTGTAATTCCAACAAAATTTTGTTGTTTTTGCGAAATTTAAATTGGTGTGCAGTAACCATAACTTTCTCACGTATATTTGTTTGATTGACTTATATCTATATTATAAAGGCCAAACGTATCTGTGCGTAACGCATACGTCATATTGTAAATGGCAACACTTTAACACGCACTTCGGTTTTGCAATTTTTGGTACTGCAATTTTTGTACTTTTAAACAACGCACATTTTCAATTTTTGCATCGTCCTACAGAGACTTTTAAATACAATTTGTTTGAAAGCTGTATCTCAATTTATTTTTGAAATATAAATTTTTTTATAGTTTTATGCACGAATGTTATAATTGTGGCAACAGAAAAACGCCTTTTTCGCTTAAAATTAATAAAAGTTGAGATAAAAATACTATTTAAAAAATCGTCTGTTATAAAATTTGATGAATTTCGGTTTTATTTAGTTTTTATTCATTAATTAAATGTTTTTCAGTTGATTGCAAATTTACTTTACAAATGATACAACACTTTGTCTTTACAAAAACAGATTTTAAATAATAATTGAGTGACTCCCCACCGCTTATACTTAATTCGTATCAGAAAGCTGAAAGAGTGCAATTTTATTTATTCTGCGTGCAGTAATATTTTCCAAATTTTGAAAAAGAAAAAAAATTATTCACATAAAACATAGAGCTAATATTAAGAAAAAGGTGAAGTTATGTTAATGATCAGATAACTGATTTATTTCGCCGAGTGTCTTGAATATTATTTTTTGCTGCGTTTGTAAGTCCGTCATAATGATGTCATATACATACTTTTCTACAGATATTGTCTAAGATTCGATCCGTAAAAGTGGAATGCTTTAGCGGATGCAAATAACGGAATTTTATAAAGTGAAGCATGTTTTTTAATTCTTTAAATTGAAATACAGTGTCTCACAAAAGTGATGGGACACTTGTAACTATAAAAGGATTAACATAATTTTTGGATAATAAAATTTTATCAAACTGAAATGGATTAATGATGTTATTGTTAAATTATTATGCATTACAGATGAAAATTGTGGACGGAAAATTGCAAAAAAATATTAAACCATATTTTTTTGTTTATTTAAACAAAATTTTTGTTGACCCATATTTAAAGGAAAAAATTTGTTGGTTGGACCAAACAAATTTTTGTTAATTCAACAAAACTTTTTTCTGGGTGTAATTTTATGTATAATTCTTTATAAAAAGTAACTATATATCAACAAATAAGTCACTTAGAGCTAATTCTTTAGCTGATTACATTTCAACGTTATCGAAAAGTTACACAAAAAAATTTAATAATAATAGGATAAAAAAAAATGAATTAGAGCAATAGTCGTTAACCTTTTCCGGTGAAAATCTAATTTTTCAGAAAATGCATTTAAAGTTTTCTAATTCTGTTTAAATTACGTCGTCTGCTTTTTCTCAAAAAGTTGTAATTTAATTTTTTTTAGGTGTACAGAAAAATAAACAGATTTAGAAACAAAAATGTTCATCCTATAAGAAAATCAAACTTAAAAATAATAATAATAATAATAAAAATAAATAAATAAATAAATAAATAAATAAAATAAAATAAAATAAAATTGGGCATTTTTATCTAAATTGATGTTTTATATAGAGGTGGATACTTTAAGAATGAATAAACATGAAAAAAAAAAAGTGCATTGACCTGTTAAAAGGAAGCATTTTCTTCGTTTATACTTCAAAGGTAATTTAATTCAAGGAGCCTGACCAATGTCACATATCACCGCATAATTATCTAGCTGATAGTAGTGAAAGGTGTGGAGGTGAATTCTGGGAAAATTGAGCTCATAGAAAAAGTAAACACAATTACCGTATAGAAAACCTAACTCAAATATTATAAATAAAACATTTAGATTACATATATTATTATGCAAGTTACGTTTAATTTTTTTGTGGTAAACAAATATTTGTAAATGAGCTCTTATTTATGTAAAAAATAATTTTCGTTAATATGTTTTCTAACATAAAACAAACTACATAGCGTGATTTTCTCTCATCAGGCTTATTTATTTCACAAAGCAAATAAAGCAGCATTCAACCATTGTGTTCGGAATACTTAGAATGAATTCATGACTATAAATTAGCTCAACTAGTTTTGATATGTTTGAACAAGGATCATTAAATGAAATGCTGGGAACAAGTTCTTTCATTTTTTATAAAAAATATATTAGCGGAAAGTTCTTTAAAGAAAAATATATTGTTCATTGTCTTTTTTTCCCTTTAAATAAATTCTTTTATTGAAAAGATACACTATATGATCAAAGGTGATGGCCATTTTCAATTTTAGATGTTTTTTTTAAATATCTAGAAGAATACACGAGTAATTATTCAGAAAAGAGTGTGCAAACATAATAAAACGAATCATACATTTCCGCAAAGATTTTTTTCCAAAACCCCATAGGAGACTGTCAACAAATTGAAAAAAACGAATATCTTTTGGATAACCCTGTCAAAACTAATGTAACAAAAGCGTTTAAGCTATAGATTATGAATAAGTGGCTTATTTTAATAGACTGTATTCACTTTTACGTGGATAGCATCTATACGCATATAGAAATTAATGTTTTTATATAAAAAAAGTCCCGAATTTTGCCAAGTTTTCTTCTTATAATTTACAAAGTTCTTAATGTAAAAAATTTTTTTTTCAGAAAATAGTGTCAAAATATTCACAATTAAAGGGGGATCGGCAACACAAAATTTTCAAACTTTCTACAAATTTTTTATGGCATTAAAAATGGTCTCTGTTTCTTTCTGTTAAAAATGACATTTAAATCATGTATATCTGGAAATTTAAGTGAAACAGGAAATATTAATTTTTTTCATTTTGTTTTATTTTCAAAATCTAGCTTTCAAACAATCGCTGTCATGGAAGCGGATTCTTGTGAAAATGCGTTTTTCTTCATGATAGGTTTTTTTTTACCATTTCTTGCATTTAAAATATTATAAGTCAAGAATCGTAAAAGATAATGGTTGAAACTTGGAACGTGTCTTTCTTGATTGTTTTTCTTTAATTTTGATTCAGGAAATTTGAAAAATATATTTACTTTTGAAAATATGACTTTTTTTTTAAGTTACAACTTTTTAAAAAAATTTTCACACATATTTATAATTTTTATTTTAATCAATATTTTTAAAAATGCTGAATGAGAACTTATATACTTCTGTTTATTTACATGAAAAAAAATTGAAATTCTACAAATAATATTTCGAGGAATAACGATTTTAAATCACGCCGCTTTTTTCGCAAATTTTAAACTTAAAAAAAAGTCTAAGAAGAAATTTTATCAGATGATTTTGTTTAAAAATCATATAGATAATCATCACAAAAATTTTAAGAATTTTAACTCAGAAAAAAAAAATACTTTTAAATGCGTACCGGACCCCGTTAAGGTGTTCTCAAAAGGGGGATTTCAAAGGTGATCCCCTTAAATGCTTTTTTTCCCTTTTTAAAGCCTATGCACATTTTCAAACTTCTGCTTTGATTTATTCTGATATACAAAAGAATCTTGTTTGCTTGAGTTTAAATTTTTCAGTTATCTTCAGCATGTTTGCCTCAGATTTGACCGAGGAGTTTTCTTTCAATTTGCATAATAGTTTTGTGATGTAAATTCTAATGCATTAAGGTCAGGGGACAAAGATCAGCGATCTACGGTTAGTAATAGCAGCACGTTCATTTTGATGCATTTTTCCCGTCTTCTTCTGAGATAATGCGCAATTATGTAAAAACGTGCTGAATGAGTTGCTACTCATTTTCGAAATAGCCAATTTCTTTATAGAATGCATTTTCTACATTTTTATTAAAACCACATTGTTAAGGGTGAAATTTAGATTATTTTGCATAAGATCGTTATTTACTAACTTCAAAAGAGTTTGCGCAATATTTTGAAATACTAAACTATATTTAGATTTTTTTTTTACATTTTCAAATGTGTATTACATAAGACTACATATAGATTTTTAGATGCAGCTAATAATACATTTAATATAATTTATACAAATTTTGTACTTATATGTTATGAAAATTTTTGAAATCTTATGCGGGTCATTCCATGTCAATTCAACCAGACCTTGTAACCCGACCCCCAGGAATTTTGATGAAACTTTGTGTACACACTAATTCTATCATGAAATGATTCCATCAGAAATTTTTCCTTCCTAGACCTCATAGTTTGTGAGATATGGGGGGTCCAATTCTTGGGGTTTTCTCAAATCGCACATTTCTGAGTCTGTATTTTGAGATTGCAGTTCCATCTTCAAAAAATTGTTTCTCTGGATCTAAAATATGAATCATCTTAAAAATTTCACTGTAAAAATATAAATAGATGCAGATTTTAATAAAAAAATATTTAAAAAATTTACTTGTAATATTTAGGATAAAAAAAATTTGCCAAAGTTGAGAGTTATGGTTATTTTTCCAAATTTTTGTGGCTTGACAAAAAAGGTTGTACACAAAAAGGCAATTTAAATTTCCAATTTCTTTTTGTTTTAAATAAAAGTTTAGACTTTGGGCTTTCTGTCTATGAAATAAAAATGATGTGTTTCGCATGGCTTATGCAAAAATTTTGGGTACTTTCCAATTACCAGGATGAGTGCTTTATTTTTATATATTACATATGCACACAAAAAAGCAAATGAAATTTCCCATTTCTTTTTGTTTTAAATAAAAGTTTACACTTTGGGCTTTCTATCTATGAAATAAAAATGATGTCTTTCGCATGGCTTATACAAAAATTTTGTGTACTTTCCAATTAGCCGGATGCGTGTTTTATTTTTACATATGTACACATGTATAGATCTATATAAATGCAGATGTATTATACATGTACATATATATGTATATATACAGTATATTGTTATATATATGTATAAAACTGGTGCCCGTCTAACCGAAAAGTACCAAATTTTGCCTTGTTTTGAGAATCTGCACCATTTAAGAGGAAAAAAATCTGACTAAGTTTAGCTGTGGTACTTAAATAATTACTGGAATTTCTATGAGTTATTGAATTTAATGTTATTTGATGCATGTTTTTTTTTTAATTCTCAAAGTAAAGTTTAGGCTTTGTTTTTTCTGATTAAAAAAAAATCTGACTGTAATATGTTTCCCCATTAAATTTAGTGAATGGTCCATATATTTCATTTAGTTATTTAATAATGGGCATTTTTTGACAATCTAAAGAATCTCTTACTTTTATTTTCAATAATTAAACTCAAAACAGATTTTTTTTGTACAGTATAAAATAGAATTTTTTTTCTCTTCACATTTCCATTATTTCTTTCGAATGCTTATATATTAATTATTTGTGTTTAAAAAATGTTCATAACCTTGTATTTCCTTTTCTTCGTTAATTTTAATCAGTTTAAATATTTATATTGGCAAGTTTAAATACACAAATGTTTAACAGAACTTAAATTTGTTTCTATAGTCTGACAGATTTAATTGCACCTGCCTTGTATAAACACCCTCTGATAAAGGCAGGGTAATGTTCGTTAGTATGAAAGAAGATGTTTTGAAATCAAGTTAATCAAATTATTGTCATTATGTTGTTTCTTATCATAGAAGAATGATTTAACTTTTACTGTGCTACAAAAAATACATTCTGATTGTTACGTATTTTATAGTTTATGATATGTATAAATATTTTTTTTTTGCTTTATTGTTTTAATATGAAGCCTGATTTTAAACCTTCTACTAGTCTTCAGGCTTGCAGTATTGTAATATTAACTGGTTTAGAATGTCACAAAACTAGCTATACAAATAACAGAGAAATAGACTACATTGATAATCTCTGTGATTCAGAAAAAGAACTTTTATTAGTTAGGACTATTGCATTTATAAAACAAAAATTAAGTGAAAACCGTTTGATTAATATATGTGAGCATCACAGAATTTCGCTCTTAATGAAATATGAATTATATAAATGTGGAAATCCATTTAAGCGGCATAAAAAGCAAGTGAAAAAAGCAATTAGGGCAATTAATAGAGATTTATATACGGACGAAAAAGAAAACCAAAGTTGAAAGTCACGATTATTTTTCCGAAATTTTGTGACTTTATTAAAAAGTCTCTATATGAAAAGGAAAATGAAATTTCCAATTTGTTTTTGCATCAAATAACATTAAATTCAATAACTCATAGAAACTCCAGTAATTATTTAAGTACCACAGCTAAACTTTTTGTCAGATTTTTCCCCCCTTAATTGGTGCAGATTTTCAAAACGAGGCAAAATTTGGTGCTTTTCGGTTAGACGGGCACCAGTGTTATATATATCAATATACTGTCTATATACATACATATGTACATGTATAATACATCTGTATTTATATAGATGTATACATATGTGCATATGTAAAAATAAACATGCATCCGGCTAATTGGAAAGTACCCAAAATTTTTATATAAGCCATGTGAAAGACATAATTTTTATTGCACAGATAGAAAGCCCAAAGTGCAAACTTTTATTTTAAACAAAAAGAAATTGGAAATTTCATTTGCTTTTTTGTGTGCATATGTAAAATGTAAAAATAAGGCACGTATCCGGCTAATTGGAAAGTACCCAAAATTTTTGCATAAGCCATGCGAAAGACATAATTTTTATTTCATAGATAGAAAGCCCAAAGTGTAAACTTTTATGTAAAACAAAAAGAAATGGGAAATTTCATTTGCTTTTTTGTGTGCATATGTAATATATAAAAATAAAGCACTCATCCGGGTAATTGGAAAGTACCCAAAATTTTTGCATAAGCCATGCGAAACACATCATTTTTATTTCATAGATAGAAAGCCCAAAGTGTAAACTTTTATTTAAAACAAAAAGAAATTGGAAATTTAATTTGCCTTTTTGTGTACAGCCTTTTTCGTGAAGTCACAAAAATTTGGAAAAATAACCATAATTCTCAACTTTGGCTGACTTTTTTTATCCCAAATATTAAAAGTAAATTTTTTAAATGTTTTTTATTAAAATATGCATCTTTTTATCTTTTTATAGTGATATTTTTAGGATGATTCATGTTTTAGATCCAGAGAAACAATTTTTTGAAGATGGAACTGCAATCTCAGAATACACACTCATAAATGTGCGATTTGAGAAAAACCTAAGAATTGGACCCCCCATATCTCTCAAACTATGAGGTCTGGGAAGGAAAAATTTCTGATGGAATCATTTCATGATAGAATTAATGCGCACACAAAGTTTCATCCAAATCCCTGGGGGTCGGGTTACAAATGGGGGAAAAATTGGTTGAATTGACATGGAATGACCCATGCATCTTCACATTCTTTCATTGAAAAATGTAACAAAAACTATGAAAATTATTTCCTTGAACAGATTTATCATATGTATTATAAAGAACATAAAAAAAATTTAATCTCTATTTCAAATTAAAAAAAAAGAAAAAAGATCTTATCATCTTTAAAACAAGTTGGAAATTGCACGTGAACGTAGCAAATGAGGTGCGTTCGTACGATAACGAAGTTTTAAAAATATTCAGATCTTGCTGATATAGTCGAGCGTACTCCGGATACAGTATAGTAGTCGAAATCTTTACGTTTCTGTAAATATGCAGGAAGTAATTTTTATTACACCTCAGAAACGTATATCTTATTCATAAAATGTGAAATAGTTTAATATAATTAAAACACGTACCAAACAATGTTTCCCCGTATAGCATTATGTAGTGGAATACTTTTGTGTGGCCCTGTAATTTAATAATAAAAATTCTTTGCATCACAGATTGTACAGAATGCATATTTTAGTATATACTTCATAGATTCATGCCAATTATATTATGTTCGAATGAGTGTAACATCATTAAAATTCATTTGAAACTTCTTCCCCATTGACCGTAATGTAACGGAATCCTTTTGATTGTCTCTGTAAATGATCTATGCATCCGATTTTCATAACATTTGAAATGACTCGACAAAATTAAGCAATAATTATATGTTTTAAATTTCAAACGATTAAAATGCATTTAAAACTTTTTTCCCTATTGACCGTAATGTAACGGGATCTTTTGAATGTCCCTGTAATTGATATATCCATCCGATTCTCATAAAATTTGAAATGACTCGACAAAATTATGTTATAATTATGTATTTTAAATTTCAAACGATTCGGTTGGGTAGTTTTTGAGTTGTTATATGCGGACAGACAGACAGACAGACAGACGGACAGACAGACAGACGGACGGACAGAGCGACAACAATAGGTGCTACGTATTTACATAATTACGAACGCACCTAACAAGAAAGTGACGAAAATATGGACATGAAAAAAGCCATTTTCTCTTTTTCCTTTTTTCTTTTTTTTTCCCTTTTTTAAAGCCTAAACATATTTAAAAACTTCTACTTTCATTTATTCCGATGCACAATGGAATCTTATTTGCTTCAGTTAAATTTTTTCAGTTATCTCCAGCATGTTTGCATTAGATTTGATCGAGCATTTTTCCTTTAATTTGCATAATAGTTTTGCGATGTAAATTCTAATGCATTAAGGTCAGTGGACAAAGATCAGCGATCTACGGTTAGTAATAGCCGCAGATTCGTTTTTATGCATTTTTCCAGCCTTCTTTTGAGATACTGTGCAATTATGCAAAAACGTACCGAATGAGTTGCTACCCACTTTCGAAGCAGCCAATTTTTTATGGAATGCATATTCTGCATTTTCATTAAAATTGCAATGTTAAAGACGAAATTTGCATTATTTTGCATAAGATTGTTATTAACTGAATTCAAAATGACATGCACAGTATTTTGAAATACTAAACTATGTTTAATTTTTTTTAATTTTTCAAATATGTATTATATGAGACTGCATATAATTTTTTAGATAAAACTAATAATACACTTAATATAATTTTTATACATATTTTACTTATATCTCGTGAAAAACGATGAAATCTTGCACATCTTCACATTCTTTCATTTAAAAATATAACAAAAACACTGAACGTTATTTTTATGTTCGGATTTATTACATGTATTATAAAGAATATACTCAAAAAAATTTAAATATCTCTCTTACAAGAAAAGAAAAAAAACTTAGCATCTTTAATATAACGTTATCAATATTTTGGTAATATTAGACTTCCATCCCCCCCCTTCCGATATCATCATACGCAATCATCCTTAGACACTCTCCCCCCTGTTAATTATAGCGTTATCAAAATGTAACTTTTTTTTAATTGTTATGAATTTATATCTTTTGGTTGGAGTGATATACAAAATTAATTGCATTTTTTTTTTTTTTTTTTTTTTTGCATACTATATTGATTCAAATGAAGAGAAGCCAATCAAATAGAGCTTCAAATCAAATAGCGCTTCAAAGAAATAGTTACTATTTAAAAGTATTTTATAACAGCTTTTTGTAACATAATGCTTTCAACATTAATAAAGTCTTGTTGCACTTGCCTCGAACGGGGAGGGGTGAGGTATAGATAGAATTGCGTTTCGATAAAGGAAGATGACAACATTTTTTCGATTTCTCTTTTATTTATTAGTGAACAAGAGCTTCATTTCAAATATATTTCTCATATGGTTTTTCGAACCGTGATTATACATGCATGCACATATGAAGAAGAATGGGAAGGTTAAACATTGTGGGTACTCTACATTTTAGAATTAAATAATTTTATAATTTAGTGATTTTAATAATAACTTTGTATTTTCATAAAAATGGATAATTGATTAAAAATATATAACATACTATTTTGAACCAAAGACCATCTTACAAATAAAAAAAAAAATTGATCAAATCAAAAATGATATTGAAATCAAGAAACAAATTCTCCCTTCTCCTAGCGATTTTTTTTACGATATCATGTGCCAGAAACCTCCCTCCCCCCGAAAATGATAAATTTGTATATGCACAACACCTAAACATGCTTTCATTTAGTATTAAGAGAAGGAATTTGACTTTTGGGCGGATTTTAAGGTAAACTGATTCCTTAAATGTTCTCTTTTAATTTTAATCTGAAATTGCAAATTAATTCAAGCTTACTACATTTCAAAAGTATACTTAGATGCTCACGTGTCACGTTATACGTGTCAAATGATCTTTCTCTTTTTTTTCCTTTCATTTATTCCGACATACAATGGAATCTTATTTGCTTCAGTTTAAATAGTTTTGCGATGTAAATTCTAATGCATTAAGGTCAGGGAACAAAGATCAGCGATCTACGGTTAATAATAGCAGCACGTTCGTTTTGATGCATTTTTTCCGTCTTCTCCTGAGATACGATGCAATTATGTAAAAACGTGCTGAATGAGTTGCCACTCATTTTCGAAATAGCCAATTTCTTTATATAATGCATTTTCTGCATTTTTATTAAAACTGCTTTGTTAAGGGTGGAAATTGGATTCTTTTGCATAAGAGTGTTATTAACAGAATTCAAAAGAATATGCGCAATATTTTGAAATAGTAAACTATATTTAAAAATTTTTTTCACACGAGATATATGTGACTGGAATTAATAAGAAAATCTCTATTCTATTAATTTACAGCCACCTTTTTCCTAAATAAGTATAATGCCGTATACTTGAGTACTCTATTTATTAGCTATCGTACAGAAAAGGATTTTTTAAAATCAGTTAAGTAGTTCCAGTGTCTAATTCTTACAAACAAATAAATAATTATTATGAATTAGCATCAACAACGTTACATTTTTGTCAGTTATATTATTTAATATTTTCCAACATAAGTTAAAAGGTGTTTATGAATTCGATCTTACTCTCTGTGCTTTCGCTTATTTAAATGGTGTCAAATTATCATGAAACTGATGTGTGTTATTGGGTTTTATGATGGCATGTTCGGTAATGAAAATGAAGAGTATAGCATTAATGGTTCATTTACAGGGACACTTAAAATATTTCCGTTGTATGACGGCTTATAAAGAAAAAAAATTAATGTATATTTTACTGATATTACACTATTTTAAATACTTTTAAATTGATTTATATCACTGAAGTTATGTATATTACTGTGATATACTACAACTTGCTAATTGAAGAATCTAGTGTATAATCGCGGAAAATAAGCAAATAATACTTAATAACAGACTAGGGAGGTGGCAGCACATACAATCACCTCACTGCGTTTACGAGTAAAAATCTAGGATTATTTAAATCTTGAATCGCAAATTAAAACGCAATCGGCCTTTAATCATATCTTTGTAGAAAACATCTAAAAATACGATTTTAGTGATTGACGCGTAGGTTTAACATTGTGCTTTCCTGTACCCAAAGGTATGTA
This sequence comes from Maratus speculifer, assembly GCA_964019185.1. Lineage (NCBI taxonomy): Eukaryota > Metazoa > Arthropoda > Arachnida > Araneae > Salticidae > Maratus > Maratus speculifer. Next base: position 288,963,476 of record OZ025295.1, read on the forward strand.
AACATGGACGACTGGGAGCAGTAAAACATAATGGTAAACCTATGAATCAATTGCTAAAATAGGATTTTCAAGTGTTTTCCACACTGTAAAAAAAAATTCAGGAGCTTACTAAAAATTTTTTAGTAAATTTGTATTCGACAAAATTTTTTAGTAACCATTACAAACTTTTTTTTTTTGCAAGCGAAACAAGCATTTCTTTTGTAAACTGAACAAAAGAATTTTTTGTATAACTAACTTAACAATTTTTAGTATGAGCCACCAAGCAAATTTTAGTAATAGCTCCAAAATTATTTTTAATAACCATTACGTAGGCTCGAAGGGTAGGATCTTCCTGACTTCTGGAGCGGAAGATTTTCGGCAAAACAGCAATAGATGGCAGCACCAAACATTGCTACTGCTCCATCAGGATATTCATAATCCCTTTATTAACGAGTACTTACACTGCATACATTCGGGACGTATTTGGCAGTGGACAGTATCGAACCCGGGACCTTTTAGCCTGGAGCCCGTTACTATAACCACTATGCTATCAAGGCCACACCAAGTGAGTTTTAGTAATAGCTATTAAAAATATAAAATTATTAACTCTGTTGCTAACTTTTTTCTAGTAATTCTTACAGATTTTCTTGTAACCGACTAAGATTACTAAACATTTTTTAGTAATTACAAGGATCACTAAAGTTTTTTTAGTAGATCGACACTTTTTTTTTTTACAGTGCACCTAGATATCACTTGGCGGACCAATTGCGTTTTAGTATGCGAATCGAGATTTAACTATTCGTAGATTTTCATTTGTGAAGTCAATGAGGTGATTATATGGGGTGTCGCCATCCCTGTGCATAGTTCTGCAATTAATTATAATAGAAGAAAGTTACAGGTATGAATGATTGGAAATAAAATTTACTTTTAGCTGATGTATATAAAATTTGCTTAAGAGGCCATTTACAAATCAATGCTAAACCAAGCTTTGTTTTTTTTTTTTTTTTTTTTAAATCACTAAACCTCATTTTGAGATTTTTTTGTTAAATCTGCGAATCAAACTGTGAGTCATAAATTTTCTTTTTTTTTTTTTTTTTTTTTTTTTTGCATGATAAGTTTCTGAATTATAAATATTCAATATTTAAAGCTTAGAATGCTAAATTACATTTTCTTAGTTTTATTAATATCTGCTATTATAATCCTTATGCATTACTTTATGCATTACCTTATGATATTACTTTTTGTGAGGACAAAAACACTGAAAGACCCAACTATAAGTACGTTAAATTGGTAATTTAAATTTACTTTAGGAAATATGAAATTAATATTCGAAAAAATATGAATTGCAAATTACAATTTATTTATAGATTTATATTTATTTTATCCTGCTTTATGCGAACTCTCAATTTCAAATTATTCTTCGAAATTTTTTCAAATTAAGAATTAAAAAACTCAAAATAATGGCTTAAGGGCTGTTTTACTCATTTTATTAAAATATCGAGGCTGTCAAAAGTCGAAACAAATTAAGCTGATATATTAATGCTAAAATAAGCATAAATATTTTTTTTACTGAAATGCAGCTTAACTTCCTTACAATGACGGTCAAAAAATAAAATATTTATTATCTTGTGAAGCATCTTCTTATTCTAGTTGCAATAAAAAAATGTGGATAATGCCTCATTATTCGAATTTTCGGTAGAACGCTTTGTATTTTTTCAAGGCATTTCGAAATATGTATTGAAATTCGACCAAATTTAGGTTGATGTGATTATTTCTTTACATTTTTTATTCTATTTGCTGCATATTTTTTTATTAGTTAGTTTTTTTTAATTAATCATTTTTTCTCTGTGAAATGTATGTTGTAAAACATGTACAGGTTTTTCTGAAAATTGAACAAAATTTTACGGGTGATAGAACGCAACTATATGAGTAAATTTCGTCTTTGATTTTATGATCGGAAAGTTAAAGGTAGTTTTCCAGTGTCTCAGGGCGATGAATTGGTCGATGGTATCATAGATTGGCCACCAAGATCTCTCATGTTTAAGGTCCACGCACATAGCACTAACTTCTTGCGCTATCTTTGATCTTTCGTGTCAGCGCTTTGATCTAAAACTACTTTTTCAGTGTATTGAATCCGAACTTCAAGAGAGAAATCTAACGCGAAATCAGTTGACAACTTTACGACTGAAGATTGGGTAGATAAAAGTTCCCCTTCCTTTGTCAATTTAGTAGGGTCAGTCCCTCAAAAATCATTTAAAGAGATTTTACCCTTGTTTCGTTCGGAAAAAAAGATTGATTGATTGCTCTTTTAGTGTAATAAAAACTTGTGCTGTTCGCTCGCAACCTTAAGGTCCACGCACATAGCGCTAACTTCTTGCGCTACCTTTGATCTTTCGTGTCGGCGCTTTGATCTAAAACTGCTTTTTCAGTGCACTGAATCTGAACTTCAAGAGAGGAATCTAACGCGAAATCAGTTGACAGCTTTACGACTGAAGATGGGGTAGATAAAAGTTCCCCTTCCTTTGTCAATTTGGTAGGGTCAGTCGCTCAAAAATCATTTAAAGAGGTTTCACCCTTGTTCCATTCGGAAACAAAGATCGATTGATTGCTTTTTTAGTGTAATAAAAACTAGTGCTGTTCACTCGCAGCCTCAGATTTTTGCCTGTTGGGCCATATGAAAAGCCTAATCTACAAGTGCCCCATTGAAACCGATTAGGATCTAGTCGCCAGGATTGCCATTGTTATCGTCGATATTCGGAATGCCTACACTGTTAAAAATTTGCAGCATTCTGACGAGTCATTTTACCGTTTTTTGAAAAAACGGTTCCTTAATCGTAGTTTAACTATATTCTGGCCATAAAATGGACAATAATATGATAAAAATAGCATAAAATGGCGATTATGTAACTGTTTTCAATAAAAACGGTCAAATGACTGGACAGAATGCTGCAAATTTTTAACAGTGTGAATCTTTGCAAAGGAAAACAGAAGAAAATCTTTGCAAATGTGCATCAATCTCTATAACGCAGGTGTTATGCTTGCATTGCAGCTAACGGAAGATAATATGAGCAATTTTTTAAAGCATGTACATTAATTACATTCCTCTCATTCTTTAACTGTGACTGTGGAAACCTACCTTTTAACTTGTCACTGCTTTCGGTCCGGTCATGCACTGTCAAAAAAGATTGTCAATGTATACTAAATAATTCCTATCTTTTAAACAAATAATGTCCGTACTTCTAGAAAACATGTTTGATCCGTGAGTTCTCCGCGAATGTCTAAAAAAGAGGATGAGATTCCGTACATTCCTACAACACACGTGAATTGGGTCTATAAGTAATAAAACCGAATTTATTTTTAAACTGAAAAACCAAAATTCTATAAATTAAGATGCCCAATTTAATTTAAAAATACAAAATGTTTTCGAATTTAATATATAAGGTGGTCTGGTGTAATAACGCCAGGCGGGGTAATAACGCCAAGTGCTAATATTATGCATAATTATGAAATAATCTGGTAAATGACACCCATGTGCTCTGCGCAGAAGGGTTTTGAGTCATATAAATCGCAAAAAACAGCTTCAAGTTAATTTGTTTCATTTTTAGATCTTATTGTTTTTACAAGCAACTAAAATTAACGCTTGATCTAAAATTTGCGAGATACGTTTTGTGATGTGAAGACTATTTTTTTTCCGGAAATACTTTGTTAATTACATAAATTTGTAGAACATTTCATGGACTTTCAAAATGTTGTTGAAGATTTTGAATATCTTCTCGAGATAATTTGTAATTTAAAATGTACTGCGCAATAACTATAACGGGGTAATAACGCCAATCCTTGGCATTAGTACCTCGGTTGATTCCCTACAGTGGCCGAGCTGCATCCTAAATACTGATGATTCAAATAAACACAGTTAAAACTGTGCAATGTTTCTAATAATTCTATTTAAGCGGTCCTTTTTAAGCAAAAAGAAGCTTACGGTCTGATATTCTTTTGCCTTATTCTCCCCTCCCCCCCCACCAAACCTTTATTTTTCTGACACTTTCACAAAAAATTGAACATTTTCATTAGCTTAGAATGCAATTTGTCAATTTCTAAGTTTGTAGAGTTTGTATTTTTAGAAGTGGGCAATCTACATGCAATTATTCCATCTTCTTTCATAGTTTTGTTTGCATGGCGTTATTACCCATATAGGTGGGTAATAACGCCAAATAGCATTGGTCAAGAAATCACGCCATTACATTTTATGAATACATATCTGTTATTATTATTTTTTTTTTTTATAGATAGTCAATGAGTTGCTGTATCAAATCATATATTTGTTTGAAAAATACAATCTAAAACTGAGCCGTGAAAATTGGTAGAACCTTAACGTGGCGTTATTACCCCAGGGTACCTTATATATATATATATATATATATATATATATATATTATTTATTCAAAATACTCACAATTTATTTTAAGTTGGATGAGTTGCATAAAATTAAATAAAGTTGAATTTAGAAAGTTGTTTATAAATAAATATTTGCATTTAAAATATACTTTTCATATGAAATGAACACATTTAAAATATATTTGAATTAAAAAATTAAAAGGAAAAAAATCAATATTTCAAAAAAAAAAAATCTTACCGAATAAAAACATAATATTCATATTTTACCTCTTGTAAAATATGCAAATATATTTTAAATTCATATTTTCATCCCATATTAATGGGTCATTCATCTTAAAATGAGCAAAAATATAAAAAAAAAAGCCGTGGCTGCAAAGGAGCCGATTTTAATCAAATTTCATACACATGTATAATTCATATTCAGATGTAGCTCTGGTAAATATTGTAACGAAAAATAAATTGTTTTAGCTGTTTTGGACGTGCTGTTTTGGTATCGTGCAATTGTCGAAAGTTGCAAGTTTGAACTTCTCTATCTTTAAAACTATTTAATAAAAATATTTTTTTTTATTATATTGTAATCTCTGAAAATCTATCTTTATATTTATTTAGTAATAATAATCTGGTCGTATCACGATTACTTTAAAATTGGTTGTAAATATTGAAAATTTGTAAATGTTAAAAAAATTAGAAACTGTAACAAAATCAAAGGAATTTAAAAACACCTGCGAAATTCATATCTAATGTATTGTATATAAAGATCGAATTCTCCAAATTTGAAAGTTCTCATTTATTCCCTTCATCTTCAAAAAAAAAAAAAAAAAAAAAAAAAAAAAAAAAAAAAAAAACATAGAAACTTTAAAAAAAAGTTACAAAATCATATTTTTTTCTCTTATGTATCCGCAAATAATAAATAATGGAAAGGTCCGACATTAAAAATATGTATAGTAAAAATATGCACAGTCATAAGGAAGTATAAGTCCATGATGTTCTGTAAAATAATCAAGAATGCCTTTTGATTCCTAACACAACAAAAATGAGTTCAAAAAGTAATATTCGTGACATTCTATGGACTATTCATCTTTGAAATCACGCACTTTTCTTAAACTATTGCAGGATTTCTAACATAAAAAAGATGCAAGTGTATATATATATGTTTATATATATATATTAATATAGATTTTATAGACAGACAATTAATATTATTAATATAGATTAATATATATCTATTTGTTCAAGCGAATAGTTTTTCTTTTACTCAAATTTAAAATATTCTGTAAAAAAGTAAACTGAAAGCAGGAATGAAATTTATGCGTTTAAAATATACAATTTTATTTATAATACCAAAGAATTTAAAGGTTTTGAAAGCTTTTATTCCTGTCCTAATAAATGATATAAAGATTGAATTTTTCCATCAACAGTTTTTATTGTTTATTTTTTCTCACAAAGGAATAAAGAGGAAAGAATGAAAATTTAGATTTATTAAATATTTATTATTAGCTATAAAGTCAAAAAGTTTTAAAGCTGTAAGAGGTGTCCTTTATGTGAAGATAAGTAATTGAAATATTTCCTTTTTTCCACAGTTTCTTATTATTTATTTATTTTTAAATTACAGAATAAAAGTACAATTACTAAATTACGCTAATCTGTTGCTTATTGTTCAGTCTTAAGTGTAAATAGCTTTTTATGCAGTCTTTCTATTCCTAAGGCTAATAATCAAACATGAAATTTCAAGCATGTACACAAACCCCAATTTTGTATTAACATTTAATGTACATTTTTATATTTAAATAAACAAATCTGAAATCTATTACTTTGCATTTCCTCGTAAATGAATATGATCTACTTATTTAATGATTTTCAATAAAATCTGTGACATTTCAGCCACACTTGAGATGCTCATTTTGTATGGAATGATCCTAATACTAAAGTATAAAAACCCCAGCCACAATCTTATTCAAGACGAAATCTTCCTGAAATTAATTTCAAAATTAAAAGCTTTTCAAAGAAATTGATCAAGTTATACCCATCTGAAGTTAACACATTTACAACGAAATATTTCGCCGCGGTTTAACTACAGCACCGTGCTAGCATGTTTTCCTTATAATGGTGGGGTGGCTATTTCAAATCCAGTGAATTTGGCTTACCTCGGCTTTCTTCAATTGGCGGATACTTTATCTCTTGGAACGGAGAAAAGAGGGATTTCTTTTAATTGAAAAATCAGTTAAAAGAAATATACCGGTAGCACTGCTGCCAGTAGATTTTCTGAGAAAAGAACAAAATATTTTTTAGAGTGCACATTCTATTACAAAATTGGTTCGTATTATTGCGTTCTATCAAATTGAAAAGTTTTGTCCCCTATATTATGTACAGGCTGTATAAAAAAATTTTCACACAAATAAATACTTCAAACAGAACATAATAAGGAGATCCTGTGCATATGAAAGATAAAACTTTTAATTATTATTACAGAATATATAATGTTAATCAAAATACACAGTTACGGGTAAAGCTAAATAAATCACTATGTTCACTTCGTTTTAGTACTTCTATGACAAAGCATTTTCTAATTTTGTTAGACTTGTGATAAGAGTCTTGCTTGATTAAGTTACTTTAGACGTGCTGATGAACATTCATTACAACAGAAAATTCCCAGTTTCAATTTCAGCTGTCAAATATTTTATCCCACGCAATGGAAAGAATGGACGTGTTGGTTTATTTAACATGCTACATGAACAAATAATAATAATAATAATAATAATAATAATAATAATAATAATAATAATAATAATAATAATAATAAAAGAAGACTCCTTTTTTTCAGTTTTTCAAAGAATACACAAAAAGTGTCGTTATTTAATTTAGTTATTAGCATAAAAGTAAAATTAACTAATTAAGAATCCTAGACAGATTTGACTACATTAAAAAGAGAAATTAATTTAAAAATATAATGTATAAAAATATATAATTCAAAAACAAGAATATACAAAATTGACGTTTTGCTGTGCAACACATAGCCTTGTCAATACTGATATCAGAAATAACTGGATGTCGAAAATACCATGGACACAGTAAAAGTCAAAGTTATTCCTACAAATACACATAATATTCCTCTGGAATAAAAACAGATTCCGGTTTTTTTTTTTTTTTTACTTTGACTGCTGCGTCCATGGCATGTTAGTTATTTTTTATTATTGCTTATATTTGTAGTGATGAGGATGAGGCTATACGTTGCACAGAGAGATGTCTATTTTTGTATATTTTTGTTTTTGAATTAAACTTTTTCTTATGCATAATTTGAATTTAATTATTCTTTTTAATGTAATAAAGTCGGTCTAGTAATTCCTAATTAGTTTATACATCTTAATTCAGACGTTAAAAAAATGTATGTATATTTTACAAAAATAAAATTGGTTAAAAAAAAGAAAAACTTTCTTTTTATAAGCATCCAACGTTCTTCTTGAAAATCCAGTTCTTTATTCCTGTGAAGCTATATAAAAAGAGAAATCCACAAATGCTTCATTGAAACTGATATGGTTCGAGTTGCCAGGACTGCCGTTGTTGCTGACGATATTCGGGAAATACCGGGTGTCTTCACAAATATGTGTCAGTCCAAAACCTGCAGATGTGTAGCATGAATTGCAGCTAGCGGAAGATATTTAGAGCAATTTCTTTGAGCATGTACATTAATTACATTCCAGTTAATAAAATGTTTTCTAAAGCATCTCCTCTCATTCATTAATTCTTTCACTGCGAAAGTGATTTTTTTAAATTTCTTGCTGCTTGCGTTCCGATTATGCATTCTATTACGAAATGTGCTCGTATAGCTGAGTTCTACCACCTCAAAGTTGAATTCAAAAACATTTCTCCCGGAGGGATTTCCATTTCCGTGGCTCAGGGATAGAGTATTGCTTTTTTTTCCACTGAAAATACAAAATCCCAAATCTTCCGAATGGGACATCTCATTGCTCCGGCGGGGGGGGGGGGGGGGGGATATCCTCACCGGGCCATCCCCTGAAATCAACACTCTAAACCCAGTAAAGTTTTGTCTCTCTTTTTCAGATACACCCTGTATATGAATTTATCTTACATATAAATACTTCAAACGAAACATAAAAAGCAGATCCTGGGAATATGAAATATAAATCCTTTAGTTGTTATTAGATAATATATAAGGGTCATCAAGAGATAAAGTTACGGGTAAAGTAAAATAAATCTCGATGTTCACTTCGTTTGAGTACTTCTATGACAAAACATTTCCTAATTTTGTAAGACTCGTTATCAGCGTCTTGCTTGATTAAGTTATTTTAGACGTGTTGATGGACATTTATTACTACAGAAAATTCCCAGTTTCAATTTCAGCTGTCAAATATTTTATCCCACGCAATGAAATGAATGAACGTGTAAATATATTTAACATCCTATATGAGTACAAAAATTTGTAAAAAAGGAATACTCTTTTTTTTTTCATTTTTCTGAAGAATGCAAAAAAAAAGTTTCATTAATTTAATCTCTATAAATAAAAGGAATTCTGAGGATAATTAATTAATTAATTGAGGCACAGGGGAAAGCAAATCTTGGCAATGCGCCAACTCGGTCCAGAGGAAGCAAATCTTGGCAATGCGCCAACTCGGTCCAGAGGAAGCAAATCTTGGCAATGCGCCAACTCGGTCCAGAGGTATAAAAGCAAGATAGAAAAAAACGCGCAGGTCTGTGCATTCAAGTACAACCACCCATATGTATATGCTGAAAGTTTGTTCTGACGCTCACCCGACGCACGTGGAGTGCCGATGGTCCGGGGAGAGTCACCGGGGGATCCGTCGCCAGCTGAGAGAGAAGCGTAGAGTCACCGGGGGATCCGTCGCCAGCTGAGAGAGAAGCGTACCATACACATAAATTATTAAATAAACCTTCAAATTAAGCCCGGCGAAGCGGGCTGGGTATGCTAGTTGTTTGTATAAAAGTAAAAATACTTTAAAAAAACAATCTTTTTATAAGCATATATTCTTCTTGTAAACCATGTATAATTTATTTACGATAATTCATGCTTTTCCTTAAATTCCCTTATAATTAATTCATTTGATGTAGTCACCGAACTTGATGAAGAAAAATTCGCTGTCTTTTTATTTTCTTCTATCTTTACAAGAAGAAAGTATTGGATTCGCGAGTAATTTAGACTTCCGGTTTTCGATGGATTTATTCATTTTAGAAGGTTTTAAACATTATTTGATGGTTTTTAGAAAATGTCTGTCTATGATTCTGTAGGTCACTCGGTCACTCTATAAGTCTGTATGTGACAAAAATTTTGTGGACGCTTAATCTCAAGAAATAATAAACGGAATTTCACATAAGTTTAGATTCAGTAAGACCTTGATATAATCTAGAGCTGATTAGTTTTTGTTCTATATCACTGAATAGGTGGCGCTACTATGCTGCATTATTTACAATTTCCACAATAGCTTTATCTCAAGCAATAAAGCATGGATTTTCATCACATTTCAGTTTCAGCTAATACCTGATAAAAAAATTATCCTGAATAGTTTTTGGTGAGCATCACCTAACAGGTGGCGCTGTTATGCAGATTTTTTTAAAAATTCCTCAATATCTCTATCTCAGAAACTAATGCACGGTTTTTCATCCAACTTCAGATTCAGTTAGAAATCGACATAAGTTGTTGCTGACAAGATTTAAGTGTAAATCAACCAAATGATGCTGCTACTATGCAAAATTTTTAAGGGAGTGATAACATAACTGAGATGGGATAGAAGAAAGTTTGGGGATTCCGACATCTGACTAGTTTATACTTGGTAGAGAGCGAAAGCAAGTGAACTTATTTTGAAATATGTTATTTTTACTCGGTTTCTTTTTAAAGAAGGGTAACAAGAAAGGCAATATGAAACATTATTAAAACTATCTTTTTTGGGATTTTTAAGTTGATTTCTCAGTGTATAATCCAAAATTAATACTAAACTGTTGATTGATAAAAAGGTATTTGTTGCATTTTCACAGCTATTTAGTCTGTTTTGGTGTGACAATATTAAATCCACATGGGTTTCAACTTGTATACAATTAATTGTACTAGAATACAATGATGGACCAGATAGCAGAGCATCGGCCTTGTAGAAGAAATTTCACTGGTTTGGGGTTAAAATTCTACCATTATGTGATGGCATCTGATGCATGTGAAATATGTTGTGGATGCAAAATCTCCCAAGTATGAACTAATTATATCTCCGGATTTGCTTAGTCAGGTGAAATTCTCGTCCTTTGATCAAGGTCACAGCCCCCTGAAGACTAAACCTGAGTGCGGATACAAAGATGGGGGACGGATTTTGATTAACATATGTATGGTTCCTTAAATTTAGACACCTGTATTTTTTAAAAGATTTGTTTGATTTATTTAATCTCAGAAAAAGAAAGCTGAAAAAACTTTAAAATATTATTCGTACCAAAATTCAAAGGACCGTGCACAAACCGAAAAAAATCCGCTTTCGGCAGCTACTGTCAACGAGCAGGCCTAATCTTTGGGGGGCGGTGTTAAGTTTCTAAATGACTAGGTCAACTCGAGTAGCAATGACAGTCCTTCAAGTACTCTTAAACAAATGGCCCTTATGTCCGGCCTTGTTGTCGCGAATGGTTAAGTTGCTAAATGTAATAATAATAATTATTATAATGTACTAATTACGGAAAATATTTCGGGATTGATCACATATGACAGAATAACGAAAAGAAATATCTTAAAATCTAATCATGAATTGATAATTAAATTGTAAATATAAGGTTAACAAGAAACAAGTTGCCCACTTCAGACGGTTTTGGAACACGTTCTATTGGTCCAAAGGAGATCAAATTTGAACTATAGATAATTCAAATGATGCGTCTGACATTTAATTAAAAAATATTCAAAAATTAAAAATACAAACATCTGCCGATAGGGGCGTTGTAATACACATAAAACATCTAATTAGCTTAATAAATATTAAATAATATTAAAAGAGTGAAAATTGTCAATAAAAATGCAACATCCACAATAGGAGTTTTCGTACAGTGGGATATGGCACATCCAATATTCGGAAAATAACTAGCACACACACACTACCATAAGGATATTGCTGGAAATAAGTTTCCTACTTCAGAGGCCGTGATACATTTCGACATTCAGTTTCCGCATGGTAGTGTGAATGTACCAGTTGTTTCCCGAGTATTGGATGTGCCTTATGCCACTGTAAAAAAAAATCTTACGGGGGATTTTGCTTTTTATTGATCAGTTACATTTTTTAGCATCGTTTAGGCTAATGTCACAGTAGCGATTTCTAAAAGTAGCGAGATGGACGGCCTTTCTTGAGATCATACTAATCTTTTGTAATGTTCAGACGAGTGCTGTCGAACCTTTGCGTGCAAAAATATGCAAAACTTCGAGTCGAAGTCTGGATTTTCCTCCAAACCACTTACAACCCTTTACGTTCTTGTGGCTTTTCTTTATTCTATGTTGTTCAAATGAATTGTGCTTTAAACGCTGACTTTTGATTTGCTTTAACGGAGATACGTCAACTTTTCTTCGGATTATGTATCGAATTTTCTCACTAGAATTTAAAATGGATTCAATATGCATAGAACAACTGACATTTTGCGAAAAGTAAAAAGTATTTTTATCAAATTCATTGTATTTTTGGGAAATTTATTTTATTTTTGTGAATGTAGCATTTTGTACCGATATGAAATTCAGTTACTCAAATATTATGTTTCTAGGTTCTTCAGTAACACAAAAATCGCATTTTTAGAACATTTTTTGCTCTTGTACCTATTTTGTGGTAGTGATACCGATATAAGTTATAATGTATGTTAAAGTAAAAACTGTTACCATAATTTTGACATCATTATTTTTTAAATCGGTTCATTATTTTCCGAGATTATTTAAAAATCGTGATTTAGAAAGTTTTTAAAATGCTCTTCACGCGTTTTCACTCTTTTTAAATTTTTTATTATAGCAAAAGTTCTTAGTGATCATTTATAGCTTATAAGTAATTAACATGCCAAACTTCACGCTTTTAGGCCCGTCAGTGACGCAAAATGCAATTTTAGAACGTTTTTAGCTCCTAAACCCTCTTTGGGTTAGTGATATCGATAAAAGATATAATCTATGCTTGAATCGAGGTGAACATCATCATCATATTGATGTTACAGGCCAAACCCGAATTTAGGCCAAACTAGATTGGCCTAGTTCAAACTAGTTTATCCTAACGCCCATCGGATAGACTAATTTTTCCTAGGCCAAACCGGTCTATCCTAACGCCCATCGGATAAACTAGTTTTTCCTAGGCCAAACCGGTCTATCCTAACGTCCATCGGATAAACTAGTCTTTCCTAGGCAAAACTAGTCTATCCTAAGGCCCATAGGACAATCTAGTTTTTCCTAAGCCAAACTAGTTTGGCCTAACTTTTATAGGAAAAACTAGTTTAGCCTGCTGTTTATTGGTCTGAACTAGTTTCTCCTAGGCCGATCTAGTTTATCCTAGGCCAATTCAATTTGGCGTGATTTTATTGAATTCAATGGCGCCGCAGCGCCAACATTCTAGTTGGTCCTAGGCTGATCTAGTTTATCCTAGGCCAATATAATTTTACGTGTTTTTAGCTCGCAGGCGTCAAAGCCTGAGAAATAATGGGCTCGCAGGTTCTGTATATATGAATGTACGTATGTATGTACGAATGTACGTGCGTATGTAACGCGATAACTCGTAATAGAAATATACGATTTGCTTCAAATTTTGAATGTACGTTCATTGATATAAGATACTTTTCTGATTAATTTTGGGAATCCATTGGATAAGTGTAAAGGGAAGCGAACGGGGGGCTAATCCCCCACCGTTAATTTAGAGAAATGGATTTTTCATGCAGAATTATCAGTTTTCATTTAAAATTTTAGATATAGGAAAATTCTGACAAGGCGCCTCCATGATTAGTTGTGGATGTTTATTGTTTAAGTGTAAAAAAAGGGCAATGTAGGTTACCCCCTCCCATAATTTAGATAAATGATTTTTGGCGCAGAATTTACGGATATGCTTCACATTTGCATATAGGTTCTTTCTGATAAGGCGATTCCCTGAATAGTTTTGAGGGTTTAATGGTTAAGTATGAAGGGAGAAATGAACGATTACCCTCTTACATAGAAAAAACTAGTTTATCCTATGGGCATTTAGATAAACAAGTTTGATGTAGAAAAAACTAGTTTATCCAATTGGCATAAGGATAAAATAGTTTGGCCGAGGCTAATCTAATTTAGCTCGAAAACGGGTTTGGCCAGTAAAAAACGTATCTTTCACTAGAAAAAGCATAAATGTGTGTCAAGAGTCATTGCTTATAACACCAATAAAGAAATTTAACATGTTCACCTTAAAGATATGATGCATTGGACATGGTGTTTGCTTATTCAAGCAAATTATTATTATTTACTTTAATATTATTTACTTTTGTACAGGCAGAGCTCTGTCTGTACAAAAATCAGTGAAAAAAAGACTCAGTCCGGCTCGATCTGGCCCTACTCAATTTTTGCAAAAAAATTCAGGTTTTACTTCGCATACAATTAAGATTCCTTTAAAAAATACTGCTTATATACTTATTGGATAAATTTACAATGTATTTTTAAATTATAATGTGTTCACAGAATGGAAAATACACAATGTATTAATGATTATCTAGATTCTTAGAGTTTCAATATTCAAATACGGATTCATTAAATAATAAATGTAGTTTAGAACAAAAGAAAAAATATGAGAGCTATAAACATCATAACTTTTGAATCTGTTCAGTAAAAAGTAGATTTGTGAATATATTTCTCTGTCATTCCTTAAGGCTTTTCTTAAATCCTAAAGAGCTACATCCTAACACATTTATGACCTACTTCCTTTTCGGAAATGCATAAGGTTAACAGATTCAGATAATATGTAATCGAATGGCGTAAACCCTTTTTTCATAAAAGCGATGTATCTTTGAGAAAATAATAAAGCTACGCTTTGAATCAAATTTCCGGTTATGACTTCACGAAAAAAAAAATTGACGCCGTGACAAGAATAGCTTATATGGCGACAGGTAATTAATTTCTCAAAAATGGAAAAAGCTGTTCGATTCCAAATTATGTTCAGCTTCAATCTGGCTCGAATATGCAATAATAATAATAATAATAATAATAATAAATGCAAGTCAGATCTCAGTTTGCACGAGTGTTCAGAAAAAAAAGCAAACACCATGTCCAATGCATCATGTCTCTAAGGTGAACATGTTAAATTTCTGTATTGGTGTTATAAGCAATGACTCTTGACACACATTTATACTTTTTCTAGTGAAAGATGTGTTTTTTACTGGCCAAACCTGTTTTCGAGCTAAATTAGATTAGCCTCGGTCAAACTATTTTATCCTTATGCCAATTGGATAAACTAGTTTTTTCTACACCAAACTTGTTTATCTAAATGCCCATAGGATAAACTAGTTTTTTTCTATGTAAGATATGTAATCGTTCATTATCAGAAAGAACCTATATACAATTGTGAAGCAAATCCGTAAATTCTGCGTCAAAAACCATTTATCTAAATTATGGGGGGGTAACCTATATTGCCCTTTTTTTACACTTAAACAATAAACAAAAACTGATAATTCTGCATCAAAAATCCATTTCTCTAAATTAACGGTGGGGGACTAGCCTCCCGTTCGCTCCCCTTTATTCTTATCCAATGAATTCCCAAAATTAATCAGAAAAGTACCTTATATCAATGAACGTGCATCCAAAATTTGAAGCAAATCGGATATTTCTATCACGAGTTATCGCGTTACGTACATACGCTCGTACATACGTACGTACATTCGTACATACATACGTACATTCATACATACAGAACCTGCGAGCCCATTATTTCTCAGGCTTTGACGCCTGTGAGCTAAAAACATAAATTGGCCTAGGATAAACTAGATCAGCCTAGGACAAACTAGAATGTTGGCGCTGTGGTGGTCATTGAATTTAATAAAATCACGCCAAATTGAATTGGCCTAGGAGAAACTAGTTCAGACCAATAAACAGCAGACTAAACTAGTTTATCCTATAAGAGTTAGGCCAAACTAGTTTGGCCTAGGAAAAACTAGATTGTCCTATGGGCCTTAGGATAGACTAGTTTGGCCTAGGAAAAACTAGTTTATCCGATGGGCGTTAGGATAAACCGGTTTGGCCTAGGAAAAACTAGTTTATCCGATGGGCGTTAGGATAGACCGGTTTGGCCTAGGAAAAACTAGTCTATCCGATGGGCGTTATGATAAACCAGTTTGGCCTAGGCTAATCTAGTTTGGCCTAAAATCGGGTTTGGCCTGTAACATTGATAATATTACTTTTGAAATCAGTTCAGTAGTTCCAAAGATTAGCCCCTACAAATAAACAAACTTTACCTTTTATAACATAGATATAGATGTGAAAATAAATTATTTACAGTTCCGTTTCATAACAATAAATTGCCGTCCATTTAACCCCTTATTGCGAGAATTTTTCTATTATTATAAAAAAAAAATTAAATATATTTGTTTGAAAATTGGTAAAATAGTAAAAAACATTTAATTTAAAATATTCAGCTTAAATTCGATATTTAGTGGTTTGATACTATTAGGATTTTAAAATATTGTATTGCTATATTTTGCGAATTCATGAAATTAATTAATTTTATCTGCTTAACACTGCAATTATTTTTTATATTAATAAAAAAGTAAATCATACCTTAATGGTTTGATCGATTTTTTTTTTCAGTTTCTGAAGAATAAGTTCGATTCTTTTTTTAAATGTTTAATGCAAGGACATAACAAGAACGCCATCTGTCAAGTACAGAATTAGTGTTATTCCAGTCTTTGGATTGTTGATAATAAGTTACAGTGATCGTATTTGCGAAATTCTAGACCCACAATAAAAATTATAATATTTTAAAGTATATGCCAAATATGGTGCATGCTGAAATAAACTGTTAAATATTGATGGCAAACGTATTCGAATGGAATGGCTTTTCGAGAAATATTGTTGACAGAAATGTCTGTCAATACATTGAACTGGTATTGAAAGGAAACTGATGGAAAAAAAAACGGATTAAAAATTATATATTCAATATGTACAGTTATCCATTACCTACGGTGTGGAGTTCTTTGATATTTCGGAAAAAGTTTTAAAATATTAATTGATTCTACAGATTACCATTTTGTTCAAAACTTTAATTAGTTTAAAAAAGAAACAAGTAAAACTAATATATTGCATTAATTTTTTCCTAATTTCGTAACAATTAAATAAGCGTAATCTTTTACTTGTATTTCAGGAATGCCGGTCAACATATTTTTCATTATAACTCTGTCGCCAAACACTTCAGTGGGAAGTGACTGATCATTATATTTTGCTTTATAACTATTTAGATTAGCCTGATAATAATTGACAACAGAAGACATCAAATTTCCTTCGGTATAATTGATCGGGATGTACGATTACAGCAAACTGTAATTGGTGTTTTGTAAACGAAGACACTGTAAGGATGGTCTGGATGTCATCCAAGAGGGAATCACTATTAATTATTTGCATACATTACAAGAATGGATGGAAAAAAATTTCCAGAAAGATTCAACTTAGTTCCTGATTGATATGATCATCTAAAAGTCAATTGCAATTATGAAAAATATTTAGTTTTGGTTAAAAAATCATTAAACAAGTCGGAAATTGCACGCTAAGAGTAGCAAATGAAGAGTGTTCGTACTATATCGAAGTTTTAAAAATATTCAGATCTTTGTGTAATAGTTATACAGTACTTCGGATACAGTATAATGGCCGAAATCTTTTGTGTCTTCTTGTAAATAATATCTGCTTTCTATTGTACATAAAGTGACTTGTAGTTAACCTTAGCAACATATTTCAATTTCAAAATGAAACAGTTTAATATAATTAAAACGCATCCCAGACAATGTTTCCCCCTATACCATTATGTAAGGAATTACTTTTGTGTGACTCTGTAAATTACTAAAAAATATTTCTTGCGCTCCCAGATTGTGCAAAATATATACTTTAGTACATACTTCATAGATGCATATCAATTTTATTATGTTCGACAGCGTGTAATGTCATTAAAGTGCACTTGAAACAATTTTTTCCCATTAGCCGTAATGTAAAGGAATATCTTTGATAGCCTCTGTAATTGAACTATGCATTTGATTTTCATAAAATTTGATATGACGCAACAAAATTATGCAACAATTATATATTTTAAATTTCAAATGATTCGGTTGGGTATTTTCTGCTCTGTTATATGTGGACAGATGATCAGACAGACAGAAGGACGGACTAAAAAACGAATATAGGTGCTACGTATTTACATAATTACGAACGTAGCCAAAAAGAAAAAATAGCTGTCATTAGAAAAAAATGCAGTTAAAAAAATTATTCTGATGAATCAAAAATGCTTTGTAAACATTTGTGTCTAAAACGTCTCAAATTTGCATCACTTTCTGTCAGGACCTGGTTATCCTAAAAGGAAAAGGGCGGTTGGCTAGGGCTTCCAATAATAAACAATTTGGAAATTGCACGTGAAGCGTAGCAAATGAGGTGCGTTCGTACGATAATAAAGTTTTAAAAATATCACTCTCATGTATCAATCTCATGAAATTGTAAATAATTACAATTAAAATGCGCACCACACAATGTTCTCCCTATACCATTATGCAATGGAATACTTTTGTATGGCCTTGTAAATCAATAACAAATATTCTTTGCACCACAGATTATGCAAAATGTATATTATAATATGTACTTTATAGATGCATATCAATTTTATTACGTGCGAATGAGTGTAACACCCTTAAAATGCATTTGAAACATTTTTCCCCATTGACCGTAATGTAATGGAACACTTTTGATTGTCCCTGTAATTGATCTATGCATCCGATTTTCATAAAATTTGAAATGACCCGACAAAATTATGCAATAATTATGTATTTTAAATTTCAAACGATTCAGTTGGGTAGTTCTTGCGTTGTTATATGAGGACAGACAGACGGACAGACGGACGAACTGAACGACAACAATAGGTGCTACGTATTTACATAATTAAGAACGCACCTAAAAAGGGATTATCCTTATGTTGCTCCATACGCGGTTCCCGACGTGGAGCTTAATACTATATTGGGAACCGCTGCTATGCAAGAAATAAACGCTGTCAATTAATGATACTTTTGCCCAACTATATAGATGTGTGCCCCATTATATAGATATAATTAAATAATAAAACATGCTGATTTAAAAGTATAGATTAGAAACAATCGGCTGTTTATTGTAATTATAAAAAAAGTAATTCTTACATTTGACAGCTAAGAATTTCAATAAAAGGAGCGAGGTATATTTTACTGTTTCTTTTAAATCGACAACACGTTACATCACACTTGATAATTTCACGGAGAAAGTACAGCATATCATCTTAGCGCTGATTAAATCATGATACAATCGGAGATTTCACAGATTGCGAAAACAGCGCGATTAGTTCACGCTACGCTGTGTTGACCGTCGTTTCCGCTAAAAAAATTATTTCAAGATCGTTAGAAGAGATTAAAATGATGAAGATTATAAACGATGTAGCTACAGCACGAAGCTGAAAAAGTTGGCTTCTTTTGTCAAAGTGATTAAATGTGATGAAATATATGATAAATTGTTGTAGATTTGGCTGCAGATTGAAAGGATAGATGTAAGAAAATTCGATATGTTTATAAAAAAGAATTGACTCTTGTCGCTTAAAAACTTGTCATTGGAAGCTACCGTAACACTTACCCATCATGGATATGCATACTATAAAATATGAAAATAAAACATGTGAAATCTATTTATAAAATGTATCGAAATTCCAAAATAAAATTTAAACTTATATTTAAGTATTTTTAATACATAGTAATGCTTTATTATGGAATGGCAGGAACTACTTGATTATCCCACCGACCCATTTCGAAATGTAATATAAATCGCAAAACTGTTAGTAAATTACACAAATTGGCGTAATTTTTATTTTAAATAACGAAATAACAAATAAATTAGCAAAAGATAAATGATTACTACAAACAAAACAACGAATTAAAAATCATTTGATGACGTAACAAACACATGTAACGTGTTTAATATTAAGTGAACGTGACATTTACTGGCATTCAATTTTACAGTTTGGCGATAGTTTTTTGATCGATGACATTATCAAATAATACCGAAATGCTCAAAAGAAGCATCCTTATATCTCCAAAAATGATAATTATAGAAAATAACAGTGTACTGAGTTGTATTAAGCGTTTCATTTCCAATTAAAACATATTTTTGAATCGAAATTTGAATAAAATACAGAGTCATAAAAAGTCGAAGAATATGGAAAATACGATAAGAATATCTCGGTAACTAATTATTTGATCGTATTCTTTCTGTATGCAAAATTTATGTTTTTTCATTGTCTTTTGCATTCATTCCATAAAAAGAAAAAAAAAATCGAAAATATTTATATATCTTGCATCAGAACGAATCTTTCGAGATTCCGAAATAAATAGTTCCGGATAATCGAGGTTACTGATATAAAATAGGCTTCTTCCAATTTTTACATTCTAAGTACATACCACATTTCAAGTATCTATCTAAATTTTTTTTCGGGAGATAGAGCGTTTACAGTCACACAGACCGACAATCGGCTATTTTTTTTTCTAAAAATATGTTTTTTGTAATGTTTACAGTCTAAAGCGTGCAAATCTATCAAGGAAAATTTTTCGATTTTCAATATGATTGTAAGATTAAAAAGGTTGCATAAAGATTTTTTTTCGATATTATTTTTATCCTAAACTGTGTATACCTGACAATTTTCCGACACATTCACGAAGTCAATTTTAATCTTGGTTGCATGAAAATGGTAGGTGCTTTTATAAAATCAAAGCAATTACCATTTTTTTTTAAAAAGTGTAAGGATATTTTTCAGAAAGCTCTGCTAAAGTTAGCGTTTTCAGAAAAATTTCGATATAGTCCATGAGAATTCGTAATAAAGTATTTCTCATAACTCACGATGTAATCAATGCCTTTCTCAAAAAGGCAAAAACACTATTCTATGCTAAAACAGTAAGCATGTTTTCTACTTATATGCTTTTATACTTAAAAATGTTTCCATAAATGTGTCAAAAAATTCCGCGTTATTGAATGGGGAAATAAATATATCTTTTGTGAACAATCTTAAATCAAATAAAATTAAGTTACACTCTAAATAAAAAAGAATGACTGTTCACTCCAGAGTAGTGACTATTCACTCTATTGCAGAGTCAAAAATTGTCCAGCCTCTTTAGAATGACTATTCACTCTGAACAAAAGTGGAGTTGTTAACTTTCTAAAAGAGTGAATACTCACTCCTGAGAATTGAATATTCACTCTTTCGGAAGAATGGCTATTCACACTTGCAAAATAAGTAAGATCTCTTGGTGTAATAATGCCACGGTGGGTAATAACGACAAATGCTAATATTACGCGTAATAAGGAGTAATCCTGAAAATGGCACCTAAGGGTTGAGCGCAGGAGGTCACTAAGGTATACAATCGCAAACAACCGCTAAAAGCTAGTTTTTTTCCATTTATAGACCTTATCGCTGGAATAAGCACGTAACATTTAATGCCTGATGATAAAATTTGCGAGGTAAAATCTGTGAATTGATGGCTATATATTTATTGGGATATGCTTTGCTTATTATTTAATTAATAGCGTATTTCATATACTTACAAAGTACTGCGGAAGATTTTGGATATATTTTCGAGGTAGTATATAGTTTAATATAGACTGCGCAATAAGTAATAACGCGACCAACTGGCGTAATTATCCCGTTTGATTCTTTTCAGTTTCGAAACTACATCTGAAGAAGGTTCATTTTTTATTTTATGAACGAGAGAGCATTATTGTCATTGTTGAAAACCAAAAAAGCATAAAGAGAAATTCGTATGCCCCAAGTACAGCTATTTTTTCATATTTGTTAGTTTATAGAGCTGTAGAATTTGTGTCTTAAAAATTGTACAATTTACATGTCATTTATCCATCTTATTTTATATTTTTGTTTGCATGGCGTTTAATAACCATCCATGTGAGTAATAGCGCAAAATAGTATTGGACAAAAAAACACTTTACATTTTATGAACACATATCTTATAAAATATTCTTTCGTGTATACATAGTCAATAAGTTGTTATATCAGATACTATGTTTGTTTGAAAGAAAAATAAATTAAAACTAAGCAAGAAAAATTTGTAGAATAATAACGTGGCATGTATATTCACTTTTCATGGATTGAATTCTTTTAAATATTGCTTTTACAGACACGCTAAAAGCATCATTATGTTATAGTACGCAATAAAAATAGATAAAAGCGTGATAAAGTAGAAATAAAATAGTTTATTGGCAACATTTATTTAGTTTACTAGGGGGGCTCCGCCCCCCTGATCGCTACGCTCGCCAAACCCCGCCTAATCGCTTCGCGATTCCAAGTTGTAGGCTACCCCTGCTTGCTGCGCTCACCAATACCCCATGGAATTGCTTCGTGATACCTCATTTTTAAACACTCAATTTTGGAATTCATCCCTCTCCTCATTGGTCGAAGCATAGACGGAGCGCTTTCCTGATTGGTCTATTCGATTCATGGAAGGTGTGGTCCACCCGGACTTGTTATTTCCGGAAACCTTACACATCAGCCTCATTCCAGGAGTCATTCCTAGAGATTTGTTTAAGGCTAGTTTTTTTTTTTTTTTTTTTTTTTTTTTTTTTTTTTTAACTATAGAAGGATAATTTGTAACACAATTTGAACTTAAAAAAACTCGATTAAAATTACATATGAATTAGATTACTGATAGATGTAAATTAAAACATTTTATTTCAATTTAAAAATCGCTGAAACATGTGTTTAACCATTTTTTAATAAATTTATTTTCTGCCGTTTCATGTTCGTATTTAAAACGGCTACTGAGGTATGCCAAATGTTAAAATTTTTGACCCCCTTTTAACTTTATTGGGAGGGAAGAATTTGTAAAATATCTGAAATACGTTTTTCTTATTTCATTAATAGATTTATTTTCTGGAATTTTACAATCCTACCTTAAATGGTTGCTGCGATATAGCAAGATATTCTATAATTTTCGACCCCCCCCCCCGTTTGACCATTAGGTGCGGAATTTTTAAAAATCTCGTTTTAGTGCACGCTTACGTCACAAGAAGTATTTTCTTCTCAATTACCATGGTTCTAGATTCAATAGTTTGGACTGTGCGTTGATTATCAGTCAGTCAGGACAAACTACTTTATGTATGTATAAATAGATATATAACAAATGAATAGAGTAAGCAAATAAATAAAATTAAATTGAAACTATGTAAAACTTTAAATACACATATATAATCTACAGTTAATGACAAACATATTTACAATTTCACGAGAAATCTACTACAAAGAAATTCTTTGGTAAATAGGGATACGGATAGAATATAAAAACTAGTCGTTGGGGGCCACCGTAATACTTACCCATCATGGATATGTATATGAAAATAAAACATGTGAAAACTATTTATACAATGCATTGCAATTGATAAACAAAATTTAAATATTGTTAATATACATAGTAATGCTATATTAAGGAACTGCTGATGTACCAATTTCGACAAATTATATAAAACGCCAAACTACTCAAGTAGTACCGAACTGCGTAAAAGAAACATCCTTATAACTCCAAAAATAATAATTCTATTAACTAACAATTAATTGCGTCGGATTAAGCGTCTCATTTCCAATTAAAATATATCTCTGAATTGAAATTTGAATGAAATACAGGATCATGAAAAATCGAAGAATGTGGAAAACAGGATTACAAATATCTCGGCAACTAATAATCCGATCGACTTCGTTCTATATGCAAAATGTGTGTTATTTTATTTCCTTTTACGTCCATTCCTTAGAACAAAAAAATTCGAAAATTTTTATATACCTTTCATCAGAACGAATTTTTCGAGAGTCCGAAAAAAATAGTTCCCGATAATCGAGGTTGCTGATATTAAATAGGCTTCGTTCCATTCTTACATACTAACTACATACAAAATTTCAAGTCTCTATCTCAATTTGTTCTGGAGATAGAGCGTTTACAGACAGACAGACAGACAGACAGACGGACGGCAAAAATTTTTTTCTAAAAATATGTTTTTCGGAATCTCCACTATCTAAAACGTGTAAATCCGTCAAAATTTTTTTTTAGATTTTCAAAACGATTGCAAGACTTACCCTTACTACGTATGATGGGTAAGTAATAGGCACCAGTGGTAACACTGTATTCATAATTACTTTGTCCCAAGTACTAGAAATGGATTTTCATTATTTTTAAATGCATATTTTGCTAAAAAATATTAAATCAGCTAGTTTCGCAAAAAGCACTCGGAAAATAGTACGGAAGTGTTTCTCATTATAACTATATATCTTCCTTCCTTCTCTTCTTTTTTTCCTCGTCGAACTGAATTCTTTACTGGAATACTTTGTAACTTGATATAACAACGTCGGAAGTTTTTATGGCAATAAAAATGTCGACGCGTACTATTTCTGTTTTTTAAAGTTCAGCAAAATATAGAAGAAAAAAAAAGCCGAGTACCCTTCCGCAGTTCCGTAAAATGCTACCGCAAAAGAAAGAAAAATGTTAGTGGATATAAAAAGACAGATAATTTAACTAATTGCCACTCCATCACTTTCTTCTAGAACCGTAAGACGCCTATTTTATCTTATTATTCAGTTACAAATACTAAAGTTGATATTTTCTGGAAAACGGAAGCGAATTCATTGAATATTAGTTATTCTAAGGAGCTCTTTATTTATAATATGCCACAAATTATAAATTAAGAAAAATTCCTCCTCCTAAATTACCCTCTTATTTAATATCTGAAAACAGATAGTGTATATAATAATAATTTTCGTAAGACATATATTTTATTTTACTATTCAGTTACACGGATGTTGACATATTTCTAGAATATAGAAATGAATTGGTTGAATGTCAATTATTTTAAAGAGCCTTTTAAAACTTCATGCCCCAAACTATAAATTAAAAAAAAAAAATCCCATTCATTATTTAACTACACAACGCAAACATGCTGTTTTTCTTATCAAAAACACATTATAATTCGATACAAATTACATTGTTATTTCTAACATTTTAGTGACTGTACTAACCATTTTTGTGATCTTCGCCATTACCGATATTGTATTCACGTACCCCCAGGTTGGTACCACTGGCTTAATATAATAATAATAATATAAATATAATAATAATAATAATAATAATAATAATAATAATAATAATAATAATAATAATAATAATAATAATAATAATAATAATAATAATATAACTATTAATTTATATCAATTAATATTAAAAGAGCTTTTGTATGAAAATTATTTGTTTGTATTATGCAATTGACAATTTAATATTTCATTATCTCACCTTACTTGATGATAATAATGCTTAGATTTTTTTTTCAGAGAAAAATATTTTGTTCAGTAGTATTATCAGTTTTTAATTTGCTAAACTACAACAATTTTGTAGTTCTAACTGACTTTGAGTTATTGCCACCTTTTGGTTGTTTTGACGAAAAAAAAAAGAAGAAAAAAGAAAAGAAAGGAAAGAAAGAAAATCTCTGGGCGTAGATGCCCCAAGAGATTTCTAATCGGATACCATGCCACCCACAAAGACGAAATTAACCGGGTGAAGTCTGCCTGGCACTATCCATAAAATCGACGTCATTTTTCTTTCCTTAACTTAAATTGTGAAAAAATAACGGGTTAAATGTCTCAAAAGTTGCAGATAAGGGAGCCATGTATGTTATTCTTTGTTAAAAGATAAGCGCTAAGTGTGCAACATGATCCAAAGTGTATCCGGTAAATTTGTTTTGACAGTCATCCAAGATGCGATAAACACGTTACGGAGGCGTAATACATGATGCGGGGATTTAAATTTGGGTTCCGGTATGAAATTTCTAAACGAAACTTAATTGGCTTATTGCGACAGTTAGTGTTGAAGAAATTAAACATAAGTATATTTAGGTTAGTTTGGATATCGGGTTACATTTCAAAAACGATGACTTCGTTTTTCACGACAGGCAAAAATTTTAGATTAATTATCTGTTTTTAAGGAGATAAAATTAGCTATAAAATAAATAAATAAATAAATAAATATTTATTTTTGTTATTACTATTGTTATTGCTGTCGTTGCTATTATAGTTATTATTGCCCGTCATTTTTTTCACATTATAAACATCCTGGTAGACTTCTGCTTATCTTCCATGTAGATTATTTTTATTTGGATAAAGTTCTGAAGAAAATAATAAAAATTACTGGCCAGTGACAGCGCTGCAGATATAATGATTGCGCACAGTTAATGATCCCACACGTAAAACAATCGCCAACAGATGAAATCTCCCATGTTTCATTTTAAATGAATCAATATTATTCAAACAGTAAAATTTATGCCTCTTAAATCTATAAAACAGGCTTAAATACTGATCAGATTTTTACTGCTGAGTTGTTAATAGTTCTCCAAAATTTACGATGCGTTTGAAATTACCTGTAAAATGAAAATATTGGCTATTAAAGCTGTATCAAGTGCTTTGTAGAATTCTTTATAACCTATAACGTGTCAAGTTCTGTAAGGAATTGTTATTTAGAAGGATTTATGACCTTTTTTATGTGTAGGATTGATTACCCATAAAATGGCAGCCATGGATTATTGGCAATTGAAAACGTCACCTGCTTACATTTTCAGATTTTTTAAAACTGTTTGGTAATTTGAGAAAATAAAGAAGATTTTACATAAAATAAGTATTAAGATTGCTAAAAGAATGATAGAATTTTACTTTAAAGGGCTATTTAAATCTCTTTAACTGTTTCAATGACATAATATGATTATTTTCAGAGTGCAGAAATAAAATGGAACAATGTAACAATCTAGGTATTTTAAGGTTGCTAGTTACTGAGGTTCCAAATTTCTTTAGGTAATTTTAAGTCTTATGGGCGTTTGATGCAAAAAAGACCTCAAAAAGAAGATTAATATTCAAAATTGGTAGTAGCTAAAGTTTAATTTTTTTTTGTTCATGTAACAGCTAGAGGAATTAAGAAGTTAATCGAAAAAAAATATATATATACATAATATAATTTCATTGCATCGGACACGATTTTTCCCATAATACTATAATGTAAGATAAATTATTTTGCGTTTACTTATAATATGCAACAAAAATCTACACACTTCATTTTCAATATTGAAATTCTACTGAAAGCGTGTATAAAGCACTCTAAACGCGCAATAACACATAAAAATTTCATGACAATTAGAGTATGTTGAGGCTCGTGATTGTTAGAGCTTAGAGCACTGGCTGACATACGGCAGACGGCAGTAATGGCGCAAACTGATATAGGTGCCTAGGGCCCAAGCCCACTCAATAATTTTCTAAATCAGTCCGTCCAAATTTCATTATTATATTTTCGTAGTTTTTTTCTCAATAATTGAAAAGAAGTTATTTCATTGACGTTCAAATTTATTAATACAATAGAAATAGCAATAATTGACACATAGGAGCCCAAAACACAACCTGCAACCCCCCCCCCTCCTCCCCAATCCTAATAAACGTACAATCAATTTTCTCTAAAATATGAAATTTACTGTCTATTCATTAATTAATTTTTATCTTCCTGAATGCACTCAATTTTCAGTTATTTTTATTCAGCATTTCTATTTCTTTTATTCTTTTAGAAAATGTTGCTAATTACGTTTTAAAACAATTCTTCAAGTACCATGCGGTCGTCTTAAGACAATAATATAAGCTTTAAGTGGAAAGTTTCGCTTCTAAATAAGGATAAGGTTAATGAAAAAATGTGTATGAATCCGCTTAAAAATAACAGTGTCATTTTATCCTAGAAGGATTTTGAGCCAACCCAAAATTTTTCAACGTTGGTGCCATTAGATGTCAGGTAAGCAAAACGAAATCATAAACGCTTTCCACAATATTAGAAAGTGTTTAAAAATGGCTACAAATTAGCGTTTATTTCAGACATAAATCCTCGTGTTCATCTAAACACCACTTGATGTCGAAAATTCTTTTAAAAACAACAAAATATGTCAAATATGATTAGGTCATAAACGAGTTTTGTATTGCACACTTCAGTGCTGTGAACATCAAGTTCTCGCTTTGTGATACATATCACTGGCTTCTTCGAAAACAATTATGTCTTTATGTGATAATTGGTTATGAATAATGAGCTTCTTTGATGGGTATCGCTTTACAAGTTTCCTCGCGAGCGCTTTCTATTTATTCAAATACTCGCTGAGGCATAACCACTAAAACGTCTGGATTAGTTTTGGGTCAAGCATGAAGTGAAAGCCGAATCAATTTCACCCGTTCATAAGGCACATTTGTTCTCAATGAAAAGAATAATTATCATCTTAGCTGACTAGTGGTTTACAAGATTTGTAAATATTGATTTTTGAAGTGATAGGAGAGAAAGCGGTTTTTGCACTCTTTTATAACACATAACCATTTCTTCGTTTAATAAAGGAATCAATTTTAGAGTATTTTCCCGCAAACCTCGCAAAACAAGAAAATCGCAAAATATTCTTTGCGAATCGTAAAATTTTTTACAGAAGAAACAACAATGGATTTAACGAAGCACCAAAAAGCGCTCGCAAATATAAGCCCAATGACTGTGAAACTGCAACAATAAAACATTTTAAAAGTCAAAAAGTAGAAGATAAATTGAACATAAAAAAGGTAACAAGATATTTTTTTTTTGAGCCACCTTTATGAAAAAATAATTTTATATTATTAATTTACCATTTTAAATACCGAATTCTATCTAGAAATATTAAAAATATAGTTTAAATAATGTATCCTTTTTTCTGTTGCCCTTTTTATAAAAGAAGAAGTAAAAGTTGTGTATAGTTTAATAAATTCACTTGTTTGCGATTTGCAATAAGCATAAAAAAGAATGGTTTTTTATAATCAATTTCCCTACAGGCTCTGCCAGAGGGCCGGTGCTCCCTCGTCCGGGGAAAACTTCACGCCCCCGATTGTCTATGCCGCGCCAATATTTTTCTCTTATTGAACATATACATTGATTAGTGTACTAAATTATAATTTAAACCTTATGCGAGTTTGCCTAATTTTCTCAAATCAGATACAATAGAAGTAAATAAAATTTCCTTGAGTTTATTAAAAAAAATTTCACTCTCTGAAAATCTAAGGTCTGCGCCCTTTGTGATGGCTCTGTCCGACCCTGTTTCCCTATCGAAGACAAATTATTGTAACGTACTGGAATATTATGGAGAATATCTAAATTTCAATCAACAAATTATATGTGATTTTCAAAATGTACATTGAATGCTTAGAAATTTTTTCTTTCGTTTTCCTTTTAATTATTTTTCCTTTGAAACTTATTTAAAAACTGTATCATTTCCAGATCTGCGAATCAAAATCATATACACTTTTTAAAAAAGTATGGCTTTGAAACAACATCCAATTTCAAGAACAAAGCGTTATGTTTCGCTGAGTGTCGCTTCATGTCAAAAATTCTGTTAAAACCAACAAAATATGTCAAATATCATGAGACTATAAACGAGTTTTGTTCTGTACGCTTCAAAGCTGTGAACATCAAGTTCTCACTTTGTGATACATATCACTGGCTTCTTCGAAAACAATTATGTCTTTATTTGATAATTGGTTATGAATAATGAGCTTCTTTGATGGGTATCGCTTTACAAGTTTCCTCGCGAGCGCTTTCTATTTATTCAAATACTCGCTGAGGCATAACCACTAAAACGTCTGGATTAGTTTTGGGTCAAGCATGAAGTGAAAGACGAAATAATTTCACCCGTTCATAAGGCACTTTTTGTTCTCAATGAAAAGAATAATTATCGTCTTAACTGACTAGTGGTTTACAAGATTTGTAAATATTGATTTTTGAAATGATAGGAGAGAAAGCGGTTTTAGCGCTCTTTTATCACACACAACCTATTTTGTGCTTGTAAAGGTGGAATTTTTAACCAATTTTTAACCCACTTCTTGGTAGTTTAGAACAGTTGTTGGCAAGTAATTTTAAGTGGGGTGCGAATACTTTTGAAGGATTTCATTGAAGATCCAGAGAAAAAAACACATAAGTAATATAAGTACTTATTACTTTTAAATTGTTATTTTTACATACACATACATGTAATATTAAATAAAAGAGTCAGGTATTCGATCTAAAAAATTACAGCATACGCTGTGAAATTTTTTACATACACATAAATAATTGAAAGGGCAGGTAATCTTGGAAACAATTAATGTGAAAAAAGTTCTCGAACCAGTGTTTTATAGAAAAAAGTTGGAAACTGATGTTATACAATAGAAGACAAAAAACTTCTTGAAACACCATAAAATAAATAAAATAACGCAAGGCCTTTAGATAGAACTTAGTCTATCTTCATCAGGCAAAAAGAGGTGCGTCTACGATGATGAATTATTGACAGAACACTTAAGTTGAATGAAATTAGGGATAACATTATTTTTCTTACAATTTTGAAGAAAATTTAAGTGATTAAGATATTTCATACGTTTTCGTCTTAGTTTAGTAAACCAGTTGAATTGAGCAGTATACATAATAGCAACACGAAAATAAACAATATGCAAGTACAGAAAATTGAAATATGAATAACACTAAATGGGAAAAGTAAAATAAAAATAAATAGATAAAAAATAAATAAATAAGTATATAAATAAATACATAAATAAAAAGCAAATAAATATATTACTAAGATAAAGAATTAAGATAAAAATTATTTACCACTAAAGAGGAAAAAGGGGTGGCCGGTTGGGATGCTAAAATAAGCATAAATCCAGGAAAAAGTTGGAAACGGGTGTTATACAATAGAAGACAAAAAAAAACTTCTTGAAACACCATAAAATAAATAAAATATAATATAAATATATAAAATATAATATAAAATATATAAAATATAATATAAAATATTTTATTTATTTTATGATGTTTCAAGAAGTTTTTTTTTGTCTTCTATTGTATAACACCCGTTTCCAATTTTTCCTGGATTTATGCTTATTCTGGCATCCCAACCGGCCACCCCTTTTTCCTCTTTAGTGGTAAATAATTTATATCTTAATTCTTTCTCTTAGTAACATATTTATTTGCTTTTTATTTATGTAGTTATTTATATACTTATTTATTTATTTTTTATGTATTTATTTTTATTTTACTTTTCCCATTTTGTATTATTCACATTTCAATTTTCTGTACTTTCATATTGTTTATTTCCGTGTTGCTATTATGTATACTGCTCAATTCAACCGGTTTACTAAACTTAGACGAAAACGTATGAAATTTCTTAATCACTTAAATTTTCTTCAAAATTGTAAGAAAAATAATGTTATCCCCAATTTTATTCAACTTAAGTGTTCTGTCAATAATTCATCATTGTAGACGAACGTCTTTTTGCCTGATGAAGATAGACTAAGTTCTATCGAAAGGCCTTGCGTTATTTTATTTATTTTATGGTGTTTCAAGAAGTTTTTTTTTGTCTTCCAGTGTTTTATAGTTTTGTTCACTTGACGAGCAGCTAATGTGAAGTGTTTTCAATTGACTTTATGTTTCAATATTCAATATTAAATTTACATTGTTTTATATAAGAGTCTTCAGTTAAGTCCTAAGCACCAATAATTAAGCAAGTAATTACATATATATATATTCTATTGACATATATTCTGTTGTCAAATATCGATTTAAAAATACTACGTGTTGATTTTCAAAAATAAAGGACTCAATTTTAGAGTATTTTCCTGTTAACCAGTCAAACAAGAGAATCGCAAAATATTCTACATCAGTCATACAATTGTATACAAGCGAAATTATAACGGATTTAATGATGTTTCAAAAAGTGTTCTACAAAATAGGCCAAATGGCTGAGAAATTGAAACAATGAAACATTTTTAAAACCAAAAAGTAGAAAGTAAATATTGTATAAAAAAAAGTTAATATTGTATTTTTTTTATCAAATAATAATTTAATATTATTAATTTATGATTATACATTAAGAAATCTATTGAGAAATGTTAAAAAGACAGTTTAAATAACAGTTCACATTTTTCTTTCTTGTTGCTCTTATAAAGGGAACAGAATAAAACTACCTATTGTTAAATCAATTCATTTGCTTGTGCTTTACAATAGGCATAAAAAGAGTATTTTTTATCAATTTCGCTATCTAAAACAAATTACTGTAATGTAAAGGAAGATTTTGTAGAAAATCTAAATCTCAATCAAAAAATTATACGTGATTTTCAAAATGTACATTGAATGCTTACTAAAGAATTATCTCTTTTTTGTTTTGCTTTTAAATATTTTTTCTTTGAAATTTATTTAAAAAGTGGATCATTTCCACATCTGTGAATCAAAATCATAAGCACTTTTTTAAAAATGATGGCTTCGAAACAGCATCCAATTTCAGGAACAAACCGTTGTGTTTTGCTAAGTGCTGCTTCATGTCGAAAATTCTATTAAAACCAACAGAATATGTCAAATGTCATGAGACCATAAATAAGTTTTGTGTTGAACATTTAGGTACTGTGAACATCAGGTTCTCGGTTCCTGATACATATCACTGACTTCTTCGAAAACAATTATGCCTTTATTTGATAATTGGTTATGAATAATGAGCTCCTTTAACCCTTTCCGGCGCACTACTCTTTAAAGTTGGAATTTAAAGAAAAGAAAAATTAGGCAATCTATTTAGGCCTAGAGGAGTACACAGGTATTGTTTTGTAAAGATTGCACTAACCATTTTAATTATACAGCTGTTGTCGAAGTGGTAACCTCCCATAAGTAAAGCATTGATAAGCGCAGTGAGAAGAGCATTGCTGTGAAGCACGTATTACAGTAAAACATTTTACCTATTACTTAAAAACAGTAGAGTTTGATCTCTGTGGTGCTGTCATCTAGAACTCATAAGAAAGATTTAAAGTAGCCATTAGAGTAGTTTTTGAAATATTAACGGAGTTTTTGTGTTTCTAAGCAGGGGGAACTTTTGGTGTTGCCGACCCGGCAACACTGCGCGTTAAGGGGTTAATGGGTATCGCTTTACAAGTTTCCTGACGAGCGACTTCTGTTTATTCAAAAACTCGCTAAGGCATGACCACGAAAACGTCTGTATTAGTTTTGGGTCAAGCATGAAATGAAGGACGAATTAATTTCACCCGTTCATAAAACACTTTTTGTTCTCAATGAAAAGAAAAAGAATCATCTTAACTGACAATCAATTTATAAGATTTGTAAATATTCATTTTTGAAATGATAAAAGAAAAATCGGTTTTTGCTCTTTTTTTATTATAGTCTAAGAGCTATCAACGTCAAAAAACACTTCATTTTATCAAAGCTCATTTTTTTATACGTTCTTCCCCTTAATGGATTAAAACGTTTGCAAGCAGTCTTGCAGTCCGAAGACGTTGCGTTTACCTATGGCAGAAGGGGTTGTGCAGGAGTGCAGGTCAAAAAACTTCAAAATTACGTCATTTTATCAAGGCTCATTCTTTTATATGTTCTTCCCCTTTATGGATTAAAACGTTTGCAGGCAGTCTGGCAGTTGGGAGACGTTGCGTTTACTTGTGGCAAAAGAGGATGTGCAGGTCAAAAAAACTTCAAAATTACGTCATTTTATCAAGGCTCATTTTTTATATGTTCTTCCCCCTAATGGTTTAAAACGTTTGCAGGCAGTCTGACGGTCGGGTGGCGTTGCGTTTACCTGTGGCAAAAGGGGTTGTGCAGGCCAAAAAACTTTAAAGTTACGTCATTTTAGCATGATTTTTGTTTGTAACATGTGTTTAAATTAACTATCTGTGATACTAATGCCAGACGTTACCAATGTCGCTAAGATCCTACCAGATCCACATTTATAGATAACATATTACTCTTTGGATATAACACAATCTAAAATTAATTTGCCAGACAAAATTTGGTTGCAAAGTGAATGCTATATACGGCTTTAAATATGGCAACGAAAGTGCCTGTTTCAAGAGTGGTTTACAGTTTAAAATTTATAAGTCAACTTTACGTCAACATATCAAGCATAAAAATTACAAGATATTGCTTTTTGGCTAGCAGACAACCTATAATTAATTTCTCAGACATAATTTCGGTTTCAAAGTTAATGTCAGGCGGCTTTAAATTTGGCAACGAAAGTGCCTGTTTCAAGAGTGGTTTTTAGTTTTAAAATTATAAGTCATCTTTACGTCATTTTATCAAGGATAAAAATCATAAGATATTACACTTTTGCTAGCAGACAACCAATAATTAGTTTTCCAGACAGAAATTCGGTTGCAAAGTTAATGCTACACGGCTTTAAATATGCCGACAAGAGTTCCTGTTTCAAGAGTGGTTTAAGTGGTAAGTTAAAGCCTTCTGGCATTAACTTTGCAACCGAATTTGAGTGTGACAAATTAAATATAGGTTCATTGTTGGCCAAAGAGTAATATCTTATAATTTTTATGCTTGATAAAATGACGTAAAGATGACTTATAATTTTTAAACTATTCGCGTTTGAAATGAAATAGACGCCCTCTCGCGGACAAAGTCTGAAACGAAATAGAACTGATACCGTGAGCATCTTCCGCTGAAATCAGTGTTTAAAAGGCCGATAAGTAAATAAACAGTTCTATAATAAATAAATAAATAAATAGTTCTATAACTCATGCAACGTTGGGTTCTTTGTATTAAAATTATCTAAAATCAAAATTTTATACACAAAGTTTAGATCTATAATATAAAAAAGTACATTTGACTTACTCATGGCAAAATAACATGACAGCAACACAATGCTTGCATGATTCGCTGAAATTGCATGAAAATTTTTTTATTTTCAAATTTTTGTTTTCCTTTACTAGCAAACCTGAAATAATATGGAGATTTCCTTTTGTTTGGCTTGTTTGTAAACACGAGCCTACAATCTCTCTTTCTTCTTTGCATTCTTTAATGCCGCACATTACTAATCTCTTTGAATCAATAATTGCCTCAGCTTCTCTAAAGCAATTACTAGATTTTCCAGCATCTAGAAATTCTAAAATTGTCGATATTTGTAATTTATCTCCCATAATTAAATAAAAAAGATAAAAAACTGCATTTTAAATAGCTCTTTAAACGGGTTTCGCTATGCTACAGCATGGAACAAACAGCAAGCACTGAGTAAACAAACGATTATCAGGTCTATACAACGCCACCTTTCGGTCATTACAAACGCGAATAAACCACTCTTGAAATAGGCACTTTCGTTGCCAAATTTAAAGCCGTCTGGCATTAACTCTGCAAAAGAAGTTATATCTGGCAAATTAATTATAGGTTCACTGTTAACCAAGGAGTAATATCTTGTAATTTTTATGTTTGATAAAATGACGTAAAGATGACTTATAATTTTTAAACTAAAAACCACTCTTTAAATAGGCACTTTCGTTGCCATATTTAAAGCCGTGTGGCATTAACTTTGTAAACGAATTCGAGTGTGGCAAATTAATTACAGCTTGTTTGATAGACAAAGAGTAATATCTTATAATTTTTATGCTTGATAAAATGACGTAAAGATGACTTATAATTATTAAACTATAAACCACTCTTGAAACAGGTACTTTTTTGCCATATTTTAAGCCGTCTGGCAATAACTTTGCAACCGAATTTATGTCTGGCAAATTAATTATAGGTTGTCTCCTAGCAAACGTGTAATACATTATCTATAAATGTGGATCTGGCAGGGTCTTAGCGACATTGGTAACGTCTGATAATGGATTAATATCACAAATAGTTCGTAAAAACAAATATTACAAACAATAACCCTACTAAAATGACGTAATTTTAATGTTTTTTCACTTGCATAACCCCTTCTTTCGCATGTAAACGCAACGTCTCCCGACTGCCAGAGCACTCGCAAACTACTATACCATTAAGGGGAAGAACATATTAAAAAAAATTAGCCTTGATAAAATGACGAAATTTTAAAGTTTTTTGACCTGCACAACCCCTTCTGCCAAAGGTAAACGCAACGTCTCTCGACTACCAGACTGCCCGCAAATGTTTTAAACCATTAAGGGGAAGAACATATAAAAAAAATGAGCCTTGATAAAATGACGTAATTTTGAAGTTTTTTGACCTGCACAACCTTTTCTGCCACAGGTAAACGCAACGTCTCCTGACTGCCAGACTGCCCGCAAACGTACTACACCATTAAGGGGAAGAACATATAAAAAAATGAGCCTTGATAAAATCAGGTGACGAAAACTTTGCTAGCTCTTAGACTATTGCGCATAACCTGATTTTGTTCGTAAGGATAAGATTTTGTAATCTATTTTAACTTCTTTTTCTCATAATATAGAACAGAGGTTAGCAAGTAATTTTAAGTGAGGTCCAAAAATTTTTGAAAATTTTCATTAAGGTTCCAAAGAAAAAAAAAACACATAAATAAGATAAGTAATTATTATTTTTAAACTTTTGTTTTTACATACACATACGTATAATATAAAATAGAACAGTCAGGTATTCGTCCGAAAAATTTTACTGCATACACAAGTACATGTTCTGAAAATTTTGCTATCAAAAACAAATTAATCTAATGGAAAATTTTGGAGAAAATCTAAATTTCAGTCAACAAATTATGCGTGGTTTTCAAGATGTGCATTGAATGCTTATAAAAATGCATTTCCTTTTAACTATTTTTGGTTTGAAACTTATTTAAATACTGGACCATTTCCAAATCTGCGAATAAAAATCATACGCACTTTTTAAAAAGTATGACTTCGAAACAACATCCAATTTCAAGAACAAAGCGTTATGTTTCGCCAAGTGCCGCTTCATGTCAAAAATTCTGTTAAAACCAACAAAATATGTCAAATATCATGAGATCATAAATGAGTTTTGTGTTGCGTACTTAGATGCTGTGAACATCAGTTCTCGCTTTGTGATACATATCACTGGCTTCTTCGAAAACAATTATGTCTTTATTTGATAATTGGTTATGAATAATGAGCTTCTTTGATGGGTATCGCGTTGCAAGATTTCTGACAAGTGCCTTCTGTTTGTTCAAATAATCGCTGAGGCATAACCGCTAAAATGTCTGGATTAGTTTTGGGTCAAGCATGAAGTGAAAGACGAATTAATTTCACCCGTTCATAAGACACTTTTTGTTCTGAATGAAAAGAATACCTATAATCTTAACTGACTAGTGGTTTATAAGGTTTGTAAATATTGATTTTTTAAATGGTAGAAGAAAAATAGTTTTTAATAAAAGGCTTTAGTTGGTCTTTTTTTAGGTTATTTTGAAAAATAAAATAAAATAAAATAAATAAATAAATTTCCTAGATTTTTTACTTTTTATATGAATTTTGTTTTACAGAGTGAACTATGACTCCGGTTCTAGAATCAAGACAACAGGAATGGGCGGTATCTACTCCCTCATAAATCGTATAACCAAAAAATTTGTTTAGTGTCAGTTTAAAATAAAAGTCTTTAAATAACGGAATTTCTTTTTTAAACAATCGTAAAAATCTTAATTTAACCTATTTCTTGTATGTATCTCAACATACTTTTTTCGCAAAAAATATTTACTGTACAAGGTGAATGAACTATCATTGTATTGGATTTTCTGCCCACATCGGACATCTCATAATGAATTGAACTAATATGTAGAGCATAATGAGGAATGGGGTATCATTATATAGGTTTAGGATTTAACTAACATTTAGCGCATAACAATAAAGGAGGATATCATTCGATAAGATTTTCGGCCCTTATTTGACTTTACATACTTTGTTTAATTAATATGTAACGTGCAACAATGAATGGTGTATCACTGGATAGGAAGTTTTGCCTACATCTGACATTGCATATTGAATTTTCGTTGCATTTTTATCTCTAGTATCATTATACCTATTATTTCTCACGTCTACAATCTACATCATTTTTTCTAAACACATACAAAACACACATCGTTGAATTGGGGAATATCTTACTAGGGGAATATCGAATAGCCCCAATTTCAACAGGAAAAAGACGGCTATAGTCAAAAATATACATATTAAAACCAAAACACTATGACCGCCTCTCTAATAACATGTTGGACCCATTTGGTTCGTAAAACATCTTCAACCCACCTTCATGAGTTAATGGTGTACAAGTTCAATATTCAGTAGAGAATTTCGTTAAATATAACACTTTGTTAAAGAAAAACTTCGTTAAAAGGAAGATCTACAGTAAAATGCAACTAAAACCTTAAACCAACCTGAAACTGGAAAAGTAAAATTTCAGTCTAGTCTCTTTGTATGATGCATGATGCATATAACGGTGTCATAAAATGAACTACTTCGATTCCCAGTTTTAGTTCCAAATATATGCGGTAGATGACGCTGCTAGCAATAGACGCTCACTGGAAATCAAAACCAAAATCACCTACTATTGATGGAAAGAAGGTGGTAAAATATATAGAGTGTAGAGTGGGATCCCTAAGAAAAAGATTGTACTGGTGAAACTGACGTATTCCATAAGTGGTGTTCAGAAGTCATTCTGACTCTCTCCATTTTTTAAAGAAATTCAGATAATGATATGATTGGGTTGAAAATTTTCTATATATCTATACAGTGCTATTTACCTTTGAATATAAGACAGTTAATGAGTATAACCAAAATATGCTGAAAAAAAATAGTAGTTTGTTGTTTAAATGTTTAAAATGAGGATTTTTATTTGATGGATTTAATCGAATTTATTTCTCAATTCCTCATATATTTAACCTTCTTCCTTCACATGAATACTGAATTATTTTTGTTTTGGCCTAGACTGAATATCTATTGATATGGCGTCATCTGTCGCTTTTATTTGGAACTGAAACCGAGAATCACTGTAAAAATAACTCATCAAAGAAATTCATCTTATAAATCTCAGGCAAGAATTTTATCATTTTTATAATTGTCACCATTTGCAAGTTATTGAATTAAAGAATAAACACTCAGTCCATTTTAGAATGCCCGATGTACATAAAAAATATTCCAAAACATTAAAAATTTTCAAAAACAAACTCTGTGCTCCATGATAATTTTATTGATATTTTTTTTTCACTCAGTTATAATTAAATAAAAATCTAAGCAAACACATTAAGTCCCTTGATTCATCCTTAATATGCATTATTTGTGTAGGAAGAAAATAAATCGATGCAATAAATCAACCTTTGTAATCTATTTAAATGTTGACATTGTAATAATAAAAAACAGATTATAACAGAAGATTAAGTTAATTTCTTCTTAAAAAAAGAAAATGTTTTATTTACTGTTAAATTTTCCGTCATCACAAATTGCCATCATTCAAAATTACTTTAAGAGAGGATGATAAATATAATAGCTTTATGCGTTAAAAAATGCATTTTTGAGAACGCTTTTTAGATGCATTTATAATTATATAGATACGTATCGCGTATAGTCGGTGTTCAATTCTTCCATCCATCTGTTCGTCTGTCTCTCCATTTGAAAGTCTGTCCGTCCGTTTGTCCGTATATAACAGAGCAAAAACTGCACAACCGAATTATTTGAAATATAAAATATATAATTATTGTACCGGGTGTCCCAAAAATGACTGATGGATTTTAAAATTCAATAACTTGCAAACGGTGACAGCTATTTAAAAAAAATTTTGCAGGAGGGTTATGTAAAATGTCAGGAGTTTTTTTTACCGTAATTTTTTATTTTAGTTCGAATTTCAAACAATAGGTGGTGCTGACGGCGATTGAAGGCCAGGTCGACGCTTCACTCAGAACTGATCACCTGGCCTTCCATTGCCGTCAGTGCCACCTATTGTTTGAAATGCGAACTAAAATAAAAAATTACGGTAAAAAAACTCCTGACATTATACATAACCCTCCTGCAAAAAATTTTTAAATAGCTGTCACCGTTTGAAAGTTATTGAATTTTAAAATCCATCAGTCATTTTTGGGACACCCAATATAATTTTTGTAATGCCATTTCACATTTTATGAAAATCGAATGGATAGTTTAATTACAGGGGTAATGAAAAGTATATTCTGTTACATTATGGCCAATGGGGAAAAATTGTTTCAAGTCATTTTAATGATGTTACACTCTTCCGAATATGATAAAATTGATGCGAATCCACGAATTATACATTAAAATATATTTTCTGTGGTGCAGAGAATATTTGTTATTAATTTACAGGTCTACGCAAAAGTATGCCATTACATAATGGTATAAGGAGGGGATACATTGTTTGGGGGCGTTTTAATTATGTTGAACTATTTCACATTTTATGAAAAAATATACTGAGGTTTACTACAAGTTACTACCTGTATAAGACAAAGCAGATAGTATTTACAGGGGGGACGGAAAGAGATTCCGGTTTACTGTACTGTACCCGACGTACTGTATATTATTACAATATCTGAAAGTTTTAAGAACTTCCTTATAGTACGAACGCATCTCATTTGTTATGCTTGACGCAAAATTTTCGACTTGTTATTTTTAATTAGCTATTAAGAAATATTTTAATTTTATACAGAAAACAAAGGCTTTCTATTGCAACAAACGAGAATATTTGCATTTATTACCCAGGCATCTAATAATGTGCTAACATTGAATAAATCAAAATATTGGCTTTACACTGGAAATACTTGCAACAGAGAAATGCCAGAATTATATAAATGTTGTTTTAAATTGGAAACACTTGCAATAAAACGGCAATGTTGCAAAAATTCGAGTGTCTCATTGGAAATATTGGCAATGAAATGAAATGTTGAAATATTTCTGATCAAGTCTGGCTGATCGTAAACTCTTCACAGTAAAGAAAAAATATGGGCGATTTTACGAGATGTATACTGGCAATCGGTACGCAAGTACAATTCACTGTTTTTTAACTGAAGAACTTCCGTTTTTATTTGAAAAATTTTCTGGAATTTACGAGAATTTTTCCATTAAAAAACAGCGAATTGCACTGGACTCAAATGCCAAAACAATTTCTGTAAAATCGTCTGTTTTTTTTCTTTTTTTTCTACAGTTTTTCTTATTGGTGGAATATTCGATATGATACGATCAATAAAGACAATATTGGCCAAATATTGTGTATTATCAGAGTTATGTACAGATTCTCTTGCTAATATTCTCGAAAATACAGACAAGAAAAGCAATGTCGATCCAAAATTGTATACTATCTAGATTATGTGCCATACTTTGTCATGTTAATATTTTCCAAGATACAGACGATAAACAATATTGATCCAGCATTGTTTACTATCAATATTGTGTACTATCAGGATTCTCATGCTAATATTCGCCAACCTGTTCAGCTAATAAAAACAATAGTGGTCCAATAGTGTATACCATCAGAATTATGTACAATATTTCCATGCTAATGTTCACCCAGATACAACGAATAAAAACAATATTGTTCAAATATCATGTGCCATAAGAATTATGTTTACAGTTAAAAAATGAAAGAAAGAGAGAGGGGGACTTTTTATTATCATTATTATAAATTTTCGATTGTATTTAAACCTTTCGGGTACGATTTTTTTTTCAGTGTTTAGAAAAAATTGCTTTTACATTAATAAAATTGATACTAGCTATCCAAATGGATTAATTAGAATATAACAAATATTTCATTACCTGAACGATAATTAATACTGTTGTTTTGCGTACTATTCAAAGCATCAATTCATATTCATATAACAATATGCAAGCAAGAATTTTTTGAGATGTTTAGAAAATATTGTATTACAATAAGATTTAACTTATATCACAACTTTGTAATGCTTTTTGCGCTGTTTTACTCATAATTCTTTCAGGAAAGTAACTTTTATTTTAAATTTAAGAAGTGAAATACAATCGAGTGTCCTTATAACGAAACTCCATACATCGAATTTCTCTATATAACAAATTTTTAGTAGGAAAGGTCCACTTTTCGCACGATTACATTAAAAACAGTCTCTATATAGCGAAATATCTATCTCCATACAACGAATTTTTTCATAAATTGGTTTTAATTTATTTAGTTTTGAAAAAGCTTTGAAATCATATGGAATCAATTTTCCATCATTTATTTTTGATTTATCGTTCAGTGCTGAGTTTTTTTTAATATTATTTTTCTCCTTGTTCTTTAAATCCCACGAATTCACCCCACCTCCCACACACCTTTCCACGTGCTTCTCAAAACACAGTCAATTGGATTGTTACACATATAAGAGAGGAATCAATGAGAGGCACATAAAAGAGGCCTTCAAATGGAGGAAAATGTTAACTACAACTTTTCATTCTTTGCTAAAATTTGAGCATTGTTTTGAGAGCATAACAATTTAAAAATCAAAACAACAAAAAATTACAGATATCTTCGTCTGAAATTAATGCAAGTCTTCCTTATTAGGTGCGTTCGTAATTATATAATACGTAGCACCTATAGTGGTCGTTCAGTCCGTCCGTCTGTCCGTCCGTCTGTCCGTCCGCATATAACAACGCAAAAACTACCCAACCGAATCGTTTGAAATTTAAAATACATAATTATTACATAATTTTGTCGAGTCATTTCAAATTTTATGAAACTCGGATGCATAGATCATTTACAGGGGCAATCAAAAGTATTCCATTACATTACGGTCAATGGGGAAAAAAGTTTCAAATGCATTTTAATCGTTTGAAATTTAAAATACGCAATTGTTACATAATTCTGTCGAGTTATTTCAAATATTTTGATAATCGTGTGTATAGATCAATTACAGGGGCAACCAAAATTATTCAATTACATTATGGTCAATTAGGAAAAAGTTTCAAATATATTCTATATGTTTGAAATTTAAAATACATAATTATTACATAATTTTGTCGAGTTATTTCAAATTTTATGAAACTCGGATGCATAGATCAATTACAGGGACAATCAAAAGTATTCCGTTGCATTACGGTCAATGGGGAAAAAAGTTTCAAATGCATTTTAATCGTTTGAAATTTAAAATACGCAATTATTACATAATTCTGTCGAGTTATTTCAAATATTTTGATAATCGTGTGCATAGATCAATTACAGGGGCAATCAAAAGTATTCAATTACATTATGGTCAATTAGGAAAAAGTTTCAAATATATTCTATATGTTTGAAATTTAAAATACATAATTATTACATAATTTTGTCGTGTTATTTCAAATTTTATGAAACTCGGATGCATAGATCAATTACAGGGACAATCAAAAGTATTCCGTTACATTACGGTCAATGGGGAAAAAAGTTTCAAATGCATTTTAATCGTTTGAAATTTAAAATACGCAATTATTACATAATTCTGTCGAGTCATTTCAAATATTTTGATAATCGTGTGCATAGATCAATTACAGGGGCAATCAAAAGTATTCAATTACATTATGGTCAATGGGGAAAAAGTTTCAAATAAATTCTATACGTTTGAAATTTAAAATACATAATTATTACATAATTTTGTCGAGTTATTTCAAATTTTATGAAAATCGGATGCATAGATCAATTACAGGGACAATCAAAAGTATTCCGTTACATCACGGTCAATGGGAAAAAATGTTTCAAATACATTTTAATCGTGTTACACTCATGCGGACTTAATAAAATTTATATGCAATTATAAAGTACATATTATAATATACATCATACATAATTTGTGGTGCAAAGAACATTTGTTATTGATTTACAAGGCCACACAAAAGTATTCCATTACATAATGGTATAGGGAGAACATTGTTTGATGAGCGTTTTAATTGTAATTCACTATTTACAATTTTATGAGATTGATATATGAAAGTAATATTTTTAAAACTTCGCTATCGTACGAACGCACCTAATTTGCTACGCTTCACGTGCAATTTCCAACTTGTTTGATTTTCATTAAGCTTTCAAATAAATGTCTATTCTCTTTTTTGAAACAGCTTAAATAATTAAGAAATAAAATGTTAGGTTAATATTTACTTTTAAACATTTTAAATTCTTAATTAAAAAGATCAAAAATAATATTTATTAAAAATTTACACATTAAGTAAGATTTTTAACATCATTCTCTCTACATTGAATTTCTCTATATAACGAATTTTTTACTAGAACGATGGATTTCGTTATATAGAGACTCGACTGTATATATTTAAAATAAAAGAATCGCGAATGCCGCAAAGAGAATTAAGCAAATAATAATAACTATTATTACTA
Organism: Maratus speculifer; assembly: GCA_964019185.1. Taxonomy (NCBI): domain Eukaryota; kingdom Metazoa; phylum Arthropoda; class Arachnida; order Araneae; family Salticidae; genus Maratus; species Maratus speculifer. The sequence continues at coordinate 289,007,138 of OZ025295.1, forward strand.
CTAAATGTCTAAACATAAATGAAGCCATATAGTAAATGCATATCCATGTACTAACATTACTACATGTAAATAGTAATAAAAGTATTTCTTAAAACAAAATAATACTCCATTAAAAGACATGTACTGTTAATAGTACACCAGACCCAAAAGGGTTAAATTGGAAATTCTCGCTATAAAACCGCAAAAAAGTCGATGTTACATTGGAAACACTGGTAATGAAATGTTGAAATATTTTTGATCAAGTCTGGCTTTCTTCTTGGATCAATGTTTGCTATGACACAGCCAATAAAAATAGTATTGGTCCAATCTTATGCCGCATCAGAATTATATATATACAGTGGCGATCAAATATTTCCGGCCAGCAAAAATTTTTCAGTTAATTTGTAAATATACCCATATGAAGAGGAATCTCAAAGTGATATTTATACATTTTATTGACATAATAGTTAGGAACTTACTTATAGAAGAACATGTAAATATCAATAAATTTAACCGACAAAATTAAGTATAAAGGAAAACGCATGTTCTCAAAAGTTTCTGGCCACCTTCACAAGTTTGTAAAAAAGTAGTATTGTAATAGAAAATTACAGTGATCAACAACATTTACGATTAGTATTTTATCGTATTACTATCTTATTAGCTTTAGCAAAAAGTACTACGGCGCAGCAACGTGACATTCATATAATCAACGGTTAACGATAGTCTATGGTAAGTTTTCCCCCCATTTCTTGCAATTTTGGCCAAATTTCGGCTGAGTTGGAATATTTATAATTCCGCAGACTTTTGTCAACTTCTTTTCAAAGATTTTCTATTGGATTCATGCTGGGCGCTTGGGCTGATCATTTCAAAAACGAAATTTTTTGTGCGAAAGCCATTGCTTATCGAGGTTTGCAAACATTATTCATGTCGTTATCATGTTAAGAAAAAGAGATGTGACCAAATTTTTTTCTCTAATAAGGCAGAAAATAGTCTTTCAAGATATCCTTATACATTGTATAATTCACCTGGCTGTGGATTTCAAATAACGGACCGACACTTTTTGAGGAAAATATTCCCCACGGCATAACGTGTCCTCCGCCATGCTTCATTGTAGGAATAACATAGGTCGAATCATATCTTTTGTTGTTAGGTCATTGGTGTTGTGTCTGCCATCACTTCCAAAACTGTTTCGAATTCGATTGATGGAAAAACAGAACTTTTTCCCAGTTTTCACTTGACCAGACTTTGTGTTCCTTGGAAAATGAAAGTAGGGTACGTCGGTATTTTTTTTACCTCTGAAAATTTTTTAACACCGACTCTTCCATAAAATTCTGTATCACGTCAGCATCCTAACATGGTAGACTAACTTATTCCAGCAATAATTTCATTCCGTAAATCGCAGTATATTGCAACGGAATTTTCATGCGGATTATCAATGGTTTTTCTCCTGATAATTCTGTCCTCAGGAATAGTAAATTTCCGGGGTCTCCCGGACCTCTGAATGTCCTGAAAGCCATAACCATTTTTATATAATTTTGTAAATATTGTTTACAGTCGATTTTACTGATCGATAACTTAGCCGCAATATCTCGAGAAGATTGGCCTTTTATCGACAAACTAATCACTCATTTATGAACAATAATTGTTGAATTTTTCAAATTTGAATTCAAACTATGCTATACACGTTGATTCATTCATAAACACAACCAAAAAACACTTTATGGATAGAAAAAACTAAAGAATGATAAGTGGCCGGAAACTTTTGAGAACATGCGTTTTCTTTTATATTTAATTTTGTCAAAAAAATTTATTGATATTTACATGTTCTTCTATAATTAAGTTCCTAACTAATATGGCAATATAATGTATAAGTATTGCTTTGAGATTCCTCTTCATATGGGTATATTTACAAATTAACTGAAAAATTTTTGCTGGCCGGAAATATTTGACCGCCACTGTATATTCTTTTGTTAATATTCTCAAAACACAGCCAATAAAAACAACATCGATTCAATATTGTATACTACAAGAATTATGTACTAAAACTTTATCATGTTAATATTCTCCAACATATACACGATAAAAAACAATATTGATCCAACATTGTGTATTATCAGGATTCTCATGCTAATATTCGCCAAGATACAGCCAATAAAAACAATAGTGATCCAATATTGTATAATATTAGGGTTACGTATTATATTCTAATGCTAATATTCGCCAAAATACAGACAATAAAATCAATATTGGTCAAACATTATGTAGTATCAGAACTATATTTACAGTTAAAAAAGAAAAGAGAGAAAGGAAAGCGAATTTTTATTATCATTATTTTAAATTTTCGATTGTATTTAATATTTATATTTAAAAATATGTAGATTTAAATTTTCTTAGCAAATAAATTCCCTTTTTATATTTACTAAGCTGTAATTAAATCAAAATATAACAAGCATATTAAGCCTTTAATTAATCCTTAATATGTATTATTTTTACGAGCAGAAAATAAATTGACGCGATAAATCAATCTTTGTAATCTATTTAAATGTTGACATAATAAGTAAACAGATTACAACGGAAGCAAAAAAGTTAATTAACTTCTTTCGAAAAAAGAGGAAAAGATATTTTGTCTGTTAAATTTCCAATCATCACAATTTGCCATTATTCAAAATGACTTCAACAGCCGTTGAAACAATGCGCTGTAATTATAATAATTTTATGTGATGAAAAAATTATGCTTTTGAGTACTGATACTATTTTTATTTAATTATTAAGAAACATTGCTTATTGTTATGCAACAAGATAGCAATTAGATAACTTTTTATTTATTTATTTATTTCTATTAGCTGTTTGAAAATAACAGAGGAATAAAATGAACGTTTTTAATTACGATTATTTTATGTTTGGATTTTTATTCAATGTTTGTGTTTAAATGTGAAAAATTCTGAGAAAAATTATCTCAAATATTGAGGTGTTCAGAGAATTAATTTAATTTAAAGTTAAAAGTTGTAATAATTAAAAGCATAGTATAAAAATAATTGCCAGCACAATAATCATAGTATATACATATTGGTATTATAATATAAAATTTAGTAAAAGAACGTGTAAAATATCGAATAAATATTTATGTAATTTTTAATTGCATTTCCTATGAGTAAATTATGTTTTTAACTCAAGCCAGAAAAGATTTTTTAAAATAGAAGACTTAAATAGATACAGGCAAAAAAAAAAAAAAAAAAAAAATTAAAATTAAAATAAATTAAAATAAAATAAATTTTGTCCCAAATTTTTCTATTAAATTTCTATTTGTAATGATGTTTGTTATAATTTCTTATATATTTACCCTCTGCAATGTACTGAATTGCCCATCTTTTAAACGCAAAGTAGCAAATTTTAATAACTTATTTTAGTTTTTTAAAAGAGGCAGAATTAAACGCATTTTTAGCTGTCATTTAACTCTTCAGTGCACGATTTTTTCTATTTTTATATTTTAAAAATATACAGTCGGCTCTCGTTAATTCGAACGCGTCGGGACCACAAGAAATGTTCGAATTATCCGAAGCTCGAATTAAGGAAAATATGAAATGAAAACATGCTTAATATGATACTAGTACAAAGGAATTAACGTTGAAAGTATTTTTTAAATTTATTTCGTCTGTTATCATTAGAAAAAGACTTAATACTAAATTAGAATGTATAAATACATAAACTAATTAAAAGATTAGAAACAAGCACAATAAAAGAAAAAATTTAAAGTGTCATTGACGGACAGATGGGGCACTAAGAAACGGGATATGAAATGCATTGGATTATATGTATTCTCGTTCGAAACAATTTTCACAAAAATCAATGAAAGAAAGTTATTCAAATGATCTGAAATCTGTGAGAAAGAAAAGTAAAATGAAAAATCGGAATTCTCATTAGTTCGAATTAAACGAAGTCAAGAGAAAAAGAGTTCGAACTAATGAAAATTTTTAACGTTATTCTGCTGTTGAAAATTTCGGGACTTCATGTTTAGTTCGAATTAAGCGAAAATTCAGATTATTCGATTTCGAATTAACGAGAATCAACTGTATTTGAAATCTATAGTTCTGTCTAATAATGGGAAAAGCAGTAAAAATACATAAATAAATAAATAAATAAATTTCTAATTTTCAGCTAAAATTTTATATTGAATGGTATGTGTTTTATATACACAATTAGGGTCTTTGAATATTGTATAATTATATTTTGCAATTAAATGGCCTTAAATTAATTAATTTTATGTGCTTAACATTATGAAATTTTCATTGTATTAATATTTTTCAGTAGAGTAATAATAGTATTCAGTAAAGTAATGAAGATAAATTTTCCTTAATAGCTTGATCGAGAAATTTTTATTTTCGAAGAACAAACTATAATCTTATTGCCAAACACAGCCATCTGACTTGGCAAAAATAAGTGTTATTCCATCCTTTGAACCGTTTATTGTCAATTACAGTGATCTTATTGCCTAAATTCATGGCGCACACTGAGAATTACAGTGTGTTTAGATATGTGTCAGGTGTAGCATATGGTGCACTGAAGAGTTAAGCACAATTTTTAATTTACAAATCTACCACTAAAGACTTAATTTTCCAAATAAACGAAACATTCTCTAATATTACATAAGTATAATTGGGGTAAACATAATAAAAGTTATTAAATAAATTTTTATTCGGGCAGTAGCCTTTTTTATACAACGTACACATATGAGAAAAATTTAATTACTATAATGTCTGAAAGACACATAATAAAAAGAGGTAAACCAAAACTAAAGCGTAGCGTAACTTTTCCCTTTTTTCTCCATATACTAAATCCTTAACTTTAAAAAAGCCTGTAACATTATTTTGTACAGATTTCTTATAAGAAATACACCATTCATTAAAACTTTCATTCTTTTGTAAGTATCCGAACGATTCATTTGTAACATTTTTCAATCCCTTTGTTATTGTATCGAATGCATTTAACATTTCTTCTTTTGAAGGAATTTCTTATTCCTTACAATCTTCATCGCTTTCTGCAGTTTCTTCACTATATTTTGTTATATTTTATATGTCAGTAGTATCATCATTAGTAGTATATTCATTGTCTTAAGTGGTTCAGTTGTGAAAAGGGGAATAAACATCGCTACATAGAATACATTTTTCGTAATACGAAGATTAATATACATGTTAATTTACATGTTTATATGTTCAAAATCAAAATTCAGCAGAAAAATTCGTTAAGAAGAAAACGTCATCAAATAGAGATTTCGTCAGGTTTATGATGCTAATGAGCAGGTAACTATTTAAGATTACTATTGTCTGATACAACCTTTTTACTTATATATTGTATTGGTATCGATTTCCGTGTACTTGAGGTTTTCAGGTAACATTTTTTCTTAGCTTGAAGTTAATCCCAGATATTACAGTTAGATCCTCTTGTAATGAACAAATCCCATTGTATCAATGAAAAGCAGTTCCTTTGTCTACACAAAAATCATATCTCAGATAAGGAAAACAAAAGAAGCTGCCTTTCTAAAAAGTGAATGGCAGGAGAAGAGGGAGTTTTAGATATAAGGGGTTCCTGTTGACAGAGAAGAATCCCCATAGGTTGTTTGAAGAAGATTTGTTTGATAGAAGAAGTCAGTTCTAGTGTGGACCTCAGCTTGTGAGGTTGGTGATTTCCTTGGTAGAACTTTAAGGAAAAGAGTTTGAGAATTTTGGCATACATAGCGAGTGCAACGGAGAGATAAACGGCTATCCTCCGATAAATCGATTTAGGTACCCTGATGTGAGAGGGATGTAGAATACTTTGATAAGTGGACCGAGTAATCAGAAAGTATTTGTATCTAATTTAGTATCGGGCCACATTGTCTATATCCGAGCATTTAAATATAAGGAATATTTTGTTTAGATATAAATAAATTTGAAATAAATTACTCATTAATTTTAATTGAATGAGTTAGCATTCTTTTTGATAAGCCTTCTCACAACGTGCCTGATATCGCGTAGTTATATTGGTAGTGGCAACAAATCAAGCAAATAAACATTCTAAATAAGAAAAGTGACTTCATTAAAGCGAAGTTCTACTGTATATAATGGCATGCTCCAAGGAAATGTCAAGAGTGAAGATCCCAAATAGGGACACTCTGGAAAGTCATTAGGTAAAATATTATGCTTGAAGAAAAAATATTCGTGTGAGAAATTATTAACTAGCTGAGACCGGTCGCTGGATGTTATGGAAGGAAATTTAAATATATAATTTATTTTGAGTTACATCAAACTTCTTCAGTTTACTCACTTGCATTTTTTTTCTTATCACTGCCAAATACATAGGAAATTATCAGCGAAGACCAAATCGACATGACATGTCTTTAATATAATGGATTTTTGAGGCTAGTAAACTGCATTTACCCAGATGCTGGAATACGGCCGCTAGCTATGTACACAATTAATACTAGTGGGTGTGGTTTTCATTACTTCAAAACATAACAACTTAAAAGTTCGGCGATCTTTCGATTAATTTTGTTTACTGTTGATTCGTGGGCATGAACTGATAATATTGAATAGTCTTTTCATGCCTATCAACGGAGAAATTGAACGTTTTTGATTAGTTCATAATAGGATTTAAATACAAACTTAAATTTGCACTCAATCTCTTGACTACTATATGTACTTGTGTATAAGGCGAAGAATTTTAGACAAAATTTTGGAGTTGAAAATGGAGGGTCAACTTATACACGAGTTAATAGATAAATCTATAAATGCCTACCCAATTAAAGGCCAATACTTAGGATTTACAGGGTGCCCAGAAATATTGGGACAAACTTTAAGGGGAGGTAGGGGACATCACAAGGATTCAGATTTATATAGAAACCCATGGTCGGAAAAGATTTCTTGGCATGATAGTGATGACAAAAACGCAAGAAGGACAGGACATGAATAAGAAGAGGAAAGATTTTTATTATCCTTAGTACAGCAGAAAAGTAAGAAAAAAGAACTTTAAAAAAGCACCGATCGTTATCAAAGTAGGTGTTTGAAATTACTACCCCGGGCTCTGATGCATGCAGGCGCATCTTTAGTGCATGGAAGGCCTACTGTTCTCTAGAAAACACCAGGAATATCCTGAACTTTCTTAGCAGCTGCAACGATGCGTACAACTAGTTCCTCAGAACTTTCCAGTGTTATCCCGGTATTTTTGTAGCAGTAAGAATAATAAACATGTTTTCTCTCCCTGTTCGTGTCTTTTCTTTCATGTGCTTTTGTGTCGTCACTACAGCGCCAGGAAAGGGTTTCCGACCATGGATTGCTATGTAAATTTGAATCCTTGTGATGACATCTACTTCTCCTTAAAATTTGTCTCATTATTTCTTTGACACCCTGTATAAAGACATATAATAATCGGTGAATGGCCGTGTTATTTAAGTAATCGTATATGGATCTAGGTTAGAGAGAGAAATAAAAACAAACAAGAATCATTTCTTTGGACTCCTAAGAAAAAAAAAAGCTCAACAATAATATCCCTTTAATTGTTATGCACCCATTTTCTCTTTGGATAAAATTTCCTTTAATACAGAGTTATTCCTTTCAACATGTTAGTCCTCTTTTTTGTTTAAAGTACATTTTCAGAATGCTTATAGATTTTTCTTTTAAAATTCATACAATATATATAGAAGTATTATATTTTAGCAGTCTAAGAAGTCATTTATTCCTTGTAAATAGGGCTTGAATAGATTTTTCAAATAATGCTTTCTTTTTAATTCTCATTAAATTGATGTAAATAGGCTTCAAAATAGTTTAAGCTTTTTTGTTTTTGCATATTTATACAATTTTAAAACATTAATTTAAATTAAGGTTTGTTGATTTTTTTTTTAAATTCTTGATTACAAATAATTTTCCAACATAGTACCAGAAATGTAGTTCGACTAATAGACGAAAATTTAATTTCTTTCTTTTCAAAATTTTGCATGAATTAGATTAACCGACTAATAAACTAGTTGACATATACACGCATATATGCGGTTTTCCCTTTTTATTAGCACTTTCCAACAAAGTTGGAAAGTGCTTATGCATTCGGTTTGTCTGTCCGTCTGTCCGCGCTCTATCTCCCGCAAATATACTCGGACTGCCCTGAAATTTTTGGAACGTTATTGACGCTTACCCCAGCACGAACCCTATTGAAAATGAAGTTTCTAACGTGATTAGTGTATTTACAGGGAAAGTCAAAAGTTTTCCATTACATTACGGCTTATATGTATTCTATAAAATATGCGGTGAAAATATAGCTATTATTCATTTACAGGGACACACAAAAGAATTCCATTAGATGATAGTAAAGAGGGGGAAATGTGTGAGATATATTTTAAATATATTAAACTCTTTCATGTATAATAAAATTGATATGTTTCAATGACGCTTAATATAAATTATACAATACTGTTTTGCATAAAATGAAGTACATCGCACTTACAGGGTCACTCAAAAGATTTCAAATAGTATATTCTTTCCGAAGTATTGTATATGTATCCGATGACGGCTGATGGATGGATGAAATGCATTTTAATTATGACATGTGCTTTAAGTTTCACTCAATCTATGCGCATTACATGGTGGGTATAAATGCTATAGTTGATATACAGGACTACCCAAAAGAGTTCGCCAACATTAGTGAATATGAACATAAATTACTTAAAAGTGGTTCTTAAATAAGTTATGCCTTTTTTACGCTGAACTTCATACAATTTACTAAGAAATGTGCAGAATATAGATAAAATGATATACAGGGCCACGCAAAAAATTGGGTGCATCGACACCTATGAATGATAATTTCTGAAAATATGATTTCAGTTGTTTTAAAAGCGATTTAGTTTAAAATAGATTTTAGGTTAATGTAACGTTTAATAAAAGTACAAGGTTAACTACAGGGCTGAACAAAATTATTCAAGTATGTATCCATCTGTTAGTATAAATTTCTGAAAAAGAAATTTCAAGCTAGTAGGCACTTTCTTGTTAAACTAAATTTTCCCATTATATAGTATGTATATCAACTGACAGACTAAATACACGGCTGTTCTTGATTCTGTTCATGATTTTTCTTACTTGTTTGATATGTAATGATTCAAATATCTAACAGCAGATGTTTTTGTTATAGGTGAATTATCAAACCGTGGGATTATTAAACGTTAACTATTAGTGATTTTTTAAATTTTCAAATTTAAGGCCAATTTTTCTTTACAATACAGTATATAAGTCTATAAACTTATAGAAACATTAAAAGACAGCAATTATTCTGGAAAATTAATTATTAAAGCATTTAATTAATCAATCTACACGTGAAAGATGAGCGTGCTTCTACCAAAAATTATATTATTACAGGTACTAAATATGCTTTACTTACACAAAACACATTATTATTTATGATAAAACATTATAATAAATATCTTATACGTTTCAGGACATCAGATCATCTTTAAAAATAAATTTACGGGAAAAAAAATCGGCATTTAGATCATTGCGCAATTTGGACATTCCAATTTCTTATTTGAGAAAAGTGCATTTATTGCCAAAAAAAAAAAAAAGTTACGAAAATACATATAGATACTTTCAAATTAAACGAAAATGATTTTAAAGATAGATGAAAGAGATTAAAGTACTTACTTAACGTGTTTTGCGTGAAAATAACAGCTTTGTTTCGATCGTAACTTTTGGACATAAGAAAACACAGAAAAAGTCTTTCTAAAAAAGTCCTTCTAACTTCAAAAAGTAACCAATTGGTAGTGCCACTTGTTAACAAAATTATAAAACAATCATCCATTTCCTTTATGCATTCGCTGTTTATCATTAGAATCTCCTGAAAACAAGTTAAAACTTTTTTTTTCTTGGTACATTGGAACAGTTAACGTTATGAATGTCCAAAATTGGCCACTTTAGTCAAAAAATTAAAATTTTAAGATACTTGTAGAAAACTTTTAATGTAAATTATATAAATTTTTGTCTCTGAACAGAATTAAGAATTGAATGAAAATGAAAATTAAAATCAATGATGATTCAATTTATTTATTCAAAAGCTTAAAGTTATGATGTGTGTACAGTGCCCACCTTTTGAGAACGTCCCAATAAGTAATTGAATTTTTGTGATAGATATTTTTATAATAACTCCCAATATTATAATTGTACAAATATCTAACAAGATACACTATTTGTATAAAAAATTTTGTGAGAGATATTTTTGTATAATTTTTTATGTTATATTTTGCATTAACAGTGCAGTAATTTTAATATAAATTAACAATGAGTAATTTTTCAAAAATCATATTGAAAAACATGACTAAATGTATGCACATTTGTTTAACAGTAATATTTTGAAATCAAAAAACTAACTCCGTCTCAAGACCTTTTTCACCGCTAATGAATAAAATATCAGATATACTTGAAAATAAAAACTTTCAAGTCCTGAATGTAAGTGTTTATTTTATCACAATTTCATAACTTCGTAAAGCGTGTGATCATAAGTAAAATATTTTGAATTTTTTGAATACCATTATTTAGTCTTTAAAAAAAATGGAATATAAGTCACATATGACACTTTCGTATTGCTGATTTCAAGGGTTGCAGTTGGTTTCAATTGATGTAAGGTGCGGTTTTGCATCTATCTTACTTTTATAACAAACGAAATGCATCTGTTATTTTTTGTCAATTGTTACCCCTCTCATTCGTTACAGTTTTCTCTAGATAGAATAATCAATTAAGATACAATTGTAATCCGTTAAATTTCAAAACCATGAATGCATAATCCTTTATTTTGTGTGTGTGTGATACGAAACGATAACATTGTAATATAAATTAGACAAATTAATCATATATTTCATAAATAACTATTGCGCTAAATTTTACCCTTAAATAAAAAAATTTATAAATTAATAAAAACCTTTCTAATTAGAGATTAACCGAAAATTTTGTTTCATTTTTGACAAAAATCCGACTGAAAATTCTTACCGACCGAAACTATCCGTATTGCAAAAATCTCTTTTATTCCTTCGTAAATTTTCAATGTTACTCATCGATTTAAGCGGTATCGGCTCAAATGAGACTATTTATTGCTACAAACTTCGTTGTTTATAATAACAGTCATGACTGACTTAAGACATGAATGCAAATTATAAACAAGCAAAGCATATAATACAATTAACCTTTTTCACGTACTCATTAAAAGCTGTATACATAATAGTGATAGAAATTTTTCATACAAATTTAATATTTTCAACTGAGCGAAAAATTTCCGATTCTGGGAATGGAGCCCAGTTCTTGGCTTACAGGGCTTTACCGTTTAAGCTAATTAGGGTAACAACCAATGAGCATTTCTCGCTCAGAAAAATTTCTGTCTGAAACCGAAACGCAGATGTACTTCGAATATTCTTTTAGAATATGTGAGTATAACAAATGATCATTTACAAAAATCACTATGAAAGATGAATCCAGGTGTGCATGCTTAAAACTAAAATGTATTTTAATTCAATGAAATTCACATTACTAGTAAAACTTTTTGTGTCGTTGGTGAATTATTTGCATTTTATTTTATATAAAAATAAAAAGTTTTGGGTCTAAGGCACAAACAGCCACTTGGCCCGCACTTATATTTAATTAATAATTATATATATATTCAATAAATATGCATAATTAATTAATAATAAAGCATATGTAATAAATACGTATAATTAACTAATAATATTATTTATATTTAACCTCTTCAGACCTGAGGTACACAAATGTGTACTTCATTCCTTTCCTCATTAAAACTAAACTGTTCGAATTTTTTGCATTTTTACTGTACTTCTATACAGATGAATGTTTTTTGCTTTAAAACAAAATCAATAAATGTCAGCACTGATGAATATTACCTCATAAAATAAATATTATTTACATCCGACTTTTGAAAATACCTTCAAGACATTGTGGCCAAGAAAGTAAGAAATATTAATTATTATTTAACTTTAATGCTTTACGATAAAAAATTTCGAGGATTTGCTGATCATTTACTTGTTTAAAGACCTTAATTTTGTTATTGCGTAAATTTATATTACTGGTAGTTACACTGGTGTTTTAAGGGGATTAGTATTTTAATATCCATATTTGTAAACCTAAATTACCAGTCCCCTAAAGTACTGATTTCATAAAAAAAGACTCTTTCTGTCATCTATGGTGTCATGTCGATTATACAAAAGCAATAAATATATATTTGTAGAGTTATTTTATGCTCAGATCTGAAGAGGTTAACGAAATCGCATAATTAATTAATAATTATGCATATTATGCATGTATTAATAACTTTAGAACACAAGAAAAAAAATTATTTTTGGACATTTTCGTTTTGACTGAAAATAGGAAGATCACCAAAATTCGGTTTCGGCATTAAAAACCTGCTTCGATCGAGCTTTATTTATAATTCAATATCTAGTACTTATTTGCTAATTTCTAATTTATTTAAATAGTTTGTTCACTTCTTTGTAATCCACGGAAGAACCTTTTAATGTTTCACATAGACCAATTGTTGTTGCATAATTTATTAGGAAAGTTTTATCCAGATTATTATTATTATTATTATTATTATTATTATTTTCAGTATGTGGTAATAACGTTATCTCTTAAGAAAAATAATTTAAAAGAAAACTTTTGTACAAAATAAGTAATAAAGATAATATAAAGATAAAATTTTAATTAAACATTTTAAAAACAAGAAAGAAAAAAAAATCATACCTGAGCATATCAGATTTTAGTATATCAGCATATAAGCACATCAGATTATATAATTTTAACATATTAGAAAGTGGGTTATAAAGAGATTTTTATCTTTGAGTGCAAAACCATGTTGAATTAAATAAAATAGTATAGGCGATATCACTGTTAGCCACATATTGTTGGATGATTATTAGTTTTAACTTGGTGCGGTTTGGTATATCTTTTACTTTAATAACAAACGAAATGCTTGCATTATCTTTTGCCAATCGTTACTCCTAGATTCGTAACATATTTCTGTAAATTAACCTATTGATATTGAATACTCATATAAAAAACTATCTAACACTCAATAAAGATAGAATAAAAATACTCCAGTGCACAGTTATTTTACAATATCGCAAATAAAGCTGCTCATTTCTACATTTTCAGACCAAAACATTCCATCAGTTCGTAAACAAAAGCAGACGATAAAAGACATTGCCAATAATACAAAGCATAAATACTATCTAATACAAGATACAATTTAATCCTAATCGATTGAAAAAATATGAATTCCATGATACTTCTTATTGGCGATACAAAAATCATGGAGGAATGTAGGTGGTGTGGAAGTATTATGTCTGGGGGTTATGCTAAAAAATTAACCCTACATTAAGTACAATCAAGTACCAAGAAAACCACGTGCTTTGATACGCCTATCAATTAAAACAGGTTTAAACCCGTATTTTTTTTTTTTTTTCTCGTTTAAAAAAAAAATAATAATAATTTATCGCTTTACAGGTAAGAATTTATCGATTATTTTATCATATGTGTTTTAAATATCAATATAGAAAATTCTTTTAACGTTTTGCTTGAAAATATAACATTCTTTTGTTAGTATCTTAAAATCGTTTGAAGTCAGAAATCTATATTTTAGATTAATATTTATTACTTAAGTTTTCATACAAGATTTTAAAAGAATGTTTTTATCATTATGTTTTAAATATTTATTTACATGCAATTATTAAGTCATAAACATTTTTCATCTACGTTTTAAAGTATTTAAAATTACATTAAATTAGGAAACTTTTAGTAATGCAATTTTTAGTTCGTTTCAAATGTTTTCAATATCTTATTTAATTTATATATGACATTTAATTATTGCTAATTTTCTAATTTCTTTTATTTTAAAAGCGGACATTTATTTTAATAAATAATAATAGAACAAAGACCATTTTAAAAATATGATATTTTCTTCTTAAAATATGCTTCAGCTGTATATCATTTCTTTCATTTCGTCTCATAATACAAAATCATAATACTCAATCATAATACTCAATCATAATACAAAATCGTCTCATAATAGAAAATTAGCAATAATTAAATGTCATATATAAATTAAATAAGATATTGAAAACATTTGAAACGAACTAAAAATTGCATTACTAAAAGTTTCCTAATTTAAAGTAATTTTAAATACTTTAAAACGTAACTTTTCATGTCTTTTTGTTTGGAACATTAAAATTTGAGCGATAAATGATTTCATATTGCAAACCTTTTTTGAGGCATACTTCACCTCCACTTATCTCACTCCTCCATCTACAAAAATAATAACAACATTCTATAAGCTGAATTTGATAAACGAGCCTAATATTTTATGAATAATTTTTACAATTAATTTAACTCCTCAAATTAACTTTTAAGTTTTATGCAAGTTTTATGTTTGTATTTTTATTTTATTTTTATTTTTTTAGAACCTATTTTTTACATATTTAAATATTTTTTCCATTTATTTTTATTCCGCAAAAGAACCTTTTCAGACTAGTAAGGGAGTCTATTATTGTACGTTATATATTATCAGAGTTTTATCAACTTTTTTTTCATATTTACGAATAAAATTTTGTTTCCTTGTCTTTTTTTTTTATTAAGAAAAAAATAGAAAAAACCTTGTTGAATAAAACAAAATACGTTTGGCAACAACATATTGTTGAAGAATTCTTATTTCAAGATGGGTGCGGTTTTGCATTTATTTTATTTTAATGACAAACGAAATACATCCATTACTTTTTGCCAATTGTTACCCTTGATTCGTTGCAGATTTCTCTAAATTAATCAAGATACGGTTATATTCTGATCAACTACAAAAACTATGAATTGTGTAATGCTTTTTCCTTGACAGTAAAAAAAAAAAGACAACAACACTATAAGCTAAGAATTTGATAAATGAACCTGGTATTCCATGAATAACTTTTATAATTAATTTTATTCTTCAAAGAAACTTTTTAATTCTGGCTCTGGAACCTATGGTTAATGCTTAATTTATTTAAATAGTGTTTTGTCCACCCCTCTTATATATAATCAGATCACTGAACCCAATGTGTTTGGGAGTTTATTTTTATTTTTACTTGGAATACAACAATGTAAGGATTACAAATGAAATAAGGAGTGAATAAAGATCATACTGTTAAAGGGAAAAAAATTCAGTTATATCGATTTACAGGCGTATAATAAATTGCCGTATTCAAATTGCCTTCTTGAAATTGACAAATTGTATTATTGGAAAGCAATACATTTCTCAGATGAAATATGAAAATATGTCACTTCTTTGGCGTTAAAATTTTGCGCTTGTCTAAGACAACCGAATGTATCCTGTTATAAAATGAAATTAGTCATTATGTAAAATATGGAAGGATTGTAATTGCATATCACTTAACTCCAGGGACTTTGAACCTTTTCCCTCCTCCCTTGTTTTTCATTAGGAACATTTCAACTTCACATTTGTGGTTTTGCGAAACGAAAATTAATGAACACCGTTTCTAAATACAAATGATATCTATGACATTTGTGTTCTAAATTACCATCTTATTAGATGTTACGACGAACATTTATAAATGATATAACTACAGAAGCATAAATTTTAAATGCATAAGTAAGATGTTTGTAATCCCGTGATTAATACTCGCTGACTATAATTTTAGCATACTCCCACATGAAATTTCCATTTTTAGACGATTTGACAAATGGACTATTCTTAAAACTGACTCTCCGATTACATTTAGTTATCAATCTATTCTCCTAGATCGCTTGGATTAAAAATATATCCTTTGAAATTATACTTCCTTATATTAACAGGTGGGTTTTCATCACCTGTTTATTTCAACAATAATATTAATGTATCAAAATTTTTGGAGTTTTAATTTTATAACGTATTTGAAATAAATATGGAGACATCTTTAATTTATTGTGACTTATTTTATAGTTTTTTTTCTTTCAGAGCATATTTTTGAAAGTTTTATAATGCTATAATTCAAACACAAAATTGTAAAGCAGGCATTTTTAACACGTTTTTCACACGTGGCTCATCAAGCATAGTCTAGTGGCCCCCTATGTTATAGTTCAAATAATGAAAATATTGCAGTTACGATTTCCTTAGAATTTTATTATGATAAATTTATAGCTACCAATTTTGATTTTTTCACATTTTGTTTTGAATTGAAAATTTGTTTGATATGCCTGGTGTAGAATTACAGCCAAAACATCAGTGTTTCTCCCTTCCACAGTTTTAAAAATCGCAACGGAGAAAAAAATTCCAAATTCAACAAGGTATTAAATCATTTTCTTTTTCTGTAAATTGAAATAATTGGCAACGCCCTGGTTGGCGATTTATCAACACTCATGGGCTCAAACTCAATTCTGTTTTTTTTTCTTTTTTTCACGGGTCACGATTCAATTAATTTGGTTTTTAACTGTTTTTCCGACCATTTTGACGCTTATTTGTGTAAGAAGCATTCATTTGGTGGGAAACAATGAGTTTTGTCGACAAGTGAGGTGTTGGCAAAAGCTTCTTGAATTATGTTTTCCTTTCCCGCTAAAGATATTTTGATTGTTTTCCACTGAAACAGACAGTGATTGTATTAATGATAGAAGAACAATAAACTTTTCAATTATATAGGAATGGGAAAAAAAGAATGTTTATGAAGTCATTACAAACTACAAGTGCCTTTCAATAAATTAGATATTTTAAGAACAAAGGCTTTTTTTTTTCATTCAAAGTTAAGTGAAAATAGCTTGAATGAAATACTCTCACTTTCATTGATAAAATGCGTTAAGATGCCACTGGACTCACTCAAGAAAATTTTTTAATAGTTTTACATGATTTTTTCTTTTCTTTTTTTTTTTTTTTTTTTTTTTTTTTTGCATAGGATATCTGAGAACGGTCTACAATCGGGCTACTTTTTACCTTTTTGATTTCGGTAACTTTTTTTACATTATGATAGTTTCAATTTCAGAACTGATTCCAACCGGTTGCGAAATTTAAAGTAATTTAAAAAAAAAATCTGAAACCAAAATCTAAAAAGTAAAAACTAGCCCGGTTATAGGTCGTCTTTAGCTATCTATCCGAAAAAAAAAAAAAAAAAATGGAAAATTATTAAAATTTGAGCTAGGTATTTGAAAATAACACTTCCATTGACTTAACATTATCATTCGGGTCTTTTGAGTGACTAATGTGAGCTCTTAAGCGATTATCAAAGTTAGAAGTGCAAGAAAATACATGTTTTTTAGAATTAATAAAAATTTAGAGTGGTAAAACCCTAAAACAATGTGATGGATTTTTTGGGGAGTAAAAAACTTTATCTATTTAAACTTCCTACCCTGAATGGGTCTAATCGACCCATAAATATAACTTGTTTTATACGATTCGAACTAGAACTTTTTTCGTAAAGAAAGTTAAACGTCAGATCCAGGGAAATAAGTCAATTAAATATATTAAAATGTTTTAAATAACAATTCTGGTGTGAAATGTTTTTATCAAGCTTTAGTAAAATTTGAACATGGTAGGAAGGTTAAAAGTTTCTTATAATAATTCCTGTTTATTTCTCAGACTTGCCATAAATAGATGCCTATTCAATTTTAACTTGCATCAGTTGCTGCTATGTGTCAATTATGGTTATGTTTGGAAAATGATACTTAACCTATCCGCAATTAATTTCTGCAGTTTGGTGATCTTGGTTCACAGCAATATTCACTGAATTCTTGTAATTTATCCTACACTTTTAACGTTGTCAGAATTGCTGGTTTTGCGCGAACGTTTTTAGGTGTGTAAACCAGATTGCAGAATATTATCTGTAAGCTTTTCACGATGAACTTTTTCGAAGTATTTCATTTTATGCTGCTTAGATATGTACCAAATTTTACAGCTGAGTTAAATGATTTAAAATGTTGATTAAATTTTAATACCAAAAAGGTGGCGATAATGATCAATGCTTTTTTAATTCACCGATCGCTGAGAACTCAGTGTTAAATTCGAAGAAATGCGCCATGCTTTATATATTCATACTCATTGATGGTGTTATAAATTACCAATTAAATAATTTAGAAAAAACTTTATGATAGCTTCATCATACTAATTTGTAGTTATTATTTGTACAACATAGATTAAAAATTTTTGACTCTTTATCTATTTTTATTAATATTACTTTTTGAATTTGAAATACTTCTTGAACATTTTATGTACTTTATATATTTTATTATCCTCCTTTCTAAGAACATATATAATACTAGCTCGGAATTTTTTTTAAATATCATCAGAAAATTTTCAAATTATTTCTGATTCCACTCCAAGCAGTAAATCATTTCCCATCTCTTGCAGTAAATGCTGTAATTTCAAGAGAAAAACAGAATGTCGTTTTTCTTTCAATTGCTATAAAATTGTTGTAAAAAGACTAATAAAACTTTAATGTGAGAATTTTGCAGGACTTGTAACATTTGTAGTTGTAAAACTAGATTATGATCTTTCGAAAGAGAAAACTTCTTATTAAATTCCTGTTCATATTTGAAGTATATGAATAATCATTTTTCAAACTTTATGAGGAAATTAAACAGTAAAAAAAATTTAAAAGAAACATATATAAACCTACTTTCAACTAACGTAATTCATGTCATTGATGTTTATGTTTGATTTTATGTTTCATTAAAATAACTTACAAAAGTAATTGTAAAATATAGGCTTCAAAAAAGGAAAAATTATGAAATTAATGATATTTGTTCCCAAAAAGAGCTGCACTTGCCAATCCCCATTACTGCTTAGAGAACTATAAAAACACGCTAATTTGCCCCATTTCCAAAATGCTATTTGCTTACCGAAGATCAAAATATATAATCTCTGTAATTGGGTTGCTTTTGTTTCCCTTTGACTGGGACCCGGTTGGAAGGGGGGGCGGAGATTTACCACATATTACATTTCAGTCACCTCAAACGACGTCTGTTTTTTCTATGTTATAATTTTGAGTCATTTAATCACTAAAAATTTGAGATTAGATAATGAGAAAAATTACATACTTAAATACTGGTATTGAAATTTAAAGTTTTGATCGATCGTAGGTGATCTATAAATAGATTGGTAGGTGGTAACCGGTTAAGATAAATTTAAGCCAAAGAACATAAACCGAAAACAAAAAATAATCAGTCTTCTAATTTTAAATCGTGTGGGGAGAGACTCTATAATATCTTCACAATGAGGAAAATAAGTAGCGAATGAATCTAAATTCCTTTTTTCTCTCAGCGCTTAATTATTTTACGTAACATAGGAAAAATAAAATTTAATATGCATTTTTTCAAAATCTAGGGAAGGGCTCTTCCCGCCCCCTCTCGTACCCCCAGCCCTCATGGTATTATGCTGCAGTTTCTAAGCACAAAACTTGAATCTAATTATAGCAGTGCTTAATAAATGATTCCAGAATTAATTTTAAGGCGCAAAGAAAGAAACTAATTTCCTCCCCGTTAAAATATAAGACACAGTTATATATCATGATGATGGCGTTCTTTCAAATTAAAAATTCTTTTAGCGACAGGCGTGACGGAAACTGGCTACGAAAACACATCCATCTCAGCTTTACTCCACCTACCGGATTTTTTACAGTTACTTCACGCTGTTAATGGTGAATTATTGTACAAACTGTGTTGTCAATATATAAAACTGATTAGTTCCGCGATTACTGGATAGAAACTATTTGCACAATTTTTTTTACACCATTGTTTTATCAGGCAAAGCAAGAGCATTTCCTTGATTTATTACATAATTTTATAAATTTCGTTTTATTTTTTTCCCTATGAGCACATACATATATGCAGGGTTGTTATAATTAAAGTTCGTCTATTCAGAAGGCTCTAGAACCAGTTCTATGGCTCCAAACGAAACGAAATTTCACTAGTACGTAGTTAAAGAGATGCGCTCTGCGAAAATCGAAAAAAAAATTAGTCAAAATTTTTGTCACTAGGTGGCGCTGCGCCAATATTTAAGCTGATGTATGCAGATTCATTATATCAATATCAGTCAATCCAGACGAAACACAGGAATTTAAAAGTTTCAACAAGCTTCGACGAACTGCGAATTATTATAATTAAGTTCACCTAATCAGACAGATCTAGAGCCTGATTTATCACTCCAAACAATACAAAAAACTGAATATCATTTCATGTGATGTAATCTGCATCAACAAAAATAAAACATGTCGCTCGGCAATGAGGAAATATCGAAGAATAACATTACGCATGCTCAATGAATCCTCCGCCATTTTTAATAAAGCATTCCATTCTAAGAATTGTGCTTTCTCCAATATTGCGTAAATTGTCCTGTTAGATTGAGCGAATGTGAAGTCTAACACTGTCTTTGAGATCAGAAATTGTCTGACATCTGTCTTTAGATACAGAATCTTTCAAAAATCCCCGAAAATAAAGGAATCTGCAAATGTCGGCTTAAATATTGGCCCAGCGCCACCTACTGACAAAAATTTTAACTAATTTTTTTTTTTTTTTTTTTTTTTTTTTTTTTTTTTTCGCAGAGCGCATCTCTTCAACTACGTACTAGTGAAATTCTGATTCGTTTAGAGCCATAGAACCGGCACTAGAGCCTTCTGAATAGGCGAACTTTAATTATAACAACCCTGTATATATATATATATATATGTGTATGTATGTATGTAATAGTAATGTAACTAATAATAAACTTCTATAAATAATATAAATTTTAACTGAAAATTAATTTACGTGAAAATAAGCCAAAATAAAATAAAATGTAGAATTAAAACCATGAGAGTTTATCATACAGGGCATCCGAAAACGTATTACACTCTTTAAAAACAGAAATTTACAATGAAAGGAGAAAAAATATCTTTGTTTTATAGAGTTTCCTTTTTTCCTTTCTTTTGCAGTTTTGTAAAATCCACAGTATTTATTGCACTGAAAAAAAAAAAGAACGAAAGGACGGGGTATGTACCAGGAAAATTGCCGTCTATTCTTAGGTCCCTCCCCCACCCACACACACACAAAATTTATGGTTTGGTATTTCCAAAATAATGTTTCCAAAATAATAATGTAATGTAATGTTCCAAAATAATGTTATTATTTTGGTATTTCCAAAATACTGTAATAATGTCATAAGTAAAGTATTTTGTGTGCTAAAGTAAACATAAGGTTTAAGGCCAAATATATTAAATTCCATTTAAAATTCCAAATATTACTGTTTCTGATTGTTCTTTTATATTAATATTTTATTACTATTGTATATCAATTATGATTTTTGTTGTAAACCTTAATCTTATTTCATACAAAATAAGTACAGGAATCTTTTTTGTTGTTATACTCACAAATTTCATTAAAACACATAGTTTAAAAATAAAATTTGAAATATAATCTATAACGTAGTACTTTGTTTCCGAACTACAAGTGTATGCTTATCTAATGTAACATGACATGTGATAACGAAGAGGGAAGGATATGGTAAAGTGTGAAACTTTGTGAGAAAGGAGGGAGGAGATAAATAACGTGGGAAAAAAGCATGATACGCAGTATTTCAGAAAGTAGGCGTCAAAAAAAATTTCTACGCAAACTTTAATTGTTTTTAAGATGATACAACTTAATCAAATAGAAATTTCAAAGTATATAATAGTTACTTAAAACTTACGTAGCAGTTTTTGAAAGCAAATATCATTGACGTCTAGTTTCTGATGGTGAAAACGGTATTTTAATTATTATATTAGGTAATGAGCCACCGCACTTCTATGTTTTCCGATAAACTAATATAGGATATCACGATCGGCAACACCTACTAACGGGGCCTCCGTGGCCGACTGGTTAAAGCACCTCGCCATTAATCTCTTGTGAGCGTGTGGTTGTGGGTTCGATTCCCTCTGGTTCCATTGCACACACTCTTTGTGTGGAGCACCCAGTTGTATTTTTCTAGTGTTGTAAAATTTCCTTGTGATATCTCATTCCTGTATATTGACGATGACTTATAAGCAGGCTTTCATGCCCAGGTCAAAATTTATGCTTGTACCAGCAACAAAAATATGCTAGTTATTGCTATGTCTGCTGGAGTTCCTAGCTTTCCAGCAAAGTGGGCCAATACACACCATGAATTGCTGGAAATTCTATGCTATTATATGCTAGCTAGCATCACATGCTATATCGCTAGCTTACACAACAAAAGCATGACAAGCTATATGCAAGCATCTCATGTTTATTTCCAGCAAAGTGGGCCAATACACACCATGAATTGCTGGAAATTCTGCTGGAACCAGCAATGTGTAATGCTAGTTTATGCTATTTTACTTGTTGGGTTATAGCACTTGGTGCTTGTCTAGCAAACAAATACGAGCATGAATTTCGACCTGGGTGTCAAGCACACAAGTCACATGTATGTTGTTTAATAAAGGATTCCTACTAATTTTTGATATTTGATTAAATTTTCAGCAATATCTGTTAATCCCTAATCAATGCGTTTTATTGCCTTGTACCTTATGAAACATTGTATATCTATACAATAAACGAAATCAGAGCTTAACTTGCGCCGGAGTCCACCACAGCTCAGCTGCGATACTTTTGTATTTTTGGTGAATATTTAAATATTAGTCGGAATTTTCCAGAGCTCATAAATACAGGGTTCTGGAAAACTGGAAGCCTTAATTAATCTTTTCTACCAATCCGATCTTTTCTGTCAAAACATTTGTATGAGACGGAGTGTGTCTCAAACGTTAGAAGATGGAGATGAAACGCCGTTTAAGATTTTCTGAAAATTTTTCTTATAAATGTTTTTCCTAGAAACTAAAGGGAAAAAAAGATACTTTAAAATTTGCAAATAATGTATGAAATATAAATATGCAGATTAGAGTGATGGTGGGGAGAGAGGAGAGTGTGGGGGGAGGAGAGTGGTAGATTACGCTACTGTTTTAGTACCGCAGATGATTAGGACTTTTGTACTTTTTAGGTGCGTTCGTTATTATGTGAATACGTAGCACCTATAGTTGTCGCTCAGTCCGTCCGTCTGTCTGTCCGTCCGTCTGTCTGTCTGCATATAACAACACAAAAACTACCCAGTCGAATCGTTTGAAATTAAAAATACATAATTATTACATAATTTTGTCGAGTCATTTCAAATTTTATGAAAATCGAATGCATATATCAATTACAGAGACAATCAAAAGTATTCCGTTACATTACGATCAATGGGGAAAAAAGCTTCATATGCATTTTAATCGTTTGAATTTTAAATATATAATTATTACATAATTTTATCGAGTCTTTTCAAATTTTATAAAAATCGGATGCACAGATCAATTACAGGGACAATCAAAAGTATTCCGTTACATTACGGTCAATGGGGAAAAAAACTTTAAAATGCATTTTAATGGTGTTACACTCATTCGAACACAATAAAATTGTTATGAATCTATGAAGTACGTATTATAATTTACATTTTGCACAATCTGTGGAGCAAAAAATATTTGTTATTAATTTTCAAGGCGCATACAAAAGTATTCCATTACATAATGTTATAGGAAGAACATTTTTTGGTGCGCGTTTTAATTGTAATTGACTATTTAACATTTTATGAGATTGATATACATTGCTGAGGTTTCCTGAATAAAAGAAAGCAGATAGTATAGCGTATGATATACATTGCTGAAGTGTAATAAAAGTTACTTCCTGTATATTTACAGGAACACACGCACACAAAAAATGACCACTATACTGTATTCGACGTACTATCTGCTATAACAGCAAAATCTGAATATTTTTAAAACTTCGTTATCGTACGAACGCACTTCATTTGCTACGCTTCACATGCAATTTCCAACTTGTTTTTGTTAGCAATTATAAACCGTGCCGAGATCATTAGTTGAAATATTGTATAGACATTGAGTACAAAGAAAGAGCCGCATTAATGCAAAAACAAAAGTCCCCGTTAAAAGATAGAAATTTCATATAAAATTACCTTATATATCAATTTCTTTTACTGTGTCCGTTTCAAATCTTGAAAATTTGACCCTCTTTTAATTTGTATCCGCTCTCTGTTCCAATCACATTACTTACGCCGTGGCACATTACAAAATGATAGCCTTAAGTATGTGCAATTCCCACTAGCTTCCGATATTCAATTAATTTTTCATCGATGTAAATCGATGTCTGGTAATACTTAAAACAATCTATTTTATTTCCTTATACTTTACTGAATATTTGTATTATACACGAGACCATTAGTTGAAATATTGCATAACCATTTAGTAAAAGAAGAAGACGCGTTAATTCAGAATAGAAAATACCAGTTAAAAGAGAGAAATTTCACATAAAATGATCTGATATATATAATTATTTTTAACTACGTCCTTTTCGAATCTTGAAAACTCGATCTTCTCTTAATTTGTATACGCTCCATGTTCCAATCACATTATTTACGCCGTGACACCTTTCTTAATTATAGCCTTAAGTATCTGCAACCCCCACTTGCTTCCGACATTCAATTAACCTTTCATCGATGTAAATCGATATCTGTTAATATTTAATCGATGTGTTTTATTGCCTTGTACTTTATGAAACATTTATGTCTGTATAATACATGAACCTATTAGTTGAAAAAAAAAATCGTGTAACCATTTTATTATAAAGAAGAAACCAACGTTAATTTGTCATTTTTATTTATTT
Source organism: Maratus speculifer (assembly GCA_964019185.1). Lineage (NCBI taxonomy): Eukaryota > Metazoa > Arthropoda > Arachnida > Araneae > Salticidae > Maratus > Maratus speculifer. The sequence continues at coordinate 289,031,809 of OZ025295.1, forward strand.
ATGTGATCATTTGTTATGCCGTCTTTTTATCTGCAATTTATTTTCATACTACTTTCAATGAGCTTGACAAATTTTTACCACAGGTGACATTTCTGTATAATATTAACGAAAGATATTGCATTGAATAATGTTTCATCAGGTTATAAATTACTTAGAGGAAGCTTTAAAGAATTTATGCGTTATTGAATTAAGTATGCAATCCGTAATTTTTATTATTATAATAAAATTCATAGAATAAAAAGAACAATGTATGAACTAATTTCTGAATTCAGCTAGAAGGAAAGATGTAAATAGTTGATTCAGATTTAATTCAGTTGACAGATGGTCTTTATTATTTAGTGTATTGTTTTTCTAAGGATAGGATTATACGTGTGAATGTGTTTATGTGTAATCATATTAAAAATAAGGGTTATTACAAATGAATCATCGGATTTTCGAAGCGTTTATTTCGGAACATAATTGGGTTACAACAATGAATTACACATGAAAATAAAGCAAAAGTATACAAGATTGACGTCCATGGTCGCGAATGCAGTCTTTCAATTTCAGTTTGTCGTCAGTTCAATTTTTTGGGACTACGGATGAAACCCTCTCTAACTCGGTTCACTGTTTCTTCAGTAACGCTTGGTCTGCCGGAAGTTTTGCCTTTCCATAAACAACAGGTTTCTTTGAACTGTCAATACCAGAGCAGAATGCTTTGTGTTGTTGCATTTGTTATGCCTTCCGGAATGCTCTCAAAATGGTTATAAGTCATTAACACTTTAAAAATACTAGTACACAAAACACTTTCTGCTGTCCAGTCGCCATTTTGATTGTGAAGTTCGCGCAGAAACCATGGCAACCACACATACAGTACACATACGTAGCGCGAAATTGTAGTTAACTCCCTCTCGTTTGAATTGTCTTGGAAACATATACGTTTCTTAGTTCGCCCGTAGTAACGTATCAAAACCTGATGATACATTTGTAATAAACCTGTATAATGTATGCAGCGAATTAAAACAAAGTATTCATAACAATTTGTTACAAGCTATAAACGGAAGGGGCTGTATATATAAAAAATTATCAAATTTTTGGTATTTTGAAACCCATTCTTTCTTACTATGTCAAACGTTATCATTCCTGTAATTTCGAAACATATGTTACTCAAATATACACCTGAAAAGCAGGACTACGTCATCGGGTTTTTACTTTTGCTCATGTTATTTTTTTATAATTTATTTTTAGTACAACATTTTATTTATTTTTTTTAAGTTCCGCTATTGCACTTCACTCTATTATTCAGTAAAGGAGAGAATAACTACAATACAGCTTGAATTTATTTTTATAAGGATTAATAAAATTTTCTGCATATGAAAGCCCTGGTATTCAAATAGCTAATGTAGAAATGGGTTACGGAGTGACTTACCTATCTATATGTAAAAGAGTTTGTCCTGACAGATTTCATAATCAAAGCATATATAGCCAAACTGTTGTATCTATAAGCATGAAAATTGATAAGGAGGGAGGGGAATATTTCTTATTAGTTAGGTGCCAATGAAGAAAGGATTTTTGAAAAATCCCTACCCCAATAAACGACTAAAACAATAGTTCAAAAATTTTGAACATTTGGTCATATCCTAGCAGAAGTTTTAGATAGGAGCATGGAATCTCAAAAATAATTCTATCCTTACTAATATTATAAATCGGAAAGTGAGTTTGTTTGTTTGTTTGTTCCGCTTTCACGCCGTAACTACTGAACCGATTGCTTTGAAATTTTGCAGACGTAAAGTTAGAAGTCCGGATTAAATAATAGGGTACTTTTTATCCCGGAAAAAATTGATATACCCGAGGGAAAACAAAAATATAGTTTGGTTGATGGATGGATTGGAGATGGCGCTGTGTGTCGTTTAAAACAAGATAAAATATTGCAAACGAATATAAACATGTAAATGTAAATTTAGAAGCTAAATGATACGATAATGAATCCCCGAAAATGAGGAATTCTCGAAGGATGACGTACAATTTGTTTTATCGTCTAAACTGTTTTTTTACATCTACTTATATATTGCAAACGAATATGAACATGTAAATTTAGAAGCTAAATGATACGATAATGAATCCTCGAAAATGAGGAATTCCCGAGGGATGACGTACTATTTGTTTTATCGTCTAAAATGTTTTTTTACATCTACTTATCCTGAAATAACTATAAGTCAACGAATTACTAATTGGTATAAGTATTATAGTTACGTTATTTAGTTCTTGAGGTATGCGATAGATGGCACTGGGTGTTTTTAAAACGTGGTAACGATGTGCAGTAGCTGTATAATAGTTAGGTTAGGTTAGTTTAGTGCTTTTTTTCTAGGTAGATATCTAAAGTAGTTATTGTTTTTTCGATAGGTAATTACGTCGCTTTGTTCGTCGTTTAGATTGTTATAGTTTAGTTTGGGATTTTAGTTTAGTTTAGGTTTATAGTTTACTCATATTTTTACAATGCCTCGCAAACGTAAATCTAATTTGTCGAGCACCTCATCTAAAGCTCGGGCAATGAAAATTGCCCGATCTCAAGAATCGTCTCTCCATGCTGAATTAAGAAGGCGCGAACAAGCAGAGCGTCAGGCTGCTTCGAGAGCTGCTGAGCTACCATCTCAGCGCCAGCAAAGACTTGAGGAGCAATCCGCTCGCCAAGCTTCTTTGAGGGCTTCTGAGAATGGTGTTCGTACTCAAGTCCGTTTATCACAACAGGCTCAACGTCAGCATGGTCAGCTCTATGTAGCGTGTTCCCGGGTTTCCAGTGCCCAAAATCTGCATGTTTTTGCTCCACAAGAGAAAACATATAATATAGTGTACCATTCAGTTTTGGTTTAACAACTAATCGTATCCAGCGCTTCTTACATTTTTCCGTGGAAATGAGAAGTTTTCTTATAGTTGTGCTTTATACCGCAATATAACCGAATTCCACGCGGGCGGAAAGCTAGTTAACCCGTCAGTAGTCGCGTGTCGGTCTTTTCGCCGCCCTTATAGCTTAACTTCTTCTAACTTGTATCACATTACAAATACAACGGAGATCTACCATGTAGCTGACTTTGAAGCTTTCTCGACCACCTTAGTGAAGTAACAAAACACCTCTGTTTTTCTTTCACGTACATTTTTAGAAACAAAATTGAAATTGGCGAAAAAGTCTAAGTAACAATCATTAATGTCAGTCCATTTATACTTTTTATAGTTACTTCAGATCTCATGAATAAAATGCATAATTTAAGAGAACTGCAAATTTATATCTTCATTGAACTGTTATTTTCGTATATTAGGTGAAAATTATTTTTTATTTTGCATATTTGGTATGTGGGGGGCCAGCGGCGAAAAGACCGAGCGCGACTAATGACGTTGTGAAAAAAGTCGCGACTACTCGCGGGTTAAAAAAATTAAAAACGTGTTTCTGAGATTTTAGAAATTCCTTCCTTTTAAGTGCTTAAAGAGGAATCGAAAATTTTAGAACATTTGTCCATGGAATCTATTAAAAAATAATTAAACACATATTTCCGCAATTTTAGAAATTCCACCTATGAAAATTGAAGGGGGACTTGAAAATTTTAAAACATTTGGCCGTATCTCAGTAGCAGTTTTAGATAGAAGCGGGAAATTCAAGATAGCAAATCTATTAAAAAATAATTGGTCACAAAGTATTTTAGTGATTTTAGAGCATTTCTGTCTATTACATCGCCATTATGAATTTTAAACAAGACAATAGAAGATTATTCGAATAAGACAACAATTATGAATATTTCAATGGATATTGAGAAAAAGGCTTTTTTTAAAAACTTTCATCTTTGCTATATATGATTTAAGATTCTTTTATAGAGAAATTGACCAGCAAAAGGACAGACCAGACAAAGACTGCCTAGTTTATTATAAATATACTTGCAAACTTGATACGACGTTATACAAAAACTAAATACAAAATGAAACAAATCCAATTGCATATTATAATTTATTTTCTTCCAACAGAAATTTTATGCGAGATAAAAACACTAACGGTATTATTACCTTTCAGAATATTTCATTAAAGTACATAAAATATTAATTTTTAGTTTAAGCAATAGAATTATCCTTTTCCTCTTAAAAAAATTTCATTCCTCTGGGCTAGTATATGAAATAAAATTTTACCATCTGTTACTAATGGAATGAAAACAGTAGAACAGAATTTGTGTTCTTTATTTAAGAATGTGAACTTTACAAAAAAAGAAATAGTCTCCCAATGGAAACAGCTGTGGGTCATACAGAAATTGTTTTAGAAAATTTAATTGTAGTGCAATAATATTCTTACAGTTTGTAACGTTTTTCACACTAGGAGAATGGTAACATCTGTTATGAATTGGATTGGAATTTTCCCACTTACAAAATTGAAAATAACGCTGCGTTTGCCAGTTTTTTAATGAATTTCATAACAAAAAAGTTAGAATAACACTTTTACTGACGCTATCCAGAATCAATGCCGAGAATCAGACGAAGAATGTTTATTCTATAGTTTTTATTCCTAATACATAGAGATTCAAATAAAACAAAAAATAGTTTTTTTACATAAATAAAACAGTAATATTAAACTCACATATTCTGAATGTAAAATTAATTTTCCATTTTCAGTCTCAAACTTTGGTGAAAATAAATTTGAAATATATAGGTATATAAGTAAATATATATAGGGTATATTATATATATAGGTAAATATATATATATATATAGGTAAATATATAGATTTTCTTTGAAATATATAGGTTCTATGTTTATATGGAAGAACAAGGTCAATCCAATTATACAATTGTCGTTAACCTATCTCTTACCCTGTAAAATGATACCAACGTTTTTTATTAATATCGAAATAATAATAGTAATAATAATAAAATAAGACGAAAAATGTCTCGAATCTTGAAAATATATTTCTACCATTTCATATTAATTACTAACTCTTTGACTACAGATTGGGCTTTGACTACATTCATTTTTTAAAATATTTTCGTTGAATTTTTGATATATTTTGGTTATATTTTGGTTTTATTTTCATACATTCTAGTTGAAAAAATTGTTTAATCGTATCGGCTTTTCAAAAGTAATCTCTGCAATAAATCTATCTTATGATATTTTTTTTTTTCATTTTTTTATTCACTTTTTTTTAAACAAACATTTTTCACATTTTTTTTATAAAAATTGTGAAGTGACTGTAGAAAAAAAAAGATATTTCAGGCTTTATCAGGAAAAATAGCTAGCTTGCAGACTTCTTGTTTTTGAGAGTTTAGCTAATTTCCTTCGAAAACACGAAACTAAAATGCTCAGAATTTGATTAGAGAAGAATTATTCCCAATTTTCATAAACAGAGAATTTGTATGAAAATTTCGCCGCATGAGTCAACTACAGCTCATATTCAAAATATTAGAATAATTACCTTTTTTTTAGAAATTGAAAATATCGTTTGGTAATTTAATGTCTTTTAATGAAAATATGCAAACGATATTTTTATTAAGAACTTATTGTTGATTAAACTTACTTGTTATAAATTTAATATCATTTTTGAAAAGATTAATTGCAAAAAAATTATTTTGAAAAGTCAAAATATTAGAATATTTATTCAAGTGGTTCAAAATATTAGAATATTTCACATTAATTCTCCTTTAATTATTACCAATTCTTAACTGGTGGCATCATTGATTAAATTCAGACTATTTTATTTAAAATCAGTATTCTTTTTTGCAGTTTGTTTCTTTTTCGTCTTAAAATGGGCCGTGTGAGTGATATTCCTGAATCTACTAAACTTCGTATGGTTGATTTGTATCGGCACGGTAAAAATCAATGTTTTATAGCGAATTATTTACATTGTTCGCAATCGAGCGTTAGTAAAATACTAACACAATATTCAAAAATTGGAAAATTTCAAAATAATCGCCGAAATGATGGCCGAAAACCAAAAACATCTGCTAGAGATGACAGGAAATTGAAGCGTATAGTTAAGAAAAACCGTTTTAAAAGTGTGCGATTCTTGCACCGAAAATGGAAAGAAGAAGGAGTTGGAGTTTCTACATCGACAACATTAAGACGTCTCCATAAATTTAAATTTGAATCTCGTGTACCGAAAACAAAACCTCTCATGACTGCAAGACAAAAGCGTGTAAGATTGAATTGGTGTAAATCAAGACGTTTATGGAGCAATGAAGATTGGAAAAATATATTATTTGGTGATGAAAGTATGTTTTGTGTTTCATATGGTAATCAAGGTATTCGAGTTTGGAGAATGAAGCAAGAAGCATTTGATAAAGAATGCCTTAAACGTTCCGTAAAATTTGCTGCTAGTGTCATGGTTTGGGGTTGTATGAGTGCAGAAGGACCTGGAAAGTTATGCATCGTCTACGAAAAGGTTAACTCTCTGATATATCAAGAAATTTTAGAATATTGCATGATTCCATCATCAGAAGATTTATTTGAAGATGATTTCATCTTTCAACAAGATTTAGCGTCCCCGCATACCTCGGTGTCAACTAAGAATTGGTTCCGCCAACGCAACATTAAGGTACTTCCTTGGCCACCAAATTCACCAGATCTTAATCCCATCGAAAACTTATGGTGTATAATGAAGAAAAAACTTCAAGAAAATCCTCCTTCAAGTAAAACCGAGTTAGTGGCACGTATAAAGTCTATTTGGGCTAATATTCATAAAAATGTTTGTAAACACCTTGTATATAGTATGCAAGATCGATTGTACGCTGTTATGAAAGCTAAAGGGGATGCTACAAAATATTAACTACCATTTACTTCATATTCATAAGGTAATATTGTTGTGTAAAATAAAATATTCTAATATTTTGAACCAATCTAAATTTTATTCTAATATTCTGGTGTGTTAAGGAAGCTGTATACCTAATTTATTGTGCTGTATTTTATATTTTATAAATGTTAAAATCTTATCTAAACATTCCAGATTTAATTTATAAGAAATTTAATTGCATTTACTTAGTATAAAAAATAAATAAATGACAAATAATTTTTTCTTATTACTTTTTCTCAATTATTCTAATATTTTGAATATGAGCTGTATAGCCAAGTTGGCTTAGTTTTTGGCGATTTATATTTGCGAAATATCACAAAGCTTGGCAAGAATTTTTTGTTAGGGAATATAATATATGGCTATCAATCTAACGAATGTGAATGTATAGTTTTATGTAAAACAGATGGGAGTAAAAAATGATTTTAATAACGAAAAATAATTTGCAAGAAACCACGCTCTCTAAAACTCGAAATTTAATTCTTTATAATTATTCTTAATCCGTTGTCTCGTTTCAAAATGGCAGTCATGCTGGAATTTCAAACTACACTGTAAAAAAATTCTGTAAAGGTACTAAACATTTTCTAGGAAACTGGGATTCCAAGAACTTTTCATGTAACGGTAACAGGAAAAACCCATGTAATCGATTCTAAAACTTGAATTTTTGCTGTTACCGTTACAGGAAAAGTTCTTGGAATCCCAGTTTCCTAGAAGATGTTTAGTACCTTCACAGAATTTTTTTTACAGTGTACTACGTCTCAACTATTTTTAAAGATTGAGGCAGGATGAATCCCTTGTATCAAAACCTAACACTTAAACAAGCAAACAAACAGGAATTTTCTAGTATTTTGCGCATTTTTTCTCTTATCTTTTTGAGCTGGAAATTTTTAAGAGGTCGTCATTTTTAAACAAGATGGTTGATCAAACTGACAAGTGACAAGCGAACTCGGAAGAGATTTTAGTAAGCCAACTATGCATGTTTAATTATGCTGATACATACCCCCTGTAATGATGGCCATTAATTTCCAGGACTGATCTAATAAATCCAGAAAATATTCTATGAAAAATATATGCATTTAATAATATTTCGAAGTAACTCCTACCTGCCCAAATTGATTTCTGTGCTCGGCTGTATGAATTTCGGAAACTACTTTCAAGGCACTCTTCCTGAATACTCTTCAATGTGGTCTTCATTGTTTCCTTAATGGCTTCGACATCCTCAAATCTTGTTCAATTTGTCTGTGCCAAAATCTGGGTAACCACTTCCTTGGAAACTCTTAATTCATTGATGAGTACTAAGTTCATTGGAGAGTGCTTGATTAGTTAATTGGCGATCCGAAGTCAAATGCTCATGAGCATTGTCAATTGCTTTTGGTCTGCACTTCGAAAGCGGTTATCCAGCCTGCGCTTCTTCTTCCACACATTAGTTGCCATTCCGAAAATAGCTAAATCATTCAACAGTGCGTGAACGAAATAATGCTTCCTCTCCGTACAATTGTTTCAACATTTATGAAGTTTTGTAGTGCTTCTGTGCCATCTGAAGCAGAATTTAATGTTTATTCTATGCTACATAGTAACTTCGACAACAGATATTTAACAGCTATTGTTTTAGTTTGTATTTCAAGGTCAACCACTTGCTTTCATGAGCGCCGATGTCTTTAGGCATCCGCAGATAAACGACCATCCAAATACTAGCATTAATGCGCTCTGACGATTTCCGGTTCTCGAAATTTCCTGAAAATTAATGACCGCACCTTGATTTTAAATAAGAATTTAAACGGAGGGTAGTTTTGAAGATTTTTATTGGTGAATATATGCCAAAATGTTGAGGAATTTCTTTCTTCCGGACATTTGGAATAGTAATTTCTACTTTTGTATTAGAGCTACCTAATATTCGCCATTCCTTGTCCACGATCAAAAGGCTAGTAAAATATAAAATAAAAAATGATTATTAATAATGTTCGAAGATTGACAAACAGACCAAGCTTCTTGCAGAGGCTTGTAAATTTTTAAACTTACCCAAAACCTATAATCCGTTATTCAGTTTATAACTTCAGCATGAACTTTTACAACCATATAAAAACATAGTTTAATATTTTTTCCACGTGTTTTTTAAGTACAAAACGAACACGTCATCGTAGTTTTATGCCACCCCTTAAGATTAAGGTTGATGAAATACGGTTGTCCTACCCACAAGAACATTTTTAGATTTATGGAACGCACATTGAATGGGCAGAAGGTGTACCACGCCCCGAAAGTTTGCTAGTAATTAAGTGGGTAGGGACGGCTGAGTGAACATGATGTTAATTGCTTCAAGCAAGCAAGTAAGATCTTGTTCGGGATGGTTAAAGACTTTTTTTTTCATTAGGACATAAAGTGCGAGCAGTACCTAAAAGCTTACAATCAAATATCTACTCATCTCTTCAAACGAAATTGGTGAATAATGCTATATGATTGAGAATTGTTTTTGTGTTTCGAAGATTTCCAAGATTTATTGGGCGTTGTTTTGTATGAATATTTACAAGAATAAAGTGGTGGAGGCCTGTGATATCGATATTGACTTCACTAATGATTAGTTAAGCATTAAATCTATGAGTAGATTAACATGAATAGATTGTTATCCAGCTGTTCATGCATGGCAATACTCTATAAATTATTAATTAGGATTACGGAAATAAAAGAGCGTGATATTCGTTTTGCTACGGGTTTTCCATTTAACTTTTTAACAAGGATGTGTCTATGAATTTCAGTGTAGAACGAATCAATATACGTATAATAGAGAATTCATTTCAACAATTTTTATAAGGAAATTTGTCGTTTAAATTCAATTAAAATTATACATGTTAATAACATTCTTGCCATACATTCTTGTGTCCCAATCAGTAGTTCCCTTTTTATGTTACATATTTTAAAATGTTATCCAGTAGCAGCATGATTTATAACGCGCTTTTCAGTAAAAAAAAAAGAATAATAATTAAAATAAATAAACTAAAATTTAATAAATTATATTAGGTCTTTGTTGTTGCATCCATGCAAAAATGACTTTTTCCCTTTTTATTTCAAATGCATCACTTTTCCAGAAGTCTGATTCCACTAATGATTACTTAATTATTAAGTCTATGAGTATTTAACGTGAATAGATTCTTATCCAGCTATTTATTCATAGCAATGCTCTATAAATTATTAATTAGGATTTGGGAAATCAAAGAGCGTGATATTTGTTTTGCTATGGTCTTTTCATTTAACTTTTTAATAAGGACGTATCTATGAAATTCAACGCAGGACGAAGCAGCATGCGATTAATAAAGAATTTGTTTCAGCAGGATCAAGACTTTGAAAAAATAGCATTCTTATTTTTAAAAAAGTTGTCGTTTAAATGCATTAAAAAATATACATATTATTTCTTGTGTCCTAGTCGGTAGTTCCCTTTTTAGGTGCGTTCGTAATTATGTAAATACGTATAGTACCTATAGTTGTCGTTCAGTCCGTCCGTCTGTCCGTCTGCCTGTCTGTCTGTCCGTCCGTCTGTCTGTCCGTCCGCATATAACAACTCAAAAACTACCCAACCGAATCGTTTGAAATTTAAAATACATAATTGTTAGATAATTTTGTCGAGTCATTTCAAGGTTTTTGAAAATCGGATGGATAGATCAATTACAGGGACAATCAAAAGGATCCCGTTACATTACAATCAATGGGAAAAAAAGTTTCAAATGCATTTTAATCGTTTGAAATTTAAAACGTTTAATTATTACATAATTTTGTCGAGTCATTTCAAATGTTATGAAAATTGGATGCATAGATCAATTACAGGGACAATCAAAAGTATTCCGTTACATTACGATCAATGGGGAAAAATGTTTCAAATGCATTTTAATGGTGTTACACTCATTTGAACATAATATAATTGACATGAATCTATGATGTATTTACTAAAATATATATTCTATACAATCTGGGATGCAGAGAATATTTATTATTAAATTACAGGGCCACACAAATGTATTCCACTAAATAATGTTATACGGAGAAACATTGTTTAAGGCGTGTTTTAATTATATTTACCTACTTCACATTTTATGAATAAGATATACGTTAATGATGTATAATAAAAATTACTCCCTGCATATTTACAGGAACACAAAGACTTCGACCACTGTACTGTATCCAAAGTACGGTCTACTATATCAGCAAGATCTGAATATTTTAAAACTTACAGTACGAACGCACCTCATTTGCTACGCTTCACGTGCAATTTCCAACTTGTTTTCTGTTACGGCATTTAAAAATGTTATTCAGTAGCAGCGTGGATTATAACACACTTTTTCTAACTACTTGGAGACGTGCGACACCTATACGAGCCGCAAAAAGGCTTAAGAATCCTTGTTTATACCTACCAGTAAAATTTGCCTTATTCAATCTCAGCATTTTCTTGATTTAATAAGACACAAATTTCTGTTTTTAAAAACTGGTGAAAAAACATTAAAAGTTTCATAAAAGGCTCCCGTCTCGAAAAGGTTAATTGTATGTTTTCGTATGTAAAAAAAGAATAATAATTAAAATAAATGTATTAAAATTAAATAAATTATATTAAGGTCTTTGCTGTTCATTCTTGCAAAATGGCCCTTTTCCCTTTTGATTTATAATGCACCATTTTTTTCAACAGAAAAAAAAGTCAAATATTTGAAAAGTAATCTATTGTAAAATAAACATTTTTTACAAATAGTGGTACAAATAAAATGTAAAAATAACGCATCGTTAGCATCGTTGTTTCCCAATTTTACGTTTTTATTATTATCATTAGTATTATTTAAAAATTAGATTTCACGCCGGAAATTCTGAAAAGATAAACTTTAGATTCGAAGCAATCAAGAAACGTCTGTCATTAAATAAATTAAGGAATTTTATTGTGGATTTCTGATATTAATGCAATATTTCTGTATTTTAAAAAAGGCCGAGCTGGCAAACCCCGTACGACCCCTGTTCATGTCCTTAGACCACTTGAAGACCTTTAATCTAATTGATCCATGTGGAACTTCTAACACTTTTTCTAAAACTGAATACAGGAAATTTGAACCAGAAAATGTAATTAATTAAATGCGATTATTTAATAAAGCTGCTGTTGTTTCATAAAAAATTTTCTTCTGGTTATTAAAAAAAGGGGATTTTAATTCTTCGTTGGTGTGTCGTACACTGTAAAAAAAAAGGGGGTCGATCTACTAAAAAAACTTTAGTGATCCTTGTAATTACTAAAAAATTTTTAGTAATCTTAGTCGGTTATTAGAAAATCTGTAAGAATTACTAGAAAAAAGTTAGCAACGAAGAGAGTTAATAGTTTATATATTTTAATAACTATTACTAAAACTCACTTGGTGTGGCCTTGATAGCATAGTGGTTATAGTAACGGACTCCAGACTAAAAGGTCCCGGGTTCGATACTGGCCGCCGCCAAATACGCCCCGAATGCATGTAGTGTAAGTACTCGTTAGTAAAGGGAGCAGTTAGCAATGTTTGGTGCTGCCATCTACTGCAGTTTTGCCGAAAATCTTCCGCTTCAGAAGTCTGGATGCAGCTCGAAGGAACCTTTTGCCCTTCGGGCGCACGTAATGGTTATTAAAAATAATTTTGGAGCTATTACTAAAATTTGCTTGGTGGCTCATACTAAAAATTTTTAAGTTAGTTATACAAAAAATTCTTTTGTTCAGTTTACAAAAGAAATGCTTGTTTCACTTGCAAAAAAAAAGTTTGTAATGGTTACTAAAAAATTCTGTGGAATACAAATTTACTAAAAAATTTTTAGTAACCTCTTGAGTTTTTTTTACAGTGTAATCAGGCGTCAGAAATATCTTTTTTTTTCCCTTATCGCTACTATTTTTTTAATGTTTATTTTCGTTATAGTTGTCGCAAGGAAAAGTTTATCACAAACTTCATTCCTACGATATTTACAAAACACATCTAAAATGAAAAATTTCGTAAAACAATAGTTAGTTGTCGGAAAAGAGAACGTTCCATGGCTCGGTTTTAGTCTACAGCTTTTTAGTAGGACAACGACAAATTTCAGTTATATATAATACCGGAAGTGAAATTTTTACTCTTAGATCCGATAACATTTCTAATTCAATTATTTGAATTTCGTCTTGATGAACCGGGAATAAATGTTTATCTCTCTATTGGCTTTTCTAAATATTGCATATTCCCTTCAATATAAAGAAAAAGACTAAATTATGGGATAATTAATAATTAATTATTGCTTCCATAAGGACGAAAAATTTTCTTCAGAAAACGAATCAATCATATATATCTATAATTTTACAATATACATGTACTTTAGAAGATTTTCATAATGCAAACTTAAAAACGTGAAATTGTGAGCTTATACAGAATGTTGCGTTATATACCTTAAATTTCACACATCATTAAATTTGCCTAATGGCTTACCTTACATGTATATGTATTTCTGAAACATATCAAAATACACTAGAGTATCTTCATATAGCCCTCCTTGGGACTAGGAGTTTAGCAGATAATACATTTTTGCATAATATAGATCATTTCACATATCGTTAAATTTACTTTATAAATATGGCCCAAATATGTCTGGATAAAATTATTAGTTATAGTACTCATTTTTCAAAATATTTATTATAATAATAAAATATTTAAAGAAAAGCTCTGTAATTTAAGGAGATGATTAAAAGCTAAAGTACTAAATTTAGTCCTTTATTTCTCGTACAATGTGAAACGCAAATAAATCTTAACTGAAAACTGCACGTGTGTCTGAGATGTTGTAAGTTATATACAGAATTGGCATTATACGGGTGTTTACTCTTAACAGTGTTTAACCCCTTCGGGAAGAGTAACACGTATACGTGCCGCAAAAAGGCTTAAGAATCGTAGTTTATCCCCATCAGTAAAATTTTACTGTAAAATTTGCATTACTTAAAAGGAGCTTTTTTTCGATTTAATGAGTCGCAAATTTCTGTATTTAAAATCCGGTGACAAAACATTAAATACTTCGTAAAAGGCTCCCGTTGCGAAGGGGGTTAATGGCTAATTCCTAAACCGCTCGTCATAGGCATACAGTCACAGTGATAAAAATGTTTTTAAATGATGCAAGGAATTTATTTAAAAATCTTTATTTTAAGTACTAATATTTCTTTAAAAGTTGCGAATTTAAAATTTTATAAACTGTCCGTCTGTTCTATAAGTTAAATGTAGGGTAAATGTTCTATTACACTAACAAATAAGACAAAAATAAAATAAAAAGAATACTGCCCAGTTAAACTGATGGCATTGAGCTCACAGGCTACGCATACTAATTGTACATTACAGCCTTGTATTTTCAAGGGTTAATTCCGTTCGGAAAAAAAATTAAAGGAGGGGAAATAACTTCCCTTTCCCCTTTTATACTTAAATTTTGAACCCATTAAAATAATCAGGGACATACTTTATCAAATAAAAAATCTATATCAAAAAATAAGAGCAAATTGGAAAATTCTTAATAAAAACCCATTTATATAATTTAAGAGGAGTTATCCCCCCTTTTTTATACTCAACCGTTAAACTTCCAAAACTATTTAGAGATTTGAACGAAATCTGATAATTCTGTATGAAAAACCCATTTATATAAATTAAAGGGAGGGGCATTAGAACCCCCGTTCCCCCTGTATATACTTATTCAATGAAAACCTAATACCAATCACGGAGGCGCCCAACCAGAATGATCCTATATCTAAAACTTATAATTCTGCATGAAAAACCCATTTATATCAATTAAAGGGAGGGGCACGACCCCCCGTCCCCCCTGTTATACATATCGAATGAACTCCAAAAACTAATCAGGGAAGCGCCTTATCGGGATATATTTATATACAAAATTTTATGTGGATCGGATATTTTTATCATGAATTATCGCGTTACGCACGTACATACAGAACGGATGGGCACATAAGCTCTCAGGCTATGATAGCCTGTGAGCTAAAAACCATTCATTGTGTACTAAATTTGACCGACTTATGAACTTTGAATTGCATTGTCTTATACGATTTTTCTGCATTTGAGCACAGTTGAGTTGGGCCGAGCTGCAAGGGATTGTAACAAAGTTCTGGAAGCATTAAATTATATAATTTATTAGCATTTTGAAATATGGATCATTTTGTGAAGACCACTGCTTCTCATAATTTCAATTAGCAAAAATTCTGTTACTTTTTTCACGTATATTTTTAGTAAAAGTTATATATTTTGCTTTAATATTTCAGATGAGAATAGAATTCGAATTTATATTGTAATGTTAATTTTACTCTCAACTATTACTTTTTTAAATGTATCTTATATTATTTATATTTCTAGTAAATTAGTTAATAGCCGCTATTTCGCTGCAAAAAAATATACTTCAACATTAAACAGGTATTACTCGGTCAGTTTTAATCATAAAAGAGTGTGATTTTTTTTTTCTACCTTTTAGTGTAAGGAATATTTTTGCTGTAAATATAACTTATAAGACCGTTGAACAATATAAAAAATTAAAGTTTTTAATTTTCCAAGAAATGTTTTAATTGATCCAAATCACTTTTAAAATATTTCTTTACCTTATTTAAAACATTTTTGTAATTAAAACTTTATGTTCATAACTAACAGTTTAGGAATTAATCATTGGACATCTTTGAGAAAGAACACCGTGTATAGAAATTTCCGTTATAAGGACATTTTACTGCTTGTATATATGTAAATATACGCATTATAAAAAAAGGCATTTTCTTTTATTTTATTTGTTTTGCTGAATCTTCACTTTTTATTTGAGTATCTTCACTTTTTATTTGAGTTTGTTTCGTGGAAATTGTTTTTCAAAATACAATTTAATACTGTCATTCAATCTTTTAAAAGTGAATTTTGATAGGAAATTTATAATTACGCAGGGTCAATCTAAACTCTTGGACAAAATTTTAAGGAGTGATAGTACACATCAAGACAAACAATAGTAAATAGAAAACTAAAGGTCCGAAACGTCTTCCGAATGAGATAGGCGCCATAAAAATTTAGGGTCCAAAATTTCAAATGATTATAAAAAACAGAAAAATTGGTCGATTCATTTGCAGTTTCCGCTAAAATTATTCTTTATGTCATTATTTTATTGAATATTTATTTTAAAGTTAAAGATCAAAAAACGCCGATAGAGGGCGCTTTAGACTTTGGAGTAACGACCAACTATTTTTTGCCATTATTTTTCGTATCTCAATAAATGCTTTCAAAAGCTTAGACTTAAATTTTGAGCACAAAATCTGAATCGTTGAGAGTGGTTATGTAGCGCAAACTAAACTGTGTTCAGGAAAGGGGAAAAAGAGTTCGTAATCCAACTTCTGAACACAGTTCAGAGTTCAATTTATGCTGTTTAACTACTCCCAACGATTCAGATTTTGAGCTTAAAATTTAAGTTTAAGCCTAGGCTTTTGAAAGCATTTAATGAGATACAAAATATATCGGTAAAAAATAGTTGTACGGTTTTAATAGTTGTAAAAGTCTAAAGTGCCCACCATTTTTAAAATTTTATCTTTAAAATTTATTTTAAGAAATTACTGACAAAAAGAAAATTTTAGTAGAAACCGTCGACGAATTTTTCCGTTTTTTTATAATCATTTGAAATTTTGGACCTAAACTTTAATGGCGCCTATCTCCTTTGGAAGACGTTTGAGACAATTAGTTTTCTATTTAATATTGTTTATCTTGATGTGTACTATCAGCCCTTAAAGTTTTACCCAAGAGTTTAGATTCACCCTCTATATGTGTATTCACCCTGTGTATGTGTATTTAAATTGCGCACGATGCGTAAGATTTATAAATCATAGACATTAAATACTTGTTGAAATCCATTGATTTTTGTTATTAAATGTTTTTTTTTAAATGCACATAACTTATTGTCTTTTTCTGTTGTAGGTATGTTACTTTCATCTGTCACAATACCTTACTCTGAATAATTTAGATGATGATTTTAGACTCTAAAAAATTACGGTATGTAGTTTTTAAACTTACATTATAATACATGCCTTTTTAATTTCTAATATCTAGTCTTTTAATTTAACCTGTGTACAAGTAATTTTGATGATAAATATATTATTAACTATTTAGAAAATAGTTGTTGTCCCCGGTAGAGAACTGGGGAATCTGAAGTATATCTGAATGTTTTTATTGATGAATTCGGCAACTTTTTTATTTTATTCGTTTTCTGATTGGTCCATGTTTAATGTCCAGAAATGGAATATTTCTGTTTGACGATGACAAAAAAAAAAGTAGTAAAAACTTAAAAAAAATAATAATAATTTGAAAACAAATTGTCATAAAGATTTCAAGCAAATTTCATTTAAAAGTGCATATTTTACTCTACGCAACGGTGTAAAAATGTTAAATATGCGATATTTAGAAGTTTAAAAATTTAGAGTTCCGACAATTCTAAAACTGGAATTTCAATTAAAATTGTTTATGATTTGTCCAGAAATATTAATATTTAATCCATGTCGTACGTAATATGAGGCGTTCAAAAGTCAGTCTGATTAACTCCATCAAATAAAAATGTACATTTTAAACAGTTTAAGTTGTATATCTATAAACTACTGTTTCCTTATCATTGATCTAGGAATATGAATGTTTAATGCATGGCGTACGTAATATATGACTCGTTATAATCATCCTAAAAATGATGCTTATTATTACTGTTAATTTAAATATAGAATTTATTTATAAGTCTTTAAAATTTTAGTCTTTGAAAATATAATTTTCCATATAGACGTTGTAATTTGTTAGATTACAATTTTGTTGTATTTTTTAATTTTTTTTTATATTATAGTAATATTTAAAACAGCAAAGACTTGGTGGAGAGTCACCAATCGAATAATTGCTTGCGAGCGTAGGAGAGGTGCCGTGATTGACTCTTAATAACTCTAATGCACACCTTTTGTGGAGTTTTCGGATGTAAATTTGAAGTGATGTTTTTTTTCCTTGCGCCAATCCAGTCCTTATATTGATGATGATTTATACGTGGATAGATGGTGTTAAGCAAAAAAGTCGGATGTACATTTATAATTAAATAAATAAATAAACATAGATTCACTATAAAACAAAAAAAAAAACTTATTCAAACATTTCATTTATAAAATAAAACATTGTTTAAATTAGAGGATTTCAGGTAAATTTTTAGCTTAAATTAATGAAATATTCATTTTTTAGTAAAAAATTTGGGCAAACTATCCGAAAGCTTTCCGATAATTAACAAGAAAATTTATGGCTATATTGAATTTTTTCAGACAAATAATATAAATTAACAGTATTTTGAATAAATATTTTTAGAGAAAAAATAAAGTAAAATAAAAATTATTATTATTATTAGCCCTTTCGGGTCCAATTTTTTTAATAATATGTTTTACATATTAGCAAAGGGCCAATGTTTTATTTAAATTTGTATTTGTATTTATTTGCTTTGAGGTAGGCGCTACAGCTATTCGCCGGCATAACCTCCAATGATCACAAGAAACCATATAGAACACTTTATTTCAGAATATCCAGTACATACATTTTCTCAGGGACAACACAGACACCCATGCCGCTAGCTGGACTCGAACCAGGGACCAGCGGTGTGGGAGCAGCCTCCGCTACCATCCACGCCACTGGGTCGGCCATTTATTTAAACAGTTATGCATTTTTACACAAGTTTTCTCCTTAAGGGGATAATTTTAGACCATTTTCTCCCAATCGCAAAAATTGTGTTTTCAAATCCGTTGTGCGCTTTCGAATTTGTTTATTCATAGGGATAAACCTTCACCTTAATAAACTACAAAGTTTTGCCACAATATTTTTAATGTAATGGAAAGTGTCTCATAATCTATGTTGGATGCATGATTTTTTTTATTACTGTTATTATTCTTTTACTAAAATAGAATTAGAAAAAGATAAAAAAGAAACAGTGAAGGGAATTCCCATTCCTATGAGACACCGGCTTCCAAGAAGAATTAGCAGGAGAGAAAGCTTTCTAAATTGCTTCAATAACACAAATAGCTGAGCGAAATGAAAAATTTTTTAAACGTTTTTGGCAACACAACACGGAGGAAAAGTTCTGCCACCGGAAACAAGTCTACTTTGATAGATTGTTCTACAACTTTTTTTCCTCTGTGTTGTATTCTGGAGTCTTTTATTATAGCTTTGGTGGCTAAGATTATATATTGCATTGCGGCTGTTAACCATGATAAATAAGTTATATTTAATTTTTTATGAGTTGGTATTTGATGTATTAAACTAATTTCTCTTTAAATTCTTGGCTAGGTAGCGTAATTTTTTATTATTATTAAATACAGCGTTTACATTTATAAATTACTATCGAAAAAAACGCCTCAATTAATTCTTTTTGGAATTCAATCAGTCACTTTCCTTCTACAAAAAATACATTCTTAGAATCAAGCATTTCCAAAAGAAAAGTGCTAATTGTATTTCGAAAACTAATTAATTTTTATTTTTAAATTGAAACTAATTTTAATATATTTAACTATAAGAGTTGTACTTGTCAAACGCAAATACTCTAGGTCTAGATGAAAACAACATAGTCAAAAACACTGCATAAAGAGACTAATGCATGTTTTATCTACGAAATTATAATATTAGAAAACAGAAATTCTGCTTTTTCAAAGTTTAATGTCATCCCCGATGAAAAGAAAATATACATGTACAGTGGCTCACAAAAGTGTTCGTACACTTTAAAAATTTGTATTAAAAAGAAATTTCCCTGAAATTAAATTTGTATATGAAGTCCAGAAATTTTTTATATTATCTCCAAGTTATTCTAAATAACACACAACATTTTTGTTTAACATTAAGGGATTTTTTTAAAATCTAAAAATAAAAATGAAAGATGCCACAGAAAGAAAACGCCACAAAAGTCTTCGTACACAGAAACATTTTCGGATAAATTCATTGTTAAAAATATTGTTTGTCGCTTTATTTTTATTTTTGCATTGTGCTGACATTTAAAAAATCGCTTGGCTTTATATTTTGCAGAATTAGTCGGTAATATTCTATTTATTAATTAAAATATGGTTTGTAATGTAATGTCACGACTAATAGTGTTCGAAATTAGTTATTTTTCTTCGTAATAATAGTAAATCAATTCGAAATATTGAAAAACTACTTAATTGTCTGAGCGAAGCGAAGTCTTTATACTCAGAGATACGTAACGATATTAAAATTCAAAAAAATTCTTTCGTCAAGCAAATCTCAAAAAGTACTTGTCGGATTTTGATTCTGTTTGTACCAATAGGTACCTATGAAGGTAATCTGGTGAATGCACCTACTTTTAAAAATTAATTCCAAATAGTTTAAAAGTTATATTAAAAAAACTGATAAAAAAGCACAATTTATGTGCATGCGTCACAGAAATTTGATGAGCGTGATTTTCAACAGCTGGACATTTTCGTAGATAACCGAATCAGTACATGGAGTAAATAGTAATCATTTTCGCACTCAGAAATATTGAATGCAATAAAACATTTTAAAATTTAATCATGCAGGAAAATAAAACTGCTATTTTTTTATGTCATAAAAACTTTGATTTTGATATTTTGTAATAATTTCTTAACAGCACTTTTTGATCGCTAAAAGAATGTTTTACATATTTCGCGTGTGAAAATTAGAAACAATTACGTTTTTAAATAAAAAGTTTCTTTTATGACATCATTTTCCCTTTATATTTATTTTCATTGCATGTTTTCTTTTAACTTATATTTTGTTTGTGTATGGAAGTCAATTCTGGTCACTAATTTTTCGGCACAGATACCACAAGCGCATCAGATTTGGCGCAATTTTTTTCAAAGCCCATTTGGCGAAAACTCCCTTTTCAAATAACGCTTACATACACATTTTTAAATTATTTTCTATTTTCAAAAAGAACTTACAATAAATAAAATAATAATAATAATTAATAACTATAAAAAGAAATATTTTATATAATTAAAAGAAGAAAGTGAAAGTAAATAAACATTTTATGAGTAAATAAACAAATAATAAATAAATAAAGCCGGGTTACCATCTCAGGTAAAATAATGCCATTTTGACGCCAATTATGTACCCTGGTGCATATGTGACATCTTTCCCCATTTTTCATCCGTTTCCTGTTGGCATACAACTTTGAAATATGGAGTATGTATGCATACCTGGGAGCAATACTGGAATTAGACATTGATTTTTTTTTTTAAAATTCGATCCAAAAAGGGGCAACGGGGCTATTTTTTAAAGTTTTATCCAATTTATACTGCATAAAGGAGCCACTTACCTATTTCTATATACCAGAAGAAGTAAGTGGTATGTAAAAACAATTATAGTATACATAAATAAAATACTTGAGATAATATACTAGAGATATAAGCACCGGGTTTGGCGAGATTTTTTATGCCAATTAGGCGAAAACATCGTTTTGATTACCAGATGCATATAGCATGCTATAACAGCACGTTATTTATTTATTTCAAAATGAAAAAAAAGGAATAAACGAAACATTTTCTGTTATTAAAAAAGATATAACAATCAATAAATGATAATATTTTTAGAACAAATAATTTATTATTACATTTATATGATAACCAGCATGTTAGGCAACTAAACGCCATTTTGGAACCAATTAGGTACCTCGGTGTATATAGGGCATATATGTGCCATATTTATCTGTAAAACTGAGCATGAACATTTACCAGGTGTGTTTTCATAGGCGCTTATATCTTTTTGCAACATAGCGCACCTTTGGAAGCCAAAACTGCACAAAAGAAAAATAATCAATATTTGCAGCATTTTTTTTAATGTAATGCACATTTTGTAATCAGTAGGCTCGATAATCAGACCTCTTTTTTTTGCTTTAAAAAGATATTTCATACGACGTCTTTTTGGGATTCGTCGTTTTTCCATATTTGATAGTATGTGTCTACTCGTTTTGTACCCTTTTTTGTAACTTTCTTCTTTATTAACAGCGACATTTGGATTTCCTATTTAAATAAAAATTCTTCTAAATACAAAGAATTTTGTTGAAATAAATAAATAAAGGAAATGCGGACATCTATTGCTCAAAACACAAAATTTTTCCTATTGCGTTAATAAAAATCAGTAAAAACATAATTTTTATGCTAATAAAAAGGTGACTTATGTAATAACAGAGTCATATATTATGTACGTTATGAATTAAGTATGAATATTTCTCCACCATTTATAAATAATAATAATAATAAAATAAAATGTGGACAGACCAAAGTCTATATTTGACTGAAAACAACAACCACTTTCTAAATGCTTTAAAAAATGGCCAATGAAAAGTGATATTTCAAAAGTATTATGAAATTAGTTAAAAACCATTTATTTTAAACTAAATGAATAAAAGATTTATATTTTTAATGAAATAAATGGGATTTGAAAAATTATTGGAAATTTATCACCATAGATGTATCAATATTACAATCAGTACCTTGTATGCAAAATGGAACAATTAGCAATACTTTTTGTACCCGAAAAATGGTCGTTGCTTTTTTAAGGTTAAAAAGTAGATTACGAATATTCCTATACAGAGATGCCAAACCCTCGCTTATTGCATAACAGAATTTTCTTATAGGAAAAGTTATTTTTTAAATCCGCAGAATGTTCCAATTTAATAAAACATTTTCTGTATTAAAATACCGGTACTCAAAATGCCGGAGACTTGGCAGCTCTGCCTATAACATTTTAATTAATCACGGTACTTTTTTTAATCGGATTCAAATTCAGTGAAGACAAGGTTTTTTTGGCCAAAAGCAGCTTTTTTCCACATGTGTAACTACGATACAATTCTTTGATGTTGACTTATGAATGTTTTGACTTATGCTATTATTGCTTCCTCTCATTTATTTGTTTGAATTTTAAATAAGATGACTCAAAATCGTGTTTTTTAAATATACGAAAAAAATGCATTTCGAGAGAGGGCGAAAAGGACAATATTTGGCGATTTATTACCTGCGTTTGGCTAAGTGTCTTACTACCTTGTATTTAATACTCTTCACAATACTTCGCTGTTACATGGACTTTGGCGCTTTTATAAAAAGTTTGACGTAATTCGGGCTTAAGAAAGTGTGTTTTTTACTAAATAATACAAATAAATGAAAAATGAATATTAAGAAATACTAATAAAAGAAAAATGATATCATTATATTGATCTATGTATATTTAAAAATTCATCTGCTAGCACTAATTAGATAATTTATGTGCAGGGGTGGGGAAATTTTCCAAATTCTTAACAGCCAAGGATTTATTTCTCCAACCCGCAAGATGCAACACACGCAGTTGAAAATAGTTATGACAAAATCGCACGCGATTACAGACAAAATTACTATTACTACAATGCATTTTCATAATTCTTTTTTGTATAATATTAAGAAATATATATAACAAAGGTAAGATTAATATTAGACAGAACTTAGTACCATATTTACACTGTAATAATTTGGAAATTTAAAATATCTAGATTAAAAAAGTGTTTCTAATAATGTGCCTATTGCCTACAGTTTTTCAAAAACTAAAAATGCACTCGCCTTATGAGAAAATCCACTCGCCACTGGTGAGCAAAATGATGTATTTCCCCACCCCTGTTTATGTGTACATAATAGGAGATAAATAGCTTTTGATTCTGTATTTCTATGCTATAAAGCATTAACGTTTGTGTGTTTTTCGTTAGCATTGGGAGTACTTAGCCGATTTAAAAAATAATGTGGGCAAAAAATATTGGTAACCATCTTTGCTGCAAAATATACTATATTTTGCGTAGGAACAATAATCACTATCAATGCACGAGCAAAAAAAGTTCTAAAATTGAGAATTCTTTGATGTTGATATGACTAAAAATTTAAAATCTTTTTTTTTTTTTTTTGATGGCAATTTTTAAGATATAATATT
The DNA here is from genome assembly GCA_964019185.1 of Maratus speculifer. Classification (NCBI taxonomy): domain Eukaryota; kingdom Metazoa; phylum Arthropoda; class Arachnida; order Araneae; family Salticidae; genus Maratus; species Maratus speculifer. The sequence continues at coordinate 289,055,539 of OZ025295.1, forward strand.
CTCGTTATGAACGATTTCTAAAACATTCGACAATTTAATTTCACAAATTAAGCATTTTTTTTTCTAGAAAAAGTTTTAAAACCAATTTATTGAGAATATTGCAATTTCTCGGATACTGTTGGGATCAGAAACTATGACTTTGACATCACAGTAACTTATAAGATGTAAGTGCTCGTTTAGGACAAATTTTTAAAAAAGGATTCCTTAACTCTTATCGACAACCTCATTGCATCCGTGGAAAACAGATATTCAACATTATAAACTATTCGGACGGATTTCACACCATATAAAATACACTCCATTTCTCTTCAACCATAATAGTTTATGTTATTTATAGTTTCTCAAATCGGTGCGAAGCTTCTGTTTATGCTCATGACATCATTTCAAAGAGCTATATTTCCAATATAGGAAAATTTGGTGTTTTATTTTCTGTATTACTTTTACCATTTTGCATATTTCCAATTTTATATCCATGCATGGTTTGCTTTTCTTTTATAAAAATAGTATATGCAACAAGATTTTGTAGTTCTACGATTCGATATGCTTATTTTCATCATTATATTTTATCACAATGAATGACCAATTAAAGGTAACATCTCATTTTCTTTACTTATCGCAAGTTATTAAATGTGTATTCTCAGCAATATCGCTCAGACTAATCCCTCTGAGGGAAGTCCTAGTTTATTCCATTCTACAGTGAGATATGCGATAAAAGGCTTAATAGAAAAAAATTGGTTTGAAAACTAGATATAAAAAGGTCGTCAATCTAATGTAACGCAATGAGATCAAATACTTACAATTAGAAAAGTCGTAAAAAATCCGCGTTTAAGTGCTATAAAAGTTGCTACAGAATTTAATGAAACAGTTTCTACTTCATTTTCACCTGAAACTGTTCGACGAGTAGTAAGCCCAGCTGCATTATATAGGTATTCTGCCCGTAGAAAAATTTTTGTTAGGGCAAAAAAGAGAAAGCTTAGGCTTTCTTTAACAAAATCAATTATAAATAAACCCGAATCAAATTGGAATAATGTTTTATTTACAGATGAAAATTAGTATGCCATTCTTAGCTCCAATGAGTGCATAATAGGATGGAGAAAAAAGAATTAAGAATTTAATTCAAAGAACTTAGTTGCAACAGTTAAGCATGGTAGTGGAGTTGTCCTTGTGTGAGGGTGCATAGCAGCATAAAGATTAGGTAATTTGGTATACACTGATAGCCTAATAAATCACGATTTTTGTTCAAATATTTTACAAGGCAATTTAAATTTATCATCCCAAAATATGGGTAACAGAAACAACTTTGTTTTTTTATCAGGGTAATGATACAAGGCACATGGCTCTCAACGTTCGCCTCTGGCGTCTTTATAATTGTCCGCAAGTTCTGAAAATATCACCTCAATTGCTGAATTTGAACCCAGTAAAACATATTTGGAGATAATTGGAAGTTAGACTACGAAGACACAGCATTGAAACGAAAAGCGAAGTAAAAAGAGCAATGTTCTATGAAGGAATCAACTTTCATGCAGAAATTACAAAATACTATTCCCAGGTGTTTAAAAAATTGTTGTGGGTGCTAAATAATAACCTATTAAGTACAACGTTAGCGAAATATTACAATATTTACAAATATACAGCGATTTTTTAAAAGTGTACGAAGACTTTTGTGAGGTAACTTTTTTGCTATTTTTTGATTAATGATTTTTAAAAAATAAAGTTTTGCTATGTTTTTAAAATATTTTATGTAATTTTGTTAAGAATGAGTAATAGATCTTACTCTTAAATACCCATTCTAAAATATTAATTTTAATTAATGGATAGAGCACTATTTCATTGAAATTCCTAAGTGTACGAACACTTTTGTGAGCCACTGTATATAAATACAGGGATTACGAAACATTTGAATATTAAGATTTAAAACACAGACTTTTTTCAATTTACATAAAATGATGTCATTTACATCCGCTGAATAATTTTGTATTTACGACCCAGTTTTAAACATCCAGTATGTGTAAGATGTCACTATTGCAGTATAATACACAAACCCAGCATAAAGCGATGTCGTAAACTCGTAAAAAAATCGTCTATCTAATGATTCACATGTCTTCATTTGTCTTCTTCACATTACTAAGTATACTTGAAATTAAATATAGTTTATAAAAGCCCCCTTTTTATCGGAAATCATTCATACATATTTTTCAAAATAGCTTCTATTTTAATTGCATTTATTTTTACTTTCTTCTATCGTTAAAAGAAGAAACTATTGGATTCGTGAAAATTTTCGAATTCCGGCTTTCGACGGATTTACACATTTTAGGGGTCAGAGAAACCAAAAAAAAAAACATGTTTTTACAAAATCCCTGTCTGTTCGTCTGTTCGTCTGTCTGTCAGTCTGTATGTAACACTCTCAAAAAAACTTCCGTCTTTTCACAGAAAATGCACTGGCAGCACTGCTGCCAGAATTTGTCTGTATATTGACGATTTTCTGTTTATTTTTTTCTCTGTCAAAAGAGGAAAAATATCCGTCACTTGAAAAAAGTTTGGAAAAAATCAATGCGAAAGAGGCGGGGATCGAACCAAGGACCCCAGGATTACCAGACCAACGCTAATCCACGCCGCTACGGCTGCTCATGATGATTGTGCGTTAAAATAGAACTCTTCATTTCATATGGTGTGGGTTGGTGTATTTTGTTAAAAAGCTTTTAATTATGCAGTTAATCTCGGAAAGATTTCATCTTTAATGAAACTGTGGCTGGGTTTTTTTTACGTTTAGTATTAATATAGTATAAAAATGTGAATTTTAAATATATTACGTAGAATGTTAGAGAAAAAACATGGATGTTCTATTTGTGAGAATTTTTGAACGAATAAAGAAAGTAATTGTTAGTTATTTTTAAATTCGAAAACATTTTTGTCTTTTAAAACTAAATTAGACATTTTAATCAATAGAATATTTTTGTTTTTCATTTTAAAAATAAATTCGAACTTATTACTAACAGACCCAATGCGCATGCGTGCTGGATAGAAACGGAAACTTTTCCTTATTTTTCGACGCTCGGAATGAACTCACAGAACAAATACGTTTTCTGGGAGAACAGAAATTATTTGTGAAAAAATAACGATAACTTAGTGTATATTGACGAATTTTTCTGACAGTGAAGATAAATTTGATGGGCGCTCTATCTAAAGAATTTAATAAAATTCATATTCAGAAAGTCCCTCATATAAACCGGATCTCACTCGTTTTTGGTCTCAATAGGTGGCTCTGCTATGCTGCCTTTTTCACGATTTCTCCGATACCTATATCTCAAGAACTTATAAAAGGATTTTCATAAAACATTAGATTCCGATAGTCCTTGATATAATATGGTTCTGATTACGTTGGGTGCAAATCACCCAACAAATGGCTCTTCTATGCGACATTATTCATGATTATCGCAATAGCTCTCTCTATCTCAGAAACTAATGCATAAATTTTCATCAAACTTCAAATTCAGTTTGTTCCTGGTATAAATTAATATTCTTTAGTTTTTGGTGTAAATCGCTCAACATGTGGCCCTTCTATCCAGTTTTTGTTTATGATTTCGGTGATGATTCTATCTCAGATATTAATGCACTGATTTTCATTAAATTTCAGATACAGTTAGAACTTGAAATATAATATACATTTTATTTTATACGAAAATGAAAAGTTTTGGTCAGAGCCACAGAGAGCCAACTTGGGTCACACGCATAATTAATCAATATTTTTGCAAATTTAATAAACATGTATAATTAATTAATAATCATGTATGTTTAATAAACAAGTATGATTAATTTAACAATTATATATATTCTATATGTATTAACTATTTTTAAAAAGTCTTAGTCATTTTCATTTTCGTTTCCGCTTCCAACCGAAAATAATAAGATATCTGAAATTCAGTTTCGGTTTCTATCTTAAAAACTTGTTTCTGTCAATCCTTATGAATAATAAACAATAAGTTGAATAATTAACGTACATGTTTCTTACTTCAAAAGCTTGAAAAAATAAATTAATAGCAAAGCAAAACTTAGTTATAATATATGTTTTCAACAGTAATAGAATGTTGAAAAACTAAAGTAACTAAGTACTAAGAAAATTTTGAGTTTGAAAAATTAGCTGTCTGATTTTGATGAAAAACGACAACTATATCCGTTTACTTTGCCAAGTCAAACGTAAAATTAAAACAACTTGACTAAGACAAATTATCACTTTCAAAAACCTGTCTCTAAGAAAACAGCGTCTACAGCTATTTTCAATTATATCCCTACAGAAAATTTGAATGATCTCATTTTTTTAAATGAAAAAATATTTGGTTAGAAGAAATTATATTTAGAAAACATTTTTCAAGTTATCTTAATTTGCATAAGAACATTGGATCGATTTGTGCGAATCATGTCAATTGAAGAGTCAGACATACATTCTTATTTAAGGGGACTCAGGGGTTGATCGATGCGGAAAAACATGAAAATAGAGCTCTAGCTTCGAGCCCATATAAAAACAGAAGTATTCAATGTAATTAATTTAAACTTTCTGATATTTTAAAGGTATGTTTGTAGTTTTATAAAATTATAAAATGAAGTACTTCAATGTAATATAATAAGAAATATATCAAAATTTACGTAACACAATTTTCGAAAAAAAAATTATGTGTTATATCACCAACACCAAGATATCTTAACGCTGAATTTACATAAGAACCTAATTTTTGCTTTAAATTGATCCGGAAAATTTAGAATGAATTAAGGATATAATTATCACTGAAAAACAACACTATTAAAAAAACTCTCAAATTTGAAAATTTAAAAAATTCCTAAAAAATACAACTTTTTTTTCATTAAAAATACTCAAAATATTAAACTATCTAAACTATATTAATTCATTCTATAGATAATGATGATACATGCATGCAAAAAAAAAAAAAATTAAGCCATTCCATCAAATAGTTTTTTTTAAATCTTGGTGTTAGTCGTCAAAAATCAAGTTTTGAGAAAACTCGACTTAAATTTGAAATTATATGGGTGCTGCTTTGAAAGTGTTGATACATAAATGCTTATAACTCCATTAAAAATGCAAATATTTTTTATGCGGTTTTTTGCATTGAGTTCAGAATTAATTGAATAATAAAACTAGATCATAAAAAAAAAATCGATTTTTTGAAAAGTTTCAATCCCTGTGCCCCCTTAATAACAAGATTATCAGACAGAAATAGCAGGCATTATAATCGCTGAAATCAATTTTTCAGATGTTTTATTTGTTTTCTAAAATGTTTACTTACTTTCTTAATTAACTTATTACTCATCCATCATGCATTGTATAGGGTAAGTATTGTAATCGTTTTGAAAAAAAAAAAAAAAAAAAAAAAAAAAAATGACGGATTTACACGTTTCAGACACTAGAGATTCCGAAAAAAATATTCTTAGAAAAAAATTTTGCCGTCCGTCTGTCTGTGTGTCTGTGTGTCTGTAAACTCTCTGCCTACCAAACAAATTGAGATAGAGACTTGAAATTTGGTATGTACGTAGTAAATAAGAATGGAGTGAAACCTATTTAATATCATAATTCGATTATTCGGAACCATTTTTTTTTTCGGACACTCGAAATATTCGTTCTGATGAAAGGTACATAAAATTTTTCGATTTTTTTTTTTTATTTATTTAAATGAATGAATATAAAAGACAATAAAAAACATAAATTTTGCACATAGAATTAAGTCGATAAAATTATTAGTTGTCGAATCCTATTTTCCACACTCTTCAATTTTTTATGACCCTGTATTTCATTCAAATTTTAATTCAAAGATATATTTTAATTGGAAATGAAAAGCTTAATCTAATGCAATAAATCATTTGTTAATATAATTATCATTTTTCAAGTTATAAGGGTGCTTCTTTTACGTAATTCAGTATTACTTGATTTTATTTTCATATATTATACTATTCATATCCATGATGGGAAAATAGTATGGTGGCCACCAACAACTATTTTTCTAAGTGACGAAGTTTTGTTATAGATTTCAGGAAGTATTGCAAAGTGTTTCATAATCTATGATAAAAATCATTTTTATATGAAAACTATCAAATAAAGTTTTGAAATTTATCAAAAACGATACTTTCATACTAGCCTCGTACTAGCAATTAATAGTCAAACAAATCGCTAAAAATCCCTATTTATAGCAGCAATTTTAATTTTGACAATTTTAATGGTTTAAGAGGGTAGCTCCTTTTTATTTCTTAAATTTGTCCAACATTTTTTTAATTATTATTTTATTTATTTATCAGTGAAGTTATAATTTCGTTATAAAACATAAGACGGCAACAAATACTCAGCCATTTATATTATTTTAAGTGTAAATTTACTTATGATATAGTAATCGCCTGCATGCAATTGAGATTTAAATAAAGTGATTGATGAGAAATTATTTTTAAAACCATAAAAAATTAGTTAATTGTAATACAGTTTTAAAAGAAGTTGCATTTGAAAATACTTTTTTTTTTCCTGATTGGAAGATGTAAAAATAAACTGTACGACATTTAAAAGTCTAAAAAATTGTAAAAGAAAAAAAAAAAAAGAAAAAAGAAAAAAAAACGGAATTTAATCATTTGCTGTTCCCCGTGTCAAAATGATGTGGATCTTACGGATAGTCACGTTTGTCCATTATGATATAGATAACAGGAAATAGATCTACGTAAAGTATTCACAAACCATAATTATTTTTCAGTTATTAAAAAATACAAATAAGAGAATGTTATTTTTAGGGATCCATTCATGTAACAAGACCCTATTCATCTCATTCCTAGGTCTGTCGGAAAGTCAGAACCTTTAAATCTTATGTACTTACAGTTGAATACCTCGTGTTATACGACCAATTATAATATTTTGCAAAAATCTATTATTTTAATTAAATTAATTTTGTCAACATCATCCGCTCATTTTTGAGATTTAAATTTAAACCAAAACATAAATTTCAATGTTTTCACGTGGACATCATAGCTTGGAGGTAAAGCATCTCATTGGTAAACAGAAGTTTTTTAGTTCAAATCTCGTTACTGGAAATTGTAATTTTTATTTAAGATAGATTTAATTAAAAGGAATTTTCTATTTTTGCCAATTTAAGGGTTTATATTTATTATTATCATTATTGTTTTGCTCTGATAAATATTCACCGACATTCATAATATTTATTGGTATTCAATTTTCTTTCTAGTTTAAAACCTATTGCGATTTAATACTGATCCAACATTTTAAGTTTTGTTTCATGATTTTTTTGTTTGTTCTACTTTTTAGAAATTTAAAATTTAATTTATATCTCCGCTAAGTTTTTTTTATTATTATTTTAGATTTTCGAAAAATTTGGAATTCTTGATTTTATTTAAATAATTTGATTTGAAAATTTGTAATTTGATTGAAATAAATAACTTCCTTTTATAATTATTTTAAAATGAAATTTACTTGTGCTACCATCTATGAAAGGATTTAATAATTATAAATTAACAAATTGAGTTTAATAATTAAAGGATAAGTTGTTTCTAAAGAAATATTAAACGAAACCTTATGTGCGATCTGCGATCACACTTAGCCACTTATTTTATTTATGTATTTATTTCCTACTCTACTGCGTATGTTAAACTATTTTCTACTCCCTGATATTAACAGAATAAATTATTTATTTATATTTATTGTAAGGATAAACTCGATGTCTTCCTTCAATAATCTTTTAATAATTAAATTTACTACCAGCAAATATTATATTAGCGGATCCAAATTCATGAGATGAGATATTTGTAAAAACTGAAGTTGCAGAAAGAATTGCAATTAATGGTTTCAACAGGTAACACATAATCGGTATGTGAAAGTTCGTGTAAACAGTTTTTTAAACAAGACAAAAATAACCTTAAGAAAATAAAGCAACAATAGAGAAAGACAATGTTTTTGACTTTAAGGCGACGAAAAGTGAAGCAACCGAAAAATAAGATCTGTTGTTTTGGTAAGAAACAGGGGTGATAAACGGGAAAATGTCTGCTAATTTCATTTGTTGAAAGCTATCCATGGGAATTATATGAAAATACTCAGTATCTTAATTCTGAAATCTTACATAATTCTATACGTATTTAAGTTAATGATGATAAGGATTTTTTCTTTCAGTACTTTTAATTGTAAATCTATATTACATTATGTATATCTTTTATTATTAATTATGCATCTTCTAATCTAAATTGACCGCGAACACCGGATGACTAAGGTGACGTGAAATTTAAAATGGTTTCTGGCCGATACTTTGTCGTTGAAATTATATGTAACTGAATTATGACAGCAAATTTCTAATACATGCAAACTAAATCCGTGATATGGAGTTCTCCTTTCCTAGGTGAAAATTGTGTAAGAAAGGGTTCACTGTCAAGAATTTTCCTTTTCTTCCCATTACTAAAAAAAAAAAAAAAAAAAAAAAAAAATACTGTAGCTTTTGCTATAATTAACCCATACCGTATTTGAATCCATAATTGATCCCAATGCGTTCATGACTTAACATCGTTTCCCAACATCAAAGTATTTTCCTCCAACTATTACCTACGGCTTTCATGAGGCTTTATGAAATTAATAATAATAATAATAAAATGATAATAACATTCTGAGTTTGTGTCTTTTACATAACTTTTTTATTGGAGAAAAACTATGAGAAAGAGAGTTTAGAAAAAGACACATTTATACTCTTTAGAGCTTAAATGTGTGTTAAATGCTAACAGTGTTGCTACATTCATATAGCAACACTGTTCCCACTTTTCCACATTCCATGTGTTCCTAACAATAGACTAACTGATGTGAAACGTCCTCTTTTGAACCAAACGGCAATTATAAATAATTAATATAAAGTGATAAAAAAAGTAAATTTCTAGAAAAACCCATTTATGTTGTACATCTAACAACACTTTTTCCACAATTCCCGCGTTTCTAACACTTGATTAACTGATGAAACTAGTTTGAACCAAACTCGGATTATAAATAATTAACATAAAGTGACGAGAGAGAAAGAGAGTTTCTAGAAAAACCCATTTATGTTCTACATTTAATGACACCTTTTCCACATTCCACGCGCTGCTAACAATTGACTATGTACAGTAACTCGTTTGAAAAAAATTCGAATTATAAATAATTAACATTAAATGATGAGAGAGAGTTTCGTGAAAAATTCAATTATGCTCTACATCTAACAACACTGTTTCCATGTTTTCATTTTTCATGTGTTCCTAACAAATGATTAACTGAAGTGAAATATTTTTGTTTGAACCAAACGGGAATTATAAATAATTAATATATAGTGACGAGAGAGTAAGTTTGTAGAAAAACCCATTTATGCTCAACATCTAACTATACTGTTTCCACATTCTACGCGTTCCTAACAATTGACTAATTGAAGTAACTCGTTTGAACCAAACTCGGATTATAAATAATTAACATAAAGTCATGAGAGGGAGAGAGTTTCCAGAAAAACCCAACCATGCCTTACATTTAACAACATTGTTTCTTCGCTTTAACACTCCACGTGTTCCTAACAATAGACTAACTGAAGTAAAATTTCTTCGTTTGACCAAACTCGATTGTAAGTAATTAACTTAAATCATTTAAGTGCCGTTAACATTCTAGATATTTAAACTACAAATATAATTACACATATTTTTCTGAGAATTTTGCAAAGATTAACAAAATTTTATGAATATTTTGCAAAGACCAGATTGCAAAAAATTCCAATTTTTCTGGTACGTAAATGACATGGGATTTCTTCTCATTTAACTCACCCTCAAATCTACCTAAGACAAAATAATAATAATAAAAATAAAAATAAAAGAAGGTTTGCTTATTGATTTGCATATTCATTCATTATTAAATAAAATTTTAACTACACACGAAAATTCATGCAAATTAAATACTTATTAATTTAAACAATATATGTACATATGAGTAATTGACAGCTTACAAAACATTGATATTATTTAGTAAGCATGTTTTCTTAAAAAAACAAATGTTTCAACCTATGGTTTATTATATCTCAACAGCAATGTATTAATACTGTTTCAATTTCAAAGCGTCGACTATACTATCAAATGTAAGCAATCACAAATAATTTTAACATTCGAGAAACGATTTGTATTTTTGATAAATAAATGGTTTAGATGAAACCAGAAATTTCATTGGGGTAATTTTTATCTAATAGTTCCAAGGTAATGATATCATACCCTTCAGCTTTCATTCACAATCAAACAACACTTAACATTAATAATAATAATAATTATAAAGATTAACTAGAATTCAGTTACATGGTTATGAATCGTTAAATAAAATTTTTATGACACTCCTCGCAACAAATTAAACTTGTTTCATTATTTAAATATCATGTGCATGTAAAAAAAATAAATAAAAATAAAAATAACATCTTGCAACAGACGTATTTGCTGGAAAAAAAGCGAATGCTTCAACCCAGGACATTATGTCATATCAATGTCAAAGCATGACTGCTAATTGTAGATAATCTAAAATCAGCGGCTCCCATTTGACATAATTTAATTTTTTTTTTCGCAGGGCCACAAATCTTCACTCATCGTCGGGAGAAAAATTTTGCATTCATCCATTTCAGAAACATCTCGTTATCTCCAACCCCCGTGTCACATGGCAAAATCTTCGGGAAAACTCTCTTTTCCTCATTAAGAAAGTTTAAAAAATAGAATGCTGCCGTTTTAAAATAGCTGGCGTTAAATATGAGGTCATTCACTGTGACTGCGAGGAGAAAGAACGGGGGAGTCTTTTCCGAAGACTGTTACCGTCAATAACGAAGAAAGGAGTAATTTCTCTCTTTCTTTTTCGTTCTTTTTTTTCAATTAAAGGTTCGGAAATTAACCAAAATAAATAAGAAACCTTTCTTATTTATTTTGAAATCAACAAGCTGCTGTAAGATAATTTAAATCTTTCTGTTCGCAGTTTAATTTAAAGTTAAATCATGTAATTAAACTATGCAATTTTTTTTTTTTTTTTTTTTTTTTTTTTTTACCTTTCGGAATTAGAATGTTTTTTTTTTTCCTTTACGTTCCTCTTTATAATTGAGATTTAAAAAATAATTAAAGATAAATAAGTGTTCTTTTTGTTGTTGTTATTTATTTTTAAATCAACATAATTATTTTAAAAATCAAAATGCTTGTTTTTTTAATTTTTTTTTTATTTAATAAAACAGTTATAGTATGTAAAACATTCTAAATTTCAAATTAATTTAATTTTTGCTAATAGTAATAAAAATATATTTTAAAGGCAAATATATGCCTTTAGTTACAAGATCGACATGTTTCATTGCTTTGACCGCAAGCCTTCAATATCTATAATGATACAAATACTTTTGCAAAAATTTTTTCATTGAAAACCTGTAAATAGAAATCATGCGACCTCATGCGTAATGAAATTAACTGTGATATTAAAATTGGACAATTTATAAACATTAATTAATTTCTGTTATTACTTAATTATTCTGTAGAGTATCTCTTTCCAAATTTTATAATGCTCCACGAAGACTGAAACATTGCATAATTCTCACTTCGTAAAAAAATATAGCTCTTGATTCTCGGATAATGTAAGGCAAATAAAATCATGATGGATAAATTATTCTATCATTTTTGAAATTAGCATGCAAAAGTCATTTGTTACTAAGTCTGGCTAAAGCTGTAGTCTTCTTCTAGTATTTCATGTCTGCTACATATTCTTTGATCCTAGTTATTATTATTATTATTATTATTATTATTATTATTATTATTATTATTATTATTATTATTATTATTATTATTATTATTATTATTATTATTATTTAACCACTTGGAAAATGGTTGTTTCTGTCGCATATTCACAGTATCCGCAAAGAAACTCTTCGAGAGGGTTGAATTCTGATATGGACTGACCGACGCGTTTTCACGTAACTTGGCGATAATTATACTTGGCGAAAGATAGATGCTTCCGTCGAGGAGTTTGATTTCCTTCCGAACCAAATACAAAGTAACTTTTCTCTTGCAGTATTGCATTGGATGGAACGTGTCCTACTGAAAGCTGTACTCTTTAAAAGTTTTTAAACACAAATTTCTACTTTGTACTCGGCTCCGAAGGAAATGAAACTCGACGGAAGCGTCTATCGCTACGCCAAGTATAATTATCGCCAAGTTACGTGAAAACGCGTCGGCCAATCCCTATCAGAATTCAACCCTCCCGAAGAGTTTCTTTGCGGATACTGTGAATATGCGTTTCTGTCGATCGAGAATAGAGATATCTAAAACCTTGTGATGTTTGGTTTTTATTCGTTTTCTGATTGGTCCATGTTTAATTTCCAGAAATGGAACATCTTTGTTGCCACGATGACAAAAAAAGTATAAAAAACTAAAAATAATAATTTCATTGGAAACTTTTTTATGATTAGTCCAGGAATATTAATGTTTAATCCATGGCGTGCGTAACATATGACTCTGTTTATTACATAAGCCACGTTTTTATCACCATAAAAATGTGTTTATTACTATTTTTTTCTTTTAGAATTTACTTAGGACTTAAATTTTAGTCTGTAAAAAATCATTTTCCAAATAATTATTATAATTTGATAAATGCATTATTTTTATTTGGGGGGGGGGGGGGGAAGGTCATGATTTGAAAAAAAAAATAGGGATGATTTACAAGATGAACAGTCATTTATTATAAAAAAAAAAGTATATCTGTTTGAAACATGTTTCCTTTTATATTTGCTTTGTTGTTGTTGTTGTTGTTAATTTTGACTTGGAAAACTTTTCCAAATGAGGCTCAATAAATTGGGATTCTTATTCATGTATGCTTTAATCTTCTTTTTCCTCCAATTCAGTCTATAATAATCTTCTTCGAACCTGTCTGGTAGTTTACTGGGCGTCTATTTTATTTCGTACTTTAAATATTTGTGAAGTGAAGATTTGTGGAGTATTATTTAAGTACCCTTGTAAATTCTCAAGTCAGATAATGTAAATACTACTGATCACGCAATCTTTAAGTTCCTTTAGTGAAAAAGCGACATTGTCTTTTCTTTCATTAAAGAGAATCGTACGTCACATCTAACGAGAATCACGCCTTGGCAAAACTAGCCAGCAAGTGGAGTTTAGAGGTTGAAAATAAATTCATTCACCTGCTGAGCGAGGCAAATAAATTTTCCCTTCTGTGACCGCAACTGTGTGACCTTCACATAACTCAAAATCGGTTCGGTAATGAAAAGAGTGTTTTCTCTCTTGCCTTTCTTTTTCTGTATTAATTATGAGGAGGAAATTGGTGGGGTAGTTTCGAAAAGCTTTCACATTTATTATTCGGCGATAAATGATTAAAGAACATGAACATTCACGACTTTTTCTCAGTGAAACCTAGTTGATGAGATGGCATAAAGTCTTCTAACTGAGAATTTTTAGAAGCTAAAACCAGTAGACTGTGCAAAGATTGCTCTTGTAAGTATCATAAATCAGGAAGGATATGCTGAATTGGTGCTCCTCTCGCAACGATGCTAAAAGATTGCCAAATATGGAATGAATATTGACTTTATAAAAGGTTACTGAAGTGAAAAAGAAAAGAAGGAAATCAATAGAAGTGCATGCTGCTATATTTTTTTCTTTTCTTTCTTTCTTTTTTTTTTCTTTTTCTCTCTCTTTTTTTTTTTTTTTTTTTTTTTTTTTTTTTGTTTCTCATGAATGAAATTATTGCATTAAACTGCTCTGCCGGAACAGAAAGATAGACAGGATATCAGACCTTTTCAAAATGCATTTCTCTGTTAGATAAGTTTTCAACTCTTTTATCCATTTAAATTTATTTTTTATCTTCGATAAATTTAAGAAGACAATTGAAACATTTTCTTTTTCTCTGTTAATTGACTTTATGAAAATGACATGAGATCGAGGCAAAGATTAGACTGCTGACGGTATTGACTTTATTTATTTTAGCATAGAGTAATTTTAATTTGTTTTAAATACCACAGAAAATTGATTGTTGTTAGGTTGTTATATAGGTTATTTATATTAATATATTAAGTAGGTACTTAATATATTAATATAAATAAATGAATTTTGTTCCCCAGAACATTCGCTAAATTTGCAAAGTTTTGGTTGAACTTTATGGACGTAGCATGGTTCGAGGCTAAATGCTGTCTTCTGGCGGTATTGCGCATACTGGCATTCTCACGGTACAGTGGTTTGAATAACAGAAAAAATACTGCTAGCTTTGCGAATGACGTCAAGTACATATACGCCACTATGAGTAAGAAAACGGAGAGTTTTTTTTTTTTTGAAAAACTTTCACTTTTTTATTCCGTGACAAGACAACTGATTTAAAAACATTTTCAGTTTAAGATTTTCTGCATACAGATCTATTTGATGAGGTAACACGTATTTCACTTTATAATTTCAAGAAGCTTACAACAGCAGCCTGTGCAAAGACTACTCTTGAAAGCTTTACATAATACAGAGGAAATTCGGAGTTGGTTAGCCTGCTGTAACAGTTCCAAAATTGTACTAAATATCTTATATATAAATCGTAGTATTATGTTATGAATATTGAATTTACAAGATCAAATGTAACGGTGATAAAAAAATAGATAAATATATAAATAACGATAAAAATGAATCTATGCTGTATACACTGCTTTATTTTATTTATTTATTTTTATGATTTTGTTAGCTTCCGAAAACATGCTGATTTTCAAAACTTCGTAAAGAGTATTTTAAATTACATGACCGTTTAAATATTTTATAAATAATATTTTTTTACGTTACGTCCGGTAAAATAATAAAAGTCACTTAAATCCTTTATTTTTCTGTAATTTGAATAGGAGTTTGATCTAGCAGTTTCGAAACACATTCAGATGTATTATTCAGCGATACATTATTAAAGAATAAGAATGCTCAAGATTTTTTGTTGAGAGAATTAGTTAGAGATGACATAACGTCGAGCTGAGAATTTCCAGAAGCTAAAATTAGTTAAATTGTGCAAAGATTATTCTTGAATGTATAATAAACCAAAAAGCCGCTTCAAAGAGTGCGCCTATAGTAACGATGTAAAAAAGTTGTCAAATATGTTATGAATATTGAATTTATAATGTAGAAATATAATGATAGATTAAAAGAAAAAGATGGAAATCAATTTGTTATGAGTACACTCTTTTCATTTTTAACTTAGCAATTAGCTTATGTCATTGAATAAACAAATTCTTCGTTAAAAATTAATCAAGTGAAACTATTATGGGAGTTTAAAAAGCTACACTGATTCTTAGAATTTCGTAAAATATTTTTGTATTTGTACGTAGTACTAGAATTTTATATATTTTATGCTTTTAAGACAAATGAGTTTAAGACACATTTTAAAATTTATTTTTGTTCGCAAACGTAACCGTTGTGAACAAAATTAAATTAAAAAGTTGTGTAATAGAAATTTTTTTCCGTTTTTAAGTAAAAACAGGAGATTTTCAAAAAGTGCTTCTAAATTGGTTTTCTGAAACAAATTTTCCAAAAAAAAAAAAAAAAAAAAAAAGGAAGTGAAAAACTTCCGTTTTGCGACAACAATATAACTCATGGTCTAATTCCTTTATCGACAAACAAAAGAAAAAAAACACTTATTCAATTTGAAATCACTTCAGTAATTACGCCTGTGAATATCATGCTTTTGTGGTTAAAAATATTTCACAGAATTTAGCGCTGTTGAGCAGAGAGAAATATTTTTTGAAAACCGCCTTAAGGAAAGATTTTATGGCCGGTAAAGCGAAAAATGATTTTTAAAACCATCTAGGTGGATTTTATGGAGTTTCTCTACCCCGTCCTTAAAATAATAATTATTATAGTGATACATTTAAAGACAGCGACGATAATGAAAATACTTTTCACTGGAAGTCACCCACTCTGGGAGACAGTTGATCAGATATGGCATAGTAAAATATGCTTTTTTTAAAAAAAATACTAACCGACTTTAAAAAAAAGAATCAAGCTTGGCGACAACTTGGCGGTAATACATATGAATGCGTCGTTTTAATATGCTTATGATTTGAAAACGGTTGCAACAATGAAAGATGATTTGACACAAATCATTATTATTTTTTTTTATCAAATCTACAGATGGGGTACAAAATAATACGAACACCTGTGAAAAAATATGACGTATTTCACACCTGCAGTACGGCCGCGCCACCTGCAAGAGAAGTCTGCCACCTAGTGAGCGTGAAGAGGAAGGTATCAGTCTCTCAACAGCAGTCACCTGTGTTGCATGAGTCAATCGAACTGTCTGTATGTAATAAGTTGAAATGTCAGAGTTCCAAAGAGGAATGATTTTTAGAACGCGTTTAAGTGAAGCATCGGTTACGGAAGCAGCAAAGCTTTTGGGGGTTAGAAGCAGTACGGTACAGCAGTTATGACACCGTACACAAAAAAGGGTAAGACGACGTCTACAAAGCACAACAGTGGCCGAAAGTCGAACCTTGCTGATGGGATAGACCAGTCTTGAAGCCCATAATAGCCCGAAAGCACATGCAATCGTTCTCTAAGATAACATCCGAAATGAACAGACATCTCCAGGATCCCATTTCAACAAAAACTGTCAAAAAAGAACTTCATTCTGCGAGCATTTATGGCAGAATGGCAATTCGAAAACTCTTGGGGACGGCACCTAATGCTTTCAAGCGACTTCAATGATGCAGAGATCCTGAACGGTGGTCCCCACAGAAGTGGCAACATTTATGGTCAGATGAATCGTCATTAGCCATATTTCAGACAACCGGACGCGTTTATGTCTGGAAAACGCCTAGTGAAGCGTTTAAACGTGAATGCCTGATGCTGAATTTGAATCATTCGGGTGGCTCCATTATGGTCTAAGGTTCGATATCTTGGCGAGGACTTGGGCCAATTGTTATTCAGCATGAGAGAATCAAATACAATCTCTGTCTAACCAGTCTAGGGGATTATGTCCACTTTTTTGTCCAGACTTTATTCATGGAGAGCGACCGCTTTCTCAAGACGACAAAGCCCTTATCCACACTGCAAGGTGTGTTCAAGCTTGGTTCAAAGAGCTTGACGATGAAGTTGAATATATTTCCTGGCCTCCTCAGTCTCCGGATTTGAATATTATTGAACATTTATTGGAAGATTTGAAGTTCAAACTTTGTTTTCAATTTTTTCCTCCATCCAGTCTTTCGGACTTGGTGAAAATTCGGCAGGAGTAATGGCTTAATATACTTTTAAATATTGTCCAGACCAGCTATAAAAGTTCGCATTAAATCAGTACGTCAGTCAAAGGATAGTCCAACCACCTACTAATAAAGATTTTCCATTATTTCACAGGTGCTCGTATTATTTTGTCCCCCATCTGTAAATTTTTTTATTTAAAAAATTCTAATCTTTAGAATTTAATGAAATTAAAATGGGACCACATGGGTGTCTTATACTTTCAAACAAAAAAAGAATCATCAAAATCGGTTCATATTTAGGGAAGTTATGAGTGAACAAGAAATACGTACAGGTCGGAATCATAACCTCCTTCTTGAAATCGGTTTATTAAGTCTTCAAGCAAAAAATTTTGAGATACTAAAACAAGCTGCACATTCTTGAAGGTACAAAATTCAGAGAAGAGATTCGCAAAATTTCCACCTAACACTGCTAAAAGTGTGCAAAATATATTATGAATATTGATTTTATAAGATATCTAGTGATGGAAGAGAAAATTATGTTTTATATTATATATACGCTTCTTTCATATTTGAGTTTAATTAATAAAATTACCGTATTAAAGATGAAAAATTAAAGATGTAAAATTTTACAATTCGAACTTCATAAAATATTTTTGCATTACGTCTCGGAAAGAAGTGTATTGCTTTTAAATATTTTATAAAATAACTCGATATTTTATGCGACAGTACAATTTACGATGTTTCATTTATTCAAAAAAGATTTTATGTCCAATAAAATGATGAAAAGTACATAAAAGCAGTCGACCAAATGAAAAACTATTTCTTCAAGGATAGATTCTATTCCATTTTCGTTTAAACACGATTAATTATTTAAATTCAATCTATGATTTCTATTTATGAAAAGTCTTGATTAATATGATTTTCACTAAAAAAAATTTTTTTAAACGTTCCATAGTCTTTCGCCAGATTTTTACATAAATAAGTTAGATAATAAATTCATTTTTACAAATGGATGATTGAATTAATGAGCATGAAAAAAAAAACTATAAAAACTCCCAGGAAAGATTTTTGTTTTGTTCGTTGAATGCTTGTAGTTCATCAAAATTCCTAGGTGGCATAAAATAATTTGGTACTTTTCCAATGTAGAAGTCTTGGTGAAATAGAAAAACTGACCTTGACGAAAGAAGGAAATTTGACAAGAAATTTTCTGGAAACCTATTTACTGCTTCATATACACAATCATATTTTTCAAAATTTATGCAATTTTTTCAGTATTTATATAAAGGAATTATTTATGCATTTTTCTATGCAAATAGAAGTAAATTTCATATAAAACATCATTATATATATCTACATAGCTATCTATCTACAGAGAGAGAATGGGACTTATCTCACAGAGAGAACAGGAAAGAGGAAGTTAGAGTATTATGAAATCGACGGACGATATGGAATACTTTAATATCCCTCTCAAAAAGTATTGCAGGCAAGCATAAATCTGCCATAGGACTACATTAGTCGATGTGGATTGATGCGGATAGCGTGTATGATGTGGTAATGTGGACTGATGTGCATGGCTATAACTCTAAAAGGTTTGAATCGTCCGTTCGTCCGAAAGTCTGATTTCACTGTCAATTGGAGAAGGTATGTAAACGAATGCACCATCGTCTCATCCCCTATATCCGTGCCCTTTACAGCAACGGTGATTACATCTTCTACCCAGACTTGGGCAGCAATTATTACTAAAAAATAGTTGTCAAGTTCTTTTGCCAGTAAAACAATACTTTCGTAGAGAACTCCGTCAACCCGGTTAACGTGCCCGAAATTTAACCAATGGAGCAGCTTTCGGCTTATCTTAAATCTAAAGTGTATGCTAAATAATGAAAGTAATTTACATTAAGAAATTGCTCAAACGAATGAAATATTATCTCAAAATCTAAGACATAGACTTTGTACAATGTCTAGCATGTACTACCAAAAGGGAAATCGATAATGTACGATGTAACTATTTAACTGCAACTCGATAACAGGTTTGTGGTCATTAAAATTACCTTACAGTACTTATTTGTCTTTCTTTTGTCCCATTTTGTCATAGTTTTCCCATAAAAAAAAAAAAAAATGTACCGATTTCTAGAAAACAGTCCTTACTTAGAAATCATATTTCACCTTGAAGAGAGAGTGTAGATTAGTGCCGGTGGGATTTGAACAAAGGATCTAATGATCAGGAGGCAAGAACTTTAGCATCGAGCAAAAGGCCAAGACAATTACCCTAAGCTATTATTTCGATTTATACTAATCAAGTGAGATGATATAGTTATCCACTCCATCCAAAACAAAAAAGATGCATAGCTTTCTCCGAGGAACAATATGCAATCATGAGTGACGTTGTTATAAACATGTGTGATGCGTGAAATGACAGGCTTTGTGCCATTAGCGTTTCACAGGCTTTTGGTTCAAGGAGTGATGTTTTTCAGTACTGCCATCTGTTGGATAGGAGATGAGATTATTGTTGAAGAATGTTATTGAAGTTGCTTGTTTGTTCGGTTCACCAATAACGAAAGAATGTAGATTAGTGGCTTTGAACCAGGGATCTCATGATCAGGAGGCGAGAACGTTAGCATCAAGCAAAAGGCCAAGCTAGTTATTTTAAACTCGTAATTCGTTTTATACTGATCAAGTGAATTGAGATCGCTACAGCCTTATTAAACGATGAAGTTTTGTGTCGTATTCAAAATGGTTTTATAATTTATTCTTAAGTCATGGTTATTCGTTCTTTCCTATTCCCCCTTCTAATCACAACTGGTTTAAGAAAAAAGAATAAAAGGACTACTAAAATTACATGTATTTCTCCAAGGAGTATGCGAATCTTAGAGTTTTGAGAATCACTGAAAGCAATAAGCATTCAAACTTTCAATTTTCACTGCAGAACAGCTGAAAAAAGGCAAATAATAAATTAGCCGTACCAAAAAAGTGACAGTAGGATATAATTTATTTTACTCTATATTTAAACCCACTCTCTCATTTCTGAAATTCTCTATTCAGTAGCAGCATTTTTCTCTAAGTATCGCAGGCATTAAAGCGAAACATCATACAAGTAGAACTAACTGACTTCTTTCAGCTCCCTTATTCGAAATTATTTATTTTTCGTTGCCAGATTAAAAACAACGAACTACTGATTCGCCCGATGTTTTCGCAGACGATGGGCGTGAAGACAGATTCTTCGAGTACCTACAGCTGTTGATAGACTTATTACGAAGCAGAGAAAAAAAAATCGAAATATGTTCTTTTATTTGCTTTGGCAAATTATCGTGCAATATGAAATTATACTTAATCGTTGTTTTTAACTGCAACTGAGTTCCAAACAATCTTTCTTCTTTTTTCATTTAGTTGTTTTCTCCCTTGCTGCAACAAATAATATCACTTTTAGAGAGAGCATGGCTGAAAAAAACTTGCAATTTTTTAAGACGTTAATTTTTTTTAAGCCATCATTCAAAAAAAAAAAAAAATAAAAATATATATATATATATAGTAAACAAGATGACTTGCTTGGCGGTGCCTGGGCCCGTCTAAAAATAGCTCGAAATGAGAAAAACTCAAAACAGCAAGAAAAAATCGTGAAAACTTTAAAAATCACAGCACAAATATCGAAAATTTTACTGGAAATAGAACAGAATTTACTACATTGGGCTAGAAGAGTAAAAACGGATTACTTTTACAAATATGGTAAATATCCGCGAAATGGGAAAGAAAAAAAACGCTAAAAAGTGTTAAAAGTTTGTAAATCGCAGTAGATAAAATTTAGTACAATGGATTAAACAATGCAATCAGAATTCTCTCATGAACACCAAAAAATTGACGCAAAAACGTTAAAAATCGCAGTGAAAATCACAAAAGGAAAAATTTATTACATTAGGCTAAAACTTTGAAATCGGATTACTTTTACAAATGTCAAACATGATTTATGCAAAAAATACTAAAAATCGCATAAAAAGTCAAATTAAAAATCGTTAAAAATTTAAAATCGCGAGGATAAAATCTAGCTATAGCAGACTGAAAGACAGAAATATAATTCGTTTTATGAATTCTAAGAAAAAAAATCGCAGCGATGCTCTAAGCAGTTATTAATAGAGTAATTACAAAGTAAAGAAAAAAAATGGAATTATCTTTTTTTATTTGCTTAGACAAATTGTTATGAAATATGAAATTTTACTTAAACATCATTTTATACTATCTAAATTCCATACAGTTTTTTTCCCCTGTGTCATTTAGTTGCTTTTTACCTTTCTATAAATCAACTCATTTTTTTTTTCAGAGACGGGTTTAAAAAAATATTTTTTAATTCCAAAAAATTTCTTTAAAGATATTATTCAGAAAATATGAAACATGCACTGTAAAAAAAAAAAGGGCCCATCTACTAAAAAAACTTTAGTGATCCTTGTAATTACTAAAACATTTTTAGTAATCTTAGTCGGTTACAAGAAAATCTGTAAGAATTACTAGAAAAAAGTTAGCAACGAAGAGAGTTAATAGTTTTATATTTTTAATAACTATTACTAAAACTCACTTGGTGTGGCCCTTGATAGCATAGTGGTTATAGTAACGGACTCCAGACTAAAAGGTCCCGGGTTCGATACCGGCCACCGCCAAATGCCCCTCGAATGGATGGAGTGTAAGTACTCGTTAGTAAAGGGATTATGAAAATCCTGTCGGAGCAGTTAGCAATGTTTGGTGCTGCCATCTATTGCAGTTTTGCCGAAAATCTTCCGCTTCAGTAGTCTGGATGCAGCTCGAAGGAACCTCCTGCCCTTCGGGCGCACGTAATGGTTATTAAAAAATTTTTGGAGCTATTACTAAAATTTGTTTGATGGCTCACACTAAAAATTTTTAAGTTAGTTTTACAAAAAATTCTTTTGTTCAGTTTACAAAAGAAATGCTTGTTTCACTTGCAAAAAAAAAAGTTTGTAATGGTTACTAAAAAATGCTGTGGAATACAAATTTACTAAAAAATTTTTAGTAACCTCTTGAATTTTTTTTTACAGTGTGATAAAGGCCATGATAATAAATATTTTGTGCGTTAAAATTACTGCTTTTTTACTATTTCTCTAAGTCAGGTTTTATGTAAAATCACGAAGTACTGTCTCTCAATCTCTTTCTCTCACTGTATACATATATATAAACACTTGGGGAAAAAAAATCCGTTAAATTTACGGCAAAAACTGCTGGCAGCAATGTTGCCAACACTTTTTGCCGTGAAAATTGCAGTAAAATTAGATGTAATTTTTTTTTATTACATCTAATTTTACTGCAATTTTTGCGACAAAAACAGCTGGCAACGTTGCTGCTAGCCGTTTAAATTGTCAACAATATTTTTAATGTATCTCTATTATCCTTTTAAAAGCAAAAATAAATGTAAATGAATTTAAAATTTTGTAATAATGATTTGAACCAAAAAGAATCTTTAAGGTGTCAGTTACTGGGAGTTTCGTCATATTTGTGCATGAGTGTTTTTCGAAACTTTATCGAAAACGAGTTTGTAAATTTAGCTCAAAATCATAAAAATCAAAGATTGAAATAAAAGTTAAAATTGACATTAAATTTATCAAAGAAAAGAAATTATAATCTTTATGTATAGTGTGTTTATAAAACTTTTTAAAAAGTTTTATACTTTTATTTTTGGAACCAGTTTTGAAAGATGGAAAAAAAGTTACAACCAGAATTGAAAAAATAAAAACTATCCCGGTTAAAGTTTAATATCAACTTTTCTAAGCAAAAAAAAAAAAAAAAAAAAAAAATTAAATGCGAGCGAGAAATTTGAAAAGAACGCCCCTATAGATTTAACATTAGCGTGTTTTGTGTCTTTGCGTCTGACATTATAAGAATCAAATAACTGCTGAAAGTGAACAAATCTTTCAACTATAGTAACTCAATTTCTTCGGTTATTAACTCCCGGCATGTGATTAATACTAAAGTATAGCTTTTAAAAATTTTTAACACTTTGTTTGAATATCTTATTGTTATTTTCATATAAAAGTGCTTTTTGTTTTTGCTGCTGTTAGTAGGGAATCTAAAAAAAAATAATAAAATGAGCTAAATGTAAAAAAAAAAAAGAAGAAAAAGAAGATTAGAGATTAGAATATGGAAAAAATAACTGTCATTTTCATAGAAATGTATTTTTTGCCTGCTGTGAGTGGAAAGCCTAAAAATAATAATAATAATAATAATAAAAAATCTTTAAATATAAAAAAAAATCGAAAACAAATTAGAATATAAAAAAATATTGTTATTGTGATATAAAAGTGTTTTTTGCTGCTGTTAATGGATAATCTAAAGAAATATTAATTATAAAAAAACGCGTTAAATGTAAAAGAACAGGTTAGAGTTTATGAATATAAAAAATGTTTTCACTGATACTGTGCAGCTCGAGAAGCTCGGATTGGGTTAAATATCCTCGGGCTCATATTATAATAATATTTTCCCAGTAAAATGATTATTCCAATATGTATGCCCGAATGTTTGTTGCAAAAAAAAAAAAAAAAAAAAAAAAAAAAAGGGGGGGGGGGGAAACCCTGAAAACTGTAAAAAAATATTTTTACTTTATCCAAGTAAAAGAAACAGTATATCTTAAGTGGAAAAGAAATTGAGCAAAATTGGCCTTCTTTATGAGCAAAGAGCAAATATTGGAGGACAAAATGAAAATTTTTTTTTCGTATAAAATAAATAAAAAAGGTCCAATTTAGTGGTCCCAAAATTAGCTGCAATCTTTACCGTCAGAGACGATATCCAATTAAAAAGCAATTTTTCATAACTCGTGTCATGTACTTCCGCTGGAGAATTCCAAGTTCCATACGTGATAATTATACGTCGCGGGTAGATTCTTTTTATAACTTTCAAATAAACGAAAATCCTTTGCATCAGATTCCCCCTAAAAATAAAGAGAAACGAGGGAAAAAAAGATGAAATGTAATTTTCACATTTCTG
This sequence comes from Maratus speculifer, assembly GCA_964019185.1. Classification (NCBI taxonomy): domain Eukaryota; kingdom Metazoa; phylum Arthropoda; class Arachnida; order Araneae; family Salticidae; genus Maratus; species Maratus speculifer. Next base: position 289,079,724 of record OZ025295.1, read on the forward strand.
TGTTTCTTTCTTTCTTTTTTTCTACAATTACTATGTGAAAATGCATATAAATTGAGATTATACAAATCTTGTAAGTAGTTTTTGAATTTTTGATCCTAAAATATTTGACGCCGACTCCCCATGCGAGACAGGCATGTATTGGCATAAAATGGATAGTACACGCGTATCAATGCGCGTACGGAAAAAATGACGCAAAGAATTTGTAAATAAGCTTTAATGCTCTGAAAAGAGAGAAAAACATAAAAAGTTATTTAGAGCAATAATTTGTTTATATGTAAATGATAAACAAAAAAGCATTGTTTAAAAATATGTAAGATTTTTAATGTGTAGTGTGTGGTCTTCTCAAGCAGCTAAGACTGTCTGCACACCTGTTTTTTATGGATACGATTATGTTATCGAAAAGACTTTGGGAAATACTGTTCCATTCCTTAAGAAATACAATCTCCAAATCTCCGACAGTAAAAGAAGTCCTTGGTCTTTCAACAATGCGTCGTCCAAACATGCTCGATCTGATTTATGTGAGGAGAGAATACTGGCCATACCGTACGTTGTATTGTTTTAGCTCAAGCATGTTCTCCACAAGACGAACTGTATCTGATCTAGCATTATTAAGCTGGAAAACAAAGGAATCTCCAATGGCTACAGGGTAAGGTATGACATGAGGTCTCAGTATGTCGCCTGTATACTTTTAGGGCGTCAAAGTACTATTCCGTATGATATGGAGGTCCGTACGTCACCCATGCTATTTCCACTCCATACAATGAAACCACCTCATCTGTATTGTGACCTTTCAGGAACGAATGTTGGATTATTTCGAGTACCCCTTTCCCTCCATACCAAAACACATCGGGTATCACACCAATAATGTTGCTCCCAGTCTCGATGTCCATCTTCTTCGGGCCGCACGGTGGCTTGAGGTCAACGAGTGCAGACTATTGGCCTACGTGTATAGAGACCTCCTTGGTGTAGCCTATTACATACTGTTTCGCTGGAAATACTTCGTCCTGTTGCCAAGAGCAACTGCCTTTGCAGCTGAGTAGCACTGTCTGTTCTGTTTCGATGAGCTATTAACAGTACATACTGGTCATCAGATGCTGTAGTGGCATGTAGCTGACCTTGCCCAGGTCGACATTTAACTTCCCCTGTTTCTTGGAATCGATTTCACAATCTTACAGAGTAACGAAGACAAGCTACCTTTACTTTATAGCAACTTGTTTATTTGTATTTAAAATTTAAATTCTTTAAGCTGCTAAAATGAAAAAGAAAACTAATTTTTACGTTTCATGCATGAAATTAAACTGCTTGCAACAATTTTAATAAATTTTATGCCGTTGCCACAAACTTTTGCATAGTTGGAGGCCATTTTATTAGTTTATGTTAATTTTGTAGTAATTTTTTATATATTATTGAAATTGTTATTTTGAATGCCTACTCTAACCCTATGTCCATCCTACCCCCCCCCCCTCTCCCCTGATTTTTTTTACTTTATTATTAACAAGTACAATCATTTTTACAATTATATCTACCAGTTTCTTTTGTACGCCACTTGACGAGGGAGAGACAAGAATCGAAATTATTATTTTAAAGAAAAAAAATCTAAAATAAAATGTTTACTTAGATTTTATAAAATGAAATCAATAGATGCCTTTAGATGCCTTTTTGCGCAAATTTTGACTGCAGTCTTTTTCATTAGAAAATTTTCTAAGCATTATGAATATTTCTTTGTAAATAATTCCGTTTTATAATGTTATCTATTATTAAAACTGTTCTTCTTTGTTCTTCCCTTTCTTTTTGTCTCATTTTTTCTAGTTTTTATGCATTAGTTTTGATATATTTTGATTTAAATAAAATTAGTAATTGTTTTTTCTTTTATTTCCCTAGGTGTTTGTATTATTTTCTAATTGATATTGCTATTTCATGTTTTTAACCAACGATAATGTTCGCTAAAAAATGATTAATGGTAATTTTTTCTCTGAAAATAACAATAAAATACGGATTTTACTATCATAATTCATGATTTTATTGGTATATTATACATCGTAATCATATTTGACAACCTACCATTTTTAATACCAATATTTTTATGTAGAAGTATTTGTTATTTACAATCTCACAATTTCTGCAATTAAATAAAGTGAAGATTTTTTAAAGAATTTTCTCCATTAAAAAAATCGGAAGTTGGCAACTATGCATAAGAAACGTAGAAATTTTCTCTACCTAATGGTGCAAGCCTGAAAAATAAATCTGTGTGTTGTTTTTTTTTAAATTATACTAGGGATGTACAGATAAACACTTTTAGGGTATTTTGTTTTATAATATGTATGATGATTCAACTATAAAAATAGATAATTTTTTTGCTAATATTCATTACTCAAGATTTTGATGATCTTACGAGGAAAAAAAAAATCTATCCTCCCTTCTTCATTTGCAATTGCAATCACCACCTGTAATTTTTCTTATGCCTTCATCAATAACGGAATGTTGTTACTTGAACATTCTTCAAAACTGTCGGTAGTGGCTAACCTTGTTCACATCCTCAATCATAGAGATGGATTGCTGTGACTAGAGGTACGGAATCATTTGTCATAAAACAATTAATTATTGGGATTTACATAAATTGATCACCAGTTTTCTGTTTTTCACTGCCGTATGTTGACACTTGTGGTTCCGGATATTCCGATTTACGTGGGACGTCCCGACTTTCTGAGATTCCAAGACCCGTGTAGCAGAAAACAACTAAATTGCGCTGAAAAAAAATTGCAGATGTAAAATTACGCTTATTTGTATGCTTATAAAATTTAGTCTATATACTGTACAAAAAAGAATGTTGATCTATAAAATAAGTCTTTGTAAAGCTACTGAAATCAGACGCTTTAGAAAAGAGTCTACTAAAATTACAGCTATCTTACAGATAATGTGCATGTGACGTCACACACTCGAAAAAGGATGTACTTCTCAACTTGTGGTTGGCAAAAATAATAATTCTTGGAGAGTTAGTAATTTATAATGTTTTATTTCCTGCGTATAATACAATAAAATGAAATTTGCTATATTGACGTGAAAATTACATTTAGTTTAGAATATTCTAATGCAGTTTAATTCGGATTTTTGCCAACCACAAGTTAGGCTTTCGCGAAAAAAGCCAGTTTGTTTAAAAACATGCACATTATCTATTAAAATTTTATCTGCAAATCGAGCTTAGGTTACATAAATATTCTAGACATTTCAGTTTCCTAAAAAAATCTTAATAACATTACAGAATTTTTGATTCACTAAACAAACGTACATTTGTTAAATGGATATTTTTTGTTGTTGTTGTCTTTATATAAAAAATTCTAGAAGAAGTCTTCATTTTCAAGTAAAATTTTAATTTCTTTATAGAATATCTTTATAGATTTTTTCTTTTTTTTTCACAGTGTGGATCTGAAAAGTCCCAATTTGTCATGATACACAAATTCTCTCAAATTTCTCTTGGCACTTTGCTATTCATTAAACATTATCAAGTGTAAAATAATACAGTAAAATATCTGTTAGAAAAAAGTACTGGCTACTAACTGTACAGCAAATTATAAAGTAGGAGAAAGTTGGTGGTACCAAAAGATTGGAAATAAAGTCTGTTTTGGAATGATGTATATAAAAGTTGATTTGGAAGACTGATTATTCGTTGATATTTGTAGATGATTTGTATTTCAATTAGTAGATTCGAACCAAAACCAACGCAATTTTTTTTGTCAGTGACAACATCCAATTTCGACAATGTTGTTTAACCCGGGAGGACGCGCAGGGCTTAAAAGACCCGGAGTGAGTATGGTTTTTACAATTCTAACCACAATTTTTTAAAAAATAATCTTCAACTTATTTTATCGCAAAATTTGTAAGAATCGTCTCCGTCTAAATAAAGTGACTGTTATAATTTGATTTTATTGGTGACAAAGTTAAACTATTCATACCCTGGGTAAGCGCGCCTTCTCCCGGGTTAACCCATTAGTGCCTAGCGTCCCACTTTTGAGACAGTTTAAAAAAATTCAAGTAAGCTCATTTCACACCAGTAAGAATGCGTGTGAATAAATACTTTATTTTTCGAGACAAAAGTACTCGATAAATTAAGATAAAAGTTATTCTTGCTTTGAAAGTGGTAGGAAAATGCAAAATTTGAATTTTAACGAAGAAAATAATTCAGGCACTAATGGGTTAAAGAACACCGGTTCAAACTATCCCTAGACACGTAATTTTACAGTCATTTGTATGATTAGTTTTTGAATCATAAACATTCAAAATTTAGAACTTTTAGATTTAATTACATTTTCATATTTTCATTAATGTAAACACAAAAATTATATTCAGAATTTATAGTTTTTTGTATGGTTATAACACCAAAAACATCAAGCAAAAAACAAAGGAATTTGTAATTTTTAAAATTTTATAACATGAATTATGAAATTAATATTTTAAAAAAATTACGAAATGCGGCTTGCAATTATTTTGACGGATTTATATTTATTATGCTTTATGCGAATTCAAATTTTCAAAATTTTCTTCCAAGTAGATTTCGTATTATGATTTAAAAAAAGGAAAAAAAAACAAAACAAGATATTGGCTTAAGGGGCCATCTATGATATTCAGAAAATCATAATTTTAAAAATACATATTTTGTCCATTTTACAGAAATATTTGGGTGTGCAATAATCAAAACATATTAATCCTTTTAGGGGCAAAACATATCTGTTCCAATAATGTTCAAATTAGTGGTTTGATAATTAAATGTTCAAATAATTAATTTAGGTGGCATTTACGTACAAATTTATTTGAAAATAATCAAAAGCTTTTCTTCCCGTATAAGATCTAAGTTCTACTTAAAAAATACTAATGCCATTTGACAATAGGCAATGAGGATTTTTCACGTTTTCTAATTTTATCTAAAAACAATAGAAAACTAACAGACATGACGGGCAGTGAAATTTTTTTTTTGGTTTTGAGCTGTAATTATCGATTTATAACGGTTTTTATATAGCACTATTTACCGTGCCGCGAAAACGATACTTTCCCTACACCGTGAGTTGTGATGTCATCGTTCATGACAACAACTCTGTTGACACGCGTTCGGACGTTCGGAGTGACTGTGCGTTGAATATCATGCTTGATATATGGACTTTCTTTTTCTCTCGTTATAAAATCCTTGTGTACTACATTATTTATTATGACTGACATTACATCCTCATTATAACCATGTATTTTTGTTAACAGTTTTATATTTTATCTAATTATTAGTACAGGTATGCAAATTAAGACATATTGTCTAAGTTTCTTATTTGAAACAGATGCAATGATTTAATTTGCGAAATATGACATTTAATTATTCTAAAGGAATTATTCCTTTATCTGTTATCACAATGACAATAACGCAATTTTATATACAGTGGTTTAGTAGTAAAAAAAAAAAAATGCACTTTTTTAGCAGAGAATTATACTTTACAGTATAATTACAGTATATACTTTACAGTATATATTAAAGCTTTTTTGATAAACAGAGGATATACGGCATTCTTTTAAAAAATGGAGATAATACAGTAGCGGTGTGTGTGTCACGTTTATCTTTATTTTTCTTTGGGGGGGGGGGGAAGGGGGGGTCTAAGCAGAAAATGCAGTTAAGTCAGTGTTTAAAAACGAATATCCCAGATGTTATAAGACAGGAGAAGAAGAAAAAAAACTGCTCTAATGAAACAACAATCACTTATAGATCAAGATTTAAATAAATAATTTAAAGAAAAATTAAAAATTGTTCAGCTATAAATCGCTTTGATAATCATGCCTGAAACTGATGTATTTTTAGATTGAAAAATGAGTGAAAATTCCGCTTTATTGTCAGGAAAAAATATCTTTTCAAGATCATTCTTATTAAAAAAAAAAAAAAAAAAAAAAAAAAAAATCTGCACACACAGCTTTTAGACTACTGACGCATTTGATCTGAAATCTTGTACCTCCCTGGGTTTTGTTCTTTAAACCCATAGAGGCTCTTAAATCCAGAAGGGCAACTTTATTACATAAAAATTAAAATAGCAAATAAAGCCTTTGTGCAAAAATGTTAAAAGATAGAAAACCAACGATTATAAATGCACAAATAAAGAATGGAAAGGGAACAAACAGCTGTTTCGAATCTACTATCGAGATTCTTCTTCAGTGCAAAAAACTCAGCGAGCTAGAACAGAAACATTAGTAAATAATGATGAAACATCAAAAGAAACCATCATGTGGCTTTCTGGCTTAAAACTATGAAGTTTCTTAACAAATTCAGAAGAATTCTTAACAGTGAAAGAATTACTGCTTGAGAGAGGAGAAAATATGGAAACAAAATATTTAGCAAGTTTATAAGAAGCCGTACCGATACTGGAGGCAAATTCCTTTATTACATAAGTTTAAATTTATTTCTGTTCGGAAATGCATGAAATTAGCAGGTGTTGTTCAGAAACTATATAATCGCACTCATTTTCTCTATTTTTTTCTCGTCAAACACACTATATCCTTTAGAAAACAGTGTCAAACTGGGCATTTTGAACCGAATTTCTGCTAGAAAGAAGTATAACCACTCAAACAGGGATGAAAAGCAGCATGTTTGTCACATGATCAAAATCACTCAACAACTCAATAATCATTTTTTTTTTTTTTATCACAAAGGGGAAATTATATTTTGATTCCAAATCGCTACCTTACTGAAGCTTACCAATTTTATATTTTTTCCGTTAAAAAATTAATTTGTTAATGAAACCAGCCTTAATAAAGGGCAAAACTGGGAAATTTCATTACTGGTCAATTGCCAGTTGTAACAGTTTTAAAATTGTGCAATTGCTTTAAATTATCAGTCACTTTTATATTTAAAAATACTAAACAGTAAACTTTTGTCAATTTTCTATTAGTAAAGTTGAATAGCACAAATAAATAAGCTAATATAAACTTATTGCAATCAGAAAAATAGAATAACATAATGGAATGCAAGAAAAGGCGATATTTTTTCTTTTTAATTATTATTATTTTTATTATTTCTTGTTAAGAGTGTGGTCTGTGCACAATGGATTCCAAACTCAATGTTGAATCCAGTGTCTGTGTTTTGATTTTGCTTACTTCTGCCTATTTTTTAATATTCTTTGATTTGATATTCAAGCTTGTCTGACTCTGAAGCGAGGTCATTTTGTATATAAATCTACATTTAAGTAATTGAGTTTGTTTTAAAATTTCACTCGGTAGGAAATATGGAAATCAAACCAGTTAAGAAAAAAAAAATAATATATATTCTTGAGCTCAATATTCAATGTATAGTAAACATACAATTAAAAAAGAAAGAAAAAATGATTTACAAAGCCATACATAAAGATCAGGGTTTAGAAATTAAATGTTTCTTTATTGACAACTATTTCCAAACAATAACCTTTCAAATATTTCAAGCAATTCACCACCCAGTTTGTTTTAAAACAGGTAGGTAAAGTAACCAAAATAAACAAAAAATGTCATTTGTGGCAATCATGAGAATTGAATGTTTTAAAGCAATTTATGCACGGCAACAAAATCTTTTATATTTTTAAAAATATGATAGGCCTTCTCAAATATGCACATTGCGTTGCTGCTGATTTAAGACAACAATTTTGCTTATTATTGTTATATATATATGTGTATGTGTGTGTGTGTAATTTTTTCTAACTGCAACATTAAAAAATCTTTAACTTATATTTTTCAAGGAGAATTTATGTATTAAGTTGTTAAAAAGAAACAGACTAATATAACGGATTTTTTTTTAATCGAAACTTTTCCTTAGTGCTGGAAATAATTCCATTTTATTCCCACTAATACGGTAGATTGATGAAGTCTAATAAAGATCAACGAGAATAAATAAATTTGGATGTAAGAAAAATTTTAAATGCTTCATAAACACAGGCTTATAGAATCAAAGCTGCTTGCTTGCTTCAAAAACGCCTGCTAACAAAACGTAAACATTGGCGTATCGTGAGCTATGACGTTACAGCTAATCACGCAGCGTTTCCCAGTCGCGTGCTTTTCTGTTAACTTTAAGCTTAATTTAAAAACTATTGACCCATTATTTTATATTTTTGATGACATATTTGGAAAGTATGAGTCTGTAATTATCAGAAAAACATGTAGCTGATTGATTCCCCGATGTGTGCAAATTCCTCATTAAAACTAAGCATTTGCCGACTGAAAATGGTGCCCTTAAAGGTTTAAATGAATATAATGGTCATATTGGCAAGAAATAACATACATTTTCTCATAGCAAGCATGGTCACAGTGACGTCACTGTGAGTTTCTTAGGTCACATCACATCTGTGACCAAATTGCCACCACTCAGTGACGTCACATTGTGACTGAGATGTGACTTTTTTAAAAATCTTTAGAAAATTATAAAAAATTCTTCAAAACATGTTATTTACTTTAAAAAACATGTTTCTAGCAATTTAAATATCGTTGCTTTTGTCACAGTTTCGTCACAATGTTAATGTCAAATTAGTCACAAATGGCACATTTTTCACAAATTTGTCACATTGTGACCACTTTGTGAAACGTCTCAAAAGAACTCTAAAATGGCCATAACGACTTCACATTTTAGTCATTGTGACTTCACATCGACGTCACGTGACGTCACATCGACAATCGATGGTCACAAAGTCACAATGTGACTTCACAACGACGTCGATGTGACGTCACCATGTCTTATGGGTTAATACCCGTAAGGCATGTGACCACAGTGACGTCACAATGACGTCACTGTGACCATACATGCTATGAGGGTAGAAGTGACATTGTCATTCTGTAGCTTTTCAACAATTGAGTGCCGAGCTTTAATTTGGATGTAGCCACTAGAATATGCTCATTGTAAAATAATTAATTTCTCTAAAACTAATTGTACTAATTTCATGAAAATTTGGTTTTATGCTAATTAAAGACTGTAGATTTTTTTTATTGGTATTACTTTGGTATTGCTGTTAAAAAGTTTGGCTTTCTTTTGATATGTAGATTAGCCACATAAGAAAATTTTATATTCATCATTTAAAATTAAACTTTATTTCTAGTCATTTGTATCAGTAATTTTTTTCTACGATAATTTGCTGCAGAGTTATAGTAAAGGTTGTTGACTTATTTTCCACGACTGTACAATGTTCACTAATACCTGCACAGTTAAAAAATTTATGCTACTTTGAACCAAAATTTGGTACTCAGCAGCTATCACCGATTGCCACCATAAGATGGTTCAACCGGAGCTCTAAATCTTGGAACGAGATTTCCTCATCTTGTTCGAAAAAATAAAACTATGGTTCAACCGAAGTTCCAAATCTTGAAACGAGATTTCTCCGTCTTGTTGGAAAAAAATTGAAGTATGGTTCAACTGAAGCTCGAAATCTCGGAACTAGATTTCACCATCTCATATTGGCAGGTACTAAGCACCAAATTTCTGTTCAAAGTAGCACAAATTTTGTAACAGTGTGGGATAACAGACGCTGTTTATAAATGAATCGTACTTTAAGTGTAAAAATTTACAGTCCTTAGAGTGTTGCAAATTGCAGTGTCAGAAAAAGCGGGACAGTGTCTTTTTATTTGATGTATAAACCTACAATAAACCCTACGCAAGCAAAATTTGTTTACGAAGAAATCATATTTTAAACGTAAAAATTCCATTGTCTTTACGGTTAAGAATACCATGTAGTTATACCTGCTAACACAAAAGCTTGCCTAAGACAAAATTTTTCTCCTGTCGAACATTTTTTTTGTTATGAATTGTATCAAATAAATAAATATTATTTCTGTTCATCTTTAAAATCTGAAACCATTCTAACGGTTTTAGATTTTTAGATTCTAATGTCTTTATGATTAATTCAAATTCATCAATGAAATTTAATCTTTTTTAAGATTTCATAGCGTAGTCAATTTTTTTTTTGGGGGGGGGATAGCATTTAGATTGTTATATGATGGATTTTGATCAAACAAATAAAAAATAAATTGCCAGTTCAGAGATTAATTTTTGATTATTCTAATAGCATATCACACTTTTCAAGTCTATATCTGTAGAGCATGTTATATTTCTTTCTCCGTAAAGCATTTTAAATACGTCTTTAGGTAAGCATGTTAATAGTAAATGTTGGTTACTTTCTTTTATTTAACTCAGCTTGATTTCTTTTTTTATTTTTAGTGCGTGTGTCTGGGTGAAGATGGATTTTTATAACGAATTTTTAAATCACTTATTCGTGCCAATCAATCTCGCCAATGTATCCCAACTGGTTGTGAAATTGCAATAACGAAATATTTTAAACAGTCAAAAGCAGAAAGTATAAATAAACAATAAATAATGTACTGTGTATTTTTAAAATTCGTTATATTTAATCAATAAAGAATAAATGTATATTTATGTAAATCAAATTGGGGATTTATCACTAATCGTTGATGGCTCTCCTCCACGGTTAATGTTTACGGAAAGTTAATGTATTCTAAGTAATTATTATAATAATATACATAATAATTACTTAATAATATACTTAATATAATAATAAGTAATGTATTCTAAGTTACGGAAAGTTAAGTATTTTGGAACTATATATGCCTTAGAGTCTTGAAATTAATTTGGATTTTAAAGATAAATGTTGAATGCTTGTGAAAGAATGGTTTTAAAAAATATATATTTCATTTAAAAATTTTTTTTCAAGAATTCTGATTATACAGGGTGTATCTAAAATTCTTCAACAAGCTTTGGGGCATAATAGTACTTAAAAAGTGGAACAAAAAATCCAGTGAAACGCGGGGTCGCAAATGACCGCGCAAAATTAATAATAGTATCGAAATTTCGCATGCTGCCTTTTTTTCTCGCATGAACTGGCTAGTAGCACGAAGCTGGTTATCCTTTCACCTTGCGCATATACAATAAAAAAAAGATAACAGAAACGTGGAAGAAAGCCAAACAAATCTGTAAGCAGCAATCCACATATGCAAATTTTCCATCTTCTTCCGGAATCTTCGAGCGTGTCCACCAGTAGTTAATCCGTAGATGTCCTCTGTGTAGTAATAACCGAGGTCAACACTCTGAACAATTATTGCAGAATATTTCTTTTTTCTGGATATTATGAGCTATGTTGTACCTATTCTGTGCAATAAAGAATTTTCTGGAGTGTTTCTTTCTTGTCTCAGTTTGTCCATTTCCATCCTTTAAATGTCATTTGCGACCGCATATTCCATTGCATTTTTTGTTCGTCTCCATGAGTACTGTCATCCTTCTAAGTTTGTTGAAGCATTTCAGATACACCCTGTATATGATGATTCTTAACACATCAGCGAATCGAGCGCGGCTAAGGATTCCAGAATGTTCGATATCAAACAGTTCTTCAAAACAATATTTTTATTTTTTTTTCTGGTGATCAATAAAATCCTTTGGATGGAATTTTATAGATAATATTAATCCCTATAACCAATAGCTTTCATACATCTTACTATAAATTTAGATCAAAGAAAGAAATAGTAATTTGAATTTTTTTTCTATTTTCACATCTATATCTTTTCTAGCAAATCTTTCTTCAATAAATGAATGAATATCTTTATACATATCTTGCCTCTGAACTTCCATCAGAGTTCCCGGTAGTAGCTAACCTTTCCAATCCCTATGATCACAGAGACGGATTATTCTGAGTGGAGATACGGCTACGTTTGTCATGAAACAATTTATCACCGTGATTTACATAGGCTGACCGCTTGACTTCCAGTTTTCGACCGTCGTGCATTGGAGATAGAATATGAGTTGTTACAGCCAGTTTAGGTTTCCGTTCGATAGTAGATCGAGAGGAAAATCATTAGCATTTTTCATTGAAAATAAATGAACGCAGTTTACCTGTCAGTTAAGCCCGCGTGTGTTTTAGTAGAGGAATTGCAAAATCCGTAAACTGTGTTATATGCCATGAATTTAAATTTGAACGCCTGCTGTCATTGGCGGGCAATAATATTAATCAAATGTGGATCATTTAAAATGTTGCTCAAGTTATACAATGTACATGATGTGTGAGAAATTTTTTTGATTAAGGCCCCTGTCCTCGCTCGAGGAAACGCTCGCGAGCTAATGCTATTCCTATAGGGAAGCATTTTTCTAATAACTCTTTCGCATTTTGACATTTTTGAATAATTTTTTTTTGCATTGGATAGCTGGGATGCATGCCGACAGCGCACTTTTTTTACTTTTTCGATTTTGGTCGCAGATATATTTTTTAAAAAGCACTTTTAGTTTCGAAACCGGTTTTGAAAGTGAAGCTAACTTTGTAAAAAATATCTGCAACCAAAATTGAAAAAGTAAAAAAGGTGCGCTGTTGGCATGCACCTCAGCTATCCAATGCAAAAAAAAAAAAAAAAAAAAAAAAAAACAAAAAAAAAATATTCAAAAATGTCAAAATGCGAAAGAGTTATTAGAAAAATGCTTCCCCATAGGAATAGCATTAGCTCGCGAGCGTTTCCTCGAGCGAGGACAGGGGCCTTAAAAATACAAATTCAGTGCATTTTAAAATAGAAAAATTTAGAATTTTACAGCTGTATATGAAACTTAAGATGCTACAAGAGTCTCTCAAAAATACTCGGATGATAATGTTAAGTCAATGGGGATGTTATTTTCAAATATATCGTTCAAATTTTAATATTTTTACATGATTTATTTTGCGTAGGATAGCTGAGGTCGATCTACAATCGGACTAGTTTTTACTTGTTATTTTAGTTATATTTATTTTATATTATGATAGTTCCAATTTCGGAACCGGTTCTTACCAGTTCTGAGATTTAAAAGAATTTTTTAAGAAAAATCTGAAACCAAAATTGAAAAAGTAAAAGGTAGCCCGGTTGTTGATTGTCCTAAGATATCCTATAAAAAAAAAATCATATAAAATATTAAAATTTGAGCCACTCATGTCTTTTTCAGTGACTAGAATGGGTTAGTAAGAAACAGGAAAAAACATTTAATTAAAAAAGGGAAATTTCGAATAATGCCTGATAAGAATTAATTCTGTGCTTTGTTAAAAATCTGCAGAAAAATCTCCGTCATTCAATGTTTTTATAGAAAACAGATACATTCACGGGCGGAATTATATGTTTTAGAAAGTCTAGACCATGACTTACACAAAATGCCTGTATTGTACATGAGTCCGTGTGAGTCTATCTGTTTGTAACATGAATATTTTAGGCGCTAAAACTTACGAACTATTGATAGAATAGAATGAATTTCAATTCTATCCTTTGTGTGAACTGGCGCTGATTAGTTTTTGTGCATAATCCCCTCACAGAATTCGAAAATTTACGTGATTCATGTGGTGTTTGTATCTCCAGTTCTAGTCACCCTATTCAAAGACCTTTAGAATTTGTGTTAGATTCACAGGTCTAGATTCACAAAAAATGGGATAAGGAGACAAAAAAAAAGGGAGGCAACAGCTTTTAATTTGGATCATAAAAATTCGGTGAACACTGTTAAGACGGAGCCTGTCTATAACGGAATTCAGTTTCCAAATCCAAATTTAAATATTCTATTGTTTCCACAGAGAGAACACCATCCAATTACACCTGATAAGTTGAAAAACTATTTCAAACGCAGATTTATTTTCGTTCTCTGGCGATTTCGTTTTTACAGAATTTACTAGAATGAATAAATAGGAAAATTGTGTGCACTTTAAAACCTGTGAAAGCGAAAGTGTTGGGAATAGTTAAATTTTTGCTTTTAAAGCAGAATTCCGTTAAGAACAGGTCCGTTTTTTACAAGATTTAATAAACATGTAAAATCAGACTCGCTATAAACTGCAAAAGATTTTCACTTCAGACAAGCTTCATTATACTCAGGTAAATTTGTAAGGAATTTCTTTCGAAGGAGCTGTGAAATTTTTCTGTTATAGACATGTTCTGTATTCAGTTTTTAAAGATGCTAAATTCAACACGATTAAGATTGATGATTGCATAGTTCGAAAAAGAAATTTAAAAGAAGTTGTTTACCATGAACAATCAGAGATTAGGTACAGGTTTTAGAGCAGTGTTTCTCAAACTTTTAGGATAATGGCATGTTAAAAATATCATGACTTATTTGTGGTACATTTGAATAGTAAAAATTTTAAATAAAAACAATATATATATATATATATATATGTATATATATATAAATGTATTTTCAAAATTTATTCAATAGGAAAACTGAGCCCGTTTTCTTGAACAAATTAAACCATAACATTGGTTCCAATATACTCAGACGTATTTCATAATAAACTTTTAAAAGTCTTTCCCGTTTTTTGAACTTGATTTCTGCCAATGCTGGAAATCCCAATTCACAGAACCATAAAGACGCAAAAGGCCGGAGAATTTTAATGGCTTTCAGTTGACAGAAATCCAAACTCATTCACATATTTTTTGAAAAATGCTGAACGGAAAAACTTATATAGTTTCTCAAATCAATGAGCTGTTTAAAGGGAAAAAAGATATTGCGTCTGTTCATTATACATTATAAACAATTACAAAAATACAAACAATTTAATTCAATAGTTAGAAAACACATAAAGATTATTCAAGTAACACAGAATTAAACATTTTTAACTTATTCAAAGTTCTTCATTAATAATGTAAATAATACAAAATCACGAAATAATAACATGATTCAACTTATAATTGAGGCCATGTGCCAGAAACAATTAAAGACGGAAATAGGTAATTGAGTTAGATTTAGATGGTATATTCTGGTGGAAGGGAACCAGCTTCATTGAGTGGATATTTGGATGTTCTGGTATTCATGCTTTCGGAAAATTTTTTCGAATTCTTCATTTTCCAGATTTTGAGTTGGCTAAGGTCATAAAATCAAACTGCAACGGATACAAAAGCCGCGTTTTCCTGGAAGCATGATATAATACCAAAATAGCCAAATATCCACTCAGCAAATCTGATTTCCTCCCACTAGAATATTCCATCTTATCAGACTGTATCATCTCTATTACTTACCTCCGTGTTTGATTGTTTCTGCACGTGACTTCAACTACAAGCTGAAATATGTTATATCTAGTGATATTTTGTTATTTTATTACACATGATGAGCTATAAATAATTTCGAAGCGTTTAATGTTTTGTTTTTAAAATAATTTTTATGCATTTTCTTGCTATTAAACAAAATTTTCTGTATTTTTGTAATTGTTTTCAATAAGCTGCTCTTTTCCTGTTGTCAAATTTTGTCTCTTGCAAATTACAAATGGACTCGTTAACCATTCATATTCGTCAATTTAAAGCGAATGAAAGTAGTTTTTAAGTGTTAAGCACAAGATAAATAGAAATGATAATTGTCGCATAGTTATTACGATACCATACAATTTTAGTTATTTGTCGAAAACCCACGCGGCGCAGTTGACAATCTATCGAGGCACAGTTAGAGTGTCGCGGCTCAGAGGTTGAGAAGCACTGTTTTAAAGCCTCTAAAAATCGGGACATACAGCAATGCTAATAAGAATACGCATAATGGATTATGGTGTTATTTAATTTTGACTGTAGTAATCTGAGAGGAGGGTGCCCAAGGGCGGCGCCAGAATTTGCCCGACGTGGGGACACTGTATCCCCGACAGGGGGGCCAAGTTCATAACATATATTAGAGGTCCCCGCGTGCTGGGCCAGGTCCTAAAAATTGCGTGGGCAAAAATTCCAAGGACCCAGTTCGTACAAAATAAATTAATGTTCCGGTCGGCGTAAAATTTAAAAAGTTGACCTGCTTATATGGTCTAGCAAGTATATATATTAGCCCCTTCCCCCCCCCCCCCCCCAAAAAAAAGTTAAAATCCCGACTTGATTCTATTTCTACAAAACATGAATTTTTACTTCGATATGGTAATAAACTGTTTTACACGAAGAGTTCTGATCAAAAAGAATTAATCTTTTTTTTTTTTAACTATTTGGAAAATAGTTGTTGATCTCGGTAGAGAACTGGAAAATCTGAGGCAGATCTGAATCTTTTTATTGGTTGAATTCAGGAACTTATTTTATTTTATTCGTTTTGTGATTGTTCCATATTTAATGTCCAAAAATGGAATACTTCTGTTGACACGATGACAAAAAAAGTAATAAAAACTTTTAAAATATTAATAATTTGAAAACAAATTGTGATAAAGTTTGCAAACAAATTTCATTTAAAAGAGCGTTTTTTTTCTCTATGTCACTGTGTAAAAATTTAAAATGTGCGATATTTAGAAGTTTAAAAATTCGCAGTTCCGAAAATTGTAAAACTGAAATTTCATTTAAACTTGTTTATGTTGGGTCCAGGAATATTATTGTTTAATCCATGTCGTACGTAATATATGAGGCGTAATAATCGGTGCTCTACTGTATGTATTACTGAATGCAAAAATACAAATGAAAAACTTACATAATTTTTAAAAAAAGTTAAATTATTATTATCAACAAAATTTGCGTATAAAGAAGTTTTAAAATTAAAGCACTCGGGTAAAAATATCAAATTACATACAAACGCAAAGAAATAAGAAATCATTTGAACTTACTCGTATGAAAGACTTGAAACTTTTTATGTACTGCAGAAAAATATTATAGTTCCCACATTCGTAAAAAGATTGAACTCATAAAGTATTTATAATTAGTAGAAATAATAATTCAAATGCAAAATTTGCAAAGTCATAAATTTCATTGTTTTATAGTCAGATTCGTCCTTTAAGAGGTCATTGCAGCATTGTTCTTACGGTTACTGTTTGATTAATTATATAATTTTTGTAAAAAAAAAGCATTAAATAGACGATTTCGATATTTTTAAATAAAAATACTAGATTAGGAAAAAAAAACTCCTTATATCTGTGGTCAATGGACAAATGTCGATAATAGGGTACTGCACCTTATGTAACTCTGAAATATCCTTCAAGCCTATCATAGCAGATGTTTTTGTAGTAATTCCCACAGCAACATTGAGATGTATAAAGGTTCTTTTTACAACCAATCAGCAAGAATACGTTTGCTGAAGCTAAACAACATATTCATCGATCTCTTTATCATTCCAGCAGTCGAAAGTTTGTTTTATGTTAACTTGCAGAACAGAATTTGAAAACTACTCAAAACAGATAGGCATGCATTTCCTTTTGGTGAACCGTAGCTGTTCTTTGCAGTTTAAACATCGTTAGATTGAAATTTAAATAAAAATACGAGTATAAAGAAACAACATACTTGGCTAGAACAAAACCTGTATAAAATTGAAATTTCTTTCATATCCTTTTTCGTTAAATCTGAACACGTTGCTGTACTAAATACTAATTTCCTTGAAATGAATGTGAAAGTAATTAATCGAACTAGAATTTTTGAAATATGTAAATTTTAAGAGTTTATAAGTACTTTTACTTTTTTCATCATTTTCTAATTTAGTCATTTTGGAGAAAATGTAATTATTTTATAAACTCTCAAAAAACATTTCGCAAAAAATAAAACATACAGGCAGTAAGTTGCTGGAACGCACGTGTGGTTGGAACGGATTTTTCTATTACTTGAAGAATTTTCTGTCTTTTGATTGTAGAATTTTTTAAAAAAATGAGACTTGATTCATGAATTTTTCATATTTTGAGAGAAAATAGAGATAAGTAAAAAATCAGTTTATGATAGAAAATCCTAGTACACAGCGTTGTTGCACAGTTAATTAAACAGTCCTTTAATTAAAAAAAATGCATCTGTAGATATTGGAGGATTTCAGGTAGTTTTAGCATTAAATTGATTAATTTTCTTTATTTTCGAAAAAATGTTCAAATTAAAGCAGACTTTTTTAGCTATAGAAATAATAATAAAAACAATGGGGGAAAATATCTTCAATTTTCATTTTGTTTTAGAGTGTATATTGATCAAATGCACAAAGTGTGATGTTCCAAATTTTGATAAGATCAAAATTTAAATCTGAAGCAAAAACATTTCCTTACATTTCCAAGAGAAATGTAAATGAAGTGAAAAATTGTAAAATAGTTGGGAATCTAAAAGTAAATTATTTTAATATCAGCGAAAAGCGATCTGCAATTATAAATACTAGGCAGAACCCGTCGAATTTCGACGAAAGAAAATGTTTAAAACGGAACTGTTTCATTGATTTATAATAAACCTACAAAATTAGTTATAGTAAAAAATGCATTTTATATTGGTAAGTCTAACTCTTAACAAACGATATTTAATGACAAATTAACAAAATACTATTTATATAACTCAGTTGTAGAAATTGTTAAAATTAAACTTTAAGTGTACATGTAAGCAGTAAAAAATGATAAAGATCTGTTATTATGATAAAGTTATAAATTTAAGTTCTTATGCTAGTATTTCAAAAATGAAAAAAAAAAATTATTCAACTTTGACGAAATCATAGACTTTTTTGGCACAGATGTCATATACGCACCACATTTGCACGTGCTTTTTTCTCTCGCCAATGTGGCGAAAATTTTGTTTTTGAATGTAAGTTACAAATTGCATGCAATAACAACACGTTATTTTTTATTCCAATATAAAAAAAATAACGTGAAAAAATGAAAAATATTCAGATATAAAAAAAATATATAAATAAATGATAGTTTGATATAAAAAATTATTGATATAACATATCATAAAAATAATTTAAAGAACTAAAATAGAAAATAACAGTAAATAAATATGAATTTAATCAAAAAGGAAACAATAAATAAACAGTTATAAATAATAAACTTAATAAGCAACAAAACAGCAAATATAATTTTCACAATAAATCGTAAATATTGATATACAGGGTGGTCATAAAAAAATTTTGCCGATATACGGAGCTCTAGTGGCCAGTCCGGTCAACCGATCAAAATGAAATTTCAGATATAGCTATTCAGAGGTATGAGCTCAAGATTCTGTGAACGACAACAAAATGGCGCTCACGGTTACGGTTATAGTTACAGAAACTCGAAAATTTCCAATGGCAACACCCATTTTTTTTCATCGCAAAATGTTCAGCGCATGCGAAAACCCTAAAGAGCGCTGGAATCGTACGTGTATCGCAAGAAACGGACATGTTATGCACGCACAAAAAACCGTTCTGGGAATCCTCCCCCCCCCCCCCCCCATAGAAAAAACTCGATTGGGGCGCAAGGAGGAAATTTGCATATGACACAGAGTCAGTACACTAATCACTCTGTGTCATATGCAAATTTCCTCCTTGCGCCCCAATCGAGTTTTTTCTATGGGGGGGGGGGGGGGGGGAGGATTCGCAGAAGAGTTTTTTGTGCGTGTATAACATGTCCGTTTCTAGCGATACACTTACGGTTCCGCATGCGCTGAGCATTTTGCGATGAAAAAAATGGGTGTTGTCATTGGAAATTTTCGAGTTTCTGTAACTATAACCGTAACCGTGAGCGCCATTTTGTTGTCGTTCACAGAATCTCGAGCTCATACCTCTAAATAGCTATATCTGAAATTTCACCTCGATCGGTTGAGCGGACTGGCCGCTAGAGCTCCATATATCGGCAAAGTCTTTTTATGACCACCCTGTATATTGCCATATTGAATGCATGCAGTTCTATCATTTAATCAGCACATTTCACTAAAATCTTTAATTTTCCCCATTTTCTCTCCTTAACAATTGTTATAAACTTATTAAACAGGTAATCTCCTTGGCACAGCTGTATAATGCCAAATTGGCGGGAGGAAAAGCACGTGCAAATGTGGTACGTATATGACATCTGTGCCATTTTTTCCCCGTGAAATCTAAACCCGGCATCAGTTTCATCATATCAAAATTTACAAATGCACTTTTCGTATCTTTATTCACCTTTTCAGAAAAAATTGCAATTTTAATTTGATCATTTTGATTCAAA
The DNA here is from genome assembly GCA_964019185.1 of Maratus speculifer. Taxonomy (NCBI): domain Eukaryota; kingdom Metazoa; phylum Arthropoda; class Arachnida; order Araneae; family Salticidae; genus Maratus; species Maratus speculifer. The sequence continues at coordinate 289,099,556 of OZ025295.1, forward strand.
ACTTTAAGTTTCAATGCTATTAGCTTAAACATATATTAAACTGTTGATATTATTTTACGTGTAAATCAAATTTTGTAGATGAAATCAAAATTCACCGGGTTTTATAACAGAAGATATTTAAATTTCAATTTTTTCCCTTTTAATGAGTAAATGGTAACATAAAGATACAGTAATCAATTTCTTTCCTTTTTTCCTTTGCTTTTAATAGAAATGAAGTACTCCTGTTGCCAGAATTAGAAAAGCTTTATTAAAAACTACAAAAAAAAATTAATATTTTAAAAACAAATCAAGATACAGCTTTTAAACAAATTTCATTTAAAAGTATATTTTTTTCCCTACACGATGGTGTAAGAATTGAAAATGTTGGATATATAGAAGTTTAAAAAATTGTAGTAGCAAAATTGCAATACTGAAATTTCATTTAAAATTTGAAAGTGTTGCCATTCGCAAAATGACGTATGCGTTACGCACAGATACGTTTGACCTTTATAATATAGATATCGAACTGCGGGTTATGCATGAGATCTAGCTGCGGGTTAGAGGACCAAAATTTCTCGCTCAACATTGCCGAAGCATTCCTTTGATTTTCATCTTTTCTATTATTTTAATTAATTTCTGCCTTCTGACAAAAGATTTTTTTTTTTTTATCTTAGATTTCTTATTTTTACATATTTATAGATAAAAGGGATTTAAATTCCGTTTCTAACACGAATAGTACTAAGCAACACAGATGCCAGAATACCCATGTAATTTGACGAACATGCTGCTTTAGGTGTGAGTATTTCAGGTATTTGGTGTTTTTTCTGTATTTTTTGCGGGAGGTGGAGCAGAAATGGCAAAATTAAAGTGCAATTTTTTCTGTTTTTACGGAATCTAAACAATGGGGGTGGGGGTGGGGGGGGTAGTTCAATTCACGGATTGTTTTCCGAGCACGGAATCCTCCGCGGAATGGGTTATACCTGACCTGAGCTAATTAATTATATATCCATTCAACCTGAACCAGTTTTTAAAAAATAGATAACCCGAACTTGACAAAACTTCTATCTAAAATCAATAGTATTCATTCCGAACGCAATCCCAACTCAGTATGAAAAAACAAAATTCCATCTTGTAAAGCAATAATGGAAAAGTAGTCTAGTATCAATTATATTTTTCATGTAGAAAAATCGATATATCTGTATATTGACTCATTAACATTCAAATAATATAATTTTTCATTTTAAAATATATTTGGGGATACTTTTGAGGAATCTGATAGAATCGAGCCCATACGCTAAAACAATTAAAATTACCCGACTCGAAAAACAGAAGTCAATCCTACACTCTCCGAAAAAAATAAATAACTTTAGCCAAGTCCGACTAAAACCACCAGTCGAGTTGAATTTAATTTTCCGAGGAGATGCAGGATCGGGTTTCTACCCGAAACCCGATTTGAGCTCGACATCTCTACATTTCGACCTGAACCCGAAATATTTCAACCCAACCAAACCCTAATTGTAACTGATGAAAAAATATATTCATGCTGTAATGCAGTTATGTAAGAATATGTTTACAATTATATATTCAGTAACAATTTTAGATTTTAAGTAAAAAAAATCAGTATACATAAATTCATTGACATTCAAATACAGTTTTTCATCTTAAAATAAGTTTTGTAAATTCTTTTGAGAGATCGATTCATCTGGAATCAAGAACCATAAGTATCAACATCCAATCCGAACCTGAAACAAAGTTAACCCGACTTTAATCCGACACTCAACGACAAAAATTTAGGCTCAACCCGATCCGGTCCAGACTGCGAGTCATGTCAGATGCAGTTTGTCCGACATGATGAAGCATTCTACTTGTTATCCAAGACAACCCCAACAAAATAATTTTCGTGTTCGTATTTTAACTGAACTAAAAATTCTTCATTACCAAGCCGATCGTAAATCCAAAATAAGCGAAAACTGATCCACAAATTTAATGTAGTTAAAAAAAAGAAGTATAAAATTAATTTTTAGTATAAATTTTATCTTTTTGTTGAAAAATAAACATGTATAGTCATTCATGCATCATCCTATGCTATAATCCATGTAGATTTTTATTTTAAAAATTCAGATTTTTTTCGACAATTCGGGTTTATCTAAACTCAAATTGCAAGAATCAAACTTCAGTCAGAAACCTATGTACAAAAAAGAATTAGTTTAGTCAATCCGACTTTCAAAAAAAAAAAAAAAAAAGCTTCATATTTCGACCCAACTTTGAATGGGCTGAAATTCAAAAGTCAAAATATTTTCCCCGACGAAATTGAATTTTGACCCCGATGGGGGGGCCAGGTATGCCCGATGGGGGGGCATATGCCCCCACGGCCCCCCCTCTGGCGCCGCCCTTGAGGGTGCCGAAATTCGGTGACTTTCAGGAATATGGCAACAATACAAAGAATAAATAATTCTGGACAATAACACAACGAGTATAAGTATGAATAAGTACAAAGATAAACGAATATAATGTCGTATTTGAAATAAAATGCACATTTTAAAATATTTGTAAGTAATACAAGGAGCATCATTATAAATAAGTTCGAAAGTAGTTAATATGGCGTCCTATTGAAAACGAATATATGATTAAAGTGTGATTTTTACGAGAAAAAGTGATGTCAAAAATGGTTTTTTTATTTCTAAAACATTTATTTTCTTTTTTCTTTAAAGTTTTCTTTTTAAGAATCTAGGCTATATTTATTTGGATTTGGGATTTTTTTTTTAAATCTTGTATCAAAGCTAAATTTTTTACTGCTTTCAGTAAACGTTTTTAAGAACCACAGCTGCCCTAGATTCATGTACTAGAGAAAAAAAGATTTTACGGAGTTTAATTTTAAAATTGATTTTTCTAAACAAACATTTTTAAAATCCAGGCAAACGCCATGTACTTCAGCTTTTATAAATAAAACATTTGCATACATAAATAATTTTGCACATAAATAAATTTGCTAATATAATTGCCATAAAAAATTTATCAATAACTCAGAACTAATTTTATAACTGCAATTAGCATTTTATGATTAACACAAACAACAAAGGATTTATTTAATCTAGATCAAAAGTAAATAAAAAATATAATTAAAGGTATTTTAGAAATATATCCTGCTACATGCATGTAATGCAAAAATCTTTGACATCCGCTTACGCTTCTATCAAGCGCTTTTGTGTTGCCAATTATTGCTCATAAATTACTGAATTAGTCTCAAAATTGGATTTTCGTGCTTTCTTTAGATGAAGTTTAGGTGTGATAATTTTTCAGCTACTAGATTCTTCCTATTAAATTGTTTTTATTACTATTTTTTTTATTAAGGCATATAGAAGAAACATTTGTATTGTTTTTTGAATAAAAATAGCTTTAACGATTCTTGATAGTTTTTAAAAGATTGGTGAAGTTCGATCTCAATTTCATGGCATGCTTTTCAAACAAAGCTTTTTATCTTTAAAAACACGTCTAATAATTATAGATAATAATAATAATATCCCTTGTTTAACAAGCGTAAAGCGATATGGATAGCTTTTGGATTTTTAGGTAGTCATAAAAAGGATTTATTGCTTGTTTTCATGCATAACAAAACTTGCATGCTTATGTTACAGGAATTCTAATAACTATTCCGTATGCGCTCTATAAAACTGACAATAATTTTATTTTTATTTGTGGTGGAATTTTGAAATCGCTGTTAAAAAAAAAAAATGTATTAAAAATAGATATAATATTCACATTGCTCGTAATGCTTCCAGGGCCGTAGCTAAGGGGGCGCTATGGGCGGCTCAGCCTCCCCCCCCCCCTAAAATATTTTGAGCCCCCCTTGGAAAAGATTCCAAGGTCACTAAATGAAATTATTTTCCGAAAATTCAAATGAAATTATGTCCAAAAATCTAATTCAGTTTTGAAACCGTTTCACAGATTTGCAGAATTACTAAATTGTATCTAAAATAAGTGTTTCAACACTCCCTCATTCTATTTGTACATATGAAGCTAACATGGTGTTTAATTTTGCATCAGTTATACACTCAAAATTTTCATCATCATAAATTTTTCTTAGCATAAAATGAAGTAATTAGAACAATTTCATAAGAAACATAGTACCTACAATGTGAATATGCACTAATTTATCTTTCTGCGTCAGAGAAAGAGAGAAAAAATTGAGCCCCCCCTACATTCTCTTGAGTCCCCCCCTCCCCCCCTAGTGTTCATTTCTAGCTACGACCCTGAATGCTTCTATTTAAGAACTTTTCCATCCATAGGGATAAGTCGGAAACTGAATGCTAAACGTAGCAAATGAAGTGCGTTCGTACCATAATGAAGTTTCAAAAATATTCAGATCTTGGTGAAATAGTATATAATACTTCAGATACAGTATAGTAGCCGACACCTTTTGTGTTTCTCTGTAAAAACTGTCTGTTTTCTATTATACAGGAAGTAACTTGTTGTGAATCTCAGCAACGTATATCAATTTCATAAAATGTGAAGCAGCTTAATTTAGTGTAAACGCGCCCAAACAATGTTCCCCACCCTATACCATTATGTAGTAGATGTAGTAGAATATTTTTGTGTGGCAGGTAAATCAGTAACAAACTTTTGGTAAATCAGTAACAAATAATCTTTCCACGATAGATTGTATAGAATGTATATTTTAGTATATACTTCATAGATACATATTATTTTTATTTTATTCGAAAGAATGCAACAACATTAAAATGCATTTGAAACTATTTTTTTCTCATTGGTTGTAATGTAACAAAATAGCTTTGAGAGTCCCTGTAATTAAATTATGCATCCGATGTTCATAAAATCCAAAACGACTCGACAAAATTATGTAAGAATTATTTCAAATTTCAAACGATTCGGTTGGGTTGTTTGTGCATTGTTATATTCGGACGGACAGACAGATAGACAGAAGCGCGGACTGAACGACCGACGACTACAGGTGCTGTGTATTTACATAATTACGAACGCACCTTAAAATGCAATGACTTTTAGAAAAAGAATGATTGAATTAGCAACCAAATTATACAAAATTAATGATAATATCCCCCAATGAAATAATTAGAAAACTACCATACTCCTTCAAATCCTATCATGAAAAGCGCCCTAAATATTCCATGAATATGGAAGAATTAAATATGGTGAGTTCCTAAAATTTTGTCGATTTTTGTCTTAACATTTTTATGCTATTAAAAAATAATCTATATAAAATCTGCTACTTTATAAAAAATAAATAAATAAATAAAAATAAAACAAAATAAATAAATAAATGAACTGCTGTGAAAAGTGTCCCTTTTTTATTTTTTCCGGATGTATTTTGTTACTTCTTTTTGGGTAAATGATTTTTTTTCATAATTTTTCTCTTAAATTATTTTTACTCTGGACTTTTTGGACTTTTTAAGTTGTTATTAATATTTCAATTTAACTTAATATTTTCATATTATCATCATCTTAATAAATTATATTATTATTTTTTTATGCTCTAACACTTTTTATTAACATGAAATCTTTGAATTCAGTATAAAGTTTATATATAATTTATAACTAGTGTTAGTCTTTTTTTGAATGGCTCATCTTAAATAAGAGACTTTCTCTAACCGATGACCAGACCCCCTACTTTCCGGGTAACCGCCTGTTCGCAACACCTGCACCTAAGCCGTTCTGTATTCAGTGCTTATGACTGTGTTGGCGGCTTTCGTTTTTCGGTTACTTACAAGGAAGGTCTTTATACAGGCATACTCCAAAAAAATTGAAAAAAATATAGAATGTTCTTCTCATGAGGATATATACGTTTATAAGAAAAATTCGGCGGAACCTCCATACAGTGCCCGTATAAAATATTAAAAATTTCGTTATTTGGGCGATTTTCTATCGGTTGGTGATGAAATGTAATTTCAAAAAATACCTTTTTACTCAAATACACTTTAAGGGAGAAAAAGTTCATGTTGAGCTTGTTTAGATAAAACTAATTTAAATTACTTTAGTTTTGTCAGCTTTAGTTGTTTTAGGTATAATTTTGTCACATCGATATTTATATGTATTGATATTCAAATTTAACCATAAAAATAACCATAAAACCGAATTCATAATTTAAATTAATTAAATTTGTTTCAAGCTCAAAGTTCAATTGAGCATTGACTTTCTACTGTAATTCCGCTTCTAATTTTTACTAATCCTTTATTACATACGTTATTAGTTTAATTAGTACTTTTTCAAAAAAAAAAAAAAAAAAAAAAAAAAATCTGAGTATGTCCAGTATGAAGACTTTCCTTGTTAGCTTAGATTTCTTTGTGGTTTGTCTTCTGCACATCACAGCAATTTGCCATATTAGGAGTGGAAAGTAGCTGGATTTTTAGAAATTTAAAAAAATTATGAGTATATGTCAAGAACTTCAATAAATTTTGTAGGGGAAAGGAAAGAAAACAAACACCGGGACACAGAGAAACAAGAAAGAGGGAAAGGTGCATAAAGCTCAGATTTGCTCGGATGTTTCTCAAAGCTGATTACACTGTTTACCCATTGTTTAATTAGAAGCAACATTTAATGGAATAAATTTCTGGTTTAATTGTTTTGATATAAGCTATATTTAATCGTATTAAATTTCTGGTTCTAATCAAGCCAAAACTAAGAACGCTCATCAAAAACGAAACCTGGTACCAGGAAGTTTAAGAACTGACCAAGAGACAAAAATAAATTTAAAGAAATTTCATAGTAATGAGGACGAATTCGGGCATATTTTTACTACTTAAGATCGCAGGTTTATTTCGAAATGCTTTATACAGCTGATTTTCAAAACATTTTTCTTTTGGTTATCGAGATATGCTTAGTAAAATTAAATAGGAGATAAAAAATTCCTTTAGACAGACATTCATTTACTATACTAATTTTCCTTAAAAGAATTTTTTTCCTCAAGTCTTTGAGAGAAATCATCTTTTTACTAAATGTTCAACATCAAAATATATCATACATTTTTTAAAACTTTTATATATATATATATATAAAAGTAGTAAATTAATTAAGAAAAAACATTTAAGTGAATTAATAATAACAAGTCAATTTAAAACCCAAAATATTAAATTAACTCCAAAAATAAAATAAGACTGGAAGAAACTGGATAGTAAAGAAACTTGAGAAATATATCGATCTTTCAGTGACTTACTTTAAAATTGCTGACGAGACAAATAAAAATGTCAAATAAAGATTTAAAATATAAATAAATACAGTTTTCTCAGATTAATGATATTTTGTTCCATTAAACAAAGTAATAATTTATTTCTCTTTTTTTTTTTCACTAGATAAGATTTTATTTCTTTACCTTAAAATAATTAAGGTAATGTCCTAACTTTAAACATTAAGAAATATTCCATGAAACTTTTGAGTTTCGTTATTCTGAAGTCGAAACTGATTCACATTTTTTATTTAATAGGGTATTAATTTATCTATACAATTGGCAGATTAACAATTAATTAAGTTCTATTGTTTTCGTATCGAATTTCATTTAAGATTGATGGAGTGGCCTTAAAAAATTGTATAGTTTTCAATGAATATACTTTTTCTAATTTCTTTTAACGTTTTTCACAGAAATCAATTTCTTTAGTTTCGTGATAGTTAATTTCTTTATTATTATTATTATTTGTTATTTTTTTAAATGCTTTCATCTAACTCAATCTGGTTTTGTGTATAAAAAATCGACTTTTGTAATCTATTTTTAACCTAGAAGCTGTCCTTAAATGATCTCAGACTTTTTTTCAATATTTTTGACCGGCCTCCCTCCCCCCCACACTTTGTCACAAGTGTCACTAGGGATATAGTGGAAGGTATACTGGTGTATACGCTGATACCTTCTGGATTTTTTAAAAGAAACACCGTATGCTCTCTGTTTCTCAAGAAAGCTATAGTATACACACTTTAGGGTATACTCTCTGCCTTGAGTGTTTACTTTCTTCCTTGAGTGTATACCCTTTGCTTACAGTGTATATCCTCTGTTATTTTTACAACTACACCCCTGAGTGTCACACTTCACCATCCCCCTCCCCCACCTTCCCCTTCTCACATGTCACACTATATTATATATACATATATTTGCATTATTTCTTTAAGATATTTAAACTCCTGTTTTCACCAGTTCAATCAATTCATTCTTATAAATCCTTATAAATCCATTTCACATGTTTTTTCTTCCTTTTTTTTCCACTGAAAAAGGTGATTAGAGAATCCTTGAAATGGCAAAATAATATCAGAATTGATTATTTTCAAATTCAGCTCCGATTATTTTCAAATAACTTAAAATCAGATATTTTATTAAATCATAAATATTAATTTTGAAAAAAGCGCCGTTAAATATATCTCTTATTTGAAGTTCCTTAACATGACAACCCGAAAAGTTCACTGTTACGCAATATGAATTAAGACATTTTGACGGTCATATATCATTTTTCATAAAAGAATACCATAACATTGTTGACCGATATTTGCAGTCAAACGTTTGTATTTGTGTACTAAGTCCGAGATTTTTCTTCATTACTTACTATATTTGTGCGAATACTGATTTTTCAACATATAAAACAGAATTTTAGATAAAAGTTCAAGCGTTGACTTTAATGTCATTGCATCAAACTCCATTATAGTGATTAAAAAGGTTGTAGCACGAATAGTATTCAAAATTTAAGTAGAAGTGAAACAACTTTAGACATAATAAATTTTGACAGTGAAGTAAAATTGTTAAAATCAAAGAGATATTTCCGTCGTGTTTTGTCCGGGAAATCATAAAACATAAAAGACGTTCCAAAAAATCGTCGCATGCAGTTAGAGAAAGTAGCTTTATTGGCTAATTAATCTTGAATTTCCGCTTGCCATCTACAAAAATAAAAACATTTAAATAAAAACACTCAGCAAAGTTAATATGAAAAAGAAAAACACACTGCCCTTTTTAAAGTGCCATCGGCTAAAATGTGTTCAGGTGTACCTTCTTGTATGGAGGTATTAATATAAAAAGAATATTGGCTTTTGACTCCAGAGTTTCACGATAACTGCAAGATAGATGGCAACAAGTTATCGAGGCGTTTTCTTCATTATTTCGCCCTTTCAACTGGCAACATGTTGTTACTGATAAAACGTTTCGGTACTAATTTCACCTTTCTAGCCTCTAGGTTCCTGTGATAAAAAGGCCTTTTGAATCAATGTTTTGAGATATCATGACTTCATGCTTCCATCAAATGTTTTGTTAAGATAAAATACACGATAATCCGAAGAAAAATTATTCTAGTTTTTTTTACACTTAGAAATTAATCTTTTAAATGTTAAAACGTGGAACTATAAAGGTAAAATCAGATGTTCGCTGAATTAATGACTTGCTGAGATCTCGAGATTTCAATATTAGCAACATTAAAAGCCATAACTCAACGGATAACAATCGGCTATAAAAAACAGTTGATGTACGGATTCCAGCATATCTTATTAAATTATTTGAACACGCATTTAACAAGTTAAAAGATTTATATTACTTATTAAAGCGTCAACCAGTAGCTACTTAGATCATATGATAAGATCTTATACACTTAATCGACTCAATTTAACATTATACTAATTAATATTTAATAAAATATTTGCAGCCTATTGTGTGTAAAATAAAATAGATTAAATTTACTAACGAAAAAAATGCTGTAATGGGATAAAAATTACAGCAACACCAACAGCATTTTTTTTTTCAGTTTTTAAGTTGTATTGGATAAGGTATTAACTTATTTATCGGGAATAGATCTAACTATTAAGAGATTAAAAAAAAATCTTAGAATAAGCAATAATTGTGTTAATTAAAAGATCTGACTGTTAAGGGATAAAACTTTTGCTTATTAAAGACTAAGCAGTACTTACGTATTAACGCCACCGCAGCTACAGATTTGGCGGTTTTTAAGTACCGCCAATCTACACTTAAAATTTTTGCGACAAATCATAAAATAAAACACTTCCAAAATTCAAAACACTTTATTTAAGAACAAAGTAGTCGGATTTCATTGGAAAATGGGCCGATATACAATTTATCTCCTGTATTATCGCTCCTGAAAAAATAAAATTGCATCTTGTCCTGTTTTTGGTAAATCCCAAATACACATTTTTGTAGCATTAAAAAATTGCAAACAACAAAGCAATAAGGAATCCAAACAATAACTGCGTGCACGTGAGAACACAAGATTGCTCTTTATTGGCGCATTAGCACAACTGTTTCAGTTAATAATTAAGAGGCTAAATGAGTCACTGATAAAACACCGGATGATAATGATAATTCTATGGAGCCGTTATTTTGAAATATCTCGCTCAAATTTTAATATTTTTGAACAATTGTTTTTGCATAAGATAGCTGAAGATGGCTAGTTTTGAATTTTGAATTTTGATTTTTTTTTTATTGCTTTAACTTTCGAAACCAATTCTGAAATTAAATCCATCCTAAATTTAAGAAAAATATAATAAAAATTGGAAAATTAAAAGCCAGCCTTAAAAGTAGCTGTCCTCAGTTATCTTATGCAAAAAAAAAAAAAAAAAAAAAAAAAAAAAAAATCAGAAACATTAAAATTTGAACGAGATATTTGAAAATAACGCCTATTTTGACTTAACATTATCATCCGGGTCTATTTCAGTGACTCGTATAGGCAAAAACAATGTTGAAAAAGCATGTATAATCCAGAAAGAAATAAGGATTGTAAATGAAATATTTTTTGTTATTGGACTTGTTATCATTTTTAAGCAAACGAAATAAAAGATTTGGGGTGAAAAACACCTAAAAATCCGATTTTAACGGTTGACTCGTATGTTTTCCATTGTGCTTTCCTGCACTCAAAAATATGAAAACATGGAAGATTAGGTGTAGAAAAACATAATAGTAAACTAATGAATCAACCGTAAAAATCGGATTTTTAGATGTTTTCCACCAAAATGGCAGACTGATTGCATTTTAATATGCGAATCGAGATTTAACAAATCCTAGATTTTCATCCGTGAACTCGATGAGGTGATTATCTGTGCGGCCCCATCTCGATCTAAAACCTCGATTGTTCCGCGACCCACCCAAATACCCGCCGCGACCCATAGATTGGGAACAGGTGCTTTAGGTGATTGGTAGAGGCATAGAAACCAAGTAAAATTGTAAATCATGACTCAAAAAAAAAAAAAAAATCCAAATTTTGAGTTTTGTCACTTTTGAAGCAAGGGTACAATATGGTAATATGAAAGAGCCAGAATCCATATCTCAGCGGACCTAGATGAAAACTGCTGGTGAAAAGATCGTTCATTGGATGAAAATATGACATAAGAAAGCTGACATGCCATAATATTTCAAGTTTAGATATTTTAATGTCTGATGACAAAGATACCTGTTAAGACACCTCATTTAATATGTCACATAACAAGTATTTTCATTTAAAGATGACCTGGCAAAAGACTGGATAATATATACCTTATTTTAAAGTAGTATTTATTTACGTAAATATTTAGCGCGCCTTTAATAGACTGTTTTAAAATTAAAATATCATAGTGGCATAATTTATGTGAAAGTGCGTGGAACTCTATAATGTCAATGCGCTTATACAGTTGGCGATGCAATTGGTCCACGATTCGTTTGGCAGAATAGTTTAACCCCAATCCCACGTCACTTAAGAATTTCTTTTACTTTCTAGAACCTTCCATCAAAGTGAGTTCTTCGATGCAGAGAAAAAATGAAATTTTCATTCGTTTAGATCAGGTGAATAAGATGGATAGTATAATGTTCTAAAATCACAATTGACCTAAGACGCAATCGTCGTACAATCGTTGCATCACAAGAAAGTGCTCTGTGTTGATTTAGAATTTTTAAAAAACGTGGAAAGGGAAAATATTTTTTTTTTAAATTGACATATTGTGTTAAAAACCTCTACAATCGCATGTATTTATAGATTCTTGTGCTGTTCTTACTTTATCATTTTTTACTCAATCATACTGATTGGTAAAGACATCATTCGAACTGAATTTTTCAAAATGAAGGAAAATGTTCAGGCCGGAAGTCGAACACAGCAATTTTGACAAACAGTGCTAATGCTCTACCTATTGAGAACCTAAAGCAACAACCGACATACATATTTTACGCAGAATACTTTATTGGGAATAAGTTCTAGTTTGTGATACAGACAGCTCAACAGAATATACCACAAGCAACGTAACTCCATTAAACGATGTATATGTAGAAAGATAAAGGTTTCGGGTTCGACTTTGGCGCAGGGAATTTTTTCACACAATAGATCAGTTTTAACCATATAGAGCTAAGAAGATATATTATATTAGCTCCATGGTTTCAATTGACGTCACACACTAGCAACGAACTTGACAACCTAGAGGGGTTACGGTTTTTCTGTATTTTGATTGGTTGAGCTATAATAGTCTAAGAGACATCAGCACAAAAACCTAAGGTATCGAGTACAAGAATAAAAAATCGTGATTTAATGGAAAAGTAGTAATAGGTATATCCAATGATCCATGTCTGCCCAGTAGCGTCAACTTTTCAAAAGTATTGGGTGGGCTCAAACATTTTTGAGTAAAATATCACAGAGAGAGAGAGGGGGGAGAAACTAATGGCTAAGAGATCATTTTAAATTATATTTTTTTCTCAGAAAAATTTTAAATTATTATAACGTTATCAATAATATTATTAAATTCCATTCTTATATGTTATTCCTTATAAATGCAGTAATATTAATTTTATTAATCTTGCAATTGCTAATTATTAAAAGTGCAAAATTTAAATGTCATGAAAAGCATACACTTAAATCCCCTAAAAGCTTTATCAATTTCAGACACCAAAACAGATGGCAATATATTCAGGTAATTTATTTTTGAGAGAAATTTAACTATACATTCTCTGTAGGGGATTTTAGTGCTTCTGTAAGTCTAGCGGATGTCCTTATTATTTTTCAAACAAAATTATTTTCAGAATGTTAATAAAATCAAATTTCAATTTAGGAATTAAATAATTGAAAAATAAACTACGAATTAAATCAATTGAAATTGGGTAGGCGGAGAGATTAAATTATTGGGTGGGCTCGTGCCCCATGGGCCCATTTAAGTTGGGGCCACAGTGTCTGCCAGAAGTAAAGTGATGCATAAGTAAAAAATTAATATCACTAGTGGTTTATTCGTAGGTTTATCATTGTGTTTGCTTTACAATCATTTCATATCTTTGATTGTATCTGTTGTGTTTGCATTGGAAAGGAACTTTTTTAAGGCAGTTCCGAGAAGGAATTAGTAATATTCCAAGTACATTACGTCTTGTGGCCGCAAAAGACCCTTCGACTCGACTGACAGAGTTCATCAAATTCTTTGAAAAAATGCAGGGAAAAATAGACAGAATGATAGAATAATTGCTTACCTGCAGCGACTTGAAAAAAAAAGAACACAAAGACATCAATAAAGATGCAGGCAGTTTCTCTTCATTAAAAAAAAGAAATTTTATTTTTTTTTGTTGCAAAAATCTTGTTTTATTATTTTTGCTGAAAGGCAGATGTAAATACAACGTGGTCTCTCATATTTTTAGAGACCTGTCACTTTAACATCTCTTTTAAAATTCCACACTTGGCGAATTAAGAAAAATACTTGAAATGAATTAAGTTTTTCTACTGGGGAATAAGGGGAGACATGTTCATTTTTTGGAATCCTTATGTAAATTCTTTGAATGCAATGAAGTGCAACTGAAAAGTGATTGCGCATTCGACGAAGCATTTCCATACACCACAGGTCCTATTATCGCGGACCCATCTAATGCCGAAAGGAAATTCATAAGCGGAGTATCTTCACATTTTTATTGTAAAATCTTTTTTACTTTTTAAATTTAAATTAATTATTTTTGAAATCATAACTGACGATATGTTCCATCCTTTTGGAACAATAAACGCAGACATCGGACTAGCACACCCTCTCAGGATTCTGTACAGTTCTCTCTCAAAATTTTACTTTTGATTTTTAATTATTTTTCGTATAAAAAATGATTTCTTCCATCCGTTTGGAACAATTATCGCCGACACCCGACACACACATTCTCACCGCAGGATTCTGTATCGTTCTCTGCCAAAAAAAAAAAAAAAAAAAAAAAAAAAAAAAAAAACGAACGCAGCCGCAAAGGGAGAAGGGGGTTGCCACAATCTCATAATGCGCCAATTGGCAGGGTTATAGAAGTGGCGATAAAGTAGATAGGCCAAATGTTTCAACACTAATTAAGAAAATTGAATTTTTAAGAATAAACTTTTATATCACCTGAAAGATGCGGAGCCAAAAATGTATATAAGGACTCAAGTATTTTAAATTACGCATCAGTAGAATAGAGTCCGATTGGACGAGAGGAGGGGCTATAAAACGGAAGTACATGCCCCATCGAATATTCGAGAAAACTCAGGAACAATCCACAACCGGAAGGAACAAATTCGAAAACATTTTAACATTTTGAAATCAACAAAAAGTTACGTAAAAAAATAAACTTTACAGGGGAGATTAAAAAGGCGAAAATTAAAATAAATTTTTAAAATGCGAATTTTTATAATAAATGAAAAAGAATTAATAACATACACGATAAATTGAATTGAATAAAAATATGGCAGTGGTTAAGAGTAACCACAACAGTATCTCAAATACAATGTTAAACTTATGATTAAACCACTAGTGATATTAATTTTTGGCTTATGCATCACTTCACTTGCGACAAACGTGGATCATTAGCTTCCCCTATTACTACTCTTCCAAAAATTAAAGGTTTTTTTTGTGCTCGATACTTCCCATTTTTGTGCGGTTTGCTCTCCCGCAAATTATACCTTCTAAATAATATATGCTAAAAAAAATTAGAGATTTTGGTTGGATAGTTGAATATTGTGGCACTTGCTCTCGCAATTGAAATTGATCTGTTGGAAGAATTCAATTCATACTGGGGAAACTTTGATAAAACCGAGTTGGTGGATAAAACAGGGAACCAGGCTTTATGGCTTTATTTGTAGTGGTATCTAGCAGAAACTTCTAGAATTACATCTAAGTGAGCGACATGCCAGCTCCCAGTAAGCAGAAGTCGTGTAAACGAACTCATTGCGCAGTAGTGATTTTTTAAAGATTTCAAGTGAAAATGTTAAAAATTCGACGTCTGTAATATTACGTTACCAATCCTAAATACCTAAAAATTTAAATTATGTACATATAACAAATGATAGTCTATAATCTACTCGTTATTTTAACGTTTTGTATTGGTGTCTACGAGTTATCTAAACAACGCTAGTGTAACATTTCATCAAAATGGCGCGGTCGGACAAAGCCGGGATGCAGATGATTGGACATAACTGGGAACTTTCCGGTTTCTGACTACTCGTTTATTTTCGTGATTGAAATAGAATTAACTTGTTTATACATTGTTTGATGATTTATAAATATTTAAAAAAACATACAAAAAATATTATTTAAATTAAGTTGTTATTAGGGATGCACCGAATATTCGGTATCTATTCGGTATTCGGCCTATTCGGCCATGTTACCGAATATTCGGTTAGGCCGAATATTAAACTATTCGGTTGAGCCGAATTTCAAAGTATTCGGCCATAGTATTCGGCCATTCAATACTTAATAAAAACTTTTCACTATTTCTACTTTTAACTGTCAATTTTTTAATTTATATTTAAAACAATTAGAAACAAAATCATTTTTAAATAAAATAGAATGTTTTTACATTATTTATTTGCTGTTTGTAAAGTATAACTTAAGAAAATTAAACATGAGAAGGATTAAAATGGTGATTTATTAGGATTCTCCATAGGAATAAATTATGTGCAGATACAAGTTTCTAAATTTTGTTTAGTAAATAATCTGTTTCTTGCTTTCCCCCAAATAAAAGTCCTTTAAAAGAAAAAAAACAACTTTTGAGATTAGTAATAGCGATCAAGGCAGATAATTTTTGTTCATGAAACCATAATCATAATCAACTTATTGAGTCATAAGTACATTGTATTTCATCTCACTCTAGGTCAAAACTTGTGTGTTCGTTTATTATATTAACAATAAATAAGATAACATATTTTCAACTCACATGCTTTGATTTCTGTAAAATATGATCTGATGGGAATGGTGGAAAATACCACCATTCATAAGAAAAGAACTATGAGCCAAACATGCCTTTATTCAAAATTAAGTTGAAAGTATTTGTACTTTATATTGAAAAAAAAATTGCCTTGAGTTATTTAAAAAGGACAATTATCAGACTGTAAAATTTTTCTTCGGCCATTTTTTCATTATTTGATTTTAAAATGTTTGTTTTGATTCGTAGAAAATTTTATTAATTAAAGTTTCATAGTTGTGCTTCTTAAATAACTCAAGGCAGATTTTTTTTCAATACTGAATGTTCTTATAAAAAGCTCTTGTTTATCAAAATGTAAGTTTCTTTTATTAAATATTATGTAAAACTGTTTTAAAAGTAACATTTTAATACCTTTAAATTTTAAAATATAAAAAGAATTTGGAAAGCCGAATATTCGGTATTCGGCCGAATAATTAACTATTCGGCTGGCCGAATATTCGGTATTCGGCCCAACAATTACTATTCGGCTAGCCGAATATTCGGTATTCGGTTCACCTGTCGGCCGAATATTCGGCATTCGGTATTCGGCCAAAATCACTATTCGGTGCATCCCTAGTTGTTATATATAAGATTTTTTTTTAGTCATTTATATTTCAAGATCTATCCTTATTTCAACCCCCTAAGAATTAGAACTCGAACAAGAAGGAAAAGAAAAGATGGAAAAACAAGACAACAAGAACTTAACCCTGAAGCGAAGCTTTCCATGATGATAGAAAAGAAAAGTAGAAAAATTGATGTAAAAAAATCCCTGTCGGCTGGGCCTATAGGCGGAGGTAGATTTCGAAGAGTGCTCATTTCAACAATATATATATATATATATATATATATATATATATATATATATATATAACAAAACCAAAAGAAATTCCATATCCCCAAAATACATGGAAGTCTTCATCAGGGAGGCCCCTCCATGTAGGGGTAAATAAAGAGAAGTTTCTGAAAGGGGGAGTAGAGGAAAAGGAAAAAGTAAATTTAAGGCAGATATTTTTGATACTATTGATTCTGTAAATAAAGATTATGTTAATTTTTATGATATTAATGAAATAAAAAATAAAATTTTTAGATTAAAAAATAAAGTTATTAAATGGTTTATGAGGTGTAAGTTTGATAATTATAAATTTAAAAATCAGATTATAAAGGATATTGTTATTGATTTATTTAAATATAAAACTGGTTTCAGAGATTTAAATAAAATAAAATCTATAAGTGAAGAAACTCTTGAAAATTTTGTTTTGTGTTTTAGGGATAAGATTTTTGATTCTATTAAATTTAAGAATATTTTGAAAGATTGTAATAGCCTTTTCCCTCTTAAAAATAGCTTTAAAATTAGAATTACCTATAGTTATGACAAGACATTAAAAAATCTTATTTGTAACTATAATGATTATAGTAAGAATCTTGATTTAATTAAAGGGGATGAATGTTACTGTGATTTAGACTGCTACAAAGATTATATTAATCCAGATTTTGGACATATTGTTTCAGGAGATTTAAATATTGTAAAAGATGTTCAATTAAGGAATATTATGAGTTTGGGTTCTGGATTTAGATTGAACTTTAATTATAGTAATCTTAAAATAATAGAATTTATGGAAAAGGATTTGGATGCCTTTATTTTAAAAGTTTCATATAAATATAGTTGGCCTTTTGAGGATTTCAGAGAATGGAAATTAAAGTTTATGGTATTATTTAAAAAAGATTTTTTGTTTTTTAGAGACTATTATAATAAGGGTTGTTCTAAAAAATTTCATTATAATTTCGATTTAAAAACTAGTATAGCTAAATTAAAAGAAAAGTTTATTATTGCTACTGTTGATAAAGCAAGTAGTAACTTTGCCTTAATTTGTAAAGTTTTCTATAGGGATCTTCTTTTGAAGGAATATACCTGTAATGAATCTTATAAAACGTTAACGGAAAACCCCTCTAAAATAAAAAAACGTATTTTGGATTTTGATAAAAAATTTGGAATTAGTAGGAATTACTTTGTATTTCCTTACCTTTTTGCGACTGTTAAATTTCATAAGAAACCAGTAAAATTTCGCTTCGTTACCTGTGGCACTAATAGTTATAATTACAAAGCGGGTAAAATTTTGTTTGGTTTGCTGAATTTAATTTTAAAGGAAATAGAAACTTTTGATTGTAATACAATCATTGGCAATAACCTTAAAGTTTTAGATTTTTTGAATGGTAACTCATGGAAAATTACTTCTGTAAACACTTTTGACTTTGAGAATCTGTTTGGCAGCATTCCTCACAATTTGATTGTGGGGGTATTTGAAAATATTTATGTTGAATTTGAATATGTTTTAAAAGTAGATAAGAAGTTTTGGCTTGATTTAATTAAGTTTTGCCTTTTTGAAAACGTTTTATTTAATGGAATTAATTATTTTAAACAAAATAAGGGGGTCCCAATGGGAACTAGTTTTTCAAGTGCGTTCTCAAATCTATTTTTATATTTTTACGAAAAAAATTTCAATAATATTTCCTTCTTTAGATATGTAGACGATCTTATAGTATTTAACTGCAATAATTTTGAGGAAATAAGCCTTAACATTTACCCTAATGAGCTTGTCTTGAACCGAACCGATGATGGTGAACAAATTACTTTCTTAGATCTTAAAATTAAGAAAAACAAGGAAAAATGGTTGATTGGACTTTATGATAAAAGGAAAGATTTTAATTTTGAAGTTAATAGCCTCACTTACTGGTTTTCATGTATTAGCAATAAAGTTTTAAAAAATATTATGTATTCACAAGTTAATAGAATCCGTAGGATTTGCAATAACAAAACAGATCTAGAATTGGCTATGAGTGGTTTAAAAAAGATTTTAATGGTTAACTGTTATCCATCTTATATATTAACTGAAAGTTTCTGAGTCTCAGTGTTTCTTTACTTATGGATGCTTGATTTCAATTTAGGGCGAGATTGAAGCGCTAGTGAATGGCCCCACTAGCTGAAGAGGGTTTTGTGTTTCTGGGGGTTTGTATTTTACAATTTTATTTTTTATATTTAGTTTTGTAGGTAATTTTCCTTTTTTATTTGTGTAATTTTTGGTCTTGTCCTTTGGTATTTTTAAAAAATTTGTATATATTTATAATATTTTTGAAGGTTTGAGTTTGATTTCTGAAATCTGAGAAGTTGGGGGCTAAGGATGTAATTTAGCTTATGAGCCTACATCCTTTCAGAAACTTCTCTTTATTTACCCCTACATGGAGGGGCCTCCCTGATGAAGACTTCCATGTATTTTGGGGATATGGAATTTCTTTTGGTTTTGTTATATACATTTTTTACATTTCTTCTTGCAGCATTTTGCGCATAGGTCTGTAAAAAACTGTTTATTTGTTTCTTCATTTTTTAAAAATTAATTGAATGGTTTTAATAAAATTGTGTATATATATATATATATATATATATATATATATATATATATATATATATATATATATATATATATGATTAGAGATAAACCCAGTTTAATAACTTCATTTGGCCGTTTATGAAAAAATTTTAATTTCATTTTTCTGAAAAAACTGGTTTTATCAGAATCATCTTAAGAAAAATTCAGCTCAAATGCCCATTTTGACAACATATTTTGAAATAGATTCTGAATTTATTAAAAAAATCGACCAAAACAGTACATTATACAGCTCCTAAATAACAAAAAACTGTCAGTTGAATGCATTTGGGAAAAAAATTGAATTTAAAAATGAGTCATAAAATAACCGATGTGTTGTTTGAATACATTCTTAATTCTATAATCATTATTGCTTCGGAAAATTTTGTGCGAAATACTCACTTTGACAGCATTTTAAAAAATATATTCTATCTTTATCAAAAAACTGGCCAATACGTCACAGTATATAGCTCCTAAATAAGAGGATCTGTAAATTGGATGCGTTTAGGAGCGAAAATGGATTTTAAAACGAGTCATAAAAAACGCAATTTGCTATGTGAAAACTTCCTTAAATTTTCAAATCACAAAGACTTCGGGAAATTCTGTTCAAAATATCCTTTTCGGTAGCCTTTTTCAAAACATATTCTGTCTTTATCAAAAAACCGATCAATGCATCACATTATATAGTTCCTAAATAAGAGGATCTGTAAATTGGATGCATTTGAGAGCAAAAATGGATTTAAAAACGAGTCAGAAAAAAACGCAATTTCTTATTTGAACACTTCCTTAAATTTTCTGTCACGATGATTTCAGAAAATTCTGTTCAAAATACCCTTTTTGGTAGCCTTTTTTGAAATATATTCCGTCTTTATCAAAAAACTGACCAATGCAACACATTATATAGTTCCTAAATAAGAGGATCTGTAAATTGGATGCGTTTGAGAACAAAAATGGATTTAAAAACGAGTCAGAAAAAAACGCAATTTCTTATTTGAATACTTCCTTCAATTTTCAGTACCGATGACTTTCGGAAATTCTGTTCAAAATACCCTTTTTGGTAGCCTTTTTTGAAATATATTCTGTCTTTATCAGAAAATTGACCAATGCATCACTTTATACAGTTTCTAAATAAGAGGATCTACCATTTGGATGCGTTTAAAATCAAAAATGAATTTAAAAATGAGTCAGAATATAGGCAGTTTGGATTTGAGGTTTTTTCTCCAACTCCTATTTTTGTTTAATTTGTTTTTGCTATACGAATTGGTCCTATGAAAAACTTGTCACTATAAAAGTTGTAGATATTTTTGAGAAGATGTAAAATAAATTTAATCAGATTTGATATCTTAAAAATAGACGGAGTTATGGATCTTTCTCTTTTTTCAGCGCCCTTTTTCTTTTCGTTTTTAATTTTTTTCGTCGGTAAAAGTTGGTCCTATCAAAAACTTGTAAATACAAAAGTTTTAAATAATTTTAAGAACATTTACAAAAAATTTAGTTGGACTTGATATCTTGAAAATTGACGAAGTTATGCATTTTTTTCTCTCAAAATCCCTGTTTTTTTTCGCCCCTTGAGCCCACTTCTAAATTTATCAAAAATCTGTAATGCATATACTTTTGGCCCATTTTTAAGAAGTAATATAAACTTTAAATCGTTTCGATATCTACTTTAATTAAGAAGTTATGGCGTTTTTTCGGTTTTCACAAAAACGCCCCCTATTCCGATTTTGCCCATTAACGAACTTAGCCAAGATTTTATCCCCTTTGATTTTATGTACAAGTTTGGTGGAGATTGGTGAAGAATTATAGAAGTTATCGTGTCCATAAAAAAGTGATATATATATATATATAGAGAGAGAGAGAGATAGATAGATAGATAGATAGATAGATAGATAAACTGGTGCGATTGCAATAAGTTGTATTTCTTACGAAATCTACCTAAAAAAAAAAAAAAAAAAAAAAAAAAAAAAAATCCTAAGGGGAAAAAAATTGACAGTAAACGAGGAGGAAGAATGACTGAGGAGTGAAGCATGCATCTTTTGCAACGGCTTACATGAACAATCTAAACCTAAGGAGAGTTCGATACAGTGCCTTCATTACAGAGGGTGGGCACATGAAGAATGCAGCAATGCAAATGAACAAGATCGAACTTTCATTTATGATTTTTGTGTCTAACAACTTCAATTCCTAAAGCATAACTTAACTCATTTTTATTTTATGAGATTTTACATAGATTCACATTCTATAAGTATAATATGTCAATATTCCTTTATTAATAAAAAGAAAAAAACATCATTGCAAAATTACAATGTGTTTTTAATTATTTTTTCCAGTTCCCAGCTTTATCCGCCCTGGTCGGACAAAACCGGGACATTGCACAAGTCTAAAAAAAGTGTTATTATGATCTCAATTTCTGTTGTTCGTGATTGAAGGAATACTTTTTTTCTTCCTAAGGAATCAATTTATCGCTTTACTACAAATGTTGACTGTTTGTTCACCTAGTGCACAATAATAAAAAGAAAAACATTAGGGTCCCGGTTTTATCCGACTTTCCCTACCACTCCCTGTCTAATTAAAATTAAAGTCAAAAGCTATGATCACAATTATTCACAGCTATATCTGATTTTGCGTGTTTTTTTCGTTTTCTTCTGCGTTTTTTTTTAAATCCATTTTCATTAAAAAAAAAACTATCTGAGCAAAAATTTATGTCAAGACAATATAAGAGTGTACTACTTTTTAAAAATTTATTTTTAACATAACATAAAAAAATGTTTTTCTGGTTTAAAAGCTTTTCAAAAGCAACAAAAAGTAGCATTTATGTTGTTTTATATACTTTGCAATATTTTAGGCTATTAATGCAATATATCAAACCCTTTTTTAATTTAATTATTTGAGATATTTGTCAAACAGCATTTTTTCTTGCCATCTTTGAACGTTAAAAAAAAAAAAGACTTCAAATTAAAACCTATTTTTGCGACACTAAACAAGTTTTAAAATAGCATTTTTATAAGTGAAGTTGTAAACTTCAGAAAAAGCTTTTTTAAGTGGTGATATACATTTTTTTGTTCTGTCGACCACTTTAATAGAATGTTGGTACATAAAATAAAAAATATATGAGAAATTTTTTTGATATGAACAATAAGAGCAGCATTTGATTTACAGGTTTAAAAAATATTGTAAGCCATTCTTAAAAAATTATGATATGACATTTTATTGGATGAAAACAAAAAAGGAATATTTTGTTGTGATTTCCGACTCTGAACTTTTAAACTCCATGGCACACAAAAAACTCCAAGCTGCGTGAACTGATAAGACCTTTTTTGTATTCTATTTTTTTTTTTTTTTTTTTTTTTGTTCTATGTTCATTATGTACGAATGTACGCATTTTTGAATTGAAATGTTGCAAAAAAGAGAGTTTATGTATATTTTAATGTCTGTCTTTCGTCCATTATTTTTTTTCCGTACAATATTGATGTTTTCTGAAGAAAATAAGAAATAATTGAAGTTGATTTACAACAAATAAAAGCAAAAGACTTACATCCAAGGTAAGCGAATTTAGATTAATAGATATATTAGTAATTTTTATAAAACATGTTTAAACTGCCACGATTAAAATTGAATATAAATAAATTTCGCTACTTATTGTTTAGGCACATAAAACTTACAGTGGCTCACAAAAGTGTTCGTACACTTAGGCATTTCAATGAAATAGGGCTCTATCAATTAATTAAAATTAATATTTTAGAATGGTTATTTAAGAGTAAGATCTATGACTCATTATTAACAAAAGTACATAAAATATTTTGAAAACATAGCAAAACTTTATTTTGAAAAAATCACTAATAAAAAAATAACAAAAAATTTACCTCACAAAAGTCTTCGTACACTTTAAACAAATCGCTGTATATTTGTAAATATTGTAATATTTCTCTAAAGTTGTACTTAATAGGATATTATTTAGCACCCACAAAAGTTTTTCAAATACCTGGGAATAGATTTAATTAGTGTTTTTGTAATTTCTGCATGAAAGTTGATATCATCATCGAACATTGCTGTTTTTACTTCGCTTTTTGTTTCAATGCTGTGTTTTTGTGTTCTAACTTCCAGTTATCTCCAAATATGTTTTACTGGGTTAAATTCAGCAATTGAGGTGATGTTTTCAGAACTTGTGAACAATTATAAAGACGCCAGAATCGAACGTTGAGAACCATGTGCCTTGCATCATTATCCTGATAAAAAACAAAGTTGTATCTGTTACCCATATATTGGCCTGATAATTTTAAATTGCCTTTTAAAATATTGGAACAAAGATCGTGATTTATTATGCTATCAATATATACCAAATTACCTAATTCTGATGCTGATATGCACCATCACACAAGGACAACTCCACTGCCATGCTGAACTGTTCCAATTAAGTTCTTTGAATTAAATTCTTAATTTTTTTCCTCCATACTATTATGCACGCATTGAACCAAGAATGGCATACTAGATTTCATCTGTAAATAAAACATTATTTTAATACGATTCGGGTTAATTTATCATTGATTTTGCTAAAGAAATCCTAAGCTTTCTGTTTTTCGCCCTAACAAAAATTTTTCTACGGGCAGAATACCGATATAATGCAGCTGGGCTTACCACTCATGGAACAGTTTCAGGTAAAAATGAAGTAGAAACTGTTTCATTAAATTCTGTAGCAACTTTTATAGCACTTAAACGCGGATTTTTTAAGACTTTTCTAATTGTAAGTATTTGATCTCATTGCGTTAACTTAGATTAACGACCTTTTCATACCTAGTTTTCAATCCATTTTTTTTCTACAAAGCCTTTTATCGCATTCTTTACCATAGAATGGAATAAATTAACTAATTTTGCAATATTTAGAATTGATTTACTACTATTATGAAGAAAAATAACTAATTTCAAACGCTATTAGTCGTGACATTACGATTACAAACCATTTTTAATTAATAAATATAATATTACGGACCAATTCTGCAAAATATAAAGCCAAGCGATATTTTAAATGTCAATACAATTCAAAAATAAAAATAAAGCGACAAACAATATTTTTAATAATGAAATTATCCGGAAATGTTTCTGTGTACGAAGACTTTTGTGGCGTCTTCTTTCTGTGGCATCTTCCGTTTTCATTTTTAAATTAAAAAAAAATCCCTTAATGTTAAACAAAAGGGTTGTGTGTTATTTAGAATAACTTGGAGATAATATAAAAAATTTCTCGACTTCATATACGAATTTAGTTTCATGGAAATTTCTTTTTAGTACAAATTTTTAAAGTGTACGAACACTTTTGTGAGCCCCTGTACATATTTAAAAACGAGATGTGCTTCAAAAATAGCAAAATGTTTTCATCTTTGTGTATGAGTATACACAAGAAGTCTGTGATGAAAATACCGCCAAGTATTCACGTTTAACAAGGAAAGGCTACTTACTCAGCATACTCAGAAATTTTTGAAAGAAATGCTAATTAAATTACAGATATGTGAAATAAAAGATCAGTCAAAATTAGCTGCGGAATTAATGAATAAAGTCTGTAAAAAAATAAAATACTTTCGAATATTTGGCGCGAAAAGAAGAAAACGTCACTCGATTTGGCGAGCAGCACTTTTCCTCGCAAAAGCAAACGATTTGAATGAAACTGAAAATTGCTTGATAATTAATTTTTAGAATGCGTGTAAATAGTATTTAATCAGAATGCCTGTAAATAGTATTTAATCAGAATGCGTGTAAATAGTATTTAATCAATTTAAACAATGAAAGAGTTTAAACATATATTTTTTGTATTACATATTTATATTGCTTGTTGGTACAGTTACTCAATTTCATCTTTGTAAAAATAATTTCATATATGTGCAAAATATTTTCATATATTCAAGAGTATTCCAAAATAAAAGCCAGATGAAGAATTCTGCAATAATACTTTTCTATATCGGAGACGTTTTTGTTTCCATACCAACAAAGTTGAATCGTCAGTGTTCAGTTGGGCTGAATTTTGAGATTGAAACAATTTAAATAATATAAATTTTGTTTTAATTCAGAAAGTTTCTTACTTAACTTTCATTATGACAAAACTATAGTCGAAACAAACTTAAACTGAAAAAATTAAAAGTTATTTCAAGTTCAACATGAAATATTTTTTACCTTAAAAAGTATTTCACATGAAAAAGTATTTTTTGAAATTTTACTTCGTCGCCAACAGATGACAAATTGCCAAATAAACGAAATGTTCATTATGTTTTTACGGACTTTCTATCGGGGTTATGCCGAATTTTTTTACCTAAACATATATATCCACATTAGAAGAACATTCTATAATTTTTTCAGATTTTTCTGAGCATGCCCGTATGGAGTTTTACAGCAATTAGCAGGCGACTGCACTGCTCATCTAGCTGATGGCTGAAAACCTAGAATATACTTAAACCTCGATTTGTATGTTAAAATGCAATTGATTTCTCAAGTCATGTCTTGGTGGAAACCACCTGCAGACTCGATTTTCGGGCTTGATTGGTAGCTTTATCGCTGTAACTTCTTGCAGTTCTCCATGTTTTCATATCTTTGAGGGCAGGAAAACACATTGATAAAATTCCAATTGACCTTTAAAACTGTCTTCAGGTAGTTTCCACCAAGGTATAACTTGGTAGACAAATTGCATTTTAATATATTAATCGAGATATAACTAATCCCATATTTTCAGCCATCAACTCCATGGGTTGATGATTTGCGCAGCAGATCGATACATCTAACAATACATCTTATTAGCGATTAACAAGAGAACCACATTAGGTGGTTTCTCGATGCTCGAATGCAGCATCGAGACTTGGTGCATTTTGTAGCCCTATTCATACATTTAGAAAACAGATAAAATTTATTTTTTAATTAATATTTTATGCATTTATTTACACTTTTAACTTTTTATTATTTCACTTTTATTTACTTATTTCCCGCCAAATATGGCTCTATAAAATTATCGCCTACTTTATTCCTGGAACACAAGTACGATATGTATTAGAAATAAATCAGATTGCGATTTGTTTGATAATTGATAGCATAAGAAACAAGATTAAATTTTTTCTACGCAGATGATAAATCAATAAATATAGTGAATATGTTTCAGTTAAAAATTTTCAAAATGTTTGAAAACTTTTTTTTTTTTGAAATACAAAATAAGCAAACTATTATTTTTTTTAAAAGTTGAATAGAATAAAGTTGCGAATGATTAGGAAATGTTGTGTCTTTTGGTAAAAATAATTGGTGAATTAATATTTTTATACAATGTAAAAATTTTACTGTGTCAAATTAGGTCGGATATCACAGTTTCTTCTAGTGAAATCCAACAATTGTTCACACACGATAATCAGAAATGACATTCGGCTGAGGTTGCGGATAGCTCTATTTTTGAAGAAGAAGAAGAAAAAAAAAGAAGCGCCATCTTTCTCCCCGCTAAAATTGTGAATATAATGTAATTTTTAAATATCGAATTCGCAGGTTCTTAAAGGATTTTTTCAACCTTTTTTAATATTTTATATCTACTATTGACTAATTTGTATTTTTAAAGGATTTTCTATAAAAAGACTTCTATGTTAATAGTCCGAAAAATTGTTTTCAAAACTGTTTGTTTCATAAGCTGACGCAGCTATAAAATCACAAAATATGATTTTAACAGTAAAAATTTTATCGATTCTCAAACTTCCTAATATATTTATTAAAAATGCATCAGTTCTCAAAGACAGGTGGGAGCAGCGCCAAAAGTGGTTTCCTTGTAATAGTCCAAGAGCCGACATCACCAAAACATAAGATATCGAGCACAAGAAAAAAAAAACTTTTTATGGAAGAGTAGAAGTAAGGGAATCTAATAATCCATGTCTGCCGGAAATAAAGGGGTGCATAAGTCAAAAATTAAAATTAAACTAGTGGCTGCGTCGTAGGTTTATCATTGTGTTTTCGTGCTTTTTTTCCATGTTTTAATACCATTGATTGTAGGACAAACACAATAATAAAACTAGTGCCATTAGTTCACTACTGTTCAACCACTAGTGCTATTAATTTTTGGCCCCACTTCATTCCGAAGCACTTCCTTATGCACCTCTTCGCTTCCAGCAGACATGGATCCTTAGATTCCCCTATTAATATTCTTCCGCGAATTTTTTTTTCCAAGCACCTTCGACGCTCCAAGTCCAAACTCGCACTCTGATTGGTTGTTGCTCTCGGCACTGTTTTTACGTAACTTGGCGAAAAATACTTCGCTCGTAAGTGAACGAGTAAACCTAAAACCTAACCTACTCATTCTTATTCTTCCTTCATTCTGTGTTCTTGTGTATTATTATCTTGTGTTATTTTATAAAACGGCTAGTGCTTTACTTATTAATAAACGGGAATAGTTACTTTGTACTCGGTTCGGAAGGAAATCAAACTCCTCGACGGAAGCATCTATCGCTACGCCAAGTATGATTATCGCTAAGTTACATGAAAACAGTGCCGAGAGCAACAACCAATCAGTGTGCGAGCTTGGGCTTGGAACGACGAAGGTGCTTGGAAAAAAAATTACACTATTCTTCCATAAAATAAAAGTGTTTTCTTCTTGTGCTCGATACCTTATACTTTTTTTTTACTGTCGGCTCTTGGACAAGTCCTATTTCTTTCAGATTGTAGTCAGAAATTTGTCGGCCACTTTCGGAGAGCTGCCAAAATACGGTTGCTATTTTTTATTTAACTTTTTATTAATTACTGTTTCTATTCTAACGGATATTTCATTGATATCCTGAAATTTCTGCATAGCTGATAAGACTTTTCAAGTTTTAATTGGTTGCTATTAAGGATTTAAAGAATAGTGTTTTGCCCTAATATGGAATTTGAGAATCTGGAGGATGAGTAGTCAGGGGGAAAAGAATAAAAAAAGGTGTTAAATGCCTGCATTTTGTTTAAGAAAAAATTTCCCCCTAATCACTTTATATTACTGAAAGTATTTTCTGTAAGAAACTACTGGTAGTTTTCTATTTCTTTCTTTCTTTTTTCTTTTTTTATTGTTATTATTATTATTTATTGTGTTTTTTCCTGACCACTCGCCACCCTTAGAATATTTTGACTCTATATTTTTTGTTTTTATAATTTTCTAGTTAATTTTTAAGCAGTGAAGTTAAGCTTGAAATTCTTACTTAATTAATAGTTAATTAATAACAAATTAATATTGAATATTAAATTTAATAAGTGAATGTAAGTGGTGAATTCACTTATTAAATGTATGTATTTTTTGCATTTGATTTGGTTCGTGATTGGGATCTTGTTTTCGGTTTTGTTTTCTCCTCTTGCATGAATAAGTACTCTTTGCTTCTCGTCATCTGATCAAGGTTCTAAATTACGAGACCAACTTGAGTTGTCTTTTGCAGTACAAACAACAACATGTAACGTTAAGAAACCGACAAAACAAAGTATGCTCAAACGAGAAGCAAGTACTGCAGATATGACGACGTGCGAAGCGAAGGAGTCAGGTTTATTGCCGTTATGCGGCAATTAGGCGTCACCCGCCCCGATACCAGGTATCTAACCCGTTAAGCTGAGGTAACTCGGCAGGTAGGGGCCTGGTCATCGGTTAGAAAAAAAGAAAGTACTCTTTGTTTATTTCACTTGGTGATAAGATCAAATAATACAGTTATTTAATGCATTAATAGTAATGGTATATTAATTATATGAAGAAAAAATATTTCACTGTACTATCATTCCATATACCCTCAGTTTTTAAAATTAAAATATAGGTCGATTCTCTGAATACGACCTCTGACAAAAGCATATACCCCTGATTTTTTTTACGATTACGGTGCTTGTTTCAAGCGTCTTATTTGCTGAAAAAATTATCCAGTTTTCGAATTCTTCTATACTTTTACGTGTATTTAAGGAAATACTGTCATTAAAGAATGAAGTGAAATGATCAAAATTATTTAAAGGGGAAAAAAATATAAAACCCGCAATTCACAAAGAATATTTAGTGGTAGAATTTATTGGTGTGTAATTTACAAGGCGATACTCCAAGATTAAAAATCAAACAAAATAATACTTGCAATGTTTTTCTTTAAACAACAACTTTTAACAGCAAATATATTGCTTTGATATTTTCGATGTAGTTTACAAATAGTGAAATGCTATTTTATTTTGAAACTTAAAAGTTGCAAGGATCTTTATCGCTTATAACATGTTTTATATTTTTTTAAGTATAACTTTAATTTGTTGATGTCTTTTTTGATTAAAACGAATTTTAAGAGTAAAATCGTAGTTGTTTTGTCTGAAAAAACTGTGATATTTTTATTTTTTTCTTTTGATGAAGAAAAAAAATGGAATTTTTTCATTTATATTGATGAATAACTTTTGTGCATGACATGTAAGTTTTTCTATGTTAAACAACATTAATCATTTTTAATTGCTTTTAGAGATATATAATGGGTTCATCGAATAATTTTCTTAATCATTCATCGGCATTAATTGTTATTTAATGAGTAATGGCTTTTCCCACCGTAATTTCTTTAATTATTTTAATAACGATTCTGTTGCCATATTTCCGGTCGCAATTTGGCCACGCCAAACGATTTATCCCGAGGCAGAAGTTTGGACAGAAACATTAGAAAATATTAACTTTTCATCTTCTGCGAGACCCAATTAATCTGACTCAATTAAATGGAAAATTAATAGCAGCCATTCCACGTTTGGAACCCAGAGAGGACATTTTTACACCACGCCTCTCCAAGTATTACGTCATAGTCCAGCAATCGAATCACGTACTTTCACTCTCACGGACGTGAGAGATCTATTTCAAACAGAAGGAAGTGTCGCCTGCTTGTGACATGTTTTGATTAGTGATGGGATTTATAATCTAAGTTGGGATTTTATTCTTTCGTCAGTATAATCTGTTGCCTAATACCGAAAAGTAATTTATAAAACTTTTCGTCCGCTTTTATTCCGCTGGAAAATTTATTTAAAACTAGGCGGAAATCCTAAACATTGTTATCTTTTGTAGGGACTTATCACTGACATCGCCAAAAGCATTTAACAAATCAGTTTGTTTTAAGTAAGAATATGTGGATATACTTAATATTCTATTGTAAATATATGGGTATTTTTACTGAATGATAAGCGATTTATTTTAAAGTATTTTAGATACATTATATTTTAAAGAACATTTATTTTCAGGAGGATTTTAAAAAAGAAATTTTAAGATGTACGGTTTTTCTTATTCTTTATAACAAGTAAAATTTCAATCTTTAATGGCTTTTTTTTTTTTTTTTCGATTTTTCATCAGTTTGTAAAGCCACCACAGTTACGTCTTGTCCAAGAAACGAAGAAAAATCGTTAGAAATTATTCAAGTTGTTTAATGGCGTTTGTCGTTCCACTTGAAATAGATGAAGAAGATCTCACATTGGTGTAATGAGAATAAATAATAACACACTTAGTTGATTATTTGACTTATAAAAATAATAATTATTATTGTGTAACGTTAATGAAGATGGTTTAGAATTATAGTTTACTGAAAGATTAACCTTATTTCTTGAGAAAACAAAGTATTAACTTTAGCTTCTATTAAATTTAATTTCGGTAGGCTAAACTCTGATGAATTTCAATAAATAAATTATTTGATTTGAAATTTGAAGCTTGTAATATATTTAGAACACTTAAATGATTATTTTATTTATGTGTTTGTTTTTGAATGGCAACTTGTGTTAAAAAAATCTAGTTTGTCAGAATTAATCATAGGTTAAAGAGAAGGAATAGAGATGAAGTATGGAGGTTGGGGTTAATGCCGAAAATGTACCCCTAAAATCCGTTACATTCGGTCCAAACACAACCACGTGCTTTAACGCACCTGTCAGTTCAAAACTGTATTTCTTCGTTTTTGCTTTTACCGTTGCAAATTTAATATCTATCCCCTTGTTGACCGTAGATATGATTAAAATGTCGATTAAAAATAAGAGTATGCGCAGTTATGAGATATAGTACCTGTTCCCTTTTCCAGTTTTTGTTTTGTTTGGGTCAAATGACGGCATTTAAATTTAATCCTTTCCGGCACACTGTGCCCGGTCTGGGATACCTAATTTTAATTCCAAACTTGCAAATGACACAAATAATACTTCCGTAAAATTTTGCTTTTACAATAAAGGCTTAAATTATGGAATTCAATGTATCTAAAAAATTCGTTGGTGAATTCCGGTGTCAGTCGATAATTTCTCATTTTACTACAGATTTTGCACGTGCAGGAAAGGGTTAAGCGATAACTGTATCATATTACAAGCCGTTTTTTATAGCATACAGTGCATCTTCATCTATCTTTTTCCTCTATAGAACTGATTTAATGGAATTCCCAAATATAAAGCATAGTTCTTTAATTAATTTTTAAATTTCAGCATGTAAGATATTGAACACATACTCTAACAAACTTCAGAATTACATGAGACATATAAAATAGACTATGTTTACTATTTGTATAAAAACGTAAATCTAAGCTTTGAATAGTTAACATAATTAAAGATATTAACCGAATACTGAAAAGCACAGCATTGCGTACTTTTTGCAAGTAATGTTTTTGGCGTTATTTTTTTTCCAAATTTTAATGCTTTTAAACATTTTTTTTTTTTTAAATAATTGAAAAATGTTATAAGCTTTCTTTGGCTATCTATCTGTGTACTAACATTCGTAAATATACTTGAAATTTATATGATATGTATGAAAAAAATTTAGCATAGTACATTCACAATTGATAATGAAGTGTGTAACATTTATAATTTGTTTGCATGGACACAAAAGAATTTTGTTAAGTTATTCACTATTAACAAAAAGCGTCAAGAGTGAGTTTTAATGATGTTTCATTCCTTCAAATATGATGCAAACGATAGGTGTTATTGTTGTACACCATGGGAAAAAAACATAGATGCAGAGACAGTATGCCATAAAAACGATTTAGAATAAGATGCGGGTTATCACTCAAATTTAACGGCTTCCATGTTTTGCCCGTATGTTGTACAGGCAAGAAGAATTTCATTGATTCGTCATCACTTAAAGCTTTTTCACACCATTTTTTTAATACAATTTCATAGTATTTAAGTACAGAAATGTTTAGACTAAATATTAAAATGTTTTAGCTTAAATAAAGTGGTGTTAATCCATATTTTTGATTTATTGCACGTAGAAAAAGGAATCAATTAAGTGATTAAATGTCATCATTCAGTCCAAACAAAACAAGCACATGCAAGAGAGAGAGAATTCTTTGACATCATCCATGCATTTTTTCTCCAAATGAAAATTATTTGCTTATATTTAAAAATTCTAAAGTAGTATTTGGTGGTATTGACATTTTTGCAAAAGAATTTGGCATAATTGCGTGGAGGAGCAAAAGCATATTTTCTACACATACAGGGTGGTTAGTTATTAATGTCAGGTGTTCAAAACCCTCTAGCGAGTAAAGTTTTGGTCAAAACATAACCAAATTTGATCAGCATACATAGTAGACCATGGGATTTCGAATTCTTAAAAAAAAATTAGAATAAAAAGTTTTAAAAATCGCCACTAGGGGCAATTTTAGCGTTGTTTACTGACTAAAATGCATTAATTTGCATAAAATCAGTTGTTTATAGCAATCATAAGTATAAAAGGAAAGGCTGGGAGAGTTCTCATCATTATCAACTCTCACCATACTTTGCTAGTCAAGCTGTGTTATCAGCAGAACGAGAATTGCAATTATGCTCGTCCTGAATTTCACCGATTACAGAATTTGCCAAAAGAACCGATGAGCATAACAAATTTACAAAAGATGATTCATCGATTTGAAATTATGCGGCAACAAGGCTAGGACGCAAAGTGACTAGTCAATAACAAGCTGACGAAGTTGTAGCTGCTATTGTCGAACAAGAGATGAAAAATGTGCAGGTACCATCAGCGCTGGGGCAGTATTCCAGCAGTATAAAATTAATCTGTACTGTATTTTTTGCCATTTAATCATTCAACATTTACACTAATACACTTTTGGTGCGCCAAAATTGCTCCTAGTGGCGATTTTTTTTCTTTTTTGACTAGCAAAGCATGATCTCATAAGGTGAGAGTCATCACAAAGCAGTTGGTCTGAGAACTCTTCCAGCCTTTCCTTTTATACTCATTATCGCTACACAGAACTGATTTTATGCAAATTAATGCATTTTAGTCGCTTTTAGCTAAAATTGCCCCTAGTGGCGATTTTTTAAACTTTTTATTGTCTTTCTTTATTTTTTTTTTAAGAATTTGAAATCCTATGGTCTACTACGTATGCTGATCGAATTTGGTTATTTTTCGCCCAAAACTTTACTCGCTAGAGGGCTCTGAACACCTGACGTTAATAACTAACCACCCTGTATATAAGGCTCGTACGCTTCTAGGACTTTCACCACCTCTTACCAGAATTTTCATTAAAAAATATTTGCCTTATTTAATTTAAAAGAAAAATCTATCTTTAGATATAGGAACATGTACTTTACTAAATTTTTAGTACTAAAACATCTAAAATCCTCCGAATCATTTGATGTGTACAAACTCTGGTATAACATCGCAAAAATATATGCAAATAGTTGGTGATATTTACTGAAAATCCATTAATTTATCTATTTTTCCCCACTAAATACTTATTCATGTTCTATTATAACATACACCAACTATATTATTTGACTTACAACTTTTATTAAACTGTGATTTATCACACAGTTCAAAATAATTACATATAATTACATGCTAAATTGTAAAATATTTTAATATGTCAGCTTAGAGGCGGACTTATATTAATAATTGTTTTTTTCTTTCTTTGTAACTTTAAGACACCGCACTACTGACTGAAAAAAGACCCGGATGTTAATGTAAAGTCTATGGGGGCGTTCTTTTCAAAAATCTCGCTCAAATTTTATTATTCTGAAGTGATTTTTTTTTTTTTTTTTTTTTTTTTTTTTTTTTTTTTTTTGCATAGGATATCTGAGGGCGATCCACAACCGGCCTAGTTTTTACTTTTTCGATTTTGGAGTCAGATTTAAAAAAATATACTTTAACTTTCAGAACCGGTTTGAACCGGTTATGAAACGACTGAAATTATCCTAATATTAAAAAGAATATAACCAAAATCAAAAAAGTAAAAACTAGGCCGGTTGTGGATCGCCCTTAGCTATCCTATGCTAAAACATCGCGCCAAAATATTAAAATTTGAGCGAGATATTTGAAAAGAACGCCTCCATAGACTCTACATTATCATCCGGGCCTTTTTTAATCAGTAGTGTGGGCTCTTAAGAAAATCATAATAAAGTCATTCAAGTCAAAAATTGCCTTCTGCACAAAATTAAACAAGTGGTAACCGCTATGCTTTAATTTACTCCCTCAACTACTATAGTTTCATTACGAATGTTAAATATAAAAGGTTATCTTTTAACATCTTTATTTTTTCTTGTCAACTCATCATAACATCGTTGTTTTTGATGGAAAACAAGAAATAGGTCTTTGCTCATATCAGTCATTGATTAGACGTGCCAAAAACTTGCTTAATATGGACGCCTTAAAGACGTTTCGATGTAAAGACAACATCTTTCTTGTCTTTCGACACGGACTAACATTAATTTGTGATTGATGCATGAAAGCACTTGCTTTGTGAACATAATTTAGATATAATATTGATATAAGATAGTGTGATACAATAAGAACAAAATAAAGGCTTATGAAACACCATAAAAATATATAATTTATAAATATATATCCTTTTTTAATATATTTTTACACGCTCATATATGTATAACTTTTATATTTGCATGCATTATTAATTTTTATCCTTTTTTTAATATTCTGTATTGTAACAGTATTTATTATTATTATTATTATATATTTTCAATTCTGTAGATTTTTTTTCTAATTTTCCTTCCCCCTCTATTATGCATAATATATATTATATATCGTGTGATTTCCTTTAATTTATTGGCACGTCTTCTTTATTTTATAATTTATGTTCCACGCATAAATGAGATGTTCCGGTCCATAATAATGCACAATGCGGGTGCCAGTACGTAACGTACTATTTTTAATCACCACTAAATCTTAGAATATTTAATTTGCAGTCAGGCGTAGCACACGATAGTAGGATATGGACTGAAATTCTTGAGAATTTCCCATTAAAATCACTCAAAGGCGTCTGATTACCATTAAACACCATTATTCATCATTCACAGCATAACGAAAAAATTCCACCAGGCGACGCACAGTGTACGATTTTGCAAATCTAGCGGGGAAAAAGTCAAAAAATCGACTTGCAGTAATTTAACTTTTAAACATTTCAAATAACACATAACATATTGGAGGAAAAAAGGTAAAGTGATAGCAGCCTAATTCTACAACAACACTATCAAAAATTGGCTCAAAAACCAAACATTCTTTTTAAGAATGGCGATCTACATAGTTGTAATTTCCATCGATATTTTTGGTTAAAAAAAACACTTATTTTGTAACTATTTTTTGTGATAGTATGGAATCTTTACAACAATGTAGATACTTTGTCTTTTATAGTTACAATAGTTATTTAATAATTTTTTAATTCAATATAAAAATTATTAGAAAATTTATTAGCATATGATAAATTTTAAAAAGCTGCCAAAAATTATGTGCAAAGCGGTACATTGTAATATATATAGATTTTGTAATTACGTATGCATATAGATATAAGAAAATCAATTTCAGCTGCAACTATTTGCAACTCTTGAAATTAAGCAATTTTTTTTCAGGTGCGGATTTTATGTACTTTTTTCATTACATGTGGCTATAAAATGATTATATCTGGTTTTAAGCATTATAAATCATGACATTAAAATCTGGGTAAAACTATAGAATGGCTGAAATCCACCCTGAAGTTTTAACATTCATATTTTCTTACAAATAATAAAAGAATAACAAACGACAATAAATGTCAGTGATTCCCTTTATGATAACACTGGTATCTATAGCAGTATGCAATTAATTAATTATATTTTTTAGTACAAGAAAACTCTTATTGTTTAAAATATATATGTACAATATTTTTAAAAATATGCACTAAATACAATAACACTATGGAAATGTCAATGTATGAAAATGACAAAAATCTTTTTATTATGATTATGAGATGGAATGATAATGGCGTAAATTGCACAGTAAAATATGCAAAGATACATTTTTTCATAACACATAACCATTTTATCTCTAGTAAGATCAATTTTATTACTTTAATATTGGTAATTTTCATAAATTGAATTTTAACCCACTAAAATTGCAAAATCTCACACTGTGCAATGGTTTATTTCCATATCAACATATTATGTCAAAAAAGAAAGACATAACGATAGTCTTAAGAAATAGAGAGCATCACCATCTTAAAAGATTCGAACTTCGCCAAGAGACAGTGATTTTGTTAGCACTAAAAAAAGTAGAAAAATCTGTTCCGAAGACAAAATAACGAGATTATATCCGAATTTGCGCTAGAATACAGGATTTTTCGGCTCATTTCTAAATTGCAAATTAATTAATTAGAAAATATTACTTTAACCAACGTGAAAATTTTACTGGCAAAAACAAAAGGAGTTCTCTCAAGCTGTTAGAGGAATAAATTGTGCAATCAGTCCCCTGGCATCGCTAGAAGAGAATTTTGGGTTATCGAATGATTTTTTAGAATGCAAATAAAAAGATGTTATGCAGCAGATAAAAGAATAAAATTTAGTAATGAAATTTTAGGGAAGTAGTGTTTTAACACATTACCTTTTAGAATAAAATAAAATAACAAAAGCGTAGATTAAAGGTATGTAATATAAATACTACGTTAAGCATTATAAAAAGAAAGGGGGAAAGCTAAATATTAAAAGAATTTGTAAATATTAATTTAGAATTAAGGCAAAAATTGTTTATTATTACATATGTATATATTAAATTAAATATTCATATGGTTTCGTTAATTTATTTACTCTGTTTTTATTCAGTTTGCTTCATAATTCTACTTCTATCCCGTGTTCATCTAATTGAGTAATATTCTTGTGTAATTGGCTGATGTCTTTCACTTTCCTATCGGCTGTCTCATTTTTCCTATTTCTTCAACTTTTCTCTTTCCCATCCATTTTCTTTCAATCTTGCTCCTGCATTCAATGTAGTAGCGCGTGACCTTTGCACCCGATGAAGAAAGACAAAGTTCTTTGGAAAGGTCTTACACATTTCTTTATCTTTATTGTGTTTTAAGAAGTTTAAGAAAACCTTTACCATAACAAAAAACGAAATTCTAGCAATTATTGATCAACTACAGTACATTTTATAGACAATGAAAAAGCGTCTTGTTCAGTGTTCGAACCTAAGTCATTGGCAATACGTGCCAGTGCTTTGCCAACATCAAGCCTAGTCTAAACACTTTTACTTCGTAGGATTCACGCCTAATAAGCAATTTAAATATAAATTCAATTATTTATTTCATCAATGCTGGAATTCTCTATCGTTTCATGCTTGCTACAGAGTTGTGGCTCATGAGTATATTTATTCTTTTTTCTGCAAGTGCAGCCTTGGCAGAATGTAAGAGTGATGAATGGAAGGATTGATAACGCCCGGACATTTCTGTTCGTAGAGCCTCGGCGTTAATGCCAATGGCATAGGTTCGAATTTCAGACAAGATTCTTTTTCCCTGTCTATAAATAATAATGTCGTTTACCAATAATTGCTGGAACTTCGTTTTCGGTTGTGATACGCGTTTATAAATATTATCAAGTTTTTTATATTACTTGGAAAGAATAAATTCGATAAATTGCACTATGCAAAAAAGTAAAAATAAAATCATTGGGTTCACAGTATGTACTTATGATTTGCCACCTTAAAACTATATGAAATATTGAAATAAAATTGTTCTATCACGTCAAGTGTACTAGTGAAACGTATTTATTGATTTTATTTTCAATTATATGAAGTAGAATGTCATAAATTGTTATTCTACATTAATAAAATATCTTTTTGAACGATTGGCTTTCTTCTTAGAGTCAGTAGTGGTAGGACAATAAAACAAGGTACTGGAACTAACAAAAATAGATGGAAAACCTCTCCGAAAGTAGCCGTACACGAAAACTTCGTAGAATGTGAAGTGCCTGTCTAAAAGAGGTAATAACTGGCAATGTGTCGGTGTAAAGGATTTTGCTCGTAGCTCGGGAAAAAGTATTGGCAGGAAGATTAAAAACAATGCAAAGAAACTTTTAACTTACGAACAATTTATATACCTGCCTGGCAAATTATTTATTTATTTATTCACATTTCAAGTGCTGATATCTCGAAAATGGTTGGATTCGGACCGGTAGTTCCATTCCACTTTTTAACTTACATGACGAGAATTTCTTTTCATACCACATTCATCCAAATCCACAACTTACACCTGGGAACGTTCCCTAGTAAATGTAACGGAGATTAAATGAAGTAAATTACCGTTATCTTTTTTTTGGGGGGGGGACGTGATATCTAAATATAAATTTATTTTCTGTTGTTTACTAAGTATACCTAATACGAATCACCAGTTGGGATATCGGCGATTTTTTTATGTTGTGTAGTGTTATATATAAGTTTTCACAAAGTAAAATCCCAAATACATTTCCGGTAAGTGATGAAAATTGCTGCAAGCCTTTTTTTTTTTTTTTTTTTTTTTTTTTTTTTTTTTTTTAACAGTAAAATGCGTTTTTTGATTTAGATCATGGCCTCCATAAACTGTATAACTATTTCTAAACTTTTCAGTATTAAAACTTTTCTGTTTTAGAAAAATAAAATCTACAAGTATCCAAAATGGAATTTTTGATCATGTACATGAAATACCGCTAAAATATAGTAATCGAATTTTAATGGAAATACAGATGCTTGATTCTTTGACAATTTCTGTAAGTTCTTTATCAATATACTCAAAAATAATTATTTTAAAGGCAAAAAAAGATCTTACACATAATATAACAAATTAACGCCTTGTAATAATACTGTCTGAACACTCTTTCACTATGTTGATCTCACGAATTATACTCAATTTGTATAAAGATTCAAACAATAAAAAATTCCTTTTTGTAATTTATGTTTACCATTATTATTTTTCTTTTGTATGATTAATTGTTTTTATGAATCATGTTTCAATTTCTTGATCTAAATGGAAACAACATTATGGCATATTAAGATCATGCGCAATTTGAATAAAGACTCAAACAATAAAAAATTCCTTTTTGTAATTTATTTTTACCATTATTATTTTTCTTTTGTATGATTAATTTTTTTAATGAATCATGTTTCAATTTTTTGATCTAAATGGAAACAACTTTATGGCACATTAAGATCATGCGCAATTTGAATAAAGATTCAAACAATAAAAAACTCCTTTTTGTAATTTATTTTTACCATTATTATTTTTCTTTTGTATGATTAATTTTTTTAATGAATCATGTTTCAATTTCTTGATCTAAATGGAAACAACATTATGGCATATTAAGATCATGCGCAATTTGAATAAAGACTCAAACAATAAAAAATTCCTTTTTGTAATTTATTTTTACCATTATTATTTTTCTTTTGTATGATTAATTTTTTTAATGAATCATGTTTCAATTTCTTGATTTAAATGGAAACAACTTTATGGCATATTAAGATCATGCGCAATTTGAATAAAGACTCAAACAATAAAAAACTCATTTTTGTATAGTATTTTTCCCATTATTATTTTTCTTTTGTATGATTAATTGTTTTAATGAATCATATTTCAATTTCTTGATCTAAATGGATACAACATTAAGGCATATTAAGACGTTAAAAAAAATAATACAGAATTGCATTTTGAGGCAATAGTTTTAATTTTTTTTACTCAATTTATATAAATCTAGCACCCGATGTGATGGGATTTCTGATAGGCTTTCAGTTAATCAGCTATACTAAAAAGAGGCAATAAAAGGAAATACAATGTTACAAAAGTTATTTACTTGTTCGGAAAGGTTTAATTTTTTACACAAAAGGTTAGCCAGTGATTTATTTGATTCGGTTTTCTTTTAGGAACTCTAACGAAAAAAGAGTTATTTAGAAATGAAAGTGAACTTAGTTTAAAAGATTTTATTCTTCTCTATTACTAAGCTTTTGTTGTTGAAGATTCAGAAGAATTTAGATACTTTATTAAAAATACA
Source organism: Maratus speculifer (assembly GCA_964019185.1). NCBI lineage: Eukaryota > Metazoa > Arthropoda > Arachnida > Araneae > Salticidae > Maratus > Maratus speculifer. The sequence goes on from OZ025295.1 coordinate 289,140,266, forward strand.
AAATAATTAAGAAATAAAGTCTTTGGATATTTAAGATACTAGTCCACCCATACAAAACTGTCACACTGTAATATTTGAAATTGTTTATTAATGTATTTTTCATTAATAAATCTCAAATCAACTCCAATTTTCATTAAGTAAGATGTTTTAGCGATATTTGAGTGGATTACTATATACAACGTTTGTTCCAAAACCTTCCGTATGATGCTTAATTCACCATTGTATTTTATATGTGCACAGAGAAAACGGACTTTGGCACCAGAAATACAAGTGGACAGGTGCGAAGTTGCACATAGATGCCTCAAATTCTCACTGTTACCTTCTCCTGCATATTCGCAAAGTTTAATTTAAGTAAAATTTTAATCGAAATATTTTAACGAAAGTTCAGTATGCGATGTTAGATGTGAGCAAAATATTATATCATCGCTCTACGCTACATAATTATTAAATTCAGTTGCAAATAGTTGCAAGGTGTTTCAGAAAAAAAAAAACTTCACAATTTTGAAGTGACATATCTGCGAAACAGTGAGGGACAGAAAGGGGAAATAAGTGGTATAGTGGACAGACTAGTATTTGTTATACATTGGATGCGAAGGTAGTCCCAATATTAAGAATCAAAGGGCATTGCAGTCACAGAGCAAAGTCTTTGAAATAGTGTCTGATAGTGTGCTTCATGAGTAGAAGTCAAATGACATTACAATGGTTAATATATGGCCACTTTTCATAACAATAATATGACGCAATCGGAGGGTAAATTTTAAAGACACCCGTTCCAATGTCTCTACTGAAACGGGCGCAAATGCCTCATAGATGAATTAATTGTTCATGTTGTTCCAACCTTAGGGTAAGACAGTGATTCTTAGTGTAAACACAGTGTGTTTCAAGTAGCCCCACAAGAAGAAATCCCATGGATGAAGATCCAAAGAGTATGGAGGCCATACCAATGTTTGTCACTCGGGAATAATTGTGAAAGGTATTTCTTAAGTCAGGCAAAAAGATCCGCTCGCTAACTCAAATCTTATGGAAGAAATTTATAAAGCTATCTCTGTTGCCTTTCAGTATTTTAAGTATTTTTTTTAATTGGATAGCTGAGGTCGATCTGATCAAAGGACATTTTTTAAAAAATTTTGACATTTATTCAATTTTTTAAAATATATATAAGTTTTCATTTTCGTAACCGGCTCCGAAAGTGAAAATGTCCTCGGTCTTTGTATGGTCTTTGTATATATAGGTCTTTGTATATATAGGTCTATATATGGTCTTTGTATATATCGATTTCAGCTATCTAGTGTAAATATTGTTTTGTTAAAAAATATTGAAATCCAAACGAGGTATCTCTATATTTTTTTTCATAGGATTCATTAACATTAGCGAGCGGGTCTTTTCACTTGAATGAAGTAGTCTCTTAAACATGAGGCAAGTTCAAAACAAATTAAAAATTGCTACATGTATGACCGCGATTAAAGGTTAATTAAAATGTATTTTTTCTTTAATTTTCATTATTTTTCATTCTTTCTGTTGTATGTTTAAATAACTCGTTTGTAGTGAAGTATTCTAACAAAAATAAAATGTGTAAGTTTTCATCACAGCAGTAGTTCCACTCAAATTCTACTGGTTGACATTTTGTTCACTCACTGATGAAAAAGTTATGAAACGATTAAATAAATAAAAAAAGTCACGGTATGGAATAGGCTTTTGAAATGACAATTTTGTCAAAAAGTGCTGTTGGATAATTTCCAAAACAACTTACCATTGAGAGATAAAGATGTCGAGCTATTGGATACAAAACGCCCCTATAACTCATTTTTTACTCCATTTATTTCTGAAATTCCGTGTCATTTTATTTAAATATTGCTTGGAGATATAACATATGAATATCATAATATTTATTGTCTGTTGTTTTGTAAAGGAATACTAAGAACTTTTTATGTTATGATGCCAAAATCACAATAAATGTAATGACCCTTTTTTTTCTTTATATTTCTCGAATACTTTACTTTTTTTAACTATCACATTTGAGCATTATTATTGCATATTGGCTGTCAACTACATTATTTAATGTTATATGATTGTTGAATCTGGGAGAGTTACATACACGAGCATTTTCTTAACACCTTTAAGGGTGGTGATTCATTTTTGTACTAACCGCTTCCCTAATTTCCCCGTATGTCACATGGGTAAAGTGTTTTTGCCAATAATATCGCTGTTTATTATTCTCAGAAGTAAATTTTTATTGTAAATTCTGCATTATTTAATCCTATCATTTTTTCTTTTTTTATTATTCACTTTGGCAAAAATTTTCTGTTTTGAAAAACCGGTGATAAAGATTAAAAATTCCATAAAAGATATGAAAAAATAGGCATTATTTAAAAGTTTTTCAAAAATATTGATCAGTTAAGGGGTTAAGGACTGTTTCCTAAAAGTCCGCACAAACTTTTCTTGTCTGAGAACTATGAAAAAAAAAAAAAAAAAAAAAAAAAAAAAAAACAAGTTGGAAATTGCACGTGAAGCGTAGCAAATTAGGTGCGTTCGTACGATAACGAAGTTTTAAAAATATTACTTTCATATATCAATCTCATAAAATTGTAAATAGTGAATTACAATTAAAACGCTCATCAAACAATGTTCTCCCTATTTTATGTTCTCCCTAGTTCCATTATTTAATGCAATACTTTTGTGTGGCCTTGTAAATCAATAACAAATGTTCTTTGCACCACAAATTATGTAAGATGTATATTATAATATGTGTTTTATAGTTACATATAAATTTTATTAAGTTCGCATGAGTGTAACACGATTAAAATGCATTTGAAACATTTTTACCCATTGACCGTAATGTAACGGAATACTTTTGATTATCCCTGTAATTGATCTATGCATCCGATTTTCATAAAATTTGAAATAACTCGACAAAATTATGTAATAATTATGTATTTTAAATTTCAAACGTATAGAATATATTTGAAACTTTTTCTCCATTGACCATAATGTAATTGAATACTTTTGATTGCCCCTGTAATTGATCTATGCACACGATTATCAAAAAATTTGAAAAAACTCGACAGAATTATGTAATAATTGCGTATTTTAAATTTCAAACGATTAAAATGCATTTGAAACTTTTTTCCCGTTGACCATAATGTAATGGAATACTTTTGATTGCCCCTGTAATTGATCTATGCATCCGAGTTTCATAAAATTTGAAATGACTCGACAAAATTATGTAATAATTATGTATTTTAAATTTCAAATGATTCGCTTGGGTAGTTTTTGCGTTGTTATATGCGGACAGACGGACGGACGGACATAACGACCACTATAGGTGCTACGTATTATATAATTACGAACGCACCTAAAAAAACGAGACAAGGAACACTAGCGGGCATTGAATGGTAACTTAAAAACCCCTTGGGGATGAGCGATGCGTATGCGTGCCGAAAAAAGACTTCAGAACAATTGGTATCCAACACCCGTAAAATTTTACTGTAAAATTTGCTTTATATAATAAATGCATTTACTCGATTTGATAGGGCATAAATTTCTGTTTTTAAAAACCGGTTCTAAATCATTAAAAATTTCATAAAAGGCTCCTATTGCGATGGGGTCTATAACCATATTACTCTGTAAAACTGTTATCGGGTTTTAATTAAACTGTTTCGTTGGGCATTATCAATTTTACTTTTGGGGGTACTTACTAGACGATGCACAAAATTTAAGTCGATAATTTTGAGACAGTACTTGATTGTATTGATCAATTTTCTGTATGTTATCTGCTTTCCTGCCTTTAGCATACACTGAAGATGTGCTGAAAAGAGCTCAATTGGTTTAAATTGGAGAACATTGTCGTACTTCTCTACGAAAGTGATGCTTTGCTGGCAGAAATGGCTGCGAAAGATTTTGCAGTAATAACTGTTGGTTATGTCTTGCAAGAAGACTTAATCATCGCTGTTATAATTGCTACGGATGTACACTATTAAAAAATTGAAACTTTTTCTGAATCATCGCTTCACCGCTTTTATAGAATATCTCTATTTTTACCAATGAGAATGCTCCGTAATGCAGTGAAGTAATCGTTTTCTGTAAAAGCGGTGGAGTGATGATGTAGCAAAAGTTTCAAACTTTTAATTTGTAGGATATGAAATGACGCCGAATGCACTTATTGGAATGCCGTTGTCCCTTGTCAGAGAAACCTAAACTTTCGAATGAATATATGACTCAAGTATTTCGGATCCATCACAATTCAAAGGAGGATCTTGTCTTTCAATTTCCCTTTAATAGAGAATTTGATGATAGGTATTGTTGTGGAGGCGTCAAATGTGTAGTAGCTACCATTATTTAAAAGTGGAGTGAGTGAGACTGAAATAGGACTCGTCATCCAAGATGAATCCTCTGTCAGCAATTTTTTTTTTTTTTGAACAAACGACCACACTTCGTTTTTGCGGCAAACATCTGCTTTCCTATTTGTTTCAGTATGACACTTTTTCTTTTAATATTTGTTGTTACACTTCTTGGAGATTGTCCTATCTATAGGGAACCGGGTGAAAAAGTGATTTTGGCAACAGAGGAATGGATTAATGCTCGGTCGTTTTGGTCAAACAGTTTTTTCAACTGGTATAACTTTGGCTTGGTGAGGTTTAGGGGCGTCAGTGTAAACGACGAGTTAATTCAAATTCTCTTATGGCAAATCATACTTTAATAAAGCGACCTTATACTCAACAGTTTTATTACAATGGGTATGTTCTTTAATGATATTTGTGTCTGTCAGAATGAGAAATTGGTAAGATAGGGTATGAATATTAGGATATAATTGTGGTAATTTCAAGTATTTAATTTTTTAACACCGGAATCAAATCTGTTGTCAAGAAATTCTTTTGCTTCTTGAGTTTTTAATAGTAATATGAAAGCACAATGGATTCCAAAAATATTTTTCTAGATAAATTTTTAAATGTTTTTAATAAAATATATCTTATGTCTGTCGACGATAGCTTGAAGAAATCACAACACTCACTCATTTAGTGGACTGTCACACGCAAAAATATTATTTATTTCACGACATAAACTCAAAACTTATAAATGCGATCTCATATCGCCACTTTTCACAAACCAAAACACAACTCAGTTCTATAATCTCGAACCCACACGGTTCTTCTTTTTCACAGATGGCGCTCTAATACAGCGCTTCTTATTAGGTACGGAACATTCCGCCCCACGTTGCAATGGTTACATTCAACCATTAAATTATACAGTCTTTACAAATGCAAATATAAAATAGTAACAATATAGTGATAATATTAAAACACAGAAAATATATAATTACAAGAAAAACACACAGAAAATATATACAAGATTACAGATTAAGAGGCAAAATACAAATTTTTGATATTGGTCTTTTATAAACTCCAGATTGAGTTTTTATTTTAACAACTCTGACCCGTTTATCTTCACCAAAATAAACATTTATTATTCTACCCAATGCCCATTTTTGAGGGGGTAGATTTTCATCTTTAAGAAGCACTAACTCATTAACTTTTACATTATCTTTTTCTACCATCCACTTGGACCTCTGTTGCAAATTGTTAAGATACTGAATATGCCATTTCTTCCAAAAAATTTGAATTATTTTTGTTAGTTTTTTCCAGTTAGACAACCGATTGTCTTTAATCTCTGTTAAATTTGGCTCAACAATGGCATTTAAGGGTCTGCCAATTAGGAAATGGGCAGGGGTTAACACATCATACACATCAGTATCTGATGACAGAGGTACAAGTGGTCTGGAATTTAAAATTCCTTCTATTTGAGTAATAACCGTCAAGAATTCTTCATATGTCAACCTAGAATTACCTAAAACTCTTTTAAAATGATATTTAAATGACTTTACACCACTTTCCCAGAGGCCACCAAAATTAGGTGCTCTTGGAGGAAGGAAATTCCAGTCAATTCCCTCAGTTGACAAATAATTTGAAAGTCTCTCATCTGGATTTAAAACTAAGTTATGTAATTTAGAAAGCTCTTTATTAGCTCCTATAAAATTTGTCGCATTGTCCGAATATAATTTCGAACACAAACCTCTGCGAGCCACAAATCTCTTTAAACATGCCACAAAGGCCTCTGATGTTAAATCAGTTACAATTTCAAGATGAATGGCTTTTGTGACTAAGCATACAAATATGCACACATATATTTTGTGGAAAATTCCTTTTCTTTGATTTCTATACTTAATAAGGAATGGCCCACAAAAATCCACCCCTGAACAATTAAATGGAAAATCAGGAGTTACCCTCTCTTTTGGTAAATCACCCATTAACTGTTCAACACCTACAGGTTTACACCTAAAACATTTAATGCAATTATGCACGACTTTTCTACATGCTGCTTTACCCTGAACGGGCCAAAACTTTTGTCTTGCGTAATGTAATAGGGCAGTAGGGCCTAAATGAAAATATCTCTTGTGATATGCCTCTAAAATTAACTTAGTTAATTTATGACTCTTAGGTAGAATAATTGGAAACTTACTGTTGAAACTTAAATCAGAATTTTTTATTCTACCATTTACCCTTATTATTCCATCCCTATCTAAAAAAGGATTTAAACATTTTATCTTACTTTTATCTGGTACATTCTTTTGGTGCATTAAGCACTTAATTTCCTCAGAAAACTCGTTGTTTTGGACCTCTTTAATAATAAATATCTCACTTTTTAATATTTCTTGAGTTGTCAAAGGACCCAACCTCTTTTCTGTTGGATTCTTCAAATTGTGAATAAACCTGAAAAGATAACTTAGAACATGCAATAGTTTAGTATAACAATTAGTAATATTAAATAACACTTCAATAAAAGGATTGGAAGCTACACAAAAAACAGATAAGTCTTGATCTAAATTTTTTAGTTCTTGTGAAAATTCGTCTCTAATGATGGACGTAGGAATTTCACGATTAGGATAGTCTCGTTGAGTCAGAAACATCGGACCTTTGAACCATAGTTCATTTTTAACCAGTTTCTCATGATCCATTCCTCTTGAAATGAGATCTGCTGGATTGTTCTCAGAAGACACATGACGCCACTGTTGAACTTTTGTCAAGTCCTGTATTACCGCTACACGGTTGGCAACGAAAGTTTTCATAAGATATGGTTCTTTTCGTAACCAGGAAAGTACGATCATCGAATCGCTCCATAAATAAATGTCAGCAGTCTCTAGTTGTAAGGCACTTTTCACTTTGGATATCAGTTTTGCTAAGAGAACGGCTGCAGAAAGCTCCAATCTTGGAATAATAAGACGCTTAAGGGGTGCTATTCGGGATTTGCTGCAAACCAAATTTACTTTAAAGGCTCCATCACTTGACGTTGATTTGCAATAAACAACACATCCATAAGCAGATTCGGATGCATCAGAAAAACCATGAAGCTCGATCTTAACAGGTTTCTCAATTAGAATGCACCTCTTAACACTCAGATTGTTCACCACTGGCAGGGACTCGATAAAGCTTTGCCATTCTTGTGCTTCTCTTTCAGGAAGTGGATCACTCCAATTTAGATTCAAACACCACAGGTTTTGCATGAGAATTTTAGCTTTAGTAACAACAGGCCCTAAGAGGCCGAGTGGATCGAAAATTCTTGCGATTGTTGAAAGTACGTTTCTTTTCGTTGGCGAAACTACACTTTCTACTTGTATTTGAAAGGTAAAGCTGTCACTACTAGGATTCCACATCACACCAAGCGTTTTTGTCTCTTCTCTAAAATTATAATCACTGTCAGGTTCTGTTTTTAACTCTAAGTTATTACTATGCAACTTGTGCAAATGCATTCCTGCACTCTTCAGAGCCTCCACTAACTCTGACTGTAGCTCTTTAGCTTCGGATAGAGTGGCTGCGCCGCTCAACACATCATCCATATAAAAATCTCTTTCTAAAACTGGGGATGCTAAGGGAAAGTTGTTTTGCTCGTCTATCGATAGTTGAAGCAAAACTCTAGTAGCTAAATATGGGGCGCTCAGTGTTCCATATGTAAGAGTTTTCAGCTCATAAGTCTTAACTGGTTCATTCACCCCCTCCTTCCAAAGAATTCTCTGAAGTTTAGTTTGACTCGGATCAATTAAAATCATTCTATACATTTGTTTAATGTCCGCTACGAATGCATAAATATGTTTACGAAATCTTGTCATTATTTTAAAAAGGTCTTCCTGAATAACCCCACCGTTATACTGTAAGGAATTAAGAGAGTTTCCTAAGGTTGTTTTCGAAGACGCGTTAAAAACTACACGAAGTTTCGTTGTACTCTTATCAGGGCGATAGACTCCTAAATGCGGTATATAATACGTTCCTACTTCTTCCCCCCTTTCCGAAATCTCTGTCATGTGACCCAACCTTTCATATTCGCGTAAAAATTCTCTATACAATGTTAAATATTCAGGTTCTTTTAAGAATCGATTCCACAGCGAATTTAACTTTTTAAAGGCAATATCTCTGGATTTTCCTAAGCAAAGCGGTTCCTCTTTTAACGGCATTTTAACAATATATCTCCCTGTACTATCTCTTTTAACGTTTTTCTCAAAGTGTTCTTCGCAAATTATTGCTTCTTTATTTTTGGGTACTTCAATCTGAACATCTTCTATTTTCCAAAATTTCTCTATGGTTTCGTTTAAAAGAGCATTGTCCTGAATGAAACCACAGTGTACCCTCCCCTGACTTGGAATGGGAACACTTCCGCTTGCTACATAACCAAAAACTGTATTTTGAAAAATCAAATTACTATTAACCGGACAAATTTGACCTGGCCGTAACAGTTCATAAAATATCTCAGCACTTAAAAGTAAATCTATGCGACCTGGTTTGTTAAAGTCTTCATCCGCTAGTTTTACATATTTTAACTCTGGCACATTAATATTAAACATTTTTGATGGCATGAGATCCGTAATTTTAGATACAATCAAAAAATCCAACTCTCTTTCAAAATTTCTTTCTAAATTTGAAATTGTCGCGGTAACAACAGATTTAATTTTTGTGAATGTATCACCGATACCACAAACTGCCAAATTAGTTCTCTCCTTTTTTAATTTGAGGCTATTTGCACAATCTACCGTCATAAAATTATTCATTGCCCCTTGATCCAAAACCGCACGTACTCTATAGTAATTTCCCGCCTCATCTTTCAATAAACAATTTACTGTACTTAACAAAACAGTTTTTGTTTGATTTATTACTCGCGTAGAAAGTACGGAATTATTATTTCTACTGTTTTGATTAGGTTCAAATATTGGCGAATCTGCCGAGAGATTTGATTCACTTACTCTTACGGTAGGGAAAGGCGCTTCCCCTCCATTTTCACCATTCACATTTGCATTGCGCAATATCTCATTTCTCGGAAAATGCAATGAAAAATGATGTCTCTTGGTTTTACCTTCTCGCTTACATAATGAGCACGAAAATTTTGATTTACAATTATTAACTAAATGTTTGCCTAAGCAATTAAAGCAACAATTATTTTTCTTAATTACCTCTATCCTTTCCGAAACAGATAAAGCCATATATCTCTTACATTTGTGTATCGGGTGGCTTTCAAAACAAAGCATACATTTTATACTCTTACAATCAGATAAAAATACTTTAGACACATTTCTCATAGATTTTTGATTATTATTCTCAGTTAATGATTTACCGCGTGACACAAAAAACAAATCTGCTTCCTTCGCTAACGTCATGGGATCGAACCATGAATCCGATTGTTTAACACTAATATGAGCTGCTGTATCTTTATCTAAACATTGAAATAATTTGTCTGATACAATTAATTGTTTCAGTTTCTCAAAATCGGACACTTCTCTCAATTTTAAATAATAATCAAAGCTAGTTATTAAACGTGATGCAAATTGCATATGTGTTTCATTCGACTGCCTAACAGTTTTTCTGAATTGCTCAAGACAACATTGGGGTGTTGGTTCAAATTCTCTAAGAACAATTCTCTTTACTTTATCATAATCACCCAACTCATTATCGCTTATATAAGAAATTACATTTGAAGCTTTCTCCCCTAATAAATTCAAAAGAATCTCAGCTTTAAATTTATCGGGTACATTTTTTGTTATAAATGATCTTTCCAAAGAAGCAAAAAAAAGACCCCAACCTTCTGGGCGACTCGGAATTCTAATTGTTAGAGTTTTTATACTTTTTATTAAAGAGTCCAGAGAATCAATTTTACTTTCTGAATCGCTGTCATTAGTTTTAGAATTTGTTTGCATACGAGATAATTCTAATTCGGCTTTAGCTCTTTCCAATTTAATTTGCTCTAATTGCAATTCTAATTGTTTACTTTTCTCGAGCCGCTCAAATTCTTCTTTACGTTCCTCAATTATACCGTCTATTAAATTAGATGGCGCTCTAATACAGCGCTTCTTATTAGGTACGGAACAATGTCTAAATGTTCCTTTTATGAGTGGCTGATTGTGATTTCTCCTATGTCATGACTTTGTATCTCACAGACTATATGGAGCAAGAGAATAAGTCAGACATCATATGGAGATATCCTTCCTTAAAATAAAAAAAAAATCTCATAACAATACCACTTCCCCTTGCTGAGTTACAGGCTGTCAAAAATGCTGATTTTTAAAAAAATTCAAAATTTCAATTGTTGTAATTCAGGAGAGAAAAGAAATGACTGTTTGATTTTTTTTTTCAGAACATGTTTGGAAGAAGTAATAAAAAAATCCATTCTTTGATATGTTTCCTTTTATGAAATATGCATTTTTCAAAATCTGACAGTTTGAGCAATATTTCCGTATTTCAAAAGTAATCAACTATTTAAAGAAATATAGATAAATCCACCGAACTTAAATTATTAATACGAAGTTTTGTCTGGATTTTTTTGACCTATTATGTGAGAAAGTATATATGATTTTACATAGCATTTGAATTTTGCAAAAACGCGTCAGTATCAATTTTAGACACCCCCTAATTGGAAAGACTTTTAAAATAATTTTTTTCTCTGCAAACGTATTTTATTTTTTATGTAGGTGCATGTGTACAAAATATTAAAATTAAAAATAAAAAGTGATGCTCGAAATAATAAATAAATAAACGAAAATTTTCCAAAATTTAGATCGACTTAAACGTAAATTAATAGAAAATAAATCACCACAGAAATTAATGCAACACTTCTGAAAAACATATTAAATGTGGAAAATTTGCAAAAATATGTTGCAAATTATACGTTATACTGTCATAAAAGTAGAGTTCAAGATTGTCTAGTTACAAAAAGCTTTATTTACAAGAGCAGCTATTGAGAACTACACAGAAAAAGTTTAAATAATGAAGTAGGTTTTTACAGTTTAGAGCCCTGTCCGCAGTATTGTTAATATTGTCTGTGGGTCATTGGCCAGAGGGATGTACGCTGTACTATAATAGTGAAAGTAGCGTACGCTGTGCTATATTTTCGCTAAACGGTGAGAGTTTTTTTCCGCCTTCCTGACTGTAGAAACTTGAACAAACCTACACAGAGAGTGCAGCAGTGAAGTATTCACCTAAGAAAATTAGACAAATCCTAGCCGAGACTCTCTAAACGGCCTCAGTGGTATCAGTGTACATTGATTTCGCAATGACTCCTTTGATTACGACATCACTGCCATGGCTTGAGAAGGCATTTAAAGTACTATAAGAATTATTACATCCAAAATATCTAACAAACTGCCAAAGCTAAGATCTTGGCCTAAAATATGGTTTTCATGTTGTCAGATGGAGATATTTTTTAAGTCGTATTTATTGCAAGTTTAAATGGGTTATTAAAGATACACAAAATGCATAGATCTTCTATTAGAGGAGGATATTTAGGTATCACTTCTGCATCTATGACAAGTGTCCAAAACCATGATTTTACAATGGTTTCAATTATTTTTAATAAGGGAAGGGGGTGATAATAAATACTCAATGGTCAACTTAAAAATCATACCCAATGTTTTAACTGCAATTCAAATTTTTTTCAAAAAGTTTCCTTTACAATTTTAGTGCAATTACGGAACTCGATTCTGGAAAATTTATTACTTTCCTTTATGCTTGGTAGAAATTGCAAACAATTGAATTTACCAAAAAATAAATAGTTTGTGTCTATTTAAAACAAGGCAACAATAGAGAAAAAAAATCAAAAAATGTTATTTCAACTTTTTTTTACTATTTCTCAATTGATTTCTCAATGCATAATCGTAAATTAATATTAAAAAATCAATTGATGGAAGTTACTTTTAAAAAATGCATAAAACATTCTTCATTATTTATTCATATTTTATTTTCTGCATTTTAGTCTTTAAAATATTTTATTGTTGCAATTTCACAGCCATCTGGCCTATCTAGTCGAAAATTTATTGGCGCATTATTAAATCTTTTATTGTCGCAACTGTAATTTACAGATAATATTGGGCAGTTTGTCATTTGTGGTGGGTAACGGGAAAATGCCTTTTGATGTATTAACTGGTAATTAAATTATAAAAATATTAAAATGTTGTATTATCATCGAGAACAGTTGGCGAGATTTTTACAATCTTAGTCTCTTGTGAAGTGGACTGGAAATCAGTAAACAAATACCTCTTTACATACAAAGGTAATAAGAATTGACAATCTCAGAACTTTATTCTATTTTATATATGTTGACCATTCCTGACAAATGTAGCATAACAGACCACCGATTAGTTGATTTACACCAAAATCTAATCACAGACAATTTATATTAACTTATAGCTTCATCTGCAGTTAAATGAAAATCCGTTCTTTAGTTTATGAAATAGAATTATTGGGGAAATCGTAAAAATATTCTGCAGAACAGCGCCACCTGTTAGGAGATGTTTACAAAAAACTAATCAAAACCAATTTTTACCAGGGACAAACTAAAATCCATGCATTAGTGCTTGTGATAGAACAATTGCGAAATTATGAAAAATACAGCATAGCAGAGTCACCTGCAAGGCAATTTATATCAAAACCCAAACAGCACTAATCAGTATCAGGGACTAATTGAATCTGAATTTTGATAACAATTCGTGCATTAGTTCTTGAGGCAGAAATATTTCTATAATGATGTTCAATGCAGCGTAGCAGCGCAACCTGTTCAGCGACTTACATCACCTAAACGTAATCAGCACTAAATTATATCAACACTGTAAACAAAATTCTCTAAAATTGCCCGAAAAAACTGCTAATTTTCGTTTCAGTGGAAAACAGTTTAATTAATAGATAATAGCTACAGTTTTTCATTAAAACACTCTTTTCTGTTAAAATAATAGATTTTTTTTCTGTAAAAATTACGAATCAACTCTTTTTTAGACACAAAAACTGTTTACCTTTAAAACAGTTTTTTTTCTCTGTAAAAAATACAAATTTTCTTTGTAAAAATTACAGATTTTTTTTTTTTTTTTTTTTTTTTTTTTTTTTTTTTTATAGTGAAGAATTAATTGAATCTGTAGTTATATGAAAATTCGTGAAATTATATTAAATTTCTTGATGTAGAGCTATTGTGTAAATCGTAAACAATGCACCATAAAAGTGCTACCTGTTAAGCGATATATACCAAAAACTAATCAGCACCAGTTTATGTTAAAACCTACTGAATCGAAAGTTTTCTGAAATTTCGGTTATTAGTTCTTGAGACAGATCGGCGACAAAATTTTTGTCACATACAGACTCACAGAGTGGCGGACAGGGTCACAGACAGAGTGATAGACAAACTCACAGACAGACATTTTCTAAAAAACATCAAGACGAGTTCAAGACCTTCTAAAACGCATAAATCCATGGAAAACAGGAATTCGAAAAATTTCATGAATCCATTACTTCATTCTAATAATGATAAAAGAAAGTAAAACAAGTTGAGTTAATTTAACCCGTTACGGACGAGCATCTTTTACTGAAATTTTAATTTTATATCATTGGTTTTTAAAAGATGAAATTTTTGTCCGATTCAATTAAGAAGATTCTCGGATTAAGTAAGGCGAATTTTAAAATAAAAATTTATTGGTGAGAATAATCAAAAATTCCGAGCAGCTTAAGCGTCAATTATACCAGTCGCTCGTCCGTAAAGAGTTAAGTCATTGATCGGCGGTGGGATATTGTAATATCCGCCTAATTTAAACGAGATTCTCACCAGAAACTTGTAATAAATTCTATATTTTTTCTTTGGCGGCAAAACATTGAAGAATTGCATTTTCTTATTTTAAAACAAAAATTTTCGATTTTTTGGGTGAGAATTCACTATTACTCAGACATTACAACTTGCACTTCAAGGGGTTAAAAGTGTGTAAATTGGTTTCGTCTTATGATCTGTAACTCAGCAATTCCGGGTTTGGATCTCATAATATCAATAATGTGACACTCAAATATAATATAGCATTTCGTAATAAATCATGAAAAGAAAAGAAAATAGCTGAAAGAAATGATGTGAATGACTTGATACATTTCAGCAGATTTAGTACCACGAGAGAAAGAAAGTAAAATGTACATTAGAACCAAATAAACTCTTGATTTCTCCTTGCATAAAAACAAAAATCGCATGGCAAATGTAAAAATGATAAATAAAGGATTCTGAAAATGCTGAAGAATGCCTTTTTCTTTCTCTGAAAGTGTTACTGATAGATTATGTGTGGATGTGGTGTAAGCTGAGAAAATTTATTTCAGAAAAGGAAAGTTCGAGTACCTGATAAGTAAAGAGAGTATAAAAATAGTTTAATTTATCTCAACAAATTTTAGGAAAAAATGTATTGATATAGCTTTATATAAAAAATATACAATACTTTGTTATTTGAAGTATGTAATTAGAGTGATACTTGGAAATAAAATCATAAAACTTTAGCCATTCTTTGAAATTGAGCACAATATTCAGCATAGAAGTATAATGAATAGTGGTATCGTACATTTCTTCATAAATCCATTGTGTAAATCCATTGAAATAGTCATAAATCCATCGTATATATCCATCCAAATAATCATAAATCTATCGAAAATCGGAATCCGAAAATTTTCACGAATCCAATACTAGCTTCTTTTTAAAAAGAAGAAATTTAAACAGGTTGAGATAAATTAAAGAGTGTGAAAGTAGTTTTGTCTTATGTTCTACAAGCCGGTAATTCCAGGTTTGGATATCATAATAACAAGAATGAGGCACTTACATATTATGCAGCATTTCACAATAAATCCCAAAAAGAAAAATGAATAGCTGAAAAGAGTGTTGACAATGCACCTTTGTCATTCTTCTAAATGCCGTCATTCATCAACCGAATATATATCGATATCTCTGATTTAATATATTTCAGCAGATTTAGTACCAGGAGAAAAATTTACAGTGGAACCAAATAAACGCTTGATTTCTTCTTGTATAAGAACAAAAATCGCATGACAAATGTGGCAATAAAATAAAATAAAATAAAATAGATAAAAAAAAATAAAGGATTCTGAAAATGCCGAAGAAAGCATGTTTCTTTCTCTGAAAGTGTTACTGATGGATTATGTGTCGATGTGGTGTAAGCTGAGCAAATTTGTTTAAAAAAAAAAAAAAAGTTCGAGAACTTGATAAGTTAAGACAGTATAAAAAAGTTTAACCTATCTCAATAAATTTTAGAAAGAAATATATTGCTAAAGATTTATATGAAAAATAATTTTCTAAAAGATTCTTTATTATTTGAAGTATGCAGTAATTAGTTTAATACTTTAAAATAAAAATGACAAAATCTCAGATGTTGTTTGAAATTGAGCATGAAATGTAGACTAAAAGAATAATGAATAATGGTGTCGTACACTTCTTAATAAACCCTTCGAAATAATAGTAAATTCATCGTATAAATCCATTGAAATCCGGAATTCGAAACTTTTTACGAATTCAATACTAGTTTCTTGTAAAGAAAAAAAAATTAAAACAGATTGAAATAAATTAAAGAGTGTGAAAAGTGGTTTTGTAATATATTCTGTAACGTGGTAATTCTGGATTTGGATTACATAATGTCAATAATTTTCCAATTAAGTATTATAAAGAATTTCGTAATAAATCCTGAAAAGAAAAAAAAATAGCTGCAGGTAATGATAGCTGTACACTGCCAAAAATAAAGTTACTAAGATTTTTCTACACTGAAAAAAAAAATCTGTAAAGGTACTAAACATTTTCTAGGAAACTGGGATTCCAAGAACTTTTCATATAACTATACAGGAAAAATCCATGTAACCGATTTTAAAACTTGAGTTTTTGTTGTTATCGTTACAGGAAAAGTTCTTGGAATCCCAGTTTCCTAGATAAAGTGTAGTAACTTTACAGATTTTTTTTTACAGTGTAGTAAACTTGTACTCCAAGAACTTTTCATATAACAATAACAGCAAAATCGCATGTAACCGAGGAAGGTTATGTGAGTTTTTGCTGTTACCGATACATGAAAAGTTCTTGGAATACAAATCTACTAGAAAAATCTTAGTAACTTTACAGTTTTTTTTTCAGTGTTGGTAAAAGAAAAGTTCCAGAACCCGATAAGTAAGGAGAGGATTTTAAAAAAAGTTTATGACAAGGACTAGCTGAATCTGTCATGTGAAAATTCGCGACATTACATGAAATTTCTTGATATAGATCTATTGTGGAATTCGTGAATAATGCACCATGGCAGCGCTACCTGTTAGGGGATACACGCCAAAAACTAATTAGCAGCAGTTTATATCAAAATCTAATTGAATCTAAAGTTTTCTGAAATTCCATCCATCAGTTCTTCAGAGAAAGCGCCCCAAAAATTTCTGTCACCTTGCTGACTCACAGAGTGGCGGACAAAGTGACAGACAAACTCAGAGACATATATTATCTAAAAAAATATCAAATAGTGTTCAGCACTTCCTAAAACATATAAATCCGTCGAAAAAAGGAAGTCGAAAATTATCACGAATCCATTAGTTGCTTTTTGTAAAAATAGAAGATAGTAAAACAGGTTGAGTTAACCCCTTGGAGGGACGGAGAGATATTTATATCCCACCGAATATAAACAAGAACATCACTGGAAAATTTTATTAAAATTTTATCTTTTTAAAATTTTAGGGTAAAATGTTTTAAAAAGTGCTTTTTTATTATTTTAAAATAAAATTGTTCGATTTATTCCGGCGTGAAATCAATATTAGAGAGACACTATTGCTTGCCCCATTGGGGGTTAAATTATGGAGTATGAAAAATAACTTTGTCTTATGGACTGTGACCCGATAGTTTCAGGTTTGGATACCATATTATCAATATTGTGCCATTTAAATATAATATAGCATTTCGTAATAAATCTTGAAAAGAGAAGAAAATAGCTGAAAGGAATGATGAGAATGCATCTTTGTCATTCTTCTAAATGCTGCCATTCATCTACGGAATGTATATCGATATCTCTTACTTAAAACATATCACCAGATTTAGTACCATGAGAAAAAGTTAGAAAAGTGTACAGTGGAACCAAATAAATTCTTGAATTCTCCTTGTATAAGAACAAAATTTGCATGACAAATATGGCAAAATAAATAAAGGATTCTGAAAATGCTAACGAAAGCATTTTTCTTTCTCCAAAACTGTTACTTATGGATTATGTGTCGATGTGTTGTAAGCTGGGAAAATTTGATTCAAAAAAGAAAAGTTCGAGAATCTGATAAGCACGGAGCGTATAAAAAAATTAACTTATCTCATCAAATTTTATGAAGGAAAATACTGATAAAGCTTTACATGAAAATTAATTTTCTACGCGGTATTTTGTTATTTGAAGTATGTAATTAGAGTAATACTTGGAGATAAAATGACAAAAACCTCAGATATTGTTTGAAATTGAGCACAAAATGTGGCATAGAAGAATGATGAATAATGGTGTCGTACACTTCTTAATAAATCCGAAGAAATAATTCTAAATCCATCGAAAACCAGAATTCAAAAATCTTTATGAATTCAATAAGGTAACATCCCCAGTAATTGGCATGCACCAATGATTGGCACATCCTACGAACATGTCCTAAAATAAGATTTGTGACCAGTCTTTTAAAAATGCAAGACCATATACCAGTTATATGCTCATTTACTTTAAAATTTATAACTTCAATTTATGCTACTAGATGACAATAGTGCCTAGGAAAGAGAAACAATTATGGTTTATATCAAATTAGTCATTGTGTTGCAAATGCTTCTTTTCTGGTTTAAGAAAAGCATGCTTTTCAATTCATTATTATCTGATTTCTAATATATTTTAAAATTTAATTGACAACAGTTTTGTTTAGTTGAAAAGAATTACTTTAATTGATTAAAAGTATTTTTCACACAAATATTTAGATTTCTGAATTATGCCAATTAATGGTGCTTCAATTTTGATAGTTCTAAGTAATTGGCACTTATTCCAATTACAAGGGAAACGCGTGATTTGAGATTAAACCACTTATTTTTGCAGTACACTAAAATAGTTATAGATTAATTTTGTTTATCAGTTGTTTATATTTGAAAATATGAAATATTATCAGTAGTTGGAATCCATTAAAGCTTTATGTAACAATTACTGCGGACAGCATGACAATTACTGGGTATTAACATAAATATATTGTATTGTTTTAAAGTGTTCATATTTCAGACTAATATGCAGATTTCTTTCTTTCAAAAACCTGAAATATGGCATCTTCAACTACAGTAAATTCATTTAAAGCGATTAATCCCAATGCAAAATATAAAGTTTTTTTTATATAAACATGTGCCAATTACTGGATCATAAGGTATCACACATTGGTGCTCTATGTGCCAATTACTGGTGACTTCAGCAACTTTTTATAAATTTATTTTTATAAAAATACTTTTTCAAAAATTTTTGCTTTTAGTGGGCAAAATACATGCACAGATATACATTCTTTGATTTAAAAATATTTGCAAGTAAATATTTTATTTCTTGGCAATGAAAATTGAAGTAAGTTTAAAATCAAATTCTTAATATGCGAATTACAGGGGATGTTGCCCTACTAGTTTCTTGTAAATAAAGAAGAAATGAATAAAAAGAATGATGCCTAGTTAAACTGATGGCATAGAGCTCACAGGCTATACAGACTAATTGTATATTACAGTCTTATATAATAATGCCCTTCGAAAAAAAATAACGAAGAAAGTACCCCCCCCCCCCAATTTTCTTTTTTTATACTTATCGTTGAAGCCTCAAAACTAATTAGGGATACGCCTTATCATATAATAAACCTGTATCCAAAATTCGAAGCAAGTCGAAGTATTCTGCATAAAAATCCATCTATGTAATTTAAGAAACGTTTTCCCTCGTTCCCTCCTTTATAATTAATCTTTAAACCTCCAAAACTTTTCAGAAATTCAACTTATCAGAAAAAAGCTGCATCCAAAATTTAAAGAAAATCGGATAACTCTGCATAAAACTCTATTTAGCTAACTTAAGGGGGAGATAATCGTCCGTACCCTTCTTTATAATTAACAAAAGAAAAATTCCACAAAAAATGAGCGAAGCTTTTTACTACTATGAATCTGTATACAAAAATTGAAACAAATCGGTTAAATCTGTATGAAAAACCATTTACATAAATAATGAAGGGTAGTTTCCCTTATCCTTCCTTTATACTTATCCAGTGAATTCCAAAAACAAATCAGGGAAGCGCCATTTCAGAATAAACCTTTATACAAAATGTGAACAAATAGATAAACTTTGCGTGATAAACCTAAATTAAAACGGGGGAATTACCCTCCCCCCTTCCCTCTCTTTAAACTTACCCAATGAACACCCAATACTAACCATGAAAGCACCTCATTAGAATGATCCTACATCTAAGATTTGAACGAAATCTACTAATTCTGCAGGAAAAACCCATTTATATAAATTAAGGGGAGGGGCAATAGCCCTCGTTCCCCTTCTTATACTTATCGAATGAACTCTCAAAACTAATCAGGGAAGCTTCTTATCATAATAAGCCTAAATCCAAAATTTCATGTAAATCGGATATTTTTATCATGAGTTATCGCGTTACATACGCACGTACATACATACATACAGAACGGGAGGGCACATAAGCTCTCAGGCTTTGATAGCCTGTGAGCTAAAAACGGTTGAGATGAATTAAAGAACGCTTAAAACAGTTTTGTCTTATGGTTTGTAACCCGACAATTCCGGATTTGAATACCATAATATCAGTAATGTATCGCTTAAATATTATGTAGCATTTCGTAATAAATCTTGAAAAGAAAAGAAAATAGATGAAGAAAATAAAGAAAATGCATCTCTGCAATTCTTCTAAATGTCGTCATTTGGAATGTCATTAATGGAATATGTATCGATATCTCCTACTTAATACTTTTCAGCAGATATAGTGCCACGAGAGAAAGAAAGAAAAATATACAGTGGAACCAAAAAATCTCTTGATTTACTCCTTGCATAAGAACAAAAATCGCATGACAAATGTGGCAAAAGAATAAATAAATAAATAAATAAAGGATTCTGAAAATGCTGAAGAAAGCTTTTTTCTTTCTCTGAAAGTGTTACTGATGGATTATGTGTCGATGTGGTGTAAGCTGGGAAAATTTGTTTCAGAAAAGTTAACTTAAAGTAAAAGATAAAGTTCGAGAACCTGATAAGTAAAGAAAGTATAAAAAAAGTTTAACTTATCTCAACAAATTTCAAGAAAACATAGACTGATAAAATTTTATATGAAAAATAATTTTCTAAAAGGTTCTTTGTCATAATTAAGAGCAATACATCGAAATAAAAAAGGTAAAAGTCTGAGATGTTGTTTGGAATTGAGCATGAAATGCATTATAGAAGAATAATAAATGATATTGTCGTACATTCCTTAATAAATCCATCGAAAACCAGAATTGGAAAATTTTTACAAGTCTAATACTAACTTCTTCTAAAAAAAGTAGATATTAAAACAGGTTGAGATGAATTAAAGAGTTAGAAAAATTGTTTTATCTTAGTTTCTGTAACTCGGTAATTCCTGGTTTTGAATCCATAATATCAGAAATGCAACACTTAAATACAATGTAGCATTTCTTAAATCTTTAAAAGAAGAGAATATAGCTGAAGGGAATTATGTGAATGCACCTTACCATTCTTCAAAATGCCTTCATTCATCAACGGAATATGTATCGATATCTCTGACTTAATACATTTTAGCAGATATAGCACCATGAGAGAGAGAAAGAAAAATATATAGTGGAAAAAAATAAACTCTTGATTTCTCCTTGCATAAGAACAAAAATCGCATGATAAATGTGAAAAAAAAATAAAGGATTCAGAAAATGCTGAAGAAAGCAGTTTCCTTTCTCTGAAAGTGTTACTGATGGATTAAGTGTCGATGTGGTGTAAGCTGAGGAAATTTGTTTCAGAAAAGAAAAGTTCAAAAACCTGTGAAGTAAGGAAAGTTTTTTTAAAAGTTTAATTTATCTCAACAAATTATGGGAAAAAATATAGTGGTAAACTTTTATATGAAAAATAATTTTCTAAAAGATTCTTTGTTATTTGAAGTATGTAATTAGAGTAATACTTGGAAATAAAAATGATAAAATCTCTGATGTTGTATGAGATTGAGCATAGAATGTAGCATAGAAGAATCATGAATAATGGTGTTGTACACTTAATAAATCCGTTGAAATAATCGTAAATCCATCGTATAAATTAATTGAAAACCGTAATTCGAAAAATTTTTCGAATTCAATACTAGTTTCCTGTAAAAAGAGAAGAAACTAAAACAGATTGAAATAAATTAAAGAGTGTGAAACGTACTTTTATCTTATAATTCTTTAACCAGGTAATTCTGGATTTGGATCACATAACATCAATAATTTTCCACTTAAACATTACATAGCATTTCGTACAAAATACTGAAAAGGAAAAAAAGATAGCTGAAGGGAATGATAAGAATACCCCTCTGTCATTCTTATAAATGCCATCATTCATCAACGAAATATATATCGATATTTCTAACTTAATGCATTTCAGCAGATTTAGTACCATCAGAGAAAGAAAGAAAAATGTACGGTGGAACCAAATAAACTCTTGAATTCTCCTTGCATAAGAACAAATCTCGCATGACAAATGTGGCAAATAAATAGATAAAGGATTCTGAAAATGCTGAAGAAAGCATTTTTCTTTCTCTGAAAGTGTTACTGATTGATTATGTATCGATGTGGTGCAAGCTGAGAAATTTTCTTTAAGAAAACTAAAGTTCGAGATCTTGATAAGTAAGGAATGTTTAAAAGAAATTCACCTTACCTCAAATAATTTTAGGAAATAATATACTGGTAAAGTTTTATATGAAAAATAATTTTCTAAAAGGTTCTTTTTTATATAAAGTATATAATTAAGAGCAATACGTGGAAATAAAAAAGGCAAAATCTCAGATGTTGTTTGGAGTTGACCACGAAATGCAGCATAGAAGAATAATGAATAATATTATCGTAAACTCTTTAATAAATCCATCGAAATAATCTTAAATCCATCGTAAACCAGAAGTTGAAAATTTTTACAAATCCAATACTAATTTCTTCTAAAAAAAAGAAGAAATTAAAACAAATTGAGATAAATTAAGGAGTTAGAAAAGTAGTTTTGTCTTATGTTCTGCAACTCCGTAATTTCTGGTTTGGATCCCATAATATCAACAATGCGCCACTTAAATATTATATATCATTTCGTAATAAATCTTGAAGAGAAAGGAAAATAACTGAAAGGAATGATGAGAATGCCCGTCTGTCATTCTTCAAAATGCCGTCATTCATCAACGGAATATATATCGATATCTCTGACTTAATACATTTCAGCATATTTAGTACCACGAGAAAAAAAAAAGAAAAATATTCAGTGGAACCAAATAAACTCTTAATTTCTTTTGCATAAGAACAAAAATCGCAATACAAATGTGACAAAAAAAATAAAGGATTCGGAAGATGCTGAAGAAAGCTTTTTTCTTTCTCTGAAATTTTTTCTGATTGATTATGTGTCGATGAGGTGTAACCGGGAAAAATTTGTTTCAAAAAAGAAAAGTTCCAAGAACCTGATAAGTAAGGAGAGTAAAAAAAAAGTTTAACTTACTTCAAGAAATTTTAGGAAAAAATATAGTCCTAAAGTTTTATATGGAAATTTTTTTCGAAAAGGTTCTTTGTTATTTGAAGTACATAATTAAGAGTAATACTTGGAAATAAAAAAGGCAAAATCTCAGATGTTATTTGAAATTGAATATGAATGTAGCATAAAAGAATAATGAATAACGCTGCCGTACACTTCTTAATAAATCCATCGAAATAATCCTAAATCCATCGTATAAATCCATCGAAAACCGGAGTTCGGAAATTTTTACGAATCCAGTATTTGCTACTTGTAAAGATAGAAGAAAGATTAACAAGTTGCGTTAAGTTAAAGTGTGTGAAAAATGGTAATGTCTTATATCCTATAAGCCAGTTATTCTGCGTTTGGATTCCATAATGTCAATAATGTGACACTTAAACATCATATAGAATTTCGTAATAAATCCTGAAAAGAAAAGAAAATAGCTGAAAGGAATGACGAGAATGAACCTCTGTCATTCTTCTAAATGCCATCATTCATCAACGGAATGTATATCGATATCTCTGACTTGATACATTTCAGCAAACAGACAAAGAAAGAAAAATGTGCAGTGGAACCAAATAAACTCTTGATTTCCTCCTTGCATAAGAACAAAACTCGCATAACAAATGTGGCAAAAAAATAAAGGACTCTGAAAATGCTGAAGAAAGCATTTTACTTTCTCTGAATGTGTAACTGATAGATTAACTGATGTGTCGATGTGGTGTAAGCTGGGAAAATTTTTTTCAGAAAAGTAAAGTTCGAGAACCTGATAAGTAAGGAGGGTATATAAAAAAATTTACTTGCCTCAATAATTTTTAGAAAGAAATATATTGCTAAAGATTTATATGAAAAACATTTTTCGAAAAGATTCTTTGTTATTTGAAGTATGTAGTAATTAGACTGATACTTGGTAATAAAAATGATAAAATCTCAGATGTTGTTTGAACTTGAACATGAAATATAGCATAAAAGAATAATGAATAATGGTGTCGTATACTTCCTTATACATCCTTCGAAATAATCATAAATCTGTCGTATAAATCCATAGAAAACCGGAATTCGAAACTTTTTACGAATTCAATACTAGTTTCTAGTAAAGAAAGAAGAAATTAAAATAGATTGAAATAAATTAGAGTGTGAAAAAAAGTTTTGTCAAATATTCTGCAACCCGGTAATTCTGGAATTGGATTATATAATGTCAATAATTTTCCACTTAAATACTATATAGTATTTCGTAATAAATCCTGAAAAGAAAAGAAATTATCTGTAGGTAAAGATAGCTGTAGACTGTAAAAAAATCTTCAAAGCTACTAAAATTTTTCTAGTAAACTTGTATTCCAAGAATTTTTCATATAACGATAACAGCAAAATTTCATGTAACCGAGGAAGGTTACATGTGTTTTTTGCTGTTACCGTTACATGAAAAGTTCTTGAAATACAAATCTACTTGAAAAATCCAAGTAATTTTACCTTTTATTTTACAGTTTTAGGTAAAAGAAAAGTTCGAGAACCTGATAGGTAAGGAAAGTTTTTAAAACAGTTTATAACAAGGACTAGCTGAATCTGTTATGTGAAAATTCGCGACATCACATGAAATATCTTGATGTAGATCTATTGTAGAATTCGTGAATAATGCACCATAGCAGCGTACCTGTTAGGTGATATACGGCAAAAACTAATTAGCAGCAGTTTATATCGAAATCTAATTGAATCTAAAGTTTTCTGAAATTTCATACATTAGTTCTTCAGAGAGATCACCCAAAATATTTTTTGTTTCATCTTGCTAAAACACAGAGTAGCGGACAGAGTGACAGACAAACTCAGATACATATATTATCTAAAAGAATATGAAATCGTGTTCACGACCTTCTATAATGTATAAATCCGACGAAAAAAGGAAGTCGACAATTTTCACGAATCCAATAGCTGCTTTTTGTAAAAATAGAAGATAGTAAAACAATTCGAGCTAACCCCTTGAGGTACAGGGAGATATTTTTATCCCACCTAATTTAAACAAGATTTTCATCGGAAACCTTTAACGAAATTTTATATTTTTAAACTTTAATGTAAAATGTTATAAAAAAATGTTTATCATTATTTTAAATTAAAATTGTTAGATTATTCCGGCGTGAAATCAATATTAGGGAGACATTGTTGCTTTTCCCCTCAAGGTGTTAAATTAGAGAGTATGAAAAAAAACTTTGTCTTATGTTCTGTGACCCGATAGTTCCGGGTTTGGATACCATAATATCAATATTGCGACACTTAAATATTATACAGCATTTCGTAATAAATCTTGAAAAGAGAAGAAAATACATTAAAGGAATGATGAGAATGTACCCGTGTCATTCTATTAAATGCCATCATTCATCAACGGAATAAATATCGATATCTCTGACTTATACATTTCAGCAAATCCAGTATCACCAGAGAAAGAAAAAAAAATGTACAGTGGAACCAAATAAACTCTTAATTTCTCCTTGCATAAGAACAAAAATCGCATGACAAATGTGCCAAATAAAATAAAATAAAGGATTCTGAAAGTGTTGATGAAAGCATTTTTCTTTCTCTGAAAGTGTTACAGATTGATTATGTGTCGATGTAGTGTAAGCTGGGAAAATTTGTTTCATAAAACAAAAGTTCGAAAACCCCAGTGAGGAGAAAAAAAGTCTAACTTACCTCAACAAATTTTTATAAGAAGTATAAGGATAAAGTTTTAGATGAAAAATAATTTTCTACACAATACTTTGTCATTTGAAGTATGTATTTCAGTAATATTCGGAAATAAAAAAGATAAATAAAGGTATCTTACTTTTTGAAAATTGATACAACTTAAAATATATATATATATATGAAATACCAGTCAAACAACTCACAAGAGTGATTCAAAACCTGATAGCCTTAAGCAAAATGTAAAATCAATTTCGCTTATCTCAACAAATTTTAGAAGAAATTTACTGATAGATTTGATTATATGATGTATGATAAATTATTATATGATATACTAATAAATGTGACATTTTTATGATTCTAACCTAAAAAAGCGTATTTGAAAATAATAAAAAATTCCTTCTTTACATACAAAAAAAAAAAAAAAAAAAAAAAAAAAAAAAAAAAAAAGTTAGGTTATATAAACAAGTGTGAATAATAGTTTTGCCTTATGTTTTATAACTAGTAATTCCGCGTATATAGAATTTCGCAATAAGTCCTGAAAAGAAAAGAAAATGGCAGAAAGGAGTGATGAGAATGCACTTCTGTCATTCTTCTAAATGCCATCATTCATCAACCAAATGTATAACGATATTTCTGACTTAATACATTTCACCTGATTTAAAACCACCAGCTAAAGAAAGAGAAATGTACGTTGGAACTAAATATATTCTTGATTACTCCTTGCATAAGAACAAAAATAGCATAACAAATGTGGAAAATAAAATAAAATAAAGGATTCTGAAAATGCTGAAGAAAGCATTTTTCTTTCTCTGAAAGTGTTACAGATTGATTATGTGTCGATGTCGTGTAAGCTGGGAAAATTTGTTTCAAAAAAGAAAAGTTCGAAAACTTTAAGTAAGGACAGTATTAAAAAAATTTAACTTATCTCAACAAATTTTAGGAAAAAATGTACTGATGAAGTTTTATATGAAAAATAATTTTCTAAAAGGTTCTTTGTTATTTGAAGTATATAATTAAGATTAAAACTTGGAAATAAAAAGGCAAAAATCTCAGATGTTGTTTGAAATGAAGCGGGAAATGTAGTATTGAATAATGGTGTCATACAATTCTTAATAAATCCATCGAAATAATCGTAAACACATCGCATAAATACATCGTAAACCGGAATTCAAAAACTATCACGAATCCAATACTTGTTCCTTGTAAAGAAAGAAAAATTGAAACAAGTTGAGATAAATTAAAGACTGTGAAAAGTAGTTTTGTCTTATGTTCTATAACCCTGTAATTCCACGTTTGGATACCATTATAACAATAAAGAGCCACTTAAATATTATATTGAGTTTTGTAAAGCCTGTAACGTAAAGAAAATAGCTGAAAAGAATGATCAGAATGCACCTCTGTCATTCTTCTAAATGCCGTCATTCATCAACCAAATATGTATCGATATCTCAGACTTAATACATTTCAGCAGAGTTAGGACCACGAGAGAAAGAAAGAAAAATGTACAGTGGAACGAAATAAACTCTTGACTTCTCCTTGCATGAGAACAAAAATCGCAAAACAAATGTAACAAAATAAGTAAATAAATAAAGGATTCTAAAAATGCTGAAGAAAGCATTTTTCTTTCTCTGAAAATGGTTTTGATATAGGTTGTTGTTTGACTTTTGATATAGGTTATGTGTGGATGTGGTGTAAGCTAGGAAAATTTGTTTCAGAAAAGAAAAGTTCGAGAACCTGATAAGGAGAGAATAAAAAAAGTTTAACTTATCTCAACGAATTTTAGGAAAAAAAATGTACTGATAAAGTTTAATATGAAAAGTAATTCTCTAAAAGGTTCCTTGTTATTTGAAATGCATGATTAAGAGTCATAATTGGAAATAGAAAAGGCAAAACCTAAAATGTTGTTCGATATGGAACATGAAATGCCGCATAGAAGAATAATGAATGATGATGGCGTACACTTCTTAATAAATCCATCGAAATAATCTTAAATTCATCATATAAATCTATTGAAAACCGGAATTCGATAATTTTCAAGAATCTAGTACTAACTTCTATAAAAAAAGAAGAAGAAATGAAAAACGGTTCAGATAAATTAAAGAGAGTGAAAAATAGTTTGGTCTTATGTTCTGTAACCCGGTAAGTCCAGGTTTGGATAACATAATAACAATAAAGAGCCACTTAAATATTATATTGAGTTTTATAAAGCCTGTAAAGTAAAGAAAATAGCTGAAAAGAATGATGAGAATGCACCTCTGTCATTCTTCTAAATGCCGTCATTCATCAACCAAATATGTATCAATATCTCAGACTTAATACATTTCAGCAGAGTTAGTACCATCAGAAAAAGAAAGAAAAAGCTAAAGTGAAACCAAATATACTTTTGATTTCTTCTTGCATAAGAAGAAAAATCGTATGACAAATGTAGGAAGAATACAGGGTTCTGAAAATGCTAAAGAATGCATCTTTCATTCTCTGAAAGTGTTACTGATGGATTATGTGTCGATGTGGTGTAAGGTGGGAAAATTTCTTTCTGAAAAGAAAAGTTCGAGAACCTAGAAAGAAAGGAGAGTATTAAAAATATTTATATCAAGGACTAGCTGAACCTGAAGTTATATGACAATTCGCGAAATTATGTAAAATTTCTTGAGATAGATCCATTGTGGAAATCGCGAATAATGCACTAGAACAGTGCCATCTGTTAGGCAATATACGCCAAAAACTAATTAGAACAAGTTTATATCAAAATCTAATTGAATCTAAAGTTTTTCGAAATTTCATACATCAGTTGTTGAGAGAGAGCGCCTACAAATTTTTTATCCCATACAGACTCACAGAGTGTCGGACAGAATGACAGAGAAACTCACAGACAGGTATTTTCTAAAAAAATCAAATCCTGTGTAGCACCATCTAAAACGTATAAATCCAACGAAAACAGGAATTTGAAAATTTTCACGAATCCAATAGTCGCTTCTTGTAAAAATATGAGAACGTAAAATAGGTTGAGTTAACCCCTTTAGGGGCAGTGGGATATAATTTATCCCACCTAATTTAAACAAGATTCTCTCCAGAAATTTTTAACGAAATTTATATTTATAACTTTTGAGGGTAAAATGTTGAAAAAATGTTTTTCCATATTTTACAATAAATTTTTTTCATTTTTCCGGCGTGAATTCAATATTACTGAGACATTATTGCTTCCCCCTCAAAGGATTAATTTAAAGAGTATGAAAAATAATTTTGTTTTATGTTCTTTAACCCAATAGTTCCGGGTATGGTTCCCAGAATATCAATAATGTACCACTTACATATTATATAGCATTTTGTAATAAATCTCGAAAAGAAAAGAAAATAGCTGAAGGGAATGACAACAATGCAACTCCGTCATTCTTCTAAATGCCTCCATTCATAAACGGAATATATATCGATAACTCAGACTTAATCCTTTTTAGTAGATTTAGTACCACGAGGGAAAGAAAGAAAAATGTACAGTGGAACCAAATAAACTCTTGATTTCTCCTTGCATAAGAACAAAAATCACATGAGAAATGTGGAAAAAAATAAAGGATTCTGAAAATGCTAATGAAAGAATTTTTCTTTCTCCGAAAGTGTTTCTGATGAATTAGGTGTCGATTGGTGTAAGCTGGGCAAATTTGTTTAAAAAAAGTTAAGTTCGAGAACCTGAAAAATTTAGGAGAGTATAGAAAAGTTTAACTTATCTCAATAAATTTTAGAAAGAAATATGTTGCTAAAGATTTATATGAAAAATAATTTTCTAAAAGATTCTTTGTTATTTGAAGTATGTAGTAATTTGACTAATGCTTGGAAATAAAAATGATAAAATCTCACATGTTGTTTGAAATTGAGCATGAAATGTAGGGTAAAGAATAGGTAATAATGGTGCCCTACTCTTCCTAATAAACCCGCCGAACTAATCGTAAGTCCATCCTATAAATTCATTGAAATCATGAATTCGAACTTTTTACGAATTCAATTCTAGTTTCTTGTAAAGAAAGAACAAATTAAAATAGGTTGAAATAAATTAAAGAGTGTGAAAAGTGATTTTGTATTATATTCTGTAACCCGGTAATTCTCGATTTGGTGTGTTTGGATTTGATTCATAATGTGATTAATTTTCCACTTAAATATTATATAGAATTTCGTAATAAATCCTGAAAAAAAAGAAAATAGCTGTAAGTAAAGATTGCTGCAAACTGCAAAAAATATAGTTACTAAATGTTTTCTAGCAAACTTGTTTTCCAAAAACTTTTCAAGTAACAATAGCAGCAAAATTTCATGTAACCGGGAAGGTTACATGAAATTTCAGTGTAGGTAAAAGAAAAGTTCAAAAAACTGATAAGTAAGAAGAGTATTAAAAAAAGTTTATAACAAGGACAAGCTGAATCTGTTATGTAAAAATTAGTGACATTACATGAAATTTCTTGTTATAGAACTATTGTAGAAGTCGTGAATAATGCACCATAGCAGAGCAACCTGGAAGAAAAGTTCGAGAACCTGATAAGTAAGGAGAGTATAAAAAAAAGTTTATGTCAAGGACTAGCTGAATCTGAAGTTGTATGGAAATGTGCGAAATTATATGAAATTTCTTCAGATAGATCTATTGTAGAAATTCTTAATAACGAACTATAGCAGCGCTACCTGTTAGGCGATATAAGCCTAAAACGAATTAGCATCAGTTTATATTAAAATCTTACTGAATCTAAAGTTTTCCGAAATTTCATCCATTAATTCTTAAAAGATAGAACCTACAAAATTTTTGTCACACAGAGACTCACAGAGTGCAGTACAGAGAGACAGACAGATATTTTGTAAAAAACCATAAAATCGTATTCCGGACATTTTGAAAAGTATAAATTCATTGAAAACCAAAATTCGAAAATTTTCATGCATCCACTAGTTGCTTCTTGTAAAAATGGGGGAATTTCTTGTAAAAATTAGGGATGACAATCTTTTATAGAAATTTTAATCTTTTATCACAGGTTTTTTAAAGCAGAAATTTATTTGTGCAATTAAATCGCGAAAATTCTCAGATTAAATAAGGAAAAATTCACAATAAGAGTTTACTTCTGAGAATAATCAAATATTCCGAGCAGCGTGCCGCCGCATATACCAGTTGCTCGTCCCCAAACAGTTAAAGAGTGTGAAAAATAGTTTTGTGTTATGTTCGGCAACCCGATAATTCCGGGTTTGGGCTCCATAATATCAATAATGTGCCACTTAATTATTATCTAGCATTTAATAATAAATCTGGAAAAGAAAAGAAAAAGGATGAAGGGAAGGATGAGAATGCCCCTCTGTCATTCTTCTAAATGCCGTCATTCATCAACCAAATATATATCGATATCTCTGACTTAATACATTTCAGCAGATTTTGTACCAGGAGAGAAAAAAAGAAAAATGTATAGTGGAACCAAGTAAACTCTTGATTTTGCATTGCATAAGAATAAAAATCGCATGACAAATGTGGCAATAAATAAATAAATAAATAAATAAATAAAAGATTCTGAAAATGCTGAAGAAAGCTTTTTTCTTTCTCCGAAACTGTTACTGATGGATTATGTGTCGATGTGGTGTAAGCAGGAAAACTTGTTTTAGAAAATAAGAGTTTGCGAATCTGATAAGTAAGGAGAGTATAAAAAAATTAACTAGTCACGACAAATTTTAAGAAAAAATGTACTGATAAAGTTTTATATGGAACAAAAAATTCTTAAAGGTTTTGTGTTATTTGACGAATAAAATTAAGATTAATACATGGGGAAAAAAGCGGCAAAATCTCATATGTTGTCTGAAATTGAGCATGAAATGTAGCATAGAAGAATAATTAATAATGGTGTTGTATACTTTTTAATAAATCCATCGAAATAATCATAAATTCATCGTATAAATGCATCGTAAACCGTAATTCAAAAACTTTCAAGAATCCAATATTTGTTTCTTGTAAAAAAAAAGAAGAAATTGAAACAGGTTGAGATAAATTACAGAGTGTGAAAATAAGGAAATAATATGTTGTATAATCTGATAATTCCAGGTTTGAATGCTATAATAACAATAATGATCCACTTAAATATTATATAGCATTTCATAATAAATCCTCAAAAGAAAAGAAAATATCTGAAGGGAATGATGAGAACGCAACTCTGCCATTCTTCTAAATGCCGTCATTCATCGACCAAATATATATCGATGTCTCTGACTTAATACATTTCAGCAAATTTAATACCATGAGAGAAACAAAGAAAAATATACAGTGGAACCAAATAAACTCTTGACCTCTCCTTAAGATCAGAAATCGCATGACAAATATGGCAAAAAAATAAAGGATTCTGAAAATGCTGAAAAAAGCATTTTTCTTTCTCTGAAAGTGTTACTGATAAATTATGTGTCGATGTGGTGTAAGCTGGGAAAATTTGTTTCAAGAAAGAAAAGTTCGAGAACCTGATAATTTAAGGAGGGTATAAAAAAGTTTAATTTATCTCGACAAATTTTAGGGAGAAATATACTATTAAAGTTTTATATGAAAAATAATTTTCTAAAAGATTCTTTGTCATTTCAAGTAGGTAATTAGAGTAATACTTGGAAATAAAAATTGTAAAACCTCAGATATTTTTTGAAGTTGAGAATGAAATATAGCATAAAAGAATAATGAATAAAGGTGTTATACATTACTTCATAAAGTGACACTTTAAAAAATTAATATTTGAACTATTGATGAAACAAATAAAGAAAATGATTCCTAGCCGAATATCATTTAGTAGAATGCAAAATCAGTTTAGTTTACCTCAAAAAATTTTAGAAGAAAAATACTGATAAAGATTTATTTAAAAGTAATTTTCTAAATGGTTCTTTGCCTTTTTAAATATATAATTAAAATAATTCTAGACAATAAAAAAGGGGGAAGTCTCAAGTACTTTTTTAATTGAGTATGAAATAAAGCATAAAAATATAATGAATAAACTTGTCATACACTTCTTTCTAAAGTTACACAACTTTAAAAAATAATTACATTTGAAATATTAATGAAAGAAATCGGAAAAAATTTCCCTAAGTTGATAATTCTTCTAATGGAGTGTAAAGCCGTTTAACTTATCTCTATAAATTTTATATAAAAAAATATACTGATAAATGTTTATATAAAAATAATTTTCTAAATTATTCTTTGTCACTTGAGACATAATTAAAATAATACTAGAAAATAATGAAAGATAAAATACTAATGAATTAAGGTGTTGTACACTTCTTTGTAAAGTGATACAAATTAAAAATATATAGATTTGAAACATTAATGAAACAAATCTCAAAAGTATCACTAACCTGATAACTCTATGCAGAATGTAAAAACAGTTTAACTTATCTCTACAAATTTTAGAAAAAAAAAAATATATATATACTAATAAAGTTTTACGTAAAAATAATTTTCTAAACGATTCTTTATCATTTAAAACATATAATTAAAAAAATACCACTAGAAAATAAACAAGTAAGAAAAATCATGCGTTAAGCATAGATTATGAAGCACTTTCCAACACTTAATGAAATCTTTAACAAAACTTTGTTATTTAAGGAAATAATAGTGTATAGCCAAATATACCCAAATATGTATTCCAGTACATTAGAACAGCCCTGTATTTCATATGTTAGTATATATATTAGCTTAGCAAGAAAATACCCAGTAGCTTGAAATTTCTTTTTCAGCAATTCAGATTATTAAATGGAAACATACTTGACTACTTTTGTTCAGCCCAGTAGTTTACATTGTGCCTTTATTACACGTCAGCATTAGGCTAAAATTTATTGTAAACTGAAACACTTTTAAAACAACTGAAATCACATTCTCATAAATCATCATTCATAGGCGTCCATGTACCGAAATCTTTGCGTGGCCCTGTATATCCCTTTACCTATATTCTGCAAACATTTCTCAGTAAATTGAATGCAGCTCAGCGTAAAAATGCATAGCTTATTTAAGAACCACGTTTAAATAATTTACGCTCATATCCTGAATAAAATTTCATATAATTATTCAGATGAGCTCTTTTGGGTAGCCCTGTATATCAACTATAACATTTATACACACCATATAATATGCATATATTTAGCGAAATATAAACGCGAATATCATAATTAAAATGAATTTCATCCCTCCATCAGCCATATACGGTAGACATATACCATAGACATATACGGTACTTCGGAAAGAATATACTATTTGAAATCTTTTGTATGGCCCTGTAAATGCTATGTACTTCATATTATGCAAGACAGTAGCGTATAATTTATATTAAGCTTCAGTGACATATATCAATTTTATTATACATGAAAAAGCTTAATATATTTAAAATATGTCACACATAATTCCCCCTTTTACCATTATCTAATGGAATTCTTTTGTGTGACCCTGCAAATGAATAATAGCTACATTTTCACCTTATATTTTATAGGATGCATATTTTAATATGTTTGGCAGGGTATAACATCTTTAAAATTCCTTTGAAATGATTTTTCCCCATAGGCTGTAATGTAATAGGAAACTTTTGATTCGCCCTGTAGATAAACTAATCATGGTAGAAACTTCATTTTCGATAGGACTTGTGCTAGGGTAAACGTCAATAACGTCCTAAAATTTCATGGCAATCCGGGTATATTAACGATTTTTCCCCATGGGCCGTAATGTAATGGAAAACTTTTGATTCGCCCTGTAGATAAACTAATCATAATAGAAACTTCATTTTCAATAGGGTTCGTGCTAGGGTAAACGTCAATAACGTCCTAAAATTTCATGACAATCCGAGTATATTAACGATTTTTCCCCATAGGCCGTAATGTAATGGGAAACTTTTGATTCGCCCTGTAGATAAACTAATCATGGTAGATACTTCATTTTCAGTAGGGTTCGTGCTAGGGTAAGCCTCAATAGCTTCCTAAAATTTCATGGCAATCTGAGTATATTAACGATTTTTCCCCATAGGCCGTAATGTAATGGGAAACTTTTGATTCGCCCTGTAGATAAACTAATCATGGTAGATATTTCATTTTCAATAGGGTTCGTGCTAGGGTAAACCTCAATAACGTATAAAAATTTCATAGAAATCCGAGTATATTTACGGGAGTTAGAGCGCGGACAGACGGACAGACGGACAGACGGACAGACGGCCATCCGGCCAGACGGACAGACGGACAGACGGACAGACAAACCGAATGCATAAGCACTTTTCAACTTTGTTGGAAAGTGCTAAAAAAGATAAAATCTGAGATATTGATTAAAATTGAGTTGGAAATAAAATATAAAAAAATAAATTAATAAGTAATTTTGTCATTTCCTCGTAAAGTGGCGCAATTTAAAACAAAATTATATTTGAAATAGTAATAGAAAAAATCGCAAGAATGCTTTCTCGCGGATTATAATTAAAACATTTTTTTTAATCGACAAATTTTAGCAGTTTTATCATTTTTTGCATATGGCATTAAGAAAAGTTTTTGTTATTCTTATTGATTTTCAAATAATTGGTCATATTTTATTTCATCTGGAAATAAGCAAATTGCTTTTTACCCTTTATATAAAAGTTTGGAATTAATTTCTTATCACAATTTGCCTACAGAACAATAAACTCTAACATATAAATATTTATTAATCTTTCAAGAAAACAAATCTTTATTTCCTGTGCTGTGTTACCTTCTGATAAGTACGCAATATATTGAAATAGCTATATTTGTGAATAATTAAAAGACCAATCGAAAACCCAGACATTTATAGCTTATAGTCTAGTTCTAAGATGGTAATTATATTTAATGGCATATGAAGATTCTGTTGTATTTTAAAATTATTTATGTCATGAACCAGTACCATTTACAAAAATGGAGAAAAAGTCAAAATGTTCAAAAATCAGGTAACAACCCTAGGTCAAAATTCATGCTTGTACCAGCAACAAAAATATACTAGTTATTGCTAGGTATTGCTATGTCTGCTAGATTTTCATGCTATTATATGCTATATAATATGTAATGCTAGTTTATGCTAGTTGTGCTATTTTACTTGTTGGGTTATAGCAATTGGTGCTTGTGTAGCAAACAAATGCCAGCATGAATTTCGACCTGGACAAATTTCAAAGTAGAATCCCAAACTTCATTTGAAATATTTTTTAAGCTTTAATTCTGCAATTTTCAATCATGTTTAAAAAACATTTTTTCATAGTGTTTAATGCCTGATCCGAATTGCATGAATGCTTTTTCGGGCTTCGGAAACCAAGAAAATTGAATATTTGGTGTTTTGAGGGTTCCGTACTTAAAAAGTAAAAACGGAACTATTATAAGATCACTCCTGTGTCTATCTATCCGTCTGTCACAGCCATTTTACTCACTAACTATGAAACGTGGAAAGTTCAAATTGGGGGAAATGATAAAAACTATTGACCCACATATTTACAGATTATTAAACAGTTATAAACATGTTTAGGAAGGAGGTAAAGGGATAATTTAGTTACTTGAAGAAAAAAAAATACGTTCTTTGTGCATCGTGTGGGGTGTCTTGTGAAAGCTTTCATTACGCTGGACTCAAAAATACATTGCTTTTAATTTTAGATATTATATTTTCAGAGCTATAATCGATAACATAGTGCAAAAATGTGTTCCCCCTATCTAATTCCATTCCGTAATCTACTGAAACTAAAATTGTGAAAAAAATTAGAGGTTATAGATGTCACTTTAAACCTTGCAAGAAATATACCGATTACCCTAGATTGCATAGTTTTCGAGAAAAGCACATTTTTCTGTTACACACAAATTTCGATTTGTGAGCATTGAATAAAGGTGTTGAGGAGCGTTGGAAGTGCCTATAGTAGCAGAAGTATAAAATCATTGTTTTAAGATAAGAATTCGCGGGTAATTAGCTGCGATATTAACCCTTAAAGACAGGGATGGTTTGCACATAAATAATGACGGGAGCGTTGTACTCTGCATGCCATCAGCTTTTAAAGCCTGGATAAAAAAAATTTAATAATATATTTTTATAATGCAATACCTACTATCAGTATAAAAGCAATAAAGTTCATATTGTTGCATACATATTAATTTAATTTAAATTAATCGCAAAAATCAGGGTTCGTACATATAAGAGATTAAAAAATATATATGCATTTTGGTACCAGAATTTTTTTAAAGTATCATTTGCCTTATTTTGCAAGACATTCCTTACATAAGATATAACGGTCACTCCTTTACGAAATTTTCGGTATTAAACTGTCCATTTTTTTTCAGTTCCTTATGCGTGTAAACCCTTCATTCATAAATGCTATGAGATTCGCGACTAGTTTGCATTGAATAGGTCTCTCATTACGACTCTCGTATATTTAAAAGTTAATTAAAAATCTATTTGAAAAAACGCGTCACGGACCAAAGCGAAGCTGCATCAACCTACAGCATGAAATGGGTCTTATCTTGATTTCATTCTTTATACTGGTTGCGGATTCATCGTTCATGTTAAAGAAATTAATAAAGAATACATGATTTGGGTCAGGACAGCATAGCAATGGCATTAAATGAACTATTCACCTTCATACAGAGTATTACTGATCGACTGATTCGTTATATATTATTCATTATGTATTAAATTATTCATTAATTATTATACACTGTCAGAAAAATTCGTCAATATACACTAAGATATCGTTATTTTTTCACAAATAACTTCTGTTTTCCCAAAAGACGTATTTGTTCTGTGAGTTCATTCCGAAAGTCGAAAAATGAGGAAACGATTCCGTTTATATCTAGCACGCATGCGCATTGGGTCTGTTAGTAATAAATTCGAATTTATTTTTAAAATTAAAAACAAAAATATTCTATCGATTAAAATGTCTAATTTAGTTTTAAAAGACAAAAATGTTTTCGAATTTAAAAATAAATAACAATTACTTTCTCTATTCGTTCAAAAATTCTCACAATCCGTTATTCAAAGTTGGATAAGTTGAATAAAGTTCAATATACTAAGTTATTTCTATGATAAATATTTGCATATAAAATATACTTTAAGTGAAGACATTTAAAAATATTTTAATTAAAAAATAAAATGCAAAAAAAAATTGATATTATTAAAAAAAAATCTTATCGAATAAAAATAAAACATTCATGTTTTTTCTCTGACAATCTATGTAATATATTTAAAATTCACATTTTTATACTATATTAATACTAAACGTAAAAAAAAACCCAGCCACAGTTTCATTAAAGATGAAGTCTTTCCGAGATTAACTGCAAAATTAAAAGCTTTTTAACGAAATACACCAAACCACACCCATATGAAATGAACACTTCTATTTAAAGCAAGATCTTCACAAGCATTCGTGGCGCCGTAAATGCGTTGGTCTTGTAATCCTGGGGTCCTTGGTTCGATCCCCACCTTTTCCGCATTGATTTTTCCAAACTTTTTTCAAGTGACGGATATTTTTCCTCTTTTGACGGAGAAAAAAATAAACGGAAAGTAGTCAATATACAGACAATTTCTGGCAGCAGTGCTGCCAGTACATTTTCTGTAAAAAGACGGAAATTTTTTTGAGAGTGTATGTTAGTATCTTCTATCTGCGACTTTCCGAACCACATTTTTAACACTTCCACTAACTCGCTCTAACTCACGTAAGTACATTTGGATTTTCATGCAATTGACATATCTTAATGTTCTTTAACATGGCATGCTTAGTATTCAATATTAAGTTTGTAGCATGAACAATTTATTTACATTAGCACTCAAAAGAATTCCATTACTCTAGGGTTTGTGGGCAAAAATTATTTGCATGTACTTTAATGACATTACGAAATTTCAAATGTTTTGAAATTGACATAAATCAGTGAATTTCACTAGAAAATGATTGCTATAGACTAGGGCAGCGGTTCCCAAATTATGGGTCGCGAGTCGTGACCCATTGGTTGGTTGCGGCGAATGTTTTAGGTGGGCCATGGAACAATCAAGATTTGCCACAAAAATGTATATTTTATTTCATCTACTGAAAAAAAACCATAACAATTTTAACCGCAAATAATATTTCAAGGTAAAATCCTTAATTTTCATCTTCATAAAAATACCGGCGGAATATCCTCACAGTTCAAAATCAAGTTTGAATTACTTGATGAGGTTCTGCAAGTAATATGTGAATATGCTTTTTTTACTTTGCTGTTTCTGAAACAACAAAGTACAGAAACATATTGCATGTAGAAAGTGACTTAACATTAAAATGAACCAGTTTCAATCCTGATATAAATGCCCTTATCGATAAATGTACCAGATTATGATATTCTAGTCAAACAAGAAAATTTAGTAATTTCATTGACTAAATTGAACTCTTTTGATAATAATTAAGCGTATTTTTATTTATCTTTGTAGTTTATGTGTTGTTTAAATTATTATGCCATAGGCACACATTGGGAATATGTCTTGTTTTGTTGGTAGTATATGCTCAGTACACTACTTAAAATTTTCTTTTTTCACAGAATAGGATGACGGATAGCTTAAAGATGCAATACAACAATTTCCATTTGGACATACACCCTTATATTAGGTGGTCGAGGAAATTATTTTTACCTTAAAACTGGGTCGCATACCAATAAAGTTTGGGATCCGCTGGACTAGGGCATTCATAGCATTTATGGTTCATTGAAATGACACACAAAAGAAATCAATAATACTACTGTCTTTGAGCAATCGTGGCTTGAAGTGCGTTTTCAATTTTGGTATGCACTTTGAAAGGTAACTAAGCAAATTACTTGTTGTGCATAAATTCTGAGCCTCATATATAGGGCTGCACTAAAGAATTCACCATTCTCTTTATTAGCGAAATTGCTGAAGGGGAAACTTCAACTGTAGTATGTATTTCTTATCTGAACTAAATTTTTGCATGCATGCAACTTCTGGATATAAATCTATATATCATATAGCAGTACTATGCAAAGAATTTGGTAATTTTCTGACTGTAGATTGGAATGGCTAAAATTAGATTTTTAAGTGTGTAAAGCTTTTTTAAACGATTCAATTAGACATCCTGTTTCAACTTATTAAAGTTTGAAAATTCGTTACATTATGTTGAATGTGTTGACAAGTGTTTTATAATCTATAGGGGAAACTGGGGCATATTGATACATTCCCTCTACAGCTCTCAGGGCCATTACAGGAAGTTTCACAACAGCTCCTGATGCTAGTGATGATGATTACAAAGATGATGCTAGTGCACTCAACTACATACAGAAAGTCTTGGAACGATTCAGTAGTTTGATGAAATGGAACGGGTGATTTAATGTTTTAGTAGGTCAAAAGTAAATTTGAGTTGTGCAGTTGAAATGGTATTATACAACTATTCCAGTATTTTTAACCGAAAAGAATACTGTCTCTAGCAACTAAAGCTCTCTTTATCAGTTCCCCATTCATTATTGTTAAAAAAAATTATGAAGGCTTGGATTTGAGACTCATTTTATTAAAAATGGCTGTATGGGGCACATTGATACAACCTAGATCCTTTTCTAGTTCATTTTTTCATTACCTTTTATTTTTTTTTTATTTTTTTACCATACACTTCTTAATCCAACCATTTTTCGCCAGAAATTTCTAATATTAGTTTTTATTGAAGTGAAATATCTCTAATTTCTTTATATTAGAACATTTTATAGTATTTTTGCAAACAGAAGACGTACGAACTTACCCAACATCTAGTGCTAATAGAACTAACAAAAGAAAAAGACGACAGCCTGGAAAATGTCAAATTTATATCGATTCTCTGGAGAAAAAAAATATTTTCGACATGAGAAATGTTAAATAAGAGAAACAAGCTCCAGAACAGCACAGGATAATTATATTATAAATAGAATTTTTAATATAATTATTCTTTATTTTCTGTTTATAAACCAATTTATAAACAGAAAACCTGGTATTTTTTTCATCTTTCCTAAGAAAGAAGATAATGCTGGGTTTGAAGTGCGAGATATGACAAAGTTACCATAGCCAACAATCAGACAAGGAACAGCCAGAACATCAGGTCATTATACACTTAATTTTGATTGCTTTAATATTGCTTACAAATAAATTGTGAGTGATTTGAATTTCTATAAATAAATATAAAATGGTTTGGTTTTATTTTTCTATGAAAAATATGCATTGGTGTTATTTTGTCTCCATTTTTCCCAGACGTATCAAAGTGGTCCATGAAGTGTATCTATCTGCAACGGGGATGGAGCACATTGATACAATTGACTTTTTTTGGTTTTTTTAAAATTACATGCAAAAATAATGCATAAAATAACGATTGTACATTTTTATAACAATCTACACAAGTTTTTCTGACACTACAAGGAAAAATAACTTGAAATTTCTGCTTTCTGGACACCGAAAAAATTCTTAGAAGAAAGCTGTATCAATGTGCCCCAGTTCCTCCTACCTAATGCCTGATGCATGATTTTATCTTTCTTATTTTATTAAGAACCAAATCCGATTTAATTGCGATAGCATTCCTGCTAATATACTTTCTTCTTATCATTTGTTTCTTCTTAAATAATTTTTAACGTTTTGATTATTTTCTGACGCAGTAGTATATAACAGTAATACTTTATAACTCTTTCCAAAATATTTGAAAAATGTTTACGATTTCGGTTTGTCTGCCCATCTGTTCGCGCTCTAACTTCCCTAAATATACTCGTATTGTCAATTTTTATGCGTTATTGACGTATACTTCAGAATGAACCCTATTTCAAAATGAAATTTCTAACATGATTATTTTATCAAGAGGGGCAGTCAAAATTTTACTGATATAGTACGGCCTACGGGGAAAAATCGTTTCAAATGAATTTTTAAAATGTTACACCCAGTCAAACATATTAAAATCTATATGCAATAAAATAAAGTGCAATAAAATAAGTGCAATAAAATATGCATTATAATATACAGTGAAAAAAAATAGATTTTATTCATTTACAGGGCCACGCAAAAAGAATTCCATTACATAATGGTAAAGAGGGAAATTGTGTGCGACATAATTATATTAAACTATTTTATGAATAATAAAATTGATATACGTTGCTGAGGCTTAATATAAGTTATACGATGTAGTCGTGGATTGTAGGAAGTGCATAGTATTTAAAGGAATACACACACAAAAGATTTCAAATAGTATAATAAAATACTGTATATGTATGCGATGATGGCTGATGGATGGATGAAATGCATTTCAATTATAATATGTGCTTTTAAGATTCACTAAATCTGTGCACATTATATGGTGTGTATAAATGCTATATTTGATATACAGGGCTACACAAAAGAGCTCGCACACGTTACTGAATATGAGTGTAAATTACTTAAAGGTTGTTTTTAAGAAAGTTAAGCATTTTTATGCTGAACTGCATTCAGTTTGCTAAGAACTGGATGTAGAATAACGGTAAAATGATATACTGGGCATGCAAAGAACTGCGTGGATACATGGATACCTGGAATGATAATTTCTGAGAATGGGATTTTAATAGTTTTAAGAGTACTTTAATTTAAAATAAATTTTAACTTAATACTGGCGTGTGATAATGGTACTAGGTAAACTACAGGACTGAACAAAAGTATTTAAGTATGTTTCCATCTATTAGTATAATTGCTGAAAAAGAAATTTCAACCTGATAGGAATTTTCTTGGTAAACTAAATTTCCCCACTGTATAGTATATATACAGTCGGCTCGTTAATTCGAACTCGTCGGGACCACAAGAAATGTTCGAATTATCTGAAGTTCGAATTGTGGAACATATGAAATCACAACATGCTTAATATGGTACTATTACAAAGGAATTAATGTTATAGTGTTTTCTTTAATTTATTTCGTCTGTTATCATTAGAATATGACTTAATATTAAATTAGAATATATAAAT
The DNA here is from genome assembly GCA_964019185.1 of Maratus speculifer. Lineage (NCBI taxonomy): Eukaryota > Metazoa > Arthropoda > Arachnida > Araneae > Salticidae > Maratus > Maratus speculifer. The sequence goes on from OZ025295.1 coordinate 289,182,887, forward strand.
ACATAAATTAATTAAAAGATTAGAAACAAGCACGACGAAAGAAAAAATTAAAGCGTCACTGATGGACAGACGGGGCACTAAAGAAAGTGGATATCAAATGCATTGGATTCTTTGTATACTCGTTCGTAACAATTTTGAAAAAATCAAAGAAAGCTATTCAAATGATCTGAAATCTGTGAGAAAGAAGCGATAAATGAAAAATAGGAAGTCTCGTTAGTTCGAATTAAACAAAGTGAAGAGAAAATGAGTTCGAATTAATGAAAATTTTTAACGCTATTCTGCCACTGAAAATTTCGGGACTTCATGTTTAGTTCGAATTAAGCAAAGATTCGAATTATTCGATTTCGAATTAACGAGAAGAGACTGTATATCAATCGACAGATCAAATACGGGACTGTTCAAAAACATTGGAATACATATTTGACTATATTAAGTAACGAAGTTTTGTTAAAGATTTCAAGAAGTGTTGGAAAATGTTTTATAATCTATGCTTAACGCATGATTTTTCTGACTTGTTTTAATAATAAATTCGTTTCTTCATTTTAAAATATTTCTATTTCTTTCTCTAATCTAATTTCTTCATTTAATATCACACATACTGCTTTTCGTCTGCTTGTGTAAAAAATATCAGCACACTACTGTTGCTCGACGAATAAAATTAGGATAGAATCCAATTCGAAACTACTATGTATTACACTGGAAAAAAAATCTCTCTAAAATATACTAATAGATTCATTTACATGCAGTGTCAATTTATAAAGATCTGAAATAAGCTCTAAAGCAATATGCCATCTGTTGTAAATAAACTCGGAAATAACACGCATTAAATATTTGCCCATTTAAACCTCATTCAAATTCAATATTTTAGAACGAATTTGGCAACGCCAAAACTTTCTTTCTGGCTCTTCCACAGAAAATTCTTCTAAATAATTAAGACGACACCGAAGTTTGAATATTTTGATAAATTTCTTTAAACAAATTTGCTCTTGTAATTTTTTTTTTTTGGAAAAGGAATAAATAGTATTTATTATATGAAAGAAAACAAAACAAAAAATGTAAAAGTATTTATGTAAATCTAAGAAATTTATTTCTCATTATTATTCCCGATTTTACCCGAGTTCAATCAGTGTGAGTCGGATTGTGTTAATGCTAACGTTTTTAGTTAGAAGTTGAGTTGATTTAAAATTATTCAAATTCAGGTTTTTTACTCTTCCGGGTCGGGTTCGGATTGAATTCGATTTTTAACTGGCTTCAAAATAGGAAGAAGTTTTCTGTTTGACACGTATACATATTTTTTATTTATGTGACCGATCATTCCGAAACTATATAACTGATTCGTGAGATTTTTTTTTAATTGAAAGAGGATACTCTGGAATTTGTTATATTAAAATTTCATAAAATTAGTTTAGTACTTATTAGAAATTTAAGAACAAACAAAAATAAATAAATAAATACACATCTTCAAACTCTTCCAGTTTCAAACATTCTCATCAAGTGACATAACGCTATCTGTTTCGAGAAAAAGTCGCTATATCGGTATCCGGCGTACCCGGTGATTTTCTTCCCTTTTTAACTATTTGAAAAAATAGTTACTGTTCTCGGTAGAGAAATGGAAAATCTGAAGTATATCTGAATATTTTTATTAGTTGAATTCCGCAACATATTTTATTTTATTCGTTTTCTGAATTATTGAAGTTTATTGTCCAAAAATGGAATACTTCTGTTTTTTATTTTATTCCTTTTCTGATTAGTCCAAGTTTAATGTCCAAAATTGGAATACTTCTGTTGCCACAATGACAAAAAAAAAAGTAATAAAAACTTTAAAAAAAAAAAAAAAAAAAAAAAAAAAAAAAAAAAAAAAAATTTGAAAACAAAGTGTGATAAAGATTTCAAACAAATTTCATTAAAAAGTGCATATTTTTCTCTACTCAACGGTGTAAAAATTTAAAATGTGCGATGTTTAAAAATCTAAAAACAGTTAAAGTTGTCTATTTGTAAAGTGCTGTTCTTTTTATCACTGGTCTAGGAATATTAATGTTTAATACACCATGTACGTAATATGTGACTTGTTATAATCATCCTAAAAATGATGTTTATTATTATTATTAATTTAAATATAGAATTTATTTACAAGTCTAAAATTTTAGTCTTTGAAAATATCATTTTTCAAATAATCACTGTAATTTGCTAAATGACATTTTTTTTGTGTTTTTCTGTCTAGGATTGTTGATTTATACAAGCTAGACACTTTGTAGTGATTTTCGAAGTCTCTTTTTTTTCTTTGGTTAAAGAGAATATGAAGTATCCAAAAGAAAGTCATGATAATATCGAAAATGAAAAAAAGAAAAATAAATAAATAAATAAAATATTTATTTGAACATTAATTAATGTACAGTAAAACTTCACTAAAGAGGCCACGTCCCTTCCAATAAAAATTGGTCGCGCCGAGAGATGGTTTAATAATGAAGGTCATATTTAAATCAAGATTTTAATTGTTAAAAAAGGTAACAATGTTACAAAAATTTATTTTTCACATTAGGAAAAAATTACGTATTAAAAGAAAAGTTAAAGACATAAGTTAATTATTACAGAGTTTAAAAAATGAATGCATTGACGTCTACTTTGATTTTGCAGTTTTATCTTTAACCACTTTTTTCAAAGTTCTTTCAAAGTTCAGTAAATAAATGCAATTTACTCGCACCAGCCAATCAGTAAAAGCAAAACTTTATAGCCAACGAGAGTGAGTGGTTGATTAATTTTGCAGTTTCATCTTTAACCACTTTTTTCCAAGTTCTTCCAAAGTTCAGTAAATAAATGCAATTTACTCGCAACAGCCAATCAGTAAAAGCAAAACTTTATAGCCAACGAGAGTGAGTGGTTGATTAATTTTGCAGTTTCATCTTTAACCACTTTTTTCAAAGTTCTTTCAAAGTTCAGTAAATAAATGCAATTTACTCGCAACAGCCAATCAGTAAAAACAAAACTTTATAGCCAACGAGAGTGAGTGGTTGATTAATTTTGCAGTTTTATCTTTAACCACTTTTTTCCAAGTTCTTTCAAAGTTCAGTTAATAAATGCAATTTACTCGCAACAGCCAATCAGTAAAAGCAAAACTTTATAGCCAACGAGAGTGAGTGGTTGATTAATTTTGCAGTTTTATCTTTAACCACTTTTTTCCAAGTTCTTTCAAAGTTCAGTAAATAAATGCAATTTACTCGCAACAGCCAATCAGTAAAAGCAAAACTTTATAGCCAACGAGAGTGAGTGGTTGATTAATTTTGCAGTTTTATCTTTAACCACTTTTTTCCTAGTTCTTTCAAAGTTCAGTAAATAAATGCAATTTACCCGCAACAGCCAATCACTAAAAGCGAAACTTTATAGCCAACGAGAGTGAGTGGTTGCTTCTGTATCTAGCCGAAGGAAGTTGAAACTGTCTGAGAGAGTTTGTGGAACTCTTTCAGAGAGTTTGGCTTCCTGAGATATCTTAAGTATCCTAATGTGAACAGGGTATTAACATTAATCCAACGTTACCCGAACCGTGGATCGAGTCGGTTTTTCGAATAACATCCGATCCAATGACTGAACTGTAAGCTATATCTGGTAATACTTGAGAAAAATAAATTTTGCTTTTTGGTGATCGTTGTAAACAATGCCTATCTTATTGCTTCCTTTTTTTAAGTGCGCTGGTAATTGTGTAAATACGTAGCATAGTCATTGATCTCTCCGTCCCTCCATCTGTCTGTCTGTCCGCATATAACAGAGCAAAAATTACCCAACGTAATTGTTTTAAATTTAAATTTATAATTGCTTCACAATTTTGTTGAGTCATTTCAAATTTTATGAAAATCAGATGCACAGTTAACTACAGGGACAATCAAAAGTATTTCATTACGTTACGGCCAATGAGAAAAAATAGTTTTACGATCATTTTAATCGTGTACCGCTCTTTAGAACATAATAAAATTCGTATGATTCTATAAAGTATGTATGTACACATATATACATTTTGTACAATCTCTGGTGCAAATAATATTTATTTTTAATTTATAGGTCAACGAAAAAGTATTCCAATACATAATGATATAGGGGAGAAATATTGTTTAGGAGGGTTTTTAATTGTATTAAAATATTTCATATTTTATGAAATTGATATACGTTTCTGAGATTTTCTACAAGTTACCTTCTGTATAATAGTAAACAGATACAGCTCATATTCAAAATATTAGAATAATTACCTTTTTTTTAGAAATTGAAAATATCGTTTGGTAATTTAATGTCTTTTTATGAAAATATGCAAACGATATTTTTATGAAGAACTTATTGTTGATTAAACTCACTTGTTATCTTAAATTTAATATCATTTTTGAAAAGATTAATTGCAAAAAAGATTATTTTGAAAAGTCAAAATATTAGAATATTTATTCAAGTGGTTCAAAATATTAGAATATTTCACATTAATTCTCCTTTAATTATTACTAATTCTTAACTGGTGGCATCATTGATTAAATTCAGACTATTTTATTTAAAATCAGTATTCTTTTTTGCAGTTTGTTTCTTTTTCGTCTTAAAATGGGCCGTGTGAGTGATATTCCTGAATCTACTAAACTTCGTATGGTTGATTTGTATCGGCACGGTAAAAATCAATGTTTTACAGCGAATTATTTACATTGTTCGCAATCGAGCGTTAGTAAAATACTAACACAATATTCAAAAATTTCAAAATTTCAAAATAATCGCCGAAATGGTGGCCGAAAACCAAAAACATCTGCTAGAGATGACAGGAAACTGAAGCGTATAGTTAAGAAAAACCGTTTTAAAAGTGTGCGATTCTTGCACCGAAAATGGAAAGAAGAAGGAGTTGAAGTTTCTACATCGACAACATCAAGACGTCTCCATAAATTTAAATTTGAATCTCGTGTACCGAAAACAAAACCTCTCATGACTGCAAGACAAAAGCGTATAAGATTGAATTGGTGTAAATCAAGACGTTTATGGAGCAATGAAGATTGGAAAAATATATTATTTAGTGATGAAAGTATGTTTTGTGTTTCATATGGTAATCAAGGTATTCGAGTTTGAAGAATGAAGCAAGAAGCATTTGATAAAGAATGCCTTAAACGTTCCGTAAAATTTGCTGCTAGTGTCATGGTTTGGGGTTGTATGAGTGCAGAACGACCTGGAAAGTTATGCATCGTCTACGAAAAAGTTAACTCTCTGATATATCAAGAAATTTTAGAATATTACATGATTCCATCATCAGAAGATTTATTTGAAGATGATTTCATCTTTCAACTAGATTTAGCGTCCCCGCATACCTCGGTGTCAACTAAGAATTGGTTCCGCCAACGCAACATTAAGGTACTTCCTTGGCCACCAAATTCACCAGATCTTAATCCCATCGAAAATTTATGGTGTATAATGAAGAAAAAACTTCAAGAAAATCCTCCTTCAAGTAAAACTGAGTTAGTGGCACGTATAAAGTCTATTTGGGCTAATATTGATAGAAATGTTTGTAAACACCTTGTATATAGTATGCAAGATCGATTGTACGCTGTTATGAAAGCTAAAGGGGATGCTACAAAATATTAACTACCATTTACTTCATATTCATAAGGTAATATTGTTGCGTGAAATAAAATATTCTAATATTTTGAACCAATCTAAATTTTATTCTAATATTTTGGTGTGTTTAAGGAAGCTGTATACCTAATTTATTGTGCTGTATTTTATATTTTATAAATGTTAAAATCTTATCTAAACATGCCAGATTTAATTTATAAGAAATTTAATTTCATTTACTTAGTATAAAAAATAAATAAATGACAAATAATTTTTTCTTATTACTTTTTCTCAATTATTCTAATATTTTGAATATGAGCTGTAGTATTTACAGGGACACATAAAACATGTCGGCTAATGTACTGTATTCTAAGTACTGTATACTATTACACCAAGATCTGAGCATTTTAAAAACTTTCTAACAGTATAAACGCACCTCATTTGCTACGCTTGACGTGCAATTTCTGACTTGTTTAGATTTGATGTCACACAGAATTGACCTATCATTCTCCCTTCTCACATGATACCATATTGTCGTCCTGTTTTTCGTTTTTTAAACTGTTAGACTTCAGAAATTATTCAGTATCATTTACAACAAAAATAATAATAACAACAACAACAACAATAACAATAAAAGTACGTTCTAGTCATAATCATTCTCTTTGGAAAGAGCATTGAGCTTCGATTCCATCAATAGGGAAGCGAAAAAATAGGTAATAAATTGATCCTGTTTCGGTACATGATTAGCTTGCATTTCTCATAGATGTTTAGCTTTGAATAATCTCAGCTATAAGTGACAGAAAGAACATAAATTCAAAAATAGTAAAATATGATGCTTTAAAACATTAATAGCCTGACAAGTGACTTATATTTATACACTCTCAAAAAAACTTCCGTCTTTTCACAGAAAAAGTACTGGCAGCACTGCTGCCAGAAATTGTCTGTATACTGACGATTTTCTGTTTATTTTTTTCTCCGTCAAAAGAGGAAAAATATCCGTCACTTGAAAAAAATCAATGCGGAAGAGGTGGGGATCGAACTCACGAACCCAGGTTTACAAGGCCAACGCTCATCCTCAGCGCCAGGATTGCTCATGAAGATTTACCTTTAAAATAGAAGTGTTCATTTCATCTGGGTGTGGTTTGGTGTATTTCGTTAAAAAGCTTTTAATTTTGCTGTTAATCTCGGAAAGATTTCATCTTTAATGAAACTGTGGCTAGGTTTTTTTTTTACGTTTAGTATTAATATAGTATAAAAATGTGAATTTTAAATATATTACGTAGATTGTTAGAGAAAAAACATGGATGTTTTATTTTTATTCGATAAGATTTTTTTTAATAATATCAATCTTTTTTTTGCATTTTATTTTTTAATTAAAATATATTTTAAATGTTTTCACTTAAAGTATATTTTATATGCGAATATTTATCATAGAAATAACTTAGTATATTGAACTTTATTCAACTTATCCAACTTTGAATAACAGATTGTGAGAATTTTTGAACGAATAAAGAAAGTAATTGTTATTTATTTTTAAATTCGAAAACATTTTTGTCTTTTAAAACTAAATTAGACATTTTAATCGATAGAATATTTTTGTTTTTCATTTTAAAAATAAATTCGAATTTATTACTAACAGACCCAATGCGCATGCGTGCTAGATATAAACGGAATCGTTTCCTCATTTTTCGACTTTCGGAATGAACTCACAGAACAAATACGTTTTCTGGGAGAACAGAAGTTATTTGTGAAAAAATAACGATAACTTAGTGTATATTGACGAATTTTTCTGACAGTGTAATCAGCAATTGAACACCTGTGTTACATCGATCGAATTTCCCATGCAACAAACAATTTAAAACATACATCTTCAGCAATGCGTGGGCTGATTTATTGCATGTGTTGCGAAGTGGTAAATGGGTAAAGGGTGTGGAATACTCTTGTGAGGTGTAAAACTTCAAAAATATGATTTAATAACTATATATTTTAGCAAATGGTCTGAAAATATATCAATATTGTGACATCACTTGTATCCATCAGCTGTATCCAAATAGTATGTGTAACATTTTGTAGGATATATTGACACTAATCAATGGATATGTGGATATAGCCCCTCATCTTTTTGCTTTATTTTGGGAACAACGGACCTTGAATTTACTCTATAGATGATAATTTTCAGAATTTTCAAGCTATGGTTTTGAGATTTTCACTAAAGTTGATGCATAAATTTGGCTAGCACATTATTTACATTACATTTTGATTGATTCACGCATGCGCAGTAAAACATTATTTTATAAACCTGTTAATTTTTCATACAATTTTAATATTCTTTTAATTCTGATTACAGGGTACAATGTTGTACATTGTACAATGTCTGTACAGTGTTGTTTGTCATGTTTTCTGAAAAATGACTTTTTATATATTAAGATCTCTGCAAATTATAAGCAAAAAAATTGGCAAAATTTTGGACTTTTTTATGAAAACCTTAATTTTTCTACGAGTATTCATTCTATCCTCAAAACAATGAAAACAGTTAACTGCAATAAGCCATTTAATCATAATCTACAATTTGAACGCTTTTGCTACATTAGTTTTGATAGTGTTATCCTTTTGGAAACACTATTAAAACTAATAATCAATTTAATAATTGTAATAATCAATTTAATAATAATAATAATAATCAAAACTAATAAATCAATTTGGATATTCGTTTTTTTTTTCAATTTGTTGACGGCCAGTAATTGAATTCCTTGTAAAAATCTTCACGAAAATATATTACTTGTACTATTATGTTTACATACTTGAAGTTTCAGGATGATTCCTCATGTATTTTTCTAGATATTTAAGAAAACATTTAGAAATCGTAAGAGAACGGTCACCTTTGGACATATGTATTTTCTAATCAAAAGACACTGTTCATTGAGTATATATATTTAGCAGATGCTGTATAAATCCATCGTTTATGAGTCTGATTGGATTCTTATAACCCGGCACTATTTTTTGAAAATATATTAAAGATAGAATCCGTAAAAATGACCCTAATTGATTTACTGAATTCAAATCGACTATTGAAACTGATGTGATTGAATTTGATTCTAAATTCATCGAGTGGTAACCGATGTAGTCAGAAAATTTGCAAATAACAAATATACTTTTAAAACTTTGTACAATAAGCGTAAAGTTTTTACTAAGCCTTTGTATTTAAATTTTTCATTACATGTAACACCCAACTTGATTCTAAAATGCTACAATGTCACCAGAATTCTGGTATAAATATTTCCCGTATATTATGTATGAGAAAAATAGCTTTTTTTAATTTTCAAATAAATTTGTATGTGAATTCAAGAGTTATTCAAACATTTTAACATTTTCGCAGTGTTTCGAACCTAAAAGGGTTTCACCAATACCTGTAATTTCGATTATTTATTTTCCGTTGTTTCTTCACGATAGACATATCCTATCTATAATGTTGACTGTGTCCCTTGTAATATTGTACAATGCATAAGCGACATCTACCAAAAAGGCAATTTTCTTTTCTTTCTTTTTATAGATTTCGTTCATCAGATGAAACACTGCTTATTTCTACCCTCTATCTGCCCGACAATCTCAGAGTCAGTGCACAAAAACTATATATGTCAGAGACTTCAAATTTTGTGTACTTACAGCTGAATACACCGTGTCACGCGACAAATCATAAAATTTTGAAAAAATCTAATATTTTAATTAATATAACTAATTAATTAACTAATATCTAATTTTTAATGTCATCCGTTAATATTACGATTTAAATTTCAAAAGAGAACCTTAATTTCAACGTTTTGCTTGTTGAGATCGCAGCTTGGAAGTAAAGCGTATCGCTAGTAAACAAAAGATTGTTAGTTCGATCCCTGGTGCTAGAACTTTAAATTTCCATAATTAGATGAATTTAATTAAGCAAAATTTCTTATTTTTTTCCAACTTAAGGGTGTATATTAATGTTTTTAACACTGACTTTCATAATATATTTCGGAATTCAATTTTCTTTCTATTTTAAGAACTATTGTTATTTATTAATGATTTAGCATTTTAAATTCATTTTAAACAATTTTTTTTTTCGTTTTTAGAAATTTAAAATATTATTTATATCTCCGCTAAATTTTTTTATTTTGGATTTTATTTAAATAATTTGATTCGAAAATTTTTAATTTTATTAAAATAAATAAATTTACTTTTTAATTATTTAAAAATTATTTTAATATGTTTTTCAAATAGCTCTAACAATTGAAAGAGAAATTCAAAATATATTTAATCATTAAAAAGAAGTTTAAATTCAGTTTGAGTATATTTTGGTATTATATCAAAATAAAATACTTTTGACATTTTTTGATGCTGCTATCTATGAAGAAACGTATAGAAACGTTATAAAGAGACATTGTTTAGTAAAATACTAGTATAGTGATGCTGTCATTTATGTAAGATTACAATAATTATAAATTAACAATTTTGATTTATTAATTTAAGGATGAATAGTTTTAAATATATATGAAACAAAACGCTCAGTGAGATATACGATTGCCCTTATCCCTTGTTTCTCTTTCTCTAAGTTTTCCTTTTTCCTTTTTTTTTCAAAAAAGAAACTATTTATTAGAGCTAAAAATAATGGTAAATAATATTTCTAATCACGCAAAAAGCTTATAAATTTCTACAAACATTTTTCACTGATTTATTTATTTTTATTATTATTATTCAGCGATCACTTACACTATTTGTTTATTTTCGTAAACCGAACTAGGTAGTAGATCAATGTATTTATTACCATTAGTTATAGTGTATTTGCTAAACAAAAAATACAATAGAGACACAGAAAATTAATCTTTTAATACAATGGCTGTCAAACATACTGAGTTTTTATTTTTATTGTAAATTGATTGATAGACTTCTTCGTATTTACTTTTAGTGTTGCATCAATATCTGTACTAAAGTAATGTTCACTTTTATTAATAAATATTATATTTTTAGCTAGCAACATATTTCATATGCGCATTTATTTTAAAGACACATAAGTATATATATATATATATGTTAGAGATGAGACGGGCTTAGCGCGAGCCCGAGGCCGGATACAACTCGGATTTGGACTGAATTTTTTCTGAAATTAACAATTTTATTTATTCACGTATAGAAAAAATAAAATAAAAATATTTCTTCTTTATAAATTATTTGTTCCATTTCAAGTTCTTTTAATGCTATTTTGAGCAAAATAAAAGGAAAAGGAAAGTCATTTTCTTTCCTTCTTTCTTTCTTTCTTTCTTTTATAGTATTATAATGCTATTTAAAAAAAGAATGTGACATTTGCAGATTTTTGTGAGACATCGACTACGAAGACTTGTTGATATGGCGACAATCGGATTATAGCGTCATTTGAGCATTTATTAGTGGAAATGGTCATTTATTATTATTATTTTTAGAGATCTAATATAATACGAATATTTGTTGTTGTTGTTGTTGTTTTTAGTAAAGTAACTTTAACTTCAAGTATGCATATATTTCGTTTTCTATTGTGTCCCAGCGATAATCACTCTTTATATGAGAATAATGGCAGGGATTCTACCCATTTTTCATTATGAGCACTCCTCATGCTGTGGCTCTACTTTTCACTTTCACGAAGTCAGTTTAGCTCGTAAGATAATATAATTAACATGAATTTTTATTTCCATTCAAAACAATCGAACAGTATTTCTTCTTTTTTATAAAAGCATCGGATCTTTCAGGTAATCAAGAGGCTCCGGAGAATGAGCCCGAACTAATTTCTAACATACATATATACACTATATTGCCATTGATTATTGGACACTTGCGATTTTAGACATTTTACTAAATATCTAGAAAAATACATGAGGAATCATCTCGAAACTCTTACTATATAATTATAATAGTATACGTCATACATCTCCGGGAAGATTTTTTACCGAAACTCCATAGAGGACCGCCAACAAATTAAAAAAGAATGAATATCTTTTGAATAATCCTGTCAAAACTAATGTAGCAAAAGCGCTCAAACTCTAGATTATGATTGAATGCCTTATTGTAATACGCTGTGTTCATTTTTATGCAAATAGCATGCATACTCGCAGAGTAATTAAGGTTTTTATAAAAATGGTCCCAAATTTTTCCAAGTTTTTTCCTTATAATTTTCAGAGTTCTTAATATAAAATAATGTTTTTTTCAGAAAATATGACAAACAATATTGCACACAGTACCCTGTAATCAGAATTAAAAAATAATGAAAATTGTATACAAAATGAGTTGGTTTACTAAATAATTTTTTACTGCGCATGTGTCAACAATATCAAAATTTCATTTGCATATTATGTTAGCTAAATGTATAGAGCAACTTTTGTGAAAGTCACAAAATCATAACTTGAAAATTCTGAAAATAATCGTCAATTGAATAAGTTGAAAATCCGTTATTCTCAAAATGAAGTAAAAGCAAGAGGGGTTGTATCCATATATTCATTGATTAGTGTCAATATAGAATACACAATACGGGATGTTACGACTACTTTTGGATAAACAGGGTGCGTAGTCTGGAAGCACCTTGTAAGGACCTTTTACCAAAATTTTTATAATGTAATGTTTGTTTTATTTAAAAAAAAAGAAATCCTTTTTCTGATGTAACAACCAGTATTTTAAAGAATTTCTGATACTAAAAGAATTAAAATCCTCTGAGTTTCTTGATGACTACGCACCCTGATAAAATCCCTCATTTTTTTGCTTCATTTTGGAAAGAACGGATTTTGTCCTTTTTCTATAGACGATTACTTTCAGAATTTTCAAGCCATAATTTTGAGACTTTTACAAAAGTTGCTCTATACATTTAGCTAACATAATATGCAAATGAAATTTTGATATCTTTGACGCATGCGCAGTAAAAAAATTATTTAGTAAACCTACTCATTTTTCATACAATTTTTATTATTTTTTAATTCTGAATACAGGGTACTGTGTGCAATGTTGTTTGTCATATTTTCTGAAAAAAATATTATTTTATATCAAGAACTCTGAAAATTATAAGGGAAAAACTTGGAAAAATTTGGGACCATTTTTATAAAAACCTTAATTACTCTGCGAGAATGCATGCTATTTACATAAAAATGAACACAGTGTATTAAAATAAGGCATTCAATCATAATCTAGAGTTTGAGCGCTTTTGCTATATTAGTTTTGACAGGGTTATTCAAAAGATATTCATTCTTTTTTAATTTGTTGACGGTCCCCTATGGAATTTCGGTAAAAAAATCTTCACGGAGATGTATGATGTATACTATTATATTTATACATTAAGAGTTTCGAGATGATTCCTCATGTATTTTTCTAGATATTTAGTAAAATGTCTAAAATCGCAAGTGTCCCATAATCAATGGCAATATAGTGTATATAATATAAATGAAATCACAAATGTATGACCATGCTAATAAAATTCTAAAGATGAACAGAATATGAATATTAGAAATCAGAAACATATTATAAGAAACTAAGAATAACCTACAGCATCATCAGAGAAGGTTGCAGATGTGATTCCTAGTGAAGATTTGTTATTTCATCCCATTTTGTCGGCATTGTATATATATATATATATATATATATATATATATATATTATATATATAATGTATATGTATAGGTATATATGTATGTATACATATATATATATGATATATATATATATATATATATATATATATATATATATATATATATATATATATATAACCCAAAAGTCTTTAAAACAGTTTTAATTAAAACTTTAAAATTCATGTGACCTTCGCTATAGCTGCAAATAATCACATAAAGTATATAATGTTTAAAGTGTTAATGTTTAAAGTGCACTTAATGGTTAAAGTGTATCAGTAGATCCCGAGTCCCGTACCATAATAAAACTGAAATCAAAGAAACAAACTTTAAAGGATATAAAATTCGAACAAGTAACAAGATAAAAAAAGCTGTGAATCTCATCAGCAGTGGGCAGTTTCAACAAACCCAGCGATGTATTTGAATGAATATGCAAAAAAGTATTATATATAGTGGCAGTGGGTTTCGTCGATCAGAGTGTTACAATGCAAAAATCAAATGTGCAAAAAAATTTGATATCATAACACTCCCCCACCGGACCGCTAATTTCCGTTTACTCAAGGATACAGCGCTTGGCGAAATTCAAGGTGTGCCAAATGTTTTGACTAGCATCTACGCATTTTCTCGCGCATCATGGCTGCTTCAGACATTTTACTTACAATGTTATCGTATATGAGGCACTTGGAAGCTGTTGTAGAGTATCAGAGGCATAGCGAGGTGGTTAAAGCAGAAAGCTTGTAATTATAAGATTGCGAGTTGTGTCCTTGCTCTTGTAGATTTTTGTTTTGATTTTTATTTAAGTAATCAATAAAGAATGTTACAAAACTCAGTTACTTTGTATTAGTTTTATTGTCAATTAGACAATTAAATTTTAATTACAATTAAGTTATAAAATTTAATTTAAAATTTAATTACATGAAGTTTAATTTGAAATAAATTTAAATAATTAATATAAGTTTTTAAATTCTGCTTTTTAATAATTAAATAAATATAATTTAAAATACAATAATTATTAAAATAAAATAAAAAAAATATTTTTATTTTAGTTATGCTACCACCGTGTTGTAAGAGATGAATATCAAATTAGTAAAACCAATTTATTAAAGTTCTTATGTTTTAAAATGAGGCATCATTCATACACACACACACAATATATATATATATATATATATATATATATATATATATATATATATATATATAATATTTATTAGTATTTATTTTACTAATTACTGTTTCATTTACAATTATAAAGTAGTGAAACATAAAAATATTAATTATAAATATTCAAATTTTAATATTTCTATGTACTTAATTAATGATAATAAATTAAGAAAAAAAAGGAAAATCTTTAATCTTCTACAAACATAATTTAAGTTTTTCTTTTAAAAAATTATCAATATTTAAATATATATAACTAATATTAACTATTTATTAATTAATATTAATATATATACATATATATATATATATAATTATAAAATTATATTAATTAACATTATTAATTATTGCATATATAACTAATATTAATAAGTATTATCATTTAAACAGATAATTAATGTTTTTAATGTTTTCGTTTAGTGATTTGTTATTAGTTCTCTTCAATTTTCAGTGTCTAGTAAGATATTAAATATTAAAAAAAAAACAAAAAAAAAACAATCTATATTAGATAAAAACTTTTAAGGTGGGTTTTTTTTTATATAAAACGTGATCTTTGTTTTGTATTTGTACTTTGTACAAATTCAATCAGTATATGCATGTATATTTAGTTTAGACTTATCAATTTATGAATAGGAAGGGTGCATTAAATCAGTGTCACAAAAGTTGGTGTAAATTCCTAAACATATTTTATTTCAAATGAAAAATTTCCAAGTATAAAAAATATTTTAATTTTAACACAATTTATTATTAATTGAAATATATACTTTTTTGATGATTCTTAAAATCTGGAAACTATACTTTTTTTTTTTTTTTTTTTTTTTTTTTTAATATGTTATCAACGTTAATGATATATTTGTACAACATCTAAATCTGAATAGATCGGAACAGATGATATCGAAATTATGTACATTTTCTAACTATATAATTAAATGACCTAACTATATAACAACTATATAATATACACATACATAATATTTAAGCAGACATGTATGAATGTATAAGTTCATACATACTATGCACATATGTTGATATTTATGAATATATTCATATATATTTCCAACATTAAGAAGTTTTAATTTATCAATCTTAGTGCATTGCTATACTTGGTGATTTATATCACATTAGTAAAATAAATAAATAAATAGAAATTTGATAAAACAGATCTCAGTATTTTCTTATAAAGTTCTTGAATTGATACTTAACAAGAAAACAAATTAAACAAAATAAAATTTATTTTTAGCTATTACCATGTAATTTATCCGAATACAATAACAGCTCTCTTTCGTTCTTTTTTTTTATTTTTTCATTATTATATTATTCATTATAAACTGAAATACTATAAGAAATGTAAAGAAATATACATTAAAATTTACAAATTAAGTTAACACAACAAGTTACTCGTTTATATTTAATTAATATTTGGTCGTATATATAAAAAAAAATTCCATTAAATTTATTATTATTTTTCTTTTCAAATAAATTATTTGTATAATACATTTTTTCAGTAGATGGCGACACTGTACGATGTTATCAAGGAATCTCGGAAGAGGAGTGACTGATGGGTGGAATAGCATTTGGCACACCTTGAATTTCGCCAAGCGCTGTATCCTTGAGTAAACGGAAATTAGCCACCGGACCCGACGCCACAGGAAACAGCATATAACTCATTCAAAAAATATACACGCGAATTAAACTTGTGTGTAATATACAATAAAACAGCCATAAAGTTATGTTACTCAAGCCTGAGAGACACAGCCACACAAAACAACCAAAAACCCGCATTCCAAAATCAATCCCTGTTCATTCCACGTCGTTGCCACACGATTGCAGACATCCTTCTAAAACCGTCCAAAAAGGCTTTAAGTTATACAAAATCATTAACTGCCAACCATGTGACAATTACTTAAAAATGTAGACTGTCTATAAGACTTGTATAATTATTAATAAAATTTAGAGTTAAATTATTTTTATCGTGTAAAATATTAAATAAATGACGAAGTTCCTTTAAAAATAAATTTTTATTTGAACAGAGTTTATAATAACAAAAAACTTGACCTATGATTATATTTATGTAAACTCGTTTATGAATATTTGAAGTCCAGCTAACCAACTGATTACTTCAAAACTAAAGTTATCCTGCTTATTGTATATTGAAATTTGTATATTATTTGAAATGTGGAATTTTAATTTTAATATTTATATTTTTTTTATATTTATCCTGATACATTAGCCTTGAAAAGAAAAACAAAAAAACAAATGAAAACAATAGCACTGCTGATTATTTCGATTTAAAAACTCACATTACATATAATATAAATACACATGTATACATATGATTTTATGTATGCACAAGTTTTATCCAAAAACGATGCCAGAATTTCATTAACTGTTTTGACGTAAATAATTTTTGATATGGTGACATACAACATTCAATCATTTTTTAATTTGGAACATGTATACGTGTAAAATTAATTATATAGGAATTAGCTGCTGATCAGTGATAAGAAATAACACCATATGTAGATAAATAGAAGTTCATATTGCTTATGCTGTATTTGTATTCTTAAAACTCCATGTTGAAAATACGTGAAGTTTTATATTTTATTTTATTTTATCTTTCACAAAATTGCTGTGTTGATATGTACTGCATGAGATGTATATATTATTCGACTATGTTAATACACGCATCATGATTTAAGCAATGAAAAGCTTTATATCCATGAAATTAATAACTTCGGCGCTAGCAGAAAAAAATGCAACTTCAGCTCTATTCACGCTAGATATATTTTTTGAAAAGTATTGTCCGCTTAATGTTCGAACCTTTTTTTTTCTTCTTTCAGAATGCTTTAGGTTGTTTTGCAACAGTATTGTGAATGTTGACAAAAGACTTGAGGGAAAATGTTTCTTTTTAGTTTTTTTTACAAGATATGTATGAATATATTCAAATCTGAGTTTAAAATTGGGCTATTTTCCAAAATGCTCAGAAACATTTATAAAGAAAAGCTTTATAAGTAAGTGTGTTTTACGGTTTTATAAAAAATGGACTTCATATAATTTTTTATCCAAATTTAAACCTCCATTTCTTTTCCACGTCATAGATTCTTGTAACGTGGCGATTAAAATATTATCGGAGCACTCTAAAATTAATTTTAAATAAATTTTTGAATTATCATTATCAATAATTTTTAACTTACGGATATGAAATAGTAGTTATTCATCAAACTAATTATTAATGATATTATAAAAACATGAACATTTTAATTATTTTCTATAGAAGATTTAGTATACTGAAATGCTTAAAATTATAATGAATTATAACTGTCAAACTATCACCTAACGTGGGGCTGAGGGGATACAGTTTCCCCTCAACATAAAATAAAAGGTTTTTGCGAAAATCTTAAATTATTTGAGATGCGTAATGCGTAAAGAAAAAAGTTGTAAGGCGCATTAATTGTGATGCTTAAAAATATTTCATCTCGTAATTCAAAAGAGAAAAATCTCCAGAAGGTTCTATTAAAGTGAGATACTTTTTTTTTCTCGGTTTAAAAAGTTGATTTTTTTTTTAAATTTTTCTATTATTTATAGACTTTAGATTATCCCTGTTAAACGATTTGGCCGAACTCGTGATACATTCGTAGTTATTTAATCTTTGAACGCAATGTGTCTGCTGCCGTAAAGGATTACATGGTTTTCGAAAGTTATAAAAACATATTTTCTTTATTTTTTACGAGTAACAAATAAATTATTTTATTGAAAAATTTAAGTATGTATAAAAGAGTAATATTTAAACAATATTTTATAAAATTTTTATTTAAAAAATTGGAAAATTCAGACGGTAAAAGCTGATGCTTCTAGAAAATTCAAAAAAAAAAAAAAAATGTTCTCCTGGTGATCAAGAGAATTCGTGGTACCTTTATCTGAAATAAAAAAAAATCTGCTGGTAGATAAACATAGCAAATAGTTGAATGAAGGGTTTAAATGAAAACTGCAATTTAAATTTTGTCAGAGTCTTATTCAAAATAGTACAATTTTTGGAACAATTTACACTACGTATAACTTTGAAAAAATTGTTGAAATCGTACAAAAGAAGAAGAAACGAAAAAAAAAAAAAGAAATATCTATGAAAAAAATATTCTAGACTTGTTAGAAAAAAATTTGATTTTTTGAAATTTTTAAAACCAAGTAACCTTTTAAAAAATTTTAATTATGCTATTTTTAAATATGCTTCGATAACCAAGATGAAGTGCGTTTAATTTTATTCGATTAACATACAAGATCCATGCAAAGAGCACGTACTAATCATAATTGATTCAGATTTACAAAATCCTGTGGGGAGAATGGTTGACAATTTAAATGAAGTACCAGCTTTAGATATTCTTTGTACTAGATCAATTCAAAAAGGACCGATAGAGAAAATTCCTACAAATGAAATTGATATAAAAAAAACTATGAGTTTTTCGTAAGTTAAAAATATCTTTACGTAGTTTTGTACATCCACCTTCCAATAACTAGTCCCGAGCTTCGAACAAAATCGAAAGAGTATATTAATGCTAAAGGAAAGGTTGTTGGGCCAATAACAAATTGAAACACTTAAAAGTTGCTTAAGTCCTTGCAAATTTAACTACTCAAAACAAGTCCTGGAAGAACAGAGACAACATGTATTCAATAAATATTAAAGCTTTCACAAAATGAGAAATATTAATTGAAAAACCGGCTGATTTTTCAGTAAAGGTGCTTAAGCAAATGAGATTAAGGACCAACACAAATTCCCATGAACAGAACTTCTTTTATTATTATTTATAGGGAGTGACAAGGTTAGAGTTCACAAACAATTCTACTTGCGAACATTGTCATTAGTCAGAAATTATTTTATACAATGCATGAAACTAAGGATTAAAATCGGATAACCCATGATAAGCATGGTAAAACTTCAAGTGATGTAATGGATGATTCTCACATGATGTAAAGGATGCAATGAAATCTCATATTGAAAGTTTTCCAAAGATTGAGTCTCATTACAACAGAGCAAACACTAAAAGAAAAAAAATAGAATTAGGATTAACTTACAAATAATGCATGATTTCTACTTTAAGAAATGCAGATAAAACAATGAAGAGCCATTGAAAAATTTCATTTAATTTCAATTTAATAATTAATTTTTTTGTCTTAATTTTTATATTTCCTCTTTTTCTTCCCCTTCCCCGCTCTATTGAAATAGCACACTAAAAGGGAAAGCTTTCGTATTCATATTTAACATAATTAAAGATTTAAGATAACTTGTGTTGAATTAAATAATATATTTAACTAATGTAAATTCATTAATTTTGTGATGATGCTATTAATTTATCTGAAACAGCAATTTACTGTTAGTATATTAAACTATAGTTAATGATAAACATTTTACTCGCCACTGATGTTCATTGGAATTAATCAACGAAATTTCACTTTATTAAGCTGTAAAATGTTATACAAATTAAGAATAACATTGTTCTTTTATAATAAAATCCTATTATGCTAAGCACATTACGACGTTTGAGAATAATATGGTTCAATCATTTTTTTATGTAAAAGAAATCTAAGAAAATATTATTTACAAACTTTGATTTTGTATAATTGTTGTCTGTACCTACATACGAACTTATTAATGCCAAAAGTTTTTTGAAAACTTTAATAGCTACACGTACAGATCATGCTGATTTTTAAAGTATTCTAACTTCAAAGTGAGTTTTGGCCAGGTAGAAATATCTTATTCTCAGGTGACCAGTTATGGTTAACGGGAAGCGCCAGACAATAATGAATATAGCTTTCGTATCTGCCAAACTAAACATATTAAAAAAACCTGCTTTGATACTCTAACGTAGATAAACAGCATTTTAAGGCACTTTTAGTACCTGTTACCTGCCAAAAGATCCCTGACTCAAGTTAGTTAATATCTTATCAATTGTAGTATACATTTACAGAAAAAAAATAGGTTGGCTACTGTAACGTAGGTCAGGCGGCTCTGGGCTCTTGGTCTATGATAGTATATAGATACAAGAAAGCTTCAAAATAATGACCACGTTCAGAGCACCGAATTCGTCAGTTGCTTTAACTGCGCTTTCCGTTGTGTGGTATGCTTCAAAAAATTTCTTTATTATTTTCATTATATTATGCGGTATGTATATATTATATCGGTATCATACTGTGGTACACGAAAAAATTCGCAAACATTACAGAATATTGACAACAATTGCTGAAAATGGATTTGTACTAAGCTATGTGTTATTTTAAGTTGCTTATTTAGATATCTCAATTCAGATATCTTTATTCTAGGAAAAAAAGAGAAATCGGCTTATAATATTATGTTAATGTTGGAAAATGTTTAATATTTTATGCCTGATGCATGATTTTTCGTTCTTCTTTTTATGTAACATAAATCTGAAAATGAACAGTATACGAAATTTATTATTATACACGCATCATGTTTCAAGCAATGAAAAGCGTTATGTCCATGGAATTAATAACTTCGACTCCAGCAGAAAATTGCAGCTTTAGCTGTATTTACGCTAGACATACTTTTTGAAAAGTATTTTTCCCTTACTGTTTGACCATTTTTTCTGAATATTTTAAGTTGTTTTGGAACAGAATTACAAATGCTGACAAAACAAGGAATTTTCTTATGAGATATGTTGATTATATTCAAAACCGAATTTAAAATTGGGCTATTTTCCAAATTGTTTGAAAACATTTATAAATAAACCTTTGTAAAGAATGCGTTTTAAGAGAAAAAAAGGTTTTATATAAATATGTGGTCAGTTTCGTCAGTTTTTTTTCAAGTGCTACTTTGTTGAAGCAAAGCAATTTAAAATTTATAGGGACAGGAGAAAGAAAGAGCTTAAGAATTGAACTTTAAACCATATGAATAGGGGAGATCATCATAGGGCTAAAAGATTTATTTATTAACAAGAAAGAAAATGATGCATCAAGCATAGATTGTGCAGCACTTTCCAAAACATCCAGAATAATGTAACAAAACTACACCATTTAAAAAATTAAAATATTACGTCCCATTTCACTATATGAGAATGCATAACGCATTTCAAACCAAATTTCAGCTGCTCATGTCTACAATTGAAAAATTATCCAAACTTTTTAGCAGCCCTGTATATAATATCAATATTTGTATCTATTAGTAACATGCATTCCAAAATTTAGTTCATTTAAAAGACCCATATATTTTAATTGAAAATATCCCTTTAGCAATTTTTACTAATAAGGAGAATAGTGCTCGAATTTTTTTATGCAGCCCTGTATACACTGTAAAAAAAAATCTGTAAAGGTACTAAACATTTTCTAGGAAACTGGGATTCCAAGAACTTTTCATGTAACGATAACAGGAAAAATTCATGTAACTGATTCTGAAACTTGAATTTTTGCTGTTACCGTTATAGGAAAAGTTCTTGGAATCCCAGTTTTCTAGAAAAAGTTTAGTACCTTTGCAGATTTTTTTTGCAGTGTATGAAGTATAAAATTTATATATAAAAAGCAAAATATAAAAAGTTAATTAAATTTAAAAGCGCCTACCGAATTTTAAAACATACTCTCCAGACTGTAACCGATTTCTTTTGTGTGTCCCTGTAAATTAATAAAAAAAATTCTATAAATGCTTTTATTTTAACAGGATCGTATAGTGAAATGTCAGTTTAAATACATTTGAACTAGCTTAATCTCATTGAAATACTCTCCAAAAGATTATTCCCCATATACCAAAATGTAATCGAATTGAGTGTCCTTGTAAGTTCTTCATTATATGTAGGGGATCAATTGCTTTTATTTGTATGTAATAAAAGATAAATGGCTTCTTCATATAAATAAACTATGTAAATACTCAAAAATTTCTTATGTGTATGGAAGAGTACATATGCATTGATAGAAAATACATGCCAAAATATATCTTTGCTTGCCAATGCAAGTATCTCTATTGGAACGGGAAAGGGCAGTACAGACAATCATCATTTGTCGAGTCAACAGAATTAAATCTTTTCCACTAAGCTTGGTAAGCGATTCGTATATTAATACGCCATTGGCTTGACAGACCAATGGCGTATTAATATACGAATCGAGTTTTAACTAATTCTGAAATTTCAGTCCTGACCTCGATGAGGTGATTGTCTGTGCTGCCGCCTTCCGGTCCATATCTAGCCAATGTCCTCTGTAACAGAGTAGTATAAAATTTAGGCATGAAATGTGATTGTGTTTCTTCTGTTTCAGTATGGCTCGGTTCTTTGAGCGTATCGCTGGGCTTGTTCTTGTCCCCCCTCATCGTTGCCTTCTGCCGCCGAAAGAGCACAAGACTGACCGCTGTCTTTGGAGGACTCACAGCTGGTTTAGGTTGCCTTTTCACATCATTCGCCTTACAGATGCATCAGGTATAAATGTATATATAAATTAAGTGTTTAAGTCAGAATTTTGTATGGTAAAAAATTTAATTAATTTATATACATACAATTTTGTAGCTATTAAATACGCCAAAAATATTGAATATTAATTGTATGAATTTTTCTCTGCGTGAAACCAATAGAGTAAAAAAGGGTCTAAACTATGACTCGAATTCGGGTCATTGGCGATGCGCACAAATGCTTCACCAATTGTACTACTCTTACTATACCCAATCTGTTACAGGCTGGATACCGTCCGTGTAGCTGAATTAGTACAGTATTAGTGCTCTATCTCATCGACCCGAATTTGAGATCTGATTTTGACACTTTTTCACACTGTCTGTTTTACACATAGTTAGCAATACAAAATTTCAAGCAGTTAAAATAATTTTTTTCTAAATATTATGTACTATGCAAATTACAATTGAAAAAAAAATAATCCTCAATTTATAAACAGATAAAGATCGAGTAGTGTGATAACACTGTCTAAATGGTTAAACGACTATATTCTATACCATGGCAGTCTAAACTTTCAGTAAGTGAAGGCATCCATCTAGTGACAAACTTTTGAAGTTCGCCGATATTTCTAAAAAGCAAGAGCACTTAAGTGAGCCATATTGTGTGAATCATGAAATTCCACTGTCAGAAATAAAACTCTCAAATCTGACGATTCAGAAATCCTTGAGCTGTATTTCGTCATTTTTGACAATAATTTCGTATCTAAATCACGTGATTATTAACGAAACGTAAACTCTCAAATATTTGAAGAAATTTTTTCTTCACTCGCGGACAAACTTAAATGCATTTTATGTAAATAGCTGGAATAGCTGTTTGCCTTTTGTACCTTCTCAAATCCTGCGATTTTAACAAGCAGCTTTTTTTTTTTAACTTTTAAAGATATGTAGCCATTGTTTCTGCATCAGTTTCTTTTTTTTTTTCTTGTTAAAGTTTTCAAGAAAGTTTATTATAATTTTATTTATTTATTTGCATTGTTCATTATGGCTTACATCTAAAGGAATAAATTTCCTGAGCTCTAGAAAAATGTCCAAATAAATGAATAAATGGTGAGTAAAACTTCAAAATTCCAGGATCTTCTTTTCATTGAAGAAATATATTATTATAACAATCAAATAAAAAAATACATAATTGATCCCTCTCCCTCTATAAACAGCAGATGTTAAAATCTTAAATTCAGAGTGATAAAAATCCCCCCCCCCCCAATATGCACTTTAAAATTCGTTATTTCTCAACAACAAATTAACCAGACCATATTCTATTCATTCATAAAGCAAAGAAAATTTCTCTACTAAATGATATTAATCAAACCATATTATTATTTTAATTATCTTTAATCATAGGAAAACGAAAATAATAAATTAGCCTTATTAATTAAAACTTGCAAGAATTAAAACAACATCGAAAAAATTACATTCGACCTTATAAAAATATACACACAGCACACAGTAAAATCCACTAAATACAATTAAAATCACTTGTACCCGAGGATTCTTTAGAGTAACAGCTGGAGCGACGGTCTCCTAAACAGGAAGTTGTGAGATCGAATACCGATGAAGCTCGTATTTTTTCCCTTGTTGATAAATAGAGAAGTTTTTTAACTGTTTAACAGATGATACCACCAGCCATCTTATTGCTCTTTCTGAATAAGTGCTTTTGAAGAAATTTCTATCCTCAAACAAATAAATTTACTAAAAACGACGAAATATTCGCTCGCAGCATTTCTCAAGAAACGGTTTCCTCAAAAATGAAGAAAATTTCGCGAAATTTGAGCATTCATTTCTGAGTGTGTTCTTTTGATGCAGGGCTACATGTAAAAATAAACTGTGAAAAATAACTTAAATCATAGTAAACTCTCAATTACATTTTTCTAAAAGAGACTATAGTGATTCTAGTTTCTTTTCCAGCGAAATTTGGAATTCAATTGTAGACTGGGAGGCGGCTGCACAGATCATCATCTCATTGAGTTCATTGTTGAAATTCCAGGATTATATCGTTTAGCGTATTAGTAGCAACTGATCTGTCAAGTCATATCTTGGTGAAAACCACATGCAAATCCAATTTCAGTGTTTGATCGGTTGCTGTATAATTGAGTTTTCCTGCATCTTTACCTGTTACAATTATTGTGTTAAAATTAATCTAGATTCAATCTTACTTAGAGAGTTGGTAGACTACACTGTAAAACAATTGTGTAAAGTTACTTCATAAAATTGGTGGCAGCCTTACTGCCTCAAGTTTTATAGTGTACTTTCACCCATATAATCGGTCTAGCATTGCAATATTACACCAACAATATATGTTTAAATTACACCATTATATAAGGGAAAAAATAACTCCATAAAATTGGAGGCAGCAGGTGCCCCAATTTTATGGAGTAACGTTACATAAGTTGTTTACAGTGTAGGATAGTTCACTACAAATGTTAGAAACTGAACAATACGCTCATATTTAATTTTTTTGGTCCTAGAATAGCTAAGAAATAGTTTTACTGAGTTTTACTATAATATATAGTAATAATTTTACTGTATATTTTTCATCTGCCTTCAATATATTTAGTTACATATATTAATTTTGCTTTTTTTATTGTTACAAGTAATGGACAGCTATCGTTATTACGATCTATTAATTCTACTTGAATGTTACCAATACCAAATATATTTCATTTTGAATTTTTATTGTTGCAAGTAATGGACATTTATTGTTATTACGGTCTATTAATTTTGCTTTAATGTCACCAATATCTCTTTAATCGCCAAAAAAATTATAGCATACATAAAAATTTTAAGAGCAAGCCTTATGGTCTTTGCATAGTTTCTTTTACAGACATATCGCTTTGAAATCCGACAATAGCTTTCTTATGCAAAGAAAATTTGCGTGTTTTTTACAACAACTGAAATTCAAATTTTAAGCTGGAAGCGTTCGAAAATGAATATGATTCGGAATATTCAATCGCACGCTTTCAGTAATATGTTAAAATATATTAGCTTTTATAATGAAGCTAACATTTTCACAACAAATTCTGAAAAAGAAAAGAAAAAATAGCTATAAATATTTATATACTTAAAATTATTTTTTGAATTGTTCAGGACTATTTTTTGTGTCTTAAATTGCCATTGTTTCACCCGGATATTTCATTTTGACTCCAGAACTACAGTTTCACCTGAACGACACACTGGCCGACACAATTCACTAGGACAACTTTTTAGCTATCAGATCTAGTCTGCAAATTCAAGTGTTGTCTGATTATACAAAAATATTTTTTTCCAGTTCGCTTCTTCGGGAAGTCTGCATATGATTAACTTTTCAGTCTTGTAATGTTATTTGCTCTCAAACATTAATCAAAAATTGAAGCCACCTATGAAATCCTAATTCTTAACAGATTTCACACATAAGTAAAAGATAATCAAGATAAACTTTCAAGCACTGTGTTTATGACTTAAATTAGGAGCCTAATAAGACATCTAGGGGAGAGAGAGAGTTGCAGAAAATTAAAAAATGTGCAGTAGAAAGTGTTTATAATTATAATAAGGAATAGAAATAAAACCTAACAAAATTCACGGGGAATTTTTATTTTCTAGTAAAACATTCTAGAGCAGTTTATAAAAAGATAATCTTATAAATCAAGATAATCTTATAAATTACCATGAATGAAAAAAATACGCTGGTTTCAATATGCTGGATAGAGGACAAACAAAGGTATCGAAAGTTTAAAAATTGATAATTTATGAACTATAATGAAAATAAAGAAAAAAAATGATATATTTAAGATGATTTATAGTAAAGGTAACTCAAAAATTTGTATAAAGTAACTTTTTAATCAATAAAATAATTGTCAATAGATGGCGCTTTATGAGTAGATGGCGCTTTAATCAGCAAATGGCGCTTCGCTCTATTAAACAGTTTAATAAGTAAAGTTCCATCAAAAGTCACTTAATCTATACAACTTTTATTCCTAGTTCATTGTGTTTAGACTTTGAAAAAAAGGAAAAATATTTTTTTAAGTTCTAAATTTAGATTGAATAACTTTACACGCGGAGAACTTGTATCGTTACAGGCGAAAATCTGAGCTATTTTAATAAAAGTTAATGTTTTAGAGATTTATCAGTAAATTTCTCACTTGTTTAATCTGCATCTTTATTTTAGTTGCTGAATTATTGTTTGGTTTACCTTTTAGGCTTACCCTATGCCTATATGTACCACAAAACAGGAATCTACAAAGAGAAATAGCCCTTTCAATTTATTTTGGAAATAGTACAAAATACTTGGAATATATCCTGTGATTATGTTTTCAAAGTATAGCAAAATTCATCGCGCACATATTCTTTACAAGCATTATCTGCTTTTATTTACTGCCTTTAACCATAATAAATTTTTGTAATTTATAAGTTGCATCAACTCAAAATGTCGGCGAAAATAATTTAGCGTGCACTATATTTCATATGACGGTTAAAGATGGGTAAAATATGAAACCATTAATAAATTGGCTAACCAGATTTTTCCGAAAGTACCTCCTTTAGCCTTCAATTTATATTGATAAGGGTTATGGTGAATTTTATTAATCTTAATTTATTACAAATATCGTAGTAAATATTTCAGAACTATGTTCTTACAGCACGATTTCTTTAACTATTTATATATGGAGACATAATTTTTTGAAGACATGGAAAATTATATGAAGGAAGATAAGAATTTAACCTTATAAGATTTCTTTATGAGGGAAAAAAAATGACGTCGAAAAAAAAATTTTAATTCTGCAAGTTTCACCAAAATGCCATTTTCGAATATATGAATGCCTCCTATATTTTTTTGTGGATTATCGAATTCGGCAAAAATCTTTGAGTTATAGTCAGAAACAAATTGATATGGTATTAGAATATGAAATTAGTTTAACAGGATTTAATAGGCCAAATACAGTGATGTATGAAAAAATTCCTATTTGTAAATTATGTTTATACCATATCGTCTTATTCAAAATCATTTAAAAAATACACTTTACTGAACTATATTGTTATTACTAACTTTAGATTGAGTAATTTTATACGCTGAGAAAGTGTATCACCATAGACGAAAATCTGAGCTGTTTTAAAAGTTAATGTTTTAAAAATTTACCAGTATCACTTATTTTATCTTTATTTTAGTTGGTTAATTATTGCGTTTTAAAGTTTGGTTTTCCTTTTAGACATGCCCTGTGTTTTTATATACCACAAAACAGAAATCCATAAAAAAGAAAATTAGACCTTTTAATTAATTTTATAAATAGTACAAAAGTACTTGGAATATATGTTGTGATTATGTTTTCAAAGTATAGTAAAATTCATGGCGCACATATTCTTTACAAGCATTATCTGCTTTTATTTACTGCCTTTAGCTATCATAAATTTTTTAAAATAAAATAAATTGCATCAACTCAAAATGTCGGCGATTATAATTTAGCGTGCACTATATTTCATATGACGGTAAAGATGGATAAAATATGAAACCATTATTAAATTGGTTAACCAGATTTTTCCGAAAGTATCTCCTTTAGCCTTCGATTTAGATAGATAAGGGGTATGATGAATTTTATTAATCTTAATTTGTGACGTGGCCGGAGATATGTTGGTTAAATGAAGACATAATCTCAAGTATAAGTTAAAATCAAACAGTTTACTTAAAACTCTGGAACATGGGAAAGTGGAGCTAAGTTCGAAGTTTCAGTCACTAAGCACAACACTAAGAGATTAAATTGCAAACAATACTCACGTCCAGGGCTTAAGTTCAGCTCGGGGCACTCACTCCGACTCTACGTTCAGATTGCGGCTAAAAGCTAGTTTAAATCTATAATAAAACAGCCCGTGGCTGCAAACACTTCTTTATTTTCAAAAAATATTCAACGTATTAAATAACTTCTTACCCGCAGGCTTTTTCCTTGGGTAACTCAGCTCACTACAAGCTAACTCGGCTCACAATAATAGCTCACTTTATAATACCTTGCTTTGCTCTACGACACAATCTGTCTCACTTGGCTGGCTTCCGCCTCCTCATCACACACAATCTATTTCACCTTGCGGACTACTTACTGCCTCTTCACCACCACCCACAACAATTCACTCATAGCTATTATACGTTGCAAACTGAAGACGGAGCTATAAATTTGCATAATACTCCTAACCGCAGCTAACAGTAGACTCGAGGGCGCCACATACGCTCTGGAAAGTTAAAGTTGAATAAAGGGTAGATGTCGCTTCCGCGCCACACATGTTAAAACATTGACGTCACGATCTCACTAAAATGCTAGAGTGCCTTTATCACAAAGGACACTGCCTCACAAATTCATTCCGAATACCGTAGTAAATATTTCTGAACTATGTTCTTACAGTACGATTTATTTAAACATTTATATATGGAACATAATTTTTTCAAAGCATGGAAAATTATACGAAGGAAGACAAGAGTATAATCTTAAAAGATTTTTTAAGGGGAAAAAACATTTTTTATGACGACGAAAAAAAGATTCTTTTATAAATTCTGCAAGCTTCACCAAAATGCCATTTTCGAATACATGAATGCTTCCCATAGTTTTTTGTGGGTATTGATTTTGGCAAAAATCATCGAGTTATAGTGAGAAACAAATCAATATGGTATTAGAACACGAAATTAGTTTAACAAGATTTAAAAAGCCAAATTCAGGGATGTATAAAAAATTCTTATTTGTAAGTTAAGTTTATACTATATCGTTTTATTTAAAATCATTTTAAAATTATCCTTTATTGAATTATATTGCTATTATTAAATTTAGATTGAGTATTTTTACACGCTGAAAAAATTTATCAGCACAGACAAAAATCTGAGCTGTTTTAAATGTTAATGCTTTAGAAATTTATCGGTAATTTTTTTACTTATTTCATCTTTATACTTATTTTATTTGGTGAATTACTGTATTTTAAAGTTTGGTTTTCCTTTTAATTTACTCTATGCCTTTTTATACCACAAAACAGAAATTCATATAAAGGAAATTTACCCTTTCAATTTGTTTTAGAAATAGTACAAAAGTACATGGAATATATGCTGTGATTATGTTTTCAAAGTATAGTAAAATTAATGGCGCACATATTCTTTACAAGCATTATCTACTTTTATTTACTGCCTTTAACTATCATAAATTTTTGTAATAAAATAAGTTGCATCAACTCAAAATGTCGGCAAAAAAAATTTAGCGTGCACTATATTTCATATGACGTTAAAGGTGGATAAAATATGAAACCATTAATAAATTGGTTAACCAGATTTTTCCCAAAGTACCTCCTTTAGCCTTCGATTTATATAGATAAGGGGTACGGAGAATTTTATTAATCTCAATTCATTACGAATATCGTAGTAAATATTTCAGAACTATGCTATTACAGCACGATTTCTTTAACTATTTATATATGGAGACATAATTTTTTGAAGACATGGAAAATTATATGAAGGAAGATAAGAATTTAACCTTATAAGATTTCTTTATGAGGGAAAAAAAATGACGTCGAAAAAAAATTTTTAATTCTGCAAGTTTCACCAAAATGCCATTTTCGAATATATGAATGCCTCCTATAGTTTTTTGTGGATTATCGATTTCGGCAAAAATCTTTGAGTTATAGTCAGAAACAAATTGATATGGTATTAGAATATGAAATTAGTTTAACAGGATTTAATAGGCCAAATACAGTGATGTATGAAAAAATTCCTATTTGTAAATTATGTTTATACCATATCGTCTTATTCAAAATCATTTAAAAAATACACTTTACTGAACTATATTGTTATTACTAACTTTAGATTGAGTAATTTTATACGCTGAGAAAGTGTATCACCATAGACGAAAATCTGAGCTGTTTTAAAAGTTAATGTTTTAAAAATTTACCAGTATCACTTATTTTATCTTTATTTTAGTTGGTTAATTATTGCGTTTTAAAGTTTGGTTTTCCTTTTAGACATGCCCTGTGTTTTTATATACCACAAAACAGAAATCCATAAAAAAGAAAATTAGACCTTTTAATTAATTTTATAAATAGTACAAAAGTACTTGGAATATATGTTGTGATTATGTTTTCAAAGTATAGTAAAATTCATGGCGCACATACTCTTTACAAGCATTATCTGCTTTTATTTACTGCCTTTAGCTATCATAAATTTTTTAAAATAAAATAAATTGCATCCACTCAAAATGTCGGCGAAAATAATTTAGCGTGCACTATATTTCATATGACGTTAAAGATGGATAAAATATGAAACCATTAATAAATTGGTTAACCAGATTTTTCCGAAAGTATCTCCTTTAGCCTTCGATTTAGATAGATAAGGGGTATGATGAATTTTATTAATCTTAATTTGTGACGTGGCCGGAGATATGTTGGTTAAATGAAGACATAATCTCAAGTATAAGTTAAAATCAAACAGTTTACTTAAAACTCTGGAACATGGGAAAGTGGAGCTAAGTTCGAAGTTTCAGTCACTAAGCACAACACTAAGAGATTAAATTGCAAACAATACCCACGTCCACGGCTTAAGTTCAGCTCGGGGCACTCACTCCGACTCTACGTTCAGATTGCGGCTAAAAGCTAGTTTAAATCTATAATAAAACAGCCCGTGGCTGCAAACACTTCTTTATTTTCAAAAAATATTCAACGTATTAAATAACTTCTTACCCGCAGGCTTTCTCCTTGGGTAACTCAGCTCACTACAAGCTAACTCGGCTCACAATAATAGCTCACTTTATAATACCTTGCTTTGCTCTACGACACAATCTGTCTCACTTGGCTGGCTTCCGCCTCCTCACCACACACAATCTATTTCACCTTGCGGACTACTGCCTCTTCACCACCACCCACAACAATTCACTCATAGCTATTATACGTTGCAAACTGAAGACGGAGCTATAAATTTGCATAATACTCCTAACCGCAGCTAACAGTTGACTCCAGGGCGCCACATACGCTCTGGAAAATTAAAGTTGAATAAAGGGTAGATGTCGCTTCCGCGCCACACATGTTAAAACATTGACGTCACGATCTCACTAAAATGCTAGAGTGCCTTTATCACAAAGGACACTCCCTCACAAATTCATTCCGAATACCGTAGTAAATATTTCTGAACTATGTTCTTACAGTACGATTTATTTAAACATTTATATATGGAACATAATTTTTTCAAAGCATGGAAAATTATATGAAGGAAGACAAGAGTATAATCTTAAAAGATTTTTTAAGGGGAAAAAACATTTTTTATGACGACGAAAAAAAAGATTCTTTTATAAATTCTGCAAGCTTCACCAAAATGCCATTTTCGAATACATGAATGCTTCCCATAGTTTTTTGTGGGTATTGATTTTAGCAAAAATCATCGAGTTATAGTGAGAAACAAATCAATATGGTATTAGAACACGAAATTAGTTTAACAAGATTTAAAAAGCCAAATTAAGGGATGTATAAAAAATTCTTATTTGTAAGTTAAGTTTATACTATATCGTTTTATTTAAAATCATTTTAAAATTATCCTTTATTGAATTATATTGCTATTATTAAATTTAGATTGAGTATTTTTACACGCTGAAAAAATTTATCAGCACAGACAAAAATCTGAGCTGTTTTAAATGTTAATGCTTTAGAAATTTATCGGTAATTTTTTTACTTATTTCATCTTTATACTTATTTTATTTGGTGAATTACTGTATTTTAAAGTTTGGTTTTCCTTTTAATTTACTCTATGCCTTTTTATACCACAAAACAGAAATTCATATAAAGGAAATTTACCCTTTCAATTTGTTTTAGAAATAGTACAAAAGTACATGGAATATATGCTGTGATTATGTTTTCAAAGTATAGTAAAATTCATGGCGCACATATTCTTTACAAGCATTATCTACTTTTATTTACTGCCTTTAACTATCATAAATTTTTGTAATAAAATAAGTTGCATCAACTCAAAATGTCGGCGGAAAAAATTTAGCGTGCACTATATTTCATATGACGTTAAAGATGGATAAAATATGAAACCATTAATAAATTGGTTAACCAGATTTTTCCCAAAGTACCTCCTTTAGCCTTCGATTTATATAGATAAGGGGTACGGAGAATTTTATTAATCTCAATTCATTACGAATATCGTAGTAAATATTTCAGAACTATGCTATTACAGCACCATTTATTTAACCATTTATATACAGAGACATAATTTTTTGAAGACATGGAAAATTATATGAAGGAAGACAAGAATTTAATCTTATAAAATTTTTTATTGGGAAAAAATATTTTTTATGACGATGAAAAAAGATTTTTTTTTTTAATTCTACAAACTGCTCTTAATGTCATTTTCGAATATATGAATGCCTCCTATAATTTTTTGTGGGTATGGATTTTGGCAAAAATCAATGAATTATAATGAGAAATAAATTAATATTGTATAGTACACGAAATTAGTTTAACAGGATTTAATAATCAAATTACAGTGATGTACAAAAAAAATTCTTTTTTGTAAATTATGTTAATATTATATCGTATTATTTAGGATCATTTAAAAAGTACCTTTTACAGAACGATATTACTATTACTAAATTTAGATTAAGTTATTCTATATGTTGAGAAAATGTTTCACTACGGATGAAAATCTGAGCTATTTTAAAAGTTTATGTTTTAGAAAATTATCAGATAATTTGTCACTTATCTTATCTATATCTTTAATTTACTTAGTGAACTGTTGTTTGGTTTTCCTTTTAGGTTTACCCTTTATGCCTTTAAATTCCACAAAACAGGAATCCATATAAAGAAAAGAAGTCCTTTAAATTTATTTTAGAATAGTACAAAAGTACTTGGAATATATGTTGTGATTATGTTTTCAAAGTATAGCAAAATTCATGGCGCACATATTCTTTACAAGTATTATCTGATTTTATTTACTGCCTTTAAGTATAATAAATTTTTGTAATAAAATAAGTTGCAGCAACTCAACATGTCGACGAAATAATTTAGCGTGCACTATATTTCATATGACGTTAAAGATGGATAAAATATGAAAACATTAATAAATTGGTTAACCAGATTTTTACCAAAGTACCTCCTTTAGCCTTCGATTTATATAGATAAGGGAGTATGGTGAATTTTATTAATCTTAATTCATTACGAATATCGTAGTAAATATTTCAGAAGTATGTTCTTATAGCACAATTTATTTAACCATTTATGTATGGAGACTTAGTTTTTTGAAGACATGGAAAAATGAAAGAAGACAGGAATTTAACCTTATAAGATTTTTTATGGGGAAATAAATATTTTTTAAGAAGGAAAAAAAAAATAATTCTGCAAGGCCATTCTCGAACATATCCTTTCATTGTTTTTTTCGGATATCGATTTTGGTAAAAATTATTGTATGAAACAAATCGATATTGTATTATATTACGAAATTAGTTTAACAGGATTTAATAAGCCAAACATAGTGATATATATAAAAAAAATCTTATTTGTAATATTTATATATCGTTTTATTTAAAAAGTGTCCTTTGCTCAAATATATAGCTATTACTTACAATGGAACCAAGCTCGCACATCGCATTAACACTTGGTGCATTTCATAGACGTGTAATCCAAATTAAAAATAATAATAATAATAATATTTGTATTCAAAAATTATTCTAATTATAATCTATCTATCTTATTATAATATATTCAGCTGCATAACTTTCTGAAAATGCAATTTTGAAACCACTTATCAAACTATTATCATATTATTATTATTATTATTATTATTATTATTATTATTACTGTGGCTGTTATTATTATTTAGAAAAAGACATAAAAAAATAGAAATAGCATACTTTATTCATAAATTTAAAGATGATGCAAAAACACATGAATAAAATAAAACTGAACGTTTCGGTTTCATCTTAGAAATCATCATCAAGAGTAAAATTTTCAAAAAACACAAATTGGCAAATAAAAATCTACATGCTACATCGCCAAATAATTCAAACTAGAAAAAGCAACGGATACTTCAAAAATTCTTTAGAACAACTCTAGTGGTGCCATCTGTTATTCAAAATAAATAAAAGAAAGGGGGCTAAAAAAACATGGAAACATCACAGTCCTCTTTGTCTTTTAAATCATCTTTAAATTTCTGAATAAAGTATACGTTTTGTAGCAATCCACATAGCAATTTTAGCTTGCAAAAAATGTGCAGCAGTCTTGCTTTGCAAGTTGTAGCACGTTCAACATCACAAGACTGAAACTTTATAACTACATTGTAGCAAAATACTCTAAACGAAGTCACCACAATTTGAACTTGCAGCTAATTTGTCGTGCAAGTTAAACTCTTGCTGTATCAAATTTATTGCAAATTAACGAAAACTAATAGAAAATTTAGTCCTGTCATGACTAAAGTACTGCAAATTTTTTGGAAGCTAGTAGAAAATTTAGTTTGCTCTTGTCAATAATACTGTAAACTTATTGCAAAGGAGTTATCTTATCAACACCCTACTTACTATAAGTTTAATTCCTTCGAATCTATTGATGCATAAGTACTATCATTAGGCGCATGCACTGGTTTTATCATTATTAACAAACAAAGGTAACATTTATACATCGAGTCTTTTTTTCTATTTCACAAGTAAAGCGTTTAAAAAAATGCTGTGACAACCTCATAAAATCTCTGTAAAAGATTCAGTTCCGAAAGTAAAAAAAAAAAAAAAAAAAAAAAAAAAAAAAAAATCATTGACTCGGATGGGGTTAAAGACAAAAGTAAATAAATAAATATCAAATAAAATGATATTTTAGAAAAAAATACTAACATTGAGAAAATTTCATATAAGAATTAAAATTTTTAACATAAATTTAAAATGGCCGTAAACGTAAACATAGCTTAGTAAATGAACGTAACTTTTTAATCCTTTGACGGGCAAAGCACTTCTATTCTGAAAATGCTAAAATGGCTGAATAACAACAGAATTTAAAAACAAATTTATTTCAAAATAAATAAAAGCTTTTCTTCATGTATTTGATAAAATTAAAATTTTCATTTCAAAATTTTGGTGCCAATATGGCATTTTGCAATTAAAATTAAGTGGTATATATTTTATACCACCGCTTTCAAGGGGTTAATTTGTAAGAATTTTTATACGAAATAAGTTATAGATCATAGATAAAATATTATTTAAGAAAATAGTTTCATTTGAACAGTTAAAACAATAAATACTATTTTCTGGGTTCTTTAACTTAACCCATCAATCAAAATTAGATTTCATTTTTGTAACAATGATGTATATGTGTCTTGCTGTTGAGTAGCATTAAATTTCTGGAATTTCTGAGCATGTGCTGATTGTAAATTCTCGCAACAGAGAGATTTTTTTGCTTTCGTCAGTCTTGCATCACTTTCACAACAACCTACTCAATTAAATGGGTGATGGTTTACCTTGCGGGAGATTCGCTGTTGTGAAGTCAAGTTTGTCTCGGCAAGATAATATCAGACAAATAATCAAACTTGCTGCTAATGTGCATGAAATCCGTGAATCTGCATCTCAGATAGCATACATATTTGCAGCAAGTTTGATTTTTTTCTGCTATTATCTTGCCGTGACGTATTTGATTTGACAAATTCGCAGCGAATCTCCTGCAAGTTAGACCATTACCACTTGCATGGGTAGTTTGATGTGGAATTGATGTAAGTCTGTCTTTAATTCACGAAATTGACGAAATTTAAAAATCCCTCTGTTGAGAGAATAGACAACTATCAGGACTGCATCCCTTATAGCTGTATCACACAGAGAATGATTTTTCAGCGAACATTTTACAAAACACGATCGTTCATTTTGCTGTGTGTTTAGTAAAATGTTTTTCAAACTTCTCGCATGGTTATTTAATTTCTCGCTTCGCTCCTATTGATGTGTTAATCAGCGCTGAATGAATGACCAACATTTTCCATGCAGTGCGGCAAACGGTCAGTAAACAAGAATAGTGAGCAAAATTCTCCCCTACATCAAGGTCACTCAACTTTTGCCGACTGCAACGTTGTGTAGGGAGGAAAGTTCAGCGAAAAGGGTCCGTGAGATACCGATATTACACAAATTTTATTTGGTTGACACCACTTTTTTTAAACAATTTACCTATCAAATACCAAAAAAGATTCTACTTTAAAAGTGCAAATACTATCACATGTATTTGTTAGTGGCGATAAAAGCGGTACATACACTTTCTGATGATGCATATACGTCTGTGCGTATGCATCAATAGACCTGAAGAGATGTAATGATGGTGGGACAGTTGAAAACAGGTAGTGCAACATGAAAAGATTATTACTTTGCAAACAATTTGTAATATTTTTGACAAGACAAAGTTTCTACTAGCTTGCAAAGAATTTGCAGTTGCACTAAGTATGATATAACTAAATTCTTTACTTGTTTGCAATTAATTTGCAATAAATTTGATACAGCTAGCGATGAACTAGCACCACAAGTTATCTGCAAGTTCATAGTATGGTGACTTCAGCGTTTGCGTTGTCTTTCTGCAGTCTAGTTATAATATTTCCGTCTTGTCATGCTGAACGTGCTGCAAATTTGTAGATTTGCAAAGCAAGACTGCTGCAAATTTACTGCAAATTAAAATTGCGATGTGGGACTTTGTTAAGATTTGACTTTACAAGTTCGTAATTATTAAAGACCTTGAGACACAAATTAGTTAATAATTAAAAAAATATATTGAAAAAGTTTTAAAATTCCTTTAAGAACATACAATTTCGTTTTGAAAAAAAATACATCATCATAATTGCATTTATGGCACCGAAAATTTGTCTTTATTCGTTACCTTAAAAAAATTCACGCCAATCATTTCCGAATGTCACAGTCGTCTACCATATGTGAGTGGTTTTGAACTCGTAGCACTTTATTTGACGATTTAACCCACTTTTGGCTTGAAATTAAATTTTAAAAATTCATTATATTAAAAGTAAATGTACATAAAAAATGTATGATACGGTGTTTGCTGTCAAAATTTAACCGCTCTCAAACTTAGAAAGGCTATAAAATACAGGACGACTCAGTATTATTGGTGGATCACTTGCCAACCACATCCATTTTTGTGTATACATTACACACTAAAACTTTATTTCTGGGAGATAAAATTATTTTTGTGCACTCCCTCAAATTAAAACAAAATTTTAATTCTTTTACGAATATTCAGGATTTTATATCCTTCAAAGTTGGATTGTATAAATAAAAAGAAAAACATGTTCTATTTATACCAAAAATACTTCAAATTAGCTTTCAAAATGAATGTCCAATAATGGCTTAAACCGTGACATAATTCATAACACACATATTCTTTACAGGCATTAACATATCCTACTTACTGACAGTAGCTATCAGAAATTTTTGTAAAGTAACAGCTTATAATAATTCAGCGAAAATGCCTCCCAAAATAAGTTAAAATTAACCATAATTCATATGACGTTAACGCAAGAGAAAATATGAAACCTCATATAATAGTATTTATAAATTAGTTAGCCAGCTATTTTGCCTTCAGTTTCTCCTTCAACCATCGATTTATATGGATATGGAGCATGATAAATTTTATGAGTCTCAGTTTAATGCAGCTAATATTGCCGTAAATGTTCCATAGTTTTCTTCTTAATATATTTTGTTTTAGCGTAATAAAAACAAAGACATAAGAAGAGTAGATAGAAGAAAAAAAAGAGACATAAATTTGAAATATCTATATATTACATTATGAAGGAAAATACCAATTTTTCAATCAAGATTACTGGGATTTCTATAACATTTTAAGTAACGTTAGCAACAAATATTCATGTAAGACATACACTTTTGCACTGTTAATAAAAAAACTGTAAGGTTACTAAGAATTGTTTTGAAAACTGGGATGCTTAGAATTTTTTATCTAACAGCGAACCGGGTTGCAGATAAAATAATATGTTTAGTGTAATTTTATAAGATTCTTTTGTAAAGCTATCTATTTATGTAGTTTTAGAAAAACTATTTTTGTAGATATATGTAAAAAAAGTTTGCATAAAAATTCTGTTTAAAAAAGGTTATGTATAAAAAAAAGAAAATCATTTTCCATTTATACCAGAAATATTTCAAACGAACTTTGAAAATGTATGCTCAATAATGGCTTAAACCGTGGCGTAATACATAATACATTTCTTTGCAGGCATTATCGTGTCTTACTTACTGACAGTAGCTATCAGAAATTTTTGCAAAGTAATAGCTTATAATAACTCAGTGAGAATGTCTCCCAAAATAAGTGACAGTTAACCGTAATTCATATGACGTTAACGCAGGAGAAAATATGAAACCTCATATAATGGTATTTATAAATTAGTTAGACAAATATTTTGCCTTGAATTTCTCCTTCAACTATCGATTTATATGGATATGGAGCATGATAAATTTTAAGAGTCTCAATTTAATACAGCTAATATGTTCCATAATTTTCTTCTTAATACGTTTTGTTTTGGCGTCATAAAAACAAAGACATGAGAAGTGTGGATATAAGAAAAAAAAGAGACATAAATTTGAAATAAATATATTTCAATATGAAGAAAAATATCATTTTCTCATACAAAATAACTGGGATTTCTACACTGCAAAAATATTTGTAAAGTTAGTAGAATTTTTCTAGTAGACATGTATTTCCAGAACTTTTCGTATAACGATAGCATCAAAATTTCGTGTAACTGATGAAGGTTACATTTTCGCTGTTACCGTTACATGAAAAGTTCTTGGAATGCAAATCTACTAGAAAAACCTTAGTAACTTTAATTACACATTTTTAGCGTGTATAACATTTTAAGTAACGGGAACAACAAATATTCATGTAACACATTCACTTTTGTACTATTAAGTAAAAAATAAAAAGTCTGTAAGGTAAAATAATAAATCTGTAAGGTTACTAAGAATTGTTTAGAAAACTGGGATAGCTAGAATTTCTTTATATAACTGCAACCCGGGTCGCAGATAAAATTTTAATATGTTTACTGAAATTTTATAAAATCCTTTTGTAAAGCTACAGCTTTCTTTAGTTTTACAAAAACTAATTTTGTAGATATATATATAAAAGATTATATAAACATCTATATATTTAAAACGCTAAGCAATTCCTTTCGACAGTCCGTGAGAGCAAACTAATGCATCAAATCACACCATTTTTTTTTTTTTTTTTTTTTTTTTTTTTTTTTTTTTTTTAACGAAAGGTATTTGGCCACAGATTTGTTATCGTATATTTATTTGTTCAAAAATTTTATAAATTAGTCACAATTTTCAATTAAAATTTCATATATGCGCATGCGTAGTACATAAGTACAAGTCTGCCTTTGGAGTGACGCACTGCACATGCGTAGAGATCCTCGCTCAGTTGAACTATCACTTCACAGCTAGAAGTTTCGTTTTAAATGCGGCTGCATCTCAAATACAATTTATTCGATCTTATTGTAAACAAGCTCTTCTTTTTATCACAAAGTTATTATTGTCTCTTTCAGTGTTATTAACAATTCAAAAATATGGTTTATTTCGGAAGGTGTCGTACTACACATAGAAGATAAACTGAATGATCTGAGGCTAAAAGTTACGACTGGTAATCCTTCTTATAAATTGCCATTACACACGAAGATTGGAAATGTTAGCATTTTAAGTTGTAGCTGATATCAATGTATCCAAAAAATAAGTTATCATAAACATTAAAACACAAAACAATTTCTGTAAAATCTAAATCCAAATTCCAGACAATTGCGCATGCGTCAACTGATTCTAGAACTTCTCCATTATAGAAGATAACTCAGTGTGTTCCCGGTAGCGTACTGGGGTAACGCAGCTGTTTTAAGCTTTGAGTTTTTGTAGAGGATGAAGATTCGAATCCAAACCCGGCAGAATGATTTGTGTAGAATTTTTGTCGGTAATTTATTTTGATATTAACATATTTTATTAGTAAGAAAAGTTTTAGGTTTATTATTATTATTATTATTTGAATGCTTTATAACTGAACAATATTTAACACGGAACAATATCTTGAAAAAAATAATAATTTATATTTAAAATACTTAACCTAAAATATTTTACATGCAATTATCAATTACATAAATTGAACTGATCTACAATTTTCGTTACTTTTTTTCT
The DNA here is from genome assembly GCA_964019185.1 of Maratus speculifer. NCBI lineage: Eukaryota > Metazoa > Arthropoda > Arachnida > Araneae > Salticidae > Maratus > Maratus speculifer. The sequence continues at coordinate 289,223,776 of OZ025295.1, forward strand.
ACCATTATCAAAAATATAAATGTCTGTAAGAAAGAAAAGTTTGTCATTCATTAGAAAAAAAAGGAAAAAAATAATAAAAATATTAGTATAACAGCTATAAAATAAATTAGATTGATACCCATGATTTAATATTTGAAAAGATGTAAAAAAAATATAAGAAAATTCTAGTAATAAAAAAATTATATTATAAATAGTTAGTTGCATCAAATTTCAAATTTAGGATTTTAGAGAATGAGACAGATAAAAATAAAAGTCATGGCAGCTTTGAATGGTCGCGTAAATATTGTTACTTGAGAGGGGGGGGGCAGAAAAAATAGGTTGCAGTAAGCAAAAATAAATAACTTACGCAGTATTTTTAGTTAAATTTCTGATAAACATAATTAGTTGTAAATTATAAACTTAAAACTATTTTACTTCATCGAATAGATTAGACCATCTATCGTCTTAAAAAAAAAAAAAAAAAAATAGAAATCACTTATGTAATATAGTAATTCATCACAATTTGAATAGACAATTTTAAAAGCAACTAATTCAAAATTCAAGAATTTTTCTTATGAAACATTCAAGTTATTTACCGTCAAATCTTGACGGGCATTATCTAGTTATGTATAAAAAAGATTATATAAAAAAAAAGAAAATCATACCGGAACTAGTTCATATCGGATAATATATAAAAATTATGTATAAAAAAGATTATACATAAAAAATCATTTTCCATTTATACCGGAAACAATTCAAATTAACATTGAAAATGTATGCCCAATAATGGCTTAAACCGTGGCATAATTTATAACATACACAAACTTTGCAGGCATTGTCGTGTCTTACTTACTGACAGTAAGCTATCAGAAATTTTTGCAGTAAGTTTAGTAAAGTAATAGCTTATAATAATTCAGCGAAAATGCCTTCCAAAATAAGTGAAAGTTAACCATTAATCACATGACGTTAACACAGGAGAAAATGTGAAACCGCATTTAATAGTATTTATAAATTAGTTAGCCAGATATTATGCCTTGAGTTTCTCCTTCAACTATCGATTTATATGGATATGGAGCATGATAAATTTTATTAGTGTCAATTTAATGCAGCTAATATTGCCGTAAATGTTCCATAGTTTTCTTCTTAATACGTTTTGTTTTAGCGTCATAAAAACAAAGACATAAGAAGGAAAAGAAAAAAGCAGACATAAATTTGAAATATATGCATTAAAGATTGAAGTAAAATAACAGTTTTTCATATAAAATAATAATAATAATATGTTTAGTCATGTATTTTATTTATTTTTTTATTGTTCTACATTGTAAAAAAAAAAAAAAAAAAAAAAAAATCTGTAAAGTTACTAAAGTTTTTCTAGGAAATTTGGATTTCTAGAACATTTTAAGGATATACTTAAATCAAAAAGAGCAACTTTATGACATGAGTTTTAATTTATTCTTGTTCTGAAATGTATAAAATTAGCAGATGTTGTTGTGCAGAAAAAAATCTAAAAGCACTCTTTTTTTTTTTTTTTTTTTTTTTTTTTTTTTTTTTTGCAAATGCAACAGATATTTTCAGAACAAGCCGTTAAATTTGGCTTTATTGAACCGCTTGTCCCGACGAAAACAGAAAACACAATCTTACAATGGAAAAAAACGCGTGATCACGTGATCAAAGTCTCTTATAACTCGATAGGTAATTTAATTATCACAAAATGAAAAGCTAAGTTCAATTCGAAATCACTTCCATAATTAGGCATTCGTGTTTCGTATCTTTCTGTTAAAAAATGAATTTGTAAATGTGTCAAAATGTTTTGCCCTTATTGAGCAAAGCATTTGAGAACATCCTTAAGTAATAAGAAAAACAAAAATTCGTATAAAAGATAAACACTGTAAATCAAAAAATGTGTTAATTTACTAAGAATTTTTTAGGGAACTGGGATGCCTTGAACTTTTTATGTGATTGCAATCCAAGTTACAGATAAAATTTTTAGTATGTGTATTGTAATTTTAATAGATTCTTTTGTTAAGCTACAGATTTCTGCAGCTTGTACTATCTGTACAAAGTACAGATAAAAATTTAGCAAGCATTCAGATTTATGCAACTGTACATTTGTAGAATTACATTTTTTTTTCTTTTTTACACTGTGCAGATTTTAACAACTCAATTTTGAGTTAACTTCAATTATTTTTTACCTTTGTTAATTATTCATTTAATTGTAAATAATTTTTTGCTTCCGAAATAGGATAATCTTTCAAGCTATAGTGACAGTTATTTCAATGGGGATAAAAATAAAATATGTCACACTCGAAATATGAATAAAAAGTATAAAATGCTTATTATTTTATTGCAGAATATTTAGAAAACAGTTCTGAATTTCCATACGAATGCAGTTTAGTTGAATACACTGCAATAAACAAGTCGGAAATTCCACGTCAGACGTAACAAATGAGGTGCGTTTGTACTACACTGTAAAAAAAAAAAAAAAAAAAAAAAAAAAAAAAAAATCTGTGAAGGTACTAAACATTTTCTAGGAAACTGGGATTCCAAGAACTTTTCATGTAACGATAACAGGAAAAATTCATGTAATCGATTCTGAAACTTGAATTTTTGCTGTTACCGTTACAGGAAAAGTTCTTGGAACCCCAGTTTCCAAGAAAAAGTTTAGTAACTTTGCAGATTTTTTTTACAGTGTATAAAGAAGTTTATAAAATATACAGTACTTCGGACACAATATAGTATCCGAAATCTTTTGTGTGTCCCGGAAAATACTAAATGCTTTTACTGTACAGGAATTAAGTTATAGTATACCTCAGCAACATATATCAATTTCATAAAAAACATAATAATGAAGTAATTTAATATCATTAAAACCCACTCCAAACAATGTTTCCCCTTTACCATTATGTAGTAGAATCCTTTTGTGTGGCTCTGTATATTAATGACAAATATTCAACGCACCACAGATTGTATAGAATGTATATTTTAGTGTATATTTCCTAGATGCATATGAATTTTATTATGTTCAAAAGAGCTTAACATCATTAAAATGCACTTGAAACAGTTTTTTCCCCTTGACCCTAAAGTAACGGGATACTTTTATTGTCCCTGTAATTGAATTATACATCTGATTTTCATAAAATTTGAAACGACTCTACAAAATTATGTAATAATTATATATTTTAAACTTCAAATGATTTGCTTGCATAATTTTTACTTTATTATATGCGGATAAGTGGGAGTCAGACGGACGGATTGAATGACGACCATAGGCACTACGTATCCACATAATTACAAACGCACCTAAAAAGGATACATGCTTTAATACGCTACATTTTATGTGCTACAATATTTGGCGTAGTTTATTTCATAAACAAAATAAATGTTGCTATTCAGTATACAATTATTCACAAAAAGATAACGCAAAATGAACATGTGAATAAAACATAGGGACCGTTCAAGTATTACGTAAGCATATTTTTAGTCATTTTGTACCCCCTCCACCCCCTTGTAAGAAAATATAAGCAAATGCTAGACCCCTCCCCCCTTTGCTTACGTAAGATTTTATGGCAGTTTATACATCAATACTTCTTGACTTATAAAAAGTTACCAATCAATTACATTATTAATCCTACAAATTTATGTAGGCATATAGGGATTGTGATATCAAAATATATAAAATGTTTTTAATATATTGTTGCTTATTGCATTAAATAAACCACAGAATACAAAATGGTTTAAATATATTGTTATTTATCACATTGAACAATACAACAAGATATACAAGAAGTCTTAACTTAGGCATCATAACTAAAATTTTTGACATGAATCATGTTGTAGTTAAATTTGGTGTTCATATTTTAATCTGATGTCCAGGATCCTTGAACCCATGTTTCAACATTGTCTATTATAAAGTTTTCACTGGAACAGTGACCTGGGGTATTGCAGGTTTCTGGTCCTTGTTCTTTGTCAATGTTAGTATCCATAATTAAATCCGACTAAATTCACTATGCAACTAAACTAAAACAATAAATATCTGTGCTATGTATCCGAGACAAGAAAAACCCCAAGTAGGTTTTCTGCATTCTAAAGTTCCAAAACCTGTAGAGAAGGAAGTTCAACAATAGGAGAGGAAAGACAAATTTCCAGAAATTCTGCAAAAATTCCTGGAATTCCATGACCGATTGAACGGGAGAAAAGAAAATATCAGACTTACCTAAAATAAAGTCAACTGACCAGTTACCCTGGCAACAGAACCCAGCCACACCGGTTCCTGTGTTTTTACAGTCTATCAATGTACTTGACTTGGCACACAACTTAACAGACAACAATGAAGACAAAGGGCGAGTGGGTGATGAGGGTCACGCGACTGCCGATGGATAAGCAAAGGATGAAATCGAAAGTAAACTGCGAATTTCGAACGGACTGCAGAACGCTCTTTCCCCATCATACGTTGTTTGCTTGTTGAATTTGAACTGCAGTTGCTTCGTTGTTTAATGCTTACGTAAGAATTGTCGTGACCCCTCCCTCCCCCTTGTCAGTAAAAATAAGCAGACTCTGGACCCCCGCCCCCTCCCCCATTAGTGCTTACGTAATACTTGGACGGTCCCATATCTCAACATTTCAGTTTATTTTCCTAAATCATCTTCAGATAAAAAATTTAAAAGATAAATATGTAGGATATAATCAATGTGCTACATCATTAAAAATTAAATTCAAACTGGGAAAGTTCACGAAAGGAAAAATGCTTACTTTTCAACAATTTTGTATAAAAGTTGCACAGTTTTTTAAATATGTATTATTTTAAATAGATTTATACGGAAAAAATATTAAAAAAAGGTCAAGTAAAGTAATTAAGATAATAATAATAAAAACTATAATGTTCTCAATCACTTTTATCTTTCAGAAAATCGTAGAATTAGAAAGTTTTTTTAGATTATCTTTAAGAAGACTTTTTTTTTTTCGAAAAATTTCTGAAAGCAAATTTAATAGCTTTTTATATGTCATTTGCATAAATGTCTCTCATTATGCACAAGATTCTCGAGTCGAATTACATAATGAGTCTTTGATGATTAAAAACCAGAACTAAAATAGCATTTATTCTAAATCTTTTTTTTTTTTTTTTATGATATTCAAGCAGGGATTAGTGCATTATTCTGCTGAAAAATGAATGATTTTGATGAAAGGCAGTGCTTTCAGACCATAAAATTTTTATCAAGAATGTCGTAATACGTTTCGCAATTTGTTTTTATTATTTGAAAATGTTATTGCATTTCAAATTAAATAGATATATATATATACAGTAGTTTCCTTCAAATCCGCACAGCTCGGGACCAGAGGTTATGCGGATTTTAGAATTTTGCAGATTTCTGTTCATTGCTATGTTTACATTTTTAAGCAGTAATTAGAATGTAATTAATAATGCAATTGAAATTTTAATGAACGCTGACAATGTAAAAAAGTATTAAAATAAGTAATAAACTAAAAAATTATAAATTTAGATAATTTTTTAAATGATTATAACATTAATAGAAAAGGTCAAGATAATAATCAATAATGTATAAATATGCATTATAAAGATGAAATGCATTTTTCCTAAATTATTCAATGAAACTTGCCTCATAAAGGTACATTACTAATTCTCATCAAAATCATAAAAATAAAAGAAGTTTTATTTCAGATTTAGCCAGATTTAATAACCAAAGGAGCTTGATTAATACACAAATATATGTGGTAAGAAGATTGTGATTACCAATGATATCAGCAATATCTTGAACTTTTTCAGAAATAAATTTATTCTTCCTCCATGAAAAAACATAAATTCACTAATATTAATAAACACTACAAATTAATTCACATTATGCAATGAAAGTTCAAAATTTTCAAGAAAAGAGTGTATGTCAAAAAAGTAAACAATGAACTATGAATTAAAAAATTAAAAAACAAACAAATACAGGCAAGAAAAAACAGTTTGTTCTTCTTCAGAGGGAGGACAGACGAAACCTAGCCCCACCCCCCTACTTCAAAAAAATGATAAAAATTCATCATTTTTATCATTTTTTTTAAGTAGGGGGGTGGGGCTAGGTTTCGTCTGTCCTCCCTCTGAAGAAGAACAAACTGTTTTTTCTTGCCTGTATTTGTTTGTTTTTTAATTTTTTAATTCATAGTTCATTGTTTACTTTTTTGACATACACTCTTTCCTTGAAAATTTTGAACTTTCATTGCATAATGTGAATTATAACTTGTGGCATTATATATGAGCTGCTTAAAGCGCCAATGGTGCTGCAATGTTTTCATGGTGAATTGACACTACAAATTAAAATACATATGGAATTGATATAAAACTTAAAAAGTCAAACTCTATCCCTATATCTGAACTGAACGTTTCATTGTTAACATCCGTAAATTATGTGTAGATTTTAGAGAGTTGTAGAGATTTTAGGGTTGGAAATTTGAGGGAGTCTACTGTACATATTTTTCTCTTTCATATCGTTTAGCGAATACTGGTTTTTCACGTTAAAGATCATATCAATAAAATCAAGTAGGTGCGATTGCAGATTGCATAGAGGGTTTCGTTGAATATTTCTTTCAAAACCACTTATATTTTACTTAATAATTCCAAATTGTTAATTTTTACTTATTAAAATCTTACATAGATGCTATCACAAATAAATTTAATTTTAAAATAATTATAAAAAGAGATTTTTATTTTAATCAAATTAAAATAAATTTGATTTATTTTATTATTTGTCAATTTATTTGTTAATTTGATTAATTTATTTGATTTGAACTTATTTCAAATCTAATTATTTAAACAAAATCCAAAATCTCAATTTTTTTGAAAATCCGAAATTTAAAAAAGTTAGGAGAAATATAAATAAAATTTTAAACTCGTAAAAACAAAAAAAAATTAAAGTAATTTAAAATGATGAATTATTAATAAATCTCAACAGTTTTTAAAGTATAAAGAAAAATGAATTTCAAAAAATATTATGAATGTCAGATGAACGAAACCTAATAATATAAACCTTTAAATAGACAAAAAATACGAAATTTTATTTAATTAAATCCACCTTAATATGAAAACTTCGAGTTCCAGTATCGGGTTTTGAACCAGAAGCCTTCTGTTGACCAGCGAGACGCTTTACCTCGAAGCTACTATGATGTCTGCATGAAAACGTTGAAATTAAGGTTTTCTTTTAAAATCTAAATCGCAAAAAAAAGAAAAAAAAATGGACGGATGACATTCAAAGAATTGATTTCATTAAAATGATGGACTTTTACAAAATCTTAAGATTTGTGTGACACGAGGTATATTCAGCTGTAAATATACAAAATTGGAAGTCTCTGACTTATACAGTCTTTGTGTACTGAATCTGTGACGGACAGACAGACAGAGGACACAGACGAATAGAATTTCGCCAGAAAAACGAAACCCTAAAAATTATCTGATACATCAAATTAAACGTTTCCTCATCCGTAAAAATTGCATCTTCTAAATCTTGCGCAAGTACCATACGTGTATTTTAGCAAACTACACGCGATTTATTTCGTGTGTTTTTGTCAGTAGACATTATTTTTTCATTTTTATGGCAAATTTTTCATCAACATTTTGAGAAAAATTCAGATTAGATTCAGTTTGAGAAAAGACTTTCTATATTACAAATATGTATATTTATAACAGTTCTTGCCAAATATATATTTATGGCATTTTTGCCAATGAAACTACATCTCATGAACCACCATTGGATTCGTCACTGCCATGCCTGCCTTTGTTTTTTGTACTTTTTATAATTCTAATTTCAGATTTCCAAAGTAAATCAAGGAGAATTTTTATGTTCTAACAAAAACTATAGCAATGTTTTCTGATTTCCAAATTTTTCTGCTATGCGCGAGATTAAAGTTTCTTGCACCCACATAAATATAGCACTCCAAACATACTGACATTTTACTTTTCATGAAAAATGGCTTTCACAACCTTGAAGTTTGATATTTTCTATACGAAAAAGGAAAATTTTTCAGGGCTTCAAAATTATGCATTATTTATTAAACACGATCTGCTTCAACATAAAAAATCATATCATGCCAATTAAAAAATATAATCATCAAAATATCACTTTCTTGACTGAATTTCAAAATAATGGCTCTTAAAAAGAAAGGGTTGGAAAGCACGAATTAAACGAAAGGTTAGAAAACATTCAATTTGCCTGATACTCAATATTAATTATAAATAGAAGTTTTCTTACACGTCCATTAAAAACATTTCAAAAATATGCATTAAAATAAGCAATTAAAAAGTTTTAATTGCTATAAAGGACGTCAAATACTAATAAAAACATTAAAAGATCTTAATAATGTTTACATGTTTCGATTGAATTTACTCAATCATCATCAGAAAAACAAAATACAAATAAACACAACGATGGAAAATGACCTCTGATCTTTGATGATCTCATGACCTCTGATGAGGTCATTTTCCATCGTTGTGTTTATTTGTATTTTGTTTTTCTGATGATGTAAATTTTAAGATTTTAACATACTTTTATAAAATAGATTTTTTTCTTTCTAATTTTTTTAATTTTTATTCGTACTTTTCTGGAGAGTGTCCAATTATAGTTTCATGTAATTTTTTTAATTTCTGAGCTTATACGCTTATCCTTTTGATTTTTTTAATCCTCATTATTTTTCTATTGTTAGCAGCTGTTTTCTGCTGTTTTTAAAGGAATGATAGCTACTCTATCTATGAAGATCTACATTCTACATTGAGTAGATTCAATCGAAACATGTAAAAAAAATTATTAAGATCTTTTAATGTTTTTATTAGTATTTGACGTCCTTTATAGCAAATAAATATTTTGATGCTCAATAGTTTCTTTGAATGTTTTGTATTCATAAGAGGCTGATAAATAAACCACACTTACAGTAAGATGAATACGAAAACCTTTTCAGATTGTATGCCGATTTTTTTTTATTTATTGATTGATTGCTTTTTAAATCTTATAGATTTCTCATATTTTTAGAGAACGTTTTTTAAATAGATAATTGCCTTTTCTGTCTTTCTCCTTTAGGTTTTTCTAAGTTACGGTTTTGTGATGTCTTTGGGATTAAGTTTAGCTCGAGTGACGTCTTCTTTAATGATTGGTCAGTATTTCAAGCGCCGGAGGGAAAAAGTGGAAGCAATAGTAACATCAGGAATTGGATGCGGAATTGTTGTATTTTCCTTCTGTTTTCCTAAAATAATAAGGTCAGTGCATTTTTATATAATATATCCAGGGGCAGCTGCTCCACTAAGGCACTGCTCCACTAGTAATTTTCGTTCGTGAAAAATGATCTAAATTTCTAAATATAATTTGAAATCTATATACTACCTCTGACAATAAAGTTCGGTGAATGAATTCAAAACAACCGATCTGGCAACACTGGGGAAACAAAACGCAGCACCTGGATAGAGGCAAGTGTAGACCATCTTCCCCCACCGTTGTTCAGTTGAGCGTCGTTTATGTTCTGTGTAAGACGTGCTTTACTAAGTGCTTGTTCAGTGTGTTGGTTCTTAACTGAGAACTGGAAAATGGACGAATAAAAGATCAGTTTAAAGTTTGGTTTTAAGCTTTGCAATACACCGAAAGAAATTCATGAGTGATGGTGCAAATTGAACACCTACCATACTCGCCAGATCTCAATCCTCTAGACTTTTTCTTATTTTCACGACTCAAACTCTCTTTGAAAGAGATTTGACCCTATTGCTGACATCCAACGAAACGTGACGAAGCTTTTGAACTTCATCCCAAAAGAAGACTTTTTGCGAATTTCCCAGGACTTGTATAGCAGATCTCAGCTGTGCATAGTTATAGGAAATGACTATTTTGAAGGATGGTATGGTAACTTTCGTTAATATATTATCTACATTAATGCTACAGGACTATTCACCGAACTTTATTGTCAGAGGTAGTATATGTTTATGTATATATTTAAAAATGATTTACCGAGAAGACACTGTGGAATGAAAATGCCTTTTGATTTTTTTAATCCTCATTATTTTTCTATTGTTAGCAGCTGTTTTCTACTGTTTTTAAAGGGATGATAGCTACTCTATCTATGAAGATCTACATTCTTCATAATATCATCACATGTTAGACAAAGACAGATTATTATTATTTTTTTAATTTCTAGGAAATACCTTCATTATTATTAAAGTTATAAACAAAAATCCAAATTGAGATTCTTAAGACACCCCACATTCTCCACATTTTAAAGCAAGCATGCAAACCACTGAGCTGAAAGAGTTCACGGATAAGCTCAGAAATTAAAAAATTTACATGAAACCATAATTGGACACTCTCTAGAAAAGTACCAATAAAAATTTAAAAAATTAGAAAGAAAAAAAATCTATTTTATAAAAGTATGTAACAATCTTAAAATTTACACAGATGTTTTCATACATCATGCTTAATAAATAACCATATATTATACTTTTTAAAATTCTGACATGGTCACGGAGGCCATAGAAAATGATATTTACATTCCAAAATTTAAAATGAAGATATAATTGAGTAATTATAGCTGATACGCATTTATTTTTTAATGAAATTTTGAAAAGTCATTCTCACACACACACACACACAAAAAAAAAAAAAAAAAAAAAAAAAAAAAAAATCAAAGTTAGTTTTTTCTTCTTCTTTTTCTTCTCTTTTACCTATTGGTATTATAAAATGCAACTATTAGAATTAATTAGTATTAGTTATCGAATGCAATTATTGAAATTATAGAATGTGTCTTTTGTAAAACAACACATATCAGAATTTCCCTACTTTCTAACTTCTCTCTGTAGTTCTGACTTTCTTATATTGAACACAATGTTTTATACATGACCGACTAACTAGACAATATCAATAAAAAAGAATATGCCAAACAAAAGATTAAATTTCGAAGAAAAAAAATTAGGTTTCGGATTTTCTAGTGTTTTGGTTTACTGGTTACTAAATTGATGCATTTTTTAAAAATTAAATCCAATGTTACACATGTTTAAAGTTTGTACTTAAATTCTAAATTAGCTTTTACTTAACTTATTTATGATGACTACGGATGCAACAAAAATTAAATTTTAAATGTTTGATAATACTTTAACCATCAAGTTGCTAAAACGATGCATTTCTTTTTATTAAATCTTGTACTGATGATGTTTAAAATTTGTATTAAAATTCTAAATTAGATTTTTCTTAATTTATTTATGACGACCACGTATTTAAAATCGAAAATTTTGTCAAACCGCTAATGGAACTAACAAGTTGATAATAATTCGATAATTTTACAACAGAACAAGGATGATATACCTAAAAAAGAATATGCCTTTCTTTCTCCCAAACTATCTAATGATGATTTGTCATGAACTGTCATCTATGACTTTTTTTTCTATTTATTTTCATTATCCACGGAGGCTGACTATTTTGGGCAGGAACGAAATTTATAAGTTACTTCCTTAGTAAAAATAAAATAAATTAAAAAATATATCTATATTAAGTAAGAATTTAACTAAAGAATTTTAATTAGTTATTATTTAAACAAACTTTTTAAAATAATATTAACCCTTCACTGCGCGATTTTTTTTTTTTATGAAAAAAAAAATATAATTTGAAATCTATATATCGGTCTAATAATGGAAAAAAATAAATAATAATGTAAAAAAAAAAAATCAGCTAAAATTTGATATTTTATGGTATATATACTATATACACAGGGTTTTTAAACATTGTATTGTTATATTTTGCAATATAATGGGCTTAAATTAATTAATTTTATTTGCTTTACACACTGCATAGTTTTTTTAAGTATTCAGTAAAAATAATAAGTTTTACCTTAATAGCTTGATCGATTTTTTTCTCCCGATTAAACATTGTTTTGCTACATTTTGCAACTAAATTAGCTTAAATTAATTAATTTCATCTGCGTGACATTTTGAAACTTTGTTTAGATTAATATTTTTAAGTATTTAGTAAAAATAATAAAAGAAAATTCTGTTTTAACAGCTTGATCAAATTCTTTTTGTTTCCAAAGAACACATTTTAATTTTTTGTCAAATGCAGTTATCCAACATCGGCAAAATAAGTGCTAATCTATTCTTTGGACTGTTCTTGATCAGTTACAGCGATCGTGTTGGCCAAATGATTAGCACATAATGAGAAATACAGTATTTGTAGGTATGTGCCAGTGTATCATGGAATATATAATCTAATCATGTGAAGTGAAACTGCAGCATGATTAAATTTCAAAAGAGTATAAAATGGTCATCTTTCACTTTCACTTTAATTATTTGTTCATTTATTTTTCCAGCGTTCTGGGTTGAAGGCTGAGACTGCACGCCATCATTGGTATGGCTGTTGCACCATTTTTCATTGGGATTTGTTATACCAGGGAATTTTTTTATGACCACCATGTATATATGGTAGAGGGCTGCACGGGTCCGGGCTTGGCCCGTGGCCCGTACCCGGCCCGGCGGAATCGTTTCGGATTTTCTAACGGGCCGGGTCGGCAGAATTAAAGTAGTTTTTCAACGGGCCGGGCCGACAAACAAAATAAACGGGCCGGGCCGGCAAAAAAATTGGACGGGCCATACGGGTCGGGCCGATAGAAAAATTGTTCTGAAGATTTAAGCAGAAACGGTAAAATAAACCAATTTTCAACGAAAACTGTTTTAACGAGAATAAGTATAAATGTGCGTCACGAGGCATACTACAGTTTTACAGCATCAATATAAAAATGTAACTTGTACAGAGTAGAGACATCGGACATCGGACAGTTACATTGTGTGTAACCCGTTTTAATAATTTTTTTAGCAGACTCGTGCCGGGCCGAAATTAAGCTTGCATTATATTTCTACATGTAGATTTGCCGGACCGGTACTAGACTTAATTATTCTCATGATCTGTAGGGCAGACAACATGATTTGTAAAATTATTAACAGCGATAAAGAACTTATGTTAGCTCACGGCCAAACTCCATGCGCGCTTTCCGGAGGACATTGAGTTCGGCCGCGGTTAGCTTAATCATTGGATATATACTTCTTGATTGTTTTTAAATTAATTTCTCAATAACGCGAAAGTTTCACACATTTTCAGATTAATTTTTAATTGTAAAAGCATAAAAGTACTAAGCCTGATTATTAAAGGTATTTGGAATTGAATAGCGTTTTTCATTTTTGGTAAATAAAATACTTGTATAGCCTTTTTGAGATACAATAGTTTCTCAAATGGCTGCAGGTTTTTCTTCCTTCCCATGCTATCGTTTCCGGAAATTCTATTCTAAACGCTAACTATGACACTATTTTATTTGCTCTCAGTAAACCTAAATTTCTTGAATCCAAAAATGGATAACACCATTCGATTGTATAGTTGCTGAATAAAAACATTTGCTAATCTTATGTGTTTCTGAGGGAAAAAAAATGAATTTAGAAATGTATCAGAAAGGAGCTTCTTTGAATTAACGAATGAATTTGGATTTAAATCTTTAATAAAATGATATAGAAATATTTTTATAAATCTTCTTTTATTAAACAGCTTCAAAAGTTACGATGTTTTTAACTTTCTTTCTTTTTTTCTTTTATTCTAGGTCATGTTAATTTTTAATGAATCTTTATTTGAATGTTGAAAGCCTAAGAATCTAAGCAATCCTTAATGTTGCTAATGTGTATTTTCTGTAAAATATACTGTAAAATTATTCCATAGATAAGTATGCTGTAAACTTTAAAGAAATATTAATTATATGCTAAAAATCTGAATTTTTAGAAAATTTTAACGGGCCAAAACAGGCCGGGCCCGTTTTCACTGATTTCTGTACGGGCCGGGCCCGGGCCTGGATATTCCGGCCCGTGCAGACCTCTAATATATGGAATAATTCAATAATATATCATGGAATACTTAATCTAACCTTGCAAAATAAAACTGCTGAATGATTAAATTACAAAAGAATATTGAATTGGCGTCTTTCACTTTCACTTTATTTATTTTGTTCATCTATTTTTCCAGCGTTCTTGGTTGGAGACTGGGACTGCACGCCATCACTGGCATGGCTGTTGCACCATTTTTCATCGGGATTTGTTATCGTTCAGCCTCCCTCTATCATCCCCAGAGGAGGGCCATCCTTCACCTCAAGAATCAGAGAAAGAAGATTAAAGATAAATCCGGAGTGTCCGATAAGCCACCTTTTTTCGACTGGACGCCCCTGAGGAATGGATGTATACTGGTCAGCATGCTCTCCGCTGGACTGTGCGGGGTTGGACTCTATTCGCCTTTATTTCATTTGGTTAGTAGTTTTTATAAATAAACATAAAATTAAGAATTGATATTGAAAATAAGTGTAAAAATAAACTAGTCGTTGGGGGACTAGACATAATACTTACCTATCATGGATATGCATAATTTAGTATACGAAAATAAAACATGTATAAATTATTTATAAAGTGCATTGCAATTCAAAAATTAAAATAAAGCATATATTTAAATATTTTTAATACATAGTAATGCTCTATTGCGGAACTGCAGGTATTACTTGATTATCTCGCCTATCCATTTCGACAAATTATATAAATCGTCAAATTGTTCGCAAAATTTCACAAATTGGCAAAATTTTTATTTTAAATAACGAAATAACAAATGACTTTGTAAAAGTACAAATAAATTATTAAAGTACAAATATGATTATATTACGATTATTAAAATTATAATATTATAATATGATTATTAAAAGTACAAATAAAACGTCGAGTTAAAAATCCCTTGATGCCGTAACAAACACAAGTTACATATTTAATGTCCAGTGAATATGATATTTACGATAAGGCATTAATGCCATTTAATCTTAAAGTTTGGCAATAGTTTTTTGGTCGACGACGGGTTAATCAGATAGTAAAGAATTATGTAAAAAAATTCTTATAACTTCAAAAATGATAAACCTATTAACTAATAGTTTACTGCATGGGATTAAGCATCAAAAATATATCTTTGAATTGAAATTTAAATGAAATACAAGGTCATGAAAAATCCAAGAACGTGAAAAATGTGATTACAAATATCTCAACAACTAGTAATTCGATTGATGTCATGCTTTATGCAAAATTTATAATTTTTACTGTCTTGTACAACCATTCATTAAAAAAAAAAAAAAATCGGAAGTGTTTATTTACTTTTCGTTAAAACAAATATTTCGAGAGTCCGAAAAAATAGTTCCGGCTAATCGAGGTTACTGATATTCAATAGGCTTCTTCCCATTATTACATATTAAGTACATAGCAAATTTCAAATTTCTATCTGAATTTGCTCGGGAGTTACATCATTTACAGACAGACAGACACACGATGATTTTTTTCCCCTAAAAATATGTTTTTTGGAATCTCCAGTGTCTGAAACTTGTAAATAAGTCAAAAAAAAAATCGATTTTCAAAAAGATTGCAAGATTTACTGTATACTACGTATGATAGGCAAGTAAAATAGTTAAAAAAAAAAAGAAAAGAAAAAAAGAAAACAGTCTTATACAGGATGTACACTCTCAACGATGACCAATGATTAATTCCCAAACCATTAGTCATAAACATATAATTCCACTTACAAAATGCTTTAAATGAGATAAAGAGTCATTTAAAAAAAAATTTGAGTCAAGAATAGCATTTATTGAAAAATTATGATACTTAAATTTTTATATGGTCTTCGGGTTCAATAAGTGATTTATTAGTAAAACTTTCTTAATGTACTAACAAGTAACCACCCCCCCCCCCAAAAAAAAAAAAAAGTCCTATTCGTCTGACACTAAAATTGTCCGAGTTATTGTTTTTAATTTCATGATTTAAACTAGTATTCTGTAACTGAATAATAATTAGCTCGACCATGCTTCGAGGGATCGTACGCAAAGTGCTTAAAGTATTAAGAGGATTTATTTCATTTCTGCACATTATGGCATTGATACATTTCTGTATTGTAGCCGAAGGAGTTTTCCGAACAAGTTTTAAAATAACTTTATTTTTTATGAATTAAGTTTTAGATTAGATAATTTAATGTCATTTTAAGATACTATTTTCTAGCCGTCATTTTCTAAAGAATTGAGATTTCTGCTTTTCACCTTTTCATTTAACAAAAGTGCTGTTACATTTTAACTCATATTTTTATTCATATTACAAGTTGTATATTTTTCTTTAATTTGCAATAACAAAAAAAGGCGTCAAATTTGTATTACAATGCAAATTTTATTATTACTTATTTTTTTTTCTTTTTTTTAATATCTGGCGATTATTTATATTTCGAGTAAATTTGCAAATGACCATTATTTCGCTGTAGAAAAGATGCTTCAACTATTAACTCTGACAATTTTAGTCGTAGAAGAATGAACTTTATAAAAAATAACTTCAGTAAAATCTTGAGTGTTTCGTGCGGTTTAAATAATAAATAGCATATACTTTCAATTAAATTTTTCATTTAAAAATATAAACTCAGAAAAAATGGAGTTAAAAATATCAAATTATGCACTTTTTGAGATAATTTAATGTTATTATCAAGCGCCCGAGAACGCCGGTCGGATCAGGTAGTATTCTCATTAAGAAATGTTCAAATGGCATGTGAAAGTAAACTTTTGTCTTAATTAAAATTACAATTAATCTTTTCCATTTGTGACTTACGATTATGAAGATCATGTACTTTTTAAAAAATTAAGCTTTGAAATAATAAAAGACTGACATTATTTATTAAAAATTTGATACATTAGATAGTAATTGTCAAAATTTGACATTTTATTTTTATACTTAGTTAAGTCATTATTGCAGATGATTTAAAATGGTTGGTAAAAAAAAAAAAATAAATCTGAAAGCAGACATCACCAATTGCGTGAATATATACAGGTGCATACACTATATTGCCATTGATTATGGGACACTTGCGATTTTAGACATTTTACTAAATATCCAGAGAAATACATGAGGAATCATCTCGAAACTCTTAGTGTATAAATATAATAGTATATTTCATACATCTCCGTGAAGATTTTTTACCGAAACTCCATAGGGGACCGTCAACAAATTAAAAAAAGAATGAATATCTTTTGAATAACCCTGTCAAAACTAATGTAGCAAAAGCGCTCAAACTCTAGATTATGATTGAATGCCTTATTGCAATACACTGTGTTCATTTTTATGCAAATAGAATGCATACTCGCAGAGTAATTAAGGTTTTTATAAAAATGATCCCAAATTTTTTCAAGTTTTTCCCTTATAATTTTCAGAGTTCTTAATAAAAAATAATATTTTTTTCAGAAAATATGACAAACAACATTGCACACAGTACCCTGTAATCAGAATTAAAAAATAATAAAAATTGTATGAAAAATGAGTAGGTTTACTAAATAACTTTTTACTGCGCATGCGTCAAAGATATCGAAATTTCATTTACATATTATGTTAGCTAAATGTACAGAGCAACTTTTGTAAAAGTCTCAAAATCATAGCTTGAAAATTCTGAAAGTAATCGTCTATAGAAAAAGGACAAAATCCGTTGTTTCCAAAATGAAGCAAAAAAATGAGGGATTTTATCCAAATGTAGTAGTACATCCCGTATTGTGTATTCTATATTGACACTAATCAATGAATATATGGATACAACCCCTCTTGTTTTTCCTTCATTTTGAGAATAACGGATTTTCAACTTATTCAATTGACGATTATTTTCAGAATTTTCAAGTTATGATTTTGTGACTTTCACAAAAGTTGCTCTATACATTTAGCTAACATAATATGCAAATGAAATTTTGATATCGTTGACGCATGCGCAGTAAAAAATTATTTAATAAACCAACTCATTTTGTGTACAATTTTCATTATTTTTTAATTCTGATTACAGGGTACTGTGTGCCATGTTGTTTGTCATATTTTCTGAAAAAAAATATTATTTTATATTAAGAACTCTGAAAATTATAAGGAAAAAACTTGGAAAAATTTGGGACCATTTTTATAAAAACCTTAATTACTCTGTGAGTATGCATGCTATTTGCATAAAAATGAACAAGGCGTATTACAATAAGGCATTCAATCATAATCTAGAGTTTGAGCGCTTTTGCTACATTAGTTTTGACGGGGTTATTCAAAAGATATTCATTCTTTTTTAATTTGTTGACGGTCCCCTATGGAATTTCGGGAAAATATCTTCACGGAGATGTATGACGTATACTATTATATTTATACACTAAGAGTTTCGAGATGATTCCTCATGTATTTTTCTAGATATTTAACAAAATATCTAAATTCGCAAGTGTCCAATAATCAATGGCAATATAGTGTATACATATAGAGACATATATGCGTATACGATGCACAGAATCAGCATGCACAATCTTGCATTTATTGAAAGTATGTGGGACTATTTTTAAATAAAATGAAAATTGAAATTTAGAGTAAAAAATTCCTTTTTTATGAAGATAATTTTAAAAAGTTGTTTTCAACGGAAAAATTATAACCAGACATATTTAATTTCGTTATGTATCCCTATCAGACGTACCTTATGTATAATATTGAAATGAGTTGTGATGCTTTATTTTGTGGTAAATATTTGCGTCTCTAAAGTTACTAACGGTAGGATGTGGAAACTTACCAATATCTGGAGTTTCGAGACAAAAGCCTCCCTACGGGTAGTAACACATGACTCAGTACTTGCCAACGAACCAACCAACCAACTTACCAATATTCGGTATATGATAATTTAGGGCTAAAAGAGTTAAGAGAGTAGTATTAATCGGAGCTATTTCCACTATTTAGCTCTACGTTCTAATGTTTTTTTTTTTTTTTTTTTTTTTTTTTTTTTTAATCCATCTATGCTGATAAATATCTTTTCTGCTCTCAGTGTAATTTCTCTTAGTTGAATTTTTAATTAAAATGAATTGAAGAAGACAAATCGCATTATATTGTAGCTCTATAAAATACCTTTCTCATTCTTCATCTAATTTTATTCAAACTCGCTTTCCTATCACTCACATAAAACTAGAGAACAACCTCTGTAAAAAAACATTGAACAAATCATAATATGATGAAATGAAAATAAGTAAGATCCAAGCTGATAACAATTTAGTGTAGAATTTCTTTTGTTGCTTATGAATAGTCTTTATTGTTAAAAACTCTAGAACTACTTCAAGTGATAAATGAAGATAAAATCTCTTCTTCTTCAGAATCCCGTTTATTCATAAGATTTTTTTTTCTTGGAGAACTTCTTGCACCCCAAGTAACATTTTTATGCACGACATACCACTTTTTGTGGCAATTCTTCTTACGCATTGCACATATGCACGGGACATTAGTTAAAAATCTAATTTGTCAAAAACTTTTCAGGGAGCACACCGTATTCATTGTTGCGGGTCATATCGATTACTTGTGTTACATCGATTCATCATAGTCAGAGAAACGTGATAGATTTGATATCGAGAAGCCTTTCTTCTATTTATAAAACTCCCTCATCCCCTTTTCATATGTAAAAGTCAAAAATAAAATGCTCAAGAAATTCTCAAATGCTTCTTGGCATCATTCCGAGTCAAGGGGTCTTAACGCATTACACAGCATTTTAACAAACTGTTTGACAATTGTACAATGAAACAACTGTTTTGTTATGTTTTCTTTTTTTTTTTCCTTTACTGCGAAACTGATATTTTGTCGTAAATAATAAAAAAAATTCAGGAAACAGATAATAATTTTATGTCAAATAATTAAGTATGAATGGAGATGTCTAGTTATAAAAAGTAGACTCGCCTTTTTATTAGCTGAGAAATGATTTAAAATTTAAGACATATAAAACTCAACTTTGTTTATTTATTGGCTAAGCCACCCAATGTTACCACACCCCTTGATAATAACCTTAAATGTAACTCATATTTGTATGACATGAATTACACACGAATTTTGTAAACATTTGTATTTTTACATGAAATTTTTTTCAAGCAAACCACGCATCGGGAGTTCCGTAATATTTATATTTTTAAAAACAGAATGATTTCGTTTTACCCTTTCGGGTCTGATTTTTTTTTTAATTTTAAGAGAAAAATTACATTTAATTAATAATGTTAATATAGTCAGGTGGGGGTAAATATGACTAGGAGCTAATTGTGACCTCCTCTATATTGGAGAAAACTGTGTACGGTATTCTTTTCATGCTTAGATATTGACTTCATAATGTATTTTTCATTTTAGATATTCTTTATCATTATTTTGAAATTTTCGATATCCGAATAGCAATTTGAAAAAAAAATCTATTAGTTTTTTGCATTTTACTCAGTTTTTCCTCATATATTGGGCTGCACAAAAGAGTTTACGTACTATTCTATTTATAGCAGAAGTTGCGGAAGAGCACTTTTCAACTGTGGTATGTCTAATTGAACTTTTTTTTTTTCCATGCACGTAGACTATAGATACAAATATGTGTATCATATACAGGGCTTCTCAAAGAATTCAAATAACTTCCGGACTAATTTAGATTTTTCCGAAATTGGGTTTTCAAAAGAATTATGCTTTTTCAAATTGTTCAATTAAATTCTTTTAATTAGACCTTTTTCAAATTTCAACATATTAAACGTTGAAGTTTCATTACATTATTCTGAATGTGTTGAAAAGTATTTCATAATCTATACTTCACGTATAATTTTTTTTCTTTTTTTTTCTTTTTTTAGATAATTTTTGTCAAGAAAGAAATCATTATTTAGTATTTTTTAATATTTCTAACCTTTACAAAAGATTGTTGATACACAGCCATTGGCCACTGATAATTCTAAAATTTATTTTTAATGACTTTATTTCAATTTATCGTATTTTCCGTTAAAATAATAAGTATCCTTATATTTCTTTTACATTTATAAAAATTTTTAATATTGAAACTTGTGCGTTAACAAATATTACATTTAATAACGTGGTCGTTTGCCTCTTATTTGTTGTTCTTTCTAGAGATTTATCACTGTCGTAATATGGATTATTGATAATGATCGATTCAAGACGCCTTCTGCTCACGTATCTGACAATAACATATGACGCTAATCCATTTGTTTATATCTGTTATAGTTATAGATACCATATCATATCACAATAATTACTAGAGGTGCGAAAACAGCTGTTTGAAATTCTAATATTTTTCCAGTACATCCATAAGAAAATCATTAACTGTTACTGATATTCAGTCGTTTGTGACAGTAATTGTAAATTTACTCTGTTTTTCAGTATCAAAGTTTAACGTATAATAAACAGTTTTTTTGATGGATGATAATATAATGAAATTTTTTCGTAAGGTGTGGTAATAATTGCTTCTTGCAGTTTCACGTATGTCTTAAAGTGTCGTGAACCTTTAAATTATTTGAATCAATGTCAGAATACAATATGCGAATTTGACGTAGAGTAAGTAATATATTGATAAATAATAGCAATTTTATGAAGGTTGCGTAATAATACCTTTTATAGTTTCATTGTGTATTTCAATGTCACGCCTGACACATGATTCTTTTAAGTGTCTGAAACTATTTTGAGAGGTGTAAATATAAAAATAAGCACTAGAAGATGAAATTGATTTTTTTTTTTTTTTTTTTTTTTTTTTTTTTTTTTTTGTCTGTAAAGTTTATTTTACCCTCTTTAAACACCAGGGTTTATTTTTATATTTTTACCTTCAGCTATGAATTTTTAATAACAAAGTAATAATTAAGAAAGATTGAAAAAAAGTAAGTTTTTTGCTTGTAATATTTGATGATATGTGGTGACTCAATGAGTGTATTTTTTAACAATATGTTAAAATTTGTTACTTTACAATTTTTGCATTGCAAACGGAATAAAAACATGAAATAATTATGTGTCCAATATTTTTTTAATTACTAATGGACTCTACAAATGATATATTAACGCACGGAAAATCTATTTACTTTTTTTATTTTTATACCTTTCGTACATTTTTGTAGCAAGCCATTTTGATATAACACGTAGCTCGCTAAAAAATCACTATACGAAACAAATTGCTATTTTGTTTTGTTCTGCTATCTGTGAGGCTCCATTCACACCAATTTCTCCTTTTTTAACATTACTTACATATGTGAAAAAAATGTAAGAATGTATATCGTATAAGTTACAACGGGTCTGAAGAGGTTTGGTTAAGATCAGTTAATGTCAAAGTCATATTTTAGTAGTTCACACCATATAATACATGCATGTACTTCATTAAATTTAACACAGCTATTCTAATTGGTAAATAAATCTTACGAATTGTAACTTTTCAACTGAAAGAAAAGGTATTTGAACCAGGGACCTTAGGCTTCCAATGGTCTGCCAAATGAATTATCCTGTACAAATCGACTGGACATAATTCACTCAGTTAATCTTTTAACGAGGACGTCCATCTGGTTTGTTCTATGAAAATACTCAGGAGAATAAATTGCAGGTAATGGAACACATGTATTTACTAATTAGTATGATTTTGTTAAAATTAATCCCTTCGTGAAGAGAATCCTTTTCTTAATTTTTGATCTTTTAGGTCCGATTTCTCAAAACAGAAAATTTTCTATAATTTAATTACAAAAATGCGCTAATTAAATAATTTAAATTTTACAATTAAAAATAACAGATGAGAGTAATGAAGGATTCTGAGTAGTTTAAGTGGTACGTATACCGTTCGCTCATCCCCAAGGGATTAATAACTTCTTCAGACCTGAGGTACATAAGTTTGTACCTCCATTCTTTTCTTCTTAAAAACTAAACTGTTCGATTTTTTGCATTTTTACTTTACTTCTATACAGCTGAATGTTTTTTGCTTTAAAACAAAACCAATAAATGCCAACCCTGATGAATATTACCTCGTGAAATAAATATTATTTTCATCCGAATTTCGAAAATACCTTCAAGACATTGTGGTCAAGAAAGTAAGAAATATTCATGATTATTTAATTTACATGCTTTACAATAAAAAATTTTGAGGATTTGCTGATCATTTACTTGTTTAAAGACCTTAATTTTGTTATTGCATAAATTTATATTATTAATAGTTAAACTGATGTTTTAAGGGGATTAGTACTTTTATATCCATATTTATAAGCCTAAATTACCAGTCCCCTAAAGTACTGATTTCATAAAAATGACTCTTTCTTGTCATCTAAGGTGTCATTTCGATTGTGCAAAAACAATAAATGTGTATTTATAGAGTTATTTTTTGCTCAGGTCTGAAGGGGATAAAGTGCAATAGAATTGCTTGGAATTCCATTTACCTACTATTTATTATCTTAAACTATTTCAGAAAGTAGACCGGATGCCCATATTAAAAAGTTGACTGCGTGAAATGTGCCTGCCATGCTTGTTAATGACAGCTCAGTTGGCAGAGTATCGTCAGCTTAAGCGAAAGAAAATTAGTTCAAATCCTGACTTGGACATTATTTCACTTAGTTAGAAAATTAGAACTAAATACATGAATGTTTAAAATTTTCGATGATATGATATCAAGCATTCATTATCAGAACAACAAAGAATTTCAAAAGCGTTAAATTCCAATTTTTAATTGGAAGATTTTTTAAAATTATTATTTTTTTATGTATTATTTGCCTGTTGAAATCTGATTACATAATTATGATAGTGACGTCTGTAATTCCGGGTAGATTTACAGAAAATCTTAAAATAAATAATTAAAAAAAATTCACTTCAAATCATTATTATTATTATTTTATTTATTTATTTATTTATTTTACATAATTTGCCGATATCTTAAAACATAATTATGATAATAATGTCTATGTTAGGACAGTTTTACAGAAACTCAGATAATAAATAATATTTTAAAAATATACTGAAAATTCTTTTGATAACAGTTATTATTATTATTTTACATAATTTTCCGAAATCTGATACCATAATTATGATAACAATGTGTATGGTAGTACGGTTTTATTGAAATTCGGAGAATCAATAATATTTAAGAAACAAATATACTGAAAATTGTTTCAACAATAATTATTGTTTAAAAGGAAAAAAATTACCGTTTGTCTAAATCTTATAACATAATTATGATAACGGTGTCTATTGGAAGGGTATTTTTACAGAAACGGAAATAATTCAACTTTATTCAATGCAAAATCAAGAACATATTTGGAACAAATATAAGATTTAAAATATAATTAATGCATACCAGGCTCTCTTTTTCTAAGATTTATCCGTCTTTTTTATTATTAATGAAATATCATGTAATAATTAAACCTATTTAAAAATAAAAATTGAATCTGGGTATTTATTTCACCACAATCATGGATTTTAATACAGAAAATTATATTTATTTCTAGAATGATACTGCTTTTAAATAAATATATAAAATTTCATTTTGATGAAAGGGCGCATACATTTTTAACTTCTAGTAATATACCTAATTTAGATAATATATTTATTTCTAAACCAAGTCGAAAAATGACGGACAGATTTGGAGTTAATATAAAGAATTGGAGCAATCCATAAAAGATCTAATTTTCAAAATGGACTTTATCGGCAGTCACAGCTGAAATGTTAATCAAAATTTTCCCCTGAAATACAAATTTCATAATAAATAAAAGTCAAAATGAATAAAAAATTTAATTTACTAATTGTTTGTTTTTATATACTTTAGAATATTTGTCAGATAATAAAATTA
Organism: Maratus speculifer; assembly: GCA_964019185.1. NCBI lineage: Eukaryota > Metazoa > Arthropoda > Arachnida > Araneae > Salticidae > Maratus > Maratus speculifer. The sequence continues at coordinate 289,248,393 of OZ025295.1, forward strand.
TTTGCTTATTCTCAGTTTACTTCAAGCTATGCTTATTATTAGTGTTGTTTTTCAATTATTTTATCAAATATATTTATTAACAAATATATTTGTTTAAATGTCGTAAATTTCCTAATTTATATTTAAGAAAAATGCAAATTATTGTTCTAAAAAGAGATTTTTTTCAAATTTTATTATTTAAAAGCAAAAAAACTACCGTTTGTCTAAATCTTATAACATAATTAGGATAACGGTGTCTATGGAAGGTTATTTTTACAGAAACGGAAATAAGATTTATACGCATTTTTTATTATTAATGAAACATAATGTAATAATTTAAAATTATTTACAAATAAATATTGAATCTGGGTATTTATTTAAACACAATCATGCATTTTAAAACAGAAAATTATATTTATTTCTAGAATGATACTGCTTTTAAATAAATATATAAAATTTCATTTTGATGAAAGGGCGCATACATTTTTAACTTGTAGTAATATACCTAATTTAGATAATATATTTATTTCTAAACCAAATCGAAAAATGACGGACAGATTTGGAGTTAATATAAAGAATTGGAGCAATCCATAAAAGATCTAATTTTCAAAATGGACTTTATAGGCAGTCACAGCTGAAATGTTATTCGACATTTTCCCCTGAAATACATATTTCATAATAAATAAAAGTCAAAATGAATGAAAAGTTTAATTTACTTATTGTTTGTTTTTAATGTACTTTAGAATATTTGTCAGATAATAAAAAATATTGCTTATTCTCAGTCAACTTCAGGCTATGCTTATTATTAGAGTTGTTTTTCAATTAACTTATCAAATATATTTATTAACAAATATATTTGTTTAATAATCACGAATTTCCATGTTTATATTTGAGAAAAATGCAAATTATTTTTCTAAAGACAATTTTTTTTTTAATATTAAAAAAATAATAATGGTTTTTAAACACTTTTGAACATTTATGAAAATATTTTGACTGTTGTTTGTCATCTATATATTTATATACTTGTCAGTTATTCCGAGCTATGGCATTTATAAAGTTCTTACATGTCCATGAAACTTAAATAATTTAGAAAAAATTTAAGATATTTCTTACGAAAAATGATACAAGGACTTATTAAAATATTTATCTACATTGTAGTTTGATATCCTAATGAAACGAATTTATAACAAGAATTTATGAAATGATTTTATAAAACATCTTATTATGTTTGACAGTTATTCATTCTAAAATATGGAACGTTTGGTGGTGAAATTAACACCCATTATCTGTACTGATCTGAGTATGTCAAAAGTGGTATTAATTTTTTTCTAATTTCAATAAGTTTTTTTTTCTTGTTTAATGATCACAACTAAATTACTCCATTTTTGTGAGGAAAAAAAAGAGGAAAGGAAAATTATACTTCATGTCAAACTGAAATTGAAATTATCGTTATTTTTTATCTGTTTAGTGAAGGCAATATTGTGATTAAAATATGTTTTTCATGAACTTTTGAAGAAATAGAAGCTTTTTTATCATTTTGATCGTCAGAAATAAGTGTATTTTAGAAAACAAAAATTGTCTGTCATCTTCAAATTCCGTAGACATAAAAAAAGTTTTTCTTATTAATTTTAAAGAGTAATAGTCATCAATAGACATCAATAGTACGAAAAGGATAACAGTTATCTTTTTCTCTGTTTATCATCTACAACAATAAAAAATAATTGGCACTACAAAAGAAATACCATTAACGCTTAAAACAGATTAATATTTCATAATAATTGTATTACTTTTTTAAATGTTTACATTTAGAAATTTTAAAAGCTATTATAAATTACCATTCGGATATTTGAAATGAGTGCATGAAATAATAATTGCCCAACTAAATACAAAAGAACAAAACTTTCCCTGCGTTTTCTGTTTAGTTTTAGTGAGAAAATGATATCAGCAATGCGAAAATAATAACATTTATTCTTTCGTTAATTTCATTCGCAGCAAGAAAATATAATGTTGCCTCTATTATAGAAATACTACTAAAATTTAAAACAACATAATATCTCAATAGCATTACTTTTTCAATATTTCACATTTATAAATTTTTAGAGTTATTACGAGACTTTTGGAACCACACGAATAAGTCGTCATATAGACCAAGAGCCGATCACACAAAACCCTAAGTCATTGAGGACAAGAAAAATCCTTTATTTTATGGAAGGGTAGTAATAGAGGAATCTAATGATCCACGTCTGCCGGAAGCGAAGTGGTGCATAAGCCAAAAATTGATACCACTAATTTTTGACTCGTAGGTTTAGCATTGTGTTTGCCGTACAATCAAAAGTATGAAAGCATGAAAAACTGAGTGCGAGAAAACACAAAGCTAATTCTACATGTCAAATACTAGTGGTACTAACTTTTGGCTTATGCACCACTTCGCTTCCGGCAGACGTGGATCATTAGATTCCTCTATTCTTACTCTTCCATAAAATAAAGAATTTTTCTTGTGTTCTATGACTTAAGGCTTTGTGCGGTCGGCTCTTGAACTAATAGATGACGCAATAGAATAAAATTAGAGTTGAAATTCAAATAAAAAATGAACTTACACGTGACTACTAAAAAACAAAAAGAAACATTAAAATAATATGGTGGACTCTTTTTATAATGAACACTCATGGGACCGACCAAAAATTTTCAGATGATGAGGGTATTCATTATAGAGAGAGATTACGAAATGCATTACTAATACTATTATATAAGTTGGCCAAGCCATTGATCAAATAAGGTGGATGCTACAGGGGTTTTATTAGATTTTCTTCCTTTTAATTTTTAGAAGAAAACTAACATGATTTCTACAAACTTAATGAATATCTAATCATGAACAAAAGTGAAATCTGCTGAAATTAAATAGCAACAAAATTATAAGCAAATAGTTTATTTAATTGCCATTTTCCCAGTAGTTGAGCAATCGAAGAAATCAGTCTGAAATTCTAAAATTAGTCTTTAAAATATTATCTTTAGCTCTGATTAACAATAATTCCTATACAACTAGTATTTGAAATAAGAACGATGTTAGTGGATTATTTTAACTTTTCTCTGGCTAATAAAAAATTAAATTTTTACATTTTTAAATTTAAAAGAAAAAAGTCATAAAATGGCTTCTGTTACAGCAGACAAGAATGTGACAACAGGTGCTCCAACATTTAACTGAAGATTACACTAAACAAATTGCAACTTAAAGTACATGCTTAAAATGTAGCTGTAATTTTGTCAGTTTATTTTTTAATCGAGTTCGACGAATCTTTTTATTCTTCTGTAACAGTATCTCCGGATTCCCATAATCGGAATTCGAATTCAGGTTGCTAGCACGTGTTCAGTTTACAGAGAGGTGGAATAGAAATGGAGACCAAAAGTAGAGTCCATAATAATGAGGTGCTCAGATTTGAGGAAGTTCAAATACAAAGAGTCATCTTTTGTTTAGTCTATGGAGTTTCACCGGGACGGTAGGAATGTGTTCACAATACCGGGGTGTTCACATTAGAGAGTGTTCAAATAGAGAGAGTCTACTGTAATTAAATGATCATATGTTAAAACTAAGAAATACGGTAAAAATACGTCATAAAACTTAAATTTACACATGAATATAAAAAAAAGCAAGAGAACTTAAAAAATTAAATTATTATGCACGAAACGCATTTAATGATGATAAATATGTCATATATAAAATTCCCAAACATTTTACATCGTCGTATGTAAAATATCTGCAATAAATAAATTATTACGCGAGTAGTGGAAAAATGACAGTATGGGAACAGCCAAGTGCAAACTATGGCACCGTGCCATAACAAGCCTGTCTCTCTGGTGCTGTGTCACGCTCTTCTGTCTATCCGCTGCTGCACCACGCCCGTCCTTAACACAGCTTCCGTTCCCTTGCAAACCGATATAAACGCTGCTTAGCAGAAAAATTAAATTTTGAAGTAAATGTGAGGGGTTTTATACTATAAGGTCAGGGGATATGTACGTAAGAAAGACTAACACATCATGTTTCAGAAAGAAAATTAAATTTATATTTGAATTGTTAATAACTATCACATGAATATTAATAATCAAGCAAAACAATGGAAAATATTAATTTTTGAATAAAAAACATGATTTTAAACTGTAAGATAAGATGAGGTTAAATAGAAAATATGATTATACTATAAGATAAAGGTCAAACTTTTATTTGCACTTTATCTGACCAATACCTCAGTGAAAATTGATAACTAAACAAAACAAAATAAATAGAAATTTTTTAGGAAAACATCTCATTTCTTATAGCTTTTTCAACTATAAGATGAGGATATAAACTTAAAAGACGAAAGTCAAACTTTTAGTTTAGCTTTTGAAAACCATTACCTTACATGTTATTATTAATTACGCAAAAGAATGGAAAATATAAATTTTTATAAAAAGAGGGCTTCATATAATAAGAAGTTATATGGATAAGATTTTTATCTTATGGACATCATTTTATGGTTACCATTAATGAAAGTCGGTTCAACCCTTCAACCCACCACATAATTTTTAACAGTGTACTCACTCAGCTTACTAGTCAAATTGAAGATGAGCTTTTTACGTGCCACTGATTAGGTATATAGAATTCGTTCATGGTAAAATTAATTTTTTGTAGAACCCTCCGAACTGCATTCACAGAATTAAAAAAAATGATATCGAATACTTTTAAAGCAAATTGAAGGTAATAAGCAAATTTAAGTTGAAGATCGACATTTATACGCGCTGTATGTTATATAGCATATGTTAGCATCAGCAGCTTTGAATAATTTTCAAGATTCCTTTTTAATCACCATTTAGAATGTATTTGGAATCTTTGAAATAGGGAGCATGAGAATACTTTTACATTATTCAGTTCAATAGGAAAATTGAGAATAATCTTTTCAAGTTCTATCAGTTATTAAAATGCATTAAGAATAATAATGTGTTTGAGAACCCTTATCACCATAATTGTGATTAATCTCAAAGAGGATTTGTAAGCATTGAAGAACAAAGTAAAAAAAATAATGGTATAAAAGAATGAAAAGTTTAATGATCTTTTATGATAATGTGTGACATTAATTATACGTATTTTTTCTACAATTTCATGTTACTTGCCGTATCATAAAAACTGTGATTTTAACATTTTTAGTGTAAATGATTTCATGACAGGTATAAGATTATTAACTGCACATTAACTAACTGTTCCTCTCATAATCCTATTCGATATTTTATTTCTAAATATTTCAAAATAATCCGAGAAATTCTTGAGAAAGTTCCATCTTTCTACGATAGTATCAAATAGTCTAAATTATGAACTGCATATTAACGAACTGTTCCTCTTATAATCCTATTCTATATTTTATTTTTGAATATTTCAAAATAAACGGGACATTTTTGAGAAAGTTCTTTCTTTCTACGATAGTATTAAATAGTACAGATTATGAACTGTATATTAATGAACTGTTCCTTTCATGAGAAATTCTTGAGAAAGTTCCATCTTTCTACGATATTATTAAATAGATAGCTTATGAACTGTATATTAACGAACTGTTCCTCTTATAATCCTATCCGATATTTTATTTCCGAATGCTTCAAAATAACCTCAGAAATTCTTGAGAAAGTTCCATCTTTCTACGAAATATCAAATAGCATAGAATATAGATTATGAACTGTATATTAACGAACTGTTCCTCTTATAATCCTATCCGATATTTTATTTCCGAGTAATTCAAAATAACCTGAGAAATTCTTGAGAAAGTTCTATCTTTCCACGATAGTATCAAATAGTATCTTTTTACCCTGTAACGATTTGACAAATGATGCAACAAAATTAAAGTGCTTATACATTTTATATATCATACCTCAATGGTGTGTAATGCACTATTATTTTAAACTGTCATGCAAATAATAGAAAATATAAAAACTATTGTCATTAATAAAAATATTAATAACTTATTTTTATATAAAAAAAACAGACATTAATCGCAGAAAATCGTGAAGATTAACAGCATACAGCCGTTGAATTTCCTAAATTTCCCTTAAGACGCAAGAAAAATTACCAAAAACGATTCCTAATGTTTCATCGATTAATCAAAGTCCAAGAATCGTGATCGATCTTAATAATGAATAGCTCTTTTCTCTGTTTCCCCTCAAAAATATTTTATTTTTCAACTTTTAGTCATTTCATATTTATAACTCTTAAAAAATTGCTGAAAACTCCCAAATGTTTTTTGGCAATTCTCCCACTTTAGAGTTTTTATGTTATGGTATACCCTTCCCTTAAAGACTTACCTATCATTGACATAAATAAAGTGATAAAAAAGTGCATTTTCTTCGGATTTTTTTTCCCTCCCTCACGTAACTCATCTTGTCAAATACCTCTTACTCTAGACGAGATGGGTTTCAGGAAATCTTTAATATCGCTCTAACATCTTTGACATATTACTTGCGGTGACAATAAAAAATGGAAACTATTTCGAATTCATGGGAGAGCCTGTTAAAAGTAATGATAACAAGTAGTAATACGCAGAATAACATAGTTTTACTTTTGTATTTCCTTCATTAGAAGAAAATTTCTTGCTTCCATTAATATGTATTATTTATTTCTTTTATTATTCCTGATGTAATAATTCATTAAAATTGTTAAACCTCTTTAGTAAAATTTTTCTTTGGTGAAGAGAATTTTTTATGTTTAAACTAAACAGTATAGAATCTAATATTAATTCCTAATTATTCGATATTATATTTCTATAAAAGTAGTATATTGTATATAAATATCCATTTATTATGTTAAAAATGATGATGACAAGTTGTAATAGAGAATAAAAAACTTTTACTTCGATTATCTTCAATTTAAAAAAAAATCGTCTGATTTTATTAATTTATGAATTATTCATTTCTTTTATCTCGTTTAATAATCGATTAAAATTATTAAAATCTTCTATTAAAAGAGGAAATTCTTTATATTGAAACTAATCAATATAGATTCTAATATTAATTTCGATTAGAAATGTTTCATTAAAAGTAGTTTACATAAAAGTTCGTTTATATCTGTTGAAAATAGTAATGACAAGTTGTAATAATTAAATATTTTTACTGTTAGAATTCATTCAATTAAAAAAATCATGTGCTGCCATTAAATATGTATTATTTATTAAACATTTTTACTGCTATTATCTCTATTAAAAAATCGTCTGATTTTACTAAATATGTACTATTTATTTCTTTTATTGTTACTCGTTCAATATTTGATTAAAATTATTAAAATCTTCTAATAAAAAAGGTAAATTCTTGACATAGAAACTAAACAATAAAGAATCGAACATTAATTTTCAATTAGAAATATTTCATTAAAGTTAGTTTACATAAAAGTTTGTTTATATCAATTAAAAATAGTAATAAAAAGTTGTAATAATCAAATATTTTTACTATTAGATTTCATTCAATTAAAAAAATCATCCGCTGTCATTAAATTATGTATTATTTATTACCTTTTATTGTTTTTCATGTAATAATTAATTATAATTATTAAAATCATTCCAAAATATCTTTCGTTGGTTGAAAAAATTTTTGACAGAAAACTTTACCAATATAGAATATAGTATTAATTTCTAGTTACATAGATTTCTTTAGCGATAGTCATAATAATTTCTAAATTGTAAGTTTTTGGTTGGATTTTCAATTTAAACAAGTCAGAAATGTGTGAAACGTGGCAAATCGTATTATAACTAATTTTATAAATATTCAAAATTATTTTCAAAATTTCCATCCTGAACTGCGTCTTGTATGCACATTTGTTTTATGCTGATTAACACAAAGCTTTATTATTTAACTGGGATTTATCACCAGTTTTTCCGCCTCTTTCACCTATAAATATTTCACTGTTCAACAATCGTATTTAATTTTGTACGCTAAAGTAGTGTTAAAATTCATATTTGTTACTCTTACATGTATAAATTTAATTATACAGATGGAATGCTTAATTCAGAATTGTTAGCATTCTTTAAACCGATATTCTAGTTTGAGAGAACTTATTCTTGCATTATAAAGTAGTGCTCGAAAACATTTTTCGAAAACTAGCTGCAGCAAAAGAAACTTTGTTTTTATAAACGCTTCTTTAAATCTTAACGATGTATTTTGTATTTTTTGTTTCACTGTATATATTTTAGCATGTTTTCTTTTAATTGACAATTATGTTTATTTGTATGGGGTAGTCTTAGGAATTCACCCCCCTTCCTCACACACACACACCTTCTTACTTTCTGTTGCCAAAAAGCTTTGAAACTTGGAATATATATACATTACCGAGGACAATACATGAATTGGACATTGATTTTCTTAAACTGGATGCCTAAAGGGGGCAGGCGTCAATTTCCTGTGGAGAAATATGTGTGAATCAACAATGAAATTTGTAGAAAAGTACTAATGCAGGATAATTACAATAAAAAGTTTGGCCGGCTTAGTAAAATGTCACGGAATTTGGTGACAAAAATAAGTCACAAAACAGGAAATTTAATTGGGGATACCTGTAAAATTTGGCGAAATTCTCATTTTTACTTCTTACAGCATTAGTAAATATTTCTTCTACATGTTTATGAATTTTATAAAAAAAATATTTCCTTATTATTATTTACATTTATTAATATTTATCTGTATTCTCACGATAAGAATATATTAATCCAAGAACCCACTGTAAAATTTCCGTATTAAAGCATTAGGTATGCCTTTATCCTACTCTGCTGATATTTGTTTTCCCATAAAAAAAAATTCTTTCAAAGGAAATAAGTAGAAAAGAAAATTGAATTCTTTTCCAGATCTCCTTAAAGCCTTCTCTGGAGTTATCTCAGGAGTTATAAACAGCAATCAATAGTGAAACAATAAAACTGGTTTTTAGTGCGAAGAATTGCTATTTTTGTGCTTACTTCTAGCAGAAATGGAACCATTAAAGGAATCAGATCAGATATTACGGAGCATTTTCAACTCTGAGAAAGAAATTTCGTGAGAAAAGTACATTTAGAGACTTTTATTAATCAAACTGTACTTTGATGTTTTGATAAATGAATATCAAAATCTCTCATTTACGAAATATATTTTCGAATGCGATTGATTATTATTGATGCCTTTATTTTGTAATGCCATTATTTCGGCAGGTTATTATCTCAAGACTATTTGGTAAAATATATTTTAATGTTTTTCCAATGAATTTTTAAATTCGTTAACCTCTTCGGGACGAACGACATATTTACGTGCCACAAAAAGACCTAAGAATCCTTGTTTATCCTTACCAGTAAAATTTTACTGTAAAAGTTGCTTCATTTAATCGGGGGGGGGGGGGGGCATCATTTTCTCGATTTAACAAAGCACAAATTTCTAGTTTTAAAAATCGGTGAGAAAACATTAAAAATTTCGCAAAAGGCTTCCGTCGAGAGAGGTTGAATACAGTTTTGTCCACCAGTCTCTCTATGCGTATTCGTATAAGAAAAAGCTCAAATTGCAAAGTAGTTTAATTTTTGTACTGTAAAGTACCGAAATTACCTTAGAAGGCAAGAAATTTTGATGATTTTAAAAAGGGAGGCTTATAATTGGAACTTTTGTAAAAATGATAGGATATTTTTGAGGGTGGAGGTGTATTTTTAGAATTTATATAACTTCACACGATTTATGCAATTTGCAAAATAAAATCAGATCAAATTAACACATTTTGCTTTTAAAATTCTCTTCCATAGGAGCTAAGTATTTTGCATTAATAACAATGATAAATTAATGAAACAAATGTTTATAAATTAATTAAGTTCGATACCAGAGAAATAGAAACAAATATTACAAAATTTAAATTCCATATAAATATCTATTAAACCTTAGTGCATAAAAATCAAGGAAAACATTCAGTTGCGCCAGAAAATAAAACTTTAAGGGGAGAGCTTACAAATGGCACTTTTTGAAAAAAGCAAATGTTCAAGCATATGAGGGAATGCTTATATTCGAAGGAATATGCATATTCTTCTACTAATGAATGCGTTATATAATTTGTTTATTTATAAATCTCCAACATTTCTCCAAGATTCATCGTCGTCTTGTTCAATAAAAATATGAAAAATAAATAAATATGACTCTTAAGGAAATTTTTAATACCAAGGTTCACTTATGAAAACAAAAACTGTAAGACCTACCAATAGACATAATTGTTATTTTCGTAAATTTCGCATGCTTAGCTAATTAACTAATTAAAGCTTTAGAAGGATGTTTTCAGTTCATTTATCGTCATTATTTAAAAAAAACATTGAAAAGTGATGTTTAGAAAGGCATGACCATGCTCAACACAAATCAGTAGTTTTGTATATTTAATAACTATTATTAGTTACTTACGACATTATCTGTTCGCTTAATTAGACTCATTAAAGTGTTCTGTTGGCCAAAAAGATGATTTACTCTTTATTGTTTGAAGAGAAGAACAACTAAACTCATTATCTTTTTTAAATTAGGATTTTTTCGCCTTCCATAGTGAAGAATTAATTATGCAATGCGCCAATTCAGAAAGATGTTCAATGATTAAAGAAATGGGATAGTTCTTAGTTTGATAAAGAAGTGGTCTCATCAGAAACTGAATAAGGGAGATAGAGAATTATGAAATTTATTAATTTATGCTTGTGTGAATTTTTGATAAATTGATAGATTAGCTGAATTCAAGTTGAAATATGTGTTGAACCTTTTTAGAATAGACTTGTTCTACTGCATATGGCTTTTGTAGCTAAAACTACTTCGAAGGTATGGCGAAATGACCCACGAAATTTCAATACCCCTTTAATCCTTAACTACTGTTTGCATTCTCGTAGAACGCTGGGGTTTTTTTTCAATCTACAGTTCAGCTTGTAACTTTCAGTTTATAATAGATGCTAATGCAATTTTATTTCATTTGGATCTCTAGTATTATCGCTTCTGATTTCTGAATGTATGAACTTTAATTACTGTAATCTTGTACATAAAGTTTAGTACAAAAACAATATCCCACGAATTATTAGAATCTTTTATTCATCTTTCGACCAAGTGGTCTCAAAGACATGTTCATTTATGAACGACGTACTTGCTTTACTCTGCATATTCTGGCATGCGTGCTTTTCAAGAATCTTCGTCGTCTTGCTCAATGTTTTTAATACCAAGGTTCACTTATGAAAACAAAAAAACTCTAAAGGCATGCTATTAAGACATAATTGTTATTTTCGTAAAATTGGCATGTTTAGCTAATTAACTAATTAAAGCTTTAGAACGATATTTTCAGTTCATTTATCGTCATTATTAAAAAACTTTGAAAAATGATGTTTAGAAAGGCATGATCATGCTCAACACAAATCAGTAGTTTTGTATATTTAATAACTATTATTAGTTATTTACGGCATTATCTGTTCGCTTAATTAGACTCATTAAAGTGTTCTGTTGGTCAAAAATATGATTTACTCTTTATTGTTTGAAGAGAAGAACAACTAATCTCATTATCTTTTTTAAATTAGGATTTTTTTTTCCGTCTTCTTCTTTTTAGTGAAGAATTAATTATACAATGCGCCAATTCAGAAAGATGTTGAATGATAAAAGAAATAGGATATTTGTTAGTTTGATAAAGAAGTGGTCTTATGCGAAACCGAATAAGTGATATAGAGAATTACGAAATTTATTAATTTATGCTTGTGTGAAAACTTGATAAATTGATAATTTAGTTGAATTCAAGTTGAAATACGCATTCAACGTTTTTAGAGTAGACTTGTTCTACTGAATATGACGCTTGTAACTACCCTAATAGCATGCATGGTCACAGTGTGACTGAGATGTGACTTTCGTAAAAATCTTTAGAAATTTATAAATATCCTTCAAAACATGTTATTTACTTTAAACAACATGTTTCTGACAATTCAAATATCGTCGCTTTTGTCACAGTTTCGTCAAAATGTTAATTTCAAATTAGTCACAAATGACACATTTTTCACAAATTTGTCACAGTGTGACCACTTTGTGAAATGTCACAAAAGAGCTCTAAAACGGCCATAACGACTTCACATTTTAGTCACTGTGACTTCACATCGACGTCACGTGACGTCACATCGACAATGGATTGTCACAAAGTCACAATGTGACTTCACAACGACGTCATCATGCTATACGGGTAAAACCACTTCGATGATATGGCGAAATGTTCTACACTTTTTAACACCCCTATAATCCTTAACTACTGTTAGAATTCTCGCAGACCGCTTTTCTTTTCTTTTCTTTTTTTTTTTCAATCTACAGTTTAGCTTGTAACTTTCACTTTAACAATAGATATTAATGTAATTTTATTTTATTTGAATCTCTAGTATTATCGCTTCTGATTTCTGAATGTATGAACTTTAATTATAGTAATATTGTTCATAAAGTTTAGCACAGAAACAACATCCTATGAATTATTAGTCTTTTATTCATCTTTCGAACACGTGGTCTCAAAGACATGTTTATTTATAAACGACATACTTGATTTACTCTGTATACTCTGACATGTTTGCTTTTCAATATTCTTCGTCGTGTTGTTCAATAAAAATATATCAATAAATATTACTGCTAAGGAAATTTTTAATGCCAAGGTTCACTTATGAAAACAAAAAGTGTAAAACTGTAATTTATTAATTTATGCTATTGTGAAAATTTGATAAATCGATAATTTAGCTGAATTCAAGCTGAAATACGCGATCAACATTTTTAGAGTAGACTTGCTTTACTGCATATGACGCTTGTAACTAAAATCACTTTGAAGGTATGACGAAATGACCCACAAATTTTCAATACCCCTATAATCCTTAACAACTGTTAGCAGTCTCGTAAACCACTTTTTTTTTTTTTTTTTTTTTTTTTGTTGTTGTTGTTTGTTTATTTTTTCAATCTACAGTTTAGCTTGTAACTTTCAGTTTAACAATAGAAATTAGCGCAATTTTATTCCATTTAGATTATTAGTATTATCGGTCTGACTTCTGAATGTATGAATTTTAATTACCGTAGTCTTGTACATAAAGTTTAGTACAAAAACAATACCCAATGAATTATTAGAGTTTTTTATTCATATTTAGACCAAGCTATCTGAAAGACCACTCATAGTAACTGTACCCCATTTTTTGTCACACTAATAAAGAATTAATCCTTAGGTGTAATCTACAGCCAGTCACACCCCCTATCCCCCCCCCGAATAAAGCCTGTCACAAGTATATATAAATTGGTCTCTTAAGAGTAAACTTAAACTGCACTACTATTTGATAAAATAAAGTATCTAACGCTTTTGTTTTAGAGACATGATTAATAAAAAAATAAGGTAATCACTGCCCAAGTTGCACAATCGTGACCAGAAGCCTTCTTTCATTCTTTATGTTACCCGTCACTTCTGCAAAGCACGAAATTGCACTTAAATTTACTTGTTTTTTAGTGTGATATTGCGTAGAGATCGTCTCGTTACGCATGTTTCGAATATTATCACTTAAAAGCAAGATATTTTTTCCAATTGACCTTTTTATTGGTACATTTTTTTTTCAATTATTTTCCTAAAAACTGAAAAATATGCTTTTCTTTTCATAGAACCGCCCATATTTTTTTAGAAGAATACTCGATGTATATTAATAGATCATAGATTTATATTAATAGATCATAGATATTTTGAATTATTTACTAAATTTAGATTTTATTTCTGGGACATACAGAAAAATGAAAGCAAGAGACATTTTTGTTAGAAGGCGCAGATGATAAGTCGCTAAATATTGTCGCTAAATATTACTATTAAGCCTAAAGTATTTGACGGTCGTCAATAGTTTGCCGGGATGATAACTTCGCTTTTCATATGCCAAGAGGCCAAAAAAAAATTTCGGATAAAATTGGATAAAAGTTATACTTTTATACAGATGGTTTGAAAAAAAAAATATTTGAGAGCTGAGTTATGTTGAAGTGTATAAATATTTTGAGTGAATATACTTCGTAACACGCATTTAAACTTCATACTTCAGTGAAAATTAAATTAAAAACCCAATGTTTCTTTGCATGAAAGTAAACGCAAAGGATTCATTCTTTAATGAGTCAAAATATATTAATGTATGGAAGTAATAATTCACACAGAAAATTCACCAACCATGAATTTTGCCATGCAAAAATAATTCGAGCAAGTAACGCAATCAAAGTTTAGTATCATTTTGTTACGTGAAGTGCTGTACAACTCAACTTTCCAAAAGTTTTCTTGACGGAGTAAAATGTAAACAAGCTCAACTCATGTAATATTTAATGAATCAAATTTCATGTCTCATCGTCAGTTAATTTGGTATCTAAGTGTGATATACGTAGATCACAGTAAATTAATTTCAATCGCTAATTATATTTAAAATTGTCAAAGACCAATCACATTCAAAAGAGTAATTTAGCATATATTTATTAAATATAAAACACTGGAAAAGTTTTATATGCTGTTCTTTTTTTTTTTTTTTTTTTTTTTTTTGAGATATTTTGGGAATAAATGTTTTGATGTAACTGTTGCGGTCTTCAGCAAGGGTTGCTTTTTTATTACTTTCATGCTACTGGTGAAAATATAATAATTTTGCATAAATATTTTTTTATTTATAATTTTGCGGCTTTTTTTTAAAAAAAAAAACGATATTTTTTTGTATTTGTAATGTTATGAGATACTACTTGATAAATCCGTCAACCAAACAACAATTGCCAAACTATAAAAATAAGTGTCAATAATGGATAATCGTAAATGTCGCATTCACTTGACATTAAACACGACACACGTGTTTGTTACGTAAGTGATTTTTAATTGGACTTTTTATTTGTATTTTTATTAATGTTTAACCAATTTATTTATTCTTTCATTATTAAAAATAAAATCATGTAACTTAGCATAATTTAGCTAAATTGGTCCACGGCACGATCAGATAGTAGTTTATATTATAAATGAAATTATTGAAATGCGAAAAAAATGAAATGCGGCGGGAACAGTGTTTGGCGGTTTTTCCCAGCTGAGTTCGTCCAGCTGAGATAAATATACTGAATTCTTGATTCCTCTACCAGAATCTTTCGATTTGGCGAAGGATTGAACAAGTAAATTAAATTATGAATAAAACTAACTTTATAAAATGCTTAGCTTTACATTAAAAGTTGACCAAACTGGTCGCCATGGGCGGCTAGTTAGTAATAGAAGATCAAGGTTATTTTGAGTTCAAGTCTTAAAATAGAAATTTTATTGTGAGGAAAAGAAAAATAAATAGGACACGACTAGGATGACGTGTCCATTTATTTTACGCGTACATTTTATACTCATTTATAACATTTAACTAAATTGTATCTAATGTTTATATATATATTAATCCATTGGTTTCAAAAAAATGTTCAAGAGCTTCACACAAGTTAGAAGTGTCTAAGTTTTTTAGCCCTCTGGAAAAACTGTACTTTTCAGCCAAACTCCTCAAGTTTTAACTTCTAAAATTTGTGAGCAATTTTGATTTTTTTTAAAGAGTTTTAGAGTATAAACAGAAGATTGTATGTGCAGACATTTTTTTAAATATTCAATTAATTTCATGGGAAAAACTCTAAAAAATTGAAAATTTCTGAAAAATTGCACTTGTTCTGAAATAAAAAGTTTTAATCACAGAAAAAAAAATTGTCTACCATAATCGTTGAGCATAATTCAGTAAACATGGATTCCAAATTTTAACAAAATTATTTGGATAGTTTTCAAGCAAACGGGTCTTAAAGCTCGCTCATTTCCCATATGATTACAATTTATGTTGTCTGAACTTATATCATTGCTTGATAGAATAAAATACCTAGAGCTTCTGATTTGAAAACATGTCTGAGACCAAAATGGCTAATCACAGCTCCAAGACACACATTCGTGACTAGTAGAAGTCTCTTTTCATCCGCGGTGTTATCTCTCTCGCCTACCAGGCACGAAATTTTAAAAATAACAGTTTAAAAATAATTATTATTAATTTCAGGAAAAAATTCTAAAAAAATAGATAAATTACGAAAAATTGCTATTGTTCTAATATAAAAAAAATTTTGAAAAAAAAAAGAAACTCTTGGTCATAATCGTTGATAATAATCCAGTGAATATGGATTCCACATTTTATCAAAATTTGTTGCATAGTTTTCGAGCAAACAGGTCTTAAAGCTCGTATATTTCCCCATAGGATTGCAATCAGTGTTGTCTTCCCTAAAAAATTTTATATGAACCTACATCATTGCTAGATAGAATAAAATACCTAGCGCTTCTGACTTGAAAACACGTCTGAGACGAAAATGGCTAATCACAGCTCCAAGACGCACATTCGTGACTAGTAGAAGCCCCTTTTCATCCGCGGTGTTATCCCTCTCGCCTGCCAGGCACGAAATTGCCCTAAATGCTTAACTGCTACACGAATTAATGTGTGAAGGGAATTTGATGCACGGAGCTAGATCCACCGATGATGGCTTTGTAATCGGTGCACCATCATCTAAAACCTACAATTATTTCCATTCTGATGTGAAATAGAAGCAGGCTCTTTTAGTTTTATTAGTTCTTTCTTGGGGATTATGTGTGGCTGGCGCACTGTTTGTTAAGTATTTTTATAGTAGATTTTTTTTCTAATCATTGATAACCATTGCTCGGCAGACAGAAATATTACATTCAGGTGTTTAATCAGAGTTTGAAATCTGGAAGCTTGCGTTTGATTTCATTAATAACATGTTTTTGTTAAAGAGTTGATAATGAAATGGTATCAGTATAATAAAGAGTGTCTCTTTAAAAGGTCAGGTACCTTTATGTCGACCAAAACAATTATTTTTTTTTATTCATGAATAATAAAATTTTAATCAATATGTACTATTTAAGCAAACCGCTTCCAAAATATTTAGTCTTAATATATCTGGTATTGCCGCAAGCTGTTATGTTAATGACTGTGAAAAAATTATTATGCAATCTCTTTCCAAGCATATTATCATATATATTTCACTTTTTATCCGTTATACCAATTTTTTTTAAACATATGTCCATTTATGTTAATTCAGAAACACATTTGCATCTAAAATATCGATCGACGTAAGTTTGCTTCCACTGACTGTTTTATGCACAAACCTAATACAGGATTTTTCATAATTTCCTCCAAAGTTTCGAGGCGTGTAGCTAAAAAACCTAGACGAATACAGCAAAAAAGGCCATTGGAAAGAGTACAGAAACTTACAGGTGTTCCTCCTATTTTGCAGTTATTCTGTGTGTGAACCTCTGGTCACATGACACACATCAATATGATAGTCCAGCTCCTGTTCTTTAGAATTATTATACCACATATGAATTGTCTTGTCAAATGGCCATTGTGTTCGCTATTTCGTATGAAATCCCGGCTAAACCAACACCACAAATTCAGTTTTTGGAAATGATAAGGCATAACACGCTTTCTGTTTGCTTGTACTATTCCATTGATATATGCCGTGTGACCAAGGATTTACGCAAAGAACACCTGTAAATTAAGTAAATAAAACTAGATTTGTTTCTGTAATTATTTAAATGTTCTTTTTACGATTTTGTTCATCTGACAAAATCCCATTCATCTCTGTCCTCTGTCTGTCTGTCCGTCACAGAGTCCGTACATAAAAACTGTACAAGTCAGAGACTTTAAATTTTGTGTGCTTACAGCTAAATATCTCCTGTCGTACGAAAAATCATAAAATTTTGAAAAAGTCAATTATTGTAATTAAATTAATTTTTTCAATGTCATCCGTTCATTTTTGCGATTTAAATTTTAAAAGAGAGCCTCAGTTTTAACATTTGTCGTGTAAACATAGCTTGGAGGTAAAGCATCTCGCTAGTAGATAGGAAGATCTTAGTTCGAACACCGGTGCTCAAAACTTCAAAAAAACTTCGTATTTTTTACCAATTTAAGGGTTTATTATGCTGTGATAAATAATCACTGACATTCATAACAATTTTTCTTAATTTAATTTCCTTTATATTTTGAATGCTATTGCGATTTATTAATGATTCAGCATTTTAAATTTCGTTTAAATCTATGTTTTATTTGTTTTTTGAAATTTAAAATTTTATTTATATGTCGGCTATTTTTTTAATTTCTGATTTTTAATTAATGATTTTCTGATTATTAATTAAAAGATAAATTGCTTTGAAAGAAATATTTAACGAAATCCTCTGTGCGATCTGGGATCACACTTACCCACTTGTTTGCTGTATTCGTCTTAGTTTTTTTCATTACAGTGTTTCATATCGTCGTAATAATTTTGTATTTTAAAAAACACATCCTAATTTTATCAGTTTGTGATTTAAATTTTCAGTGATTCGGCACTCGCAATTTTGCTTTAAACGCAAAATTTAGAGCAAACACTTTATTCTACTAATTTTTGCAATGAAAAAAAAAATGCACTATTGTTAAGTAGTATATTTGAAAAAACAGTTGCTGTCAACAAACTAAGTCATAGATGGCGCTCGAATTCCCCATTGTAACTCGGGTCAGTTGTCCCAAATTAGGCTGTAAAACATTTCTGTAACATTACTCCATAAAATTGGTGGCAGCCTTGTTATCTCCAATTTTATGGAGTACTTTAACCGATATAACCGGCGTAACATTGTAATGTTACATCAGTAATACATGTTTAATTTACACCATTATATAAGCGAAGAAAATTATTTCATAAATTGAAAGCAGCACCTGCCACCAATTTTATGGAGTAACGTTACATAAATGAATTAACAGAATGTATTTCAATTTTTTCGAATCTTCGTTTAAAGTGAGTTCGATGTATCCGAATTTTACATTGTGTATAATGTATTACTTCAACTATAGCTTAATTTAATAGAAGACTAAAAAATTCCTTAAAATAGAAGATTAGAGTCGTGACCGTAACTGAATGGGGTTTAATGTCTGAAGAATTCATACGTGACAGTACTGATAACAGAGAATGTAAAAATATTCTAGTTGCATGCTCCAAAAGATTCTTAAGTTTTAGAATTTATGATCAATGTTGCGCTTTCAGAATGCTCAATAAAAGAAAATGCACTTGCTATTAAAATTAAATCTATAATAACATAGAAGACTGAGAAAAATGTTTGTTTTGTAAAAGAAAAAAAAGAGGAGGGGGGAGATTTAAAAACATAGACTTTTAAACATAAAATTAAGTAATGCAGTTTATTTAAAAAAAAACTGTGGAAATTAATTTGTTGAAAAAAAAACATGTGTCACCGACGATTATTTACTCAAACGGATTTAAAAGCATGGACTTTTAAATCCGTTTTCTTACATGAAATTAAATAATGCAGTATTACTTTTAAAAACAAATCTGTTGAAATAAATTTGTTTTAGACAACATGTAATATTAAATACTTTTAAGAGGCTACGGGGATCAAAGTTTGTTTTATTTTTTCATGCATAATTTATTTTTTATAAAATTAATCGATATGATGAATCATCAATCCATTCCTTATTTTTCTGCAAATTTAATTACTTCTCAATATTGCATCATTTTAATTTTTACACCATTGAATACGGTGAAAAATGCACTTTCAAAGGTATTTATTTGTAACCTGTTATTGAGTTTAATGATTTTTAACCGAGACAGCCCGATTGCGGAAAATTAACACATTTACACATAAAACAATATAAAAAAGGTCCAACGTTTGTTTCCGGCTAATTTTCTAAATTACAAATTTCATCTTATGGGAGCTTAGTACTCTTCTTTCGGAGAAATAATGTGAAATATCGATTTTCTAGTTTTTTTTCTTAAATTATACTTTATTTAGTACATTCTGATAAAACTTCCTAAAGATCTCAATATCATAAATACAGTTTAGAGCTATTTATTGGATCCCTTAGGAAACTACAATCCACTTCGTTTAAAAGCGAACTTTCTCAGTTTGTGTTTTATCCGAAGAATAGGCATATTCAAAGTTATAAAACTTTTATGTATATATTTTTCAATTGAGTCGATTTTTTTTATTATTCTTTATGATCATTTGATAAAACAAAGGATCGCTTTACAATAAAGTAAGAAGGGGTTTTTTTACACATAAAAGTGAAAAATAAATTCAGTATTTACTCTGAATTTATACGGATTAAAACACTTAATTAAGTAACTTATGATAAATCGGATATTTAAAATAATAAAGCACACTTCTACGAATAGTTTAAAAAATAAATTTCTCAAAATGTTCAAAATAAATTTTAATGTTTATTTTATTTTTTAACAATATATATATATATATATACATTTTTCGAATTTTCCCACGGAAATAAAACAATTCCTGGATAAAATCATTTTCCTTTATGATTATGCCTAAAATGCACCTTAAAATCCTTATTATTTTTTTAAATGTTCAAATTAGTTTTTAAACATAAATTTGATAAATATATAATCGGATTTTCTGTTCTAAAGTTTTGATTTCCATTTTTAATTTCCATTGGAACCTGTTTCAGAAGCTTATTATTTATGCAGACGGTCCACCCGAAAATAAAAAGAAATTTTAAATTCATCTTCTGTTATGAAATCTTTCGCCATTATAAGCATTATTTTTATTAATAGAGTTCGATACCCGCAAAATCACACACCCATGAGACCTCATCCCAACAATACAATGCAATTATATTTAAACTCTCCTAATATCATTTCTATCTGTTTTTTCTCTTCTCGCCCGTACCTGCAGGTTATAAAGTTAGGCCGCCTTATGGCTTTTCCCCTATAATTCCCAAGTTATTATCCAAGATACGCTAAACGTGACCAGTTTGTAGGATGATTGAAGAATTGTCGTAACGTGGATTTTTAGCGTTTGTTTTTCTTTTCGGTATATATTTTTTTACCGATAAGTAACAATGTTTCTAGTACATTAAATGCTTTTTAACCCTTTATCTACCGACGGTACTTATAAGTACCATTAAAATTACTTATTATAAAATTCTTTTAATTTGTCAATTCGTTGTAATACTCTTTACAATGAGTTACAGATACATTACTTTATTTTGTTCCAAAAGCATTATTGGTTACACAAAGCAAAAAATATTTAAAACGATGATTTCTTTTGCCTTTGCATCTTTTCAAATTTGTTGGCGCTGAGAGAGGGGGGATGGATATTTTTCAATTCAGAAATATTTCTATATTTATACTATAAGAACATCATATTTGTACATTTTATATTTCTATCAAATACTACAAAATAATTGAAAATAAAATATTTGAGTGCTGTTATAAATATCGCACAAAACCCCTGTAAATTCAAATTTAATGAATCCTTCTAATACCTTCTAAAATTTTTTTAATGATTATGTAAATCTTTTAATTTAGTTCAAACAATTTACGTAAAATGCTCTAGAATGTAAAATTTTCATGAATTCACAATGCGGTAAATAAAGAATTTTTTTTTCTTTTACAAAGAACATCGTATACGAAGTTCAAAGTTTTATTTATAGATTATTATTAAATTTGCTTATAGACCTTTTTTAATAAATTTTAAGATATTATAAGAAGAATATTCTTAAGGTATTATATAGGATTGATGGATACATATCCAAAACTTATTGTCAATCCAGAATGCAATTAGGACGAAAATGCTTTATGATCCAAAAATTTGTTTAAAGGGTTCCGGGACACATTTAAAAATATTTTTTGTTTATTGAGATAAAATATTAAATTTTTTTCTTATGATTTACCCTATGATTTGTAAACAAAAACACATGATAAAACTTTTCATCAGATTTTTTTTAAAATTTTAATTTAAAATTTTCGAAAAAAGTGATATAATTTAAAATCGTTATAACTCGAAATATTATTTGTAAAATTTATTTATTTATTTATTTATTATTAATTTTTTTTTGCATGCAAATAAACACATACATATAATACGTTATATACACAACGTGGCCAAAGATGACCGTCCACTTGCAATTTTAGACATTTTGTTAAATATCTAGAAAAACACACGAGGAATTATCCTGAAACTCTAAGTGTATAAATATAATAGTACAAGTCATACATTTTCGTGAAGATTTTTTCCCGAAACTCCATAGGGGACCGTCAACAAACTAAAAAAGAATAAATATCTTTTGGATAACACTGTCAGAACTAATGTAGCAAAAGCACTCTAACTGTAGATTATGATTAAGTGGCTTATTGTAATAAACTGTGTTGACTTTTATATCGATACCATGTATACGCGTAGAAAAATTAAGGTTTTTATAAAAACAGTCCCAATTTTTTTCAAGATTTTTGCTTATAATTTGCAGAGTTCTTAATATAAAATAATTTTCTTTTCTGAAAACATGACAAACAACATTACACACAATATCCTGCAATCAGAATTAAAAAATAATAAAAATTGTATGAAAAATAAGTAGGTTTACTAAATAATTTTTCACTGTGCATGCGTCAGCGATATCAGAATTTCATTTGCATATTATGTTAGCTAAATGTATACTGCAACTTTTGTGAAAGTCTCAAAATATAGCTTGAAAATTCTGAAAATAACCGGCAATTGAATAAGTTGATAATCCATTGTTTCCGAAATGAGGCAAAAACAAAAGGGGTTGTATCTATATATTCATTGATTAGTGTGAATACAGAATACACTATACGGGACGTACTACTACATTTTGACAAAACACCTCATTTTTTTACTTCATTTTGGGAACAACGGATTTTCAACTTATTCTATTGACGATTATTTTCAGAATTTTCAAGCTATTATTTCGAGATTTTCACAAAAGTTGCTTCATACATTTAGCTAACATAATATGTAAATGGAATTTTGATATCGTTGACGCATGCGCAGTGAAAAATTATTTAGTAAACCTACTCATTTTTCATACAATTTATATATATTTTTAATTCTGATTACAGGATATTTTGTGCAATATTGTTTTTCATATTTTCAGAGAAGAATATTATTTTATATTAAGAACTCTGCAAATTATAAGCAAAAAATCTTGGAAAATTTTGGGACTGTTTTTATAAAAACCTTAATTTTTCCACGAATATACATGCTGTCGACATAAAAATGAACACAGTTTATTACAATAAGCCACTTAATCATAATCTACAGTTTGAGTGCTTTTGCTACATTAGTTTTGACAGTGTTATCCAAAATATATTCATTCTTCTTTAATTTGTTGACGGCCAGATGTGGAGTTTCGGGAAAAAAATCTTCACGGAAATGCATGACTTGTACTATTATATTCATACACTTAGAGTTTCAGGATAATGCCTCATGTATTTTTCTAGATATTTAACAAAATGTCTGATATCGCTAGTGGCCGGTCATCTTTGGCCATGTTGTGTGTATATATATATATAATACGTTAATATTAAATTAAACTTAGTAATAATACTAAGTTTTAATTTTGATTCAGTATTTTTAAATATATTGATTTAAAAATAAATTTAAAATATTTAAAGTCAAAATTTATTAATAAAAAAGATGTTATTAAAAAATAATAATATATATTATATAGTCGTGCTTTCAAAAGTAAATATATTTTTTATTTGCTGAATCAAAATTAATGTAAAAGAATAAAAAAAGACATATTCCAAGTTTCAACCATTTATCTTTTACGATTCTTGAGTTATAGCACTTTAAATGCAAGAAATGGTGGAAAAACTCATCATGAAGAAAAAAGCATTTTCACAAGAAGTCATTTTTAAAGCTAGATTTTGAAAACAAAGCAAAATAAAAAAAATCAATATTTTCTATTCTTCTTAAAATAGATACATGATTTAAACGTCATTTTAAGCAGAAAAAAAAGACAGGGACATTTTTAATGCTATAAAATTTTTTTAGAAAATTTGATAATTTTTGTGTCGCGGACTCCCTTAAGGGGGTAGTAAGGTTAATTCGAGGGAAAAAAAGCATATTTTCTATCATTTTTTGTAAGGATACAATTAATATTTATTTATTTGTATGATTATAGTATAATTATATGTCATTTAAAGAGTATTCTGTGAAATTTTCATTAAGAAATATTAAAAAATGAGCCGATGACAGCGAATCTTCGAAGACGTCCCAAAAAAAAGTTGATTCGCGGTGAACCGCATAACTCATGACTGAATCAACTGAAATTAAAAAACCAAATTGATTTAATTAGTTGATAAGTTTCCTCAGGGAACTCAGTCGAGTTTTTTTTTATTATTGATTTTTCAATTTTTTCAAGGCTCGGAAGTCAAAATACTGATTTTTCATCAAAAAAATCTGATATTTTGTTTTTTAAAAGTAAGTTAAAATTAAAAAAAAAGAAAAAACTCGACAGAGTTATCTCGTAATTTATATAAAGAAAGAGTGTGTAAAATTTAAAAAAGATCGGTTCAGTAGATTTTGAGCTACAGAGTTCACCGGCTTCGAAAAAGCGAAGCATTAGAAAAACACGTTTAAAGTTTCACAGACGCTTTTGTCGAAATCGGAGGGCGGAAACTTACAAGTGTATATCTCCGTCAGTTTTACTTCAATTGCTTTCAAATTTTCACAGAATAATCTTAAGATGTTGTACATTAATATAAAATAAAAATAAAAAAATGCAAAAAAAAAAAGAAAAAATATCTTACTACCCCCTTAAGCAAATTAAATAACAAAAATAAAAATCCAACAATTGCCAACACATATTGCCGTGACTATATATACGTGCTTCCAAAAAAAAGAAAAAATAAATTAAAAAATAAATAAAAAATAAAATAAAATAAAAATAAAAATAAAAATAGAAGTAAATATTGTTACAAACTATTTATGTTTCATGTCTACAAACATATTTCAACGTGCGAGCTGTTTATATACCTCGAACTATATGCAAAAGAAAGTTTGTTTTACTCCACTCATTGCAATAAGAAATTAGGCAGTATATTGTGCATAATAAATGGCCTGTATTTATTTATATTGAAATTCGTAATGATTTTTTTATGCTGTAGTAAGTGCATTCGTAATTATATAAATACATAGCACCCATTGTCGTCGGCTGGTCCGTCCGTGTGTCTGTCCGCATATAATAACGCAAAATCTGCCAAACCGAATGGTAATTATTTCTAAATAATTAAATTAATCTTAGTTTCGATCTCATTAAATATCACTATTCAGTATTCAGTATTCATTCAAACACCATTATTAAATATCAGTAAGATTTTCAACCATAAAACCTTCAGTGTCAGTATAAATTATCGTTATATTATGGATACTATTTCTTAAAATGTTGTAGCTTGTTAATATATTTATAGAAATCTTAAAAACTCTGTTATGAGCTAACGCATTTTTTTTTCATTTCTTCTACAAGTATGACGTGCATCATTGAATATCGAAAGGTTTGCGGACTCATATATTTCTTTAAAACTTACCTGTGTCATAAATCACTAGCTGGCGTAAATCATTTAAATATCAATAAAATTATCTTAGTAAATTATCTTAGTTTTAATCTCACTGAATATCAGTATTATTGATTTTCAGACATCAAATCGTTATTATCACTTTGAATAATTGGTTAATACATCTATAGAGAACTTTAAAATTCTGATATGCAAATTTTCTTTTTTCCTTCTATAAATATTGCATGCATCATCGAGTAACACAAGATCTGCATGTTCATATACTTCCACAAAAATTATTTTTGTCATTAATCATTAACTGTCTTGAATTATTAAAGTGTTAATAAAGTTATCTTTGTTTTAATCTCACTGAATATATTATAATTGATTTCAGCCATAAAATCTTCATCATCACTTTGAATAACTGGCTAATATATCTACAGAAATCATTAAAATTTTGATATGAGTTAACGCATTTTATCTTTTTTTCTTCCAGAAGTATGACATACAACACAGAACAACAAAAGTCTGCCGGTTCATATACTTCCCCAAAACTTACCTTTGCCATAAATCATTATCTGACTTAAATCATTTAAATATTAATACAAATATCTTAATTTCGATCTCAATGAATATCAGTATTATTGATTTTCAGCCATAAAATCTTTATCGTCACTTTGAATAACTGGCTAATACATCTATAGAAATCATTAAAATTTTGATATGAACTAACGTATTTTTTCCTTTTTGTTTCCATAAATGATGTACAACATTGATTATCGAAAGGTCTGCGGGTTCATACATTTGCCCAAAACTTACCTCTGCCATAAATCACTAGCTGACGTAAATCATTTAAGTATTAAAAAAATTATTATAATTTCAACCTCACTGAATATCAGCATTATTGATTTTCAGCTATGAAATCACTATCATCACAATGAATAACTGTCCAATACATCTATAGAAATCATTTAAGTTTTGATATGAACTTTCAAATTGTTCTTTTTCTCTTCCATAAGTATGATATTCAATATTGCATACGAAAGATCTGCGGGCTCATATACTTCCCCAAAACTTACCTCTTCCATAAATCACTATCTGAGGTAAATCATTTAAGTATTTTTGAAATTGTCTTAGTTTTGATCTCACTGATTACTAGCATTATTGATTATCCACACTAAGAAAACCTGGCTAATACATCTATAGAAATCATTAAAATTTTGATATGAACTAACGCATTTTTTTCCTTTTTACTTCCTTAAGTATGGCATACAACATTGAATGACGAAAAGTCTGCGGGCTTATATACTTCCCCAAAATTTCCCTCTGCCATAAATCACTAACTGACGTAAATTTTTTAAGTATTAATAAAATTATCATAATTTCGATCTCATTGAATACCAGCATTATTGATTTTCAGCCATAAAATCGATATCGTCACTACGAATAACTGACTAATACATCTATAGAAATCATTAAAATTTTGATATGAGCTTACTCATTTTTTTCTTTTACAAGTATGCTATGCAACATTGATTTACGAAAGGTTTGCGGATTCATATACTTCCACAAAACTTACCTCTGCCATAAATTACTAGCTGACGCAAATCATTTAAGCATTAATAAAATTATCTTAATTTGATCTCACTGAATATTAGTATTATTGATCTTCAGCCATAAAATCTTTATCGTTCGTGTGAATAACTAACTAATACATCTATAAAAACCTTTAAAATTTGTATATGAGCTAACGCATTTTGTCTTTTATTTCTTCCCATGACATGCAACGCTGAGTCACGAAAAGGTCTTGCCGATCCATACACTTTTCCAACACCTTAACATGGTCATCATGATCGGCATAATCGGCGCTTGAGGGCCGGAAAAGTTCAAAATGTCTTTATACGTGCCAGCAATGCTTAAGAAAGACAACGGCGTTTAAATTAGTACTTTACTTCTGGGATGGGTTCAGGAGGTGTGTAAGGGCTTAAAATACCCTTGTATTATGTATGATATGTATGGTAATTACCGACTCGATCTGGATTGATAGATTTGGGGTTGAAGGCTTAGTACATTCATGGGTGAATAGGAGGCGAGCGAAATCAAATAAATGGTAAATAAATCAACCACTGCAATCCAAACTAAGCATTTGATGGATAAGTCAATTGTAGAAAATTGATTTGTGGACTCAGAGGTCTCAGAAATTCATGAGATGGGAACTCGAAAGCACCTTAATTGCCATGCTTGACACGTAGCTCTCAAATAGCCGAAGCATTTCATTTAGATCTGCGATTAATCTTCAAATATTTTAATGATCTCTTTGTGATCTGTAATTCGATATAATCTGTATAGCATTAAAATTTTTCATGCTTATTTGAATGTTATTTTTCATATTTACTCACTTTTTTTTTGCTCTTTTTGTAAAATATGCTGATAAGATTCTCATAAAACTTTCATTGGTTTAACTTCCCAATTAAACTTTTTAAACTTTCTTTAAGGTTTAAATTCTTATTAAAAATAAATCAGAAAAGTTTTTAGCTTCTTTATAAAGATTACTGATATCATTTTTAATTCCAGGATAATACTTTTATTCAAAAAGCATTTGCATATGCCTCTTGCAGTGAGCCAGTATTTTCATTATTACACCAAATTGCTCAATTTCTGCATAAAATTAGAATAAGTTGTATTATTAAAGATTTGAAATGCAAATATATTGTTAATTATTATGCTTATAATAATCATCTAGTTCCTCCAGTTTGTTATATTTAATGTTCAAGATTTATTACATTCATGCGTAAATGAGAGTTGCAAACAGGTAGGTGAGTGTAATCGAAGATCGCACAGAGAGTTTTATTTAATATTCCTTTCTAAACACTTTATTTTTAAATTAACAAATGCAAAGCGTCAATTTCTAATTACTAAATACTTAACCTACTTAACCTTTTTTTAATATAACATAGACAGCAGCACCATGCATATTTAATTACATGATTTAACTTTAGTTAAAAAATAAAATAAATGAAACATTTAAAGTGGGAAAAAAAGAAAAATAAATTAATTAATTCCATCGGACATGAAACTGT
The DNA here is from genome assembly GCA_964019185.1 of Maratus speculifer. Lineage (NCBI taxonomy): Eukaryota > Metazoa > Arthropoda > Arachnida > Araneae > Salticidae > Maratus > Maratus speculifer. The sequence goes on from OZ025295.1 coordinate 289,276,784, forward strand.
AGTCAATTTAAAATTTCGCAATGTATCGAAAAAAATATTATAAAAAATAAATAAATAAATAAATAAATAAAAATAATAATTGATAAAATGCATTTGACCTGAAACCTGAACACTCACACATACACACACAATCAGTAAGAATCGACCGAAACAAGTTTTTAAGGCCGAAACCGAAATTGACTTTTAGTGATCTTTCTTTTTTCGGTCACAAACAAAAATGTGCAAAAAAATTTTAAAGTAATCAATGCACACAAAAATATACATAAATATCATTTAATTATACGCATTTATTAAATATTTACATTAATTGTACGTATTTATTACATGCATAATTATTAATTCATATATTCATATCAAAATCTTTCATTTTCATATAAAATGAAATGTGATTAATTCATCAACGACATAGAAAGATTTTCTAATTGTATACAAATTTCATTTCATTTAAAAATATTTTAGTTTTACATTATACACGCCTCTATTTTTATTTTATAATTTTTTTTAATGGTCATCTTTTGTACTAGAACCTTCTCAAATAATATTAAAACACTTCTGCTGAGAAATCTACTAGAGAAATTAAAATTTCTCTATCTTACTATTTAGCATGCAAATTTTAATGTGAATGTGAAAAAGTTTAGTCTTCTATGGATTTCTAGCTTTATCATTTGAACTTACGTCTTGAGTTAGTCATTATTGATAATTGAAAAAATTAAGTTCACGGCAATAAATAGTCTCATTTGAGCCGTTATAGCACAAATCGATGCGCAATCAGGGTGGCAATTGGTCAGGGAGAAACACAGTAAGAAAAAAGAGTAAACTAGTAGTATTTTCTTATAGGAAATACTTCCAGTAAAATGAAGGAATTATAGAAGGTAAAATTGTCTTTAACAAAATACCGGTATTTAACACCTTTATGAACTGTTTTTTTTTTTCCTGACCACTCGTCATCCTGATAATGTTGAAAATTTCTGGAGAAAGAAATCAGATTTTTGAAATGCAGATAGTTTTTGTCGAGTTTCAGTCCGGCTTAATTCTCAACAGTGTATTTGCCGAAACGGCGAAACTCCGATTTTGGGACTAAAACAAAAATGGAACCGAATTTTCTGTAAATCTCTTAAAACCCAGTAAAGGGCGAATTCATCTTTAACAAAATACTGGTATTTAACACTTTTTTTATTGTTTTTTTTTTTTCTTGACCACTCGCCACCCAGATAATGTTGAAAATTTCTTAAGGAAGAAACCAGATTTTTGAAATACAGATTTTGTCGAGTTTCAGTCCGACCGAATTATCAGCAGTGTATTCACTGAGACAGCGAAATTCAGATTTTAAGACTAAAACTGGAACAGAATTGCCAGATGGGCTACTTTTTTTAAACTCAAATTCATGATTGGCAACACTTTTTTAAAATGGCAAAATGCGCCTTCTTTAATGACATATTAATTAACGGGACACTAAAGGAAATTTTATTGCTTCAAAAAAGTGGTGTCAATCAAGAAATCTGAATTTTAAAAAAGTGGTCCACTGGCAACTCTGAAATGTAACCGAAATTTCGGTAAATCTTTTAAAACCAGTAAATAGCCGACCCAGTGGCGTGGTGGTAGCGGAGGTTGCTCCCTCACCGCTGGTCCCTGGTTCGAGTCCAGCTAGCGGCATGGGTGTCTGTGTTGTCCCTGTGAATATGTATGTACTGGATATTCTGAAATAAAGTGTTCTATATGGTTTCTTGTGATCATTGGAGGTTATGCCGGCGAATAGCTGTAGCGCCTACCTCAAAGCAAAAATAAATAAATAAAAACCAGTAAATAGAAAATAAACTCACGTTAAATAAATTAACAGCTGCAATCCAACTAAGCATTTAACGGATAAATCAATTGTATACAAAATCGATTTATAGATTCAAATGATATCAGATTTCAAAAGCTCATTTTTATTGAGATCTGTGACTATTCCGCTTATATTTTAATTATCCCTTTGTAATCTTTTAATTCAAGAATTTGTATTTCATTAAAATTTTCCATACTTGTTTGAAGGTTATTTTCCGTAAATGACGCATCATTACTTTTTGGAACATATTTTTTTATAGTGAAGCACATTATTAAATTACTCAGAAAGCTACTAAATGTTTAACTTTTTAATTGAACTCAACTTGCTTTAAATTTTTAATTTCTGAGCGAAAATAAATTTCAAAAATTTTCTTAACTTTGGTTTCTTTGTCCACTTAAATTATAGGGTAATATTTTTATTAGAGAACCATTTGCATAATGCAGCAAAACATTAGTTTCAATTTTATACCAATTTTTACAATGTTCGACTAACATTCAAATAAGGTATATTTAGAGGTTTAAAGTATCCTTATATTGCGCATGTTGTGTATAGAAATGACTGCTCGCTACGGCTTGATCGATTTGGCGTTAAGGGCTTAGTATATTCCTGTGTAAATAGGAATTGAATAAAATCAAATAAACGGTAAATAAAATCAACAGCTGCAATCCAACAAAGCACTTAATAAGTAAATAAAATATAAAAAATCGATTTGCAAATTCAAGTGTCTCAGAAATTTATGATATTGGAACTCGAAAGTGTCTTAATTACCATGCTTGGCGCATTTTAATTCATTTAAGATATATATTTTCATCATTTGGTGTCGACAGCATTAGAGAAAAGTGGACTGATTTTATTTCATCATAGGTTTTTATTGATTATTGCCAGGGGGCAAACATTTAAATGAGCTTTTGATTTGAGAGCGAGGGCGCTCGATACAAACGTGTTGTTCGAAGGACAACGAAGCTCAACTGAACGTTACATCATTTATAAGCTAGGTGGCGCTGATCTCTTAATCAAACTTCGGGAGCGCACATACCGGCCCCCATTGAAGTATTCTGATAGTTCAATGATACACAACAATTAAATATACAATAACATACAGATACTATTACAAATTAATGGTTACACATAAAGCACTTAATATACATACAATAATAAGAAATAATAAATTCAATAGAAATAGGTTAAGCTTAATTAATATTTTCGTTATTTACAATTGGTAGAACACAAATATTAGAGATACTTCTTTTGTAAGTTCCGGATGGAGTCTGGACTATTACAACCCTAACATTGTCATCATTTCCCTTGATGATTTCTGAAATACGAACTATTATCCATTTACAAACTGGTAGGTCTCCATCCTTTACCAGAACCATCATACCTGGTGCATACCTGGTGTACTTTTGTTTTTTAAAGAGCCATTTGGATCTCTGCTGCAAATGGCTTGAATAAGAATTGGACCAATTTTTCCAAATTAGTTGCACGATTTTTTGAGTTTTCTGCCATCGGTCGAGCAAGTTTTCTCTTACATTAATCAAATTTGGCTCAGGAAGAGCATTAATTGGTCTACCAATCAAGAAATGTCCTGGGGTCAAAACTTCATAGTCTTCTAATTCAGAAGATAATGGGGAAAAGAGGGCGCGAATTTAGAATACCTTCGATTTGAGTAGTAATAGTTAAAAATTCTTCAATGGTTAATTTCGTAACACCAATAGTTCTTTTTAAGTGGTATTTGAACTGTCCGACGCCTCTCTCCCAGAGTCCTCCAAAATTTGGGGAACGAGGGGGAAGAAATTTCCAGAGAACTTGCTCGGATGACAGAAAATTTGATACATCATCATTGTTTTTATTTATAGAACTTAATAATCTCTTTAGTTCCGCACATGCTCCAACAAAGTTGGATGCATTGTCACAAAAGATAGTATTACTTTTGCCTCTGCGGGCAAAAAATCTTTTAAGTGTTGCAATTAATTCAGCAAAAGTTAAGTCAGAAAGTAGTTCTAAATGAACTGCTTTAGTAACCATGCATATGAAAATGGCCACATAAACTTTATTAAATATCCCTTTTCTCTGGTTGCGATATTTAATAAGAAATGGACCGCATAGGTCAAGACCTGCATTGGAAAACGGTGGCCCTTGTATTACTCTCTCAGGGTGTAAATTACCCATTATTTGACTTACAATTGAAGGTTTTATTTTGAAACATTGAATACACTCGTGTACAACTTGACGAGCAATGTTTCTTCCATTAATGGGCCAAAATAATTGTCTTATACTATTTAACAGCCCTTGAGGACCAACATGCAAGTCTCTTTTATGATAATAAAGAAAGATAATTTTAGTCAATTTACTGCTTGAGGGTAAAATGATTTGGTGAGATCGGTCATAGCTTAAATTTGAGTTGGTCAAACGACCACCCACTCTTAATAGATCATCTTTGTCTAAGAAGGGATCTAAAAATCTCAACTTACTTTTTACAGGGACAGACATGCCCTCTTTCAATGCCGAAATTTCTGATGAAAAATACTCACCTTGAGTTCTCTTAATTAAGAAAATTCTAGAAACTCTTAGTTCATCTAGAGTTAAGGAACCCTTAAGTTTACTCTGATTTTTACAATTGTGGACAAACCTGAAAATAAATGCTAACACTCTCATTAATTTAATATAACTATTTGAAATGGTAAGAAAAGAGTTAATAAAGTTATAATTTATAATTGAAGTGAGAACCGGAACTGACTTTAGTTCCTTTAAAAAATGTTCGTCTTTGTTATGAGAGTCCTTTTGTGGACAAAAATTTACAATGTCTTGTTTCAGGAAATCGGGCCCTTCAAACCACAGTTTATTTGTAGCAAGCGATTTTGCATCTTGACCTCGGGATAACACATCCGCTGGATTTAGTTTTGATGGTACATATCTCCACTCGTAGTTTTTGGTAAGTTTGATTTGAGAGCGAGGGCGCTCGATACAAACGTGTTGTTCGAAGGACAACGAAGCTCAACTGAACGTTACATCATTTATCAGCTAGGTGGCGCTGATCTCTTAATCAAACTTCGGGAGCGCACATTTGGTATATATAGATATCATTTAAATATTTTCATTTAAGATATATGATTATTCCGCAAATACTTTAATTATGTTTTTGTGATATTTTAATACAATATAATCCGTACTGCATTAATATTTTCATTCTTATTTGAATGTTATTTTTCATAAATTACTTACTCACAATTAGTTTTTGGAAGATGCTTTTTGTAAGTAAAGCATGTTATTAAATTTTTCAGAAAACTTTCATGCGTTTAATTTTTTAATTAAACTCTCTTTAAGCTTTAAATTTCTCATTGAAAATAAATTTGAAAATTTTTCATGAATTTAATTTGTCTATACACTTAAATTTCAGAAATATACTTTTATTACAGTTTTTTACACATATAACAAGGCTATATTTTCAATTTTATACTAGTTTGTACAGTATTCAACTAACATTCAAATAAGCTATATTTAGAGGTTTTAAATATTCGTATATTGTGGATGGTGTGTATAGAAATTACCGCTCGATCCAGCTTGATCGATTTGGCGTTAAAAGCTTAGTATGTAAATATGAATTCATATGTAAATAGGAATAGAATAAAATCAAATAAACAGTAAATAAAATCAACAGCTTCAATCCAATTAAGCATTTAATGGGTAAATCAATTATAGAAAATCAATTTGCTGATTCAGGCGTCTTAGAAATTCACGATATGGGAACTCGAAAATATCTCAATTACCATGCTTGGCTTGTATTTTCAAATTAAAGGATTTTATTTAGATCTATGATTATTCTACAAATATTTTAATTATGGTTTTGTGATGTTTTGATTCAATATAATTGTCTTTGTCAAAGAGTCTTGCAATTTGACTTAGAATTTCGCGTTTTGTGTAGTCAAAACTTTTGTTGACGATAACTTTAAAGTTAAATGTATCACTAGTGCAGTCCCACATTATTCCGATAGTTTTTGTTGAAGTTTCTTCGGCATTTTGATTAAAGGGAAATGTTTGATAATCAGGATTTATTTCTTCAATAACATTAGAACGCCATTTATGCAAGGCCATCTGACCTTTTTTGAAGATGTCTGTTAATTGTTTTTTAATTTCAAAAAATTCGGAAATGTCTGATGCACCTGACAGGCAATCGTCCATGTACATATCGTTCTTTACAACTTCGGCAGCTAATGGGAAATTGTTGGCTTCATCTACCGCTAACTGTTGGAGCACTCTAGTGGCAAGGTATGGACTGCTTGCACAACCGTAGGTGACCGTTTTCAGAGTGTAGATTTTGTCAGGTTCCTCCCTCCCTTCTCTCCACAATATTTTTTGGTATCTAGTATGCGACGGATTTACTTCTATTTGTCGAAACATTTTATTTACATCAACTGTAAATGCGAAAATATGTTTTCTAAAACGAATCATAATTGAAAAAAGATCATCCTGTATTATCCCTCCTTTAAACAATAAGTCGTTTAAAGACTTCCCATTAGTAGTTTTACAACTCCCATCAAAAACAACCCTCAGTTTAGTTGTAGTACTTGATGGTCTCAAAACACCGTGATGAGGGAAAAAATATCCTTTATCAGGATTTATGTCATCGGAGTTTTCTTCCATGTGTCCTAAAGTAGTGTATTCCTTTAGAAATTCTGAGTATAATTCCTTTAATTTGGGATCCCGCTCTAAACGGTTCCATAACTGATTTAATCTTTTAGCGGCAATTTGTTTTGAATCTCCCAGAGAATTATCTAACATTTGAATCTTAAAGGGTAATTCAACTCCATATCTGCCGTCCGGTTTCCGATAGTGAGTCTTTAAAAAATGTTCATTACAGTAATTTAACTCCTCACTAACTAAGGGTTTTAATTCACTTACGTGTTCCATTTCCCAAAAAGCACTTATTTCTTTTTCCAATTTTTTATAATCTGTTACTAAAAAACAAGAATCAGAATATTCCCTTAAATTTGAGATAGAATTGCATACAGTTCCTGATATAACATGCCCGAAAAACGTTTCTACTAACATTAATTGGGAATCATCAATTTTAATTTTATTAGACCCTATTAATTCATAGAATAACTGCGCTCCAATCAGTGCATGTACGCGTTTCGGCTTATTCCAATTATTATCCGCTAACTCTATGTTCGACGGCAATTTTAATTTTGACGTATTTATATATTTGGGTGGTAGATTAGCGATTTTAGGAACAACTAACATATCTAATTGATAAGATTTAGTTTTGTTTTCATTCGTTAATTCCGTACTAACAAATGATTTAGCGTTTAAACATAAATCATTAAGTCCGGAAATGGAAATATGAGTTTTTTGTTTACGCAATCCTAATAGATTTGCGGCATAAGAAATCAATAAATGCGAAGAGGAACAACTGTCTAATGCAGCAATTAAAGGTTGAAATTCCCCAGAACCGTCCTTCAAATATATCACAGCTGTGTTTAAAATTACACAAGATTTATTTATTTCATTTTCCTTCGCGAAAAATGTTTGATTATCAGGAGAAAGGGAGGGGGGTGAATTTACCTGGCGCCTATCTGTCTGGTCTTCAACAATGAATTGCCTTCTGATATTATTTTCATTTAATGGATGAAGTAATGAATTATGCTCTTTGCTGTTACAAGAAAGGCATTTATTTTTAGATAAACAAGGGTTAGGTAAATGGCTGTTTAAGCAAGATTGACATAAATTGTTATTTTTAACAACTTCTGATCTCTTTATCACGTTCATTTGTTTAAATTTCTCACATCTATATAAAGAGTGTGAATCTGTACATCCTAAAATACAACCTTCTCGCTGTTTTGATTTTGTTAAAAGGGATTTTTCCATGTTTGGCTTAGTGCCAGATTTCCAGTTATTATAAGGAGATTTTTTTTGTTCCTTTGAAATAACAGTATTTTGAAGAATACGACTTCTTTCTTCCAAAAAGCTTAAAAAGCTAGCTAATTTAGGAATTTCGTTTTTATTTAATTTCATTTCGAACGATTTTTTTATTTCAGAATCTAATCTTTGAAACAAGATATGCATTATTAAAGCATCTGACAGCTCATTAGATTCAAATTCAAGTAATTTTAATGCACGCAAATTACATTTTGTATTATCAATTAATTGCATTAAATGATTAGGAGAATCGGGTACTTTTGAAAAATTAAGTAGTTTAATAATATGGCAATCAATGACAGCTCTTTTATTTTCATATCTTTCTTCTAAAGATTGCCAAAGAGATTCGTAAGTATCTTGAGCTGACTCAAGACTTTTGGCTTCACCTTTTAAACAGCTCTTTAAGTAGCATAACTGCTGAGTTGACTTTAAATTCTTATTATTTCCGATAATAGACATAAATTGTGTCTTAAAATTTTGAAATTCATCATATTTTCCATAAAAATTGGGTAGAGGTAAGTCTGGAATTTTAAAGTTATTACTAACAGTAGGGTTTTCTTTATTCATATTAACACATTCATATTTAGAAAGAATAATGTTAAGTTTTACCTCTGAATCTTCCAGTTCATCCTCTAGCTCCGTTGCTAGTTCCAAAGAATCAGCTATGTCGACATCTTCCGGAAGAGTTGTATACGACACTATTAAATTACGTAATGACGTTTTAATTTCCAAAATAGAAGCTCTTTTGCTTTCTAAGCGGAGTTGTTCTTCTTGCTGCTCTTCTTGCGATCCTTTTAGATGAATGCATTCGTATTCGTTTATGAATTTCGTAATTTTATTTACTTTAGTTTTCAATACGCCGCGTTGGCGATTTAAAGTAGTTAACGTGGTCATTTTTTAATTAGCTGTTCTCCGGTCGCCTAGGACCATATGTCGACAGCGTTAGAGAAAAGTGGACTGTTTTTATTTCACCATAGGTTTTTATTGATTATTGCCAGGGGGCAAACATTTAAATGAGCTTTTGATTTGAGAGCGAGGGCGCTCGATACAAACGTGTTGTTCGAAGGACAACGAAGCTCAACTGAACGTTACATCATTTATCAGCTAGGTGGCGCTGATCTCTTAATCAAACTTCGGGAGCGCACATTTGGTATATATAGATATCATTTAAACATTTTCATTTAAGATATATGATTATTCCGCAAATACTTTAATTATGTTTTTGTGATATTTTAATACAATATAATCCGTACTGCATTAATATTTTCATTCTTATTTGAATGTTATTTTTCATAAATTACTTACTCACAATTAGTTTTTGGAAGATGCTTTTTGTAAGTAAAGCATGTTATTAAATTTTTCAGAAAACTTTCATGCGTTTAATTTTTTAATTAAACTCTCTTTAAGCTTTAAATTTCTCATTGAAAATAAATTTGAAAATTTTTCATGAATTTAATTTGTCTATACACTTAAATTTCAGAAATATACTTTTATTACAGTTTTTTACACATATAGCAAGGCTATATTTTCAATTTTATACCAGTTTGTACAGTATTCAACTAACATTCAAATAAGCTATATTTAGAGGTTTTAAATATTCGTATATTGTGGATGGTGTGTATAGAAATTACCGCTCGATACAGCTTGATCGATTTGGCGTTAAAAGCTTAGTATGTAAATATGAATTCATATGTAAATAGGAATAGAATAAAATCAAATAAACAGTAAATAAAGCAACAGCTTCAATCCAATTAAGCATTTAATGGGTAAATCAATTATAGAAAATCAATTTGCTGATTCAGGCGTCTTAGAAATTCACGATATCGGAACTCGAAAATATCTCAATTACCATGCTTGGCTTGTATTTTCAAATTAAAGGATTTTATTTAGATCTATGATTATTCTACAAATATTTTAATTATGGTTTTGTGATGTTTTGATTCAATATAATTCATACTACATTAAAATTTTCATAATTATTTTGATGTTTTTTCCCATAAAATGCTCACAATTTTTGGAATATACTCCTTGCTAGTAAAGCACGTTATTAAATTTCTCAAAACATTTTCAATTAACTTTTTAATTGAACTCAACATTTTTTAAGTTTTAAATTTCTCATCGAAAATAAATCTGAAAAATTTCATGACTTTTGTTTTTCTGTCTGCTTAAATTTCAAGATGTATTAGACAGGCATTTGCATATGTATTTGCATATGTATGTGATTTGTAATCCATTATTTATACTTTTATACACATTTTTGCTATATTCAACTAACATTCAAATAAGCTGTATTTAGAGATTTAAAATTTCCGCATATTGTGCATGGTGTATATAGAAATTACCGCTTGCTACGGCTTCATTGATTTTGCGTTAAAGTCTTAGTACATTCATATGTAGATAGGAATTGAACAAATTGAAATAAACGGTAAATAAAATCAACAGCTGCTATTTAACTTAGCAATTTAATGGGTCAATTATAGAAAATCAATTTATAGTTTCAGACGTCTCAGAAATTCATGATATCGAAGCTCGAAAGTATCTTAATTACCATGCTTGACGCGTATTTTCAGATAGTGAAGTATTTTTTCTACGATTATTCTGCAAATATTTTTAATTATATTTTTGTGTTGCTTTAATTTCGTATCTGAACTGTATTAAAATTTCCACACTTATTCGAATGTTATTTTCCATAAATTACTCACAATTACTTTTTGGAACATATTTTTTGTTAATAAAGCACATTATTAAATTTATCAAAAAACTTTCATTTCTTTAAGTTTTTAATTGTATTCATCTTTCTTAAAATCTTAAATTTCTCATCGAAAATAAATCTGAAAAATTTTTATGACTTTAGTTTTTCTGTCTGCTTAAATTTCAGAATAATATTTTTATTAGAGGTATTTGCATATGTAGCAAGACTTTATTTTCAATTTTATACATATTTTTACAAAATTCGGCTAAAAAATCAAATAAACAGTAAACAAAATCAACATCTGCAATCTAACAAAGCATTTGATGAATGTAAATCAATGATACAAAACCAATTTGCAGAATCTGGCATCTTAGAAATTCATGATATCGGAGATCGAAAGTATCTTAATTACCATGCTTAACACGTATTTTCAAATAGTGAAGCACTTTCATTTAGATCTATGATTATTCTGTAAATATTTTAATTATATTTTTGTGATATTTCAATGCAATATAATCCGTACGGCATTAAAATTTTGATACTTATTTGGATGTTATTTTCCATAAATTACGCACAATTACTTTTTGGAAGATGTTTTTTGTAAGTAAAGCACGTTATTAAATTTTTCAAAAAACTTTCAAGTGTTTAACTTTTTAATTTAACTCTCTTTAAATTTTAAATTTCTCATCAAAAATAAATTTGAAAAATTTTTATGACTTTGGTTTTTTTGTCCGCTTAAATTAAAACGTAATATTTTTATTAGCATACATAATGCATTAGTATACATAATGCAGCAAACCATTATTTTCAATTGTATACCAACTTTTACAATATTCGACTGACATTCAAATAAACTATATTTAGAGGTTTAAAATATTCGTATATTGTGCATGGTGTGTATAGAAATTACCGCTCGCTACGGCTTGATCGATTTGGCGTTAAGGGCTTAGTACATTCATATGTAAATAGGAATAGAATAAAATCAAATAAATGGTAAATAAAATCAACAGCTGCAATCCAATTAAGCATTTCATGGGTAAGTCAATTATAGATAATCGATTTTCAGATTCTGGATTCTCAGAAATACATGATATCGGAGTTCGAACGCTATCTTAATTACCATGATTAGCGCTTATTTTCAAATTGTGAAGCATTTTCATTTAGATCTATGATTATTCTGCAAATATTTTATAAATGTATTATAAATTATATTTTTGTGGTGTTTCAGTTTACTATAAAGTGTACAGCATTAAAATTTTCATAATTATTTAAATGTTATTTGCCATAAATTACTCACAATAACTTTTTGGAAGAGATTTGATGTTAGTAAAGCAAGTTATTAAGTTTCTCAGAAAACTTTCAATTGTACAACCCTTTCCGTCGCAGTGTGGTTCCATGTCGGGCGCACCAAATTTTAATTCCAAATTTACAAAAGACACCAACAACATTTTAATGTAATTTTGAAGTAATGTGTTTCTAGATTGTTTAAAATATTCGTTTGTAAATTCCGATGACTGTCAATCAATTCATCATTTTACGAGCATAATTTTTACATTCTTCTATCCTTACAAGAAAAAAGGATTGGATTCCTGAAAATTTTCGAATTTCGGTTTTCGACGGATTTACACGTTTTAGGGATTAGAGATTGTAAAAAACATGTTTTTACAAAATGTCTGTCTGTGGCTCTGTCACTGTCTGCCTGTATATGAAGCAAATTTGGTGGGCACTTTTTCTCAAAAACAAATGCACGGAATTTCACAAAACTTCAGATTCAATTATATCTTGATATAAACTAGATCTGATAAGTTTTTGATGTATAACGCCCAACACACGGCGCTGCTATGCTGCCTTTTTCACTATGTCCACAATAGTTATATCTGAAGAACTAATGGACAGATTTTCATAAAACATGTTTGACGTTGGTATAATATGTTTCTGATTTCGTTTTGGTGTATATTGCTCAAAAGGTGGCGCTGCTATGTGACATTATGCATGATTATCACAATAGCTCTACCTCAAAGAACAAGGCACAAATTTTCATCTAACTTCAGATTCAGTTAGTCCTTGATATAAATTGAGTATTCTTTAGTTTTTGGAATAAATCGTTCAACAAGTGACGCTGCTATGTGGCATTATTCATGATTGTCGTAATAGCTCTATCTCAGAATTTTCATCAAACTTTAAATTTAGCTAGCCCCGGATATAAATTTTATTTCCTTTGCTTTTGGAGTAAATTGTTCAACAAATGGCGCTTGTATCCAGTTTTTTTTTTTTTTTTGCGATTTCTGCGGTGATTCTATCTTTCATGAAATTTCAGATTCAGTTAGAACTTAAAATAAGTTGTTGCAGATTAGATTTTGGTGCAAATAACGTAACCGGTGATGCTGCTGTATTTCATTCTTTTGGAAATATTAACATGTATGAAATAGAAAAAAGTTTTATAATTGCCACATCCGACATTTTTTTTTTTTTTTTTTTTTTTTTTTTTTGCCGGAAAGGTTTAAACTTTATTTCGAGCAAAACTTTCTTTAAGCTTTAAATTTCTTACCAAAAATAAATTTCAAATCTTTTTATGACTTTGTTAGTCTGAATAAATTTCAGGATGATACTTTTATTTGAGAGGCATTTGCGTACGTAGAATTTCAATATTTTCAATATTATATTAATTTTTTACAGTATTCGGATAACAATCAAACAGGGTTTAAAATATCGATATACTGCGCATGAATTGTATTTTAATTATCGCTAGCAATAGCTTGATCGATTTGGGGTTAAAGACGTAGTACTGTAACGGTAAACACACGTTGGGTGTCATTTGTAACGGTTGGGTGCTCGTACTGGGTGTTAAATGCAGACATAACTCAGTACATAAGATAAAAACAGTTTATTAAAAACGATAAGGGCTCAAGGGGAGTGGAGCAAGTCTGTAATTTTCACCACTGAGAATACTACAAAAAGATTAAACTCATACTCACAGCTCCGGAACTAGCTCAATCGGGGCACCTCCGATTACTTCTCAGATATCTTTTAGCTAAGCTGCTAGATAAAATCTAATTAGACAGCCCGTGGCTGTATATATTTCTTTATTAACTTTGAGATAATCGACGTAATTACTATTAAATTTCTTACCACCGGCCATCTTCCCGAGTTGCCTTCCAAAACACCTTCCGAACTCACTGGAGGCTCGATGCTACTTGATACTACTCACTCTGGATCAATCAACGCAGCTAGACACAATCTGCTAGACACCAGCGGGCAATCGCCGCTAGAGACACTCCTTAGCTGGCTAATATCGCTAGACACACTCTGCTGACTAACGTCGCCAGAGACACACTCTCTGCTGGCTACTGTCGCCAGAGACACACTCTTTGCTGGCTACTGTCGCCAGAGACACACCACACACACTCAAACTCCAAGCTTTTATATGCTGCAAACTGAGATATTTCAAATTTACATATTACTACTAACCGCGACCTAACTGTAGAATCCGAAAGAGACACACACGCTTTATAAAATTAAAGTAAAAGAGAGGATAGATGTCGCTTTCACGCTTACACATGTTAAATTATAGACGTCACGATCTCAGAAATACTAGAGTGCCTTTATGACAAAGGTCACTCCCTCACAGTACATTTACATAGGAGTAAACAAAATCAAATAAATTGTAAAAAAAATCATCAACTGCAGTCCAAATAAATAATGAATGGGTAAATTAATTACAGAAAATCGATTTATAGATTTAGACGTCTCGGGAATTCATGATCTCGGAGCTCAAAAGTATCTTAATTACCATGCTTGACGCACATTTTCAAATAGCGAAACATTTTTATTTAGATGTATGATTATTCTGCAAAATTTTAATTATGTTTTTGTGATGCGTCAATTTAATTTAATCTATACTGCATTGAAATTTTCATACTTGATTGAATGTTATTTTCAATAAATTACTTACAGTAACTTTTTGGAACATATTTCTTATTTGTAAAGCACGTTATTAAATTTCTCAGAAAGTTTTAAAATGTTTAAATTTACAAATTTTACTCGAAGGTATCTTAATTACCATGCTTGACGGGTATTTTCAAATAGCGAAGCATTTTATTTAGATGTACGATTATTCTGCAAAATTTCAATTATGTTTTTTCGGTGTTTCAATTTAATTTAATCTATTACTGCATTAAACAATTTCATACTTATTTGAATGTTATTTTCAATAAATTACTCACACTTACTCTTCGGAACATATTTATTTTTATTAAAGCACGTTGTTAAATTTCCCTGCAAATTTTCAAGTGTTTAAATTTTAATTGAACTCAACTTTCCTTAAGCTTTATATTTTTCATCGAAAATAAATTTGAAAGTTTTTCATGAATTTAATTTGTCTGTCCGCTTAAATTTCATGATATTTTTAATAGACCTAAAACCTTCTATAACACACCACTTGTTGATGTACAGCAAACAAATCAGATATTCTTTATATCAAGGTCAAACAGAATTTAAAGTTTTGTGAAATTCCCTAAATTAGTTTTTGAGACAGAGCGCTGACAAAATTTTGTCACATACAGACAGACTGACTGACTGAAAAAATTGACTGAGTTTTTGGTGTATATCACCCAATATGTGGCACTGTTATGCAGAGTTTTTTTAGAGATTTTGCAGTAGCTCTTTCTCAAAAACTAATGTACGAATTTTCATCAAATATCAGATTCTGTAATAAGAGGACATAAGCTGTTTCTCGTTACATTTTGGTTTAAACTACTTACCGGTAATGCTGTTATGCTGCATTTTTTTAGGAAATATTAACAAGAATAAGATAGACGAAAGTTTTGGGATTGCCACATCTGACTATAGTTATAATTCTAGACGAAGTGGATTCAAAATCAGGTGCGAAATTCCACACAACACCAGGTTAAGTTAAATAGGAGAGCGTAAAAATAGTAAACAAATCAAGAACTGCAAGCCAATTGAATTTTAATGGAAAAATCAATTGTAGAAAACCCATTTGTAGATTAAGGGATCTCCGTAATTCATGAGATATGAAATCGAGCGCACCTTAATTATCATGTTTGCCTCATACTTTTAGCTAGCGAAATGCATTCAGTATGATCTGTGATTGTTTTGAAAGCCAATGATTTTTATTGATTGCGTTAATGCTTATAAATATTTGTTAAAGGAAAAAAATAGAAAGAAAAAAAGGGGAAAAAAAGAAGAGTTTCAAGTTTTCTTTATAATTTTACTTACTTCTATCTTTACAAGAAGAAAGTATTGGATTCTTGGAAAATTTCGACTTCCGGTTTTATGTGATTTATGCGTTAGAAGGTCTTGAACACGATTTGATGGTTTTTAAAAAATGTCTGTGTGTGACTCTGTGAGTCTGTATGTAACAAAAAAATTTTGAACATTCTATCCCAAGAGCTAATGTACGGCGTTTAACAAACTATATTTTTAATAAGACCTAAATATGAACGAGAGCTGATTAGTTTTGGTGTATATAGATCAACAGATGCGCTGTTACGCAGCATCATTCCCAATTTCCACAATAGCTCTATTTCAAGAACTAAAGCACGGATTTTCATAAAAATTTAGATTCAGTTAGTCTTTGATATAATTTGGGGCTGATTGCCTTTTTGGTGCAAATCGTTCATTAGGTTGCAGAGCTGTGCTGCATTATTAATGATTCTATCTCAAGATAATACAAGATAGTTCTATCTCAAGCAGTTATACACGGATTTTCATCAAATTTCAGATTCCGTTAGTCCTTGATATAAATTATTGCTGTTTGGTTTTTGGTGTAAATAGCTCTGCAGGTAGCGCTGATATGCAACTTGTTTCACAATTCGAATTGGCGTAAAATTGCTTTACAATTCAAGCAAAGTGGTTTAAACCTAACCAATGAATAAGTAAAAATGTTTTGTTTTTCAAAATTAAAGTGCTTAGAATATGCAAAGATTTTTGTCTAATGTGACTCACTTACTATACTTGGTGTAATTTTAACTAGCTTCTCAAGGATTTTTGTCTATCCCGCTTCATTCCCTTTGTTGTCATGGCATTCGTCTGATGTAACCAAGCTATAAGTACTAAGCTTTCTACTGAGGAAATAGTAGAGTAAGATAAAAAGAGCTGTCAGTCAGCCAAATGCGGTGTTATAATTACTGGCCTAAGATAAATGGTAGGAAACTGACATTGAGAAATAAATTGAAAACACATATAGGTAACTACATTACATTTCACTTTATTAATTAGCTAGACTAATAGCCTAGAAAAATTAAAGCAAAGTAGAGACAACATAGGAGAAAGAATCAGATTGGAAAAAAATATAGAATAAACGAAAGAACACTGTTGACTTCAGTCATACTTCAACAAATAATTTTTTGTTGAAAAAAAATCCTTTTTTTATGCAACACTAAAAGAAAAAAAGCCTTTAAAATGAACTTCTTAAAGAAAGGAGTATACTCTCCACGTACAAGAAAATATCTGAATGCTTTACACATTTATCCATAGTTATGTAAAATAATAATAATGATAATAGCCCAGTCAAATAAGGTGATAAAGGGGCAAACTTCGGAATGAAAGCTGGAAATTCGCAAAAAGCTTTGTTTTGACGTTCTAAAATTCAGCAGAAAACTCTCATAAAATCTCGTGTCCGCGTCGTCAGAAATTTAAAGTTCAAGGTCACAAAAATCTGTTTTTTACTTATACACCAAAAACTATGCATTTTATTGAAAAAACACAAGTACAGAGTTTAGAGTTAAAGTGGACGAAAGTTCCTATAAAATACATATATTAACTGTAATTTTCTGACAAAGGTTCTGACTTTTATGAGATTTTTCAACTAACTTTCATAATGTCAAAACAAAGCTTTTTTGCAAAATTTCAGTTTTTTTTTTTTTTTCATTTCGAGGTTTAATGGCTATTTGAATGGACAATAATAAAAAAGCCAGTTTTAATAGTGAAGTAAAAGAACAGCTTTAGTTACTTAACTTTGACATAAAGAAAATACCAAGAGAGTTTTTAATTTTTTTACTTCACTTTTAGATATTGATGGAATTACAATCATTTAACCTCTTAAGATCTGATGTATTCTTATAGCATACACATCTTTACAATTTTTTTTACATATATAAATAATGTTTAAAAAAAGATAAATTAGTGTGAATGGAGCCTAACAGATAGTAGATCTAAACAAAATAACAATCTGTTTCTTATAGTGCATTCTTAGCGAGCTACGTGTTATATGAAAATAGCTCCTAGAAGAAATGTGCGAAATGTACAAAAATGAAAACCTAAATATTTTACTGTGCCATAAGATACCATTTGTAGAGTACATTATAAATAAAAAATTATTAATTATATAATTATTTTACGTTTTACAATGTTTTTACAAAAAAAAAAAAATTGAAAAAAATTGAAAAAAAATGTATATTTGAGTCTTTATGTATCATCAAATTTTATGTGCAAAAATTAAAATCTAATTTTTTTCGCTGTTTAATCTTTCCTAGTTATAAGCTTTTTAATATTAATCCATAACTGAAATTTAAAACAGTGCATAAAAAATCCTGAGGTCTGAAAGGTTAAATCTTCTTCAACAAACAGAAAAAAATAGTCTTATCCCTGCATTTAAAATAAAAACATTTTTTATCTTCTAGGTACCTCTTGTAACGGCTCTTGGTTTCGAAGAGGAACTAATATTACAACTTCAGCTCCACATGGGATGTGCTTTTGTACTCGGTTGCGGACTTTTCGGATTCTTGCTGGTTAAGAAAAATGCCGACTGCATCGTGGGTCGGCAGTATCTCTGTCAAGCTGCAATGATCGCCATCGGATTGAGCTTTTTATCCATCAATACTGCACAAGATTTTAATGGCTTTGTTCTGTTCATATGGATGTACGGAATACCATGTGGAGGTCTACATTATTCTCTGAAAATGTTGGTGTTTGAAAAAATCAGAGCCAAAAGCTTCAGTCGTGCGTGGTCTTATGTGGAATGGGCTCAAAGTCTGCCAGTTTTGGTCGGGATACCAGCTACTGGTAAGTATGGATTTATTTATCTGTTATTTTTATAATAACTAAACCTGTTTGTGTTTCAAACAGAATTACTAAAAGTTAAACACATTTATTTTGTTCAGACATTTAAAAAATAATAAATAATTATATAAATACATCAAACAATAAAAACAATTTTTGTAATCGGTTCAAGCTTCAAACGATCTCCTCACCAATACAATGTCAATCGATATTTGAAGTGGTTGTTTAACAAGCTCCTTAGCGGTATAGTAATTGTGTAACATACACCTATAAAAAGTACTTCCTGATTAAAAAATAAGCAAAATAGAAACAAGGTATTTATTTTTCCAAATAAGGATTTTTCCACCGCGTTATCAACGGCGGCACGCAACATTTCAGTAGGAATCATGGAGACATGGCGTACGATGCTAGCTTTTAAGTCCACTAAATTAGTTACACGCTCTTGATACAAATGATCTTTCAGAAAACCCCACAGCCAGAAGTCACAAGGGTTCAGATCTGGCGACCTTGCTGGCCAGGAAATGGGAAAAGTACGCGAGATGACACGCTCATCAGAGAAGTTGTCGTGAATCATATTTTTTACACATCTCGCCGTATGAGCAATTGCTCCATTTTGCATGAATATTGTGGTTGCCAAACAGCCTCTTTGTCTTAACGCCGGGACAACATCATTCTCCAGGAGACTCCTGTATCGACCAACTGTTACTGTACGCCTAAAAAACCCGTTCATCGTGACTTCCTCGAAAAAATATGGGCCCAAAATAAAATTCGCCGTGAATCTACACCAAGCCGTGACATATGGGGAATGTAGCGGCTGGTGTTGCACGGCATGCGGATTGGTGGAACCCCATATGCGGCAGTTTTGTGTGTTCACAGCACCATCTAAGTGAACATGAGCCTCATCTGTCCATAAGATTTTCGATGGTTAGTGCTCATCCACTTGCATTCTCGCCAGAAAACGCAACGTAAAATCAAGACGTGAAGAGTGATCTTGCGGTTTCAGCTGTTGCACGATATGCATCTTGTAATGGTAGAGCTTCAGAATTTTGCGTAAAATCATACGTACGGTTGCCCATGGAATGTCCAATGCTTGTGCTATTGAGCGGCCACTTACAGTAGCATTTGAAGAATTTGCAGATGCTTCAGCTGTTGCAATTGCAACTTCCTCCACAATCGCTGGCTCCGTTGCACTTCGTCCTCTTCCAGGTGCAACATCCAGTGAACCAGTATTTTCAAACTTCCGAATCATGCATTTAACTGCATTTACGGACATGGGTCCTCACCTTAAATTTTTCATCCGTCGATAAGCACCGAGCACTGCCGAAGCATTGCTCTCATTCTGATAAAAGAGTTTTACGATCAAAGCTCGTTCCTTCTTGTTCAGTATGGCATGTTCACTTTGAACGAATGATTTCTTTGAACCATAAGTACCGCTTTTATAGCGAAATCGCTCTAACTACTCATTTGCATATGGTTTAAGCACTACAGCGTCATCTGATGGCGAAACTTGAAAATTTATTTTTTACGAAAACCTCGGCCGCATGATCTACATAACATATAACTGAAGTTTCATTCAGATCCGCTCAGTAGAACCGGAGTTATGAGCCTCTGAGTACCGTCAGTTTAATTTTAACCACCCTGTATAATAGCTACATTAAAGCGGTAGCCAAATTGTTGCAATAGTTACTAAAGACATGCTTTAGTTAATTAACATTGCGCATTGAATCACTTTATTTAACCAATCAAGTCACATCTATAGCAGCGATATTAAGGTCGTGTAAGAGAGGAAGGTGTTTAATCATCGGCAAATTTGAAGAATGTTATTACTGGGTTACTTCTGGGAAAAGTTTGAAATAAAAGCGATAAAAATTGTTGCTCTTGTATATAAAAACAATAAAAACGTGTTGGCTAATCACTTGTTTTTACTTGTCACTTAGGCTTAGTATGGTTTTAAAACTTGACATAAACTTTTATTGATTCAATAGCTTTTCTTCCCATATTTTAATGTTTAAAATACTTCTTTATTTGAAAAGCAATACCCTCATTACCTGGAACATAATGTTTTTTTTCTAAAACATAAATTAACTTAAAAGTGTCGACTTTAAGTATCTGTGGGTTAATAGATGACGTTAGCCATTCCGTTATTCTCAGATCTTCCTTTTTATATAGTGAAATCATTCAGTTCGATTTCTTCAAAGGTATAAATTCCTTTCAATAGTCAAACATAACGCCTTGTATTCTTTTCGTTTCATTGAAAGTTATCATTATGCCTGAGTTTCTTAACCCTCTCACTGACAAGCCCGTGTTAACACGTTCACCTAAGCTGCAGGTTTCACTGCAATACAAGCAATTTTTAAAATAATATAATTATCTTCATTAAATAGATTTTTAATTCATTAAAAATTAATTAAAACTTTCAAGGATAACATTCATATTCGCTTTTAAGTTTTTTATATAATTTTGAAAGAATCGTCTTTTTTTAGCAATTAAAACAAAATGTAGAGAAAATTGCAATTTTGCCTTTTTGTAAAATTGTCAGAGGGGTTACAACATGATATTTATTTTGAATTTTACGATTTTTTTATAAATATGATTCTCCAGGTGTAATGAGGTTTAATAGTGTTTTTATTCAAAGATAATTTTAATAAGTAAGCTATTTATCTATTTTTAAACAAAGTTTGAATTTAATCTTATTCAATTTAAAGCTGTTTTGAAACTATTAATGAAGTTTACATTGGTTAAAATAAAGTTTAAATAAAGTACATCATAAGCAATATTTGACTTTTCGATGTCTTATAAAATTCAGCACACATTTTTATTGTAATTATCTTTTAAAGCATATTTATATTTTCTCTGAAATTATCAGTATAAATTTATATGAGTCCTGTATTGATACAGACTAAAGAATGCAGGATAACAAACCCATGAGAAACAACCCAAACTCCTAATTCTGCATTCATTGATACTACCTTGTAAAGAAAATAAATATGTTTCTTAATCCCCGATAATATATCATAACCACGACCGCAATTATTATACAACCTATTCCGAGTTAATCACAATTTCGAAAACATTCCTTTTCTTAGAAACCGCAGAAACCAATATATCTTCCAAATTTAAAGAACCCTATATAAACACAGAGTTTCTTTTGTTCCCCGTAATTTTTGGAAATGTTCCCGAGTAGTTTTTACAGTGTATTAACCAGTTTCCTCAACCTGAAATATCAGTTTTTTGTATGCTGTCATTTCTGAGGTAATCATTTTCAAATGCTTTACAAAATTTTTACAGGCAAGAAAATAAAAAAAAATATAGTCGAGTCTCTCTATAACGAAACTCCATACATCGAATTTCTCTATATAACGAATTTTTAGTAGGAACGTTCCCCTTTTCTCATGGTTACATTAAAAATAGTCTCTATATATCGAAATATCTATCTCCATATAACAAATATTTTCATAAAATGTTTTTTATTCAGTTGTAAAAAACTTCGAAATCACATGAAATTAATTTTCCATCACTTATTCCTAATTTATCGTTCAGTGCTGAGTTTTTTTATATTACTTCTCTGCTTGAATCTCCTTGTTCTTTAAATCCAACGAATTCATCCCCCCCCCTCCTCCCATACACCTTTCAACATCTTTCTCTGTCAAAACAGTATCAAATGGATAGTTATACATATAAGAACGGGATCAATGGGGGTAATTGAAGAAAAAATAATTTACAATTGCTTCAAAAAGGCCGAATTTTATATACTAAAGGATAATGTGGATTCTGAGGACGGAGAAGATGCGACTTGTGCAGACTTAAAAAGAGAAATAGAAATAAATTAAGGAATGCAGAAATGTCAATATCTCTCCGATTTTTTTGGAAGTGGATTACAATCTCACTGTTGCACAGTATTGATACAGTACTTACTGATAGTGATATTTTAAGCAGAGTTATGAACAATTTAAAATTCTTAATTAAACACATCAAAAATTTCAATTGTTCAAAATTTACACATTAAATAAGAATTTTAACGTTATTTTTTATACAACGAATTTCTCTATATAACGAATTTTTTAGTCGAACAATGAATTTCGTTATATAGAGACTCGACTGTATATTAAGATTTATGCTTATATCAATACTATTAATTTAGCAATTTTGTCTATTGAAAATGTCTGATGAACATGAAAACTTTACTTGAGAACTGATAGCGTCCTAAAACAGATATTTTGTGTTGGGAAAACTGATTAACCCTTTCGATTCTTACACAAATTTCATTCGGTCCGTCATCACTTTTTCAGAATTTACTTTCAATTACACAACATCAAAAATGCTCTAACTAAATAAGGCATGTTTATTTTATTAAAGGTGAAAAAAAAACTAATTTTGCAAAGAAAGATGATGTCAGTCAGACTGGACATACAAATGCAAAGCGTTTTTACACGGTTAAAGTACTCGGAAATATTACCGAAAAATACGAGAAGCAAAAGAAATTCCGTTTTCATAAGTGCTTTTTAAATCACAAAAATCAATTGGTTTCAGCGATTTCTAAAGCTGTAGGAACAATTTCAAAATCATAGATTCTTCGGAAAGATTTATATTTTTATTTGTGGTTAAATAATATTTTTGTAAAAAAGAAACAGCTATTTTTTTACCGTTAATCTATAATGACAATTATTCTCGCCATATTAAAATGATCATAAATATCGTTCAAAATGTGGAATAAAGCATTCATCGATTTTTTTTTTTCTTTGTACTTTGAAACACAACTTATGCAAGCGACTAAACCAAATAAACTTTATTGCTTGCATAAAATATGATTCATCTCAAAATATTTACCAGCACAAGGTAAGAAAAGTGATATCATTATGATTCTTTTCAGAGTCAAATGGAAACAGTATAAAATTAACAGATTAAAATTAAAAATCGACCAAAATTCAGTTTCGTTTTCGGCCAAAAATCTGTGTTTCGCCGAAATTGAGCCTCAAAATTCTGTCGAACCAAAACTATCAGTAATTTCAAAAATCTCATTTCTTCCTCCAGAATTTTCAACATTACTCATTACTTTGAACTTTATCGGCTCAAATGAGACTATTTATTCCTACAAACTTCGTTGTGTATAAATATTAGTCATGACTGACTCAAGATGTGAATGCAAATTATAAAACAAAAATGTATATATGACTAAACTTTCTCCCGTTCTCATTAAGTGCTGTAGACTTAACAGTAATTAAAAACCTTTAGTTTGAAATCTCAGAAGTGTTTTGAATATTCTTTGAGAAAGTTCTAGCATAACAAATGATCATTTAAAAAAAATACTATAAAAGATAAATCGACGTGTGTAAAATAATTGTTAATTAAATAAAATTCTTATAAAATTGAAAAATAATTTTAAAACGAGGTTGATGAATTAATTACGTTTTATTTTATAAGAAAATAATAAGATTTGAGTCTACGGCACAGAGTCAACTTGGGCCACACATATAACTTATCAGTAATTGTGTATGTTTAATAAATACGCATGACTAATCAATAGTTATGTATATTTAATAAATACATATAATCAAATAATAATTATTTATATTTATGTATATATTAATTACTTTAATAGATACAATTTAAATTTTTTTAAATAGCCCCCTCCATTACCCCTCGATATACTTCATCAATGAACTCCCAAAACTAATCAGAAATACGCCTTTTTATATAATAAACCTATATCAAAAATTGAAGCAAGTCTGATAATTTTGCATAAAATTTCCATTTATATAATTTAAGAGAAGTTATTCCCCATTCCCTCTTTTATACTTAACCATTAAACCTCCAAAACTATTCAGAGGTACATCGTATTAGAAAAAACCTACATCCAAAATTTAAAGCAAATCGGATTATTCTGCATAAAAACCCATTTATCTCATTTAAAGGGATAATTGCCTGTTAAAGAAAGAACCCCACAATTAATCAGGGGAGCGTTTTATTACTATGACCCTCTATCCAAAGATTTAAGAAAATCGGTAATTTCTATATGAAAAAACATTTACCTAAATTAATAAGGATAGTCCTCTTGATCCCCCCTTCATACTTATACAACGAATTCCCAAAACAAACCAGGGAAGCGCCTTATCAGAATGAACCTATATCCAAAATTTGAAGCAAATCGCGTAAAAAACCAATTAACCTAAATTAAAAGGGGTACCCCCATCCCCCTTTTTATACGTATCTAATGAACACCCAATACTAATCACGGGGACGCCTCATCAGAATGATCTTATCTCTAAAATTTGAATGAAATATGATAATACTACATGGAAAACCCATTTATGTAAATTAAGGGGGGTATTAGCCCCGTTCCTCCCTTATACTTATTGAATGAACTCCCAAAACTAATCAGAGAGGTGCTCTCATCAGAGCTATCCTATGCCTAAAATTTGAATGACATCTAATACTCCTGCATGAAAAACACATTTATCTAAATCATAGGTTCCCAACGGGGGCGGTACCGCCCCCCAGTGGGAGCTGACGCCTTCCAGGGGGGCGGTGAAAGGTCCAGAAGAAAATGGGGGGCGTTAAGACAGTCAAAGGGGGCGGTGACGGGTACAGAGGAAAATGGGGGGCTTTGAGACAGTCAAGGGGGCGGTGACGGATCCAGAGGAAAATGGAGGAGCTAAAACAGTCAAGAGTATGGCGACCAAGACGTACCTACCTATTTAAGAAATTAATATAAGAAAACTAGTTGACCCGTCTTCACGGCGTTGCCCGGGCGCATGATAAAAATCTTAAATATAGATTTAAATGAAAATTTATGAAAACTAGCCCAGAGTTGGAATCTGCTTTCAGCTTTCGCAGGTTGCAGCGAAGAAGAACTTTCCATTCAAACCAATGGCGTACGACGCTTTCTTTCCTTTCGCTTGCGGTCACTTGGTATGCTATTTCGAATACAGAAGCTTATGCTCTGAATGCTACATATATTTTTTTATTGTTGTTTTCGCAGCGACAAATACAGTAGAACCCCGCAAATTCGGACCCCGTTAATCCGGATCGGTTTGGTCATTTTTTTTTCCAGTTTGAGAATCGATTGGTTAATTTCCATAACATTAATTTGTTTCATCGTCGTATTCTGAATTAAAAAAAACTTTTTCTGAAATCTTTTCCGAAGAATACCTTAAGCTTTCTTATTTAAACTCTTTGATGTTATCTTTCAAAGAAACAACAATATATCACTAACTTTGGCAATTCCAATTTTCCCAGTTTACTATTTAAACCACTTAGAAATGTCATAAAAATCACGGCACTATAAATTTTTACTTAGAGCATTGCAAGAAATCAAGGTTAAATAGTTCCTATAAGAACCATTGTTTGATAAGGATCACTTTCCGATCTTTGTCAGCCCATAGGTCTCTGTTTCCTTGTTATTGTGACAAAACGATTCTACAATATCCGTGCAGAAAATATTTATGTGCACTTATGCTCAAGCGGATGCGTGACCGTACGGCTCGCAAAAAGGTATAAAAAACTATAAACTTTTTTATTACAAAAAAAAAAAAAAAAAGTATGTAAATATTTAATAGTTAACGTAAAGGTGATTTTCTGTAAATATGTTTTATTTTATTTCCTTTTTTTATATTCTCCGGATAATCCGGATTTTCGATAATCCGGATTGGGTGTGGTCCCAATTAACCCATTAGAGTCTAGGGTCCCTTTTTAGGTACGATTACAAGGCAAGAAAACACTTTACACACCAGTAAATAGAAAGATAAATAAGCACTATTTTTTACGAGACAAATTCCACAATAAATTAAAATAAAAGTTATTCTTATTTTAAAAGTGGTGGGAAAGCCAAAATTTGATTTTTATGGAAGAAAATAATTTGGGCATTAATGGGTTAATCCGAATTATAGGGGTTTTACTGTACTTTGATTTTGTCATATTTGATGAAATAAAAATGTTATTTAACCTTTTGATTCAGTAACAAACGCATTGATCAAAATATTATCACGTCCACTAGTGCAGAATGTGCTATATTAAACTCACTAAAAGTTTAATAACAAGAGTTATATTCAAAACCGATATTTCGAAAAATTTTGGAAATATGACGACCTATGCCTGAATAGAGATTTCGAAACGAAACTATTGTTTGAACTTGTTCAAGAAATTCGTTTATTATGAGTAAAAGACCTAAAGGACATTATAGCTTTTATTTGAATACTTATCTATAAATATGTTGCAAATGTAATCTATTTATACTTTAAATGTGGCAAATTTTGTATTTCAAAATGGTCTGAATCTAAGAAGAAATGCCGGCAGTATAGTATTGAATATTTGAAATATGGATTTACTCATTTACCTATTACAATTATTGTCTAAGTGTTTAATCTGCCAATTTTTTTTTCAAATGAAGCCAAGAAGCCTTCTAGATTACACCAGCATTTAAATAAAATGCATGCTGATTAAAAGAACAAAAATTTATCTTATTTTAAAGACCTGAAAAGAAATATTTAAAACAACGAATTGTATCAAACCTTTATCAGTGGTTTTCTAAACAAAAAGATATCGGACTGCGAACTTCATATAATATTGCATTGTTAGTCGCAAAAGCTAGAAAACCACATACAATTGGCGAGGAATTAATCTTGACTGCAGTCAAAGATGTAATAACAACCGTTCTTCATAAAACATAGTCAGATATCATTAAAAAATTCCTCTGAGTAATTATTCGGTACAAAGAAGAATAGATGAAATGGCCAAAGACGTTCAAATATCATTTTGCAATTACTCAAAGACTTGCAAATTTTTCATTCAACACGATGATCAACACTATCAAATAACGAAACACTTTTCTTATTGTATCGCTCACTCGAAGAAAAGTGACACATCTCGACAAAAATTAAATTTCACATCAGAGGTGAAAGAAAATTTGCATGATTTTTTTAAATAGAAAATTACAACACTTAGCTGCACATGCAGGAATAAAATCATAATACCCTTAAAAATGAAAACGTGGAATGAAGATTCGCGGTTTAAATAATTTTATTTTCTTACACAATCCACACTTCTATGGTCACAAATGGGCATATGGCGTAATAAAACGATTTCCCGCATAGCTATACCAATGAAACTGTTTGTGTAGCAATACGCACGTATGACCTGTGGCGGATCCAAGGGGGAGGTCACGGGGGTCATGACCCCCTCCTGAAATAAGAAACTTTTTAAAGGAAATATAAAAAATGAAATGCATATTGAATTCTTTCAATGAAATATATATTGAATTTTTCAAATTTATCCCTTGATTAGCAATGAGAATTTTTTTAATTCTTTTAAAGCTGTAGTTAAACCCAAAGTAGATAATTTCTGTCATAACCATGAAATATTTTTCAATATTAGACTCAATATGCATTTATTCAGATCAAATGTGATTAATGGTTTCAATTTTTCAATGAAGGTAAGAAATCTTTCTTAAAATCTCGGTAAAATGCAGAATTTCAAACTGAATTTTAAACCGTGACAGCCAATAGCTCCCTCATGATGGCTTTTTGTGACTGTTAAATCCTAAAATTTTCCATAAAAGGCTGAATTTCTTGAATGAATACTTAATTTTATCAGAAAATGGAATAATCTTCATTTTCTTGTTATTAGCAATTTCAATTCAAATTTTCACTTTCTTGAATAGCATGTATACAGTTATACTTTTACTAGTATTAATGCAACTTTTTTTTGTTATGTATAAAAATAAAGGCATGAGAAATTTAGCCATTTTTGATGTGGCGACAATCTTTAATATAAAAATTGCTTATTAAGAGACGTGACCCCCCCCCTAAAAAAGGAGCCTTGACCCCCCTCTGAAAGGAGGGCTGGATCCGCCCTTGCGTATGACAGACCTATTAGTGGAATAAAACGGAAATTGAGTTTTTGCGAGTTGTGTAACTTATCTTGTGAGTGAACGATATGTCCGCTTCATAAAAAAAGAGAAAATATTTCAAGAGTTGGTATTTGCTGGAAATTTGGAAACTGATACAAAGGGAGAATCGATATTTTACAGAATGAACATGTTTCTTCAAGAGAAAGAAATTCCTATTTGTAATATTTTTTCAGCAGCTGCTGCTGGTACTCCAACAATTACGGGCGTTATATGGGTTTCATAGCACATATGAAAGAAAACGTGCCAAATGTACTCGCGGTACATTGTGCTATTTATCGTCAGCACTTGGTTGCTAAAAAACTGAATGAACATCTGCATAAGCCGCTTTATTATGCTTTACAGCAGTAAATAAAATTAGAAGAATTTTAATATTTATAATTTTAATCTTTACATGACAGATTATTTGGTCAACTTTGTAGTGAAAATGACAAAGATTACAATCGCTTGCTCTTGCATACTGTAGTCCGTTGGCTCTCGAAATGTATTTATTTGCCTGAATCGTTTTTTCAATCTATTTGACTCGGTACTGGACTTCCTTGAAAAAAAAGATATGAAAAATTGTGCTAAAACATGATAACAGCCAAAAATGGACATTGCTTATTTGAAGACCTGTTTAGAATATTCAATGAAATCAATTTACTGTTGCAAGGTGATGAATTAAATTTAATTAAAACAAAAAATGACATAGCTGCTTTTGTGATAAAACTTATTATGTTCAGACGAAACCTAGGTAGAGGCGAATGGAACCATTTTCTTACATTAGAAGCACTCTGTGCAAAACAGGAAGATTTACTAACTTACAATAGACACTAGGACGCTCTTCATACAGATTTTATTGAGCTATTCCAGGACATTTGAAACATGAACATATCGAGTTGATAATTAGATCCCTTCACAAATGCAGATACAGCAGAATCATCAAATTTAGAAGAGGAACTCATACAACTCACAACTAATGAAGAACTAAAAGTAAAATTTGGAAGTGGACACCAAGAGTTCTGACTTCAGAAGTCTATACGAGATCTCTACCCTGAATTATGGGCAGAAGTACAGACATTTTTAATGCTTTTTCTATTACCTTATTTGACCGAGTGTGGGTTCAGGGCTGTATCTCATTTATTGGCTAAGAAAAGAAATAGACTGTACGTCACCGTACGTGGCGATTTACGACTGCTGTTCACAAAATTGGAATCCGACAATAATAAATTGTTAAAATTCCATCAGCTTCAACCAATTTCATTAATATTTTTTTATTTCTTATTGATTTTATGTTTATGTCATTAATTTTTTAATTTTTTATTCATTTTCTCTTTATTCACATTATTAATTGCGTTAAAGATGTCACAAACTTAAAAGATGTTACACATAATAGCACAGTTTTAAAAACTTAACTTCCAATATTATGCGTTGATCAAAATGCTTACGATCAAATCTTGATCATCTTGGTACAGCTTTATTTACATTAAAGTTATGTTAGAATATAAAAAAGGATTATCTGTACACAAACAAAGCTGCCCTGATGATGATGAAATTCTGATCGAAAATGCTCCACGTACAACATTTGAAGTTTTAAAACTGTGTTTTTATATATGATAACATCTTTCAGATATATGGAATCTTTAACGTATTAAAGCACCTAATTTTCAAGTTTGTTTTATTTTATTTAGTGTTTATTTTTAAATTTTTGCTGAATAACTTTTTATTACGTTTGATAGTCGTTTTAATTATAATTTTACTTTGTGCTTATTAATAAATTGACAAAAAAAAATAGGTATAGGTAATATGCAACAATATTTTTAATTGGCATGATTAATTATGGAAGAGGGGGGCGTTGGAATATTTTTATCTTCTGAGGGGGGCGGTGGTCCACAAAAGGTTGGGAACCTATGATCTAAATCAAGGAAAGGGGGATTAGTTCCAAGTTTCCCCTCGTTATACTTATCCAATGAACTAAAACTAATCATGGAAGCACCTCATCAGAAGGATCCTATACCTAAAATTTGAATGAAATCTGATAATTCTGCATTAAAAACCCATTTATATAAATTAAGGGGAGGGGTATTAGCCCCATTCTTCTCAGTCCTATACTTATCGAATGAACTCCCAAAACTAATCAGGAAAGCACCTTTCAAAATAAACCTATATACAAAATTTCAAATAAATCTTATATTTTCATCATGTGTTATTGCGTTAAATATATGCATACATATAGATGGACGGGCACATAAGCTCTTAAGCTTTGATAGTCTGTGAACTAAAAATGATATGAAATCGTGATTTAAATCTCTCTTCAGTTCTATCAGATGACAGTACGCACCTATTAATTTTAATAGATCTTTCATGCAAAATATGTTGAACCTCCAAAACAAAAAACAGGTCTTCCAACATAAAAAGATATACATTTCCCGAGTCTTTGCAATTGAGAATAATTACAATTGTCTCACATTCATTCATATTAACATTCATTATTACAGCTACCATATAAAAGGAAGCAAAACTATCAAACCATTAACTGTGCTGAAACTGCCTTCAGGATGAAAGTGAAGGAATATTGATTATAATATTAGGAACATCTGGCAACAACTTGTGATATCTGGAAGATCAAAATGTGATAATGGGATAAAATGGTAATCGTAACTGCATCAAATGGAAATTTCAGTATAAAATAGACTTGAATATGACGATAAAAAATATCAATAATATTTCTAGAATCTGAAATATCATTGTCTCTTTTTTTGGTTTGCTTGTTTTGTTTTGATTCTATTGAAAATAAAGCATCCTGTAAAATATCTTGTATCATGTATTTTAAATTATTTACCAAATTTGAAATCTATAAATGTAAATGCGAAGATCTGTTCTGAATTAATATAAATAAAAAATATAAAAGAATAAGAACATTTAAAAATGTAAAGTCAAAATTAGAATTTTTTAATAATGAAAATGTGCTAAATTTATATATATATATATATATATATGTTTTAAACCATTTTATATTTGCTAAAATGAAACCTTATTACAAATGTTTAAATTAGTATTATCGCACATATGCAGATATTCCAATAACAGATTTAATTGAAATCCAAATATTTTGTGAAATAATGTATCATGTTTTTTTCTTTTAAAACTATCTTTTAGTTGAATTTAATGAAGTAAATTAAAAAATGATATATAAAATATTAAAGGTAGTCATTAAAATGTTATCTGAGCCAAAGAAAACTATTTATTTTTCACCGTCTCAGTTTTCACTTTCCAAAAGATAACTTCAATTGTAGCATATACAGGGTGGCCCAGAAATATTGGGACAAATTTTAAGGGAGGGGGTAGGTAGGGGACATCACACGGATTCAGATTTGCACTACAACCCATATTTGGAAACGCTTTCCTAGAACGATAGTGAAGACACAAAACACAAGAAAGAAAGGATGGGAACAAGGAGAGAAAACATGTTTGTTATTCTTAGTGCTGAAAAAATCCCGGGACAATGCTGGAAAGTACTGTGGGACTTGTTGCACGCATCGTGACAGCTGTCGGGGAAGATCGGGACATTCCGGTATTTTCAGAACATTAGATCTTCCATGTGCCGGAGATGCACATCCGTGCATCACGGTCCGGGTTCGTAATTTCGAAAACCTACTATGATGTCTATCGTTGTCTCTTTAATGTAATCTTCTCATAGTTTTTTAATGTACTAAGGATAATAAAGATGTTTTTCTCCTCTTATTCGTGTCCAGTGATTTTTGTGTTTTCTGTCGTCGCTAACGTGCCAGGAAAGTGTTTCTTATCATGGATTGCTATACAAATCTGAACTTTTGTGATGTGGCCTACCTCCTCTTAAAATTTGTCCCAATATTTCTCAGACACTCTGTATATATTAAATTTTATGTATATTGATTTTCACTCAGCAATATACTTGTATTCATAATCCGTATAAAATAATCAAATGTAAATTACATAGGATAAATTATTTTTTAATATTACTATAAAATCATTTGAAAATGAATCAGTTACAACAATAAATATTTCACTAAATTTCAAGATTAAGCGGAAGGTTTTTGTATGTACAGATTGGCTACAATTTAAATTTCAAAGGTTAAAGTATTTCGAATATTTTAAAACGAAATTAAAACGAAATATACAA
The DNA here is from genome assembly GCA_964019185.1 of Maratus speculifer. NCBI lineage: Eukaryota > Metazoa > Arthropoda > Arachnida > Araneae > Salticidae > Maratus > Maratus speculifer. Next base: position 289,309,281 of record OZ025295.1, read on the forward strand.
AAATGATGTATAGTTCGAACTTTTCCTATAGATGGTGTTACGTCCTCGATAGCTTACAAAAGGACTTCTGAATATGATAGATTAAACGTAAAAATGACTGGATCATTGATTAACACAAAAACAAAACACTAAATTTTATTTACAGAGTGGTACGTACGATTGGCAGCGGTTGATACGCTGCGCTTACATCCATTCAACTGACGGGAAGGAATCCCGTACATCAACAACATTCTGCGCACAGTTGCGCCCTCTAACGACAATTGCTATGTGCGGAGGAAACACTCCCCCGGCGATTGAAATGACAGTTTCAATATAATTAAACACATAATTTTGCAAAAATTATCATACAAGAAAATTATGAGACATAAACAGTTACATACACAATAATAATAGGATAAATTCACTATAATACTAGGTTAAATACAGAAATAATATTTTTGAGAGTTTACTTAAGATAAAAAAGCAAATTTGTTACTCAACTGGTAAGATACAGATATCTCTGACATTTCTCTTAAGAATTCGACGATCTGGTAACTGTAAATTTACCGTTCTCACTATGTTATCCCGTCCTTTTAAAAGCTTCAACTATTCTACCAACTGCCCATTTGGTAGAAGGTAAATTTTCCTGCCTTATTAGTACCAAAGTTCCTTTCTGTACATCATCTTTTTTAAATTTCCATTTGCTTCTTTCTTGAAGAGTGTTTAAATAGTCTCTTTTCCAAAGTTTTACAATTCTCTGGCTAAATTTGGCGATTTTTTCCCATTTTGATAGCCTGTTTTCATTAATATTGTCTAATTGCGGTTCGGGGATCGAAGTAATCGGTCTGTCAATTAAAAAATGAGAAGGGGTCAGGGTTTCAAAATTTTCAAAATCTGTGGACAGCGGGGTAAGGGGGCGGGAGTTTTAGACGCCCTCAATTTCAGCTAGAATCGTTAAAAACTCTTCCAAAGTTAATTTTTGATCACCTATTACCGGTTTTAAATGAAACTTAAATGATTTCACCCCCGCTTCCCAGATGCCACCAAAATTCGGAGATTTGGGGGGAATAAAGTCCCATTTGATACCTTCATGGGTTAAAAAATTACATAATTCCTCATCTGGGAAGCAAACTAATTTATGCAATTTTTTCAACTCGATGTCAGCTCCAATAAAAGTTTTTGAATTGTCCGATAATATTTTTGCACATTTGTCTCTTCTCCCAAAGAAACGTTTTAGACTATAAAGGCCTGAGTAGTGAGATCTGAAACAAAGTCTAGGTGTATCGCCTTGGTAGACAAACATACATACACTACGACATAAATTTTATTCACTACACCCTTCCTTTGATTTTTAAATTTAATGGAAAATGAGCCACAATAATCTATACCGGTTACCCCAAATACATAATTAGGTGTTACACGTTCCCTTGGCAAATCATTTGAGAGCTGACTACAGGTTTGTTTTTGAAACAATTCACACATTTATGCACGATTTTGCGGCAATTATTCCTGCCATTAAGCGGCCAAAATTTCTGTCTGACATGCAAAAGCAAAGCTTGTGGATCTAAGTGAAAATATTTCAGATGAAAATAATTCAGTATAATATCCGTTAACTTATGATTAGAGGGTAACACAATTGGAAATTTTGAATTAAATGGCAAGTCTGAATGACTTAAGCGCCCCCCAACTCTAATCAACCCGTCTTCTCATAAAAATACATTTAATGAAGCAAGTTTACTTTTACTATGAACTGTCTTACCCTTTTCCAGACATTTTAATTCCTCTGGAAATTCTTGTCGTTGTGCTGAACGAATTATAACCGATTCAGCATATCTTACCTCATCCAGAGTTAATGGTCCACTTCTTCTCTTCTCGGGATGGGAACAGTTATAATAGAATCTAAAAATAAAACTAATTATACGAATTAATTTAGTAAAATTGTTAGTTAGTGAAAAAATGTTATTAATAATAGAATGTTCAGCAGACAAATTTAGAGTTACTAAACTATCACTAATAATGTTCTTTCTTAGTTCTTTAATATACATCTCTTGATCTGGTATGACTAAAGATTGTTTCTTTTTGCACATATCCAAGTCCTTCAGGAACTTTGGACCAGTCCACCATATAGGATTCTGAACAAGATTTTCGGACTTTATGCCTCGTGTCAAAAGATCTGCCGGATTCTCGGATCCTGCGCAGTGAAACCATCTAGATGAATCTGTCAGTGACTGTATTTCCTTAACACGGTTTGCCACAAACGACTTCCACTTATTTGCAGATCCTTTGATCCAGTACAAGTTGATCTGCGAATCATTCCATAAGTACACAGAAGAGGGTCCCTTGCGATCTAATACCTCTTTGACTTGACAAGTCAAGCGCGTTGCGAGTAATGCACCCAAAAGTTCCAATCGTGGAAGGGATACCTTTTTCAAGGGTGCAACTCTAATCTTAGATGTGATCATATTAATGAAGGATTCATTTCTTGAATTTACTTGTAAATATACGACAGTACCGTAAGCCTTTGGACTGGCATCAGAGAAGGTGTGCAGGATTAATTCGTAATCAGAGTTTTCGGGGAACTGAAAAACATTTCTTGGAATTCTTAGATTTGCTAAATGAGGTAGTTCGGAACACCATTGTTCCCACGTCTTTATAATATCAGGGGGTAATTCTTCACCCCATGACAAATTCCTACTCCAAATTTCTTGTAGTAAACATTTAACTCTAATAGTAAATGGTGATATTAGACTCAGGGGGTCAAATATTTTGCCTATTACTTGTAAAACAAAACGTTTTGTATTTTTTGTCTTGCTCAAAAATTCTAATCAATTTTCGGTTTCCATCAAAAGTGTGTCTTGTTTAGGCTGCCACGATAGGCCTAAAACCTTGTATGATTTATTGGGTTCAGAGGACTGAGGTAGAGTGCTAAACCCATTCTTTTCCCACGTTTCCATTACTAGTTCGTTATTCGAAACCCATTTCCTGAAATTCATACTCGCCTTCTTCATAATTTGGTTTGATTGTTGAGAAATTGTCAATGCATCTGAGACAGTGTCCGTCCCGGTCACTAAATCGTCAACATAAATGAAATTTTTTAGTATTTCAGTTACTATTGGATATTCTTTTTCAAATTTACTAAGATGTTGTTTAATTGTAGCTGATAATAAAAAAGGGCTTGAATTCAAACCAATGGTTAGTCTTAGAAATCTACAAATAATAACTTTAAATGTATCACCTGTGACAGGATTGTCGTCTACAAACATAAATCGTAAGACATCTCTGTCTTTTTAGGTGCGTTCGTAATTATGTAAATACGTAGCACCTATTGTTGTCGCTCAGTCCGTCCGTCCGTCTGTCTGTCCGTCTGTCCGTCTGTCCGCATATAACAACGCAAAAACTACCCAACCGAATCGTTTGAAATTTAAAATACATAATTATAACATAATTTTGTCGAGTCATTTCAAATGTTATGAAAATCGGATGGATAGATCAATTACAGGGACATTCAAAAGGATTCCGTTACGTTACGGTCAATAGGGAAAAAAGTTTTAAATGCATTTTAATCGTTTGAAATTTAAAACATATAATTATTGCGTAATTTTGTCGAGTCATTTCAAATGTTATGAAAATCGGATGTATAGATCAATTACAGGGACAATCAAAAGGATTCCGCTACGTTACGGTCAATGGGGAAAAAGTTTCAAATGCGTTTTAATGGTGTTACACTCATTCGAACATAATAGAATTGGCATGAATCTATGAAATATATACTAAAATATGCATTCTGTACAATCTGTGATGCAAAGAATTTTTATTATTAAATTACAGGGCCACACAAAAGTATTCCACTATATAATGGTATACGGGGAAACATGGTTTGGTACGTGTTTTAATTATATTCAACTATTTCACATTTTATGAATAAGATAAGATCATCGTTGCTGAGGTGTAATAAAAATTACTTCCTGCATATTTACAGAAACGTAAAGATTTCGACTACTATACTGTATCCGGAGTACGCTCTACTATATCAGCAAGATCTGAATATTTTTAAAACTTCGGTATCGTACGAACGCACCTCATTTGTTACGTTCACGTGCAATTTCCAACTTGTTCATTTATACAAATCTGCAAAAAGGCCTTTTCTAAATCGGCCAAAACAGCAATTTTGTTGAAGCGAAAAAAAATCAATAAATGAAAAATATTTGGGTTAAGATTGATTCCGGCATCCATACAGTCATTTAATGATAACTGTCCCGCTTCATGTGAACTCTCATCCAAAACAATGCGACATTTTGTGTATACACTGTCTTGTTTAAACACTGTATGGTGTGGTAGGTAGAAAATCGGATTGTTAGAAAATTTTTCGGATTCGGGAACAATTTCAATGAAGTTCATTTTTAAATATTCATCTAAAATTTTACGATAATTGTCATATAAACTTGGATCACGTTTCATTCTTTTTATGAGATTAGAGAGTCTAATTTCAGCTACCTTATAATTATTTTCAAGATTTTCCCAGTCCCGTTTCCACGGGAGGCTAACTTCATATCTTTCATTTTTTAAACGCAAAGTTTCTCGGAATTTTTCCATTATTTCTTCAGAATTTACACTATTTGGTTGGTCCTTTACACCCAGTAGTTCTAATTCCCAAAAAACTCTCAAATCTAAATCTTCGTTTTTCTCTAATAAATGACACTTATATTTACTTGCATTTTTCTCACAAATTTGGCCTCCTACAATCCAACCTAGCTGTGAGTTTTGCAAAATTATTGAACTATTAGGAATTTTGATTTGACCAGATAAAAGTAATTGGTAATAAATTTCCGATCCCAGTAAAACATGAACTCGTTGTGGTTTGAAAAAACGTGGATTTGCATACTTAATGTTCTCTGGTAAGTTGAGACTAGAAATGTCTATTTCACTTGAAGGGGTTAAACCCTTGATTTTAGAAACCAAAAACATTTTACTCGAATTTTTGAAACTCCGATCCTTATTTGTTATTTCTACATGAATTTTCTTTTTTATTTTACAGATAGAATCATTTAATCCTGTAATTGTAGAATCAATATTATACTTTTTTAATCCCAATATATCAGCAGCATACGTAGAAATTATTGAAACATTGCTGGCAGTATCTAAAATAGCAACGAAAGAATGATATGTATCATTAATTCCCTTTAAATAAATCACAGCTGTTGAATTAATCCATAACTTGTGTCGGACGAATTAGTTTGTTTATTGTTACTTTGACAGTTTAATGATGAAATATTTGTCCTACACTCTAACTGATTTGAATTTACGTTTTCCTCCGTTTTCGATTCTGATTGATTTACGATATAATCACTGATAATAATAATTTGTTTTCATAAGTAATTTTCGAAAAATTGGCGCCGTGAAGGCTACTATGATGCGTTTTACAACAAACCTTGCACTTTTTATTTAATTTATTGCACCGATTGACACCGTGCATACTTGAAAGACAATTAAAACATAAATTAAATTTCCTCACTTGAGTTAATTTGTCTTGTGATGATAATTCCAAATAACTCTTATAGCGGTATAAATAATGGGGCTGGTTGCATAGCTGACAGTTAGGTTTTTCGTTCGCTAAAACAAAACTTTTTTGTTTATGGGCAATATCAGGTTTCGATTTTATAACAGAGCTGTTTTTTTTAACATTCTCGAGTGCTTGCGCTCGTTTCAATAAAAAATCAATAAATATTTCCCATTCGGGTAGTTCACTACAATCAATGGACATTTCGAATGCTTTTCTTGTTTTATCATCCAATCGTTGTAAAACAAAATACATTAAAATGGATTCGGACAATTTATTGGCTTCTAGGCCTAGTTGTCTGAGTGCTCTTAAATGGCTCATTAAATTATCAACTAAACTACGGATCTCTCTCGCGTTCTCAATTTTCATTTTGTTGTTGCTTAATAATTCTGAAATGCGACTATTTACAATTAATCTTTTATTTTCAAACCTTTTTTTTAAAGCTTCAAATAAAGAAGTATATGAATCATCAATATTCTGTAATTGTTTAACAGGACCTGGGAGCGCGGATTGTAAATAATACAATTTATGTGCGTCATTTATTTCGATATTTTCATCAATTAAAGTGTTAAACTGCTGTTTAAAATTCATCCACTGAGTGTAACGCCCAATTAATAGATGGCAATTTAATCTTTGCCTCATTAGAACTGTTTCTATCAGAAATAGAATTTCTACTTTCACTAATATCAGATACAGGTTTTATTAATCGAATTAAACCTACCTCTAATTCTTCTAGCTGGTCTTCGATTTCCATTAACGAACTTTCATAATCTTCCAAATCGGCGTCTGCTATGATTGCGTAAGCTTCATTACGCAGTTCGTCGAGCTTTTTCTTTAAATTCTGAACTGAATTGAATTTCAGTTCCAATTCTTTTTCGTTAAGCTGGCCCTTTATTGCGTTGTTTATTCTTGTAATTTGGGCCTTAATGTTGCCCCGTTTCCTATTCAAGACAACAGTTCCTGTGATAGCTGGAGCGGTAGTCATTTTTATGAATTTAATACAGAATTAAATTCCGCATCAGATTGAAACTAAATGTCCATAGGTTGGTCGTACAGATTCGAGCTCTGCGGCTCGCGCGGAACAAAAACTTTGTTACGTCGCCGATAGCTTACAAAGGGACTTCTGAATATGATAGATTAAACGTAAAAATGACTGGATCATTGGTTAACACAAAAACAAAACACTAAATTTTATTTACAGAGTGCTACATACGATTGGCAGCGATTGATACGCTGCGCTTACATCCATTCAACTGGCGGGAAGGAATCCCGTACATCAACAACATTCTGCGCGCAGTTGCGCCCTCTAACGACAATTGCTATGTGCGGAGGAAACAGATGGCGCTTAATTGTTAGAGAAATTCTGTACATAAATGTTTACAATAATAATTCATTTTGAATCAATGTTTTATACTCATAAAAATGTTTTTAGTGTATAAATGTAATTCTAATCGATTCGCAATCAATTTAGCAATAAATCAATTGCTGATTCAAGAGCTTGTACAATTTCATTTTCTAATAGGCGTCACCCTCTTTTTCAAAGAGCATTCGCAGTTTCCATGTGGCTTCAAGAAAAAATATATTTTTTTTTTTTTTTAGATCATTCAACACACATTGAACTTCTTCTAACTACAGTCAAACCTCGTAACATGAACATGCTTAACTTGAATTACTTTTAACATGAACTGTTTTCACAGTCCCCTATAAAGACGAATACAAAGATTTGATACTGATAACATGAATTACTGTTAACACGAACTATATTTTGATTCCCCTTGAGGTTCATGTTAACGAGGTTCGATTGTATTTTGAGAGCGGCTATTTTCTTTGAAAATATAATTATTATCGTTTTCATAAAAACACTTTATTAGTAGAATGAATTATTTTTCTTCATTTCTATTTTTAATTATTATTTGTTTGTTTATCACTTTTGCCAACTTCATGGAAAAAATTTGCCTAGTATGACGTCAAATTTTTAATAAATATTTTAAAAATTAGCTGGTGAAATCTTCCCCATTTTTCTTTTTTTTTTTCTCACTTTTAATCTAAAGTTGATATAATGTTGAACATATAATATAATACACCGTAAAGTCATGGTGAGGTCATTGCAACGTCGTTGTGAAATCATATTGTGACTTTGTGACCATCGATTGTCGATGTGACGTCACGTGACGTCGATGTGAAGTCACAGGGACTAAAATGTGAAGTCGTTATGGCCATTTTAGAGCTCTTTTGTGACGTTTCACAAAGTGCACACAATGTGACAAATTTGTGAAAAATATGTCATTTGTGACTAATTTGTCATTAACATTGTGACGAAACTGTGACAAAAGCGACGATATATAAATTGCCAGAAACATGTTTTTTAAAGTAAATAACATGTTTTGAAGGATATTTATAAATTTCTAAAGATTTTTAAGAAAGTCACATCTCAGTCACAATGTGACGTCACTGAGTGGTGGCATTTTGGTCACAGATGTGATGTGACCAAAGTGACTCACAGTGACGTCACTGTGACCATGCATGCTATTAGGGTATTAAACTCGTTAGAGAAATTTATTACTAGTAAAAAATTTCTAAAACGTTTCTGATTCTGATGCATTTAAAAATTTTCGTAACGTTTTTATTGAATGAGCTTTCAGCTTCTAATCACTAAGTTGTTTGTTACTTGAAAAATCTTTTGTAAGTGGAACGACTTAAAGTATGTATGAATCTAACTCTTTTGAACATATTTAACATATAAAATATATGAAACAGCTAAACAAGATACTACGAACTTTATAAACTTTATAAAAATTAATAGCATTAGAAAAGTAAATGGCTAGATAATAAATATCGATGGCTCCGGTTCAGGTATTTTACATATTAAATAAAATATAATGAGACACACATTTTGTATTTAAAAATCAGGTAATACATAGAAGACCAATAACTATATTAGAAGAAGGAAAAACAGAGAAAATATGTTATGATGGGAGATAATACGACGTTTGCGTAATTCTGAACTTCCACCGGAAATACGGAAAAAGATTACTTCAAAATAAAGTAAAGCAATTTCCCGACCCCCCCCCCCCACCCCCAGATTAAAATTAGAGGAATATAATTTAATAACATTTTTCTTGTGCAAATCTTCATTAATTGTAGATCGGATAAAATATGTCCCATCGTCTTTCAAAGGGTTAGTAAAAAGTTAATGTTGAAATGCTTCCTGTGTATTGTGTTATCCACAGAGAAAAAACGCAATGTCCAGAGCTTTTCCACCAGCTCATAAGAAATTACAAGAACCAATTATAAAATGTGTGAATATCATGAATTTTGTTTTTGAATGTAAGTGTCTTTTCAAAATATTTTGTAGAGATAAAAATGCAGGCTGTATAAAAAGAACACCTATTTTAAACATTTAGAAAAATTTGAATGAACGACAAAACTCCTTTTGGTATAAAGATGAGGATGTGCAGCTTCAATTATTTTATAGAATCATGTCCAAAAACACATTTGCGAGAGAAAATTTGCCTTTGAGGCACAAAAATCTTCAAATTTTCTGAAAAAAAATTATTGAATTAAAAATTTCTCTGATTTTTATGCTTAAAATTGCGTTTAAATCATATTTCTATCTTAATTAGAATGATGAAATATTATTCTTTTCCTTTTGGCTTGTTTTCAAAATCTAGCTTTCAAGCAATGGTTGTCATGGAAATGTCTTCTTGTGAAAATGTGTTTTATTTCATGATGGGGTTTTTTTCACAATTTCTTCGGATTTAAATTCTTAAAACCCAAGAAATATTTTAAAAAATTGCTTTAAACTTTGAACATGTCTTTTTTGATTGCTGTACTTTAATTTTAATTCAGAAAATTTGAAAAAAAAATATTTACTTTTCAAAATATGATTTTTTTAAATAAAAGTTACATAATTTCTTTCCAATTTTTTGCGTAAAATATTTCAATTTTTTTTTTTAAATTAATATTTTTAAAAAGGCTGATCAAAATTAATATTTAGATATTTCTGTATATTTAAATGTAAAAAACATGAAACTCTACGTATAATATTTTTAGTATAGCGATTTTAAATTACCCCATTTTAAAAAAAATAATAAATTTTAAATTTAAAAAAATCATGATAAGTTTATCATGTGATTTTACAAATGATATGGTTAACCATCACAAGAAAATTCAAAATTTTAACTCAATAAATAAAAATTATTTTAAAATGTGTCCCGGATCTCCTTAAAGCGTGAATAAAGTTTACTTTTTAAATAATAAGAAACAAAATTTGCATAGGGCATAGGAATTTTGCGGATAGTTTGGCGGGGCGTGGCCAATAAAAGGTACAGTATAATTACCATAGATTTTTAAAACGTTTAGCTTGTGCAGTTTTACAAACATTTTCCCTTTAATAACAGCCTTTGGTTTATCTATATTAATCAGCATTTTGTTAAGAACTGCAAACATTAGCTAAATGAAACTAAGAATTACGATGATAAAAAGCACGAACAACCAACATAAAAAAGTGATTTTCAGTGGTGATGTTTTCACATTTCACTTTTTGAATAATAAAAGACATAATTTACATAATGAAAGGGAGGGCATAAAGATTTTACAGATACTTTCGCAGGGTGTAGACAGTAAAAGCTTAGGAACCGATAGTATAAACAGTATATCATAGATTTTAACCTCTTCCCTTTTTGCCCGTACGTCGAATAGGCAATATGTTTTACCAATCATGATTTGCCCGTACCACATACGGGTATCCATACTCCAATCATGATTTATTATTTTCACCAATAAAATTTTATTGTAAATCATGTATTATTTAATCCGAGCATTTTTCTAATTACATTAGATAAACATTTTTGTTTTGAAAAACCAGTGATAAAAGATTAAAAGTTCTGTAAAAGACATAAAAACAGACATTTTTAAAAAGTTTTTTACAAAAATATTCATCAGTTAATTGTTTAAAAACATTCATATTAGTTTAGCTTCTGGAGTTTTACCGTTCTCACTTTAATAATGGCCACTCTGGATATTTATATTACTCAGCATTTTGTTAAGAGCTGCAAACACGAATTAAAAGAATCTAAAAATTACGATGATAAAAAGTACGAACAATTAATATAAAAAAGTGATTTTCGGTGGTGATGTTTTGGCCTTATTTTTTGCACTATAATAGCAGTGTGATCTGCTTCAAATAGTCATGACTCTCTTCAATATTCATCAGATGCCAGTAGTTCATTTGAAAACAAAATTTTGCATGGCTGACATAAACAGTAAACTTTTACATTGAAAGCGTGTTTTTCGATATACAAACCCCAGAAGCCAAGGGATATAAGTGACAAAATTGAAAAAAATGAACTATGTCCACAGGCGTGCTGTAAAAATGGTTTTTTTATTTTCAGATAAAGAAATTTAAATGATTTTCGAATTACGTGCTGTGTTCTAGAGATCAACCGATTTTGCCGATTAATAATCAATATTGAATAATTATAAATGTAAAGAAAATTGCGATCCTCTTTTTTTAGAGTTATGGAAATAAAAGTTGAAAGACCACATTGAAACAAGTGGCAGTTTTCTGTTTCAATTCAGTCAAAATCTTATTGATTTTCAAATTTAATATCAATTATATTTAAATTCGATTTACGCTAAATCGAATTCTTGTCACTTGTATCCCTTGGCTTCTGACGTCATCATATCTTTTCAATGTTATATTTTTCTTTCTTTTTTCCTTTTTTTACTTAAAACTTCGCTGCTCATATGTGAGATCTATCAGCTCTGCATCAGTATTAGCCGTTTTGTTACACGTCACAATTTGGATATCGTCGCTGGATGAATTAAGTGAAATTTCCTCCACCTTAATGAAAGGTTTTACATCTTTCATTAAGGCTTCAGTTTTGCGGTAACTTTCCTTCTCGTCGTCTATTTCCATTTTAATATCAATCGCTTCTTTTTTAACATCTACTTTAAAAGGGATTGTTTCGGCAGTATCTTCAAGTTCAGGATCTAGATCCATCATAATCGATGTGTTTCCTGATTCAATACATTTCCTACTTAAAAATGTGCGATGGTTATCACAAGCATTTATGTGAAATGACGATACGATGAATTTTTTACAGGCATCATTACAATAAAAAACTATTTCCGAAGAGGACAAATATATGCTGTAATTGTCATTTTCAGAGGCATCAAATATTTTTTGTTGCTCTTCAGTAATTGGTCTTGTAACATAAATGCTATTTGCAAACAATCCTCGTCGAAAATGGAATTTTAATGTTAAAGTGTCTTTTGATGTAAGTGTTAAAGGCGATTTGAGGATAACTTTATATCTGCTATTGCATTTCGTTGTGCTTACGGAATATTCTTTCACTGGTACAGTTCTACTTAACTGTAAAACAAATTCTTTGGGTGCTATTTCATCCGGTCCGAAATTTAGGTCTATGCTCAAAAGTTTTACCTGCGGGAATTGCTGAAATTCCAATCCAAATTTTTGAGTAACAGATTTCAAATCTTTACGGTTCATAACTTTTAGAAATTTCAGAGGCTTCAAAATGTTCATTTTCTTATGAATATCTATACATAAGGAACAGTTATTTTCGACTGCAGATTTATACTTGGGTTTGTACCATTTCGGGAGTAAATTCGGATCTTGGCGCATTTTGCTCAATATGATAGAAGACAACTCAGCATCTGAAAAAAAGCAAGGATATCTCTTGCATATATCCTGGTACTCTGAACAGCTTATAGAATGTAAGTCTATAAGCGATAACACATGCGATTTGTACCGTTTGTTATTCGGGTATGACAACCAACTAATCGCCAAACTGAGCAAATCAGCTTCGCTATTCAAGGCGATCTTACCGATGGACAACAAAAAAAGTAGAGCAGTTACTGAAAAGTCCTCCTTAATATGCTTAACGCTAATTCCTTCATTCTCAAAAACTTTAATGCATTTTTTCATAATATCATTAAGGTTTTTCTTCCATCCGTAATCAAAAAAATCAATGACATTTGAGGGGTTGATCTTTTTTCGCCTTAATGAACTCAAACACTTCTTGTACACTTGATTTATTTCAAGTCGTTCTGAAATTTCGAGTGCTTGAATTAATTTTTCCGCTGGCATTTTTGCGAAGCAGTTAGTGTCTTTGCTGGAGTATAGGTACCTGAAATACATAAAGTTTAATTAAAGATATAGTTATTGGTAGAAATTAGTTTATAAGCATTACAGTAAAATTTCAATAAATGTATAAGCGATGCTTTGATTTTTATTTAATTTTCTAGCCACATATGAAGCATTGGAAAAAAATATTACTTCTTTTATTACAAAACCTCTTACAATTCGAAATATTTCTTAAGATTGCATATTTAAGCATTTAATACTACATTATATTTCTAAATGAGAGACTGTTCTGAATTTTATATCTCTCATATAACATTAGCTCGGTTTTGTCTTGATTGGTATATTTATGAGCTGTAATACGCACCTTGTCCTTTACCCAAATACTCGAAATGGACTGTGTTGTACCAAGCATATTCACAGTATCCGCAAAGAAACTCTTCGGAGGGTTGAATTCTGATAGGGATTGGCCGACGCGTTTTCACGTAACTTGGCGATAATTATACTTGGCGTAGCGATAGACGCTTCCGTCGAGTTTGATTTTTTTCGGAGCCGAGTACAAAGTAAACCGAGTACAAAGCAAAAATTTGTGTTTAAAAACTTTTAAAGAGTACAGCTTGCAGTAAGACACGTTCCATCCAATCCAATGCTGCAAGAGAAAAATTACTTTGTACTCGGTTCGGAAGGAAATCAAACTCCTCGACGGAAGCATCTATCGCTCGCCAAGTATAATTATCGCCAAGTTACGTGAAAACGCGTCGGCCAATCCCTATCAGAATTCAACCTTCTCGAAGAGTTTCTTTGCGGATACTGTGAATATGCTTGTACCAACGCCCTTTACATTAGAAAAGTTGTGATCATAACTTTATTGTGACGCCACGAAACATTACCTCTAGCAGGCAAAACAAAGAAAAAAAATCAAACATCTTACATCTTTCGATTTTGTTGGTTCATGGAATTATTAATTGTTATTTACTAATAATTATTGATAGTAATTTATGGGATGATTGAGGAATTGACCAATCAATGTTTATTGTTCAATAATTATTAAAGACATCAGATTTAATTTAAATTAATTATATTTTATGTTTTTAATTTTTTTGGAAAATTTCTAAAAAGAATTTAAAAATAAAATATAGTCATGGTTTGAAAACTACGTAAGTATGTATCCTTAAAAAAAATATCTTTTCAATTACACAAGCTTGCGACGGCTGGGTTTTTAGCTTTTGATACTTGATTTTCATGTGATTTAGAGTATTGATTTGTTTGATGACTTCCAATGATTCAGCATATTATTGCCACTGGTTAGCTGGTTTAAACCAAAGTCTAGTCAACAACAACTTATGTCAACTTTTTACTTAATCTGCAGTTTAATTAAATTCTGTGCATTAGTTTTTGAGATAGAGCTATTGCAAAATCTTTAAAAAAAATCTGCATAACAGCGTCACATGTTCGGTGACGTACACTAAAAATTAATCATGATCAATTTTTTTTATAAAGTACTAACTGAATCTGAAGTTTGGGGGAAAATCTATGCATTAGTTCTGGAGATACATTTATTGCAAAAAAATGAAAAATGCAGCAAAGCAGCGCCGTCTGTAGGGTGATTTACATCAAAAACTAAACAACACAAATCTATACTAGGGGCTAACTGAATCTGAAGTTTTAGAAAAATTTAGTACATCACTTCTTACTAGAGCTATGGCGATAATCACTAATAATGCACCATAGCAGCTCCACCTGTTGAACGATTCGAACCGGAACTTAATCAGCACCATGTTATATCAATTACAAACTAAATCTAACATTTTATAAAAATCCATACTCTAGTTCTTGAGACATGACTATTGTAGAAATTTTAAATAGTGCTGCATAACAGTGCCACCTATTGAGCGATGTGCACCAAAAACTAATCAGATCTAGTTTATATTAAGGTTTAACAAAATCTAAAGTTTTGTGAAATTCCGTGTATTAGTTCTTTAGATAGAGCGCCCACAAAATTTTTGTCACATACAGAAAGACAAACTCACAGGCAGACATGTTTGTAAAAACATGTTTTTCAGGCTCTCTGACCCCTAAAGCGTGTAAATCCGTCGAAATCTGGATTTCGAAAATTTTCACGAACCCAAAACATTCTTCTTATAAAGATAGAAGAAAGTAAAATTAGCGAAAATCTGATGCTATAAAATAAATGTGATGATTGTGTTTTTTAATGTTTGATAATTGATTTTTATGTATTTTTTAGTGCTAAAATCTGAAAATGATTTTCATTCTTAACCTTTACATCAGGATGTTTCATAAATTGTACATTTCTAAGTTAAAATGTCAAAAAATAGCAAAAATCTTTCAAATCAATATTTCAAAGCTTGACCAAAAGAAGTCAAATTTTTTAAATAAATCAGTGACAAATTTCTAGTTCTATCGACTGCCAAAATGAAAAATGACACTGAAATGAAACTCACCAAGAACATAAAATCAAAAACGCAATCTAGAGCCTAAGCGGTTCAAAAAACTTCCAGGTAAGGAAAAAAATCGCAAAGATTTTAAATACACAATATTTTGCACGTTTAGATGGAAAAATAGACAGTTTAAGCCAAAAAATGTATAAATTATTATGGAAAAATATTTATTTGTATGCATTTGTGTTGCATCAAATTTTTGTAATATTTCGAATTTAAAAAAAAAATAAATCAAAATTGGGATTTGTGAAAATTTTTGACATAATGGTAACAATAAAAGAAGTTATTTTTAAATTCAGTGTTACCAAATACATCAAATTCACACCAAATACCAAATACATCAATAGCTAAAAAACCTAGTCATTACATGTATTTCATTGCATCAGATTTTTGGAATATTTGACTGCTTAACTTTGAAAATTACGATTCGTAAAAACACCTGACGTGATGATTAATATACTGTCAGGAGTGTAGAACTTAAATTAAAATCGCTTTTGTTTTTAAAAGCTAATAAGTTTTTTTTTTTTTTTTTTTTTTTTTTTTTTTTTACTCCTAACATATGTTTTAGATTACACTGTAAAAAAAAAAAAAATCTGTAAAGTTACTAAACTTTTTCTATGAAACTAGGATTCCAAGAACTTTTCATGTTACGGTAACATGAAAATTTCATGTAACCGACTTTGAAACTTGAATTTTTGCTGTTACCATTACAGGAAAACTTCTAGGAATCCCAGTTTCCTAGAAAAAGTTTAGTAACTTTACAGAATTTTTTTTTACAGTGTACCACTAACTATATCAAAAAGCACTTTTATATGAAAATTATCAATTATGTATTACTAATAAAGTTTTGAAAAATGTTAAAAAGTATGTATTTAAATATGTTCTTATTTCGATAAAAAATAAAACAATTGTATATTAATTTTACACTTAATATTTTAAATTTTGATTTGCTACAGAAAGATATACACATTCATGTGCAAAAAATAAAAACAAAAACAGAAGCTTTTTTTTTTTTCTTTTTTTTTTTTTTTTTTTGGAAAGTTGATTATGCGTCATGATTTCTCTTTTTCGCAAAACACTAATAAACAATCTTTTACTTGTTCGCAATGATACTCAATGTATGATGATTTAAAATTATTGCTATCAACGTAAATGAAAGGTAAAGTAGGACTTATTTAGTAATTGATACTAATGCTTTGTTGAAAGGCGTCTCTAAAATCGTATACATATAAAAAGTAATGTAATTAAACCGCCAGAATATGGACACGCTTAACACTTATTTCTCTTAACATGAAATGTTCTCACAAATCTCTGCCAAATGAATACAAAAATTTTGTCACTGATAACAGTAACTAATACTGGCATTAACAAAATTTTAATTTCTCTTAAGATTGATGTTAATAAAGTTTGATTGTTCTCTTTAAATTATTTTGAAATTTGTTGGTGTTTACAGTAACTTCACTGTTAAAACTAATGGTGACACATTGCACCTTTTGAGGGCGAAAGTCTTGTCTCACTGGTGACACCCCTAAAGAAGCCAAAATAGCACCTTTAATTAGGGTGAAAAGATGGCACCCTTAATCCAGAGTACCCGATGATAAAAAATTAAAAAATATACTAACCGACTTTCGGCCCTCGATGGACGCAGAACGTCTGATTACAAGCTCAGCGCCCTATCCACTCGGCCATCAAGCTCACCTTCAAAGTCTCCCTGAAATGTTCATATGGCCTGAATTTCAAAGGTTGCTTTATATAAAAAAGCTCGCCAAAAGTTAGCCATCCGAAGTTCTAAACAAAATTGGGATAGCGTATAGCGGTGATAGTCATCGTAGGAAAAAATTGCTGTGTTGATCCACCAGTGACAGCGAGTTGAAGTGCAAGGATACACGTTACAGAGCATGCGCAAATGACTAAGGGGTGAAAATCTTCCAACGGTATGCGTTGCGCGGCACCCTAATTAGCGTGAAACACCCAATGGCACCCCAAACATATTTTCAAGCCCGCTGGTGCCAAGTGATTTAACCTTTTCACCCCTGGGCGTCAAATGCAATCGGTTCGTCACCTTTATTTTTAACAGTGTTTGTACAAATATTGTAAAATCTTACAAGATAATTTTAAGTATTAATAGTCGATCAAATGAAAACGGAACTGTGATAATATTTTGGTTTATTTTAATAAGAGTCTCCTGAAGCTTTGTGTAGTGATATAGTCGAAGTATGGAAGTTATATGAAAGTTACCCCTATTGAGTAAAAGGACTCTCCCTAGGAAGTCAATATAATATGCGTTGATAGTTCACCAAAATATCGTCCTGCAGGAAATTGATTATTGTTTTTATTCATCTGCGTTTGAAGAATGTTTATGTGTAAAACAGAGCAAAGCAGTGTTATTCGTAATTTATACCCTTAAAGAGCAAGCAATAATGTCTCTCTAATATTAAATTCTCACAGGAAAAATCGAAAAATTGTGTTTTAAAAATTAAAGGCAATTTTTTTAATGTTTTTGCAGCCAAAGTTAAAAATATAAAATTTCGTTAAAAGTTTCGGGTGAAAATCTCTTTTAAATTAGCTGAGATAAAATATATCCCACCGCCAGGGTTCTCGCTGTCGCTCGCCATTGCGCCAAATCGCGACTAAATTCTTCATTTGGTGAGAAGATTCGCCAAATTGCTAGTGCTCAACTTTTGCTTTTTCTTTCTTTTCCTTTTCGTTTTACATACATATACATGTATACATATTTTCAATATATACATATTTCTAATATATTTGTAGCGGATATTTGAAATTAGATTAATAACAATCGTTGTCGTAGTTTTAAAAACTTAAGTCATTTTAGAACATATTAAAAAAGGTGGTACATTGAAGGATTAAAGATAATTTTTTGTGTGTTACACGGCGAATCTATTTTGCTAATACTTTTTTCATTTGGCGAATGTTTTTTATTTTTAATTAGCGAAATTGCTAACGTTGGTCAAATGTCAGCGAGAACAGTGCCCACCGCCCCTCAAGAGATTATTCGCAGAAGGAGATGGATTCAACAAAGTGAGTAAGATGATTAAGGTAATGTACGGAGAATATGCACTGCCACTGACTCCTGTGTTAGACGACAACAGTATTTTCGGCAAGGAATCTAGTGAAGTTTCGGTGAAGAATGAAGAAATACCCACCCTATAGCTGGATCTTTCGTTATATGACTTTCTTACATTTGGTCCGTTAATAATGCAGTTATGCTATTTTTACTTGGACAGCGAAATCATGGACAATGTTCGAAACTGGCTTTGATTTCACCAAAAGGTCTTCTGTGATTAAGGAATTCATCATTTGATAAAGGAGTTGGATAGCTGCTTGTATAACTTTGGAGATTATGTTTTAAGTAAACTTTGTCGTTTTATTTTTCTATTCCCTGTTCCGTTTTCATTTGATCTACTCTAATACTTGGAGGTATTTGAATTCGTTTTAGATTTTAAAAAGAGTTAGTTGAAAAGTCTTTTACAACAGAATAGAGTTAATACAGTGGTCACTCTTTAATAGCTTGCATTTAGTATAATTAAAAAAAACTTTCAACATTTTATAGGTATTCATTTTTGAAATATTTTCCAAAGTGATAAAATAAATATATTTTTTACATTAATCAGATGTTTCAAATGTCCGGAGAAAAAAAGTAAAACGCGATTTCAAAAGATCTAAATTCCGAAAATGTCTTCCGGTTGCGATTAATACTCATAGCTTTACTTTCTTTTTTAAATTTTGTATGAAAAAAATAATTAGTTCAGAATTTCGACACTGGAAAATGCTGCTACTGGTGATGATATAAAGGTGCAGCGAGCTTATAGCTTGAATAACTCAAAATAAGGATCATGCCAAGACACAATTTCTTTCTGCTGATATGTAAAATCACATTTATATTGAGAAAGCCAGTTGTAATAAAAAACTGCGCTAGAAAGGTATTTCATGCTTTATCTGATGTAATACTATGGCTTTCTGGACACAATACTGAAATGTCGTGGGTAACGCAATTAGAACTTTCAGCTGAAAAGTGTTCGAACGCTGGGAAAACGTCCTTCATTACAAAATTGTAAACTTTCATGGTTTATATCAGCACCCTCTACATTTTAATTTTGATCTATTTTTATTTATGCCTCAAAAAACTCCTTATAACGATTGATGGTAATGGAAAATTGCAAGTCTCTTCATCTATTAAATTTTGGAATACCAGGTATACAAAAAGATAAATTACAGTGAGATCTTACTCCAATATAATCTTTAGAACATCTTCATCCTCTTCAAACGGGATGCTAAACATCTGTCTTTTATCGATCTTCGCAATCATATCTGCTAATTTTGGACTCCATATTGCTAGGACAAGTTTATGAGCATACAGGCAGCTGATTTTACCTTTCTTAAATATGGCATCCACAACCATTTCATGATTTAACATGTGTGTTAAAGCACTAGTGATGGTGTCACAGCTATCTCTCCACGAGACTGAAAATGCACAAAAAAATGTAATTAATTAGTTTGAAATCAATCTGGTTACTTAATAATGAAAGTCAAGTAAAGAGGGCTGTCAGTGTAATGCTAACTAAATTAAAATCATTTTTTGTAAATTTTGTCTTTTTGAGGGAGTGGAGGAGAAGGACATTAATTTTCAAACACAAATCGCCAAACCTTCAATGTCCACCTTAAAAATTAAGTTTAATTTTTTGCCTACAATTCAAATTTTCTCCTCAGAATATCAATACATTAATTTAACGTGAGCAGAAGTTCGATTATGAAATATTCTCTGTTTTTTAAGTTTCGTAGAAAATTCAACCCAATGATTTTATTAAAAAATATATAAATTTTGGTTCGGTTTCTTTTAAACAGAAGAGAAATAAACGGTTAAGTGCGAGAATTATTTGCACTGAGAGGGTTCCATACAATAAATATAAAAATTATAACAATATTATGTTAGTAAAACAAATTTTTCCTAAAAATAATAATAAACCTCAGCAACGTATAGCAATTTCATAACATGTGAAATAGTTTAATATAATAAAAACCGCCCCAAACAATGTTTCCTCCTGTACCATCATGTAAAGCAATACTTTTGTGTGGCTCGATAAATTAATAAAAAATATTCTTTGCACCACAGTTTGTACAGAATGTTCATTTTAGTATATCCTTCACAGATACATATTCATTTTATTATGTTCGAAAGAGTTTAACATCATTAAAATGCACTTGAAACTATTTTTTTCCTATTGGTCATAATGTAACGGAATAGCTTTTATTGTCCCTATAACTAAACTATGCACCCTATTTCCATAAAATTTGAAATGACTCAACAAAATTATGCTACAATATATCTATTTTAAATTACAAACGATTCGGTTGTGTAGTTTTTGCGTTGTTATATGCGGACAGATGGACGGACTGAACGATGACTATAAGTGCTATGCATTTATATAATTACAAACGCATCTAAAAAGGAAATTTTAGGTTCAATTTATATAAATGAGCATGCAACATATGTTTCAAAGATATCATGAAAAAATATTTAGAAGTTTTTGAGTATTGAGCATTATGTCCAAAAACTTCATTTGGAGAAAAATGACTTCAAAATTTCGGAAACGCCTCTTCAACTACAATTTTGAAAACCATAATTTCTGATCTAATGGGAATTTCAAGGTAAAAATTATATCAAAATGTTCACAAAAATAGGAGTTTAACATCTAAAAAAATATAAAATTTCGAAAATTTTAAAGTTTTAAGAATCTTGAGACCCATTAAAACCTTTTTCTAATTAGAACTATATGTCTATGAGAAACGGTTTAAAAATTAGCCATTGGATGCCGATTAGAGTAGACATCTTGTATAAAATCTTCTTGTAACAAACTAATAATGATAAGCTACAAGTTATCCGAAATATCTTATCTCACTGTAAAAGTTAACCGATAACTCTATTGGGAGCATACTGCAGTAAACTTCATTATATCGATTGTGTTGTTTGAATAGTTGTGTTAAAATTAAGCAAGTATATCGATTGTAATTCTGTTATATTTCGCATTTATTTTCTGTTCTTATTCATGACACACACACACACATCTTTATTCAATAATAAACACGTCATAGTAAATCTCTATTAATTCTTTGCATTCGAGAGGTGACTCTCACTCACCACTGGTGTTGTCAGGTGTCCCTCATAAATCGAGACACCACTAATATCTTACAGTTTATTTCGCCATATTTTATCACAGATTATTCGGCCATCAGATAAGTCGAAGAAAGTTAGCTTAAAATACTTTTGTCCACAGAGCATTTGGAGCCCCAGTTACGCGGGACACTACTCTCTTAAAAAGTCAGTCACAAAATAGCTCAAGTTGAGCTGAAATCCACTCATCTCAATGTTGAAAAGCAGGTTCTCAAAAAAGAGTTGAAATAACTCGAGTTTTAACCAATTTAAATGAAGTTGAGCTATTTAAATAACCAATTTAGATCAAGAAGATTTAATCGTTTGAAAAACAACTCTTTTATGATCGAAAAAATTACAGCTCTTTCATGAGAAGCCAAATCAGCTCTTTCGTTTTAAGAGTGTAGTGGTCAGTGAAAATCACCACTCGAGTTCAAAAAATTAACCTTCATTCTTTTTGAAACAATATTATATCGTTTAAATGAACTTCACACCCTTTATACAGAGTAATTTATATAAAAAAAAATTTGTTCATCACCTTAAAACAACTATGAATATTGCACGTACAGTTTTCAATAAGAAATACAACAGGGTTTGTACGCGACCATGTATTCGGAAGATTTTGGGTGTTTTAATACCAGAAAATTCTCAAACTACTATTCTCTATAAACTGATCTCTCTGAGGGCAGAATTTTTTTTTTTTTTCATTGAATAAGGCAAATATTTCTTTACGAAGATTCTGGTAAAAAAGTACTTGAATAAAATCCTTAAAGTGTACAAGATGACTTGTACAAGATGTTTATTAATGAATGTCCCAGTTTCAATAATATACGAAGGTAATTCGGAAAGTAACCTCCGTTTATGAATTAAAAAAAAAAAAACTAATGAAAGGAAACATGTTTTATTACTTACGTATGAAAGACACGTTCTTCAGCTACTTCTCAACATAATTGTCGTATTAATTAAAACAATTATCATAACGGTAAATCAGCTTTGAAATTCCTTCGTCACAGACTTCTGTCGCCGGCCTATTCAACTGCGATTATTCTTAAATTCAACTCGCACCACTCTCTCAATCCAAAGAATTTTAACATATTTTTTTATTTATATTGACAAATTCCGAATTGTTCTCGTAATATTTTACTTGACCCACTATTTTTTAAAGCATTTTTGGAAGTACATTTATCAGCAAACTATACAGAAAAATTCTTTCTTTAATTCTTAAAATTATTTGGAATGAAAGAGTGGTGCGAGTTGAATTTAAAAATAATCGCAGTTGAATAGGCCGGAGGCAGAAGTGTGTGACGATGGAATTTCAAAGCTGATTTACCGTTATGATAATTGTTTTAATTAATACGGCAATTATGTTGAGAAGTAGCTTAATAACGTGTCTTTCATACGTAAGTAATAAAACGTGTTTCCTTTCATTAGTTCTTTTTTAATTCATAAACGGAGGTTACTTTCCGAATTACCCTCGTATTATAACTATTTAATTTAGACTAATTACAACAAATCATGCATCAAACTGGAAATAAACTAACATACCGAGAGGCGGCAGCACACACAATCATCTCATCAAGTTTACGGATAAAATTCTAGGATTAGTTTAATCTCAATTCGCAGATTAAAACTCAATCGGCCTGCCTAGTGATATATATAATAGCTATAAAAGTCCCTCCCAGAGAAAAGTGTCTGAATTCAACACTGAATAAAATGCTCTGACATAATCAACTGCCTATACAGACATTTTTGGTCGTTTTTCTCTTTATAAATACATCCCATCGTTTCAAATTGCCTATACCATCGTTTTAATGTTTTAACAACTTAGGAAATCACAATTAAATTTCAAGTGAAAAATACGTTGAATTGAAATTACAGATTTACTCTTAGCAAATCGCTGAACACAAAATGTGTTACGCCCAGTAGTCGCCATTTTTCATGTAAGCAAGTAAATAACAAAACAATAATTTCGGTTCAGCGATAATTATAAATTATAGCCCAAAATATAAAAGGGAAATGAACTTTTGGAAACCGGAAGTAACCATTTTAAGAGTCACAGACAGGTAAAAATACATTTCAATACACGAATACATAACATTTAATATTTGCAGAAATATATTAACATCAACAAATTGGATGGCTTTTAAAATATAAAACTTTATGCGCAATTTTTTGTGCTATACCACAATCTTAATTTAAGTTTTGTGGAAACTTCGTTTTTCATTGTGAATGTTTACAAGAAACATCATTTCATAAAAAGGTTTTGAATTGAAACAAAATTTTGTCACAGGGTTCTGCTCATTTGTTGGTATGTTATGAAAAAAAATATAACTTGTAAGTTTATGTATATTAACTTAAAAGCTATTTTTTATTTAAAAAAAAGTTTTGCATACAAAATTTGGTATGTGTTAGTAAATTTAAGAAATATTACAAATATTTTGCTTCGTTGCACAGGTAAAAGATTTTATAATATATTGTTGAAAAAAAAGTTAAATATATTGAATAGATTTTGTTATAGAAGGTTTGACATAAATACAAAAATTTGAAATACACTAAAATTTGACTAAATGTTGCCTAAATTTGGAAATTGAATAAAAATTCCATTAAACATTTACACGAATTCATAGTTTTATTCCCGGTTTTCACTAAAACTACACAAGATTGATAAAAATTTCATATTTTTCAAAAAAAAGAAAAGTGTCCCAATGGTAAACACATAACTCTATGCGTATATTGTCGTGCGTCCGTTACTAATACCGCTGACAAAATGAATATGAATTTCAAAAGCTTATAATCTAATTCTTTACTAATTTCAGTAGGTCTTTAAAAAATTGAATTCCAGAATATTGCTAGTATTATAAATGTAAATGTTATTATGAAAACTTACTTACCAGGTGTATTCATGGTTCAGAATTTTAAAATCTCGGCCAATGTAATGTTTTCGAAAAAATAGTCTGCATATTTTGAATTGAAGTTATCATTCTGAATGATAAAAGTACCTTCAAACCATATCGCATGATTTTGTGGTTATCAAAAGGCTGATAAGAAAGGTTTTTTGTCGCAAAAAGTCAAAAGATTACACCCAAATTTATTTGTATAAAAAGTAAACAGATTAATCTTTTATAATTTTTATACAGAACTTACATTCAAAATAGGATGTAAAAGTTAAATATTGCCAAGCATTCGATTGACCGAGTACTGAACGGTAGCTAGGCGAGTATTTTTTTTTATATATATACACGGTGAGTCATAAATATCAAAACAATAGGCTATCTCCTTAAATATTGCCCCTAGACCCTTACTTCCAATTACAGAGTTTCATAAAAATGGTGACTTTTTTGATAAGGTAAGTTGCAACTCCATGGGGGGGGGGGGGGTCTATTTTTCAAAATACGAAAATAAAATTTTTATACGACCCCCAGAGAATAAAACTTCCAGTTAGAAAAATTTTCCTTATCCATTCCTGAATTGAACAAAAAAAGATTCATCTCGATATCTACAAATCCCTGAAAGATATTAAAACCCAAAATTTTCCAAAATTCGTGACTTACACCACTTAAGCATACCTCTGAGTGCAGTGAAATCAGTTCATTTGAAGTACAATTTAGGGATCGACCATAAATTTACGCATTGTTAAATGTCGATCCAAGACAATACTTTAACTTTTATATATAAAATAAAAGCGTATCGGTTTTTGCTTTAAACTTCCTTGAAATATGCTAGATGTCTGCAATATTTCGACCTTGGCGCCAACCTCGTAACTGGCACGACTCATTGGCCGGACCATCTTATTAAACACTTATTAAAAGTGTTATTAAATTAAGTGATATTAATTAAACTCTCATTATAAGGGCCTTAAAAACTTATTGCCGAAGGCAATAAGTTTAGTAAGTATAGTAATAGCGGTAATGACACTTCTATTAACGGAATCTTTGAAAATATATTTTAATAAATTACATAGAAATATTTTCAAAAATCTACTTTTTACTATTCAGTTTCAAAATTTATGATGGTTTTAAACCTATTTTTACTTTCTTCTATCTTTACAAGAAGAAAGTATTGGATTCATGGAAATTTTGAATTCCGGTTTTCGATGCTAGATTCACACGTTTTAGGTCTCAGAGATACCGAAAACATGTTTTTATAAAATGTCTGTCTGTGAGTCACTGCACAATGAAAAAATTTGAAACTGACGTGATAAAAAAATAAGGTTTAAATCAACTGACGCATTTAATCAGTAATTAAAGAAGGTGAAAATGGCAAAACTTAAACAAAATCTGAAATCGATATTATACAGGACGGAGTTAATCACCTAGAAACTTTTAAAAAGCATTTAAACGTTAGGAGCACAACTTTTTTTAAACTGAATGCACTTTTCTGCATCAAATGTTTTTATTTCAGCATTTCTCATTTTTAAACTGACATAAGTCAATAACCGTCGGTAACGGTAACAGTCCCGCGAGTTCAATAGTTTTTTAACATCTCAAAAGAAAAAAAAATGCCTAATTTGCCGAAAGAAGTATTCAGCTCAGAAAATTTACTTTTAAAAATATAATTTATTTACAAAAAATTGCATCTTTTTTTTATATTACTATTTTAAATACTTTTATTTAAAAAAATATTATTTAAAATGCTGAATTAAAATTGGAAATTAGACAATTTCATTTAATCAAAAGAAAAAAATTCAACGCGACAAATAATATTTTGAGTAATAACAATTTTAATTTACTCTAATTTTTTTGAAAAAAAAATGTTTTATGATGTGATAATACTTACAAATTATATGGTTAACAATCACAAAACATTCAAAATTCTAACTTTAAATATAAATAAAATAAATAATAAATAAATAAATAAAATAATAATTCCTATTATAAAAATAATAATTCTTAATAAATAAATAATTCCTGGACCCATTTCAGCAACATTGTTTCTTCAATTACACGCATTTCAATTTGTGTCTTGAAACCTCACGATTTATTAAAATTGTCATAACTCTTTGAATTTTGAAGATATCAAGATGAATAATTTTTGTTCAATTCAGGAATGGATAAGGAAAAATTTTCTAATTGGAAGTTTTATCCTCTGGGGGCCGTATAAAAATTTAATTTTCATATTTTTTTAAAATAACCCCCCCCCCCCCCATGGAGTTGCAACTTATCTTATCAAAAAATTCACCTTTTTTATGAAACTTTGCAATATGGGTCTAGGGCCAATATTTAAGGAGATATTTAAGGATAGAGAGCCAACGAATATAAATGCACAAATAAAGTATGAGAAGGTAGCAAATAGCTATTTCGAATCTACTAACGAGATTCTTCATCAGTGCAAAACTCAGCGAGCTAAAAGTAGCAAAACTGAACGAAGCGACAGAGAGACGCAGGCTTATATACCCGCTATGGGAACAATCCCGCCTAAAGGAAAGCAACCAATGAGAAGTTAATTTAAGGAGATAGCCTATTGTTTCGATATTTATGACTCACCCTGTATATTAATGGGTCACTTAAACGTAGCAAAAATAGTGAAAGTTTGAATTGGTGAATCGTTAATTTTTTTTTCTATATATAATCATGAAATTTCGATTACTGCTTAACAGATTGTGTTCTTTCATATATTGCTATATAAACTGATTAGGTTTTTACAGAAATTGTGCATTGTTGAAATTAAAAAAGCTTCTTTTTTACTCCGTAAATCATAGCACGCACGATCATTTGAGAACGTATATATAAATTGTCATAAAATTCGATGTAGATAATAAGCACATGCATATTTTAAAAATTATCTAATCTTAGGTCAAAATTATTATACTTACCATGTAAAAATAAGTAAATAAATAAAACAAAATCAAAATTTTACATTTTTTTGCTGAATTTAAAGAAATTATAAGTAAAAATCTTACCAAACGCTTAAAAATAATTAATTTTAAAAATTAATATGTGCTCACTATCTAGTATGAAATAACATAACAATCCATATACACTATCTACCAATAAGTATTTGGAAACTTTCAATTTTTCACATTTTGTGAAATATTTAAAAATATACTTGTCGGATTCTTCTGAAACTTCAGAATTATGAAGATTATGTCTAACCTCATATTTATTAACATCCATTTGATAAGCAGGCATTTAGGGGGCCGACAAAAAATTAAAGAATAACAGAAATATTTCGGATCACCCTGTACATGAAAATGCACGAAACGATTTTTCGCTGCAGAATACAAATATGTGAATACTGCATAACATGTACACTGATTTTTGTAAGAATAGCATGTATATTCACGGAGAAATGGTGATATTTTTAAAAAAATTAAAAAATTCTGGTATGTTTTTTGTTTATATCATGCAGGGTTTTTGACTAAATTTAACGAAAATTTTAGAAATATTGGCAAAATCTATTAGAAAAAATAAAGCGCAATTGGAATGTAAATATATTAAATATTTTATGAAATATGAGTAGTTTTATGAAATAATTTTTATCTGCGCATCCGCGAACGATAAAAACGATTCTTCTACATCATTTAATAGTCAATTCTATGGAGTACCTTATAAAAAAAATTCAATCAAATATCGTGAAAATTCAAACAGATATCATTATAAGTAAGCTGTTTTTATATTGCTCTCTAAAAACGGCTGGACGATAAGGGATTCTCCACATGTTGACATTTTTTATTAACTGACTTTTAGGAAAAAATTAGTACTATTTAATGAATACAGTATCTAATACAATATTGCTACTAATAAGTATCTTGACACCTGTGATAGAAAAGGAAAAGAGCTTTTATTATTTTCTATCACAGATGTCAAGATACTTATTAGCAGAAATATTGTATTAGATATTGTATACATTAAATACTATTTTTTTTCCTAAAATCAGTTAATAAAAAATGTCAATTTGTGGAGAATCCCTTATCATTCAGCCGTTTTTAGAGCGCAATGTAATATATAATGGATAGTAAAAATTTCATAATTATTGAAGATTTTGAAACTTTATACTAATTCAAACTTTTGATTTTCTTCATAGTGTTTTAAAGCTACAAGACTCCTTAAGCCAAATAAAATCAAGAAAATATTTTTTTGCTTTTCTAACATTTTCAAATATAATTGAAAAATGTTTATGATTTCGATTTGTCTCTCCGTTCGTATTCTAACTCTCGTAAATACATTCGGATTTCTCTGTATTTTTAACGTTATTAATAGTGACAATAACATAATCCCTATTGAAAATGAAGGATGTAGTATTTACAGTTCTTTACAGGGACAGCTAAAAATATTCTGCTACTTACGGTTAAAATGGAAAAAATCATTTCAAGTGCATGTTAATGATGTTGCACCATTTCCAAGATACTAAAATTGATGTGCATTTAAACGCTCTAAAACACACATTCTGTGGATTATGGTACGCAAAGCATTTTTCATTTATTTATAGGACAACGGGAATGAATTCCATTACACAATGGATCACAAAGAAAAACTGCTTGCAGCGTAATTAAATTATCTCACATTATTTCAAATTTAATGAAATTGATGTAGATTAGTGATGTTTGCTTACTGAAGAATATAACATAAACAGTGTTTATCGTTCATTTTACAGGAACACACAAAAGATTTCGGTGAAGTGCTGTATCTAAAATACCGTTTATTAGCTATAATTGGTGGAAGTATGTTTTCAATTATGATAGACTTTTGAAGTATAACTAAATCTTTATACAACGGGGTATGTACCGGGTGTCCCAAAAAAGACTGATGGATTTTAAAATTCAATAACCTGCAAACGGTGACATCTATTTAAAAATTTTTTGCAGGAGAGTTGTGTATAATGTCAGGGGTTTTTTTACCGTAATTTTTTATTTTAGTTTGAATGTCAAACAATAGATGGCGCTGATTGCGATTGAAGGCCAGGTGATCAGTGCTAAGTGAGGTCAGTTTCGGCGTCGACCTGGACTTCAATTGCCGTCAGCGCCATCTATTGTTTGAAATTCGAACTAAAATCAAAAGTTACCAAAAAAAAAAAACAGTAAATAAAAAAAAAAAACTCCTGACATTATACATAACTTTTCTGCATTTTTTTTTTAAATAGCTGTCACCGTTTGCAAGTTATTGAATTTTAAAATCCATCAGTCATTTTTGGGACACCCGGTATATGTCCTATAGATCATATATAGGGCTACAGAAAAGAATTCGTAAGCATTACTGAATATAAGTATGAATTGCTTAAAGGTGATTTTTAATTCAGTTATGCTTTTTCAAGCTGAATGACATTTAATATACTAAAATAGGGTTGTAGAATATAAATAAAATCCAGGACCACACAAAAAACTGAATTAATGACCGGTTATGGATTTTCTTTTCTAAAAGCGTGATTTCAATAATTTTAAGCATGTTCTTTTCCTGAATTAAAATTTAATTTAATACATGCGTGTAGGTAATCTATGCATGTATTTTTCCGCTTATTTGTAAATTTTTTACCTTATTATGCGTTTTGTTGCCAAATTTTAACATACTATGTATAAGATATAAAAACTTTCAGATCAAATACAGAGTTCAAAAAGTACTTTTAGGTTATAGACGGTAATTCCTGAATTATGTTTTCGAAATATGTTATGCGTTTTCCAAAACGATTGCTTGGGTATTTTATTTTCTTTATTAAATTGCGAAGTTTTGTTAAAGAATTCTGGACGTGAATGAATGTGTTTCATATTCTATTCTTGCCACATATTTCTCTTTCTTGTTTTTTTCCCTTTAATATAATGTTTTTTGTAAGTCCACATTAGTTTTATGGAGCATTCATGGAGCCATTTGCAAACAGTCTTAAATATTCATAAACGCGCGCCAAATTAACCTAAATAGCTTTGAAACTGCAGCGGTTACACTTTTTATAGGATATAAATTAGAAAATAAATTATAAATAAAAAGCGTTATATTTAAAAAATATCACGCTTTCAGCAATTAATAGAATAATATTGATTAATTTATGATTAAACCTTGTTAAATTAGATTGGAAATCTCAAAAAATAGCTTAAATATTGTTTTATTATTATTTTATAGAAAAAAGCGCAGAGAAAAAATCCTATATTTTTGAATAAATTCACTTGCTTTCATTTTCTATCACGCGTAAAAAAGTAGTTAATTTTACATAATCCAGTTTGATATTCACGCCAAATTAATATATTATAATAGAAATTTTTGGAGATAAAATATTAATATAAGACAAAAAATGAAATATTATTTTCAAGATGAAAGATGATTGCTTGCAAAAAAAAAAATGTTTAAAAAAATACTTTTATTACTTATTTAATAATAAAAACAACATTGAATAAAAAAATGGAATCAAAGAAATGGCATCCAATAACGTTATGTGACTAATAAAGATTTAAAAAAACGAAAAAGAAAAAAAAACTGGATTGCAACTATGCGGCATAATAATTGCAAAAAACCTATTACAGCTTGTATAACTGCATAATTGATTAACTATAGAAAAGATATAAAATCAGGTGAACTTATACACCGTCTCTACAGATGTACATCATATCTCTATAATTAAATATGAAAATAAACAAGAAATATTCCTATGTTCACACAGAACTTAGTTATGTATTGAATTGATTCGCTGTCATCAACACTCTATTAAAATCATTTTTCTGACAGTAAAAACAATTTCGATTAACGAACTGGACTCCTACCACATGACGCCTGATAACAGTCTTTATGTAATCACAAATAATTCCAACGAAGCATAACATTTTATCTACATACAACGTCTAAGGAAAAAAAATCATAATTTTCTACTATTTAATGAAACTTTATTTTTCTTTCAATTCATTTCATTAAGAATCTTCATTTTTCTTTATCATTATTATTATTATTAAAAAAAAGACATGGAGAAAAAATCATGTGTTTTTGAATAATTTATTTTGCTTAAGTTTTCTATCTAGCGTAGAAAAGATGTAAAATTTTCATAATCCAGTTTTATGGTCACGCCAAATTAATGTATTATAACTGAAAATTTTGGGGAGAAAATATAAATATGAGACAAAAAATGAGATATGATTTGCAAGATGAACGTTGAATGCTTGCAAAAGAGTATTTTTATTAGCATTATTATTTGTTTATTTATTTATTTATTTACTTGATAAAAAATTTTTGAATAACAAGATAGAATCCAAGAAATGGCATCTGATAACATTATGGGACTAACAAAAAAAAGGGGGGGATTGCAGTTATGCAGTATAATAATTACAAAACACCTATTACAGCTTGTATATCTACATAATTGATTAACTATAGAAAAGACATAAAAGCAGGTGAACATATACACCGTCTCTACAGATGTACATCACACCTCCATAATTAAATATTAAAATAAGCATGAGGTAATCCTATGTTCACACAGAACTTAGTTACGTATTCGAAATGATTACCTGTCATCAACACTATATTAAAATAATTTTTCTCACAATAAAAACAATTTCGAATAACGAAGTGGACTCTTACAACATGACGCCTGATAATAGTCTTTACGTAATGACAAATAATTTGACCGAAGCATAACATTTTATCTACATATAACGTCTGAGAAAAAAAAATCATAATTTTCTGCTGTTTAATGAAACTATATTTTTCTTTCAATTCATTTCATTAAGAAACTTCATTTTTCTTTATTATTATTATTATTATTATTATTATTATTATTATTATTATTATTATTATGAAGAAAAAGACATGGAGAAAAAATCTTATATTTTTGAACAAATTCTTTTGCTTGAGTTTTCTGTCAAGCATAAAAAAGACAAAAATTATTCATAATCCAGTTTTATGTCCACGCCAAATTAATGCGTTAAAACAGAAAATTTTGGGGAGAAAATATTAATATTAAACAAAAAATAGCATATAATTTTCAAGATTAATGTTGAATGCTTGTAAAAGCGTGTGTTTTCGTTAAACATTTTTACTTTATTATTTACTTGATAAAAAATAATTGAATAACAAGGTGGAATCCAAGAAATGTCATCCGATAACATCATGTGACTAACAAAGAAAGAAAGAAAAGAGCTGGACTGTATGCAGTATAATGATTGCAAAAAAAATATTAAATAACAAGATAGAATCCAAGAAATGGCATTTGATAACAACATGTAACTAAAAAAGAGAAAAAAAAGAGAGAGAGAGAAATACTGGATTGCAGTTATACAGTATAATGAGTGGATAAAACCTATTACAGCTTGTATATCTGCATAATTGATTAACTCTAGAAAGGATAGAAAAGCAGGTGAACATATACACCGTCTCTACAGATGTACATGATACCTCCATAATTAAATATGAAAATAAACATGAGATATTCCTATGTTCACACAGAACTTAGTAATGTATTCGAAATTATTCCCTGTCATCAACACTATATTAAAATAATTTTTCTGACAGTAAAAACAATTTCGAATAACGAACTGGACTCATACCACATGACGCCTGATAATAGTCTTTATGTAATCACAAATAATTCGACCGAAGCATAACATTTTATCTGCATACAACGTCTAAGCAAAAAAAAAATCCATAATTTTCTGCTGTTTAATGAAACTTCATTTTTCTTTTGCAGGCACGTACATGTACCAGGGATTTGTTATAAAACAACGCCCCTATTAAACGCTGCAACGCTTGAATTTTCTTTTGATTGCAAAGAGTTATTAAGTCCGTTTCAATTTCGCAATCCATCGATAATCATTTCTGCAGACCCGCCATCAAAATAGATGCGGCCGCCAGTGTACACGAAGATAGGGATCGGGCCGCTTTGAGTATGGTCAGCGAAAACAGCGGAAATAACCTGCATGCATTTCACGTATGTGTTGTGTGATTAAGATGTATTTTTGTTTTATCGAAGAAAAATCTTAATCGAAAGAGGATGTAATTAGTTATCAGCGATCACATATGCATATTGATGAAGATGAAATTGGTTCCTAAAGGTTGTCCTGAACCAAAAAATGCAAATGTTTGTATCATTTTCTAAACATTATTGTTGGCCAAACAATCCATTGATTCGCAAATGAATGCAGAAAATTGATAAAACTATGACTACAGAACGAGGCGCCTATAAAGGAAAGAACACGCTGCATTGTAGATACATTTTGAAACATTTTGAATAAAAAAATAATATCTAAGATTTATAAAAATAAAAATAAAAATACAGAGAATAGGAAATACATTTTTTTTAAGATTTGGACACATTCTTCACACAATCTTAGTTTTTAATACTATCCGGCATGGAAGATCCAATGGAAGTATTTGTTGTCTTTTTTTTCGCATTATTCAAAAAATGCAAATATTTGAATCATTTTCTAAGCATTCTTGATAACAAAAAATCGATTCATTCGCGAATGAATACCAAAAATCGATAAAGCTGCGACTATAGAATGAAACGCCTAATAACGGAAAGTACAGATTGTGTTTCAGATGCATTTTGGAACACTTTAAATAAAAAATAGATTTTAAAAATTACAAAAAATAAAAAATGCGTTTTTTTTTTTTTTTTTTTTTTTTTTTTTTTTTAATATTCGGATGCTTTTTTTAACAAAATCTCGGTTTTAATATTATTCTGATAAAAAATACAATGCAAATTATTGCTTTTCTTTTTTTTTTACAATATATATATAATCGTTTCGGTACCCCCCCCCCCCCCATCAAAATAGATGCGGCCGCCAGTGTACACGAAGATAGGGATCGGGCCGCTTTGAGTATGGTCAGCGAAAACAGCGGAAATAACCTGCATGCATTTCACGTATGTGTTGTGTGATTAAGATGTATTTTTGTTTTATCGAAGAAAAATCTTAATCGAAAGAGGATGTAATTAGTTATCAGCGATCACATATGCATATTGATGAAGATGAAATTGGTTCCTAAAGGTTGTCCTGAACCAAAAAATGCAAATGTTTGTATCATTTTCTAAACATTATTGTTGGCCAAACAATCCATTGATTCGCAAATGAATGCAGAAAATTGATAAAACTATGACTACAGAACGAGGCGCCTATAAAGGAAAGAACACGCTGCATTGTAGATACATTTTGAAACATTTTGAATAAAAAAATAATATCTAAGATTTATAAAAATAAAAATAAAAATACAGAGAATAGGAAATACATTTTTTTTAAGATTTGGACACATTCTTCACACAATCTTAGTTTTTAATACTATCCGGCATGGAAGATCCAATGGAAGTATTTGTTGTCTTTTTTTTCGCATTATTCAAAAAATGCAAATATTTGAATCATTTTCTAAGCATTCTTGATAACAAAAAATCGATTCATTCGCGAATGAATACCAAAAATCGATAAAGCTGCGACTATAGAATGAAACGCCTAATAACGGAAAGTACAGATTGTGTTTCAGATGCATTTTGGAACACTTTAAATAAAAAATAGATTTTAAAAATTACAAAAAATAAAAAATGCGTTTTTTTTTTTTTTTTTTTTTTTTTTAATATTCGGATGCTTTTTTTAACAAAATCTCGTTTTTAATATTATTCTGATAAAAAATACAATGCAAATTATTGCTTTTCTTTTTTTTTACAATATATATATAATCGTTTCGGTACCCCCCCCCCCCCCATCAAAATAGATGCGGCCGCCAGTGTACACGAAGATAGGGATCGAGCCACTTTGAGTATGGTCAGAGAAAACAGCGAAAATAACCTGCATGCATTTCACGTATATGTTGTGTGATTAAGATGTATTTTTGTTTTATCGAAGAAAAATCTTAATCGAAAGAGGATGTAATTAGTTATCAGCGATCACATATGCATATTGATGAAGATGAAATTAGTTACTAAAGATTGTCCTGGACCAAAAAATGCAAACGTTTGTATCATTTTCTAAGCATTGTTGCTAGCCAAACAATCCATTGATTCGCGAATGAATACGGAAAATTGATAGTATGACTGTAGAATCGAACGCCTTTAAAGGAAAGAACAGGTTGTGTCTTAGATGGATTGTGGAATATTTTGAATAAAAAATAACAATTCTAAGATTATCCTGAACCAAAATATGCAAATATTTGTATCATTTTCTAAAGATTATTGTTAACCAAACAATCTATTGATTCGCGAATGAACACAAAAAAATGATAAAACTACGACTGTAGAATGGAACGCCTTTAAAGGAAAGAACAGGTTGTATTTTAGAATCTGTGGAATATTTTGATAAAAAAATAACATTTCTAAAATTACTCTGAACCGAAAAATGCAAATACTTCTATCATTTTCTAACCACTATTGTTAACAAAAAATCCATTCATTCGTAAATGAATGCAGAAAATTGATAAAGCTATGCTGTAGAATAAAGCTAATACAAAGGAAAGAGCAAGTTGTGTCTCAGATCCATAGTGGAACGCTTTGAATTAAAAAGTAACATCTAAGATTTTTTTTTAAATACAGAGAATAGGAAATATATTTTTTAAAATTTGGGCTCTTTCTTAGCAAAATCTTACTTTTTAATATTATCTTGCAAGTAGGATATAGTGCAAATATTTTTTCTTCGCATCATCTAAAAAAAGCAAATATTTGTATCATTTTTTAATCATTCTTGATAACAAAAAGTCCATTGATTCGCGAATGAATACAAAAAAATTATAAAGCTACAACTATAGAATGGAGTGTCTATAAAGGAAAGAACAAGTTATGTCTCTCATCCATTGTGGAAAACTTGGAATAAAAAATAACATCTAAGATTTTAAAAAATACAGAGAATAAAAAATATCGATATTTGTTTAATATTTGGACGCTTTTTTAGCAAAATCTCAGTTTTTAATATTATCCTGAAGAGAAATACAATGCAAGTTGTCGCTTTTCTTTTTTCTCATCATCCATGAAAAAAATATTTCTAACATTAAATAAATTGTGAAAATCAAGACTGAGGGATTGAGTGCTAAGAAAATCAAAATAAATAAAATAAAACAGATTAGTCATTGACAATTTGCAATGCACTTTTAGGCATTCTAAACAGAAACCTTAATACAATACTCTCTCAAATTCGCACAGCTTGAAACGAGAGTTAGTGGAAACCATTGAATTTTAAAGATTTCTTATTTTCGCAGAGGGTTATTTTATTTATACACTTTGGTTGACCTTTATCCCTCTTTGGTAATACCCTAATTTGCGATAATGGCTAAAGATGGTTTCGGCGTAAAAAAGACATTGCACCCTAATTTCTACCTCAAAGTACTTTAACTCATTTCTTAACTGATCCCCCAACGAACGGCAAAATTATGTGCAAAAATCTCAAACTTTGAAATGTAATAACTCTGCCAATTTTTGGAGTACATAAGTCAAACTTGCTGTGTTCTATCTTTTGTAAGATGTGTAAACTTTTACTAAATATAACAATAGAGATTCGGGGACAGTATAAAAAGTTAGATTTCGCAACTTTTATAAAATTGATTTTTTACATTAAACAATGCCACAACATGAATATTTATCACATTTGAAACGTTTTTATAACTGGAACTATATGTCTTCGACCAACGATTGAGAAATTAAAAGTCGATGATAGATAATATATTGCACGCTTTATATGAATAACATGACTCTCACAGCTTTTTTGTAATATCATTTTTCTCAAACAACAATCTTTATTCTTTTGCAAATTTTGTAAAAAACTTAGTTCGAAGATTATTTCTGTAGTAAATGGTGTAAAAATCTATCATGAAATACTCCTTTTGGTAATAGTATTCGAAAAACTGGCCATTGAAATTCTATTGAATCACCAAATAAATGCTGAAAATTCTTAAATAACCCATAGCAATAATAATTCATAAATGTCCAAAGAATAAAACACATAGGAACAAATAAACGGAGTCTGCACTGAATCATTACCACCTACGGCTTTAAATATATATGTTTTATGCATTCTGAATTTGTAATTAGTTTTCAAGATTTCAAACAATTTTGACCATCAAGTTACTTTCAAAGCATTTGATGCCCCCCCCCCAAAAAAAAATGGCTTTCAATACCGAAAAACACTTTATGAAATTGTAACATGATTTCTGACAGAAATAGATGAAGTAACACTATTATACAAGAAATATGGTTTTGATGCTGATTAATTGTAAGCTAGAAAGGCAAATAAATCTCTACACTGTTTTTCTTATATATGTTTATCATTATACGGAATTTGCATTAGATAATCGATGGGCTAATATATTAACAAAATGTATTTGTTAAGCACAACTTATTTATATATTCACATTATTTTCTTAATAAAAATTTTACATTAAAATTGTTGTTAGCAATGAAAACCTATTTTAATAAAGGCTTACATTTTTTTAATGACAACATTTGAAATGGTCTTTAAGCTAATAAAACATTTGAGAAAAATTTATAAGAGTTAAAATATTTTAAAGATATTTGTTGTATTTCCCTTGTATTATTATAAAATATTTTTTATTCTCAAAATAAGCATAAAAGTTAAATAGCTTTTGTTCGTTTATTTTAAACAATCTACTGAAGGAATACAAACGTACCAGTGAAAAGTAATTTGAAAGCCAATTCATCAACTCGTAATAGATAATGTGTTAGGGAAATTTCAATTTAAGGCGAATCTGGATTCAAATTATTTTATCTTCAATAAAGAATGATATTATCTCGGATTTTCTATTTGTAGTTTTTTTAACTGAAGCAATAGTTTAGTTTAACTGAAGTAATAGTTTTGTTTAACTGAAGTAATAACTGAGATTAAAAACTACTAATAAACTTTAAAACATTAGTAAAATTTTAAAGCAGATTCAAATAAAACCTGTAAGGAATGCAATACATATTTACAAGAGAATTTAAGATGCCTAGATAACCAAATTATTTTTTATAAATTTTGAAAAGCAAAGTGTCACGAATGCACATAAAATAACTACAAAAAAATTGCAAATTCAGTTTCTTAAGATGGCTTTAAAACTAAACAGATTAATTGCTTTTCATGTAAATATCAATCTTAAAAATACATTAATATTTCATCCAGACTTGGGTATTTTAAATTATGCTGTGGTCAGAAAACATAGAGTCAAACTGAAGTCATAGACAATTTTCACTTACCTTCTAAACGTGATGTGTTTTACCTAATTATAACGTACAACAATGAGTTTGCCCCAGAACTGAAATTAGTTGATTCTTGATAAGTTTCTTTTTCCGCTGATTCGAATATGCTTTTCATTTTTCGAAAAGCGATCCAGTTTTTGAGACATCTGCATATTTCTTTGTGTTATTTTATGCAAATTCTAGATAGCCATTGTATTGTAGATGTCGCATTGAATTATCTTTTCTAGATAATCACTGTTGGATTACTACTTCAGATAAATGGCATGATTTGCATATTCTTAACATTTATTTGTCAGTTATTAACCCTAGTTTGCATATTTGACAGTGGTGTAATGTTTACATTACTATTAACTTTAAAGTAGTTGCACAAAAAAGAGATAATATTTTTTATGTGTTAGATTTTTATGCTTATTTCAAATTTGCTTTTAGTTTTAAGTAAAATGATTTTCTATTTTTGCACAGCATTAGCAACACAAGTTTAACATAAGATGCTTTTTTGAGATTTGTTCCTCATTGTCGAAATTGTAAACAGTATCATAACTATCAGAAGCATAAACAATAATTTATCTGTTAAAAGAAATGTAAAAAATGTAAAAAATTATTCTAACTTGTTGAAGTACATATAAAAAGTAGTATAAAAGCTGTTTCTGGCTTTTTTGGCCAAAAAAATAAAATTTCACTTAAAAAAAAAAAA
The DNA here is from genome assembly GCA_964019185.1 of Maratus speculifer. NCBI lineage: Eukaryota > Metazoa > Arthropoda > Arachnida > Araneae > Salticidae > Maratus > Maratus speculifer. The sequence goes on from OZ025295.1 coordinate 289,348,320, forward strand.
AAGAGATGGAACAGAAAATAAAGATACCAGATTTGAAATTAACGCAAAAAAAAACTGGTTTAGAAACAAACAAGCGTATTCGCGTGGTAGAAATATTCGAATATCACGAAACGTTAAACTGGGGTCAATCTAAAACTATATTCGGAATTAACATAAAAAAACCTCATTAAAATGCAAGTAATTTCTATTTCTGAACACAACAAAAGTTCAAATTTGTTGACCGGTGTAATTAAATTACTAGCAAAGCTTGTGGCTTGGCTTGAGAAAATATTTCAGCCAAATGAAAAGACCCGGTCGCTAATAGTAATCCTATGGACATTTATAAATGTGGAAGACATTTATAAAGATATATCAGTTCATTCCAATATTTTTAGATGTTTTTCTTTCATTGGATAAAGCTAAGATTAATCTGTATGCAGGCCGTTTTTTACTTTTTCGATTTTGATAGCAGATATTTTTTATGAGAATGCTTTTACTCAATTCCGAAAATATAAGTATTCGAATTACAAATATCTGTGAATAAAATCCAAAAAGTTAAAAAAAAACCGGTCGAACATCGATCAAACAGTATGTTTTTATTTCTACATGCTAAATGTAAATGTAAATGCTAAAATTTCATGTTACAGTGAAATGCAAAATACAAGGTAGTCATGAAAAGAACTTTCCCGATATATGTCCTAGAGTCCTAGAGTATTCCCTAGAGTCCTAACCCCTCAACCAATCGAAAGAAAATTTCAGGTGTAGTTATTTGAACATATGCGCTCGAGATCGTGATGATTTAAAACAATAGAGATCTCACGTTTACACTTACAGTGAAAAAGTTTCCAAAATTTCGAATGGAAACACTCTTTTTTTTCCCCTGTTCAAATTCATCAGCACATTGAAAACCATAAATGGGGTCGGAGTGTTACACGTATGACTTAAATTGCCGATGTAATAGCGTGCCACTCAATGCTAATCAGTTCCTATGTAATGTAATATTCAGCCTCTAAAACAAATTATTATATTTTTGCTTTCACTATTATGTGTACAAAAAAAAACACATTTTAAAGCAAATCTTACAACATTGCTCAGTTCACAAGTGAAAAAAAATGGCTACTGAAACACATTGTCATTGGCCCCTTACCAATGGTCTTTTTTGCAAAGTTTTTTATGCCGGTAATTTATATCTTACGTGTATCATTCTAAAGCGATTTATGGTTTTTCAATGCACTGATGAATTTACGCATGAAAAACATAAGTGTTGCTGTTTGAAAATTTCAAAATTATTTCATTATAACAGTAACCGTGAGAACTCTATTGTTTGAAATTATCATCATCTCCAGCGCATATCTTTATACAATTATATCTAAAATTGGTCTTCGATTAGTTGAGCGATTAATCCACTAGGGGTTCATATGTTGGGGATTTTTTTTATGGGCACTATGTTTTTTGTTTGTTTGTTTGTTTTTTTCTCTCCTGTGAAATTTGTTTTTGTCCAGATGTGTCTCTTTTCTTACGGATGAGCAATATAATAGATTATAAAATGTTATTGTAGAAGTTACCAGAGGGGACGTGGCGTCCCAATTGTGTCTTCCTTTATAAGGTAGTCATAATTCCAATTAAACAATTTTACATGAAAACGAGAAAAAAATAAAGAAAATCAGTTACTATGATTTACATCCGAGCATTTCAATTCACAGATCATTTCAAAGATTATTTCATATTTCCCAGTTACTTCATTTGCACAATTTTTACTCTTTCCAGGTTATATTAACCAAAGTCAAGGCCCAAGAACTGGATTTTACTTTTCTGCTGCCTTTTCTTTTGCCGGTGCTGCAGCGCTCATGCTGAACAGCGTGACGTCTAGGTACACTCTGACCAGAAGACGTGCCCACGGCTCGTGCAGCACGTGCACGTCGCAGGCACCGTCTTGCTGCTGCACGCAGGATTTCAACCTGCTACAGAGGTACACAACTTTTTCTCTACTCTTACATATTTTTAAAAATGTATTAAGCTTGCATTTTCATATTGAACATTTTTCATGACATTTTATGATTATTATCTAATACTTAAATGTGCCATAATAAACATTATTAAAGTTAACTACTACACTAGTCTCAGGAAAAATTGCTCAAGTTTATGTTAATCCTGTGGAAGCGTTCTTTTCAAATTTTTAATCCGCATTTTACATTTTAAGATGATTTTTTCCATAGGATGCCTGCATTTTAAAACTGGGAAGAATGTAAAGTTCACTCTTTAAAAGAGTGATAAACATTTTCTCTCTTTTTGGAATGAACTTTATAAAAATACATTCCTTAAAAAGTAGAATTTCCCTCTCCCAAGAAAGGAATGATATATGGCACTCTGTGGTCGAGAGTGAAATATCTCACTCCACTGACAAGAGTGAAAGCTTAGCATTATACACTTTAAAAAATTCCCTAAACTTTGAACCAAAATATGGAGTAAATAATGAAAAACATCAAAATATGTCACTTTTTAATTTCCAAAAACTTCATTTCTTAATTTCATCTAGAGAATATGCTCATTTGGTATTAAAATGCACTCCTTTTCAACAGTGTATAGTCACTACTCCGAAATAATTATTATTAATTCCTGTTTAGGGTGAATATTCGCTACGAAGGTGTGACTATTCACTCTTTCAAAGAGTTAACAATTCAATTTTCGCCTTGAGTGAATAGTGACTTTAAACAGGTTGGGCATATTTTGACTTTATGATCAAGTGCTATTCACTCCTCCTGAGTAAATAATCACTTTTAGAACAAGTTCTAAAAACAAAATTGTCCTCATAACAAAAATAAAAGAAAAAAATCATGGTCAAGCAAAGATTATGAAACACTTTCCAACAAATTCAGGATACTAAAAAAATAACTTTATTGTTTAATAAGTTAAAATAACGTGTCTAATTGAACTCTATGGAAATGCATAACACATTTGAAAACCCAATTTCAGCTATTTCCTATTACAGACAGAAAATTATCTAAATTCTTTCAGCAGCCTTGTATAAGAGGTATTGTATCTTTGTATCTCTAAATTACATACATGCAAAAATTTAGTTCAGTTACGAAAGATATACCACGGTTGAAAAATCCCCTTCAGCACTACCCGTTAATAAGAAGAACGATGTATGAATTGTCTCGAGGAGCCCTGTATACGCTGCACAGAATTTATACCCAACGAGTAGCAAGTAAAACATTAATTAAATTTATAAAAGCATAGTAATATTGGAAATGCACTTTTACCAATTATTGTTCAAAAACTAAAGTGTAGCCTTTTTTTTTTTTTTTTTTTTTTTTTTTTTTTGAGTTTCTTTACAAATGAACGATAAATACTATGAAGTCCCTATTTTTTAGTTATCATATTGTAGTAAAATTCAGTGATTTATATCAATTCCAATGCGTTTTAAATAGCATAATGTCATTAAAATAGATCGCAAAAGATTTTTCCTCATTGACCCTAATGTAACGGCGTTTGGCTGCCCTTGTAAATGAATTATTAGAGCTATGCATTTCACATTCAGTACTGAATATTTCATGGTAAGTTATTACTTTGTATGATATGCTTAATACAATTTCGTATGCAGCGTTTTCTGGAATTTCATATACTGACCTTCGATTTATTTTATTGAGCTGATTCAAAGTATCAGACCAGATTGTGTGATCGTTAAAGTTAGGTGGGTGAAATAGTACTCCAGTGTTCTTCCGTGATGGCTCAGTTGGAAAAATATTGGCGGCTTCAGCTAGTACATTCCTGGTTCAAATCCTGGCCCGGACTTTTTTTCACCCACTTGGAAAATGTACATCTGTTATAATTAATTTTCCTATTGAACAATCGTGTTATAAATTATTCTAAGATTATTATTTTGAAAATGTGATAGACGAAATTGAAAATTTTTTTCGCTAGTGGCTGTATAAAAGTATATGGGTATTATTTTGTTTATTATTTCGAAATAATAATAATCTACTACGAAGGTTTGTTAAAATCTATAACGTAGATTTTTTTGTCTGCAAATTGTGGTAGACAACATTAAATAAAATAGACACCAGTGATTGTGCAAAATATACTTGTATTATTCAGTCTCAGTTTCGAAACGATAATAATCTTTCACGTAGATTAGTTAAACTATGTCATGAAGATTGTTGTTCTGAAATTATGGTAGACAAAATAGGAAAAAAAACGCCAGTAGCAGTATAAAATATACTAATATACATTTGTCTATTGCTATTTTAAATGATTAATAATCTACTATGGAGATTATAGCTTTAAAATTATTGTAGACAAAATAGTAAAAAAAAAAAAAAAAGAAAAAATAGGCAGTGACTCTCTAAAACATATTGGTATTACTTTTTTGTCGTTATTTCGAAACAGTAGTAATCTACCACGAACATTATCTAAAATTATTGTAGACAAAACAGGGGAAATAGTCGCTAATGGCTTTCTAAAGCAAACTGTTTTTTCTTTCTCGCTATTTTGAAATAATAATAATCTATTACAAAGATTATTGTTTTGAAATACGGTCGACAAAATAGGAAAACACAGTCACCAGTGGCTGTGTAAAGTATACTAGAATTTCTTGTAGAACTTATTTCTAAAGTATTTTAAATGCAGATGTTTGAAATGAATATTAATCCATTTAAGGCCGCCGTACTCATTTGAGTACAGTAAATTTTTTACACACCCTAAAATAACAATTCGAAATAAAGTCTTTCTAAGATTCGTTAATTTTCGATCAGGGTATACTAATACTATTTTTAAATTAAAATAAAAAATTGGGTACTCATATTTCTTTTGTAATTTAGTGTCAGTTGTAAACTACTTATCAACAGATCGTGGAAATAAGTACATTATTATCATTTTTTAAACCCTTTATCTATCGAATTATGAATTCATGAAAATTTTATATTCTAAAACATTTTACGTAAATTGTTTAAACTAAATTAAAAGATTTACATAATCATTTAATAAATTTTGAAGGATTTTAGAAGGATTGAAGGATTTAGAAGGATTAATTAAATTTGAATTTACGGGGATTTTGTGCAATATTTATTACCCCACTCAAATCTTTTATTTTAAATTGTTTTCTAGTGTTTTGTAGAATTGTAAAATGCACAAATATGATGTTCTTACGAGATAAATATAGAAATATTTCCGAATTAAAAAAATCCCCATCCACATCCCTCAGCGCCAAGAAAGCTGAAAATATACAAAGGCAAAAGAAATCGTTCTTTTAAAAATATTTTTCTTTTATATAGACAATAATGATTTTGGAGCAAAATAAAATAATATATTTGTAACTCATTCTAAACAGTATTAAAAGTAATGGACGTATTAAAAGTATTTTATAAGTAATTTTAATGGTACTTATAAATACCGTCGGTAGATAAAGGGTTAATCTATTTCAGAAGGTAGTATTTTAAACATCTAAATTTTTTTTTAGTCAAGTATACTATAATTGATAATATGAGCTAAAATTTACGCACGAAATATTGAGTACTAAGATTTTACACTTAGTTTTATCTTGCTTAAAAAACCTTCTGAATTTTTTTTTCATATTTCTTATTCTATTATCATTGTTTGCTCTATCTTTAATGCCATAATAAAATAAAAAAAATACATGTTTGTTTTGTTTCATTTCCCTTTGACCTTAAGACGTCACACTACTGACTGAAAAAGTCCCGGATGATAATGCAAAGTCTATGGGGGCATCCTTTCAAATATCTCGCTCAAATTTTAATATTTCGACGTGATTTTTTTGCATAGGATAGCTGAGGAAGATTCACAACCGGCCTAGTTTTTACTTTTTTGATTTTGAGCGAGATATTTGAAAAGAACGCCTCCATAGACGTTACATTATCATCTGGGTCTTTTTCAATCAGTAGTGTGGGATATTAAATCGGTTAATGGCTGATATTACAAATCTCTGTTTCTATTACTTTTCAGTACTAGTCGCCGAGAATCCTCTGCTGGTCATCCCAAATGCCAAAAAACGATATCCTTCAGCGATACCATCGATGTCGCAGACGAAGAGAGCCCCAAGCGTTGTCCGCCTCAGAACAACTCGCAATCCCTGCCAGACAATCTCTCGGAAGACGAAGAGATTATTGAAAACGATGGGAACATTGACGTAGAAAGCATCGATGCCAATGTGGACATTTATTACGAAAACTACGAGTGCCGTCCGTCAAATAACGCTCTGGTGGTCATCGAAAACACAGACGAAGACTACAAAAAGCCCAGTAGATACGCGTGCGGACATTACGACGGCGAACTGGAGGAGCCAGTCCAGATGTCGCAGTTGACGCCACGGCAAATGAGCGTCATTGAAGAAGTGACCAGCAGTGTATAAAAGAAGTGGTTTACAAAACCATTCTGTGTCTTATTTCTTGATATGTAGATTTTTTAATAAAACAAATTAATGACTGTTAAAACGTTTTCAATATTCTGCTTGAAATATAATATGATCGAACAATAAGTAGTTTAGCAATTAAACAATTTTCACAAGGAACTCAAATCAACGTCCCTAGATAAGACTGAAAGGCTTGACACGCGTCATGAAAACATCACAGAAAGAAAAAAAAATTCCAACTTACATGTTTCGTTTTATTTGGCTTGGATTTATTAATTATCAAGGAATCGAGAAACTAAGTTCCGTTAAGTAACTAAGCACAAGAAATGATTATTAGAAACAATAATTTATTGCAAAATGAAGTACAAATCTAAGATTTTTTTTTTTCGGCATGGTTGCCATCATTATTTAAGCTTTTATCACTGCTTGGCACGAACTTTTGTATGCGCTTATCATAGAAAGATGCCACCTGTGATACCAATCATGTGGTAACAGCGTTGAAATATGCGAGTGTTACATTTCATGAAAATGCATTGACAGTGTCATAATGGTGAATATTCAATTCTTCATACGCTTCTCTTCAACTTTTGTAAACAAATCATTGCTAATTAGAGACGGGCGCTTTTACTTCATTGTTCATCGTGAATGTTTTCACGTCCTTCATTGAATTTCGCACCCATCTCCATACCATTGAACCATTCATCGCATTTTGTGCGTAAACTTCATAAATCTAGCTATGATTTCCAATTGCTTTTAGTGTTCCAGCCTACAAAAAGTGGGTGGCAGACCATAACCCACAAGCGGCGAGATATACAATTTTTTTAAATATTTAAACGCTTAACTTGCAGCCGTCACAATACTCTGTTATCTAAAAGTAAATTCACATGTTTGCTATTGAGTCATAGTAATAGATGCGCTTTCGCGAGAAAAATTGAAAAGAAACTTACTTTCTGCATTACTTGATATTATTAAAAAATGAAAATTAATAATTCCATGAATCAATATAATCGAAGAATGCAAGTTGTTTGCTTTTTTTTCTTTGTTTTGCCTGCTTTGTGTGACCTTTTCGTGATGCGTATCTATGCTTTCTCACTTATCTAGAGGGCGTAGTTCAAATACACTGAAAAAAAAAAAAAAAAAAAAAAAGACAAACGTTTCTTAATCAACGAAAATATAACAACCATATAAGAAAATATACAACATTCTATCCCGGATTACCCATGATTCCAAAAAGCGTTTTTCATTTTTAGAAATCTATAAAACTAATATATTTTGGTGATTAAAAGTATCCTTTATAAAAGTAAAAATTCTTTTACTATAACTTTTCGAAAACGTTTCAGAGGGGTATTTATAGTGTATTAATCGATTTTTCAAACGCGAAATATCGATTTTTAGGATACTAGCCACTTCCAATTAAACATTTTCAGCTGTGTAATTAAACTTATACTTGTAAGAATAACAAAATAATATTAATGTTACTGTTACTGTTAATGCTGTATATTTATGATGTTTGTCTGCAAAACAAGTTTTTTGTGGATGAAAATGCTTTACTTGAGCGTTGCTAGCATCCTGAAACACACTATGAAAAGCAGTATAAAAACTACTGGGGAAAATTTTCGAATATCAGAGGTATGAAGAGAAAGTTCCTTTTCCTAAATCTTTCTTTAAATTCCTAAAATATATTAGTACCGGGTGTCCCAAAAATGACTGATGAATTTTAAAATTCAATAACTTGCAAACGGTGACAGCTGTTTTAAAAAATTTTGCAGGAGAGTTATGTATAATGTCAGGAGTTTTTTTACCGTAATTTTTTATTTTAGTTCGCATCCCAAACAATAGGTGGCGCTGACGGCGATTGAAGGCCAGGTCGACGCTTCACTCCGCACTGATCATCTGGCCTTCAATTGTCGTCAGCGCCACCTATTTTTTGAGATGCGAACTAAAATAAAAAATTACGGTAAAAAAACTCCTGACATTATACATAAACCTCCTGCAAATTTTTTTTTAAATAGCTGTCACCGTTTGCAAGTTATTGAATTTTAAAATCCATCAGTCATTTTTGGGACACCCGGTATCTGTGATTTTAAAAAATAAAGACCTCTTTTAGAAATTGTTAGTAACTCAGAATGGGTTATGTATATTTTCTTTTATAAATATACTATATTTACCTATATCAAGTAATATCTGTCGTTTTTTTAAACAAATTAATTGGACATTCAAGAATTTCAGAAATTTATAAAATATTCACGAAAATAATTAATATTTGACTAATCATTAATGCTATTGAGACAAAATTGATATTTTAATCACTTTATGTAAGAAGTTCTAGAAACATACATTCTAAAAACTTAGGATATTAATATTTATTAAGTTAATAAGACAGTAAGGGATACAGCTACTATAAAAATAAAGATTTCGCAGAAAGATAAATGGTCCCTCATTATCAGTCCATGTAATCGGATGATATGGTCAATTTGCAACAGTTAAATTTTCTAAAATTATTACTTTCTTCTATTACTGATAGAAGAAAGTATTGTAATCGAAATTTTTTTCGACTTCCAGTTTTCGACGGATTTACATATTTTTTGGGGGGGGGGGGGGCAGAGATTCCAAAAAACATATTTTTACAAAATGTCTGTCTGTTCGTATGGCCATGTGTGTGTGGCCGTATGGCACCCTTGTACCATCGAAAACGGTATGAAGATATGCATAGAATTGAACCAAATTTTCCACGTATATTTTTGGCTGTGGCAAGCATTCCTCCCTGAATTTGAAGTAATTCGGCAGGGAGAGGACATTTTAATAACGATATCTATCTATTTTTGATAGTGTACCACCCAAAAGTTTATGAAGTTGTGCATAGAATCGAACCAAATTTTTTGTATGAGTCCAAATTTTTTGTATGAGTGCCTAATATGTCCTTTCTGAATTTGAAAAAAGTTCGCCGGAAGGGAGTGATGTAAGAGCGATTTTTGTACCATTTCAATATCGTACCATCGAAAAATGTATAAAGTTATGCACAGAATTGAACTTTTTTTTTTTTTGGTAGATTTTGGCTATGTTCAGTAGATCTTCCTTGAATTTGGAAACATTCCGTGGAAAGGGAGCATTGTAATAACACTTTTTGTATCATTTTCTCAATTCTTCGTCATTCTATTGTAGATCGGCTCGTGCAGAGACTGGAACTTGCGTCCTGCTAAGCCAACTATTTGCAAACAGCTGATGATAACAGAATAAGGAAAAACTATTGATTTTTATAAATATCGTGATCCACATTAATTCGTGTTTACTCCAATTAATTGGTTGAAGTAAAAGTTTATGATGAAAATCAAAGTTGGTATAGTATTGAATTATCGATATGAATGCATTAACATGCCTAACTACTTTTTAAAATGTTAAAATGTACGTATGAGATTATTTTAGGATTGGCACATCCAACTAGTATTTTAAGTAATACTAATAAGTATCTTTAGTAATACTAAAATGAAATAAATAAAGTTGTAGCTTGAAAATTTCAAATATTGAGTGAAAAAAGTTGAAAATGCAAACTTGCGAGTTGCCGATTTAGCAATACAACTAATATTTATAACTAACCCAAAAATTCTAGATCAAGTCAATCGGATTTCCAAATGAAAGACAATGAATTTATAAAGTTGAGTTTAATAGAAAAAGAATTTACAGTCATACTTCTAATATCTATGTTTGTTTGTTTTGTTTTGTGTGTGTGTGTGTGTATTGTTAATGTTCAAATACATCGTGAGAAAAAATATTCTAGACATTTTATTAATAAATCGAATCAACCTGAAGCCGACCGACTTGAACCCGAAGATTTAAAAAAAAACGCGACCCAACCCGAATCTTGAGATTTGTGGGGACTAAGTTCTGGTAAAATTGAACTGCCCGAACGGATGCGGGACTCAATCTTGAGTCCTTTCAGCTCATCATTTTCCTACACTAAACGAATAATCGATAAAAGTTTAGAATGTGACAGGATGTTACCTGTGTGATAAAAAAGGAAAGATAAAATACTCTTCAAAGTCAGTAAACAGAATTATCTACAAACATTTTTTTATGAAAAAAAAAAAAAAATAGAAATTGATTGAGGAAAAATGCACTGGCTGAAAAAATAAAGGATCAACTATGGATCAATCCACAGAATTTCGACAAACTATTTGGGTTTTTTCCATGCACCATTTTGTATTTACTCGTATTTTGCATGTGAAAACCTATACACTAAAAAATTAAAATCCACTTGCGTGTCATACCATATTCCGCTTTTGCGTCCCGTATTCTGCTTTTAAAATCTTTATAACTGGATTACGAGATACAAAAAGAACAGAGATTTTGCTATTTTTGCAACACTCTAAGGTCTGTAAAGTCTTGAAGAAATTTTTTAACTAATAAAGATAAAAAAATATTTTTATCTTTTCAAGCCCGAATTTTTTTTCTCAACTTTTTAGAAAAAACTATTGTACGTTAACAACATTAACACTAATTTCATGTAGAATAATTAGTGGGTAACGAATATTTCATTCTCTGGACGATAACGAATGTTGTCTGTTTGTGTACTATTCAATCAATATTCATATGACAATAGGCTAAGGAAGAATTTTTGGATATGTTTAGAAAATATTGCATCAGAACAAGATTTAACTTACATTACAACTTTCTAATACATTTTTCGCATTATTACACATGATTCTTTCTGGATAGTAACTTTTATTTTAAATTTAAAGAATGAAATATATACTTAAAACAAAAAATAAAAAAATCACAAACAGCGCAAAGAGAATTAAGCAAATAATAATAATTATTAATATTTTACTAAATGACTAAACATAAATGACATCATATAGTAAATGCACATGTACTAACCTTATTACAAGTAAATAGTAGTGGAAGTATTTCTTAAAGCAAAATAATACTCCATTAAAAGACATTTAATAGTACTCCACTATTAATAGTACACCCGACCCGAAAGGGTTAAAAGATCTAAAATCTACCCAGTTTTTTGTATTAAATCATATTATTGCATAGATGCCAATATCTCTTAATGATTCCGGAGTCAGATCGATTAGAGAAGTGTGTTTCTAATCGTAAATTTTGTTTTATAAAGGTTTTAAAATGAAATTCAGTAAATACCATATTGAAAGAAGACACATTTTCTTATAAGCACTTTCCGATTTTAAAATTGTTTGCTTTATACCAGACTCCGGAATATTTAAAAGATATTGTCATTTTTGTAATTCTTGTGGATTTATTTGTACTTGAAATTCACCTAAAAATACAAATGTTTCTTAATCTAAGAAAATATAATATAATCATGAACGAAGTTATCCAAAAACCACTTTAAAGTTACCTACGATTCCGAAAAACATTCTTTATCCTTAAAACTCAATATATTTTCAAGCTTTAAAGAAGTATTTATAAACAAAATTTTTTTTTGGCGGCTACTAATGTTCGGAAAAAATTTCGTGTAGTTTCTATCGTGTATTAATGCATTTTCTTAACGTGACTTTAGTACACGAATTTTTCGCACACATAACTCGCGGGTAATCTATAGAAAAAAAACTGAATATGTATCTCATGCAGGCAATCATCTGGTGCGGTGTATATATCCCGCACACGAAAAAAAATAATCACCTGAGTGATTTCTTTTTTTTTTTTTTTTTTTTTATCATCACTTATCGTTTTATCGTATAGTAGCACAATGGATGAAAAACGCTTGTGGTTCTATTACTATCGAAATGGTAAAATATAGATTTAGAAAATCTGGATTATTAGAGTATGATTACTATGAAAATGAGAGCAATGAAGAAAGATTTAATGAAGAAAGACTTAAAGATGATAACAAGCATAATGATCATGAACTGCCACAAATAATGTTGTAGCTATTTTAATTCCGATTAGGAAGAATCTGATTTTGATGGTTTTGAATGAAATAATAAATTTATTTTTTTAATCTATATTTTTCATATAATTTGAATAAAGATGTTGCCATTAGAAGTTACTCCAATTTATTAATAATATGTATACATATTAATATTATGTTCGATTATTTTGCTGTTTATTTTAGGTAAGTAAATTTATTTGTTTATTATTTTACATTTAGCTTGTATTTTTCTATGTATCATTGAAATGATAGTAATTAGCATCCTGATCATAAACGCCGATAATATGATTTTAGAAGTGCGGAGTATCTCTTGGTCATAATTTTTATAGAATAAGCTTTTTATGCTGAGGATTATCTTCCGTCGCAAGTTATATATATGAAATTACAGTACACATTTTTATGTCAACAGGAATGTTTTGCAGAAAAAAAAACACGGTAAATCTCAAACATTAACATTTAAATTAAAATTAATATTTATTTTATTATTCCTGCATGTATAAATTTAATGCTGGTGAAACACAGATGAAAAAACTCAATTGAAAATGAATAGGCAAAATATGTTGAAAAAACTAAGGGGTTTAAAGACGATACTTGGGCAGCGCACGTCAGCATTTAAAACAAAAATAGTAGGGCCAATGGTCTTCTAGACTGGAGAAAGCCGTGACATATTTTGTCGTGACGTCAAAAAAGTCTCAAGAAGCAAGCGAAACAAAGAAAAAATTCGTAATAAATTGCATGTTTTGATTTCGTTTGGGTCATAGAATTATGAATTATTAGTATGTTTCATTTTCTTTGGGTCGTGGAATTATTAATTATCATTTACTAATAATAATTAATAATACCAGAAGCCAACGAAATCGAAACATGAAGATTCTTAGAATTTTTTTTTCCCTGCTTAGTAGGACTACTATAATATGAGCTGAATCGTCAAGCATTATATTTCTCATTTGGACCAATCAGCGATCGTTGTCTAAGCGCTAGAATTGGTCAATCGTGGTCAATATTTCTTCTCCTACAGGCACTTAAATGTCGGTATAAGTCAGCCGAATTATAGGAGCTTTACTTCTTAGTATGGCATTTTGTTTCGCGTAGTCACATCAAAGTGCGTCAAAACTTTCTCCCATATATAAGGTACATTAGGGCATATGAAACAAAAAAAACTAACCTTGATGCACTTACCGACGCTTAAAAATTCTACGTCACAGCATGTATGAAAACAGAGGGTTTGAAAACGAAAATTTTTCAAAAAGTAACAATTGCTGGAAATTGCAGGAGTGCTACTTTAGGAGTTTTATTTGTTTCTTAAGCCATTGACCCCCAAGCAAAAAGGCAAAATTGTAATGTTGTTTTTTTCAGTATTTTTTTACTTTTTTTACACTAAAAAAGGAAATTTTTTCGAAATGGGTAGGAAAAATTTAATTATGTATCAAAATATACTTCTTGACAATATTAATAATAACTTACTCCTTCTGATCTGAATTATAATTATAAAATTATATTAATCGTAAAAATGCTTCTATTGCTGTGAAACCTACACTCAGTGATCGGATTTATCTATTCAAGGCAGTGAGAAAGTTAAAAAATATATACGTTGAAATTTTACACAAAAAGGACCGAACCGTAATTCTACAACAGAAATTGCCAGTGTTTTTTCTAAAGCAAATTCCACTTTAACTACATTTTTGTACAAGTACATTTTTCTATTTATACAAAATTATCAGTTGTAAAGTACCTCTTTACTGAAGTAAAAATCGCAAAAGAACAAACAATAATAGCTTGTTTGAACAGAAGATAAAAGAAACGTTATCATACTCCACTGAAATTTGAATCTTGAAAACGAAACCAACAAACAAATTTTAATAACAGTGATAACACAATGCAGCATATCCTTTCAAAACCGTTAATACAGATTTTAGTTCTGCATCGGGTAGTGCAATCCGATTTTACAGAAATTTGACCTGATCCCGATTCAAAAATATCTTTTAAGGAGTTCCGGGACACATTTTAAAATATTTATTATTTATTGAGTCGAAATTTTGAATTTTTTTATGATGGTTAACTATATTATTTGTAAACAAAATCGCATGGTAAAACTTCTTATATATTTTTTAATTTAATTTATTAAAATAGTCGCTTAATTTAAAATCGTTACAACTCTATATATTATTGGTAAAATTTCACTTTTTTTTCATTTAAATAAACAGAAACATATAAGCTTTAATCTTGATTCAGTATTTTTTAAAATGTTAATTTCTATAAAAATTAGAAATATTCCCAGTACCAAACAATATTGGGCCAATAATGGCTACATCTTGGAGCAATAATGGTATATTGGTTTTATACTAGCATGAAATATTGCTCCAATATTGGGGTGTTTACATTTTACCCTTATTCAGCCAATATATGCAGCCAATATTATACCAATATTGGGGTTTCTTTGGAAATATTGCCAATAAAACGCCAATATTGGTTAAATATTGGGGTTTCACTGGAAATATTTCCAGTGTAACGCCACCATTTGTGCAATATTGGGAAATTATCAGAAATATTTCCAATGCAATGCCAACATTTGTACAATATTTGGAATTCGTTGGAAATATTTCCAATGAAATGCTAATATATAATCAATATTGGCGTTTTATTAGCAATATTTCCAATAAATGAAATATTGACGCAACGTTGGACCAATATTAGTTTGCTACTAGGGATTTAAAGTAAAATAATAAAAAAATGATGTAATAAACATAATTTATATTTTCAAAAGTAAGCAGTTTTTTTATTAGTTTTTTTTTTTTTTTTTTTTCAAATTTACTAAATTAGAATTAAACTAAAACAATTGAAAAAGACATGTTTCAAACATGTTTTTCTAAATAAAATATACAATTATTAAAATTTTATTATAATTTTGTCAATTTTTTTAAATTACATTCTTATAAGTTCTTCCTTATAAATGCACTAATATTTATTATAAATAGCGTGAATATTACTAACTGTTGAAAGTGAAAAGAACAAAATGTCATATACTTTAATCATCTAAATGTATTATTTATTCAAGACATTGAAACAAATGGCAAAATTCGCAGTAAATTTGTTTTTGAGACAAAATTAACTACAGTAAAACCTCCATAACGGACACTCCCGAATAGCGGACACCTCTATTTAACGGACAGTTTTCCAATCCCCACTCCCAAAACCTTAATTTTTATATGTTTAACCTCTGAATAACGGACATTCCGAATAGCGGACACTAATTATGACGATGAAGGCTGAGAATTTTATTCTTAATGTGAAAGAAAAGTAAAAAATCTCTAAATTTATCGGGACAATGTGTCATAATTTTTCTGACCACTGATAAATTTAGGGTTAAGCTGGGGTAAATCCCTTTCCCGTGCCCTATATTGAATTCAAGGGGTGAGTTGGGAGAAAATGTCCCTTCCAGAGCATTGGTATGCTTCCTCCCTCGTAGAAAATTTGAGATTTTATACTGTAAGAAGCGGCAAAATATGGTGAGCAATTACACAATTTTTTTGTAAAAAAAAAGTAAATATGATTCAAAAGTATTAAAACTATTACCTTGACTAGAACTTGACACTGAAAAGCAAATTACATGTAATCGCAAGCAAAAGCAAAAGGTGTGCACAATTTCATTTCAGTTTTATTGCTTAAAAAAAATAATTTCTGATTAATTATGTAATAGACGGTGGTATATTTTTACGGTCATATATTTAGGATATATATGAGTCAAATACGGAAACATACGCATTTCTTATCAATTTTTGAATCGCCGAGATTTTCCCAATAGCGGACACCTCCGAATAGCGGACAGTTTCAACGCTCCCGAGCTGTCCGTTATTTAGAGGTTTTATTGTATATATCCATTGAACGGACTTTCAATCCACCTGTAAGACTAATAGATGTCCTTAGTCTTTTTCCAATGAATTTATTTTCAGAACGTCAATAAAACCAAAATTTACTTTCATGATTAAAAACAAAATAATTCAGCGAGAATCGCACCCCATGGGTTTATATAAGTTGGCGCCACTGCAGCCATGTATCGAGTTATTTGAACATAGCCCTATATGTGCTAATGCTCACGAATTCTTTTGCGTAATCCTGTATGTGTTCTATACCATTTATACATATTTATGTGCATTGAAAAATTTAGTTAAACTAAAAAAAACTTACACCTCATCTGAAAGCACAGTTTCAGCAACTATGCCTCATAGACAATACGTTGGATATTGAATTGTCTCCAAAATAATTTATGTGTCCTTGTAAATGAACTATAAACGCAATGCACATTCTACAGCAATCATAGTATAGTGAGCCTCAGTAATATATATCAGTTTCATCATGTTTGAAACCACGCAGCATAATTGAAATGCGTTATGAAAGGTTTTTTATTTTTTATTTTATTTTTTTTTCTTGTAGATTTTCTCTTTCCTTTCCCTTTTTTTCCCCTGTAAGCGAACTTTCTTGCTTGCCTGACCTTTACTTGTGAATGAAAAAGGAAAGAGTGGATTTGGCTTCTCAGGAAAGAGCTGTAATTTATTAGATCGTGAATAAGTTGTTTTTAAAACATTTTACTCAACTTGATTTAAATTACATATTTAAATAACTCATCTTGATTCAAATTGTTTAAAAACAGCTTGTTAGTTTGTTTGTAAATGCGCAGTTTGCAGTTTAACATAATTTTGTTTGCAGGTTTTCGCCGTATTTCCGGTTGATTTTAAGGTAAATTTTCAGGTTCAGGTATTGCACAACCCGTCTTACCCGTGTTAGACTAATTGGTAATGTTATTTGAATGGTATCAATCAGATAACAAAGTATAATTCTTTGAAATATTTAAACATACCTATCTCCCTAAATGATTCTTACTGCATATATAAAAGCAAATTCGATTGTTTCTCCTCCCTATCATATAGACTAGCACACTCCCAGAACTCTGATTCATGAAATAATTTGCCCCCCAATGATCGATTATCGCAGATGCTCTGTATTAACTGAATAATATCTATTGCGATGTCAACTGATTCTAGGAGATAGCCATCAAGTTGAGTGTAATTGATGGACTCAAATTTCATCAATAATCCATCACGGGATCTTCGCTCACTCCATCATAAATAACAGCTTAATTACCGACGGAGAAAAAAGTCGATTGCTATACAATTAAATGCTCACTTTCCAGTAGCATAACATTAGACTATCCGTCAGGTGACGCTATTCAATTTGATTATAAATAAGGAGCCAAAAATCTCCGCATTTTTTGCTATCGTAATGATAGTTAATATTTCTGCAGTTTCTGATTTATTATTAAAATTATTATTATTATTATTATTGGTTCAGATTCAACAATTTCGAATATTCACAAAATCAAAATTTTCCATTTCAATTATCATCGATCAGTCAGTGATGCAATTCAATTTGATTATAAATAAGTAACCAAAAATCGTTACTTTTTTATTCCTAATAACAATTGGTGCTTCGTAATTTCACAGTTTTTTTATTATTATTCTTTAGAGTTCAACAGTTTCTAACCGCGTAACAGTCTCTATTCTAATTTTCGGCGTACTGTAGAGCAAAAAGACGAATTTCTATGACATAGGTGAAAACTGCATGCATTTTCCCCAGGTTTGTTAACTATGTAGAATTGTTCTGTAAATTCCACAACATGACAAACCGTAATGTTTCTTCCCTTGCATTCCGTCAAATCTCGCCATAAATAAGAGCTTAATTACCGATGGGAAAAAAGTCAATTGCTATACAATAAAATGCTCACTTTCCAGTAGCATAACAATAGATGATCGGTCAGGTGACACAATTCAATTTGATTATAAATAAGGAGCCAAAAATCTCCGCTTTTTTTTCCAACGTGATGATAGTTAATATTTCTGCAGTTTCTGATTTATTATTAAAATTATTATTATTATTATTGGTTCAGATTCAACAATTTCGAATATTCACAAAATCAAAATTTTCCATTTCAATTATCATCGATCAGTCAGTGATGCAATTCAATTTGATTATAAATAAGTAACCAAAAATCGCCACTTGTTTACTCCTAATAACAATTGGTGCTTCGTAATTTCACAGTTTTTTTATCATTATTCTTTAGAGTTCAACAGTTTTTAACTGAGTAACAGTCTCTATTCTAATTTTCGGCGTACTGTAGGGCAAAAAGACGAATTTCTATGACATAGGTGAAAACTGCATGCATTTTCCCCAGGTTTGTTAACTATGTAGAATTGTTCTGTAAATTCCACAACATGACAAACCGTAATGTTTCTTCCCTTGCATTCCGTCAAATCTCGCCATAAATAAGAGCTTAATTACCGATGGGAAAAAAGTCAATTGCTATACAATTAAATGCTCACTTTCCAGTAGCATAACATTAGATGATCGGTCAGGTGACACAATTCAATTTGATTATAAATAAGGAGCCAAAAATCTCCGCTTTTTTTTCCAACGTGATGATAGTTAATATTTCTGCAGTTTCTGATTTATTATTAAAATTATTATTATTATTATTGGTTCAGATTCAACAATTTTGAATATTCACAAAATCAAAATTTTCCATTTCAATTATCATCGATCAGTCAGTGATGCAATTCAATTTGATTATAAATAAGTAACCAAAAACCGCCACTTGTTTACTCCTAATAACAATTGGTGCTTCGTAATTTCACAGTTTTTTTATCATTATTCTTTAGAGTTCAACAGTTTTTAACTGAGTAACAGTCTCTATTCTAATTTTCGGCGTACTGTAGGGCAAAAAGACGAATTTCTATGACATAGGTGAAAACTGCATGCATTTTCCCCAGGTTTGTTAACTATGTAGAATTGTTCTGTAAATTCCACAACATGACAAACCGTAATGTTTCTTCCCTTGCATTCCGTCAAATCTCGCCATAAATAAGAGCTTAATTACCGATGGGAAAAAAGTCAATTTCTATACAATTAAATGCTCACTTTCCAGTAGCATAACATTAGATGATCGGTCAGGTGATGCAATTCAATTTGGTTATAAATAAGGAGCCAAAAACCTCCGCATTTTTTGCTCTCGTAATGACAGTTGATATTTCTGCAATTTCGGATTTATTTTTATTATCATTATTGGTTTAGGTTCAACAGTTTCTAATATTTATAAAATGAAAATTCGCAATTTCAACTAACATAATATTATACGATCAGCCAGTGATGCAATTCAATTTGATTATAAATAAGTAACCGAAAATTGCTACATTTTAACTCGTAATAACAATTGATGTTTCTGTAAGTTCACAGTTTTTTTATTAGTTTTGTTTAAGGTTCAACAGTTTCTAATAATACCAAAAAAATTTGTTCAAAGTAAAGAAAACATACATCGGAGTGCAGTGTGAGTTTTAGTAGATTTTTGCCCACACTGGGGTTTCTTATTACGTGATTTTCTAAACGAAACAATTCCGGATCAGAGGAGTGGAAGGAATGAACCAAAAACCCTATAACCCTCCGCGTTCTCCAGATATCACTTTTTCACCTTTTGGCTAAATCAAGGACAGAGTTTGCCACACCAATTGCTGACGTCAAAGAATTAGGATGAAAGCAGCTGCGTGTACTGTAAAAAATTGAGTAGACTACTGTATCATTTTTCTGGTTTCTATAAATTAATAAATAAAATCGAACATTACATGAAATTTGAGCTACTATATTTAAAACATGTTCCTTTAAAACAAAGTTAAAATGTTATACGAAAAAAAAACAAGAAAATAAAAATGTTTTACAATGAAATTGACATTATCTTGGTTGTCATTTTCCATATGCCAAGAAAGGACATATAATTACGTAAAAATTAACTTTTTATTTAAGTTCTTCAAAATGCATAAAATTTAGAAGGAAAATCCTTTACTCTCTAATAGAAAATAAATTTACCTCTTGAAATTTTGAATTATTTTCAATGGATATTTTCAATATATAAAATGATTAAAGTCTGACATTTTGTGATATTCACCCTTATGCATTTTATCTGATCAGGGTAATACAGGAAATGCATTGAACGCATTCATTCACTAATCAGCTTTTACATTTAAAATAAAATAATCTTGAATAAAACTTTTACTAACATAATTTATAGAACCTGCAAATTAAAAGAAAACTACAATAAAATTTCGGTATTTTATTTAAATCTTCTATTATCTTCTGTTCGCAATTCATTACTCTATTGCACTATAAATTAAATATCCTCTTTTTTTTTTTTTTTTTTTTTTTTTTTTTTTGTTTAAGAAGAAAGTATTGTAATCGTAATTATTTTGCAACGTTTGCCTTTCGGCGAATATGCATGTTTCAGGGACCAGGGATCTCAAAAGACAAGTTTGTACAAAAAGTCTTTCTATCTGTCAGTCCGTATATCCGTGCATCCGTATGTCCTCTTTGTATCATCGAAAAGTGCATGAAGTTATGCATAGAATTGAAACAACATTTTTGAGTATGTTTTTGGCTATGGCCAAGCAACTCCACATTGAATTTTGAAATATTCCGCTAATTTAGAAAGGGGCGCTATAATACAGATTTTTGTACCATTTTCCTTATTTTTCTATAGAGAAATGAATGAAATTATGCATAGAATAGATATGCTAATTATATATATAGTTTATTTACAATTATGTATAAGTTTTTGTGAGTTTCGAAACTTTTGTGGTAAGGTTGCGATATAAAGTGTTCTGGTGTAATAATGCCAGGTCGGGTAATAACGCCAAGTGCTAATATTAATCCGGGAGGACGCGCGCAGGGCCTAAAAGACCCGGAGTGGGTATGGTTTTTACAATTGCAACCAATCTTCAACTTATTTTATCGCAAAATTTGTAAGAATTGTCTCCGTCTAAATAAAACGACTGTTTTAATTTGATTTTATTGGTGGCAAAGTTAAAACCGTTCATACCATGGGTAAGCGTGCGTTCTCCCGGGTTAAACATAATTATAAAATGATCCGGTAAATGGCAGCTATGTCCTCTGCGCGGAAGGACTCTGAGTCATATAAAACAAAAACAACAGCTTAAAGTTCATTTGTTCCATTGGTAGGCCTTATCGCTTTTAGAAGCAACTGAAAATAACGTTTGATCTAAAATTCGCGAGGTAAAAAATTCTGTCGTAGCTATACTTAAACTGGAAATTACAAGTTAAACTCTGAAATTTGAAAAAAAAAGCATTTAGTGAGATTGCTAATAGCAGTTAAAGGATAATAATTTTGTTGTTAATATAGAGATAATGAAATACAAATACAGGAATCATGTGTAAAATTTAATAAGGAATCTCACAGAATTCATTTTTATCGAAAATCTTATTTAATTAATTAAAAATACAAATTTATTAAAACATGTTTTATGTAACGCCGACATTTTAACGTTAGATTTCGTAAATACGGATTAGTATGGAATATACTGGTTAAAAAGTATTTACAAGACTTGTATAACAGTGTTAACAAAAATGTTTATTGAACATGACTCTAGTTATTATTAAATTACACATGATAAATATAATTACATTAAAAATGGTTAAAACCGTGCAATGTTTCTTATAATAAACCGAACTTTTCAAGCAATGAGAAGCTCAAGACTCTGTTTAAACTCCCCCTCTTTCCTTTTTCTTTCTCTTTCACAAAAAAAAAATTAATATTTTCTGTCGCACAGAATGTATGTATGGAAACATAAATATTGATTTAGATAAATACAGATTAAACCGTACAATGCTTCTAATAATTCTATTTAAGCGGTCCTTTTTAAGCAAAAAAAGCTCAGGGTCTGATATTCTTGTGCCCCCTTTTTCGTTTTTTTTTACACCTTCACAAAAAATTGAACATTTTCTATCGCTTAGAATACAATTTTTCAATTTCTAAGGTTGTAGAGTTTGTATTTTTAGAATTGGACAACTTACATGGGATTATTCTGTCTTGTTTTGTAGTTTTGTTTGCATGGCGTTAATATCCATATAGATAGGTAATGACGCCAAATAGCATTGGTCAAGAAATCATAACGTTACATTTTATGAACATAAAGAGTTGTAACTCAAAAAACTTCGGTTTTCAGGAAATGCGAAAAACTGTTTCAGACTGTTGTAGGTTCAATGGACATATTGCAAACACAACTGTTACTTGGTTGCTGGGTCTTAAGCGCACTATCTTCTACTTTAGGAGATTGGTTACAGTAATGAAAACCCTGTAGAATGGCAGTCATAACTCATTAAGTCTAATTTTTGAGTTGTGGCACTTTTGTACCAAGGCTGCGATATATTCTTCGATATGGCTAGAAGGTCCCGTGTGAATTTGGTAACAATCCGTCGAAAGGAGGCTCTGTAATTGCGATTTCGCACGATTTTTGATAGTTTCGACTGTATATCGGCTGCTCAGCGCTCATGCATCGAAGGAGAGTTCGCATCCAGTTAACCTACGAATCTCAAGCAGCTTATGTGCAACATAATGATTAGAAATATTGATTTTATTAAATATTTTGATTAACTCGTTTTTACTCTGAATAGTAAAATAAAACAGAAACTATACATGTAAATCAAATTCGATGTAATAGTGATGCAATAACACTGAAATATTAACTTGTGAAGCAACTTTTTCAAATAATAACATATGAGGATCCCAGAAGCCAAGTGATATGAGTGACAAAATTGAAAAAATTAATCTAAGTGACACAGGCGACCTGAAAATAGAAGTTTTTTTTTCGGGTAAAGAAATGTAAGTGATTTTCTAATTATATGTCTTGCGTTCTAGAGATCAACCATTTTTGCCGAATAATAATCAATATTGATTAATTATACATGCAAAGAAAATTGTACTCTACTTTTTTTACAGTTATTGAAATAAGAGTTCAAAGACCATAATGAAACAAGTGGCAGTTTTCCATTTCAATTCGGTCACATATTATTGATATTCAAATTTCGCGCCGATTATCTTTGAACTCAATTTACTCCAAATCAAATTTTCGTCACTTATACCTGTTGGCTTCTGAGGTCCTCATAATATGAAAAAAAAGAAAGTTTTGGGATTGACACATCCGACTAATTTAATCATGTTGGTTACATAATAGATTTTCATTTCCTTTCTAGACAAAACTTAATTCATATCAGAAAATTGCAGATTGCACTTTCGTACTTTTCCCTTACATATACAATTTATGACATTTCATCCAAGTTCACTACTTTAAAAATGCCACAAAGGAATGAGAAAGATTCTAAGTGCAGATAATTGCAACTTCATTTTTACAAAGATGATATAAATACATAAATCTAAGATGAAAACAGTTGCTGTTTGAGAGTTATTTTTAGGAAAATGGCAAAAGAAAAGAAAAATATAGCACAGAACGTGAAGCAATTTTCTCTTCGATATTTTATTCTAGCTTTCCCATAAATATAAGAGTAACTTTTCTAGGAAAAGTATAAATATTTGGATTGTTTATTTTGAGGAAAATGTTAATTTCTTAGAGGAAAATCATATAAGTTTTAATATGATTTATTCAATGCAAGACAGTTTATAAACTGTAAGATATAAAGCATTTTTTTAGGCTTTTAGGCACTATAATTTGGTCGATAAAGAGAAACAAATCCAATAATTTACCTTTTGTCTGCAACAATGAAAAAATAAATTCATCATTCTGAAAAAAAATTATGAAAACTTTTAAAATTATAATTAGAGTATAAAAATTAAAATATTTGAAAAAATAGCTATTGTGGGCACTTCGCAAATGGATAGTTTTCATTTAAAAAATAATTAGTAAAATTGGTTTAGCAGAATTCTCAGGGAAGGTGAGTAAGAAAGAAGCCTTGTGTTTAAAATACATATATCTGTTATTATTCTTCCGTAATAAATCTTGCAATAGGGAAAATATGTTAATCATTCTTGAAATTTACATTAAAAACCTTAATAAATGAGGAAATTAAAATGCAATTTTCGAACAAATTGCATTTGAAAGCACATTTTTCTCCAAAACAATGGCATAAAAATTGAGAGTGTGCTATGTTTAGAAGTTTAAAAATATTACCGTAAAATCGAAATTTCATCATAAAGGACTACTATTCACAAAATGACGTAAATGTTACGAACGGATACATTTGTTCTTTATAATATACGTATACGCGGGTTATCGTAAAATTATAACTATCCTTAGGAAATGTTTGAAATAGAAACTTTTTTTGTTTTTCTAAGGTTTCCCTATATGGTATGTATCCAAAATTATACATTTTTCCCAGCGTTTTTTTAACCTTTCGAAGGCCTGATTGGAGTACTCTGCAGTATGATCTGGAAGCCATTGTTCATAATCATTTGTTGTGTCAAACCGTCCCCGCAATAATATTTTCAGTTTTGAGAATAAGTAGCTTGGAGTGAGATCGGACGGATGTGGCATAATATCAAAGTAATATCACTTCGATTCTTCAACCGCAATTTGAAATGAGTGAACAGTCTGGGAACTCGGCGTGCTTAGATCGTTGACATGTGCGCTTCTTTGTGAATAGTTTTCTACACACGCCGTAACTAAGATGAGTCGCATTCATGATCATTTGGATAGTTACCCTTCGATCTAATAGGATAAAGTCCTCAATTTCTTCACTACAGTCTTCCTCAGTTACTACAGTATATTTTAAGAACTTTAGGTGTGTATGTATTATTTTTCCTTTTTTTCGAAATGTAGTTTTTCATCCTTTGGTACATTTTTCTAAAATTCCATTTTAGCTAAACAGCTGAAACGTTTTAAAATTATGTAACTAACGTGTTTCTTTAAAAATATCTAACATTATAGGCTGGGTGAAAAAAAATATAAATAATGATAAATATCTTCTAAATTTTTTTAGAATTTTCAAAGAATTTTCATAATTTTAATTTTTTTCTTCATTTAAGCTTTCACTTTCCTTATTCTCAAATAGTATGTCTTCTGATACTACAACAAATTTTAAAGTGATATATTCAACAGTTTTTTAGAAAAGTATACCGAACAGATATATTGTTGAAAAAATATGTAAAAAGTTAATTAATTTTTAAAAACTAATTTATGTATGAAATTCGTTTCTTATGATTTACATCTAGGCTATTATTTGTATATTTACTGTAAAAGAAAATTCATTTCTATCTTTATTTTCAAATAAAATACAATATGCTAAATATTTCCTAAAAAATACTTCATTTTATTTGCCGAGATGTTACATGTGTCCTTAAAAGGTTTTTTTTTTCTTTTTTTACTTTTATGCATATTTTCACTCCTATATGCAGAACTGTTTGATGTAATGTCCTGTTACAGTAAAATCATGCGAATTTGTCTCTCTGTGAAACTTAGATTCGTAGACATGTGTCCTTTTTCTGGCGGCTGGGCGATATGTATAAATAAAATGTTTGCATATATAAAAATATATGTCTATAAAAAAGTATAGCGGTTTATTAGGTTTGTTTTTGTAGCTGTTTATATCATCTGGCAATAAATCTCACTTTCTGAAGCCCGGATCGCGCCAAACTTTCTAAAAAAGCGCCAAAGTCCCTGTATTGAAAAAGTATCCTCGATGACGGAGTTAATATCGCAGGATTAATTAGGTGATTTATTAAATGAAACCTATAATATAATACAAATATTAATATTTAAGTAGAACCAAACAAATATAAAAGACCAAAGACTGTCCAAATACTAAATGGTATGTATTGTAAATGGTGTGCATGCTTTTTATCACCTGTGCATGGATGAAACATTTTACTTAGGGGCTAAAAATACTTACTTAAATTTTCGCTGAAATTCCTTTAACTAAACATAATCAGCATAAAGAATTATAGTACTCTTATCGAAAATTAGAGTGTTAAAAGCAAGTCCTTCATATCAAAATTCAATTTGCATGTGGTGTTCTTTTACTGAAAGTTAAAAGATGTACTAATATATTCTTCGCGTTCTGAATATATAGTATCATTAAATGCAGCAAGAATGGCATCGCAATTATTGACTTTAGCTTTTCAGACATCGGTCGCCATAATTCTCTCAAAGAATATCATCAAACGCTTTCTTTTAAAATCTTTTCGCATATAATTTATCAGTAACGTGATTTTGCTTTCTGAGCGTCTTGCAATTGGGTAAAACAGTAATGTTGTTTTCTTTGCATTTTGTTTTAAATGCTTAGAAAATATAATGATTTCAACATTATAAAAAAAACTTAATTACTAATTAACTGTGCAAAGAGACAGAGAAACGCAAGCTCTCTGTCTCCTTGCTCAATTTTGCTTTTTCTAGCTCGCAGAGTTTTTCACTGATGAAGAATCTCGATAGTAGATCCGAAACAGCTATTTGCTACCTTTTCATACTTTATTTGTGCATTTATAATCATTGGTTTTCTATCTTTAAACATTTTTTCACAAAGGCTTTTTTTGCTTTTTAATAAACCTACACTGTAAAAAAAAGAGTCGATCTACTAAGAAAACTTTAGTGATCCTTGTAATTACTAAAAAAATTTTAGTAATCTTAGTCGGTTACAAAAAAATCTGTAAGATTTACTAGAAAAAAGTTAGCAACGAATAGAGTTAATAGTTTTATATTTTTAATAGCTCTTACTAAAACTCAGTTGGTGTGGCCTTGATAGCATAGTGGTTATAGTAACGGACTCCAGGCTAAAAGGGCGAAACTTGCCACCGCCAAATACGCCCCGATTGTATGTAGTGTCTCGTTAATAAAGCGATTATGAGAATCCTGTCGGAGCAGGTAGGAATGTTTGGTGCTGCCATCTATTGCGGTTTTGCCGAAAATCTTCCGCTTCAGAAGTCTGGATGCAGCTCGAAGGAAGCTTCTGCCCTTCGAGCGCAAGCAATGGTTATTAAAAATAATTTTGGAGATATTACTAAAATTTGCTTGGTGGCTCATACTAAAAATTTTTAAGTTAGTTATACAAAAAATTCTTTTGTTCAGTTTACAAAAAAAATGCTTGTTTCACTTGCAAAAAAAAGTTTGTAATAGTTACTAAAAAATTCTGTGGAATACAATTTTACTAAGAAATTTTTAGTAACCTCTTGAATTTTTTTTACAGTGTAGTCAGTATAAAGATAATTTAAATCCTTTTATCGAAACTAGAGTGTTAAAAACAAGTCCTTCATATCAAAATTCAATTTGCATGTGGTGTTCTTTTGCTGAAAGTTAAAAGATGAACTAATTTATTCTTCACGTTCTGAATTTATGGTCTCATTTAATGCAGCAAGAATGACATCGCAATTATCGACTTCAGCTTTTTAGACATCGGTCGCCATTATTCTCTCGAAGAATATCATTAAAAACTTTCTTCTAAAATCTACTCGCAAATAATTTCTCCGTGGCGTGATTTTGTTAAAATAATTGAATAAAGCTATTAACACAGAATTTTCAAAATGAAAATGAGCTCTCAATAGTGTTAGTTATTTTCTTTCTTTTTGCATTTCGGATGTATTCCCTGCAAAATTTTCGAGATATTTGTAAATTATACATTTCAATAAAATGTAGGATTCCGCATCTGAGATTTTGAATCTCATATCGAAAAAAAAATTTTTTTCATATAAAGATGCCAAAAAATTAAACAAATATGTAATCTCCTAATTGTGTAAACAAGATTCGCTATAGTTACACTACATTACTTGCTATACTTGTCCAAAACATTAGATAGAAATTATACAAACCCAACGCACTATAATTATCAATGCGAGCAAATGTAACAGCATATTTATTTATCCAATATACAGTTTCTTAAAACTTTAAAAATAAATTATGTTTTATAAATGGCTGTTAGTATATAAAATTCAAAGTTTTTTTATTACTACTAAAACAAAAAAGCTGCAAATTGTTAAGAAAATAAAAAATATATAAATTTATTAAACATTCCAGCTCTTAGCATGTTCATTAAAATTTCTCTGAAAAACAGAGGAACTTCGAAACATTATTTTCTGATTCCTGATTGATTTGATTGAGAGCGTCAACAATAATACAAGATTATAAAATATGCAAGGAAGAGTTATGAAAAAAATAATAATAACTAAATTTTTATTGGTTATTTTTTATAAACCAAAAACATTGAAGTGTGGCCATTACTTGAAGGGTGTCCATTACTGGAAAGATATTCACTACTGGCACATCTACGTTATATAATTGAATAATTATTCAATTCTGTTGTAAATTATGTGTATGCTTTTATTTTCTTCCCCAATGTATAGATGAAGCATTTTACTTTGGGGATAAAAATACTTAAATTTTCGCTGAAATCCCTTTAAATAAAACGAGTCAGTATAAAGAATTTAAATCCTCTTATCGAAAATTAGAGTGTTAAAAGCAAGTCCTCCATATCAAAATTCAATTTGCATGTGGTGTCCTTTTGCCGAAAGTTAAAAGATGTAATTTATTCTTCACATTCTGAATTTATAGTCTCATTAAAGGCAACAAGAATGACGTCGCAATTATTGGTTTTAGCTTTTAAGACTTTGGTCGCCATTATTCTCTCGAAGAATATCATTAAAAACTTTCTTCTAAAATCTTCTCGCATAAAATTTCTCCATGGCATGATTTTGTTAAAATAATTGAATAAAGCTATTAACATAGAATTTTCAAAATGAAAATGAACCCTCAATAGTGTAGTTATTTTTAGGTGCGTTCGTAATTATGTAATTCGTAAATACGTAGCCCCTATAGTCGTCGTTCAATCCATTCGTCTGTCCTTCTGTCCATCTGTCTGTCCATCTATCCTCATATAACAAAGCAAAAACTACCCAACCGAATCATTTGAATTTTAAAATATATTATTTTTTTGTATAATTTTGTAGATTCATTTAAAATTTTATGAAAATCGGCTGTATCATCAATTACATCAATGATCAATTACAGGGACATTCAAAAGTATTCAGTTACATTACCTTAAATGGGAGAAATAGTTTCAAATTTTAATGATGTTATACTCTTTCTAACATAATAAAATTGATATGCATCTATAAAGTATATACTGAAATATATATTATGTACAAAATGTGGTGCAAAAAATATCTGTTATTATTTTACAGGGCCACGCAAAAGTATTTCATTACATAATGGTATAAGGGGAAATATGGTTTGAATTATATAAAATTATTTCATACTTTAATATATACGTGTTTGTAAGGTTTACTATAAGAATATATAAAAGAAAGCAGATAGTTATATTTTTAATAGGGATACACAAAAGATTTGGCCGCTATACTGTATCCAAAATACTGTATACTGTTACACCAAGATCTGAATATTATTAAAACTTCGATATAGTACGAACGCACCTCATTTGCTATGCTTTCCAACCTTTTTGTTTTTGCATTTCGGTTGTATTCCCTGTAGAATTTTTGAGATATTTGTAAATTATGCATTTCAATAACATGTCAGATTCCGTATTTGGTATTTTGAATCAGATATCGAATAATTTTTTCTCCATGTAAAAATGCCAATAATAGAATAAATTTGTATTCCCCTTAAATGTATAAACAATATTCCCTCTAGTTCTACTACATTGCTTGCTATACTTGCCCAAAACATTACATGGAAATTATACAAATTCAACGCACTATAATTTTCAATGCGAACAAATGTAGTAGCATATTTATTTATAAATCTACAGGATGGCCACTCTCAACGATGTTCAATGGCTAATTCCTAAACCGTTAGTCATAGTATATATATACTTTAGGGATGCAAGCGCTGTTCCACAAGTGGCTGATTTTTACCACTAAATTTTTATAGTTTTCTTCCCCTTATTCGATCTAAAATATTCTGTCCTTAAATAAAATGAGAAATACTATTAAAATTTCGTGGTACTAGTCAATCATTAGTTGCGCAGTGCTTTCATCCCTGTTTAATTCCAATTATAAAAAAAGTTTTTAATGGGGTAAAGAAATCTTTTAAAAGTGATTTAGGTCAATAAACATTTCTTAGAAAATTCGAAATTTAAATTTTTATACGGTCTTCCAGTTCTGTAAGTTATATTTATTAAAATTGTTCTATTACACTAAGAAGTAAGACAAAAAAAAGTCCCATAATTGTACGATTAAAATTGACCGTGTAATAGCATACATATTTTTTGCTGCTCATTGATCATTCACAAATTTAATAGAAACATATATTCCTCAAAAGTATTTTTTAATGATGATTCAAAGTAAATTTAACACTGCAATATAAATTTGAAACCTTTAATCATTCCGACATATTGCTGCAAAATATAAAATTTGTATTAAGCATATAATAAGAGAAAAAAAATACAGAATTTTTGTTAAATAAAATGATAAAAATTAACAACCTCCATTCTTTACAAAATGATACATATTTTAAAATGTTATTACATTACGCTAGCTTGCAAAAGCTGGTTTATGTCATGTTTTTTAGCTTTTGATAATTGATTCTTATCTATCCACTAAATCCGAAATTGATTTTCTATTTTTACCATAACATAAAGATTTTTTATAAATCGTAAATTTTAAAGTAAAAAAAAAAAAAAAAAAAAAAAAAAAAAAAAAAAAAAATAGAGAAATTGGATACTATAAAATAGATATGATCGTTGTGTTTTCAACTTTTAATGTTTGATTTTTATGTATATTTTACCGCCGAATCCAAAAAATGAGCTTCATTTTCAACTATATCACATCAGGATTATTCACAAATTGTAAATTTCAAAGTTAAAAAGTTCAAAGTTAAAATTGGACCTCCTCCTCCTCATCGGATCTCTCAGCTGTTTAGAGGTAAAAAAAAAAAAAATCCCACTATAAATAAAAAAACTAAATAAATTTTTGATTTAACACGTTGACTGGCACGGCAATTTTCAGAAATCTGCCCAAAAATGACAATTTGATTTTATCACATTATCTTATTAAAAACTCTAATTCTAATCCATAGGTACACCAAAAATCATTAAAAAAAAGTTTTTTTTTTTTTTTTTTTTTTTTTTTTTTTTTTTGAGGATTTACAAATTATCTCGTAGTTGATAATTATATTTTTTGATCGTTTTTTAATAAATTTTCTGTTTATGCATGCCAGCATTGATTTTTTGTTCTTTTTCCAAAAGACATCTATCGATATTAGCACTGATATACTGCAAGTTTAATCGTAGCTGGACAAAAATGGCAAGTAAACGCAGTACGAGATAACTCGTAGTTGGCGTCCTAGAAAAGAACGCAATCTACGAGTTATCTCATAGTTGGCAGTCAACGTGTTATATAAAATTAAATAAAACTGAAAAGTTTCACATCTTTTTTATATCAACAGATTTTCGCTATCTTTTAACGTTTACATATACCATTTGCAAAATAATTTAAAAATTAAGGTCATTTTCAGATTCAGTTCTAAAAAGTACATAAAAACAAATTATCAAAAGTTAAAAAACACAGACATCTCCATTTTTTCATAGTATCTGATTTTTGTTATTTTTTAACTTTGACAATTTATCATTTGCTAAAAATCCGGATATGATGGTTAAAAATTAAGGTAATTTTCGGATTAAATTAAAAAAAAATACATAAACATTAAAAAACAGAATTATCGTAGTCTTGTACTATCTAATCTAAAACATTTTCTTAAATTTCTTGGCAGCAATCTATCCGAAGTTTTTTGTGTTATCCTGTAAAATAAGTATACACGGTAATCATCGAAAATCATAATGATATTAGATTGTTATCAGATTTACCTCAGCATGTAAAATTTAATCTCCATATCGGATATTTGAAAGCGAACAAAAGTTCGAGAACAAATTTTGAACTGGAAAAACATACATATGATCGTCGTATTTTTAAAAAATCATATAAAAATAACATAATTTTTGTTAAAAGAAATCAAGAAGCAAAACGGTCTCAAATCCTTACAAATTAAAACATATGTTAAAATGTAATTATTTTAGCCAATCTGAAACTTAATAAAACTGAACTAAATTTAATACTTGTATGAAATAAGTTAAACACATGAAATAAGTTCTTCGAATACTTTAAGTACTTGCTATATTATCCCTCATAGCACGGCCGAAGGCATTTGTGTTTCAGTCAGAAAAGTGGTATAAGTAACGAACTCTTAAAGTTTTATAAATCGGTCAATTTTAATCGTACGTAGAATGATAATTTTCTTGTTTTACTTGTCAGTGTAACAGAGAAATTTTACGAAATAAGGCCAGGGCACCTATAGAACCTATAAAACCGGGAGGACCGTATAAAAATTTTAATTTCGTAATTTTTCAAGAAATGATTTTATTGACCCAAATCGCTTTTAAAATATTTCTTTACCTCTTTTAAAACATTTTTTTAGACTAGAACTATATATCTATGACTAACGGTTTAGGAATTAGGCGTTGGATACACTGTATATGTAAAAGGTTTGTAAATATGTATTATATATCAGGCCATCAAGGATAAAATGAAGATAAAAAGCCAAAGTTAGTAAATAATTTACATCTATAAGTAATTATTATATTTAAAGTTATGGAATTATTTTATCCAAACTTCAACGACAATTCATAGACACACTGAGATGGGTCAGAAATGGCTAACTTCATTAGAGGCCTAAAAAGCTCTACGTTGTTAGGACGGAGTTTATAACATCATATCACGTGATTTAACGCCAACCCAATCGGTCGAAACAGCTCTTGTTTGTAAGGCCAATTCCAAGGTGATCTTTCTCGCGAGATTGGGTCGGCAGAGATCACATGATCTGACGTCTTGATTTCCGTCCTAAGCCCCGGTTTAACAAACTAAAAGCCTTTGTGGCCGCTAACGAAGTGGTCATCACCGTGGTCAGACTCAAAGGTGACTTTTAGTTCTTCATTATTGCTAAATGTATAGAACAACATTTGTGAAAATCTCAAAAACATAGCTTGAAAATTCTAAAAATTATCGTCCATGGAATAAGCTCAAAATCCGTCGTTCCCAAAAGGATGTAAAAAGATAAGGGGTTGTATCCTTATATCTATTGATTAGTGTCAGTACTAAATACATAATATTGCACGCACTACTATATTTGAATACAGCCCCTCATCATTTTGATTCCTTTTTGGATCAACGGATTTTGAGCTTATTCTATTGACGATAATTTCAGAATTTTCAAGCTATGTTTTTGACACTTGTACAGAAATTACTATATGTATATAGCTAACACATTATGTAAATTATATTTTGCTTGCGTTCATTCAAGCGTAGTAAAATATAATTTAGTAAACCTGCTCATTCTTAATACAATTTTTATTATTTTTTAATCCTAATTACAGAGTATTATGAACAATGTTGTTTGTCATATTTTCTGAAAAAGGCATTGGTTTTAATAAGAACTCTGCAAATTATAAGCAAAAAAACTTGACAAAATTTGGTACTGTTTTTATGTAAACCTTAATTTCTCTACAAGTATACATACTATTCTCTTAAAAATAGACACAATGTATTACAATAAGCCATTCAATCATAGTCTTCCGTGTTTGAAACTCTGTAATCTTAAATGGCAATAAATATTCACAGAGATTCCCTTTTTCTAACAAAACGGAAAATTTCTGATCGAATTTCACGGAAGACAACCTGTAATAGAACGAAAATTTTTAACAGTGTGAATGGTTCTGAGCCCATCTTAGCCACTTAATCGTCGCGCCCGAGACATTCACAGGCTGCAAGTTTCATGGTTTTTATTCAGAATTGCTTGATTCCCACCAATTTTATAAAATAGTATAATTGGCTTTATTCTGGTATCATTTTGCTTGCCATTAAATACGAAGAATATTTTTATTTCAAAAAAGTGGTGGCAATAATGAATTTGAATTTTTAAACCGTAATTTAATGCTACCATTAAGTGGTTAAGTCTAAAGTGTATGCTCAACGATGAAAAAAAGGAAATCATCCAGAAATTGATCAATCAAATTAAGTAGTGTCTCAAAATTATATACCGAAATTTTGTACAACGTCTAGCAAGCGCCAGCAAAAGTAAAATCGATATTGCCCGAGGAAACGATTTAATTGAAACCCGATGACAGTTTTACAAATAATTGTAGTTATTAAAGTTCGTTACAGTGATCATTTGGGCTTATTGTCTCGTTTTACCATAGCTTTCCAGACAAGAAAAACTTGTGCGGATTTCTAGGAAATAGTCCTTATAATTACTTGTATAATAAATTAATAGAAGTCCAGTGTCGGAGTGTTCAGAGCATCTGACTGCGGCGCCACAGGTTGGGAGTTCGACTTCCGATTGCTCACGGTTCACTTAGCCTTTCATCCCTTCGGAGTCGATAAAAGGAGTACCAAGCTTGCTTGGCATCTAAGGCTGGATTCAGAATGCAATACTCTTCCATTCAACTGAATTCTTGGAAAAGTGGGAAAGTCTCTTGTATTGGATCCATTTGTGGTTTCTTCATAATCGAAAATAGGGATCGAATAAAAGAGTCGGGAGATAAGCAATCCACCCTATTTGACGGAAAGATTTTCCTTTTGCCGGACAATCGTCCCTTTCCTGCAAAACTCGTTAAGATCAAAAACACAGCGTCGCCACATCAAACGAGCCGACACCGAAATTCAAGAAGTGGTCAAATGTGTTTGGGCCTTAAACCTCGAGGGTTCGTGTTAGGCTGACCACCTGTCCGGGACGTTTGCTGCATAGCATCTCGGGGCCCATGTCTAGTACACAGAGATGAACATTGTCGGCGTTGATCCTTCATGGATTGTAATGCCACACAGTTTTTTAGTTTTAAAATTAATTAATAAGCATTTATATTTAAATAAAGTAATGTGAGCTATTGAATACACGAAATAAGTAAGCCATAGGCTGTTTTATAAAAAACCGTTCAGGTGTTTTAACTTTTAGCTTTTGTCACGATTGCATCCCCCCTTATTGCCTCTTAAAACAACGTGTATCAACTCAATAATAACTCTATATTTGTTGTGATAAGTTGTCGAAAATCTAAGTTTATTTTTCTAAAAACAACGTCGATTTGATTAAACGTTTTTGGCTTTTTATTAAAATACGGTGAATACATTTATAACACGTTCTGATTTCTTTAAAAACACATATAAATATGT
Organism: Maratus speculifer; assembly: GCA_964019185.1. Taxonomy (NCBI): domain Eukaryota; kingdom Metazoa; phylum Arthropoda; class Arachnida; order Araneae; family Salticidae; genus Maratus; species Maratus speculifer. The sequence continues at coordinate 289,383,561 of OZ025295.1, forward strand.
TAATATAATTAGGTATCTATCATATGTACTTCATGTTTCAAATTTAAGTTCGGTGTTCCAGCTCCCCAAAATTTTTCTCAAAAAGTTCCCTTTAAATGTATTCCTTTTTAAGTTTCTCTTACTACAAAAAAATAATTTCTCCATTTTTTTTTGTTTCTTTGTTTGTTTATTTGTAATAAAGAAAATTATAAAAATATCTTATTAAAATTACACGATAAAATTTTAAAAAAAAAGCATGTTGAAGGTACCAAAATTAAACTTTTTACGTGAGATAGCCAAAGCTTGAAGTTTTTAAAGGCGTACATGAGACAAAACAGCATTATTAGAAAATTATCGAAGTCAATATAAAATAGTTCTATTCAATATAAAAACAAGGTTACCTTTCCCGCAGATTTATTGGATGTACCGAACTATGAGAGACTGAGATACTTAAGTACTTACGTAGCTATTTGTTCATAGATTTATCTTGTTATTTTTTTTTTCTAAAATATTCAAATTACTTTTATACCTACATTACATAAATCCTTACTTAATCTTCGGTGTTTTTTTTTTTTTTTTTTTTTTTTTTTTTTTTTTGGGTATTTGTGTATAAATAGATCTAATACAGTGTGTCCAGCAAATAACACCCTGATTTCAAAATTAAATTTCTCAAAAACAAAGATCAATAGAATTATGCAGTAAATAGTTTGTTTATCAAGTAAGCTGTAAAAATCTTATACAAAAGTTTCGAACGGTAAATATTTTGAAAAGATTGTGTTCTGATTGCAAAGAATGCTTTGATTTGACATTTTTCTTGCTTTAGATTGCTGCCAGAGAATGTGTTTTTCGGCTTAAAGTGCCATATTTCATAGTTTTGTTTAATTAAATTTTTGAAATTTCGAAATTCTAAAAGTTTACTTCGAAAAATCTTTAAAATATTGCACTGTAAGCTGAAAAATTATTTCTCTGCAGGCAATCAAAAACAAGAAAAATGTCAAATCAAAGCATTCTATGCAATCAGAACGCAATTTTTTTCAAAATATTCACTGTTTGAAATTTCTGTATAAGATTTTTACAGCTTACCTAATGAAAAAACCGTTTACCGCATACTACTATCGATCTTTGTTTTTGAGAAATTTAATTTTGAAATCAAGGTGTTATTTGCTGGATACCCTGTAATTTCACAATTGACTTTTTTAGACACCTTGACAGAAAAGGTTTCCCTTACAATGTTTTTTAGTTGTCGCATAATTTACATGTTAAGCCTGGTTTAATTTTTTAATTGTTTATACTGTTTTAAACAGAACCTCATGCACCATTAAAAAAAAAAAAAAAAAAAAAAAAAAAAAAAAAAAAAAAACGCGTGTAGAATACAAACCTACAGGGCGCAACTACCACATAAATATGGGACAATTGGATTCATAAAGAAAGAAAGTTGAAAATCTTATAATTTTTTTTATTTATATTTAGACATTAAATTGTAATTTTTAAAATGTCTTTCCGTTAAAGTTAAGTTAACTGAATACATATATAAGAGTTCAGTCTTTAATTCAAAGGAGCATTACCTTTTGGAAGCTGAATTGTCATAATCTCTAAAACCACGTTGTAAAATCATGGCTCAGTTGCCTATCGAAACCTTATATATTAATTATTTAAAAACTTTTTTATAATTTTAATTTTCAGTCAAAAATAGGAAGAGTGTCGAAATTAGGTTCGATTTTGATCGAATCTTAATCCTAATATCAAAATTTTAAGTAATTTTGTAAGAACTCGTCTTATTACAAGAAGAAAGAAAAGCATCACTTATCTAAATATGGCTACCTCGGGGCTACAGTCTTCTTTGAATACTTTTTATTTCTTGAAAAACAGCACTAACATTTAGAACAATAAACACACATAAACTATTTACAAATAAAGCTTTTTTTACATAATTCTCCTTGCGCACGCCACCAACACAAGACATGAACTCACTGTTCACAACCAACTTTCGAATTTTCGAACATCACTAATAAAAGAATGTTTTAATAGAAAAAATAGTGTTGCTAGATTTTTTTAAGACGAAAAATATTACAACTACATTTTTAATTTAGCAGAGCTCAGGTCACGTGACGAGTGGCAGTCTAAAAAAATGCATGCGTATGCGAGAAGGTTCGCTGTCAATGAAACTTTTTAAATTTTGAATAAAACACCAATATATGTGAAAAACTTTCAAGAAAGCACAAAATAATTCTCCCAATCAATATTTCCAGATTATAATAACCTGGCTACATGGTTATAATAACTGCTGCATTCTATGCGCTTTAAATGCAAAAATCATAATTACACCAGCACTTATGTGAAGGCTTTTAAAAAAATTCCTCTTCTAACCTTATTCCTAGATGACATCATTGCATCTTGATACTTTGGTCTCCTTTTATATATTCAAATTCCTGTGCGTGATGGATGTCACAATAAGGCATTTTTCTCCAGCTGTCTTGCGGGATTTTCAAAAATCAGCTTCCCATCAATTTCTAGCTGAATTTGCTCTGAATAAAGTGAAACTTTTGATCATTTATCACTCTAGGTAGAGACGAATCGCTTGATATCCGATAAAAGGTTTGCAGAAGAAATTGCAGTATAACGATTACTTTGGGATGTTAAAAAATCAGATACCCTTTCAGCGACAAAGAAAAAAGAAAGAAAGAAAAAGAAAAAAGGGCGAAAATATTTTTCTTATTCACGCATATTAAAATATAATTGATTTTTGATACTTTAAAATGTCTACTACGTGGAAAAAGAGCACTGTTGCGAAAATAATCGATTTTGTTTTTATTGTTTCCTTTAAAAATACAATTTTTTACAATTCTAAAACTGATTTACTTTTGTTCTATTATGTTTCAGAACAGAAGTCATAGCAAAAATAGGAATTTATACTAAAAATATGCCAATTTACATACATTTTTCTCAATTTTTTTACACAATATTGACTCACCTTAAAAATTATAAGACCCCTTTGCAGCTCAACAACTTCGATTTAAAAAATCCTTACACATATAATAAATGCATCATTTTAAGCATGAAAAAAAAAATTTTAAATCAGAACAGAAAAATAAAATTTTATTTCGAAAAATGGGTTTGTTGCATATCTGTAACATCTTGCCAAATGGCACAAAAACTGAAAATGTTTATAATTTTAATTTGCACAATATTTTTTGAAACAATTGTTAGTTTTATTGTAAAAAGTCCCATATCATATTTCTCACAAACAGTTTGAGTAAAGCCCTTACAATCAAAATATTTACAACGTATTCTTTTTTCTGCCCAATATGGCCAATGACCAATTTTGTCTGGGCACACTTTTTTGGTGAAATATGGTGAGTTAGGGCCTCTATACTTTTTCAGTTGAATTCTTTTCACACAAAAGAATTTAGCTACAGAAGAAATCGAACAATAAGTGATACCTGTGAACAATAATTGCTGGAGGAGCATTTTCAGTTTGGGAAACACATTTTATATTGAAATTTTTTAAAATTATTACTTAGTGTGTATTAATTTTATTGATATTATACAGGGCTGTACAAAAATTCCCAAGTACATTCCCCTCTATGCAGAATTCTAAATATGTTGGAAAAATTTATATAATTTGTCCTGGATTCATAATTTTTTATTTTCGTTTAAATAACGAACAACTCCAACTAACCCATAATCCAGCAATAAGCATTGCAGAGCCTCCAATCAAGGCACATTTAGCAAACAGTATATGGCATGAAATATGTTACCATAAATCACAGTCAATTGAATTGTAACCTGGCAAACACATTCCCTACAGATTCAGTGATCGATCCTTATTATCATTAATAAGGATTAAGTTCGTTTTATGAAAACTTAATACGCACGTATGTGAATCCAATATTTATGTTAATATATCATATCCGTTATTGCCATGCTGACATTCTAATAAAAATGGTTGATAGGAGAACATATAATATTTCAAAATTTCTATAAGTTATGTATTTCGGATAATGATGACTGCGATCGATTGGAAAATGATCATTGGAAAAAAAACACTGCCAGCTCAGCCTACAGGCACAGGTAAATTTCGAAGTTAAGTTCTAATGCAAGTTTGCAAACAAAAACTAAAAACTTAAAAACAAAACAAAGTGCAATCCTATATAGATCATCATCATTTTCATTATTCCAACTATATATGTTTATCGCCTTAAAGGTGGATTAACGGATGTGAAATTATTTTACTTCCTCAACACCTCTCATCTTCTTTAGGAACATTCGTAATTATGCAATATATACCTCTATACCTATAGTTATCGTTCAGTCCCTCCGTCAGTCTGTTTGTCTGTCCATCAGTCCGTCCGTCTTCGTGTAACAGAGCAAAAACAAAACGAACAGAATCATTTAAATTTTAAAATATATAATTGTTGCATAATTTTGTCGAGTTATTTCAAATTTTATAAAAATCGGATGCATAGTTTAATTACAGGGAGAATCAAAATTATTCTGTTATATTAGGACCAGTATTAAAATATAGTTTCAAGTGCATTTTAAAGATTTTAGTCTTTCGAACAGAATAAAATTGATATGCGTCTATGAAGTATATACTAAAATATACATTCTATACTGTCTATGACGCAAAGAATATCTGTTATTAATGTACAAGGCCACACAAAAGTATTCCATTACGTAATGATATTGTGAGAAACATTGTTTGGGCGCGTTTTGATAGTATTAAACTATTTCAAGTTTTATGAAATTGATATATGATACTCTTATTGATATACGTTACAATTGATATACGTTAAATTATCTCTTCTTCTTTTCCTTTCAACTTTTGTATGCTTTCTTACCAAAATGCCAATATGTGACGTGATGAGAAATAGTGAGTTTATTGTAGAGGGTATAGGATGGTATACACATATACCTTCTGGATTTTTGGAGGAACATTCTGTTTCTAAAATAAAGTTACAGTGTATATTCTCTAGCGTATATATTTTGCCTGTACTTGATCAAGTTTTGGGAGTTTTTACAACTTCACTACTAAATAGCATACATCTATCTAATGCTCGCAATTGGTTTTCTTTTACAACGGATTCCGAACTGCAATTAGGTATGCAAAAATCAACCGCAGACAATTCAACTTTATTTGCCTTTTTTACTCGTATGTAGTTTTTATAAGAGAAGACGGAAAATGCATACTTTGGTGTGAAGCCAAAACAATCAACCACAAAACAGGTTACAATTCGATTGATTCACTTTAAATGCTAGTAAAAGCAATAATCCCACAAGTTATAAAAGAAATGCCTTTTTTCTTTCTTTCTTTCTTTTCTTTTAAATCAGTATATTTCCGAAAAAAAGATAATCCAACAAACCGATTGCATCCGATTTTTAAAAAATACGCTGTACATTCCTCAAAATAGATGGGTTTTTCAAAAAAAAAAAGGTGTCAAATGTGTGTTCTTCTTACATACATCAGATCCATCTAACTGCCTGATTTGATTATAAGAAAAAAGATACATGCAAACGTATAATTTAATAAATGTCATTATTTGCCCTATCACCTCCAAGAATCAAGCTACTGTGATTACACGTTTATTTTTCCTCGCAGTTAATTAGGGGGATAGAGACTTGTCTGAAAAAGCCTTTTCCCTCTTACGTCTCCTTAAACACAGACAATCATCTCGTGTGGGTGAAAGGCATGTTAATTATACGTCACTCAATCACAGACGTTCATCAACAGTTCTTGCTGCGAACGGGTCAAACTATTTAAGGTCTCCTGAAAATATGTTCTGAAAAAAAAAGGAAGAAGAAGCACCGGCTAATCAAGCGATTCACTCGCGTTTGAAGATGTTCCAAATTGGCGGCAATTTCCTCTGCGCTATCAGATGCCTGAGAGGCTAATTACAACTGGCGAGTGTCGTCGGGCCAATTACGTTCCGGATAGAGTGATGAATCAGGTGTGTGATTGGTCGCAGCGCTCAAGGTCGGTGACTGTCGGGAAACACTGGATAAGGTGTTGATGTTGAAATGTTCCGGTTAATAACATTTAATAAGGGAAAACATAATATTGGGACGATTAAAAGCATTTGGAAACTTGGTGGGTGATCAACCTACCTGTAGGTAGTATCGACAAATGGTGCGGAGGCATATGTATAATTTGAAGAATCGTAAAATGCATATTAATAACAACTTGATAAGAAATGTAATAAAGATAATTTATACAAGATTCTTATCATGGAAAGTGCAGTCAACGTTTTAAAAATTGTTCTTATTCATGTTTGTTTTAACTACGGATATTAGTAGATAAAACATGCTTTTGACAACTGTATCCGGGGTGTTGCAGCATCGGGATTAGTAATTTTAAGAGAGAGAAAAACACACAACAGACAACACCAACTTTTGTATAGGAAACCATGGTCACAATACCATCTATTCAATAAAAAATACATTGTATTTCACTCCAATCTCAGTTCTGATCTTTGTTCAAACCTTTAACATTGATGAAATTACAGTTAAACTTCTCTTTAATAAAGTTCCAGTTTAACGTAATTCTCTATTTAAAGAAATTTTCTGATGAATCTTGACTTTAAATACCATTAACATGCAAATTAAATTCCATATTACGAAATATCTATTCAATATTACGAAGTTTATTCCACTTTCGTGGGTGTGTGTACAACATTAAATGAGAGGTCGCTATTGTAATAGATGTGTGAATTTATTTCAACAGATTGTATAAAAAAGGAATTTTTTTTTTAATCATTACCATTCAAAAGGAGAAATGCTAAAAGCCTTTGATACAATAAGAAGGAGATTACAGTTTCACGAGAATATTACCGGTATAAAGATAAAAGGTTATAGGCAAATTGATAGGGTACTTGCAAAAATTTTTATGAATGATGTATTTTTTATAAGGAACCTGTTACAAAGTAGTATTACAGACTTTTTAAAAGTTACTGAGAACATAGTATAAAGAAAGAAAAAGAAAAAATGCGCTATGCGTCCGTCTTTTTTTTTTTTTTTTTTTTTTTTTTTTTTAACCTTGCTTTATTTATGGTATTTTTTAGGCATTATTCCAATTAAATTTTTACTTTCTTCTATCTTTACAAAAAGAAAATATTGGTTTCGTAAAAGTTTTTGAATTTTTAGCTTTCAACGATTTTACACGTTTTAGGGATCAGAGCTACCAAAAAACATGTTTCTACAAAATGTCAGACTGTAAGGCTGTGACTTTGTCTGTTTGTTTGTATGTGACATAAATTGTGTGGGTGCTATATCTCAAAAACTAATGCTCGGAATTTAATAAAATTTTATTTTCAGGTATTGCCTGATATAAATTGATGGTGATTAGTTTTTGGTGCAAATCGCTCAACAGGTGGCGCTGCTATGCTGCCTTTTTACGATTTACTCAACAGCTATATCCCAAGAAGTAATGCATGGATTGTCACCATACTTCAGAATTCTGTTAGTCCTTGACGTGAATTGATCCTGCTTATTTTTTGGTGTAAATCATTCAACTGGTGGTGCTGCTATGCTGCATTTTTACGATTATCACAATAGCTCTATCTCAAGAATTAATACTCGGATTTTCATCAAACTTCAGATTCAGTTAATCTTTGACATGAACTGGTTCTATTTATGTTTTGGTGTCAATCGCCCAACAGTTGTTGCTGCTATGCTGAATTTTCCCCACATTCCACTAGCTCTATCTCTAAACTAATAACTAATGCAAGAATTTTCACCAAACTTCAGATTTAGGTATACCTTGATAATATTATTGCTGATTATGTTTTGATATAAATCATCCATCAGGTGGCACTTTTACGTTACATTTTTCTCGATATCCTCAATAGTTATATTTCATGAACTAAATGCGTGGAATTTCATGCATTTTGAATCCTCACGATGAGCATAAATTAATGTTTAACTTTGGAACTGTGGCAGCGAATTTTGAAGTATTAACATGCATGAAGTATTAACATGCATGGAAGAAAGTTTTGGATTTTCTACATCCGATTAGTTCTCATATATGTAGGAAGAATTATAAACTACTTTGGAGCGGTGTCTAGGGAACAAAGATGGTCCAGACGATTTTTTAACGGAAATCTTGACTATTTTAATGTTTAAGTTTTCTTGGCTATATATACACATATATATAAACTGTAGCACAATTATGTTACATTTTAGTGTAAAGTGAAATATACAAAACAGGCCGTCTGCCTATCAAAGCTTGCCGGACATATTCCGATTACCGCAGGTCCGACTGCCTATCACGTTGGCATATGATGGCCCGCATGGCCATATTTCGCTCCGAGATATTCGGGCGGGTTTTTTTAGGCCATCTGTCTGCAGCCGACTCCAGTTTGCATCCGCTTCAATTCTCATAAAAAATCACTTAGTTGATCAAAATTTCCGTTGTTCGGGGGTTTAATCCAATCTTACAGAGCCGCATTATAGAATGTGCTGATTTTGCAGTGCAGAATTCAATCTTTGTTGCTAGGCATCTTTGTCGATAGATCCCATATATATGTCGTCCAGTTGCAAAACCGGCCAACTCCTCAAAATTGAAAAATGTGTTTTTTAAGTTCTAAGTAAACATTATTACCATGTAGAAACAATAAAACATGCGAAATCACGTAAAATTCTTGTGTTATATGCATTTGATAATCACGGTGTGCTGCAAAACCGATCAAATCCTTAAGTCGATAAGTTTCAAAACCGAACATCTCCTTATTCGCTAGCAGACGCTTGGTCCTCCCTACAACAATCTCTCACTTGTTGATTAGATTAACAATATGTTTTCTCTCACCTGCGACTGCTCTCCCTTGATTCATAGAAAGTTTCTAATAATTCAGTCTCGTGTTTTCTCCAACTATTGAAAAGTTTGTGGAAGAAGCGTGTCCTAACCCATCAAGGAAGCCATAAAGTGACTCTATGACGTGGAAAAAAGAACAAATCCAAAGTTCATAGGTATCTTACACTTTGTGATAAGCATGGACGAATTAATATGTTATGACGCACTAGGCCAAAATTCTTTTGTGCGCCCTCTTCTCCTCCTTCATAAAACTATAAATGAATTTTTTTCTGAAAAATTTAAGAACTTTTTTAACATAATTAAATTAATTAATATTTTTTTATAAATGTTAGCATTTAGAGAAATGTAGATGGGGAATAAAAGGGGTTTTGTTACACTTAAAAATATGAGAGAATTTTCTATTGATGTATTGAAAAGTATTCAAAAAATGTTTTAAATAAAATTGGTACAAATTCATTTTTACTTGACACTTTAGCTAAAATTTTAAATTGTCCATATTTCTTTTCATTTAAATGCATTAAAGTTCTTAATTTTGCTCCTCTACCCAACGTACGCCCATAGACTTTAACTTAGGTTGGTCTTATGAGTAAATCATCCCTGGTGATAATATGTAATAACATGCCTATTATGATTCAGCAAGCGATAACGACGCGTTTCTGTAAGTCTGTTTACAACTTCAGTGATTTTTCAATATTTTGAAGTCCTCTGATTCATGAAATTGAGGACATTTGTGTTACATTTTCATAACTTTTCGCATTATTTTTTGCAGGTACTGCCCTAATACTAATCAAACATATCATAGCTGTCGACACTTTTCAAAAGCTTACTAATGCTCTTTTTTTCTCAATGCTTTTTTTTTTTTTTTTTTTTTTTTTTTTTTTTTTGCGAAATAGCATTTAGTTAGACAAAACATTTTTGTGTATTTGCTTCCCCTAAAAATCCAATTTCTAGTTTGGTGAAAAACCAGCCAATTCCAAAGCTCTTCTAGTACATCTAGAAATGTCACTTGTTATCATATAAAGCAATATTTTGAAAATTGCTTTAAAATTTTGTCATTTTTAAAGTTTGCAAAAAAGAAATGAGCTTCAATTGGATTCAGAAGTTCTGTATTTTTGAATAAATAAATAGGTTATAACCATTTCTATAGTATGCTCTTTTATCTCTTTAGATGTGTAACGCTGATATCGATATACGACTTATATATATAGCTTTGCTCAACCCTTCTGTTCTTACTCGAGTAACATAAAAAAAAAATTCATTTTTTACGTTGTTTTTAATCAGTTAATTTTAAAATTATATGTGTGTGTTTCTGTGTGTATGTTAAATAACAAATCTAGGGTTTATGGTCAATAATAATTTAATGAATCTAGATTATATAAAATAATTGCAATATTTGCACTTTAAAATTAAGGGGGATTCGGAAAATATTGGCGACGCTACGGCCATAATTGTCGACAGGCTTGAAAGAGGTATCCTTCCCATCCAGAAGTCAAAACATTTCTTCATTTTGCAATCTCAAATCGTTCTCAGGCCAGATTTATAAAAGGTATGCTTCAACATAAACTTGCTGGATTGGTCTATGCGTCTGTAGATTTCCTGCGAGAACTTGTTAATGTGTTTTGTTGCCAGCATAAGTGCATTTCGAAAACTGAAAAACCGCAACTCACATGCATATAAAATTTTAATGTTCACTTTTTGTTTTTACTTAGTTGTTATTGTACTTCACACCGCAGCAGGCATTAGCTTGCTAAAATGTCTCGTTATATTCATAAATTCATGTTTTCTAATAAAACTCAATAAATAGCAAAGTAGAATTGTAAAAGAAAATAAGGCATCTGTAACACATAAAGAATGTAATTTTTTTTTTTTTTTTTTTCTATTTATCTTTTTTAACCTTGAGGAATTTTCCATGATAACAAACTAATATTTTTCATATTTTTATCAAATCGCATCTAATCGCTGAAAAACAGTTTAAGTAGAGATTAGTAATAATTTGAGTAATAAGAATCGAGGAAAAGCGAGTTATTACAGTAGCATAAAAATGTGATTATACTACTATTTGAGAATATAACAACATAATTTGTATGTATTGGCATTAGGGTATACATCTTTGAAGTGAAAAAAAAAAAAAGAAAATTTCAATTTCAGCGTTTTTTGCTCTTTAGAGATAATACTAATTTCTCGTTTTACGAATAAATCAGTGCCGTATGAAATAAGAAAGAAAAATTATGCATCAAGCACAGATTATGAAACACTTTCTAACACTTTCAGAGTTTTGTTAGTGAAATTTCACTGTTTATAAGGTAAAAAAGTCTAAATAAACAATTTAGAAAAGGCATAACGCATTTGAAAATCATATTTCAACAATTATCTCTTATAGCCGAAAAAGTAGTCCAATTATTTTGTCCATTCCTGTATTTAAATTACAAATGCATATATATTCTACATAGTATGCTAAAACTTAATTTGGTATAAAAATACATAATAAGTTGAACATTCATCTTCAACACAATTTTTAGCAATATACAGAAATTTACTGTAATTCTTTCGTATAACCCTGCCAATGGATTTTTATATTTGCCACATATTAAGCTAGAATTTAATTCAGGCAAAAATATGAATAAATCTACTGAGATCTAAATTCACAGTTCTAAATATTATCATCCGTAAGGAGGGCATAAATAGTTCTTTGCGTGGCCCTGCATATGATTTTATATTATTATGGAAATATCTCTCAATTCATCATCACTGAATCATCAAATATAGTTCAATTTGAAAGAGCATAACATAATTAAAAGCCGCCTTCAAGCCATTCGCGCTTATATTCTTCAATTATTACGAATTTTTCTGTATAGCCTTGTATGTGTTCCATAGCGTTTGCATAAACTACATAAGTAATCAAAAGTTTACTAAAACTTAAACAAACGTATCATAAATGAAATCACACACCCATCAACTATCAAGACTCAGTACTTCAGACACAATATTGTATTCAATTATTTTGTGTGTCCCTGTAAACAAAATATAAATACTTATGAATAAACTTGCTAGTAAACTTCTACATTTGCTCTGAAATTTTCAAATCGATATCTTCATTGTTTTTTGTTTCTTGTTTTTTTTTTATCGTAGCTAAATGGTGAAAATTTTCATAAAATTTATTGTCATAAACCACTCGTTGACATTGGCAAAAAAGAAATAACGGTGAGTTATAAGCGATTTCTTTACTACGTACTGCGGTTTAGGATTCAGTTACTTAATCTCTTTCCTAAAACTATGAAACGCGTGGAAGAAAAAAGATATAAGTGCACTGGTATATGTTGGCATACACATAGCTGAACCATGGAAGTAAAAATAAGATAGATATCTTATATATCTTATTTTTAGTTCAATGAGCTGAACCGCAACCAACGACATACAAGACCAGTTCACGACTTTTAAAACGCTCCACGAATTTGATCATTTTTAAATGGCAATTGGTACAAAAACACAATCCCATTTGGCTTTGTACCAATCACAGTTTAAAAATTATTCATCTCATGTGACTTTTAAACGTCATGAACTGGCATTGTATGTCGTTGGTGCAACTGAACGCGGGAATTTATTTGTAATAAAATTCAATCGTTTTTCACTTTTTAATTTCAACCTGAATCCAAAGTTTAAAACATGATTTTTTAAAATTTATGCCTACTTACATAATAATAATAAGCTTTCATTCAAAAATTACTTATTAAGCATTTTTTTTCTTTCTATAGCCGCTACAATCTATATCCCTTAAGGGGGGGGGGGGGATAGACGAACGATTTCCCCTAGCCTACCTTAATACTGACAACATACACGCAATTTTTCATTCCATGACTTAAAGGAGGATTCAAAAATTGAGATATGTTTTGAATAGAGAAAAATGATGGCAACTTCACATGCAACCAATTCTAAGGTTTATTACCTACTTCAACATTAGACGTACAAAATTGTATATTCATTACCTTGAAAGTGGAACTGCTCACATGCACATGTGATATGAGTGCCAGGCTTTTCGTGGTTGCTAAGAGATCGCATCCTGTCTTTTGAAGGTCATAAATCCTCTTCCCTCTCAAGCCAGGCATATTACAGCTTTTAGTGACATTTGTGGAGAACAGAATAAAAGCCACTTTATTGTGAAGTTCTGGTTACACATTATATGAAACACACACATAGAAAACAGTCAATCACCGCTTTCTGATGTCAGGACACTCCTACAATGAACGTGACCAAGACTTTGGGCTCATAGGAGTAAGAAAGTAGAGGAATAAAAGGGATGTGTTGTATGTTCTAGAGCACTGAGCTCAACTTGTAAATGATTCCAGCAAAAACATCTTTATAAAAATGCTAAAATATGAAGATTTTATTAATATTGAGCCACTTACACCATTCTTTATAAAGTCAGTGAAAGGTATTTTTTTAACCGAGATCTTCACCAAGCGGCACTAGGACAGACTGAAACCCCGCATACCTCTGAAGATCAGACTGATGAGCATACTCGTGTTTATGAAGCCGACGACGATGAGATAATGTAGACAAGTTGTTCCCATATCATTACTTTAAGGATATTGTTCAATATTTTCAAAATGCTTTTCGTCCTTTTTTTTCTATTTCTAAATTTGCTTTTGTATACGTTAAATAAATGCATTTTAAAGGCTAAAAATTAAAAAAAAAAAATTATGTTTCAAAACTTATAATGAAATTTTAAAACTTATATTTGAACAAAATTTTTTATTATATTCATTTGTATTAACATTGTTCTTAAATTTTTTAAATTCACTTTTTACCTCACATTTTTTCTTTTTTAGGACTTAAAATTGTATCCTTTCATTTATTTTCACCAACATTGTTCTTAATTTTTCTATAAATTCATTTTTTTATTTCATAATTTTTCATTTCTTGTGTTCATTCGGCACTTGTACCCTTTGGCTTCCAAGCAGTTTTCATTGCTGCTTGGAAACCAAAGGATACAAGTTCCGAATGATGATCAATATTACTTAGTTATAAATTTAAAACAAATCGTACTCCACTTTTTTGTAACAGTTATTGAAATAAGGGTTCAAAGATCAGTAAGACATAAGCAAAAGTTTCATATTTCAATTCATTTAGTTACAATTGATGTTTAACTTTGAACTCAATTTACTCGAAATATAAATTTTGTCACTCGTATCCCTTAGCTTCTGGGGGTCCTCAATTATATGCTGCATTCTAGAGGTCAACCACTTTTGTCAAATAACAATCAATATTGATTAATTATAAATTTATATAAAATTGTACTCTACTTTTTTTCGCATTTATTGAAATAAAAGTTCAAAGAACACAATGAAACAATCGGCAGTTTCCTATTTCGATTCAGTCATTTATAATTAGTGTTCAAATTTAACATTAATTATCTTTGAACTCAATTTACTCCAAATCGAATTTTCGTCACTTGTACCCCTTGGATTACGAGGTCCTCATATGGGCTATAATGTGTACATTTTCTGCTAAAAATTTTCATTTCTATCTCTATTTATATGTAAAATACATGATGTTAAATATTTAGCAGAAACTGCTTCATTTTACTTACGTGTCTAGATGTTCCAGTTGCTTCTATAACGTATCTTTATTACATTTTTCTCATCGTACATTCATTAAAGAAATAGTTTGATTTTACCAGATGGGTGAACATCAAACACCTATAGAACAAGATATGACATTTTGACAGATTAATTACACACTTTAAATCTGTGTAAATGAACATGCATAAAAGATCTGAAACAAAAATCAATCTAATTTCGCTTTTTCATTTGCCTCTTTATATCTATACTTATTTTATATAATCTTTTGAATTAAATGGTACAAAAATTTCGCAGCTTATTTGTGCAAGATGAATTCACCCTCTTAAAAAGCTATCAGCATTCCAAGTTCGAATTCTATCGATTACTCATAATCTTCGCCCGACTGATTGACGTTTGAGAACTGGCAACAAACTAATGACAAAACGGCTTCATTTGCATGTGAAAGATCCTTTTAATTTAGCTTAATTAACTTTGGGTGCACTTTAATGAAATGGGTATTTGGCAACTCTTTTTGAACATGCCCTATTAACTGGAAGAACCTTCGGGATTTAGAGCCGTACGGAGCAATGATCTTTTTTATTTTATTTAAAAAAAAATGTCTTTTAGATTTAAATGGAAGATAAAATTTCTAACCCTTTAATGACAAGTTAGGAATGGGAAAAGAGGGTTGAGACAAGTTAAATGCGGCCCACAGATTTTCGCAGCTTCCAAGTCTGTTATTAGATAATTCCGGATCATAGCTAAGATGTTATCAAAAGATTACATGTGTTTCAACAATCTAAGACTTATATCAAGCTAATTGCACTCGAACATTTAAGACTCCTAACAAGGAAAAGCCTTTGGTGATTTAGATTAAAATTGAGGCTACAAATCAAAAGTTTGATGAGCCATCAATGAACTGGAATTAGGAGCTGTGATTTTTTTCTTTCTTTTTTTTTTTATTAAATGCGTTACACAAATATAGCATGTTTAATTATCTATAATCTTTATAATAAGTAATAGTGAAAGTGCCAAGTGAAAGAGGTGAGAAAGCGGTTATTTATAAGATCAATAAATTTTGCATTTTTTTCTGTTTTATGCGTCGATATTAAGAAATTACAAGTTTTATTTTTCTTAGAAAAGGAAGATATTTTTTCGTTTATTTTATTATTATTATTATTTTTTTCAGGAATTGAGCTACTCTTATAAGATTCTTCATGAGTCGTTTTTCTGAATGAATTATTTAGATTAAATAAAGGCTACAGTTTGATGAGATCAACACCAATGAATTGCAATTAGGAATTGCGTTCTATTGTTATCATTTTTCAAATTAAACACGCTACACAAATGTACACTGTACAAAAAATTCAAGAGGTTACTAAAATTTTTTTAGTAAATTTGTATTCCACAGAATTTTTTAGTAACCATTACAAACTTTTTTTTTTTTTTTTTTGCAAGTGAAACAAACACTTCTTTTGTAAACTAAACAAAAGAATTTTTTTGTATAACTAACTTAAAACTTGTTAGTGTGAGCCACCAAGCAAATTTTAGTAATAGCTCCAAAATTAATTTTAGTAACCATGACGTGTGCCCGAAGGGCAGGAGCTTCCTTCGAGTTGCATCCAGTGGGTGAAAAGACAGACTTCTGAAACGGAAGATTTTCAGCAAAGGCGCAATAGATGGCAGCACCAAACATTGCCACCATGTTTCTAAAGGGGAGGGAAAGTTCAGAGATCATTACACAAGGTAACTGCTACGACAGGATTTTCACAATTCCTTTATTTAACAGCACTTACATTGCATACATTCGGAGCATATTTGATGGCGGCCAGCATCGAACCCAGGTATTTTCAGCCTGGAGTTCGGTGCTATGACCACTAGGCTATCAAGGCCACACCAAGTACGTTTTAGTAATAGCTATTAAAAATGTAAAACTATTAACTCTATTCGTTGCTAGCTTTTTTCTAGTAATTCTTACAGATTCCTTGTAACCGAGTAAGATTACTAAAAATTTTTTAGTAATCTTACTCGCTTAATCATCTGTATTATGATTACATATTAAGAAATTACAAGATTTTTTTAAAGGAAGCTTTTTTTCCCTTTGTATTTTAAGAAATTAAAAATTTCTTGGGCTACTTTTATAAAAACCTCCATAAGTCTTTTCACGAAAAATTTTTAGACTAAAATAAAAGCTACAAAACAAAAATCTTATAAGACATTATGAATTGGGAATAATGGTTTTTCTTTTCTTTTATTAACCACGCTACGGAAAATATAATACGTTTAATTATCAATAGTAAATAATATTGAAAGTGTCAAACGGTATATTAAAAAGGGGGTTATTTAGATGATGAATAAGTTCTATATTGTTTCTGTGGTTTGGCTTAAATATTTCAAATTACAAGATTTTGTATTTAAGGTAAGGAACGTTTTTCCTTTGTGTTTTCATAAAGTAAGAATTATACAGGGTGAGTCATAAATATCGAAACAATAGGCTATCTCCTTAAATATTGCCCCTAGACCCATACTTCCAATTGCAAAGTTTCATCAAAAAAGGTAAATTTTTTGATAAGATAAGTTGCAACTCCATGGGGGGTCTATTTAAAAAAATACGAAAATTAAATTTTTATACGACCCCCAGAGAATAAAACTACCAATTAGAAAATTTTTCCTTATCCTTTTCTGAATCGAACAAAAAAAAATTCATCTCGATATCTGCAAATCCCTGGATGATATTAAAATCCAAAATTTTTCAAAATTCGTGACTTACACCACTTTAGCATACATCTGAGTGCAGCGATATCAGTTCATTTGAAATACAATTTAGGGATCGACCATTAATTTACGCATTGTTAAATGTAGACCCAAGACAATACTTTAACTTTTATATATAAAATAAAAGCGTATAGCTTTTTGCTTTACACTTCCTTGACATATGCTAGATGTCTGCAATATCTCGAGCTTGGCGCCAGGCTCGTAATTGGCACGACCCATTGGCCGGACCGTCTTATTAAACACTTATTAAAAGTGTTATTAAATTAAGTGATATTAACTAAACTCTCATTAACCGTGTCTTTAAAACTTATTGCCGCAGGCAATAAGTTTAGTAAAAATAGTAATAGCGATAATGACCCTTCTATTAACTGGATCATATGGAATATATTTTAATGTTATTGTACATTTTAATGTTAATGGAAATATATTTTAATAAATTACTTAGAATTTTTTTCAAAAATCTAGTTTGTACTATTCAGCTTCAAAATGTATGTGGTTTTAAACATATTTTTACTTTTTTCTATCTTTACAAGAGAAAAGTATTGGATTCATGAAAATTTTGAATTCCGGTTTTCGACGGATTCACACGTTTTAGGGCTCAGAGATACCGAAAAACATGTTTTTACAAAATGTCTGTCTGTGTGTCACTGCTTCTGTATCTCTGTATATGATATACATTTTGTGAGGGCGCTATCTCAAGAACTAATACACAAAATTTAATAAAAAATTATATTTACTTAGTTCTTGATATAAATTGATGCTGATTAGTTTCGGTCTGAATCGGTTAACAGGTGACCCTACTGTAAAGGCTTTTGTGCTATTTCCGCGATCGCTGTATCTCCAGAATGCAAGGAATATCATCAATCTTCAAATTCAGTTATTCCTTGACATGAATTGATGTTATTTATATTTTGTTGTATATGGCTCCACGAGAGGCGCTGCAACACTGAATTTGTTACGATTTCTGCAATAGCTCTACTTTAAGAACTAATGCAGGCATTTCCATAAAAAGTCAGATGCAGTTACTTCTTGACATGAATTGGTTTTGTTTACGTTTTTGTATCAATCATCTTTCGGATGGCATTTTCATAATGAATTTTGTCTAGTTTACACGATTTCAGTGATATCTTGTACTAATCCACTGAATTTCGTATCTTTAGAGCCCTCCGATTGCTACATCCGAGTAGTTTATTTATTCCAAACGGCATTAAAAAAATATTTATTCGAATGTTAAAGTCGAAGAGTATAACGTTTCTGTTGCGTATTTTTTTTATGCTAAGCTCCCACTATTATTTCATTCTAAGTGTATTTAATTGATCAAGGTTTAATGCGTTCGAACCAAACATCATTTAAGAAATTCAATTGAATAATTTCAACTTAAAACGTTTAAATGAAATATGCCGAAGATTCATTAAACACCTGTTCTTGTTTTAAAAAGATAACTGATTCGCAAGTTAAACAAAATTTAAAATGTATTTGTATTTGAACTGAAAACTGTATGTTAAACTCTAAAAAATGAAAAAAAAAAAAAAAAAAAGCGCAGCGGCTTTTGAGTCTGCCTACAACGGTTAACACATTGGGGATTGTTTTTTTTTTTTTTTTTTTTTTTTTTTTTTTTTTTTATTCCGGCCAATTATTTGCAATAGGAAGTACAGGTTTCGAAAAAAACCACGGAAAACTTCGGTTAGGCCGATGGTTGCGATTGGGTTCGAACCCAGTACCTACCGTCTACCAGTTTGGAGGCCCGTAATTAGAGGCATCTTTTACGCATCGTGTAGTGGCAATTTTAACAAGAAAAATATGAAGTTGACAGGGATAAAACAATGAAAAAAATTGAAGTCGGCGTGATAAAAAAATTAAGTTTAAATAAGCTGACTCATTTAAATAGTAATTAAAGAAGGCGAAAATGGCAAAACTTAAACAAAATCTGAAATCGAAACTACACAAGAAGGAGTTAATCACCTAGACACTTTTAAAAAAGCATTTAAACGTTAGGAGCCAATCTTTGTTTAAAACTAAATGCACTTTTCTTCATCAGATGTTTTTATTTCAGTATTTCTCATTTTTAAACTTACATCATAAGTCAGTAACCGTTGGTTACGGTAACAATTCAATAGTTTTTTAACACCTCAATTAAAAAAAAAAAAAAAAAAAAAAAATGCCGAAAGATGTTTTCACTTCAGAAAATTTACTTTTAAAAATATGATTTGTTCACAAAAAATTGCATCTTTTTTTTAAATTGCTATTTTAAATACTTTTATTTTTTAAAAATATTATTTAAAATGATGAATCAAATTGAAAATTAAACATTTTCATTTAATTAAAAGAAAAAAATTCAACGCGACAAATAATATTTTGAGTTATGACAATTTTAATTTACTCTAAATTTTTTTAAAAAAAATTATTAAAAAAGCTTATGATGTGATAGTGCTTACAAATTATGTGGTTAACCATCACAAAACATTCAAAATTCAAACTCTATAAATAAATAAATAAAATAAATGTTTCCTGGACAACATACAGCAACATTGTTTCTTCAATTACACGCATTTCAATTTGTGTCTGATCCCTTGAAACCTCACGATTTATTAAAATTGTCATAACTCTCTGAGTTTTGGAGATATCAAGATGGAATTTTTTTTTGTTCAATTCAGGAATGGATAAGGAAAATTTTTCTAATTGGAAGTTTTATCCTCTGGGGGCCGTATAAAAATTTAATTTTTGTATTTTTTTAAATAGACCCCCCATGGAGTTGCAACTTATCTTATCAAAAAATTTACCTTTTTTGGTGAAACTTTGCAATTGGAAGTATGGGTCTAGGGGCAATATTTAAGGAGATAGCCTATTGTTTCGATATTTATGACTCACCCTGTATAAGCTTCTCTTATACTAATCTTTATACGCCGTTTTCGCGAATAAATTCTTTAGATTAAATAAAAGTACAAATCAAAAGTTTGATGAGCCATAAGTAAACTGAAATTAAAAGCTGCATTTTTTTTTTCTTTTTTTTTTTTTTTTTTTTTCAGATGCGTTATACAAACATAGCATGTTTAATTATCTGTAATAAGTAAGTAATAGTGAAAGTGCCAAGTGATAGAGATGAGAAAGGAGTTATTTATAAGATCAAAAATTTTGCATTTTTTTTTTTTCTGTTTCATATCTGGATATTAAGAAATTACAAGTTTTATTTTTCTTACATTTTCTTTCATTACAGGGGAAGATTTATTTTAATTTGCTTTTTAAGAAATTAAAAATCCATTGAGCTTTTCTTATGTGAATATTCATGAGTCATCTTCACGAATGAATTCTTTGTATTAAGTAAAGGCTACAAGCCGAAAGTTTGATGAGATCAACACCAATGAACTAGGGGATTATTATTATTTATTTTTTAAGAAATTAAAAATCCAGTGAGCTTTCCTTGTATGAATATTCTAAGTCTTTTTCGTGAATGAATTCTGTAGATTAAAATAGAGACTACAAATCAAAAGTTTAATGAGCCATCAATGAACTGAAATTAGAAGTTGTGATTTTTTTTTTTTTTTTTTTTTTTTTTTTTTTTTTTCTTTTTCTTTTTCTTTTTAGATGCGTTACACAAATATAGCATGTTTAATTATCTACAGCTCATATTCAAAATATTAGAATAACTACCTTTTTTTTAGAAATTGGAAATATCGTTTGGTAATTTAATGTCTTTTAATGAAAATATGCAAACGATATTTTTATTAAGAACTTATTGTTGATTAAACTTACTTGTTATCTTAAATTTAATATCATTTTTGAAAAGATTAATTGCAAAAAAAAATATTTTGAAAAGTCAAAATATTAGAATATTTATTCAAGTGGTTCAAAATATTAGAATATTTCACATTAATTCTCCTTTAATTATTACCAATTCTTAACTGGTGGCATCATTGATTAAATTCAGACTATTTTATTTAAAATCAGTATTCTTTTTTGCAGTTTGTTTCTTTTTCGTCTTAAAATGGGCCGTGTGAGTGATATTCCTGAATCTACTGAACTTCGTATGGTTGATTTGTATCGGCACGGTAAAAATCAATGTTTTATAGCGAATTATTTACATTGTTCGCAATCGAGCGTTAGTAAAATACTAACACAATATTCAAAAATTGGAAAATTTCAAAATAATCGCCGAAATGGTAGCCGAAAACCAAAAACATCTGCTAGAGATGACAGGAAACTGAAGCGTATAGTTAAGAAAAACCGTTTTAAAAGTGTGCGATTCTTGCACCGAAAATGGAAAGAAGAAGGAGTTGAAGTTTCTACATCGACAACATTAAGACGTCTCCATAAATTTAAATTTGAATCTCGTGTACCGAAAACAAAACCTGTCATGACTGCAAGACAAAAGCGTATAAGATTGAATTGGTGTAAATCAAGACGTTTATGGAGCAATGAAGATTGGAAAAATATATTATTTAGTGATGAAAGTATGTTTTGTATTTCATATGGTAATCAAGGTATTCGAGTTTGGAGAATGAAGCAAGAAGCATTTGATAAAGAATGCCTTAAACGTTCCGTAAAATTTGCTGCTAGTGTCATGGTTTGGGGTTGTATGAGTGCATAAGGACCTGGAAAGTTATGCATCGTCTACGAAAAGGTTAACTCTCTGATATATCAAGAAATTTTAGAATATTACATGATTCCATCATCAGAAGATTTATTTGAAGATGATTTCATCTTTCAACAAGATTTAGCGTCCCCGCATACCTCGGTGTCAACTAAGAATTGGTTCCGCCAACGCAACATTAAGGTACTTCCTTGGCCACCAAATTCACCAGATCTTAATCCCATCGAAAACTTATGGTGTATAATGAAGAAAAAACTTCAAGATAATCCCCCTTCAAGTAAAACTGAGTTAGTGGCACGTATAAAGTCTATTTGGGCTAATATTGATAGAAATGTTTGTAAACACCTTGTATATAGTATGCAAGATCGATTGTACGCTGTTATGAAAGCTAAAGGGGATGCTACAAAATATTAACTACCATTTACTTCATATTCATAAGGTAATATTGTTGCGTAAAATAAAATATTCTAATATTTTGAACCAATCTAAATTTTATTCTAATATTCTGGTGTGTTTAAGGAAGCTGTATACCTAATTTATTGTGCTGTATTTTATATTTTATAAATGTTAAAATCTTATCTAAACATTCCAGATTTAATTTATAAGAAATTTAATTGCATTTACTTAGTATAAAAAATAAATAAATGACAAATAATTTTTTCTTATTACTTTTTCTCAATTATTCTAATATTTTGAATTTGAGCTGTATAATAAGTAATAGTGAAAGTGCCAAGTGAAAGAGATGAGAAAGGGGTTATTTATAAGATCAAAAATTTTGCATTTTTTTTTTCTGTTTCGTATCTGGATATTAAGAAATTACAAGTTTTATTTTTCTTACATTTTCTTTCATTACAGGGGAAGATTTATTTTAATTTGCTTTTTAAGAAATTAAAAATCCATTGAGCTTTTCTTATATGAATATTCATGAGTCATCTTCACGAATGAATTCTTTGTATTAAGTAAAGGCTACAAGCCGAAAGTTTGATGAGATCAACACCAATGAACTAGGGGATTATTATTATTTATTTTTTAAGAAATTAAAAATCCAGTGAGCTTTTCTTATATAAATATTCTAAGTCTTTTTCGTGAATGAATTCTATAGATTAAAATAGAGGCTACAAATCAAAAGTTTGATGAGCCATCAATGAACTAAAATTAGAAGCTGTGATTTTTTTTTTTTTTTTTTTTTTTTTTTTTTTTAGATGCGTTACACAAATATAGCATGTTTAATTATTATCTATAATAAGTAATAGTGAAAGTGCCAAGTGATAGAGATGAGATTGGGGTTATTTATAAGATCAAAAATTTTGCTTTTTTTTTTTTTTTTTTCATATCTGGATATTAAGAAATTACAAGTTTTATTTTTCTTACATTTTTTTTATTACAGGGGAAGATTTATTTTTATTTGCTTTTTAAGAAATTAAAAATCCATTGAGTTTTTCTTATATGAATATTCATGAGTCATTTTCACGAATGAATTCTTTATATTAAGTAAAAGCTACAAGCCGAAAGTTTGATGAGATCAACACCAATGAACTAGAGGATTATTATTATTTATTTTTTAAGAAATTAAAAATCCAGTGAGCTTTTCTTACATAAATATTCTAAGTCTTTTTCGTGAATGAATTCTATAGATTAAAATAGAGGGTACAAATCAAAAGTTTGATGAGCCATCAATGAACTGAAATTAGAAGCTGTGATTTTTTTTCTTTCTTTTTTTTATTATTAGATGCGTTACACAAACATAGCATGTTTAATTATCTGTAATAAGTAAGTAATAGTGAAAGTGCCAAATGATAGAGGTGAGAAAGGGGTTATTTATAAGATCAATAAATTTTGCATTTTTTTTTTTTTTTTTTTCCTGTTTTGTGCCTGAATATTAAGAAATTACAAGTTTTATTTTTCTTAGAAAGGAAGATATTTTTTTCAGGAATTGAGCTACTCTTATAAGAATCTTCATGAGTCGTTTTTGTGAATGAATTATTTAGATTAAGTAAAGACTACAGTTTGATGAGGCCGAAAGTTTGATGCGATCAACACCAATGAACTGGAATTAGGAATTGCGTTCTATTGTTATTATTTTTCATACTAAAAACGTTACACAATTATAGAATGTTCTATGATCAATAATAAGTAGTATTAAAAATTTCAAGAGAGATAAGTAGGAAAATGATCATTTGTATGATCACACACGCAATAAATTCTACATATTTTTTTTTTTTTTTTTTTAGGATTACATATTAAGAACTTAACACGATTTTTTAAAGGAAGCTTTTTTTTTCTTTGTATTTTAAGAAAGTAAAATTTCCTTGGGCTATTTTTATAGGAATCTCCATTAGTTTTTTCACGAAAGAATTCTTAGACTAAAATAGAAGCTACAAAGCAAAAGTTTGATAAGACATTATGAATTGGGAATAATGGTTTTTATTTTATTTGATTAAACACGCTACAAAAATACAGTACGTTTACTTATCAATAATAAGTAATATTGAAAGTGTCAAACAAAATACTTAAAAGGGGGTTATTTATGTGACGAATAAGTTCTATAATGTTTCTGTTTTCGCGAAAAAATTCTTTAGATTAAATATAGGTACAAATCAAAAGTTTGATGATGTATCAATGGACTAAAATTAGAATTTTTTTTTTTTTTTTTTTTTTTTTTTTTTTTTTTTTTTTTTGTTAGATGCGCTACATAAATATAGCATGTTTAATTATCTATAATAAGTAATAGTGAAAGTGCCAAGTGAGGGAAGTGTGAAAGGCGTTATTTATAAGATCAATACATTTTGCATTTTTTCTGTTTCGTGTCTGGATATTGAGAAATTACAAGTTTTATTTTTCTTACACGTTTTTTTTTTCTTTCCTTACAGGAGAAGATTGATTTTTATTTGTTTTTTAAGAAATTAAAAATCCAATAATTTTTTTTTTATGAATTTTCATAAGTTATTTTCGCGAATGAATTCTATACATTAAATAAAAGCTACAAACCTATACTTCGATGAGATCAACGCCAATGAACTAGGAGAAGTTTTTTTTTTTTTTTTTTTTTTTTTTTTTGCTTTAGGTATGTTTCTAAAAATATTTATTTATTATTTTTTTTCTTAATTATAGGAGGCCCAAGTTTTAATAAACTATACTATCTTTAATTAAATGAAGACCTATCAAGATTGTATTAACCCTTGCCATTCCGGTTTCTCCGCTGTAGAGACATAATTTTTTCTTCCAAAATTTGTTTTTGGCACCAGTATTAAAGGAAAATAAAATTTTCCTTATTTAATGAGAGAATTTTCGAAATTGTCTACTTCAAGGAGTTTTTTTTTTTTTTGGAGTTTTTTTTTTTTTTTTTTTTTTTTTAAGTGGTGCTAATCGAATAAAATTTGTGTAAGAGGCACTGAAATCCAAAGAGTTAATAGTTTTTTTTTTTTTTTTTTTTTTTTTTTTTCAAACTGGACGCATTTTAAACGCAAAAAGTCATTTTGTATAAAATTTGTTTATAGTGTAAAACAGAGTAAGGCTACAGCCGCTCTGAGCTGAATGAAGTACTAAATAACTACGAGAAAACTAAGAATTCGGTCATACTGTTTTCTAGGGATAGACTATAGAGAAATGTGTAAAAAAAAGAAGGAACATCCCACCTTAAGAGGCTACTTCAGTCAAGTATAATGACTCACTAATTAATGCTAATTCTATGGAAGAATTTTTTGAAGATATATCGCTCGCATTTTAGTATTTTTAAACAATTCTTTCTGCATTCGTTAGCTGAGTCAAAATAATTTTATACTTTTATGATTTTCTTTACAGTTATTTTTGACTAGGATACTTTCATTTTCGGAACCAATTTCGAAAGTGAAAGCATTCTCTTGAAACAAAGAAATTTGTAAACAAAATTGAAAAGTAAAAAAGGTCAAAAGTAAAGATAAATCTCAAATAATCAATCAAAAAAAATTCAAATATTAAAATGCAAACGAGATTTTTAAAATTTTCTTTTATAGAATTAGCATTACCATGACTGAAGTAGTCCCTTAAGTAACAAGTTCTTTGAAACATGATTTATTTTTATAGCACTTGCAAAAAAAAAAAAAAAAAAAAAAAAAAAAAAAAAACATGCAAACAAAGCTAATTAGAAATTTTATTTCATATTCATACATATTCAAGTATGATTGAAAATTAATGTAAAAGGAGTATCCAGATGGTTTTCTTTGCTTTAAAAGTCAGTGTTGGATAATTTTGTTTACAGTGCGTGCTTTTAAGGTGATAGATTGCTTGGACAGCGGCTATTTCAGTAAAATAAATTAATGGCTAACTGATTACCAAGAATTTTACGCATTATTACATCATCATAAATTATACTGTATGCAGGATTCTCACTGTCGCTCGCCATTGCGCCAAATTGCGACTAAATTCTTCGTTTGGCGAGTAAACAAGCAATTAGATTCGCCAAATTGCTAGTGCTCAATTTTTGCCTTTTCTTTTTCATTTTTGATACATATGCATAGATACATATTTTTAATATATACATTTTTTTTAATATACTTGTAGCGCATAGTTGAAATCAGATTAATAACAATCGTTGTCGTAGCTATAAAAATTTTGGTAACTTTAGAGCATATTAAAAAAAAAGGTACATTAAATCATGAAAAACAATTTCTTCGTGCTACAAAGGCGAATCTATTTTGCTAATACTTTTTTTCATTTGGCGAATGTTTTTTATTTTTAATTAGCCAAATTACTAACGTTGGTCAAATGTCAACGAGAACACTGACCGTATGTACCATGACAAGTACACCTTGTAGTCCAAGAGCCGACTGCACAAAACACAATGTCATCAAGCACAAAAAAAAAAAAAAAAAAAAAAAAAAAAAAAAAAAAAAAACCTTTTTTTTATGGAAGAGCAGTAATAGGGAAATCTAATCATCTATGTCTGCCGGAAGTGATGTAGTGCATAAGCCAATAAAAAGAATATTGCCCAGTTAAACTGATGCATTGAGCTCACAGGCTACGCATACTAATTGTACATTACAGCCTTGTATTTTCGTTAATTCCGTTCGAAAAAAAAATTAAGAAGGGGAAACAGCTCTCCCCTTTCTCCTTTTTTATACTTAATCATTCAACCTCCTAAATTATCAAGGACATGCTTTATCATATAAAAAATCTATTTCCAAAATTCAGAGCAAATCGGATAATTCTTAATAAAAACCCATTTAGCATTTATATAATTTAAGAGGAGTTATTCCCCTCTTTTATACTTAACCATTGAACTTCCAAAACTATTCAGAGATTTGAACGAAATCTGACAATTCTGCTTGAAAAATCCATTTATACAAGTTAAGGGGAAGGGCATTAGAACCCCCGTTCCCCCTGTTTATACTTATTCAATGAACACCAATAACAGCCACGGACTCGCCTCATCAGAATGATCCTATATCTAAATTTTGAACGAAAACTGTTAATTCTGCATGAAAATCCCATTTATATCAATTAAGGGTAGGGGCATGACCCCCCCGATCCCCCTGTTTATACTTATTCAATGAACACCTAATAACAGCCACGGTGTCGCCTCATCAGAATGATCCTATATATAAATTTTGAAGGAAAACTGTTAATTCTGTATGAAAATCCCGTTTATATCAATTAAGGAGAGGGGCATGAGCCCCCCGTTCCCCCTTTTATACATATCGAATGAACTCCAAAAACTAATCAGGGAAGCACCTTATCAGGATATACCTACATACAAATTTTCAAGTAGATCTGATATTTTTTTCATGAGTTATCGCGTTACGTACGAACGAACATACAGAACGGACGGGCACATAAGCTCTCAGGCTATGATAGCCTGTGAGCTAAAAATTAATACCACTAGTGGCTCATCATAGTTTATCATTGTGTTTTCCTGCTCCCATTTTTACATGCTTTCATACTTTTGATGTCCGTCAAACACAATGCTAATCTTACGAGTCAACCACTAGTGGTATCAATTTTTGGCTTATGCACCACTTCACTTCCGGCAGACATAGATCATTAGATTCCTCTATTACTACTCTTCCATAAAATAAAAGATATTTTCTCTTGTGCTCGATGACATAGGTTTTGTGCGGTCGGCTCTTGAACTATGGTAAGGTTCAGAAGGAGGTTTATCTTTCATTTTTTTTTTTTTTTTTTTTTTTTAAGGAAAACTACGCGATTTTAAGTGTAATCGTCGACGGATTATTAACCGCTTCCCCGTATGGGCAACGTGTTTTTGCCAATCAGGATTTCCCCATACCACGTACAGGCATCCATACTTCAATCCTAGTTTATTATTCTCACCAGTAAATTTTTATTGCAAATTTTATATTATTTAATTCGAGCATTTTTCTGATTTAATTAGGTAAAAATTTCTGTATTGAAAAACCGGTGATAAAAGATTAAAAATTCTGTAAAAGACATGAAAAAAAAATGGATATTATTCGAAAGTTTTTTTTTTTTTTTTCAAAAATATTAATTAGTTAAATGGTTAACGAGCAAGTAAGTGCAGGCCATTTGAAGCATAGGTCAGTGACAAATTTCGTGCAATAAATTGGAAATTGAGATATTTGAATCACGAAACTGAAGGAGTTTTTGCGCATAACTCAACATCCGCTCGACACTTCGAAGTAAGTCGATAGAATAATAAAAACAGAAACGAAAATTTTCGCAAAAAAGGCGATTTGGGGATAGGATTAGACCTTAAGTAACAAATTCTGTGCAAATAACTGTAGCAGTTTTTGCTACAACACAAATTAACGATAAGTCTTCAATAAAAAGACTTATCGTTAATTTGCACCATATTACACAAGCCGGCATGCATTTTCTAATAAAATTAGAGTCGAAATCTTTTTTTCACAATTGCGGAAAAGTAAAAAGAGAAAAAAAATCATGGTTGACTGGAAAAAAATGTTCGTTATAACCGATTCTGAAGATTTCAGAGGTTCGGTATCAAAGAATAAAATAGCATTAAATACAATAGGAAAACGGCGGGACCAAAATTTTCGTTCGTTATAAACCGGGTTCGCTATAACGGGGTTCGACTGTATCACAAAAGGCTCATTCGTAGGATTAGCATTGTGTTTTCCTGCACCCAGTTTTCCCTGTTTTCATACTTTTGATTGTACGAGAAACACAGTCTTAAACCTACGAGTGAACCACTAGTAGTATTAATTTTTGGCTTATGCACCACTAAAGCTTCATTTCCGGCAGACATGGATCATTAGATTCCTCTATTACTACTCTTCCACAAATTAAAGGATTTTTTCTTGTGTTCGATGACATAGGGTTTTGTGCGATCGGCTCTTGGACTATGGTAAGGTTCAGAAAGAGGTTTACCTTTCATTTTTTTAGGAAAACTGCGTGATTTTAAGTATGAATCGTGAGCGGATTATTAACTGCTTCCCTCTTTTTGCCTGTACGTCGTACGGTAACGTATTTTTGCCAGTCATGATTTGCCCATGCTACGTACCGGCATCCATTCACCAATTATAATTTATTATTCTCACCCGTAAATTTTTATTGCAAATTTTGTATTATTTAATCCGAGCATTTTTTCTGATTTAATTAGACAAAAATTTCTGTGTTGAAAAACTGGTGATAATAGATTAAAAATTCTGTAAAAGACATGAAAAAAATAGACATTATTTGAAAGTTTTTTCAAATATATTGATCAGTTACGTGGTTAAGCCCTTGAAGGGCGATGGGATAAAATACATCCCACCTAATTTTAATTGCGAAATGTCACATTGACACCAGAATTCGACAATAAAAAATTTAACTTTATAAAATACGTGAAAAGAAGCTTTTGCCTATTTTGAAATAAATTTGTTTTTAAAGTCAGGTGTTAATCATGGATGATCGTAAATGTCACATTCAATGACATTAAATGCGATTCACGTGTTTAAAATGTCATTAAGTGATTTTTATTTCGACTTTTTATTAATATTTTTATTAATATTCTTCTAATTATTTGTTTTTTCGTTATTTAAAATAAAAATTATGTCAACATGTATAATTTGGCTATTAGTTTGGCGATTTGTATAATTTGGCGAAATCGGTCGACAGGATAACCTAGTAGTACCGTTTCAAGTAATGAATTGGAAATTGGGATATTTGAATCACGAAACTGAAAGAGGTTTTGCGCATAACTCAACATCCGATCAACACTTCGAAATAAATTGGTAGAATAATAAAAACAGAAACGAAAAATTTCGCAAAAGTTGAGATTTGGGGGTAGGGCTTGAGTCTTAACCGTTTACACGCCGAATTATTATCACAATGTAATTATAATTTTATTTTCCTATATTACAGCTTCAGCTGTTTTAATTTATGCATACAAGTTTAGAAAATGACAAATATATATATATATATATATTTCTGCAGGTTTCTTTTTTTTTTTTTTTTTTTTTTTTTTTTGGCTGCTTCTATTTTAGTGTTCGCATTTTGGAACATGATTATTGATTGACAACCGATGCAAATATAACAAATAATTTTCCGCTATATGCTATTGTATACTGTTCTTGAGTATGTTCTCGAATTCCAAAGACATTTTGCGATTCTTAGCGATCAAATGTAAGTAATATAGAGAAAACGATAAAAGCAAGTAGTATATTTTTTATGCAAATTAATGATGTCGGACGCTCCTCTCAGTCCACCAAACTTCGAAGAATGTCCTAGGTAGTTTTAGCTGCCACCACCGATATTAATGGGTGATATCGGTCACCTGCTGTGAGGATTGGGTCAAATAACACTGACGCTGTTAATGAACTGAACTAACAGTTTATTTAAGATATAGATATGTACACAAGAAACAATATTTACAACTATTTACAATTACAACTCGGATATAGATGATCCGGTTCAACATTAAATTAACTACAATAAACGTTGGTTGTGTACCGTTCAACTTACACTTTCTTCCTCACACTCAACGCACGTTGGATACGCTTTACCAGAGATTACTGCAAAATCTCAATACACAAGGGTACTAGGCCTCACTTCTCGGCCTATAACACTATCCACTGGGACGCCTTGTCCCACGCTCAAAATATACACTATCCACAACAGGACCACAAATCCTGAGCGACCTATCGGTCTCAACGCCAAGCGAGAACTGTCTCCAACCTCTCCGTCCAGAGTTGACCTTGTCAGAGATCTTCCTTCCCCCAGCAGGGCCTCTTAGAGTTCCTCCATTGGTTCAATTCCGCATACCAACCTTGAGTCATGACATCTCCTGTTTACACATCACTCCAATAGCTAGATGACAGCTGAGGCACGCCCCGCGGCCATCACTTTCATTCATCAACGAGTGCGTCATCTGCACACCTGTGTCAACATCTGTCATTCGTTATTATAGAAAAGAAAGAAAGGTATTTCGAGCTTCACGGATACACAACCCACAATACATAAAATATTCAGATAAGGAAATGTTATTCCTTTCTAATTCAGGGCAGATATCTTCTAGGAACCTGACACCCCCCACCTTAGCGGAAAATATGCCTCTTAGGGGCTAATTTTCCCCAAACATATAACAATATTACGGAAGAGTTCAATAGTCTCTTTGCAGATTTCTTCATTCTAAATATTACATAGGCATTTTCAGGTGTCTGAACATTCTCTACTGACATCTCTACTGAACCTTATACTAATACTACTATTGCATAAACAATACACCTGCTCATTTACTATTATAAACACAAAACTTAAAAAAAAATATTTACACACACACAAAAAAAATTAGACATGTGATGACATCCTTTAAGGTTGTCTACTATTTTGACATTGATACTGACGGGCTAGTAACTGGTTGTTCTTCCCAGCTCTTTCTCTGTAGCCTCGAAATTGCATCAGCATTCAAATGTTGAACTCCGGGACGATGA
Organism: Maratus speculifer; assembly: GCA_964019185.1. Taxonomy (NCBI): domain Eukaryota; kingdom Metazoa; phylum Arthropoda; class Arachnida; order Araneae; family Salticidae; genus Maratus; species Maratus speculifer. Next base: position 289,415,151 of record OZ025295.1, read on the forward strand.
GAAATGCTCAGGTTCCAGCGTTGCAAGGCTAGAGCCCACCTAGTGAGTTTGGGCGACCTTGGGGTTGTTTCCGTGAGAAATTTTAATGGATTATGATCGGTAATGACCTCAATTTGAGATCCATAAGTCCACTTTTCAAACTTCCGCAACCCGAAGAGAACACTCCAAGCCTCTTTCTCTATACTCGGCCAAGCACACTGAGCCCCTGACAATTTCTGACTGGCAAAAGCTATAGGTTTAAACTGACCTTTTTCATCTTTTTGAGTAAGACAACATCCTACTGCAAGGTCGGAAGCATCGGCGTGAAGCTGATATTCCCGGCCTACGATAGGTGTAGCCAAACTCGTCACTTTACACAACTCATCTTTAAGAGTATTAAATGCTTTTTCTGCCCTTTCATCCCATGGTACAGTATTTTTGACATTTCCTTTGGTTAATTCGGTTAAAGGTATAGCTATCTCAGCATAATTTGGAATATAAGATCGGTAGAATCCCATTAATCCCAAAACTGATCTAACTTCCTTTTTAGTCTTTGGTCTCTTTAAGTCCCTTATTGCTCCGATTTTCTCCTCATCAGGTGCATGAGTTCCACCCCCAATAACATGACCTAAAAACTTAGTCAATTTCTCTCCAAATTTACATTTGTCTAGTCTAATCGTAAAATTTCTATTTTTCAACTCTTCAATGACAGCCCTGACATGCTCACAATGCTCTTCCCAGGTATCGGAGAAAATGATGACATCATCAATATATGCTTCTGCATACCTCCGATGACCTTGGAGAACCTCATTCATGTCTTTTTGAAACGTAGCAGCAGCCCCTGATAATCCAAAAGGCATTGTACGCCACTGATAAGTTCCGTTATGCGTCGTGAAAGCTGTCAAAGGTTTACAATCCTCAGCCATTTTAATTTGCCAATAACCCCTCAATAAATCTATTGAAGATAAATATTTAGCCGCCCCTGCGGTATACATAATTTCTTGGGAATCTTTCATCGGGAAGGTGGGAACCTGCGTTACAGAATTTAAAGCTCTGTAATCAATACACATTCTGACAGTTGCATCTTTTTTCGCAACGCAAACAATTGGATGGCTAATTTCAGCATTCGACGGTTCGATTAGATTTAATTCTAACAACTCCTGAATCTGCCTATCCACTTCCTCTTTATAAGCTACCGGCACGCTATATAACTTTGGTTTTTTCCTTTCTACACCCGGTTTCAGATCAATACGATGTTCCCCTACTTCCGCTGGTCGTACAGGACCCATAAACACTTCTTTATTTTCCCTCAAAATGGACTTTAAATCTTTGACTTGACTATTAGATAGCCCTTTTATTTCAAACCTCTCAATATCCCGTTCTATCTCTTGATCCCGGTTCAAAATAGGAATTTCCCCAACTTCTCCAAATTCCTCATCACCTTCGAAAACAATATTAACTATATTACATTTAGCGATAAATTCTCTTATCTTATTTTGGTGCACATGCTTCCTACTCCCGTCGGCTAACTCAACAATAAACGAATGCTGGTTTCGTTTTTCTACAATAGTTGCCGGCCCTTGCCACCTAGAATATAACTTATTAGTCGAATCGGGGATTAACAGTATAACTTTATCGCCTACCTCAAACGTTTTTTCTTTTGACCTTAAATTATAATGATACGCCATTCTATTTTGTTGAACCTCAGACGACAATTTTGCCTCATTTGCGGCTCTTTCTAAGCGGTTCTTAAGTTTATCCAAGTACTCATGAATCGGTGTAGTATCTAACTGCGCTCCCTTATTTTCTCCTGCCCATGACGACTTAAGAATCGATAACGGACCCTCCGGCGCTCTACCATATAATAACTGGAAAGGTGCGATTCCCGTCGTAGAATTTGGTACTTCCCTATACGCCCATAATATAAATGGTATTTGTTCATGCCATTTTTTTCCTTCTTCCCTAATCGTATGATGTAGCATACGTTTAAGAGTCTGATTAAATCGTTCCACAAGTCCGTTGGACTGTGGATACTGTGGAGTCGAAAATCTTGGACTAGCACCTAACCTTTTCTCAAATTCTTTGGTTAAGTCGGCAGTAAAATTGGTTCCATTGTCGCAGGCAATTACATTAGGAATTCCTGTTCTCATAAATATTTGAAGTAACGCCTCACACGCGGTTTTAGCAGTTAAACTTTTTAGAGGGATCGCATCCGCCCATCTGGTATGCTGATCAATTAAAGTCAGTATATACCGATGCCCTTGTGAACTTTTAGGATCAATAGGCCGAATTAAATCAACATTAACAACCTGAAATGGAAGTTCCGGCCGCGACACTGGGGAAATAGGAGCTCTATCATTTACTTTAACCCCTCTAGTCAATTGGCACTCTAAACATGATTCACAAAACTGTTTAGCTTCTTTTGCCATTCCCTCCCAATAAAAAGAATACCTTATTCTCTGCAACGTTTTCTTGGCTGCATGATGCCCTCCAAATACCGATGAATGCGCTAATTTTAAGATTTCTTCCCTTCTTACCTTGGGTACTACTAATTGCGCTATAGTTTCGCCTAACAATTTCTCTTTATGATACAATAATCCGTTTACAATATAATAATCCCCTTTTTCCTTTTTAGCTAATTCCCAAGCTTTCTCTAATTCTTTACATTCCAACTGGGATTTCTTAAACATATCTGAGTTACTAACAATAGATTCATTATTTTCCTCCGTTTCAGTTTTTTCTGGATCCTGACTTTGTACATTTTGCGATCTCGCGTCTATTACGTAAACATTACAGCTATCGTTACCTACATCTTCCTTTTCATTCGAGTTATCAATAATAATTTCGGAACTTTTTAATTCTTCGGACTCTATCAATGGCTCCTCAAGATTGACACCTGACAACTCATTAATCACCTCGGGATGTAAAATTACTTGCTCATTAATATTATCAGTTACTGCGCAAAGTACTTCCTGATGAATAATATTAGTTTGCCCGAATTGCGGAATAGCTAGCGGTAGTTTAACTAACGGTGATTTAACAGCTTCACCAAATAACCCTTGTAAATAAATACTACCCGCTCCCTTTAATTTCTCTTCCGGTACTAAATCTTTATGAACAACACTAATCTCACATCCAGAATCAACCAATCCCTTTGCTTTTTGCCCATTAACACTAACTTCAATTTTCTCAAGTTTATTTAATTTCTCACCAATAACATTAGCTTTCTGCTCGGCCTTTGCCGATATTCTAGCCACAATAGCCCCATTAGGTAACTCTTGATTTTCTTTCACCATGATCTTATGAACACCTGCTTTCTGGTCTCGCCCTTTATTGCCATTATTAGTTCCCTCGTTACCCACTTTATTACAAAAACGTTGGTAATGACCTCTCAAACCACACTTAAAACATTTAGGCCCTGAAGCATCATTCGTCTTCTTAAACTCTGTTTTCCTATCCGGAAAAGAATTACACTCATTACTACCATTTTGCCTCCAACTACCACTAAATTTATTATCCTCCCTCGGTCTCATTTTTTCATTGTTTACGTACTTATCTTTACCTTTAAAGCTTTTATGCGTAACCGCATAAGACTTATGTTTAGCATCAAAATAATTATCACACTCTTTAGCAATTTTAGGAGCTTCTAACCATTTACCCTGGTGAGTTAAACTAATATATGCTGCAGTATCCTCATCTAGCGTACTCATTAGCTTATCAGTAACTATTAACTGGTTGACCTTTTCATAAGTGTCCGCACCTCTAATTTTACAATAATTTTCCCACGTAGCTATTAAACGCGATACAAATAATACATGGGTTTCGTTCGGATTTCTCCTAGCTTTCCGGAAATTTTCTAAACATGCCTTCGGGGTCGGCTCATGTTCCCTTAGAACTAACTCCTTTAACTCCTCATAATTCTCCATTTGTTCCGTAGTGGTATAAATTAACAAATTATCCGCCTTATCTCCTAACATATTTAGTAGAATTTCGGCCTGCTGGTTTTCCGGTACATCTTTAGTTTGGAATGCCCTTTCTAAACTGTTGAAAAATAAATTCCATCCCTCAGTCCCTTCTGGTACTTTGATAGATAGAGTTTTAACACTTTTGATCAATTTTTCTATATTAGTTTCATTATTAGATTCCCTAACATTAGAATTATTTGCCGAACCTTGAACCCTTAGTCTCTCCATTTCTAATTCATGTTCCATCCTTAATTTTTCTATCCTCTCTTCTCTTTCTAACCTTTCGTGTTTTTCTTCGCGCTCTAACTTTTCCTGTTTTTCTAATTTTTCTTGTTTTAATCGTTCTGCAACAATAGCGTCAGATAATTCCTTAATAACCCCTTCGTCATACTCATCACTGTCCATTATCTTTTTCTTAAGCTGAATTCTGGTATCATCTTCCGCGAATTCAACACCCAATTCTTCAGCTATCACCTGAAGATCAACCTTTTTTAGTTTCAATAAGAAAGCCATACCTTCACCGATTGTTATAACCACCCCACAAGAATAGTTAAACCTACCAACTTAATATTTCCTAAATTTCTAACTTAGTACAGATATTTCTCCACTTATTATACTAATTAATACCATTTCAGATAATCCATGCATTTCATTTCTAATTAACCTACTGAATACTCTAATTTTTCTCAACCATTGATATCACACAATATACTTCCAATAAAACAAAAAAGTAAAACAATAATTCGATTTGACTGCTATGCAATATAGATTCCAATATATACACTTAGATAACAACATACAATTTATATAATAATACTGATACGTTGAAATTGAATAGAAGTATTGATGTCAATCAAAAAATCCACATAAAGAAAAATTGAAACACATGCATACATAAATTTCTACAATTATCCTCATAAAATATTTCCGAACTCAATATTGGTTCTCACACTTAAAACAAATATACTGAAAATCTTTACTTTTATTTTTACTCACTATGGCTCTCTTTTGAGCCTTTTTTTTTCCCACTATGGCTCTCTTTTGGGCCTTTTTTTTCCACTATGGCTCTCTTTTGAGCCTTTTTTTTTTCACTATGGCTCTCTTTTGAGCCTTTTTTTTTTTTTTCTCACTAGTATTGGCCTATTAAAATTTTCATTTGCTTAGAATTTTGATAATGTAACTCTTAAAATTTAAACAGTATTGCTTCATTTAACAATTACTTTAACAATAATTTAGATTTAATGCATTAATTTAGTTCACTAATATCATTATAAATAGCATATCATTATCATCTCAAATTATTATGACCTTTCTTTAAAACAATAGCAATATGGTTACTAATTCTTTACACCTATCTGAACACAATTATTTCATTGCACATAAATTACCTAGACAATTTACTTAAATAACTATTAATTATACAACAATACAATTTGGTTCGAGATGTCAGAAGAAATGAATGATCAAAACACCTTACCTTATACTTTCTTTGGTGGGGTACTCTTCTATTCACAGATAGCTCCACGATGTAGCGGTAATATGGCACAACAGTTCAGTTTAGTTCTTTCTAATAAAGATACGCACAACACTTTAGTCCACACTAGACGATATGGCACGATACTTTATCACACACTCGACGATCCGGCACGATACTTTAGCACATACTCGACGATCCGGCACGATACTTTAGCACATACTCGACGATACGGCACAACACTTTACACACATTCGACGCTACGGCACGACACTTTACACACATTCGACGATACGGCACGACACTTTAGCATACAATCGACGATCCGGCACAATGCTTTAGCACATACTCGACGATATGGCACGACCACACAAGAATTCCACTGGATACTCTGGCATTAACAGACTACAACACGGCTCGCTGGTCACTGGTTTCAGGCGATTCTATCCCACCGCTGCCACCAATTTGTCGGACGCTCCTCTCAGTCCACCAAACTTCGAAGAATGTCCTAGGTAGTTTTAGCTGCCACCACCGATATTAATGGGTGATATCGGTCACCTGCTGTGAGGATTGGGTCAAATAACACTGACGCTGTTAATGAACTGAACTAACAGTTTATTTAAGATATAGATATGTACACAAGAAACAATATTTACAACTATTTACAATTACAACTCTGATATAGATGATCCGGTTCAACATTAAATTAACTACAATAAACGTTGGTTGTGTACCGTTCAACTTACACTTTCTTCCTCACACTCAACGCACGTTGGATACGCTTTACCAGAGATTACTGCAGAATCTCAATACACAAGGGTACTAGGCCTCACTTCTCGGCCTATAACACTATCCACTGGGACGCCTTGTCCCACGCTCAAAATATACACTATCCAACAGGACCACAAATCCTGAGCGACCTATCGGTCTCAACGCCAAGCGAGAACTGTCTCCAACCTCTCCGTCCAGAGTTGACCTTGTCAGAGATCTTCCTTCCCCCAGCAGGGCCTCTTAGAGTTCCTCCATTGGTTCAATTCCGCATACCAACCTTGAGTCATGACATCTCCTGTTTACACATCACTCCAATAGCTAGATGACAGCTGAGGCACGCCCCGCGGCCATCACTTTCATTCATCAACGAGTGCGTCATCTGCACACCTGTGTCAACATCTGTCATTCGTTATTATAGAAAAGAAAGAAAGGTATTTCGAGCTTCACGGATACACAACCCACAATACATAAAATATTCAGATAAGGAAATGTTATTCCTTTCTAATTCAGGGCAGATATCTTCTAGGAACCTGACACCCCCCACCTTAGCGGAAAATATGCCTCTTAGGGGCTAATTTTCCCCAAACATATAACAATATTACGGAAGAGTTCAATAGTCTCTTTGCAGATTTCTTCATTCTAAATATTACATAGGCATTTTCAGGTGTCTGAACATTCTCTACTGACATCTCTACTGAACCTTATACTAATACTACTATTGCATAAACAATACACCTGCTCATTTACTATTATAAACACAAAACTTAAAAAAAAATATTTACACACACACAAAAAAAATTAGACATGTGATGACATCCTTTAAGGTTGTCTACTATTTTGACATTGATACTGACGGGCTAGTAACTGGTTGTTCTTCCCAGCTCTTTCTCTGTAGCCTCGAAATTGCATCAGCATTCAAATGTTGAACTCCGGGACGATGAGAAATGCTCAGGTTCCAGCGTTGCAAGGCTAGAGCCCACCTAGTGAGTTTGGGCGACCTTGGGGTTGTTTCCGTGAGAAATTTTAATGGATTATGATCGGTAATGACCTCAATTTGAGATCCATAAGTCCACTTTTCAAACTTCCGCAACCCGAAGAGAACACTCCAAGCCTCTTTCTCTATACTCGGCCAAGCACACTGAGCCCCTGACAATTTCTGACTGGCAAAAGCTATAGGTTTAAACTGACCTTTTTCATCTTTTTGAGTAAGACAACATCCTACTGCAAGGTCGGAAGCATCGGCGTGAAGCTGATATTCCCGGCCTACGATAGGTGTAGCCAAACTCGTCACTTTACACAACTCATCTTTAAGAGTATTAAATGCTTTTTCTGCCCTTTCATCCCATGGTACAGTATTTTTGACATTTCCTTTGGTTAATTCGGTTAAAGGTATAGCTATCTCAGCATAATTTGGAATATAAGATCGGTAGAATCCCATTAATCCCAAAACTGATCTAACTTCCTTTTTAGTCTTTGGTCTCTTTAAGTCCCTTATTGCTCCGATTTTCTCCTCATCAGGTGCATGAGTTCCACCCCCAATAACATGACCTAAAAACTTAGTCAATTTCTCTCCAAATTTACATTTGTCTAGTCTAATCGTAAAATTTCTATTTTTCAACTCTTCAATGACAGCCCTGACATGCTCACAATGCTCTTCCCAGGTATCGGAGAAAATGATGACATCATCAATATATGCTTCTGCATACCTCCGATGACCTTGGAGAACCTCATTCTTGTCTTTTTGAAACGTAGCAGCAGCCCCTGATAATCCAAAAGGCATTGTACGCCACTGATAAGTTCCGTTATGCGTCGTGAAAGCTGTCAAAGGTTTACAATCCTCAGCCATTTTAATTTGCCAATAACCCCTCAATAAATCTATTGAAGATAAATATTTAGCCGCCCCTGCGGTATACATAATTTCTTGGGAATCTTTCATCGGGAAGGTGGGAACCTGCGTTACAGAATTTAAAGCTCTGTAATCAATACACATTCTGACAGTTGCATCTTTTTTCGCAACGCAAACAATTGGATGGCTAATTTCAGCATTCGACGGTTCGATTAGATTTAATTCTAACAACTCCTGAATCTGCCTATCCACTTCCTCTTTATAAGCTACCGGCACGCTATATAACTTTGGTTTTTTCCTTTCTACACCCGGTTTCAGATCAATACGATGTTCCCCTACTTCCGCTGGTCGTACAGGACCCATAAACACTTCTTTATTTTCCCTCAAAATGGACTTTAAATCTTTGACTTGACTATTAGATAGCCCTTTTATTTCAAACCTCTCAATATCCCGTTCTATCTCTTGATCCCGGTTCAAAATAGGAATTTCCCCAACTTCTCCAAATTCCTCATCACCTTCGAAAACAATATTAACTATATTACATTTAGCGATAAATTCTCTTATCTTATTTTGGTGCACATGCTTCCTACTCCCGTCGGCTAACTCAACAATAAACGAATGCTGGTTTCGTTTTTCTACAATAGTTGCCGGCCCTTGCCACCTAGAATATAACTTATTAGTCGAATCGGGGATTAACAGTATAACTTTATCGCCTACCTCAAACGTTTTTTCTTTTGACCTTAAATTATAATGATACGCCATTCTATTTTGTTGAACCTCAGACGACAATTTTGCCTCATTTGCGGCTCTTTCTAAGCGGTTCTTAAGTTTATCCAAGTACTCATGAATCGGTGTAGTATCTAACTGCGCTCCCTTATTTTCTCCTGCCCATGACGACTTAAGAATCGATAACGGACCCTCCGGCGCTCTACCATATAATAACTGGAAAGGTGCGATTCCCGTCGTAGAATTTGGTACTTCCCTATACGCCCATAATATAAATGGTATTTGTTCATGCCATTTTTTTCCTTCTTCCCTAATCGTATGATGTAGCATACGTTTAAGAGTCTGATTAAATCGTTCCACAAGTCCGTTGGACTGTGGATACTGTGGAGTCGAAAATCTTGGACTAGCACCTAACCTTTTCTCAAATTCTTTGGTTAAGTCGGCAGTAAAATTGGTTCCATTGTCGCAGGCAATTACATTAGGAATTCCTGTTCTCATAAATATTTGAAGTAACGCCTCACACGCGGTTTTAGCAGTTAAACTTTTTAGAGGGATCGCATCCGCCCATCTGGTATGCTGATCAATTAAAGTCAGTATATACCGATGCCCTTGTGAACTTTTAGGATCAATAGGCCGAATTAAATCAACATTAACAACCTGAAATGGAAGTTCCGGCCGCGACACTGGGGAAATAGGAGCTCTATCATTTACTTTAACCCCTCTAGTCAATTGGCACTCTAAACATGATTCACAAAACTGTTTAGCTTCTTTTGCCATTCCCTCCCAATAAAAAGAATACCTTATTCTCTGCAACGTTTTCTTGGCTGCATGATGCCCTCCAAATACCGATGAATGCGCTAATTTTAAGATTTCTTCCCTTCTTACCTTGGGTACTACTAATTGCGCTATAGTTTCGCCTAACAATTTCTCTTTATGATACAATAATCCGTTTACAATATAATAATCCCCTTTTTCCTTTTTAGCTAATTCCCAAGCTTTCTCTAATTCTTTACATTCCAACTGGGATTTCTTAAACATATCTGAGTTACTAACAATAGATTCATTATTTTCCTCCGTTTCAGTTTTTTCTGGATCCTGACTTTGTACATTTTGCGATCTCGCGTCTATTACGTAAACATTACAGCTATCGTTACCTACATCTTCCTTTTCATTCGAGTTATCAATAATAATTTCGGAACTTTTTAATTCTTCGGACTCTATCAATGGCTCCTCAAGATTGACACCTGACAACTCATTAATCACCTCGGGATGTAAAATTACTTGCTCATTAATATTATCAGTTACTGCGCAAAGTACTTCCTGATGAATAATATTAGTTTGCCCGAATTGCGGAATAGCTAGCGGTAGTTTAACTAACGGTGATTTAACAGCTTCACCAAATAACCCTTGTAAATAAATACTACCCGCTCCCTTTAATTTCTCTTCCGGTACTAAATCTTTATGAACAACACTAATCTCACATCCAGAATCAACCAATCCCTTTGCTTTTTGCCCATTAACACTAACTTCAATTTTCTCAAGTTTATTTAATTTCTCACCAATAACATTAGCTTTCTGCTCGGCCTTTGCCGATATTCTAGCCACAATAGCCCCATTAGGTAACTCTTGATTTTCTTTCACCATGATCTTATGAACACCTGCTTTCTGGTCTCGCCCTTTATTGCCATTATTAGTTCCCTCGTTACCCACTTTATTACAAAAACGTTGGTAATGACCTCTCAAACCACACTTAAAACATTTAGGCCCTGAAGCATCATTCGTCTTCTTAAACTCTGTTTTCCTATCCGGAAAAGAATTACACTCATTACTACCATTTTGCCTCCAACTACCACTAAATTTATTATCCTCCCTCGGTCTCATTTTTTCATTGTTTACGTACTTATCTTTACCTTTAAAGCTTTTATGCGTAACCGCATAAGACTTATGTTTAGCATCAAAATAATTATCACACTCTTTAGCAATTTTAGGAGCTTCTAACCATTTACCCTGGTGAGTTAAACTAATATATGCTGCAGTATCCTCATCTAGCGTACTCATTAGCTTATCAGTAACTATTAACTGGTTGACCTTTTCATAAGTGTCCGCACCTCTAATTTTACAATAATTTTCCCACGTAGCTATTAAACGCGATACAAATAATACATGGGTTTCGTTCGGATTTCTCCTAGCTTTCCGGAAATTTTCTAAACATGCCTTCGGGGTCGGCTCATGTTCCCTTAGAACTAACTCCTTTAACTCCTCATAATTCTCCATTTGATCCGTAGTGGTATAAATTAACAAATTATCCGCCTTATCTCCTAACATATTTAGTAGAATTTCGGCCTGCTGGTTTTCCGGTACATCTTTAGTTTGGAATGCCCTTTCTAAACTGTTGAAAAATAAATTCCATCCCTCAGTCCCTTCTGGTACTTTGATAGATAGAGTTTTAACACTTTTGATCAATTTTTCTATATTAGTTTCATTATTAGATTCCCTAACATTAGAATTATTTGCCGAACCTTGAACCCTTAGTCTCTCCATTTCTAATTCATGTTCCATCCTTAATTTTTCTATCCTCTCTTCTCTTTCTAACCTTTCGTGTTTTTCTTCGCGCTCTAACTTTTCCTGTTTTTCTAATTTTTCTTGTTTTAATCGTTCTGCAACAATAGCGTCAGATAATTCCTTAATAACCCCTTCGTCATACTCATCACTGTCCATTATCTTTTTCTTAAGCTGAATTCTGGTATCATCTTCCGCGAATTCAACACCCAATTCTTCAGCTATCACCTGAAGATCAACCTTTTTTAGTTTCAATAAGAAAGCCATACCTTCACCGATTGTTATAACCACCCCACAAGAATAGTTAAACCTACCAACTTAATATTTCCTAAATTTCTAACTTAGTACAGATATTTCTCCACTTATTATACTAATTAATACCATTTCAGATAATCCATGCATTTCATTTCTAATTAACCTACTGAATACTCTAATTTTTCTCAACCATTGATATCACACAATATACTTCCAATAAAACAAAAAAGTAAAACAATAATTCGATTTGACTGCTATGCAATATAGATTCCAATATATACACTTAGATAACAACATACAATTTATATAATAATACTGATACGTTGAAATTGAATAGAAGTATTGATGTCAATCAAAAAATCCACATAAAGAAAAATTGAAACACATGCATACATAAATTTCTACAATTATCCTCATAAAATATTTCCGAACTCAATATTGGTTCTCACACTTAAAACAAATATACTGAAAATCTTTACTTTTATTTTTACTCACTATGGCTCTCTTTTGAGCCTTTTTTTTTCCCACTATGGCTCTCTTTTGGGCCTTTTTTTTCCACTATGGCTCTCTTTTGAGCCTTTTTTTTTTCACTATGGCTCTCTTTTGAGCCTTTTTTTTTTTTCTCACTAGTATTGGCCTATTAAAATTTTCATTTGCTTAGAATTTTGATAATGTAACTCTTAAAATTTAAACAGTATTGCTTCATTTAACAATTACTTTAACAATAATTTAGATTTAATGCATTAATTTAGTTCACTAATATCATTATAAATAGCATATCATTATCATCTCAAATTATTATGACCTTTCTTTAAAACAATAGCAATATGGTTACTAATTCTTTACACCTATCTGAACACAATTATTTCATTGCACATAAATTACCTAGACAATTTACTTAAATAACTATTAATTATACAACAATACAATTTGGTTCGAGATGTCAGAAGAAATGAATGATCAAAACACCTTACCTTATACTTTCTTTGGTGGGGTACTCTTCTATTCACAGATAGCTCCACGATGTAGCGGTAATATGGCACAACAGTTCAGTTTAGTTCTTTCTAATAAAGATACGCACAACACTTTAGTCCACACTAGACGATATGGCACGATACTTTATCACACACTCGACGATCCGGCACGATACTTTAGCACATACTCGACGATCCGGCACGATACTTTAGCACATACTCGACGATACGGCACAACACTTTACACACATTCGACGCTACGGCACGACACTTTACACACATTCGACGATACGGCACGACACTTTAGCATACAATCGACGATCCGGCACAATGCTTTAGCACATACTCGACGATATGGCACGACCACACAAGAATTCCACTGGATACTCTGGCATTAACAGACTACAACACGGCTCGCTGGTCACTGGTTTCAGGCGATTCTATCCCACCGCTGCCACCAATTTGTCGGACGCTCCTCTCAGTCCACCAAACTTCGAAGAATGTCCTAGGTAGTTTTAGCTGCCACCACCGATATTAATGGGTGATATCGGTCACCTGCTGTGAGGATTGGGTCAAATAACACTGACGCTGTTAATGAACTGAACTAACAGTTTATTTAAGATATAGATATGTACACAAGAAACAATATTTACAACTATTTACAATTACAACTCTGATATAGATGATCCGGTTCAACATTAAATTAACTACAATAAACGTTGGTTGTGTACCGTTCAACTTACACTTTCTTCCTCACACTCAACGCACGTTGGATACGCTTTACCAGAGATTACTGCAGAATCTCAATACACAAGGGTACTAGGCCTCACTTCTCGGCCTATAACACTATCCACTGGGACGCCTTGTCCCACGCTCAAAATATACACTATCCAACAGGACCACAAATCCTGAGCGACCTATCGGTCTCAACGCCAAGCGAGAACTGTCTCCAACCTCTCCGTCCAGAGTTGACCTTGTCAGAGATCTTCCTTCCCCCAGCAGGGCCTCTTAGAGTTCCTCCATTGGTTCAATTCCGCATACCAACCTTGAGTCATGACATCTCCTGTTTACACATCACTCCAATAGCTAGATGACAGCTGAGGCACGCCCCGCGGCCATCACTTTCATTCATCAACGAGTGCGTCATCTGCACACCTGTGTCAACATCTGTCATTCGTTATTATAGAAAAGAAAGAAAGGTATTTCGAGCTTCACGGATACACAACCCACAATACATAAAATATTCAGATAAGGAAATGTTATTCCTTTCTAATTCAGGGCAGATATCTTCTAGGAACCTGACACCCCCCACCTTAGCGGAAAATATGCCTCTTAGGGGCTAATTTTCCCCAAACATATAACAATATTACGGAAGAGTTCAATAGTCTCTTTGCAGATTTCTTCATTCTAAATATTACATAGGCATTTTCAGGTGTCTGAACATTCTCTACTGACATCTCTACTGAACCTTATACTAATACTACTATTGCATAAACAATACACCTGCTCATTTACTATTATAAACACAAAACTTAAAAAAAAATATTTACACACACACAAAAAAAATTAGACATGTGATGACATCCTTTAAGGTTGTCTACTATTTTGACATTGATACTGACGGGCTAGTAACTGGTTGTTCTTCCCAGCTCTTTCTCTGTAGCCTCGAAATTGCATCAGCATTCAAATGTTGAACTCCGGGACGATGAGAAATGCTCAGGTTCCAGCGTTGCAAGGCTAGAGCCCACCTAGTGAGTTTGGGCGACCTTGGGGTTGTTTCCGTGAGAAATTTTAATGGATTATGATCGGTAATGACCTCAATTTGAGATCCATAAGTCCACTTTTCAAACTTCCGCAACCCGAAGAGAACACTCCAAGCCTCTTTCTCTATACTCGGCCAAGCACGCTGAGCCCCTGACAATTTCTGACTGGCAAAAGCTATAGGTTTAAACTGACCTTTTTCATCTTTTTGAGTAAGACAACATCCTACTGCAAGGTCGGAGGCATCGGCGTGAAGCTGATATTCCCGGCCTACGATAGGTGTAGCCAAACTCGTCACTTTACACAACTCATCTTTAAGAGTATTAAATGCTTTTTCTGCCCTTTCATCCCATGGTACAGTATTTTTGACATTTCCTTTGGTTAATTCGGTTAAAGGTATAGCTATCTCAGCATAATTTGGAATATAAGATCGGTAGAATCCCATTAATCCCAAAACTGATCTAACTTCCTTTTTAGTCTTTGGTCTCTTTAAGTCCCTTATTGCTCCGATTTTCTCCTCATCAGGTGCATGAGTTCCACCCCCAATAACATGACCTAAAAACTTAGTCAATTTCTCTCCAAATTTACATTTGTCTAGTCTAATCGTAAAATTTCTATTTTTCAACTCTTCAATGACAGCCCTGACATGCTCACAATGCTCTTCCCAGGTATCGGAGAAAATGATGACATCATCAATATATGCTTCTGCATACCTCCGATGACCTTGGAGAACCTCATTCATGTCTTTTTGAAACGTAGCAGCAGCCCCTGATAATCCAAAAGGCATTGTACGCCACTGATAAGTTCCGTTATGCGTCGTGAAAGCTGTCAAAGGTTTACAATCCTCAGCCATTTTAATTTGCCAATAACCCCTCAATAAATCTATTGAAGATAAATATTTAGCCGCCCCTGCGGTATACATAATTTCTTGGGAATCTTTCATCGGGAAGGTGGGAACCTGCGTTACAGAATTTAAAGCTCTGTAATCAATACACATTCTGACAGTTGCATCTTTTTTCGCAACGCAAACAATTGGATGGCTAATTTCAGCATTCGACGGTTCGATTAGATTTAATTCTAACAACTCCTGAATCTGCCTATCCACTTCCTCTTTATAAGCTACCGGCACGCTATATAACTTTGGTTTTTTCCTTTCTACACCCGGTTTCAGATCAATACGATGTTCCCCTACTTCCGCTGGTCGTACAGGACCCATAAACACTTCTTTATTTTCCCTCAAAATGGACTTTAAATCTTTGACTTGACTATTAGATAGCCCTTTTATTTCAAACCTCTCAATATCCCGTTCTATCTCTTGATCCCGGTTCAAAATAGGAATTTCCCCAACTTCTCCAAATTCCTCATCACCTTCGAAAACAATATTAACTATATTACATTTAGCGATAAATTCTCTTATCTTATTTTGGTGCACATGTTTCCTACTCCCGTCGGCTAACTCAACAATAAACGAATGCTGGTTTCGTTTTTCTACAATAGTTGCCGGCCCTTGCCACCTAGAATATAACTTATTAGTCGAATCGGGGATTAACAGTATAACTTTATCGCCTACCTCAAACGTTTTTTCTTTTGACCTTAAATTATAATGATACGCCATTCTATTTTGTTGAACCTCAGACGACAATTTTGCCTCATTTGCGGCTCTTTCTAAGCGGTTCTTAAGTTTATCCAAGTACTCATGAATCGGTGTAGTATCTAACTGCGCTCCCTTATTTTCTCCTGCCCATGACGACTTAAGAATCGATAACGGACCCTCCGGCGCTCTACCATATAATAACTGGAAAGGTGCGATTCCCGTCGTAGAATTTGGTACTTCCCTATACGCCCATAATATAAATGGTATTTGTTCATGCCATTTTTTTCCTTCTTCCCTAATCGTATGATGTAGCATACGTTTAAGAGTCTGATTAAATCGTTCCACAAGTCCGTTGGACTGTGGATACTGTGGAGTCGAAAATCTTGGACTAGCACCTAACCTTTTCTCAAATTCTTTGGTTAAGTCGGCAGTAAAATTGGTTCCATTGTCGCAGGCAATTACATTAGGAATTCCTGTTCTCATAAATATTTGAAGTAACGCCTCACACGCGGTTTTAGCAGTTAAACTTTTTAGAGGGATCGCATCCGCCCATCTGGTATGCTGATCAATTAAAGTCAGTATATACCGATGCCCTTGTGAACTTTTAGGATCAATAGGCCGAATTAAATCAACATTAACAACCTGAAATGGAAGTTCCGGCCGCGACACTGGGGAAATAGGAGCTCTATCATTTACTTTAACCCCTCTAGTCAATTGGCACTCTAAACATGATTCACAAAACTGTTTAGCTTCTTTTGCCATTCCCTCCCAATAAAAAGAATACCTTATTCTCTGCAACGTTTTCTTGGCTGCATGATGCCCTCCAAATACCGATGAATGCGCTAATTTTAAGATTTCTTCCCTTCTTACCTTGGGTACTACTAATTGCGCTATAGTTTCGCCTAACAATTTCTCTTTATGATACAATAATCCGTTTACAATATAATAATCCCCTTTTTCCTTTTTAGCTAATTCCCAAGCTTTCTCTAATTCTTTACATTCCAACTGGGATTTCTTAAACATATCTGAGTTACTAACAATAGATTCATTATTTTCCTCCGTTTCAGTTTTTTCTGGATCCTGACTTTGTACATTTTGCGATCTCGCGTCTATTACGTAAACATTACAGCTATCGTTACCTACATCTTCCTTTTCATTCGAGTTATCAATAATAATTTCGGAACTTTTTAATTCTTCGGACTCTATCAATGGCTCCTCAAGATTGACACCTGACAACTCATTAATCACCTCGGGATGTAAAATTACTTGCTCATTAATATTATCAGTTACTGCGCAAAGTACTTCCTGATGAATAATATTAGTTTGCCCGAATTGCGGAATAGCTAGCGGTAGTTTAACTAACGGTGATTTAACAGCTTCACCAAATAACCCTTGTAAATAAATACTACCCGCTCCCTTTAATTTCTCTTCCGGTACTAAATCTTTATGAACAACACTAATCTCACATCCAGAATCAACCAATCCCTTTGCTTTTTGCCCATTAACACTAACTTCAATTTTCTCAAGTTTATTTAATTTCTCACCAATAACATTAGCTTTCTGCTCGGCCTTTGCCGATATTCTAGCCACAATAGCCCCATTAGGTAACTCTTGATTTTCTTTCACCATGATCTTATGAACACCTGCTTTCTGGTCTCGCCCTTTATTGCCATTATTAGTTCCCTCGTTACCCACTTTATTACAAAAACGTTGGTAATGACCTCTCAAACCACACTTAAAACATTTAGGCCCTGAAGCATCATTCGTCTTCTTAAACTCTGTTTTCCTATCCGGAAAAGAATTACACTCATTACTACCATTTTGCCTCCAACTACCACTAAATTTATTATCCTCCCTCGGTCTCATTTTTTCATTGTTTACGTACTTATCTTTACCTTTAAAGCTTTTATGCGTAACCGCATAAGACTTATGTTTAGCATCAAAATAATTATCACACTCTTTAGCAATTTTAGGAGCTTCTAACCATTTACCCTGGTGAGTTAAACTAATATATGCTGCAGTATCCTCATCTAGCGTACTCATTAGCTTATCAGTAACTATTAACTGGTTGACCTTTTCATAAGTGTCCGCACCTCTAATTTTACAATAATTTTCCCACGTAGCTATTAAACGCGATACAAATAATACATGGGTTTCGTTCGGATTTCTCCTAGCTTTCCGGAAATTTTCTAAACATGCCTTCGGGGTCGGCTCATGTTCCCTTAGAACTAACTCCTTTAACTCCTCATAATTCTCCATTTGTTCCGTAGTGGTATAAATTAACAAATTATCCGCCTTATCTCCTAACATATTTAGTAGAATTTCGGCCTGCTGGTTTTCCGGTACATTTTTAGTTTTGAATGCCCTTTCTAAGCTGTTAAAAAATAAATTCCATCCCTCAGTCCCTTCTGGTACTTTGATAGATAGAGTTTTAACACTTTTGATCAATTTTTCTATATTAGTTTCATTATTAGATTCCCTAACATTAGAATTATTTGCCGAACCTTGAACCCTTAGTCTCTCCATTTCTAATTCATGTTCCATCCTTAATTTTTCTATCCTCTCTTCTCTTTCTAACCTTTCGTGTTTTTCTTCGCGCTCTAACTTTTCCTGTTTTTCTAATTTTTCTTGTTTTAATCGTTCTGCAACAATAGCGTCAGATAATTCCTTAATAACCCCTTCGTCATACTCATCACTGTCCATTATCTTTTTCTTAAGCTGAATTCTGGTATCATCTTCCGCGAATTCAACACCCAATTCTTCAGCTATCACCTGAAGATCAACCTTTTTTAGTTTCAATAAGAAAGCCATACCTTCACCGATTGTTATAACCACCCCACAAGAATAGTTAAACCTACCAACTTAATATTTCCTAAATTTCTAACTTAGTACAGATATTTCTCCACTTATTATACTAATTAATACCATTTCAGATAATCCATGCATTTCATTTCTAATTAACCTACTGAATACTCTAATTTTTCTCAACCATTGATATCACACAATATACTTCCAATAAAACAAAAAAGTAAAACAATAATTCGATTTGACTGCTATGCAATATAGATTCCAATATATACACTTAGATAACAACATACAATTTATATAATAATACTGATACGTTGAAATTGAATAGAAGTATTGATGTCAATCAAAAAATCCACATAAAGAAAAATTGAAACACATGCATACATAAATTTCTACAATTATCCTCATAAAATATTTCCGAACTCAATATTGGTTCTCACACTTAAAACAAATATACTGAAAATCTTTACTTTTATTTTTACTCACTATGGCTCTCTTTTGAGCCTTTTTTTTTCCCACTATGGCTCTCTTTTGGGCCTTTTTTTTCCACTATGGCTCTCTTTTGAGCCTTTTTTTTTTCACTATGGCTCTCTTTTGAGCCTTTTTTTTTTTCTCACTAGTATTGGCCTATTAAAATTTTCATTTGCTTAGAATTTTGATAATGTAACTCTTAAAATTTAAACAGTATTGCTTCATTTAACAATTACTTTAACAATAATTTAGATTTAATGCATTAATTTAGTTCACTAATATCATTATAAATAGCATATCATTATCATCTCAAATTATTATGACCTTTCTTTAAAACAATAGCAATATGGTTACTAATTCTTTACACCTATCTGAACACAATTATTTCATTGCACATAAATTACCTAGACAATTTACTTAAATAACTATTAATTATACAACAATACAATTTGGTTCGAGATGTCAGAAGAAATGAATGATCAAAACACCTTACCTTATACTTTCTTTGGTGGGGTACTCTTCTATTCACAGATAGCTCCACGATGTAGCGGTAATATGGCACAACAGTTCAGTTTAGTTCTTTCTAATAAAGATACGCACAACACTTTAGTCCACACTAGACGATATGGCACGATACTTTATCACACACTCGACGATCCGGCACGATACTTTAGCACATACTCGACGATACGGCACAACACTTTACACACATTCGACGCTACGGCACGACACTTTACACACATTCGACGATACGGCACGACACTTTAGCATTTAATCGACGATCCGGCACAATGCTTTAGCACATACTCGACGATATGGCACGACCACACAAGAATTCCACTGGATACTCTGGCATTAACAGACTACAACACGGCTCGCTGGTCACTGGTTTCAGGCGATTCTATCCCACCGCTGCCACCAATTTGTCGGACGCTCCTCTCAGTCCACCAAACTTCGAAGAATGTCCTAGGTAGTTTTAGCTGCCACCACCGATATTAATGGGTGATATCGGTCACCTGCTGTGAGGATTGGGTCAAATAACACTGACGCTGTTAATGAACTGAACTAACAGTTTATTTAAGATATAGATATGTACACAAGAAACAATATTTACAACTATTTACAATTACAACTCGGATATAGATGATCCGGTTCAACATTAAATTAACTACAATAAACGTTGGTTGTGTACCGTTCAACTTACACTTTCTTCCTCACACTCAACGCACGTTGGATGCGCTTTACCAGAGATTACTGCAAAATCTCAATACACAAGGGTACTAGGCCTCACTTCTCGGCCTATAACACTATACACTGGGACGCCTTGTCCCACGCTCAAAATATACACTATCCAACAGGACCACAAATCCTGAGCGACCTATCGGTCTCAACGCCAAGCGAGAACTGTCTCCAACCTCTCCGTCCAGAGTTGACCTTGTCAGAGATCTTCCTTCCCCCAGCAGGGCCTCTTAGAGTTCCTCCATTGGTTCAATTCCGCATACCAACCTTGAGTCATGACATCTCCTGTTTACACATCACTCCAATAGCTAGATGACAGCTGAGGCACGCCCCGCGGCCATCACTTTCATTCATCAACGAGTGCGTCATCTGCACACCTGTGTCAACATCTGTCATTCGTTATTATAGAAAAGAAAGAAAGGTATTTCGAGCTTCACGGATACACAACCCACAATACATAAAATATTCAGATAAGGAAATGTTATTCCTTTCTAATTCAGGGCAGATGTCTTCTAGGAACCTGACAAATGAATTTACATTTTTTTATACATATATAATTGTGATAAATGCATTAAACATATTTTTTTTTCAAAAGTTCAGATCAGTCTTATATTTTATAGAAAAAAATAAGGACATCGTTATTATGTTGAAAATATGTGTTTTGTATTAAAAATAATGCAATGTTCCCATTTGGGTACATTGGTATTTAAAAGTTTAAGTAACAAGCTCTTCGAAACATGCATTATATTTTATAGTGCTTGCCAAAAAATAATAATAATAATAATAATAATACAAACAAGGCTCTGTTGGAAATTTTATTTAATATTCATCTAAATTCAAATGTAGTTGTAAATTAATGTAAAAGGAGTATCCAGTTTGTTTCTTTACTTTAAAAGCCAGTGTTAGATTATTCAGTTTACAGTATGCGTGTTTTTACATGATAGATTGCTTGGACAGCGGCTATTTCGGTAAGATAAATTAATAGCTAACTGATTACCTAGAATTTTACGCATTATCACATCACCATAAATTACATCATATGCACCATGACAAGTGCACCTTTAGTAAGGCTCAGAAGGAGGTTTACCTTTCATTTTTTTTAAGGGAAACTGCGTGATTTTAAGCATGATCGTGGGCGGATTATTAACGAGCAAGCGCAGGGCATTTGAAACATAGATCAGTCATAAGTTTCCAGCAATGAATTAGAAATTGAGATATTTGAATCACGGAACTGAAAGAGGTTTTTGCGCATAAATCAACATCCGCTCGACACTTCGAAGTAAGTTGTTAACCGTTGGATTATTTGTTATTGTCAGGGGGTGTATACGGTCATTCGTGATCAGTGGAAAAGGTAGTCGAACTGGTAAAAACTATAAAATAAAACTAAATTTCACGATTTTTTTTTTTTTACTATTTTTGAAAAATTTTCAAATGTCTGCGGTGAAGTATTATGTTTTTTGATTAATGTAATTTCATTATACATCTATTAATTACATTTTTCTGATAGCTGAGGTCAAAAGACTCGTGAAAAATTATGTTTTAAACCATAATAATTAATTTTAATATTCAATATAATAACCTTTAGCTTAATTATATATTTGTTTAACATAAAACAAAAACACCTTCACAAAACATTTGCCGTGCAAGGCTGCGTTAGGATTTGAGATCACAATAAATTGTGCTTAATCAGAAACATCATTTTAAATTATGCTGTATGTAATATTTATAGATATTTTTTCCACATTAACAACTTAACTTATCAAACTGAATTCCGCGATTTTTTTTAACACATATATTTTTGAAAAATCTTTAAATGTCTGTCATGAAGTATTCTGTTTCGTGATTAATTATCATTATTATATCTATTAATTACTTTTTATGACAGTTAAGATCAAAAGACTCGTTAAAAATTATGTTTTAAACCCTAATAATTAATTTCAATACTTAATAGAATAACCTGTAGCTTTATTATATATTTGCTTAATGTAAAATAAAAACTCCTTCACTTAAAACTTGCGATGCAATCTGCATATGTTGTTCGGGATACGAACCAAAATAAGGCTACGTTAACCTTTTTCCGGACTGGAGAAATTTGTTTGAAATAACTAATTTCAACCAGAATTTGTTAACGAATTTATTAGAAAATACGAACGTGCTCATTTTCAGGTTATATATTATAAGAGGGAAATCTTTAATTATTAAATATCCCTGGTGACAGTAAAATTAAAATTAGACGTCCTATTTGGGAGAACTTCGCGCCGGAAAAAATTGAGATTTGAGATCACAATAAACTGTGTTAAATCAGAAATAAAATTGCAATATTTATAGATATTTCTACAACTTTAACCAATTAACTGGCCAATATATATATATATATATATATATATATATTTTACAGAATTTTTTATTTTTGTCACTTTTCTTTTCAAAATAGAAATTTTGTCTAATTATCAGAAAAATGTTTGGATTAAATAATTCAAAATTTGCAATAAAAATTTACTGGTGAGAATAATAAATTATGATTGGAATATGGATGCCCGTACATGTACGGGCAAAACATGATTGGCAAAAACACATTACCCGTATGACGTATTTCCAAATCAGGAAAACGATAAAAACATGCATACTCTTGACAAAACTTGATTTTGGCCAAGAGAATGAAAAATAAAAAGCACTTTAAAATGGCTTTGTTATAGGAATCTGTGATCCAAATATGACCACAGATTTTTTAATCAATGATTATATTTTAATTTATAGATATTTTCCAGGGATTACACCAAAAACGAACAAAATACAGATTTTTCCTCATAATACAATATTCTGTGTCTGCTCTATTTACAGGAGATGCCGTTTCAAACAGGTAAAACTACTTATTCTAGTGATGGGCAAATTGAATAATTTTACTATCGAATGAATTATTCGAACATGCGCAAAAACATAGTTTCCTAGCTTTACATAAATTTTTAATCTACCACCAGAAAGGCTGTAACACATAAGTTATAACGCAAAGATTGTAACAGGTTGTGTCAAATTTTTGGGACGTTTCAGATTTTAACCACTTTTTTTTTTTTTTTTTTTTTTTTTTTTTTACGTGCAATAAATTGAAAATATGGTAAAAACATCATGTTTCTTTTAAGCTAAAATAATTGTAATATTTAGCCTAAACATTTAAACCATGAAAAAGTATGAAATTGTATTTTAAAAAATTAGTGGTGTAAAAAAGCTTTAAGTGATAGATCAAGCAAACTTTTCTTGTCCGTACATCTTGCAGGCAAATCACTTAAGTGGTTAATGAATTTGTGTAATTTTCTTCTTTTTTATAGCATAAAAGTTGTATGAAATAATGATCTAATAAATGTTTTTATCTTTTACGGAAAGACGTTAACATAAGATGGAAATTTATTTCCTTAATTTGATTTGACAGTGCTTTGAGGCCTATAGCTGCTGTGACTGTCGCCTTGATTGATCCATTATACGCAGAAACAGAGACAATACAGAACATTTTTTTTTTATTATACATATCCATTACACTACAAAGGGACAACACACCATCCATGTCCGCACCCGGATTTGAACCAGGACTCCGTGGGTGTGGCAGCAGCTGCCGCTACTGACCACGCCACTGGGGAGACCTTTATTTTCTTAAAATGAAAACTTTTTTTTTTTTTTTTTTTTTTTTTTTTAAATCTTTTAAGATGCGAAAATATAAGAAGTAAGTTTATTTGTGTTTTTTCTACCAAGTATTCAAAGAAATAAGTCATGTTCTTAGATTATGGACTTTTTGAAATACATTTTTGTTTGTTTGTTTGCATGAAAATACATGCTCAAGCCTATTTTTATGCATTTTTGTTACGTATAAAATATAGTGCGTTAATGGGTACATATTTGTAATAGCTATTTAGATGATAGTTATTTATATAAATTCCTTTTCAAGACAATTAATAAACATTTTTTTTTTTTTATCCTCAAACCCGATTATTCTTAGTTTATTATCATTATAACTTATAATGTCTCTGTAAAGAGATAAATATATTTTTGAGTAGTTCATAAAAATACTAATTATAATAGGAAATATACTAATAGTAGTAAAAAGTAATAGTAATAGTAAAAGTAATAGTATAGTAATAATAGTAAAAATACTAAATATAGTACAATTTAAAAGCTTATTTTATATAAATTTATACAAAACATATCTAATTATGCACATTATGTAATTATAAATATGCATGTTTCTATGTTTAGTAACGTTAACATTTTAACAAATAATTACAAAAAAAAAAAAAAAAGAAAGAAAGAAAGAAAAAAAGAAAGAAAGAAAGAAAGAAAGAAAGAAAGAGCATTTTTATTGGCATTTTTACAGTTTATTTTGCAAGATTTTAAAGTGATTTTACCAACAAATTGTTTTTAAGCCTCAAACACGATATTATTCTTAGTTTATTATTATCAATACAGAGAATCTTCCATTTAACGAAGTCTCGTCGTTACACTTAAATACACTGCTCAAAACAATTAAAGGATATTTGAAGTTTTATATAAAATAAAGATATAAACGAAATTTTTTTTGCCGAAAATAGAAGAAGAGAATCACAAATACAAATTTTTCTGGTTTTCAAACTGTGGAGTATGCAAATTTTGAGTTCGACGTCAAAAACGTCGCTTCAGCGGCAGCGAATGAAATTTGACTTTCAACTGGATGAAAGAGAATGAAGACAAGGATGATCGGCATTCAGTGATTGCTTTGTTTCGATGAGTACAATGTCTCAGCGAAGTCATTTGACAGATTCAGAAGCTTGGAGAATTATTGGTAGGTTAGAAGGGGGCCAAACTCAAGCCGAAGTAGCGCAAGCCATTGGAGTGTCACAAAGTGTCATTTCCAGGATCTGGAACCGTTTTTTGGAGAGTGGATGTGCAGGCCGAAGACCAGGGCAAGGTCGTAGACGGGCAACAACGCCCAATGAAGATCGGTATTTAGCGTTAACAGCTCGGAGATACCGAAATATGAACGCTACTCTTCTCCAACAACACCTTCGCTCGGCTACAGGCACCACGATTTCAACTCAGACTGTCCGAAACTGGCTCCATGCTGTAGGTCTGTATGCTCGCCGACCGATGGTATGTGTTAGATTAACATCAAGGCATCGTCGCGACCGCAGGGAGTGGGCAACCGAGCATGTCAACTGGAGGAGAAATGAATGGAGCAATATTCTGTTTTCTGACGAGTCCCGTTTTTCTGTGCATCCGGATAATAGGCGTATTTTCATCTGGAGGGACCGTGGCAGTAGGAATAATCCTGCGTTCGTGCACGAAAGTGTCAGATTTGGCGGTGGAGGAGTGTTGGTGTATGGTGGCATCTCCATTGACGGGCGCACTGACCTCTACATCATTAGAGATGGAGCTCTGACTGGTCGCCGATATAGGGATGAGATCCTCAGACCTATTGTAGCCCCTTACGCTGCAGCAATCGGAGATAACTTCATTTTAATGGACGATAACTGCAGACCACATCGTGCAAACCTGATGGAGGATTTTCTTTTCGAAGAAGGAATCGTTCGAATGGAATGGCCAGCGTGTTCTCTGGACATGAATCCAATCGAGCACGTTTAGGACGCTCTAGGAAGACGAGTTTCTGGCCGCCAATAACCCCCACAAACTCTCCAAGAACTGGAAAGAGTTCTTCTGGAAGAGTGGGGCAGAATACCCCGACTCGTCATTAATAACCTCATTGAGTCCATGCCTCAAAGGTGTTCAACGTTGCTGGCCGCCCGTGGAAACCATACCCCCTACTGAAAATGATTTTCTTTGAAGAAAACACCTTTTCTTATTCTTTTTTTCTCATATGCACAAGTTGTCTTTTTTTCCTTTTGTACACAAATGCGCAATAAAATGCATTTTTTTCTGCCAAACATCTGTAATTTATTCTCATATAACCTACTATGTCTGTCGACCATGTATCAATCAGCTAAAAAGTTTCCCAGATACAAAATCCACCTAAAACTGCAATATCCTTTAATTGTTTTGAGCAGTGTATTTCGTAATGAAGAAAATTCGTTAAATAGAAATCATTTGAAATTCATGAAATTTTTGTATTAAAATACGTATGCATAAAAGGAAAAACATTAGGGGGAACTGGGGTACATTGATACAGTTTTTTTCTAAGATTTTTTTTGGTGTGAAGAAAGTAGAAAATTCAAGTTTTTTTTCCATGAGGTGACAGCAAAACTTGTGTAGTATGTTATAAAAATGTACAATCGTTGTTTTATATAGTATTTTTGCATGTAATTTTAAAAAAATCAAAAAAAGTCATTTGTATCAATGTGCCCCATCCCCGGGGCAGATTGATACGTTTGAGAAAAATGACGACAAAATAATACCAATGCATATTTTTCATAGAAAATGAGTTAGAAAACCATTTTATATTTATTTATAAAAATTCAAATCACCCACAATTTATTTTTAAGCATTATTAAAGCAATCAAAATTAAATATATTATGACCTGATGTTCTGGCAGTTTCTTGTCTGATTGTTGGCTGAGGTAATTTTGTCATATCTAGCACTTCAACCCCAGCATTATCTTCTTTCTTATGAAAGATGAAAAAATTACCAGTTTTTCTGTTTATAAATAGGTTTATAAACAGAAAATAAAGGATAATTATATTAAAAATTCTGTTTATAATATAAATATCATTTTCTGTTCTGCAGTTTGTTTCTCTTACTTAACATTTCTTATGCCGAAAATACTTTTTTCTCTGGAGAATCGATATAAATTCGAGATTTGCCAGAATGCCGTCCTTTTCTTTTATTAGTTCTACTAGCACTAGATGCTGGGTAAGTTCCTACGTCTTCTGTTTTCAAAAATACTATAAAATGTTCTAATATAAAGAAATTAGAGCTGCTTCACTTCAATAAAAACTAATATTAGAAATTTTTCGCGAAAAAAAAGTTGGATTAAGGAGTGTATGGTAAAAAAATAATAAAAGGTAATGAAAAAATGAACTATTAAAGGATTTAGGCTGTATCAATGTGCCCCGTCATAGACTGTATCAATGTGTCCCATACAGCGATTTTGAATAAAATGAGTCTCAAATCCAACACTTCACAATATATCTAACAATAAATACTGAGGAACTGATAAAGAGTAGCTGTACTTGCCAGGGAGAGTATTCATTTTGGTTGAAAATATTGGAACAGTTGTATAATAGCATTTCAATTGTACAACTCAATTTTACTTTTGAACAACAAAAACAATAAATCACCCGTCCCATTTCATCAAACTACTGAATCATTCCAAGATTTTCTGTATGTAGTTGAATACACTCGCATCACCTTTTGGAGCTGTTGTGAAAATTCCTGTAATGACCCTGTGAGCGGTAGAGGGGGTGTATCAATGTGCCCCATGTATCAATGTACCCCAGTTCCCCCTACATAAAATAGAACTATTTGAAAGATGTATAATCGACTCTCGTTAATTCGAAATTGGATAAATCGAATCTTCGCTTAATCGAACTAAACATAAAGTCCAGAAATTTTCAAAGGCAGAATAACGTTAATTTTTTTTTTCGTTTATTCGAACTCATTTTCCTTTGACTTTGTTTAATTCAAACTATCGAGAATTCCAATTTTTTTTTTAAACTTTTTTATGGACTTTAGATCTTTAAAATAAATTTCTTTCTTTTATTTTTGTTAAAATTGTTCTGAAACTAGTATATATATTTAATCCTATTTATTTCATACCCACTATCTTAATGCCCTGTCTGTCCATTAGTGACTACTCCAACCCTTCTTCCACTGTGCTTGTTTTTAATTCCTTAATTCCTTAATTAGTTTATGTATTTATTCTTTTAATTTAACATTAAGTCATATTTTGATGATAACGGTCGAAATAAATTTTAAAAATACTATAATATTAATTCATTTATTATAATACCCCTTTTAACTTTTTCCTCTCACATTTTCCATAATATGAACATTTCTTGTGATCCCAACGAGTTCGGGTTAACGTGAGCCGATTGTATTTTCATTCTGGCAATATCTTTTTTTTTTTTTTTTTTTTTTTTTTAGCAATGAAGACATATTTGCAAAATTTAATTACAATAATGTATAAAATAACACATAAAAAAACAGAAATAAACAAAAACAAAAACGGTGCGTACCTTTTTTTTTTTTTTTTTTTTTTTTTTTTTTTACTATTCCAGTTTTTTAATTTGAAAAAAAATCAGCAATAGTACTATGTACTTTTTTAATACATTCTTTAAAAAAAATTTCGTACTTTTGTATAGCTCGAATAATTCATCCGTAACATTCTTCGAAAGCTTAGCCCTTTCTTATTACATCAAAAGCTTTTTTTATGAGAATGGTTAAATAAATAAATATTTTCCTTTTGATACAATCCGCTGATATAAATTCATACATTCATCGCCACACTAACCTCTTCGTTTGAATGTTATGCACGGACGAAAGAGGAATAAACTTCGCTATATAGAATATATTTTTCGTAATAGGGAGATTAATTTGCACATTAATGGTGCACAAAATCACGGTTCAGCAGAAAATTTTATTAGGTAGAAAACACTGCGTTAAATAGGGGCTTCGCTAAGAGAAAGTTCGGCTGTACTTATAATTTTATTAGTCTCTGTACAGAAATAAATGCATATTTTATGTAGTTCATAAAAATATTAATTATAGTAGATAACATACAATTTAAAAACTTATTTTATGTAAATTTACACAAAACATATAACTATGCACATTATATTATTACAAATATAATGCATATTTACCCATTATTTATTAAACTTATACATTTTGCAAATAATAGCAAAAAAAGTTTTAGCTTAATTTTTTTTTGTATTTTTTCAAGTCATATTGTAACAGTTTAAAGAGATTTTACCAACATATTTTAGAAAACAAAAATTCAGGCATAAATGGGTTATGGTCGTTCTCAGATTCCCTGTTAAACAACGCGAAACTTTCCGATACCTTTTATTACTCATTTTTAAACGTAAATGTTACTGCTAAGACTGACTTTGAAAGTGATTTTGAATCGAATAGAGTTTTTCATTTTTTAACAATTAAATTACTGATCGGGTTATAATCCAAAGTTATCGTGTGATGACGATTTTCTCCTTCGACAGTATTTACTGAAAGTTCTTCTGAATTTGCCAAAAAATTGGAAACGCCATTCTATGAGATAGTTTTTGAATACGAACACCTATCGATTTCATATGTTTCTGAATAAAAATATGTCATTAAAATGTGCCATGATAACTCTTTTCGGTTTGAGAACACCCTTAAGAAAATTATTGCCATATTTTAATGCAGTTAAGGATAAATAGTCTTCAAGCAAACTTCAATTAACAATTTTCAGCTTTTAAAAAACTAAAATGAGAATAAACTTCTTCAAACATATTCAACTACATCATTTTTCATCTGAATATATATATATATATACATAATATTTTCTTTTGAAAAAAAATAGATGTGACGACCTGAATAACCTGAATCGAACGCAAAATCGACCCAAACCCGGCGAGCACATAAAATATTAGAGCAAAATTTGGATTCGGGTAAAATCAATTTGGTGCAGGGTTCTAATTGGGAATTCTAAATATATATGGTAATTTGAAACACTCAAATAAAACGCAATTAAATTAAGTTTGGATCAGAGATTCGTGCAAAGAAATATAAAAATAAAAAGCTGGTATATGTGAATTTTTGTCAGTTAATTGTAATATCCTTGCATGTCGACCAAAATAACGTGCCAGTTTGAAAATTAAATAAAATGTTTTATAATCGTAAATCTGTCGCCTATAACACTATCAAGTTCAGGGACCCACCCCCTATGTAGGGTTTACAGCAGGTTTGGCAAAAACCCAACCCACCTGGGGTTTTATGGGTTTTTCTGGGTATTTGTGGGCTTTTCTGGGTTTTTTGTGGATTTTAGTTATTTTTCTGTATATTTGTATATTTAATAATATATGTATGTACTCATTTAAAAATATACTTATTAGGTTGCATTTTTTAATCACATCTAATCTATTTATTACTAATTAATATTCTTTATAATATCAGTTAATAAATTCATTCTATTCTGATATTAGTAATAATACTAATATCAATAGAAAACTTAAAACTAATATTAAAATAAGTTTATTAACATTAACTGATATAAAATAATTTTCATACTATTAATAATTCATATTAATAACTATTTATACTATTATTAATACTAATAATAATAGTATTATTATAATTAACTTAATACTATTTTAAGTGATAAAAGTTAGTTCTTATCACTTTTAAATATATATTAGTTATCACAATGAATAATTAATTTTATTTTTGTAGTAACTATAGTAATTAAAATTGTTATAATAATTAGTAACTATGATAATTAAACTAGCTGGTTTTGCCTGCTAGCGGGGCTGGTCTTTGTATATGTAAATCTCGAAGTGAACAAAGTTCAAACTGGATCTCTATTTAGGTGCACATCTCAAACCATATCTCCGCTGTCTACAACACTACATAGAGGATGCTGTGCATGCACAGAAGGATCCTTCCTTTTAAATAAATCTGTAATTTATAGGCAAATGTCATGCCGAACATATCTCAAACTAGGTTCCAGCTGCATACAGCACTGTATAGCAGGCGTACTAGGTAGTGTGCTATATTCTTAACAAAAATATATTTGAACAAAACTCTGTTAAACAATCTATCTGTAGACATATAAGTCGAGAGAGTGGCATTTTAAGGCAAATAACTAAGATTTTTGCAGAAATTATTACAGAAAATAGCAGTATTAGACACAACATTCTTTTTAGGTAGCTTTCATTACAAAAAGTAAAAAGCTACCTATTGCAGCCGTCCGGAGGAAAGCACTTCCGGAAAATTTTGGTATATTTTCACCGATCAGGACCCCCAGACCCCAAAACCACCCTCTGTTCAAATGTTGACATATATATATATATAACCATATATATATATATATATATATATATATATATATATATATATATATATATATATATATATATATATCTGATTTTTGTCATGCGATAACTAACGTATTTATGAACCGATTTGAATGAAACTTGGTATGTACATAATACATACAAATGTCTCGACCGAGTTCGTTGGTCAGCATCATCCGCCATTTTGTTTCAAAATGGTGGCCATTTTAAATTTTTTTTAAAATTTAAAACTTAAAATTAAATGCAAAAAGATCAAAATTTGAAAACTATTTTTCTTTTGCGTGTTAGAACTTAAAACAATGATTCCAGAACACTTTTTATTTTGTCTATATCTTACAAAATGATTGAGTTATAGCACTTTGAATTTTTCTTATAGCTGACATTTTGAAAGGATCTGATTTTTGCCACGTGATAACACGCGTATTTATGAACCGATTTCAATGAAACTTGGTATGTACATAGTACATACAAATGTCTCAACCGAGTTCGTTATACAGCATCATCCACTATTTTGTTTCAAAATGGTGGCCATTTTAATTTTTTTTTAAATTTAAAATTTAAAATTAAATGAGAAAAAATTAAAAGTTGAAATTTTTTTTCTTTTACGTGTTAAAACTTAAAACAACGATTCCAGAACACTTTTTATTTTGTCTATATCTTAAAAAATGGTTGAATTATAGCATTTTGAATTTTGCTTATGGCTGACATTTTTTAATTTTTCTGATCTGAAAGATCCATCATGTTGCTTTAAAATGGCATACACTTTATGATATCGTTGAATTTGGTGACTCTCTAAATCGCTTAAAATAAAACCAGGTTGAATAAAAGATGACTAATTTCTAAAAATTCCTATTAATTATCAGTCTTGACAAAAACTAGTATTAAATCTTATAAAATCACTAATTTTATAAGATTATTTCCACTAATTTGAGATTAATATTTTGAACAATGTAACTTACTTTAAAATAAATAAATAAATATATAAATATATGAAAGCTACCTCTTCCTCCCGGCATTGCCGGAAGGACTTTTTATAAATTTTTATCGTATGTTATAAGCTAAGCTATCTTAAAGTTTGAAACAGATCAAGCAAGAATTTTTAAGATTTTTACAAAAATTAATAATAAAAAATAGTGATATTTGAGGGAAGGAGTGTTGGAATTTAAAAAAGCAGCTAACATTTATATCTTGAGCTCTTGATGAGCTGCATAAAGATACAATCACACTGTCATGTTCTGTGAAGATTTGGAGAAATTTGATGGAATCAGAAGAATTGAAATAACACAAGGAAATTATGCTGAAATGCTACAAACAGATCATCGGGACCGAGCATTTTTTAGCTAATATAATGGATACAAAGTTTAGATGGGAAAGGCTTAATTTAACAAAAGAGGAAGAAACTGATGAATGGATAATGCAGTATAATTCAGATTGGTTACGTGCAATATATTTGCATTTAAAATTAAAGTCTGAGACTATTTTCCTAAATCACTTTTCTCAGAAAGTATTATGTCACTATTCTCAGCTTCAAAATGGTGGAAAATTCTTAAAGGAAAAATACAGAAAAAGAAAAACAAGTTAGATTCTGATTTTGTAGTTTTTCCAATTTCTGTATTCTGTTCCATCTAGCTCTGCTCCCATCAAGAGGATTTTCTCTACATTTGGATTCATATACACTGATCAAAACAATTAAAGGATATTTGAAGTTTTATATAAAATAAAGATATAAACGAAATTTTTTTTGCCGAAAATAGAAGAAGAGAATCACAAATGCAAATTTTTCTGGTTTTCAAACTGTGGAGTATGCAAATTTTGAGTTCGACGTGAAAAGCGTCGCTTCAGCGGCAGCGAATGAAATTTGACTTTCAACTGGATAAAAGAGAATGACGACAAGGATGATCGGCATTCAGTGATTGCTTTGTTTCGATGAGTACGAAGTCATTCATCGAAGTCATTTGACGGATTCAGAAGCTTGGAGAATTATTGGTAGGTTAGAAGGGGGCCAAACTCAAGCCGAAGTAGCCCCAGCCATTGGAGTGTCACAAAGTGTCAGTTCCAGGATCTGGAACCGTTTTTTGGAGAGTGGATGTGCAGGCCGAAGACGAGGGCAAGGTCGTAGACGGGCAACAACGCCCAATAAAGATCGGTATTTAGTGTTAACAGCTCGGAGACACCGAAACATGAACGCTACTCTTCTCCAACAACACCTTCGCTCGGCTACAGGCACCACGATTTCAACTCAGACTCTCCGAAACCGGCTCCATGCTGTAGGTCTGTATGCTCGCCGACCGATGGTATGTGTTAGATTAACATCAAGGCATCGTCGCGACCGCAGGGAGTGGGCAACCGAGCATGTCAACTGGAGGAGAAATGAATGGAGCAATATTCTGTTTTCTGACGAGTCCCGTTTTTCTGTGCATCCGGATAATAGGCGTATTTTCATCTGGAGGGACCGTGGTAGTAGGAATAATCCTGCGTTCGTGCACGAAAGTGTCAAATTTGGCGGTGGAGGAGTGTTGGTGTATGGTGGCATCTCCATTGACGAGCGCACTGACCTCTACATCATTAGAGATGGAGCTCTGACTGGTCGCCGATATAGGGATGAGATCCTCAGACCTATTGTAGTCCCTTACGCTGCAGCAATCGGAGATAACTTCATTTTAATGGACGATAACTGCAGGCCACATCGTGCAAACCTGCTGGAGGATTTCCTTTTCGAGGATTGAATCGTTCGAATGGAATGGCTAGCGTGTTCTCCAGACATGAATCCAATCGAGCATGTTTTGGACGCTTTAAGAAGCCGAGTTTCTGGCCGCCAACAACCCCCACAAACTCTCCAAGAACTGGAAAGAGCTCTTCTGGAAGAGTGGGGCAGAATACCCCAACTCGTCATTAATAGCCTCATTGAGTCCATACCTCAAAGGTGTTCAACGTTGCTGGCCGCCCGTGGAAACCATACCCCCTACTGAAAATGATTTTCTTTGAAGAAAACACCTTTTCTTATTCTTTTTTTTCTCATATGCACAAATTGTGTTTTTTTCCTTTTGTACACAAATGAGCAATAAAATGCATTTTTTTCTGCCAAACATGTGTAATTTATTCTCATATAACCTACTATGTCTGTCGACCATGTATCAATCAGCTAAAAAGTTTCCCAGATACAAAATCCACCTAAAACTGCAATATCCTTTAATTGTTTTCAGCAGTGTGGTATAAATTACAGAACAGACTAGACTTAAGAGCAGTGTGAAAAATTATTAATATTACCATAAAAATTAAAGTTAATGTTATTTTGATTGGTAAACTATAAAAAAGATCAATTATAATTATTTTGTATTATATTGCGTAACTTATTTGAAATATATTTTTATAAAATAAATAAATTGAAAAAATAAATATTCTGAAATAAACTATCATCTGATTACCACAAATATGACTGTCCTTTTTTTTTAATCTGATTTTGTAAAAGAAACCACCAAAGTTTTGGGCTTAAAAGGAAAATTTGTATAATACTATTAGGGGGATTTGCAGATTCAGAAATGATTTTCAGCAAAAACCCACTTTTAACAAAAACCCACGTGGGGTTTTGTTGGGGGTCCCGCCCAGAAAAACCCGGGTGGGTTTTTCTGGGCTGGACCCACTTTGCCAACCCTGGTTTATAGGGGATTTTGACATTATAGAGTTTCGAAGGGAAATTATATTTTTCCACCATTAAAATCACAAAATCTCAAATCTTCCAGGGAGGGGGGTCATCTCATTCGTTCGTGAAGCCACCCCCAGAATTCAATTTCATAAGAGTCTACTTCAGTCAGAAAAAAAAAAAACACTCAGTTCGTTATTCGTTAATAAGATAAGATATTTCGATTGCATTTCAGTATTTTTAAATGATTTCTTTTTCTTGCATTGGATAGCTGAGGTCTTTTCATCTGCTTTTTCTTTTCCTTTTTTTTTCTTAATTTTTTCGATTTTATTTTCAAGTTATTTTAACAAGAACACTTTCATTTTCGAAACCTATTTTAAAAATAAAAATCTTCATGAAAAAATAAAAATAAATAAACAAACAAGTAAAAAAATCTGCAAACAAAATCGAAAAAGTTAAAAAAACGACCTTTGTAGTAGAGATCAATCTCTGCTATCCAAAATAAAAAATATTAAAAAATATTGAAATGAACAAAAACGAGATCTCTTAAAATGTTTATTCCACATAATTAGCATTAGCGAGCGGGTCTTTTTGGGTGATTGAAATAGCCTCTTGAATTTTCTACTACGTAATTTTAATTCCGAAATGTCACAATGAAACCAGAATATTCGAAAATATTTATTTGAAAAAGGTTTGGTGTAATTTATTTATTTATTTATTTATTTATTTTTTACGTGTTTACCGTAAACCGAAATTTTTCTTTGGAAAACACTGGTGCCAATGTAACATTTGGATTTATGAAGAAATTTACCTAGGTTAAGATAATTAATATGATCTCTAATCTTTTTCTAACAGACATCAAACGAAATAAATACCGTTAAAATCTCTTCAAAAATTCTCAAATAAATGTGTATGCCTGTAGAATTAAAGAGGACTTATATATATATATATATATATATATATATATATATATATATAAGTCGTCCTTAATTCTATACAATTGTTTTGAAACTGGTTAAAAAATTATTTTTGTATTACTTTTTTTTTTTTTTTTTTTTTTTTTTTTTTCCGGATTAAAATAAAAAATATTCTTTCTCTCACTCTGACAATATTTTAAAAAAAATCCCTAAAATATAATAAAATTTTTATACATAACGAACTTAAAGAAATGCTACAGAAAATATTTTTTTAATTCTTTTAATTTTTAAAC
The DNA here is from genome assembly GCA_964019185.1 of Maratus speculifer. Taxonomy (NCBI): domain Eukaryota; kingdom Metazoa; phylum Arthropoda; class Arachnida; order Araneae; family Salticidae; genus Maratus; species Maratus speculifer. Next base: position 289,451,391 of record OZ025295.1, read on the forward strand.
ATATATGCTTACTTACCTCTAAAAGAATTAATTAAATTCTGTGCAGCGTCCGCCATCTATCGGACAAATGCTTCACTATAACATTTTTTAAGCATTTTATTTGGTGCTGCCATCTACTGTACATATTTTTAACTATTTAAAAGAATTTTTTCGCTTTCTGTTATGTAAAACATTTAAAGACCAATAAGAATTAAGAAGAAACATATTTTATTCTCCAGAACTGTATGAATTATATTACATTCAGATTATTCAAAATTTCTTAATTTTAATGCTATAATATATATACATATGAGAAATTTTAGTTGAAATGTTTGTTTTCTTAGAATACAAATACTTCCATGATTTCTGAATTAAAATTTTGAATTAAAATAGTTAAAATCCTTCTTCCAAAATCCTTTTTCATCAGCGAATTTTTAAATATATATATATATTTTTTTTTCCACATCAAAACCTTTTTCACATCATTCTATTTAACTTAACTATATTCATGTGTGTAAAGATGGAATTTGTAATCGAGTTTCCACTCATTTTCTACTATACTAGAATTACAAAAATTATGTACATAGCAGTACCGTAATAAACAGGGCCATCTCTAAGGTGGGGCGGGGGGCATCCTCTCCCTTCCAAAGCGTTCACAAATGCTGTCGCTATGGCAATTTACAAACTTAGCTATCAAATTTGTTTTAAATTTCAATAAAAATTATAAATGTTACGGCATACTGAAACACAAAGGATTGAACAATAAAGAATGCAACATGAGAAAGAAACAAAAATAAAGGGTGCCATTACATTATTTTAAATATACACTTTAACCGTGTACACGCCAAATTAATATCGCAATGTAATTATAATTTTGTTTTTCCTATATTATAGCTTCACATGTTTTAATTTATGCATATAAATTTAGAAAATAACAAAAAAATATTTCTGACTTTTTTTGGTTGTTTTCATTTCAGTTTTCGCATTTTGGAACATGATTATTGATTGACAACCTGTGCAAATATAAAAAATCATTTCCTGCTATATGCTATTGTACATAGTTCTTGAGTATTTTCTGGAATTCCAAAAACATTTAGAATCCTAGCGGTCAAATGTAAGTAATATAGCGAAAACGATAAAAGCAAATAATATATATTTTTTTTATGAAAATTAATGGTTTTACATTTTCTCTACACCTGTGATAAATGCTTAAACATTATTATTATTATTATTTTTTTTTTTTCAAAAGTTCAAATCCACCTTATATTTTATAGGGAAAATAAGGACAGCGTTATAATGTTGGAAAATATATGTTTTGTATTACAAATAATGCAATGTTCCCATTTGGGAACATTGGCGTTTAAACGATTAATAAATTTGAATGTTTAATATAAATTAAATCGTAATTATATGACTAGAAAATAATTTTTAAATCATGAAATAGTTTAAATTCTGCTTCCCCCCCCCCCCCCTCCATTGTCATATTTCATTAGTTCGCGCTTTCTACCACGCGTAGAAAAAGCGGATAATTTTCCATATATAATTATGGCGGATATGATAATTTTCCATAACCGGGGATTGTACCAAGTTAAAATATTTTAACGGGATGTTTTATGAAATTATATGTTTTATGAATTGTTATGAAATTATTCGTCATTTCCAACATAGTTAAAAAGATTTAATATTAACGTCAAAATAGAAAAAAAAATATCTCAAAATTTTAAAATGGTATATAGAAAATGCTGTAAAGTTAAAAACTAAACAAGCATTGAATTTTTTTTTTTAAATCGACGTTGCGGTCATCATTCATCACCCTCGTCAGAAAAGAGTTATTGCATTGTTTTTAAAGAAAGTCCAGACATTTTTAATTTTAAATGTTCGCTCGTTTCCAAAGCGATATTCACTTCAACCAAGAGCAGAATGTGCAATTACATCCAGAGACATAAAGGTGACATTAAGAAAATTAAGTTTAAATATAGTAAAGAATTACACGAAAAGGACTAAATTTAAAAAAATAATTAATTAACAAAATATAAACATTCAAAGCTTAAAAAAAAAAATGTAACAGGTTAAATTAAATTAAGCTTATAGTGCACACTGAATATAAGAAAAAGAAAAATTTTATTAGTTCCTAAGCTAAAAAAAAGACAAACTGCAGACGAAGACTACTTTTCTGTCTCTTTTCAGTGACCATACATTTTAATTTAATACATGAAAATTTATGTCTTAACTCTATACAAATTCACAATTTAAAAGTTTTTTTTTTCCTTCTTAAAGAAATGTTATGTACAATATAAAATAAAACACCGCTGAGGCAACTAATCCGGAATTAAAATAGTTTAATGTTAATTTTTAATAGATATAAATCCAGCAATTTAACCCCTTCGGAACCGGGGGTTCTTATATAAATTTTATTCGGTTAAAATAAACAAACAAATAAATAAATTAAATTAAATTAAATTAAATTAAATAATCATGAAAACGAGGTAATTAAATAAAGCAAATACATCTTTTTATTTCTTTACTTATTTTTACTGGTATAAAAAACAAATTCTGTATTCGCCTTTCGAAGGTGCAAATATGCACACATAGTCCCAAATTGGTTAACAGTAATTTCCTATCAAACTGAAGCAATTTTCATTATAGTAGTTGCCAACAATTAAAATACCACAATACAATTCTTACTACAACAATCACTTTTCTATTGCAAAATTTCTACGTGAAAAATGAAGATGAAATAAATAGTTGACGATTTTATATATATACAGTGTGATTCTAAATCTTTTTTACAATAAAAGATGGGTGGTACACATCAAGACAAACAATATTAAATAGGAGACCAAGGGTCCCAAACGTTTTCCAAAGTAGAGCCGCCATTAAAGTTTAGGGACCAAAATTTCAAATAAACATAAAAAATCGGAAAAATCGGTCGATTGATTTGCGGTTTTCACTAAAATTATTCTTTATGTCGGTATTTTCTTGAAATTAAATTATAAAGATAAATTTCAAAAAATGCCGATAGAGGGCGCTTTAGACTTTGAAGTAACGAACAACTATATTTTGCCGGTATTTTTTGCATCTCATTAAATGTTTTCGTAAGCTTAGACCATTGACTTGAACTGTGTTCAGAGGGTTCCAATTTCAAATGATTATAAAAAACGGAAAAATTGGTCGATTGATTTGCGGTTTTCAGTAAAATTATTCTTTATGTTGGTATTTTCTTGAAAATAAATTATAAAGAAAGATTTCGAAAAATGGTGATAGAGGGCGCTTTAGACTTTGGAGTAACGAACAACTATTTTTTGCCGTTATTTTTTGCATCTCATTAAATGTTTTCGGAAGCTTAGAATTAAACTTAAATTTTGAGCTCAAAATTTGAATAGTAGGGAGTGGTTAGCACAAAATGAACTGTGTTTAAGGGGGGGGGGGGTCAAATTTAAAATAATTATAGAAAATGGAAAAATTGGTCGATTCGTTTACGGTTTAAAATAAAACTATTCTTCAAGTCAGTATCTTCTTGAAAATAAATTTTAAAGATAAATTTCAAAAAATTCCGTTAGAGGGCGCCTTAAACTTCAAAGTAACCAACAATTAAATTTAACCTTTATTTTTTGTTTCTATTTAAATGCTTGCAAAAACTTATTAATTGTTTTCGGAAGCTTAGATTTAAACTTAAATTTTGTGCTCAAACTCTGAATCGTTGGGAGGGGTTAAGAAGCCCAAACTGAAGTGTGTTCAGGAGTTGAAATTTAATCCTCCCCCCTCCTCGAACATAATTCAATTTTTCGCTACTTAAACACTCCCAACGATTCAGAATTTGAGCCTAAAATTTAATTTTATGCATTTGAAAGCATTTAATGGGATTAAAAAAATAACAGTTTAAAATAGTTGTACGCTACTCCAAAGTCTAAGGCGCCCTCTATCGACATTTTGTGAAATTTATTCTTAAAATTTATTTTCATAAAAATGCTGATTTAAAAATTAGTTTTAGCGAAAACTGCAAACGAATCGACCAATTTTTCCGTTTTTTATAATCATTTGAAATCTGAACCCGCTGAACACAGTTCAAATTGTCTACTTAACCACTCCCAACTATTCAGATTTTGAACTCAAAATGTAAGTTTAAATCTAAACTTAGGAAAGCATTTAATAAGGTGCAAAAAGTAACGCCAAAAAAGAGTTGTTCGTTACTCCAAAGTCTAAAGCGCCCTCTATCAGCATTTTTTGAAATTTATCTTTATAATTTATTTGCACGAAAATACCTACATAAAGAATAGTTTTAGTGAAAACCGCAAATCAGTTGACCAATTTTTCCGTTTTTTATAATCATTTGAAATTTGAACCCTCTGAACACAGCTCAGTTTGTGCTATTTAACCAGTCCCAACTATTCAGATTTTGAGCTCAAAATTTAAGTTTGAGTCTAAGCTTACGAAAACATTTAATGAGATGCAAAAACTACCGGTAAAAAATAGTTGTTCGTTACTCCAAAGTCTAAAGCGTCCTCTATCTGAATTTTTTTAAATTTATCTTTATAATTTAAATTGAAGAAAATGCCGACATAAAGAATAATTTTAATGAAAATTGCAAATCAATCGACTGATTTTTCCGTTTTTTATGTTTATTTGAAATTTTGGTTCCTAAACTTTAATGGCGACTATCTCCTTTGGAAAGCGTTTGGGACCCTTGGTCTCCTATTTAATATTGTTTGTCTTGATGTGTACTATCACCCCTCTTTTAGTGTAAAAAAAAAAAAAAAAATTAGAATCACCCTGTATATTTATATATATTTTACGTCATAACGTTCCCAGTGCAAGATTTTCACATGAAAAATAAAAATAAAAATAAAATAAATAGTCTGACGATTTTTTAATAAATATTTTACGTTATATTGAGAATATAGTGGACGTCAGTAGATGAATGTATAATGTCATGTGAGTTTGGAAATACGTAATGAAACCTGATAAAAACCCGACTATAGAAATATTGGCTTATTTTAAAATTTTAAGGTTCTCTGTATTTGTTTTCGCCATTTTTAAATCTATTCCAATTAAATACGTGTTTGCACTCATGTGTATTAGAATCTTCATAAATTGTTACAAAATAAAAAACTTTTTTTTCTTTTCTTTTCTTTTCTTTTTTTTATTTTATTTATTTATTTATTTATTTATTTTTTGAAGGGGAGGTGATTTTTAACTTGTTGCCAACTTTATGCCCTGTTTAGGAGAAACAGTATTTCTCGAACTTAGGGAAAAAGCGGAAAGAACACTAACCGCAGTTAAAATTATATAATATCTGAGCATATAATCAAAGATACAAAAACATTTAGTTTAGCATAAAAATGTGGAATAGAATTAAACTTAAAAAACAACCATAGTAATTAATAAAAAAAGTAATAAAAAAAAAAAAAAAAAAAAAAAAAAAAAGCCAATTCTTACAGTAATTCTGTTTTGTTTACAACTTTTTTTGCCGCTTTTGTTTTTTCTTTCTCTAATCGTCATTTGCGTTATGTTGTTGTTTGTTTTCCCATATAAAACTAAAATTAATAAATTTAATTTAATTAATGAATTAATATCCGAAAAAAATATGTCATAACATCAAGTGTCATCCACTATAAGTTTAAAGAAATGCATTTGAACTTGGGTGGATGAATAAAAAGTATTAGATTGAAGATTAAAAATTTTAACAATGCAGTAGACTCCCTCAAATCCGCACATATTTTATGGATGTAAACAATAAAATATTCAGTTCAAATATAAGGACAAAAAATGACTTTGTTTAGTTTTATATCAATTCCATGTATATTTTAATTTGTAATTTTGTTAATATTATTGAAGTCACGTCTTTTCATGAAGAAAAAAAAATATTTTTGAAAAAATACAAGATATTACTGATATTATTGGTAATTACAATCTTCTTATCAAATATATATTTATGTATCAATTATTTTATTTTATTTTATTTATTTTATTTATTTTATTATTATTATTATTATTATTATTATTTGCTTATTAAGTCTGGTTGAACCTGAAATAAAACTTCCTTATTTTATAATTTTGTTGTGAATTAGTAATGTACCTTTATGAGGCTAATTTCATTGAATAATTTAGGGGAAAAAATCTTTCATTTTTACAATGAATATTTAATCATACATTATTGATTACTAACTTGACCTTTGCTTTTAAAATTTTAAAAATCATCTATTTTCTTTTTTCTCATTTAAGTTTATTTCTTATTTTAATGTTTTATTTTATTGTAAGCATTCATTATAGTTTCAATTGCATTATTAATTACATTCAAATTACTGTTTAAAAAATTTAAACAAAGCAATGACCAGAAATCCACAAAATTCCGTACAACATCTGATCTCAAGCTGTGCGAATTTGAGGGAGTCTACTGTATATATAAATATATGTAGGGAGAGTGTGAACTAATAGTAGGAATTGGGAAAAAAACAGAGAAAAACTAAAATAATAAATTATTGAAAACAGGCAAGATTTATGAAGAAAAGACCAAGGCAAGTCGCTTTTCAATGGTAACGTGCATATTTGCATAAAAATAAGATTTAGTGCAATATAAAATTTCTGGTGTGAATTTTAATTAAATAAAACTTTTCCTTTTTATTCCGGCATATTTAGCCATATTTTCATAAGCCCTCTTCTGAGTCACAAATTTATTCAAATTTGTTTTCACATCATTCTCGAAGTATCTTTTATCTGGCAAGCGCTCACGTGTTCTATTTCTGTTTGGAGGCAGTCCCCTTATCTCGAGCTCCGACGTTTCCCGAATCAGTCTGAGAAGAGAAACTTCATCTATCCAAGTCGTTTAGTGCTGCTGAGATAGAAATTTATCCTGAAACTGCGTTTTATGTTCTTCTCGTAAAGAATTCTGTTCTCTTGCATTTGTATAAATAATATTTCAAGCTGAAAAGGAAATGCCAGAAGAGGAGAAGCCTGTTGTTCACGACTTATTGCCACACGAGGTACTGTAATAAATTTATTTGCTTTTAATATCGAAATGTAAGTTGTAGTTAAAGAAATATAGAGTTGTTAATAAAATATACAATGTGTCTATTTTAAATTGCTAATGCTTTGCGGAAATTGAAAAATTTTGCGAGAATTCAAGGAGACATTTGGGGGGAAAAAAGCAAATATTACTAATTCATAAAATACAGAGGGTCTCCTTACATTTTTGTAATCATTTAGATTTTCTCTGTGCTTTCAATGTAATGGAAAAAATAATAAAACCTATATGGCGTCAGTTAGGAATAGCTTTAAATTATTTTTTGCATCATCAAAAATATTCTGTTCTTTAAAATGTCGGTTGAAAATGAACAAAAACTTTGAATTTTCTCTTTACGGAGAGAAATACTCTTTTGCAATTATTTTAAGAAAAGTGTGAAATGCATAATGTAATGTATCTGCACATAAATTAAGTAATATAATTTTAAAAAAACCTATGGGAAAGTCAAAGATGACATTTGACTTGAAAAAGGATTTAAAAAAAAAAATGCTTTTCTAACAAAGGTACGTTCACCGTCTATAATCCTAAATTCGCCTTTCATGTTTAAAAAAAAAAAAAAAAAAAAAAAATCTTTTATCCCCAAAGAAATATCGCAAAATCTTTAACCTGCTCTAAAGAAACTGTATACAAAATTGTAAATTCTGATATAAAGCTAATCAAAACAAAAAACATGATAAACTGGGAGGCGGCAGCACAGTTAACTACTTCATCGAGTTCACGGAAAAGATCTAGGATTAGTTAAATCTCGATTCGCATATTAAAACGCAATCGGTCTGCCAAGTCTCTTAAAATCCAATTTTAGCAGTTGACTTGTAAATTTACCATTGTGCTTCCCTTTACCCAAAAGTATGAAAACATAGATGATTGAGAGCAGGGGAAAATAATGATAAACCTATGAGTAAACCACCAAAATCGGGTTTTTAGGTGTTATCCACTAATATACGACTTGGCAGACCGATTGGGTTTTAGTATGCGAATCAAAATATAACTAACCTTAGATTTTTATCCATAAACTCGATGAGGTGATTGTCTGTGCTGCCGCCTCCCGGTCTATGATCCTAATACGAAAACTTTTTCTCAGCGTAAAATTAAGTGAGAAAATGGTGATATGTAGTTACAATAGATGAGATTTAGATATATTTATTTCTATGCGATAGAAAAGGATCGATTTACAACCGAAAAAGAGAAGTAAAATACCTAAAATGTTCGTTAGGTGAAAATAAAGGAAGTTTTCCTAAAAGTTTTATGATTATAGTTAAATTCTGTTACAACGGAAAATTTAAAATGATAAAAGTAGAAAAATGTCGAAATTCAATTGAATTACTTTCGAAAATATGTTTTTACACAAGTTTTCAAAGAATTTATTCCATCATTTTAGCGAAACAGTCTTCTTTGTGTTTAATTCCATTTGGTTAAGGCTAATAGCATATAATATCTAAATCTACTGCTATATTTTTAGAGAAAATGAAAAATAAAACTGGAATTGAGGCTATTTTGAGGCCATTTAAATTGAGGCCATTTAGATGCATCTCACCCGAATCCTCCGATGTGTCTCATATGTAAATAAATATAAAAACATATGACGGAACGCAATTTTCTCCTTGCTTTTAACACAAAATATATAATATGAACTTTAAAATGTTCCGGTTTACTTAAAAGGCGATTAAAATAATCAACTATAGATGCTAATAGTTAATTTTACTTAAAAGCATCTTAGTACTTTCAAGCCTTTAATCAGGCAGAGAATATTTTCTTTACTTATACAAATACATGATTCTGTTTTGAAAATGAACGAGACTATAACTATTATAAGAATTGAATATTTCCAACTGAGCGAAAAATTACCCTGGCCGGGAATCGAACCCAGATACTTGGCTTACAAGGCCAATGCTTTACCTGTTAAGCTAACTGGGCGATAGCCGGCTGGGATTTTTCGTTCAGATAAATTCGCCCAGATCGCTGGGATTTTTCGCCGGCTATCGCCCAGTTAGCTTAACAGGTAAAGCACTGGCCTTGTAAGCCAAGTATCTGGGTTCGATTTCCGGCCTGGGTTATTTTTCGCTCAGTTGGAAATATTCAATTCGTATGATTACTTTACCAATCAGTTAGATTGTGTTCAAAATAATACTATATAACTATTATAGTTGAAAGTAGAAGTAGATACATATTATTATTATTTGCAGTCCATTTACTTTATTATTCCACTCTGTGTTCACTCATCACTTTTCATTTTTAATTGCGTGGCTTGAAGATTGAATTAGTAGTGTTTTAGATGAACGATAAAAAGGAATATTTAACTGTTGTACCACAAATTTTAATAAGTCACTTTGCTCAAATTGTCAAGATTTATTTTCAGGATGTTAAACCATAAACTCGGTATATTATACATGACAGGGCATCGTTACACACTTGATTGTTTTTGCATAAGATTTATATGGATTCTCTGATAATGGATTAATAATAATTGGATATTAAGAAAATGATTTTAGTATGATCAAAATCTATTGTGATATTCTGATTGAGATATAAATGAGGAAGAGCAGTAGATTGCCGACAAATTTTTATATCTGCCTTATGTTCTTTTATTCTTTGTTTATTTATTTTGAGTTTTCTATTGGTTTTCTCAATGTATTCCATTAATCTATTGCAATCAGTAATGGTATACAAGGAAATTAAAAGAAGTAATTTGTGCGAAAATCGATTTAATACTGGAAGTTGAATTAATTGAGTGTGTATACCACCACTCCTTCGAGCAGCGGAACATAATCAACTTCGATATTTTACAGGTTTCGTACGAGTATCATTATTTTCCAGTTATAATATCAGTATCTTTTTATGGAAAATGTATTTAAATTTAACGGGCGAAACTGTGAATTATTTAAGTTGAGATTTTCGATAAGAAAATACTGGTACCAAAGAATTTCCAGGCCTGGAAAGTCCTCGATCCGTGAGAACCTTGCTTTAGAAAGGTCCTTTATCTTGGAAATCAAGATGTAATTTTACAGTTCAACAAAAAGGCTATCTTATTGAGCATATTAGAAAATAAAATTCTTATCTTTGCTTATGTATTTTTTTTTTCAAATTCGGTACAAAAATATGTACATACCCTTTATATTTATAAGAATAAACACTCGTTTAAATTAATTATTAATGTCATTATTTTAGAGCAAGAATTTTAATTATTTCAGATTTAAGGTACTGAAAATTGTCGAATTATGATTATCAAATTATGAACCCGTGTGGGGGCGCGGATTAAGGATTGCAGAGTCTCCCTCATGTAATAAAATGTTCGGATAGAAAATAAACATTATAAGATTTAAATAACAAAACATTCTGTTAGTCTAAATGAGCCGTACTCAAACCTTTATTTCTCGTGGGTCGCAAAACATTTGTTTACGACGTTAGTCGGGTCGCAGTACACTTAAAAAGGGTAAAAAAAAAAGCATAATTAAGATAGTAAGCTAACAAAAGTAGTAGAAAGCAATATTACAAGATTAGTATTATGAGCAGGTTTGAAGGTCTGATGCGAAAGGAAGGACATTATAAAAATTTAAAACATCATTTTCAAATAATAAACTTCCCGGTAGATTTCTATTGAAAATGTTGTAGATATGTAAAAAAAATTTGGTGCTACGTTTTCTCTAAAATAAATGCTCAATCCTGAAAAGCAGTAATAGTAAGCATAAAATATAACAATGTAAAAATTCAAAATTTTCATGTTCTAAAGAAACAAAATTAGATTTTCTCAAATAAGTGTTTGGCTCAATGGAAAATTATTATTATTATTATTATTATTTTAATTATAGAAATAAATAGCAGAAATTTAACTAATCTGGAATTACTTTTGATTAGTGTAGAATATTAAATGCATTCAGTATGTTAGTACAAATAGGACCACATGTAAAAAATAGTTTTCGGCGGGGCAAGGGGGGGGGGGGTGGATGTGCATTTAAGATATTCTAGTATAATTTAAAATTTGTTATAATTATAAGGTAATAATTTGAAAGTATTGTCTTCCCAGGAAAATATATAAAACAACAGTAAACGCACCTTAATTAACACACTCGCTGTCGATCACGCACAGATGCGTGATAACCGCTTGCGCAACGTTAAGCGGTTATCACGCGCAGCGCCTGATATGACGCCAACGTTAAGGGGCCACTCAGGCACTAGCGCGTGATGTGGGATGATGTCTCAATAGCCAGTCACGCGCTGGCGCGGGAAAATCTTTTACTGATTTTTTGTTATAAAAAGTAAACCGGCTTCTGGGAAAAACCCACTTCTACTGGGAAAAACCCACTACAGTGCGGCATTAACTATCATCACATCTTCACGTAAGCAGCAACGTACGTGTTAATTATGTGAACATAGTTTCATGATTACACATTTCGGGCCGCACATAGAAGGCCGCCGAGCCACATGCGGCTTGTGGACCGCAGTTTGAGTAAGACTGGTCTAGATTCATTCATATATTACTACTCCAAAGTGGACCCTACTTATTATAATATTTTTCTTCCTCAAAAAATCTAAATTAAGAATTTTTCTTTTGCGTATACCTCAAAATATACTTCATTAAATAGATTTTATTCCTATTGTAATATTTTTAGATAACTGAAATGGAAATACAAGCCAGTTAACTTTGCTAATATAGATATTTCCCCGAACTGCGTTTTACGTTCTTCTAGAGAAAGTTTTTGCTTTCTTGTATTTTGTATAAATGGTGTATTCTGTTGTAAGGCTCAGCAAATATATTAAAATCTTGCATTTTAATTAATCGAATTAAAGAAAACTGTAATCCTAATTAAGAACTGAATGAATCGTAAAATGCAATGTGAACTTTAATAAGTTCCCTATTTCTTTTCACCAGCAAAGCAACCAATTTCTTTTCGATTCTTAAACATTACAAATGACATTGGTATACTTAAATACTGACACTATCTAATTCAAGTAGTATCTAATGTTTGGTTAAATGTTTTGAAAGAAATGCATTTGTAAAGTTGAATTCAGTTTCCCTCCCTCCTTCGACCCACCCTGATTCAATGTTATAGACAAGTCAATAATAGATGGCACCGTATCCGATACAATAGTTTTTTTTATGTTTTGTGATATTTTTAAGGAATTAACGTAGACTCATAGAGGTAAAAAAAAAAAACCTGGTGATGGCTTGTTAGAATAAACCAAAAATGTTGTGTGTATATTTTAAATGTGCTTATGTTGTTTATATATCCGTGTAGTACGCTTATGATATCTTAAGCGTTTTTAATCATTGGACTGAATTAAGTTTATTTTATTATTATTATTTTTAATATGTCGCAACACAACTTAAAGAACATTTCGAACTGAAAAGAATTCTTGAAAAAATGAAAACTTGTTGTGTTATTCTCTCTTATTACTCTTATACTCTTATTATACTCTTAGTACTCTTATTTCAAAACGAGATACTATAATAAAATTTGTTATATTATTTGATATTAAAATTGTTCTAGCTGATAAAACATTTGTTTATCAAATTTATTTTATAGCGATTATTAATTAAGGTGATAGGAAAATTTTATTTAATTATTTAGAAGCATACATTAAAATATTTTTGGCTGTCCTAAATAAAGTTATAAAAAATTAAAATAAATTTTCTCAAAATTTCTTATATCCGAGACATGAAATATAGCCATTTAAAACAGGATTCCTTCTTAGTTTTTATTTTCTCTTGTTTTAATTTATTATAATTCATAGGTGTTAACGCCAGTTTCGCTTAAAATAATAAAAAATCTAATTTGGGAATTTCTAGAATGTAACAACTATTGCATTTTATATAAAAATCGTTTGTGAAACCCGTTAGTCAAAAACAATATAGAAAAAAATCTTTCAATTGTCGAAAATTAAATTTTGTTTATTTAAATTCAGAAACTTTTATATGTAAGCTATCAAAATGAAATTATGTTTATATTTTCAAAATCTATTCTATTATAAAAAAAATATATAGTTACCAATATTTCATTTTGCTTTTTAGCTCACAGGCTATCAAAGCCTGAGTGCCCGCCCGTTCTGTAGTATGTACGTACGTTCGTGCGTGCGTGCGTAACGTGATAACTCATGATAAAAATATCCGATCCACTTAAAATTTTGTATATAGGTATGTTCTGATAAGACGCTATCCTGATTAGTTTTTGAAGTTCATTCGATATGTATAAGAGGGGGAACGGGAGGCTCATGCCCCTCCCCTTAGTTGGTATAAATGGGTTTTTCATGCAGATTTATCAGTTTTCGTTCAAAATTTATTTTTTTTAATTCAATAAAACCAGAAATTTTATCAGCTAAATGGTTTTATGTAATAATTAATTAGGTGCGATAAACTTTACATTAAATAATTTTTGTGATTCAAGTTAAGTTTGATTCGAAAAGAAAAAAAAAACGGAAATACAATCGTGGGGGAAAAAATACTAGCTTCTCATCAAATTATAATAGAAAAATACTATTGGAACCAAACGACTGTAAATAAGCCATTTTGTTTATATAATAAGTTAAACGCGAAAGAAAGTAGAGGAAGGAATGGGACATGCCAGCAAAGGGAGGAATGGAACAAGTCTGATTCCCTCTGTTTAATAAGATGAATGTAAATTGCTAACATGCAAATGCATTTAAAGGGTAATATATTAATTATAATATTTAAAACGTATTAATTTACTTCAAAATGTAAATAAATTGAACTGGTGATTTTTTTTTAATGTCATCCCTAACTGACATTCCTGAATTTTCCTTCCAGTGATGAAAATACTCGAATTTGATATTATTCCACAGACATTATCAACATACAATATTTGTTAGACTGTGTATATAGCTGACAATAGATTTGTTGTCTCATCCAACGTTGTTTTATAGCTGTCCCATACCTCCTTGTTAGTGGGAAGATATGGGACACAATTTACAATCTCTTTAATTATAAATTTGTTTCTGCAAATTGTGTTTATTTATTGTTACAGAACATTAGAAAGTAAGTAATTTTGTAATTTAAATTTCTATAAGGGGCCGTCCATAAATGATATCGCGCTTAAAGAGGGGAGACGGCTCATGAAATTGTGTCACTTTGTGACAAGGTTGTGAGAGGGAGTAAGAAGAAATGTGACATCACACATTTTGGTTAAAATAAAAGCATTAAAAATCAGTACATTAAATTATGAAGTATGAAGTTATTTTTAAATTAAATTGTTTTGAATTTATAAAGGTAAAATTTAAAGCTAAATATCCAAAATACTAAATAATCAAATACTAAATAATATCATAATAATAAAATTCCAAAATGCTACAATTTTCAATTGCTCTTTCAGGTTAATATTTTATTATTATGCTATAATAATAATTATTATTATAGTAAACCTTATTTCATGCAAAATACGAATTATTGTTCAGCTCATTAAAACACATAGTTAAAGTTGAAAAATGAAATTTTAAATGTAATCTAAAACGTAATTTCTGAGCTGTAAGTATATGTTTACATAATATAGTGCGACATGTGACAAGAGGGGGAGAGGGGGAGAGCGTAAAGTAAAATGTGACACTTTGTGACAAAGGGGGGAGGGGAGTCAGAAATATGGAAAAAATGCGTGACTTCATTTATGGAAGGCCCCTAAACCAAAATTTTTATTTTTGTGTCAAACAAATTTGAATTTCTTATTTTTGTAAAAAATATCCCATTCCTCCCCACTTTCCCCTACTTCATACCCTATCACTGAGATTTCCTGACAATTTTTCGCTTTTAAATATGCTGTTCTTTTTTTCTTGTTTACTTCATTCCTCTTCACTGGCTTACATAACACAAAGCATGGGAATAAAAGCAGCCGTCCTTATTGTAATATTTTGCGTTACATTAGACAGGAAATAAAAACAGAAACGTTATATGTCTTTATCAGCTGTTCACAAGACAAAAGAAAAAATTAATCTTTCTGGAAGTTTTGTTTATTTATTGGAGAGACCGTCAGCTTAGCGCTCCCTGACAACTTAAGAAAGAAGACTGCTCGAATTGTATTGGAGAAAAGCCAACTGTTCTCGATTCCCAAAATAAAATCGACGCACACCCAAACACAGTCGATCGCGGCTTTTTCCACAC
This sequence comes from Maratus speculifer, assembly GCA_964019185.1. Taxonomy (NCBI): domain Eukaryota; kingdom Metazoa; phylum Arthropoda; class Arachnida; order Araneae; family Salticidae; genus Maratus; species Maratus speculifer. The sequence continues at coordinate 289,466,492 of OZ025295.1, forward strand.
GTCACTTGTGTCATGTGACGACTTCGATTAGGGGTTTTCTATGTAAAAAAGATTATATTATATAGGTTCTAATCCTGACGTGCCATAGTGAATTAAGGTGCTTTTCTACGGTAGGGACTTTTGTGGCTCTGGGGGGGGACATTATAGGGTTTCGTGGAGAAGGAGGGGAATTGCACTTTTTGCCCGTTGAAAACACAAAATTTCACATTTTCTGGGGGGGGGGGGGGCAAAAGGAATGTCCTTCTCGAAAGCTATTTTTGACAAAACAGGGATATGTTTAGGAAAATTTTAGGTCCATTAAAAGACCCTTCACAAAAAAATTTATCATAAAACAGGACCCTTCGCAAAATTTTTTATCCCCAAACAGGACCCTTCACAAAAAATTTTATTCAAAAACAGGACCCTTCACAAAATTATTAGTCTCTTAAATAACCTTTCACAGAATTTTTTTCGCCTTCAAATTGAACTTTTCTCAAATTTAATCATTTAATAATAAAATCTGGATTGTAAATAAGCAGTTGAACTCACCGAAGAGCATATTACTTAGCTTTTTATATATGGAAAATAGAACCTGAAGACATCGTTAATTAAATATTCACAAAATTCTGAATAGAATTTTCACAAAACAGGACCCTGTGAGGAAAGTCTGGACAAACCCCTGCAAAATATTTGTTTGCAATTTTAAAGTAAAAGAAACGTGGAATCAAAATCCGGTTACCAAACTACGATTTCCAAACGTGTCTCCAATAGTGAGAGAGTCTTAATTCGACACTGGTGGCGGGAAAAGGATGTTACTTTGATAATGTCATATTAAAAGTTCAGGTCTTATATGAACGAAAATGTTATTTTATCTTAAAAAGAATTTTTTATCATATGCTTAAATGAGCCGATTTTAAGAATTAGCACGAGTCAAAAAATATTTTTTCGAGAAATTTAGTTAATATTTTTAGTTTTTAAGAATGAAAATAATTATTTCTCATATGATAGCGTCATTTTCGACACTGATTAATCAACGATGCATAATTGTTACTTTTTTTTTTTTTTTACATTTGTTTTCAAAATTTTTTTTTCCAATTTTAAATTTATAATTACATGTTTGTGTTGATCATAAACAGATAGAGGGAAAAGAAAAACTTTTCGCGTCTCCACTGTAAGCTTTCACTAACGTTTTGATAATAATGATAATAATAATAATAATAAAACTAATAAATCTAATAATAATAATATATAAATAATAATAAATGTAATATAATAATAAATGAGACAAAAAAGTCATTAACTTCATGCACTCTTTTGCTTTTACTACATTTATGTTAAAATTTGAAAAAAAAATCAGAATTTTTCAGAAAAAAGTCCCCCCCCCCACACACACACACCCTTTCCTAAATAAACTTTAAAAACGGTTCCCCTGTATATTTGCCTTTAACTGTTCGATTACATTTTTCAGTGCATTCTGTATATTATGTTTGAAGAGCTATTATAATTATTTTTTTTTATTTTTCTTCTAGAGAGATAACACCAAAGAGAGCCAAATACTTTTATGGATCTGGAACTGTTTAGGCGAAAATAGCTGTTTCGATTTCGACCAATATGTTAGAGATGGAGTTATGTTTTGCAGGTAATTGCTAATAATACTCCTTTATATCTATATTTATTTTATACCCTTTTTCTTACTGTCATTCATTTTTTTTTTTTTTTACATTTTTTTTTATCAGTAGAAATTCAACTTGCACAAATATGTTTAAAATCCAATTTAAAGTAATTAACACAAGGAGTTTTCAAATATGAAAATGCGGCGTTAAAATTTTTAATTTCTTACATTTGAACTTTGAAGAAATTTTCCCCATTGTTTATAAAAGGGTATCTAAAAAACGTACTGTTTAACATACATCCGAACACTCTCTAATGTGAACCCCCCAGTATTATAAACACAATTTGAAGGTCCCGGCGGAACTCCATAGACTTAACCACAGAGTACGGAACAGAGAATCAACTTTCATACACTGTAATGGCAACTTGTTTAACATGGGATTACGCATAGACAGTAGCGATACGAGCGGATGACTCTGAAACTACAATCATAACATAAGAGAGGTTGCTAATTCGGCGAAACATCGCTTCCTTGGCGACAAATGATATAGGAAAAAAGAAAAAAAAATACAGCGACGGCTTGCTGCTTCTTGTTTTGAAATTTATGAAAGAATTATTTTAATATGAAATAACTTTGACGTATTCGTCTTGCAAACAATGCATGAGTCTCTTCTTAACATATCGACCTAATAATTTAAACTTGAAAATTCAAGAACAATAACAGTAATAATTACGAATCAATGTAAGCGCGGAAATCTAAGATCAAATAGCATAAGCACGTGTGCAAAGATAATCAAATCAGCATTCAGCAAGAAGTGCCAAGCCAGAATATGGTTACAGTTAAACAGAAATCACGAGGATAAAAATCGCCAACGCGATGGTTTAGTTTTTAAGTCATCCACTGAGGGCGTTCTTTTCAAGCCGAGTTGAGGCTCTGTCTGTACTCTGTGGACTTAACAAAAGATGAACTCTCTCTATTCTTAACACCCTCTAATGTGAACACCCTACTGTTATGAACGCTACTTTTGGTCCCTATTTCTACTCCACCTCTCTATAAACTGAACACGCGTTTGTAATTTGAATTCGAATTCCAATCATGGAAATTTGCTGAAACTGTTACAGAAGAATATAAAGGTTCAACAAACTCGATTAACTCCTTGGGGACGAGAGACGCGTATACGTGCCGCAAAAAAAGAGTTGGGAATCCTTGTTTTACCACCAGCAAAATTTTACAGTAAAATTTGCCTTGTTTAATCCGAGCATTTTCTCGATTTAATAAGGCACAAATTTCTGTTTTTAAAAACCGGTGGCAATGCATTAAAAATTTCGTAAAAGGCCGCCCTCGTGAAGGGTTAAAAACTAAACAGACAAAATCTTTGCTAGATTTTAAGCATGTACTTGAAGTTGCAATTTGTTTGAATACTTCAGATGAAATCTTTAGTTAAATACTCAGAACCTGTTGTCAGCTGCCTACTGTAAAATAAGCCATTTTATGAATTTTTTAAATTAGAAAATGTAAACATTTTGCTTTTTATTAGTTGGAGACAATTGCAGTAAGTTAAAATAATTCACTTCCATTTTTCTTATTTCAAATAATAATTTTATGTGAATTATTGTTAATCCCAGCTTAAGCATGATGCTTTAAAGATTAATTTTGGAATTTTCAACTGATTTCTTCAACCGATCAACTACTGAGAAAATGGCAATTAAAGAAAAGCTTCTGTATTTGTTGCTATTTAATTTTAGCAGATTTCATTTTTTTTTTTTTTTTTTTTTTTTTTTTCAGATGATAAGGGGATAGGACATTCATTAAGGTTTGTAAGAATCATGTTATCCAGTATAGAGTATTTTTGGTTAGTTGGGCATCAGTGTTATATATATATCCATATCTACCTATATATATGTATATATGTATATATTACACTGGCACCCGGCTAACTGAAAAGTACCTATGTTAGTTTATTTCTAAAACTTAAAAGGAAGAAAATACAATAAAAACGCAAATTTTCAATCTCCCTCTATAATGAATATTCCCATAATCTGAACATTTTTGGTCGGTCTCATGAGTGTTCAGAATAGAGAGTGTCCGCTGTAGTTAAAAATCTAATCTTTTATTTTTATTATTATTGTTTAAGGGGTTTCGAAATCTAGTTTTCAATCAATGTAGTCATAGAAATGACATCTTGTGAAAATGTGTTTTTCTTCATGTTGGGATTTTTCACCATTTCTCATATTTAAATTGTTAGAAGTCAAGAACTGTTATCGATAAATGGTTCAAACTTGGAACATGTCTTTTTCAACTGTTCTGCTTTAATTTTGATTTCGCACATTTGAAAAAAATATTTAATTTTTGCAAATATGATTTTTTTAAAAGTTGCGTCATTTCTTTTTCACATTTTTACTTTAATATAAATTAGGGCAATGAGAGCAATATTTTGTGCTTATCACTTGCGCCCGGCATAATACTACTTTATTTTATTTGCATTGAAAGAAATTGTATTCTAGCACTAAAATGACTGCTGATATAAATTACAGATTTTTCGGTGTCCACTGTCACATCAATTTCAATATTATTTTTCCTTCCAGGTTAATGAACTATATCAAGCCGAACTCAATTCCAGGCGAAATCAAATCAGGAGGGAATATCAAACAAAAGCGACAAAATATTGAAAAATTCTTAAAAGCACTGAAAGATTATGGACTACAAAAGGAACTGCTGTTTGAAGTCGATGATCTGCTGCTACTCAGAAATTTACCCAAAGTGACTCGATGTATGTTCGCTTTGGGAAAGCTCGTAAGTAAAAGCTTAATTTATTATTTTGCTTTTGAACAAAATAATAAGAATGACAAATTAGAGTTCTGCACTGGCCGAAATTTCCAGGTCCGAGCCCGGCCCGAAAGTTAAAATTTCGGCCCAAGTCCGCGCGACCCGGAAAAAAGTTACCGGACCCGGTTAAAGTTACCGTAAAATACCGAACCCGGCCCGGCCCGAATGAATTTCTACAGAACATTGATCTTTACTCTTACGGAAGAGTTCAGACCAAAAAAACTTATCTTAGTCTTTTTTTTTTTTTTCCATGTTTATAATTTATATTTATTCAGAAGTGCCATAGGCTGCGATATTTACGCTTTAAAGAACCTTTGTTTGTTGTATGTAAATGTTTCAGCTATCATTAGTATTGTTAATACATATTCCATGTAATGAAGACATAAAAATCTAAAATATGGTATATGGTAAAAGTAAAATCTTCTAAGATGGAATTGCATTGGAAAGAAAAAAATACGTTTCCTTCTTAGCAGATGTAAATGTTTAATATATTATTTTCTCGCGTATTGTTGTATTCATTTTGCATAGATGAACAGTTTAAAAGAAATTTTCAATTTTCAATTTCAAAAAAAATTGCGTCATAATGATGCTTTTTTTATGTGTTTGATTCTATTTTAAAAAGCCTAGTAATCTACGATTATTTAAAAAGTATAAATTCTAAAGTTTAGTTGTAGAATAATGACGACTTAAAAGTATATGCCTTTTTTGCAAACCAAGCCAAATGATACTGATTTATGAACAGACTTGGCCACGTCGCGATAAAGATTTTCATACGGGATGATTCAACAGGAACTGATTGACTGATTGGCAGGTCCGTGAAGACTAGAAAGAATGAAATCAGTCTCGGCTTCGTACGGAAAAAATACGTTAAGCCCGGCCCAAGTCTTCTGAAGTAAGGCCCGAATGCCGTTAATGGAATTCGGCCCGAAGCCCAACCCGTTTAGATCTGTATGACAAATCATGCATCAGGCATAGATTAGAAAACAGTTTCTAAATACTAATAGGATATTTTCGAGAAATTTAGTCTTTTTTCCTAAAATAGAAATAAAATTTGCAAACTAAAAAACACATAACTCAATAAAAATACATTTTCAGAAATTTCTGTCTATATACGGTAATTTGTGCAAGTTCTTCGTGTAGCCTTGTATGATATAATTTATGCACAGTGCGTAATACAACCAAAATGCGATAAATTTAAAAATATAAATCACAAAGGAAACCTCACTTCCAGCAATTATCGGTCTTGGTCTTTACTATAATCGAATTTTTTTGTGTGTCTCTGTACATGAACGATAAAAGCTATGGCTATGGACGCCATAATCTCCAGAAAAAAAAAAACTGTAGTGCACTTTAAGGATTTCAGCACATTTGAAGCATTTTAACATTGTGATGCCCGCGCATACCTCTGTTCTCAAGCGCCCCCCCCCCCTCTTGTCTTGAAGCGCCCTCTCTTGGGAGCTGAGAGAAAACCTGCAGAACGAGAAATGGTCACCACCTGAGAAGGTGTGATAAAAGGGCGGTCCGGTGACTCTGACCGTAGGTGGATTTAATGTGTAACAAGAACGAAAATATTATTTGAATGTTATTGATTGTGTCCCTCTTCGTGTTTTGTTGTGTTGTTCAAGTTATGTCCTGCTAATAAAGTGTCCTCGTAAAAATGGAGCTGCTCTGAGAATTTATTGGCCCACAAAGAAGCACCCACACCCAAGGAGTATTACACTGGTGTCAGAATATTGGAATACGTGGGCCTAATTTCCTCGAGTGTGCATCTACAGCATCTTAATATAACTACCCTCGTGAACTTGGAATAATTCGAGGATTCGATTTTATAGTTCAGGTAAGACATTTTAATTGTTATTCTGAATATGGCCGATAAAATTGCTAAAATTAAAAAAACTCGTGGGGTCACTAAATCCGCGATTACCTCTATAATTAAGAAAATCGAAGAACTATTTATAGCAGACCCACCCGATTTAGATGAATTAGAAGAGAATCTCGCCCAATTAGAACAAAAGGGGTGCGATTTAAAATCGGATGATAAGGAAATTTTCAATTTGTTAGACGATTTAAACGAAATAGAAAAAGATGTGAAAGCGTCGGCAGAATACCACGATAAAATTAATTTATGGAGGTTCAGAATCAACAAAAAACTGAAAGAAAAACAAAACAATAAAAAAGAATCCCCCATTATAAACGAGAACAAACCCGTAGATGCGATTACAATTAAGCTTCCAACGCTTAAAATTGAAAAATATTATGGAGATGTAACCCTTTTTCAAAATTTCTGGAATTCTTTTAAAATAGCGGTACACGATAACGAACAACTCTCGAACGTCGAAAAAATGAATTATCTGTTAAGTTATTTAGGCGGGAATGCATATAACGCGGTTTCTGGTTTCGCTTTATCCGATAAAAATTATTTGGAAGCAATTGATGTTTTAAAAAGTCAATTTGGGAGAACAGATTTAATCGTATCCAGTCACATTAACACTCTTTTAACTTTACGACCTGTTACAAAGCAAAATGATATAATCGGTTTAAGAAAACTATATGACACGATTCAAACGCAAATACGCAGCTTAAGATCTTTAGAGATTGAATCAAATAGCTTTGACTCTGTTTTAACACCAATAATTTTAAAAAGTTTACCCTACAGCTTATCCCTTAGCTTTGAAAAAGAATGTATTAAAAGTCCTGAACGATCGCAGTATAGTATTGATAAATTATTATCTTTTATCCGAACAGAATTGGAAGCGCGCGAGAAACAGAATCATCTAATTAATGCTTTCGATTCGAGAACGAAAGAATATCCATCAGATTTGTTACCTGAAATGAAACAAAAAAGCAATAAATTCAAGGCCAATCTAACTCATGTCAAAGTCGATGAAAATATTTGTGTTTTTTGTAATTCGCTTAGTCATTTATCAGAGAATTGCGACAAATATTCAGTTGAGGAAAGAAAAAATAAATTAAAAAGTGAAGGCATGTGCTACGCCTGCTTAAGGGGCCGCCATTTAATTAAAAATTGCCCCGTGAAAACTAAATGTAGGCTTTGTTTCAAATCGCATAATACCGCAATTTGTAATTATTTACTTGGAAAGGATAAACAGAAAAAAGAAAAAAGTGATACGAATGACGCATTCATCGCAAGAGTAAATTCGAAGGTGTTATTTGGTTTAAAACAGCCACGGCAAAAAGGAAAATTAATTGAATCACTTCAAACGGTAGAAGTCGAAATAGAAAATAAAATACTACAAGGGGTGATTGATAGCGGAACTCAAATTTCGATTATAAAGACAGAGTGCGTACCAGAATATTTTAAAAATCCTTGCGGGTCGATAATACTTAAATCTGCTTTCGGGCATGAGTTGAAAGCACCATTAATAAATGTTCCCCTAAATTTAGCGGCTGATAAATTACGTTGTAAGGTGTTTCCAAAAATGGTAATGACATGTGCGATGGTTGATAATTTAATAAATGATTTATTATTGTCTTTGAATGCATATAATGAATTGAATAATAGAAAAGAATGTATCGAAGCTGACAGTGCAATAAATAATTGTAATAATGTAAATTTGCCCTGTACGAAAGAAATTAGAGCGGCAGACGTATTCGGCGCTGCCACAGAATTAGTTCCGACTGAAATAGGAAATGCAAACGAGAACATTGATCCTGATCGTAGTAAAAATGCTGATAATTTTTTGAATGATTCGGAAAAATTTAAAAGTGAGCAGAGAAACGACGCATCACTTAAGCAGTGTTGGAATGATGCTAATAATAATCGCAATAATTATTTTGTTCATGATAATCTTTTGTATCACCGAGATAAAATAATGGGAGAAACAGTGCATCAATTACTGGTACCCGAAACACGTAGAAAGCAATTGTTAGAGTTAGCACATTCAAGTCCTTGGGGTGGTCATTTAAGGGTAAAGAAAACTACGCAAAGGTTAAAATATTCCTTTTTTTGGCCTAGTATTAAGAAAGATGTGACCGATTTTTGCGAAAGATGTTCATCCTGTCAGCTTCGAGCAAAAACAAATAGGTTCGATAATGTACCTATAACCCCAGTTACTCGTCCTGATGAAGCTATGCAAATTATGAACATTGACATAATTGGTCCAATTGAACCCGCCAGTGGAGGATATAAATATGTACTGACCGCGATAGATCAGTGTACGAGGTGGCCGGATGCTGTTTGTTTACGAAACATTTTTGCTAAGACTACATGCGATGCCCTTTTACAAATATTTTCACGAACTGGAATTCCCAAATTAATAGCTAGCGATCAGGGTAGAAATTTTACTTCGGCTCTCACGAAGGAATTTATGAAATGTTTAGGGACCTCCCCGCGTTTTTCCGTCCCGGGTTACGCACAATCCAATGGCTTAGTTGAGAGATGGAATGGTGTCCTTAAAGGAATGATACACCATGTTATAAGAGAAAACGCCGGAAGTTGGCATAAACATATACCCTTCCTTTTATGGGCTTACCGAGAGGTACCAAATGCTACGACAGGTGTTAGTCCATTCCAGATGTTATATGGTAGGCACCCAACTGGTCCTCTTTCCATATTAAAGTCATCATGTACTAATGAAACACCGTTACCAATTGGTCCGTTAGGCTCAGTTACCAATTATTTAAACGATTTGAAAATGAAATTAGAAAAGGCCGCCGAACATGCCGGAATTTCTTGTACGGATAAGCAGCGAGCTTATGCTTATTATCATAACAGAACAGCTAGACATAAAGAATTTAAACCTAATGATCAAGTTATTGTATTAATTCCAGACAGTAACCATAAAATTTATGCTAGATGGACAGCACCAGCTACGATACTCGAAAAGAAATCCCCCTATAGTTATTTAGTACAATTACCAGACAATAGTATAAGGCACTTACACGCTAACAAAATCCGAGAATTAAAGGCTCAAACGACACATATAGGAGTTATTTATGATGACGATATTGATTTTGGTGAAATTGAAAATGTCCCGAAAATTACTAAACATGATCCGAATAAATTTGATAAAGAATTACACCTTGATCATTTAACACCTAAAGAAAGGAAACAACTTATTGATGTTTTACACAAACATTCGAATCTCCAATCGGGTATCCCAAAAATTGCAAATGTAGGCGAACATCGGATTAAATTGAAACCAGATAGCCAAGCTAAACGTCAAAAACCGTACCGAATTCCAGAAGCACTTAAAAGTGAAGTAGATAGGCAAATTGAGGAATTATTGAGTTTAGGACTTATCGAGCATTCAGAAAGCGAATATGCTCACCCGATCGTTTGCGTAGCTAAAAAGGATTCCTCAATCAGACTATGCGTCGATTATCGATATTTGAATTCCCAAACCGAAATTGATTCATTTCCTATGCCTAATGCAACTGATCTGATATACAAAGTAGCATCCGCGAAATTTATTAGTCTGTTAGACTTACTAAAAGGCTATTGGCAAATACGGTTAAGTGAAGATTGCAAACATTTGACATCATTTGTCACACACCGAGGGCAGTATTCCTTCGTCGTTATGCCTTTTGGGCTTCGGAATGCTAGCGCGACCTTTCAAAGATCAATGAACCGTACCCTTGTCCAACATAGAGACTATGCCGAAACATATATAGACGATGTAATTATTTTTTCGGATAATTGGTCTGATCATCTTAGACACTTAGATGCTGTATTGACCACACTCGAGGAAGCAAAATTTACAGTAAACTTTAAAAAATGTGAGTTTGCTAAACCACAAGTCAAATTTCTAGGACATGTAGTAGGATCTGGCATACATGCTCCTGATCCAGAAAAAGTAGCAGCGATCCAGAACTTAGAAATCCCGAAATCGAAGAAAGATGTCAGAAGCCTTTTAGGTCTTCTATCTTATTACAGATCCTATGTACCTACATTTTCCGAAATAGCTCGTCCTTTGATTGAACTAACCAAAAAACGTGCACCTAATGAAATTATATGGACCGAGTCATGTGGAAAAGCCTTCAAAGATCTGAAGCAGGCCATTAGCGAAACGCCAGTATGTTATTCTCCAAACTTTGAGAAACCTTTTATTATTCACGCAGATGCATCCTCATATGCGATAGGTGCTTGCCTATCCCAAAAAGATGAAAATGGAAGAGAGCATCCCATCGCTTTCTTAAGCAAAAAATTGTCTAAGTGCCAAGAAAGATATGCCACCATCGAGAAAGAAGCATATGCAGTGATTTTCGCTTTGAAAAAGTTTGAACATTACATTTACGGATCACAAGTGACTGTCGTGAGCGATCACAATCCCTTGAAGTTCTTGTCTGATTGTGCATCTCAAAGTGCGCGTCTTCAAAGATGGGCTCTTGCACTGCAGAGATTTCAAGCCCAAATCTCCTACAGACGTGGAAACCTCCATGGTAACGCCGATTCCCTGAGCAGACTGTATGCGTCACACTGGACTTAGACCAAGAAACTTTCCGTTTGAAATGCACCAGGACACTGAATTAGTTCCCATGCTGATCCTGTGACAACTACTAGACTTTTACTTGTTATTTCTTGAACTCTTTTATTTATTTTTCTTTTGAACTTTGAAACAAACTTTTGAACATTCTAGAACTTTAAAGTTTTCATATTATTAGTGTTGTCATATTGCACAGTATATTAGATATTTTTTTTATTATCTTTGTTAAGTAAGTATATAATTTTGGATTTTTACTAATGATGTGTATTACTGAATATGTATATAGATGCACCAGATTTTGATTAGTCATAAGGACTAAATCAAAACTTCGGAAGGGGGAGGTGTGATGCCCGCGCATACCTCTGTTCTCAAGCGCCCCCCCCCTCTTGTCTTGAAGCGCCCTCTCTTGGGAGCTGAGAGAAAACCTGCAGAACGAGAAATGGTCACCACCTGAGAAGGTGTGATAAAAGGGCGGTCCGGTGACTCTGACCGTAGGTGGATTTAATGTGTAACAAGAACGAAAATATTATTTGAATGTTATTGATTGTGTCCCTCTTCGTGTTTTGTTGTGTTGTTCAAGTTATGTCCTGCTAATAAAGTGTCCTCGTAAAAATGGAGCTGCTCTGAGAATTTATTGGCCCACAAAGAAGCACCCACACCCAAGGAGTATTACAAACATCATTAAAGTACACCACAAATGACATTTTCCCCATAGATCACAATGTAATGTAATTATTTTGAGAATCCCTGTAAAAAGAAATATAAATGCTACTTATTCTACACTCTTTGCAAAACATATTATTGTCCATTCCCAGTAAAGTATATCAATCTCATTATGGTTAATATATTGTAACACTAGCGGCCTTCGCCCGCTACGCTGGTCGGTTTATCTAAAGAAATCTTGAAGAAGTAGTTAGATAAGGTTCAGACATACATTAAAAAAAAAAAAAAGCAAGTCGATCATTCAAAAAACGTTGGGAAATATCAAATATTTACTGTAATTTTTTAAGAAAAACAAAGTTTCGAAAAAAAAAATTAAATCGAAAAAAAAATTACACTGACATATTAATGCAAGGAAATTTTCCCAGAGAGAAAATTCGCCTTGAATACAATATTTCAAATTATTTTAATTGCTTATAGGCGTTAATGCCAACATAGTGAAAAAAATTCTATGCTGGGAATCGAACCCGGGCCATCAGTATGGCGCACTGACGTTCTACCGACTAAACCACATGGAACGACAGCCAGCTTGAAACTTTCTCATACTTAAGTAGACTGGCGAAAACATAACGATAGCGCGTTTTAAAATCGCACAGTGACATCTATTGGATTTTATATGTACTAAAAAACGTTATGTACTAAAAAACGTGAGCAGCGCACCTAATAGTTTCTTTTGTTTCTTTTTGTTACTTTTTTGTCTGTTGTCCGATTTTGATGAAACAAAGCCTATACACTGCCCGGGAGTGTGCATTCTTCATTAGTGAAAACCGCATAAAAATCCATTCAGTAGTTACGAAGATAACCTCGAACAAACAGACAGACAGACAGACAGACAAAAAATTCAAAAAAAATTTTTTTGTGTTTCATTGGTTTTCTTTTATCGCCCTGACTCCATTTTTGTCAATTATCTTCAATGTACAGACACACCGGGTCCTACTGTTTTATTATATGTATAGATTTATAAAATGTCCCGCAAACGAAAGATGCCATTCTGCAGATTTTTAATTATTTATTAGAGAAGGTGGCAACAGTTCTCTCTTTAATACACTCCAAACCTTTCCCTATTGACCATAATGTAACGGAATTCTTCTGTGCGATACTGATACACAAATTATAATTACTGAGCACTTCATTTCCAATACCGAATATTCTACAATGTATGTCAATAGCATGCAAAAATTTCATGGGAATACGAGTATAATCGCAATAGCTAGAAAATGGACAGGTAGACAGGGCGACAATCAAACCGAATCTATAAACACTTTTCCTCCATGTTTAGAATGTGCTCAAAAGACATAAACCTTATAAAACTATTTTTACGAAATCGTTATCCTCCTAGAATTAAAATTGCTGCAAAGTAATATTCCTTTTAACTTTAATGATGGTGACATGCAAGGTGAATACACTCTCAACGATGTCCAATGGCTAATTCCTAAAAAGTTAGTCCTTGTATCCTTGCTACAAAAGCGTTACAACTCAAAAACTGGGCTTTTTGAGTTATGGCTGCCATTTCATGTGGTTTACACTCCTCTAAAAGTCACTTAAAATAGAGGTGTGGTGTATTTTGTGACGGCCGATTATCTGCGCTAGGGATATAGGCCCAGGGGGAGGGATGCCCTTCGTGGGGGTCTTTCTAAGGGAACCTAACCCGTATTTACGCAAGGTTCGAAGAAAACCACGAAAACTCCGAACGGTTAGGCCGATGGCCGCGATTGGGTTCGAACCCAGCACCTGCCGTCTACCACACTTAAAATAGAAGATAGTGCAGTTAAAATACATCTACCTAGTATCAATTGTGTTTCAAAACAGCTTATATTATTAAATATTTTGAGCCTCCCCTAGAAAAGATTCCAAGGTCACTAAATGAACTTATGTTCCTGAAATGAAATTAAAATTCTGTTTTAAAATCTAATTTAGATTTGGGACCCTTTCGTAGTTATGCAGAAATACTAAATTGTAGCTAAAATAAGTGTTTCAACATTCATTCATCCAATTTGCACATATTAAGCTAACATGATGTTTAATTTTGCAAAAGTTACACACTCAAATTTTTCATCATCCTATTCTTTTCTTAGCATTAAATGAAGTTATTACAACAGTTTAATAAGAAACATATTATTTGCAGTGTGAATATGCACTAATTTATCTTTCCGCGTCAGAGAGAGAAAGAGAGAGAGAGAAAATATGAGCGCTCCCCCTCCTTCCTACATTTTCTTGAGCCCCCCCCCCCCCCTCCCCTATTATTCACTTCTAGCTACGGTCGTGGTCAACCACAACTTAAAAATGTTTTTCACATTTCCTGAAAAACAAAGTTTTTTGAATTATGACACTTTTGTAGCAAGGGTGTGATATAGTTTCACCTACAAAAATGTTTTAACTGAGGCAGAGAAGTATTTAAAAAGTGATTTGGGTTAATAAAAATATTTCTGAAAAAAATTACGAAATTTAATTTTTTACCATTATTTTAACGATATCAAAAGACAGTCCCCTCCCTCCTTTCCTTTGAGATTTCCTTTCTATATCATTTGACAGACCCCCTCTCCTAAAATGATAACATTATGTATGCGCAGCCCAGGGCTGTAGCTAGAAGTGAATAATAAGGGGGGGGGGGGGGGCTCATATTTTTTCTCATACAGAAACATAAATTAGTTCATATTCATACTATAGTTACTATGGTTTCTCATTGATTGTTGTAATAACTTCATTTTATATCATAACATATAATTTTATGCTAAGAAAGTAATAGAATGATAAAAAATTCGAGTGTGTAACTAGCGCAATATTAAACATCATGTTAGCTTCATATGTGCAAATAGGATGAACAAGTATTGAAACACTTTTTTAGTAACAATTTGGTATTTTTTCGAAACTGTGAAAGGTCCTCAAAACTGAATTAGATTTTTGAATATAATTTTATTTGGATTTTAGGAAAATAAATACGTTTAGTGACCTTGGAATCTTTTCCAAAGGGGGCTCAAAGTGGGGCTTTTTTTTGGGGGGGGGGAGGGATGAGACGTCCATAGCACCCCCTTAGTTACGGCCGTGTAAAAAAGTTCATGGTGTAAAATATCCTTTCTATAAAGCTTTTAATTTCTTTTGAATGTAATTAAGTTTTATATACGAAAAACACTTTGGTCACATTTTATGCAAGAAAAATAGAAATCAAATCAAAGCTAGAAAGTAATCAATATTTCTCAACATTCAAAAAACTTAAATATCTATTATTTATACTACCGTAATTTCGGGTGTATAAGCCGCAGGTCAAACAATTCTTTTTCGACCCAGAATTTTTTAAGAGATAAGTGTAACTACTTAGATCGCCGTACATATTTATCTTCAATCTCTAAATAAGATTTCTGGGTCCAAAAAGAATTGTTTGATCCGCGGCTTATACACCCGAAATTACGGTAATTACATCGTAATATATTTTAAACATTTATAGAAATTATTATTTCCGATAGATGGCAGCACTATAAACAAATTTCAGTTCAGTGTAATTCTGTCATTGTTAATTTTGCTGACATATTTAATATTCAACACCATTCTTTTTCAAATAAATTATTATGATTATAAATCTTTAAAAAAAAGTTATGAAAATTTATAACTATCATAGAGATATAATAAGGAATATTCCGATTTAATATTAAAATACTGATTTTTAATATTAAAATAATGTGAGGCCTTTTTTAATATTAAAAGTGCATAATTTTTAGATAATATTTTTAGATAATTTAAATAATGTTAATTTGCGTTCGTTATATATATGTATCTTTCTCATACTTCATCGTTTTTTAATTAAATTCATTAAACATACATCATACATGTCTAATCAGATATCCAATCGTACAATGAATGCATTTGATTCACTTCCCATTCTGATAAACTGGATTTAAAAATAACACGAATTTTAAATTTGTTGGAATGCACTCAACATGATTTGTGTTTGTTTTACATACTCATTTCAGCTTTATTTCTAATGTTTCCAACATTCCAGCATTCCTTCATAAAATTGTATTAATTTGATCCAAGTCAAATAAACACGTTTTGAGGCAAAATATATTTCTCTTTACGTTTATTATTATTTTAGTTGTAAACAACTTTCTTTTAATAATATAGATGAGCAATTTAATTATTTTTTTAAATATACAACTGCATCAATTGCTTCTTAGTTATGCACAGCAAGTAGGGCCTCGCGAAGATTTTTTGTTGGTCTGGGAGAGAGCCTCAAATTGACAAGTCAAAATTCAGTATTTGCCAACTCCGTGAAAAGCAAACATAAATAGTTCTAGGTCTTTGCCAACTAGTTTTATCATTTTATCAAGTTATGACAATTAGAAAATGTAAAATAGTTTTTATTTGAAAAAAAGCTTAATAATATTTCTAATTATATTGGTAACTTTCATCAAATCTATCATAAATAGAAAGTGTATTAGAGTTTTTTATTAAAGTTTTGAACTACTTTACCTGTTCAGTTTGTAAATTTGTCAACTGTAACAGCATGTGAAAATGTTTGGGGGGGAGGCTCTCTTCCTTGTGCACCCCTTAGCGAGGCCCCTGACAGCATGATCAAAAGAAATCATTACCTTCCCAGTATGAAAAGTAACAGAAGTAGGTCTTGATTACGTGTATTAATAACTATATCGTAATATAAATAATATATATTCCACAACGAAAAAGTAAGAATCTATATTATAATTAAGTATTTTGCTTATAAGACGTTGCTGTATTAATACAAACATTTAAAATACATTAAAATTTTTTATTTGCATTTTTTAACTCTTTTTAATCGAGTCATCTTTAGAAACATGCAAATAAAAAATTTTAATGTATTTTAAATGTTTGTATTAATACAGCAACGTCTTATAAGCAAAATACTTAATTATAATATAGATTCTTACTTTTTCGTTGTGGAATATATATTATTAATATTACGATATACATTACCTTTCCGCCCCAAATAAATTTGGAAATGCGTCATATAGTTTTCCCCTCCTTTTTCTACGTCCTTTTTATGCATATCGCTCACTCGCTAGAAAAATTACACATCTTGCAAAATTTCATTTTGCATTTTATTCCACTGATAGTTTTGTCCAGTGGCGTATTCAGGAGGTGGGCTGAAGGAGGCTGGAGCCACCTCCGAAATTTCTAGAAAACAAAATTTAATTACAAAAGTTTATCAAAATCTAAGGAAATCTGCTAAGATGGAATTTAAAAGGAAGTAGAATAATATTCCGTTTTATGCAGATTTTCATTTTAAAAAGTGTTTTTTCGATAAGACTACAAAATAACAATTTCAGCAAAGTTTTCGAGATACGCAGACTCTCTTTACATGCCGTAAAAATTGTACTAGTTAAGAAGAAAGCCTGTTCAAAATAAAAATTCAGTCGCATGTAATTCTATCTCAGCAGGTTCGATTGTATAATGCATGCGTTACCTGTTATAGTAAAAACCTGTTTAAAGCGAAAATGATAAAGTTTTCGTAATTTCCTCTCAGAAATTTTTTCCGCCCCCTCCGAAATAATAAGCCTAGGTACGTCATTGGGTCTGTTATATGTGTGTGTATCTGCACAAACAGTTTCATAAGTGCAGTTATACGGAAAATCAGTTTACTATGCTATTTATCCATTCTTGACTACAGAAAAGGAGTGGATTGTGAGAGGAAGTAAATTTATCCAACACTCTAAACCACAGCATATGGCTTCATTCTTAAGGCTCCTGTCCCTGGCCGGCGAAGCGCTCGAGAACTAATGCTATTCCTATGGGGAGGTTATTTTACAATATTTGATTTGCATTTTGACATTTTTATTTTTTTTTTTTTTTACTATTGGATAGTTGAGGTGCATGCTGACATCACTCTTTTTTTTTTTAACTTTTTTGATTTTGGCTGCAGATATTTTTTAAAAAGGCAATTTCACTTTCAAAACTGGTTTTGAGTCCATAAATAAAAAATATCTGCATTCAAAAAAAAAAAAAAAAAAAAAAAAAAAAAAAGAACGATGTCGATGTCGAACGAAGCTATTTTTTCTCAGCTATCTAATGCAAAATAATAATAATAATAATAACTAAATAATAATAATAATAATAATAATACTAATAAACTATCAAAATGCAAACCAGATATTGGAAAATTAAAATAGCATTAGCTCGCGAGCGCTTCGTCGGCCAGAGACAGGAGCCTTAAGGGTTTTGCACTTTTATGCATGCTTTCACTCTTGCATGACGAGTTAAGTGCTGTAATTTCATGCCACAGT
Source organism: Maratus speculifer (assembly GCA_964019185.1). Taxonomy (NCBI): domain Eukaryota; kingdom Metazoa; phylum Arthropoda; class Arachnida; order Araneae; family Salticidae; genus Maratus; species Maratus speculifer. Next base: position 289,484,326 of record OZ025295.1, read on the forward strand.
GAAATCATGCAAATTTTCTTTTGCCTGTCCTGAAAAATTTACTTTTGTCGAAATGTGACACTTTTCTTGCAGGTGAATGATATTTACTTAATTTTTAAACTACATTATTTTAATCTCAAATTTTGTTTGTCTTTGATGTTTTTATTGTTTCTTGCTTCTTTTTTTTGGTGCAGCATGTTCCTAAAGGGGTTTTGCGTCATTAAACCATATATAACCAACCAACCAACCTATTCCCATTAAGTCCCATTCCTCTGCAGTTCTCCTTCCAAATTATTGCTTTTAGGTAGCTTTCATTACAAAAAGTAAAAAGCTACCTATTGCAGCCGTCCGGAGGAAAGCACTTCCAGAAAATTTTGGTATATTTTCACCGATCATGACCCCCAGACCCCAAAACCACCCTCTGCTCAAATGTTGACATGTTATATATATATATATATATATATATATATATATGTGTATAATTCAATTGCATTTACTACCCTAACTAAACAATACAGTAATAATTAAAGTGAAATATACAATTAACCCAAAAACTAATTCAGTCAATTAAAAAATTTGAATTTATCATGAAAATGTCTCTCCCCTGCCGTATTTCCCCTGTCAAAATAACCACAGAGTACGGAACAGAGAATCAATTTTCATACACTGTAATGGCAACTTGTTTAACATGGGATTACGCATAGACAGTAGCGATACGAGCGGATGACTCTGAAACTACGATCATAACATAAGAGAGGTTGCTAATTCGGCGAAACATCGCTTCCTTGGCGACAAATGATATAGGAAAAAAGAAAAAAAATACAGCGACGGCTTGCTGCTTCTTGTTTTGAAATTTATGAAAGAATTATTTTAATATGAAATAACTTTAACGTATTCGTCTTGCAAACAACGCATGTGTCTCTTCTTAACATAACGACCTAATAATTTAAACTTGAAAATTCAAGAACAATAACACTAATAATTACGAATCAATATAAGCGCGGAAATCTAAGATCAAATAGCATAAGCACGTGAGCAAAGATAATCAAATCAGCATTCAGCAAGAAGTGCCAAGCCAGAATATGGTTACAGTTAAACAGAAATCACGAGAATAAATATCGCCAACGCGATGGTTTAGTTTTTACGTCATCCACTGAGGGCGTTCTTTTCAAGCCGAGTTGAGGCTCTGTCTGTACTCTGTGAAAATAACTGCCAGGGGAGAGAGTCACGGACCAGAAAAAATTATAAAATATGTATAAAGTGACTTGCCCTAAGATGAAAAGGTAAATAAACGGGATAAAAATCTTAAAATAAATGTTTTATGATAAAACTCAAAAAAAAATTTTTGGCCGTATCCTCTATGTACTTGAAACCTCTTATCGTAGAATCACCCTTATATATTTTTTCATTACATAAAAAAAATATATATTGTCTATTTATCCATCTGCTTTTCACAATTTTGGTAATTTACTTTCTATAATAATTCAAACTTCAAATGTTTTTTAAAAGGAATTCATTTTTCATGTTCATTATACATACAGACAGTATAAATACTGGTTTTGCAGAATTTTTGTTTTGGTAATACCTGAATTACTTTGGATTTATTTATAAAAGTATATATATATCAGGGCTTGAAATTCAATTTTTAGAAGGAGGGGAGTCTCCCTACCAACATTTACAAATGGAGGGGAGTTTAGCTGTTTGGGAGGGAGAAAAAAAATGTTTAAAACCCGCTATTGTTTTGTGTTCTATTTAAAGAATTACCAGAATACAGACATGACAAAAATGACTGAAGCAATTTTTATCAACAATTCAGAATAATTATGCAAAATGTGAAAAAAAAAAAGAAAAAAAAAACCTTTTATACAGTCTAGTTTTTACTTTGGTGGTAAATTCTTTCCTGGTGTTAATTATTTTTGTTACAGGTCTAATTGTTTTAATAATAATTAATGCTTATTGTTTTAATAATAATTAATAAAACTTCTAATTGATTTGATAAATTTATATTTATAATTAATTGTTATAATTAAAACCAATATTATTTTTCTGTATATTAAATGTACGAGATACATATTTAATTATAAAATAATGCTTATTTCAGTGTAGAAAATAAGAAGTATCACTATTGTACAGATTTCTTTTAAAAAGAGGCAAGTCATATTAATCGAAAAATATTTTTTCTTAAAGAACAAATACTTTTGTTAAGTAAAAGGGTGCTTTTTGATTAATGAATGGCCACTTTCAGGTATTATATTAACTCAGAAAGATTTGGAGCTGTCAGAAACGGATTTTAGAGCAGCAAAGAAATTAATTAAAGCAAGAAAATTAGCTAATTTAACAGAAAAATGCACTTTAAAGTTGTTTCAAATATGCATGTTTCCAATCTTTGTAATTAACATCAAATAATCTTTGATAGCTATTTTAGAATAATATATTTGAAGAGAGCTTGAAGAAAGTTACTTCTTCAAAATCCTATTTTCTGGAAAAACATTTGAAATCTGCTCTCGTCGATACTATGAATTTTTAACTGTAAAACTTTTTATTCTAATTTCTTCGTTTTTATACATGTTAGTGCATGAGAATTTTTGATATTGTAGAATTTTTCGTAAGGAAAATTTCTATTGAATGCTTAATTTTGAAGGATTTTCACTCTTGACAACGTTACGTACATTTTTAAGCCAACTGGTGCCTATATATCCTCAATATCTGCAACTGCTTCATCTAATGTTAAACCTTGGGATTTGTGAATTGTAACAGCAAAAGCTAACTGCAGAAGAAACTTTTTCCTTGAGCAATTTATGCTTCCATTTTTCCAGAATTCAATTATTGGGGGAATTGGTACGCACCAATTCTTATAAGTTAAATTACTGTAGTATTCAAATTTATCCATGATTATTCGCGATATCTGGTCTGGTGGCTTGTGATTTTCTTTAATACGTGCAACAAAGTCTAAAGTCCCGTTCACTAAACCCTTCTCGGTCCACAAATAAGAACGTAACATTACTTTCGATACAAATGATAAAGTAAGAAATGGTTGAAGTCCATTTGTCATTTCTGAATCGGGCAACTTTTCCTTTAGTACATTTATAAAGAGCTTAAATCGAGGCAACACGTTCACGCAATTCTTTTAATTTTTCATTTATATAACAAATTTAACAATTAATTTTATTTGTTTACAATTCTTTTGTTGCCACTTTACCAAAAAAAAAAAAAAAAAAAAATCCATAGTACAATTCTTTTAAAATTTTAAGTGTCATCTGTGCAAACGATTTTTCTGAAAAATGAAAACATATTTTAGTTATTAAATTAATCACGATTCTATCTATAATTACTTACTCAATGATTTATAATTTTTTTTTCTGAAAATATACGCGTTTCATTTTTTATTTATTTGCTAAAATGCGTCCGTATTGGAAATGCATGTAAAATAAATTAATTAGAATAATATTTTTTTAACGTTTTACTGTAAAAAAAATTATATTCTGCAAATCTACAGATCATATTTTATTTTTGTGTTTAATTTGAAGTCAAAATATTGAATAGTTTTTTTGTAAAGTGTACGACAAATTGTAATTTGAGTGGCCTAGTAGAGGATTCGCTTCGCTCATCCTAATAAATATAAAGATGCAATATTAAACAGATATATGCACTGTGCACGACATTTAAATAATCAATCCCAATAACGTTTTCATTCCAGCCGAAACGTCTTCAGCAGGTAGACTGAAAGTTATTTCTCCTCCTCCTTTTATTTTATCTGAAGGGAAAGGGGAAAAGAGAGACAAATGAGGTAATTATCGGATCTTGATATAAAATAAAATTAAGAGAAGAAATGACTTTCAGTCTACCAACTGGCTGGAATGAAAACGGTATTGGGGCTGATTTTTTAAAGGTCGTGTATAGTGTATATGTAGGAAATATCAGTCGTTACTTTCTTCTTATTAATTTCTTTCTGTTTCACATTACTCACCAATGACTGTAACCGCATACTCATTACTCTCATTGTTTCAATTTGCATTCCTATTTTATATCTGGCAACGATCGAAGAGAAAAAAAAAAAGTCATGTGACAAATACGAAACGGGAGTTGAGACTGTTCTGAGCAGAGCGAAGCTGCGAATGTGTGAATATGCGACCTTTTGTATTTTAATTGTGAGTGTTTTTTATATTAAATATTGTGTTCGTCCTTTAAAATGGCTGAGAATGTTTATTCATCCCTAGACACTCCAACTCATATGTATGGGGGTTTTTTGCATCTTTATATTTATGATAATAAAGATATATATCACAAAAAAATGTATAAATTAATTTCTTGCATACTTAAATTGGTATCAAGACAAAAAAAAAAAAAAAAAGTGAGTATAGGCATTATTAGTACGAATGTAATTGACTACAGTTCTTTGATATAAAAATAACATTTCATTATTTATAGGCTGAACAAGATAAGAACTTCAAAGGACCCTACCTCGGAGCAGAACCTTATGAGGCTGCCAATAAATCTGGAAGGCGACGAGGCGGACTACCTGTAGGAGACGACATTTACATCGCTCACGTGAAGCTCGAAAACGTCATTAAAATGTTGCACACCCCACCAAAGAAGATAATTGACTTTTACAGACCTCTTATTTTTTAAGTTTTTAGCTTTAACCAAAACGAACAAATTATTTCATAAATACAAATAATGCCATAACCATTATGCTGCAAAGCAATAACAACAAATGAGTCAGAAGAGACATGAAATGATTGATATGTAATATGTTGTAAAATAAATTATTATTCATCAATAAAGTTTTATATTTTTTATGTAGTTCTAGTGAGGATTTTTGTTTCCTTGTTTGTTCCAATAAACAAATTCAGTGGACTTCATGCACGTGACGTCACACGTTAGAATTGGCGGTATTTTGATGCATTATTCTAATTCTAACCAGGTTTTGACTGTCGCCCGGAAACTAGGAACCCGTGCTCTGTGTATAAAATTTCTAAATGGCACAATTTTTCCTATTTTCATTTAAATTTCTATCTAAAAAATCATAATTGTAAAAAAAAAGTGATATTCGATACTTAATACTATGAAATGATAAAAGTATATCTTAATATATGATTAAAAGCACATTCCAATTAATAATAATAATAAAACTTTTTTTTTATTTCTAGAACCGTTTTTCAATTTTCCAGAAAATTTAAATTTTACGAGTTTACACTGTTCTAATAAACATGTAATACATATATATATATATATATATATATATATATATATATCTTTATATATATAATTAGTATCAGTAAATCAATCAAGCTAAAGTAGCACGAAAAATTGAAATTGTCCCGGGCACAGAAATCTGCTAGGTGGCTCTGACTGTAACCATAGAATACCAGTATGCATAGCCTGAAATACTGCCAGAAAATCAGCTTTAGCCTCGACCCTGGTACCGGGTTGTGTGCATAAACTTAAACTGAAATTAAAAAATTTTAAAGCATGTTCTTGGATACATAAGAACATTTTGAATATATATTACAATCTACTGGAGTATCCTAGTTCTACAATAATGAATTCTTTTGTAGCATTTTTAACAAATTAATGTTAATGACACAATAGCTTGCAAAGCAAATTTTCAAGAAGTACCATCAGCAGACCAATTTTAGCTTCGACCTCAGGTCACGTGAATAAATTTCATTTATTTTATAGATTTAATGTAGAATGTATATTCAGTATCAGGGTTACAAATTTTAACACTAGAACGCCCGGATGGAGTCGATTCGACTCCAATCATGTAACTAAATTTCAATTCGAACCAGAAAAATTTTCTTGAAATAATTTAAATCTAATCCACGCAAATTTACGTTAAATAAATCAATTAAATAATTTTGAATAAAAATTCTGGTGAGAAATATTATTTTCAAACTTGAGTAGAATTTCTGGGAGTTCTAGTGTTAAGAGGTGAGCAACAATCACTACAAAAAACGATTTTTGCACAAAAAACGATTTTTGCACAAAAAACTAGCGTCGCAACTAGTGTTGTCAGGTTTACTGTCACAAAAAGCAGGACAGGGGACCCCCCTCCTCCCCCCCCCAAAAAAAGCGGGGCAGCACAGTAAAAAATTGTTATGACGTTACTCCATAAAAAAAACCGCCGCATACTTCCACCAATTTTATAGAGTGATTTAAATGATATAAATAGTTCGTTTAAACTTGTATGTTGTTAGACCACAATAATATGAAAATATTAGAATTCACATAATAATGGCGTAACGAAATACCATATACATCGGTAAAATTACTCCATAAAAAATGCGTCAACAATGCTGCCACCAATTTTATGGAGTAACATACATTTTATGGGGTACATCAAAATTTTTACAGTGGTTTTTCACTGTGTCACTGTGAGTGGTTTGTCGCTGGTTTTTCGCTTTAGTATGTTTTACTCCGCTAAAACAATACAATAACTTACGATAACACGACTTTACAACAAAATTTGTGAAAGTCGAAACGCTGTGTACAGAAACAAAATTGCATTTTGGAGGAAGTTTCACAATGAGAATTTATAATTTGGTTTATAATTATTATTATTAACTTTAATTCAATTACACTTCTTCCAAAAAGATTATGAAATATTTAGTTTAAGACAGGATACCGTAATAGTTTCTGTTTCAACAGGTTTTAGAAACTAATACATTAAAAGCTGCAACTGCAAAAACAGAGTATGTAGGAAACTGGAAAAATAATTTGCCTTCGCAAATAGATTTGTGTGTGATATCTTTATATAGATAATTCTTCTATGCGTGTGTATGTGACTGGACTCCTCCTAAACGACTGGACCGGTTTTAATGAATTTTTTTGTGTGTGTTCCAGTGGATTCTAGAATAGTTTAGATTCACATTTCATCGAAATTGATTCATTACTTTTTTAATAATTAAGCAAAAACTAATAAAGTTAGTGATTTTTCGCTAACTAGAAGGGTTGAATAAATTCGCTGTATAGAGTGCGGATGGAATGGCCGAGCGGTCTAAGGCGCCAGGTTCTCGAAGAAAGAGATTGTGTGTTCGAGCCCCACTCCTGACATACATGATTTGTAATAATTTTTTCTGTATTATAATTTTAAGTAACCGACTTCAGAAAATCATTAACTTTTAACTAAAAAGAGAAAAATAAAATTTCTATCAAAAATTGAACCGACTTCAAAAGCTACTGCAAAGTGAAAAATAATTTCCTTATATAATTGTAATAAGAAATTAAAATGAGAGCATAGTATTTATCGTGCGTATTATTATATTTATGTACATTTATTTGATTTTTTGGAGTCGGTGACAGCCAAACCAATTTCAAAATTAAAATAAAGTATCCAGTTCAAATCTTTATATATATAACTCTTCTGTGCGTGTGTATGTCACTGAACTCCTCCTAAACGACTGCACCTATTTTAGTGAAAATTTTTTGTGTGTGTTCCAGTGGATTCTAGAATGGTTTAGATTCACATTTCATCGAAATTGATTCATTACTTTTTTTAATAATTAGGCAAAAACTAATAGTGATTTTTCGCTAATTAAAGGTGTTGAATAAGTTCGCTGAATAGCGTGCGAGCAGAATGGCTGAGTGGTCAAAGGCGCCCGATTTAAGCTCTGGTTCTCGAAGAAAGAGATAGTTTGTTCGAACACTCCTGACATACGTCTATGATTTCAAAATTTTTCCTGCATCATAATTTTAATTAACGGACTTCAGAAAATCATTAACTTTTAACTAAAAAGAGAAAAATAAACTTTTCTATCAAAAATTGAACCGACTTCAAAAACTACTGCAAAGTGAAAAATAATTTCCTTACATAATAGTACTAAGAAATTAAATTAAGAGCGTAGTATTTATCATGCGTATTGTTATATTTATGTACATTTATTTGATTTTTTGGAGTCGGTGCCATGACAACGTCTGTCGGGTCCGCTAGTATATGTATATATAAATAAATAAAAATATAAAGAATAAAATTTGAATTAAAAGAATTTGAAGTCTATACATAGGTTTAATAATGGGTAAAATATAGTAAGAAATAATAATAATAATAAATTTCAAAATTTCAGCTAAAATTTGATATTTTATCCTCTTCAGTCCTGATGTCGCATGGAGGCGACACTGAAAAACATCCTTTCAATTAATTTAAATGCTTCTAAAATTGATATAATCACATCTAGACTATTTTAATAAAATGCGTGCATATTAGAAGTATCGTTACATAGAATGATGCATCTTTAAAGATGTTTCATAATAATTTTGAATTGGTTTTTGTAGTGCCACGTAAAATCGTCACAGTACTGAGGAGGTTATGGCGTGTAACCTATACATACAATTGGAGTTTTTAAGTATTGTATTGCTGCTATATTTTATTATTATATATTTTGCAATTAAATATGCTTAAATTAATTAATTTTATCTGCTTAATACTCTGCAATATTCTTTATATTAATATTTTTAAAAATTCAGTAAAAATAATGAAAGCAAATGTTGCCTTAATAATTAGATCGATTTATATATATATATATATATATATATATATATATATATATATATAATTTTTTGTCGAATGCAGATCTTTTGACATTGCACAAAATAAGTGTTAATCTTTTGACTGTTCTTGACCAATTGCAGCTATCATATAAGCTAAATTCATAGACACGTAATGCGAAGGTACTACTAGGTTATCCGTCGACCAAAAAATTATCGCCAAACTATAAGATTAAATGCCAATAATGGATGATCGTGAATGTCACATTCAATAACATTAAATACGATTCACGTGTTTAAAATGTCATTAAATGATTTTTATTTCGACTTTTTATTGATATTCTACTAATTATTTGTTTTTTCGTTATTTAAAATAAAAATTATGCCATTGTATAATTTGGCTATAAATTTGGCGATTTGTATAATTTGGCGAAATTGGTTGACGGGATAACAGAGTTCTACCAATGGGAATTATAGTGTCTTTAGGTATGCGACAGATTTGGTGCACAGTGCAGTGAAGAGTTAAGGTACCAAAAACCAGAATAAAAAATATTGTAGTTCGATGCCTTCCATTTGTATATTTTTTTCACAAAAATTCATATAACATATATTTTTGCATAGATTGCATTATTTCGCTTTCATAGTAATAATTCACTATAATTCACAACAAAAGCTGTTTATTTTGTGAAAAAAAAATTCTAAAAAGTTCTGGTACAAATTTTTAACAAGCATTGGAATATTTAGATTTAAAAGTATTGCAATCATGTATACAACATATATATTTTTTACAAAGTTAGGTAACACAGTAAAAATGATGCAGTTATTTGTAAATGTAGTGGATTCTCTCTATTCTGAACACTCATAGGACCATCCAAAAATGTTCAGATTAGGGGGATTTTCAGTATAGAGGGAGATTGAAACTGCATTATTACTACTACTCTCTACAGTGACCGAGCCGGTAGTTGATCAGATAATGTCAGTACTACGGGGGCTTTATTATATTTCCTTTCTTTTAAGTTTTAAAAGTAAACTAACATGATTTTTACAATTCTTAACCCTTTAAGCATCCTACAGAATTTTATACGCAAGTTTAACGATTCATAAAATAACAGCTGCGGAAACTATTGATATGGAGATTTGTATTTAATAAGGTACTTGTACCCTATATGGACAGTGCTCTCAATATGAACGCCCCTAATATTTTTAAAAGTAACAATTTTGATCGAGTGATCTCTCTACATGTCAGTGAAGAAAACCAGTTGAAAAGATAATTAAGCCAGCAAGGTACAAAAAAGCGCGCCGTTCGCCAATTAGAAGGAAACTTGTTGTTTCATGGTGTGCTGATAGTAATTACAGGTAAGTTTAAATTCTTATTAAATATTGTAAAATTATTTTAAATATTAAAAAATGGGGTGTTTTAGAAAGTTTCTAAAGCATATTTTTGATTCCTATTGCATATATTGCTTAAAAACATATTCTTTATTTATTTATTACAAGACTTAATAAAACTACTCCCGATTCCCAATATGTACACCTTATGTCCACATTGGAAGTACAGCATGTGAGTCTTCAGATTCACAAAAATAGAAAGATAAGCAAAACCAACTACATTATTTCATAATATTTTGTAGTAACTGAGGTGCTTTGCATCGGTCTTCGAAGAGCCACAATCGAAAATCATCCCCCGTTCTAAAGGGCATGTTCTGAAGATATTTACTGTGCCCTACCATCCCCTGCAATACTTAAGATATATATTTTTTATCCCCTCTCCTCTAAAATTCCATAGAAGAGTGGCTCTTTCATACACCCTGTGTAGTAGGTCAATAAGGAGGCACCAGTCCATAATAGGGACTATATGGACTTATATGGACATTTGTAAACATTTTTTGTTTTTATAATTTAAATTAAACCATAATAGTTACAAGGTCGCTAATTTTAATAATGATAGCCAACAGTCCTGGGATCATGGGTATATATTTTTGGAGTCCTACATGGCATGTACATGGGGGTGAAAAAAATACATTTTCCTTAGGGTGTCCATATTAGACACAGGTACCTTAATCTTAGATATTTATTTTTCACAAATATCAATTTTGAGTTAAATAAACCTTTGAATTCAAAATCTACGCGACGGTACAATCCAGTTAGGCCACTTAAGTGTTAATGAATGTCCTATAATATTCAAAAATGAAATCTGCTGAAATTAAATAGCAACAAAATTATAAGCAATTTCTTTAATTGTCATTTTCTCAGTAGTTGATCAATCGCAGAAATCAGTTTAACATTCTAAAATTAATCCTTAAAATATCATGCTTAAGCTGTGATTAGAAATATTTCATACAGAACTATTACTTGAAATAAAAACGATGGAAGTGGATTATTTTAACTTACCGAAATTTTCTACAACTAAACAAAAACTAAATTTTTACCATTATCTAATAAAAAAGAGTCAACAGAAGCCATTTTAGGCTTCTGTTACAGTAGACAGTTGACAAGAATGTGACAACAGGTGCTCCAACATTTAACTAAAAATTCAATCAACAAAGTATTCTATCAAACAAAATAAATTGAAGTATTCAAACAAATTGCAATTTCAAATCATATTTACAATCTAGCAGTGATTTTGCCTGTTTATTTTTTAATCCGGTTTGTTGAACCTTTTTATTCTTCTATAACAGTTTCTCCGACTTTACATGATCAGAATTTAAATTCAGATTGCAAACATGTGTTCAGTTTACAGTGAGATGGGGACCAAAAGCAACATTCATAATAGTGGTGTGTTCGGATTAAAGGGTGTTCTTAATACAGAGAGTTCATCTTTTGTTAAGTCTATGGAGTTTCGCCGGGACCATCAAAATGTGTTCATAATACCGGGGTGTTCACTTTAGAGAGTGCTCAGATAAAGAGAGTCCACTTTAATATTTATATTTTTCGACTATAAAAATATTATTTTGTGGCAACACCATAAACATGAGGTCTAATGTACAGTGTTAATGTTTGTGGATATACTTTTTCACAGACAACATCTGAAAATCCAGAATTATTAATAGCATTTCCGATATCCTTCAATAAACAGCAGCCATTCAAAAATAAAGTCCATAGAGGTGAGGCAAATCTTTGAATGATGAATCCCCACTCAAATTTCGGATATGAAACATGTTCAAGAAATAAAAATTTTCCTCCCTAAAATAAAATATATATGAATACGTTTATAAACATGGAATTACAATGCAATTTTGCGCAAAAATTGAATAAAATGCAAGAAATTATGGATGGAAATTGGGAAAAATTTGTTTTGGCATTAGAAATGAAGTTATTATGACTTTTCTGAAAATAAAATTGTTTTACCCTTTCTTGGTGTGTGTGGGGAGTATTCAGGTAAATTGGGATTTTATTCAGGGAAGAGGAGAAATAATTTTTTTTATGTAAGTAAAATGAGCTATCGTGCCCGAATTTTTTTTTTTTTTGCTTTTTTTTTTTTTTTTTTTTTGGGGGGGGGGGGGTTCGAAGGGGTATTTATACTCAGGAGTGGGAAGAATTCAGTTTTATTTAACCCTTTCCGGCACACTGTGCCCAGTCTGCGATACCTAATTTTAATCCTAAACTTGCAAACGGCACCAATAATTTTTTAATAAACTTTTGCCTTTACAATGAAAACTAAAATTAAGGGATTCTCAATTTCTAAAATAGTCGTTTGTAAATTCCGGTGACAGTCGATAATTTCTCATTTAACTAACAGAATTTGCTCGTGCCGGAAAGGTTTAAGTAGATCAAGTGAGATATAATTTATTATGTATGTTTTAATTCTGTATTGAAAATTTAATTCGGAATTCTGAATTGAATGGCATTATCCGTACATCGATATGAACATTTGCAACAAAATTAGGCAAGTTTTATCAGTACAAAGTCATGAATGGTTTTATGAGAGCAAGTTATGAATGGTTTTATGAATACACGGATTTTTAGAACTTTAAAGATCCCGGAGATACTGATGTTTATTATTGCTATTTGAAGACATTTGATAATTTTGATATGATATAAAGAATATGTTTTTAACGTAAAATAAATTAAACAAGACTGTGCTCAATAATAAAGTATTATTTTCGACGTTGTATTCTTAAAACCAGTCATACTTTTATAATTAATTTTTGATTTGCGGACAGTATCATTAGATTCAGGATTAAAAAATATGTAACAAACAATACTCCATTTAATCTAATTAAAAAATCTGAGTCCCCCCCTCTCTTAAGCACACACACACAAGTAATAATGTTTCTACCTCCGATTTCTCTTTTTCACTTGAATTTAGAATTTAAAAATGCACAAAAAACATATGTACAGTTAGATTTTTATTTTAATTTCTCATTCCCTCCCTATGTTAAAAATAATTCCCTTTAGCCCCATAACAACATAAATCAATTTTATTTCGAGGAACTCATCGTATCTCCATTTCAAGCTTCAGAGAGAAGTTTTTTCAAAAATTTTGGTGAATGGCTATTAGTTGTTTTTATAAAAAAACTTCTTGTACTACCCCCCAATAAGATACATTCCTAGAACCAGATGTTTTGTCATTTAAGGTATCTGCAACTGCATGTCTTTGGAACACTTTTTTTTTTTCAAAACTTTAAGTTTTAAACTGTTAATTATTATTAAATTGTCATAAAAATGTGACATAAACACACAAAAACTAACTGAATTTTTTATATTTCTTAATTTAAAAAACAATATTTTTTATTCAAAAATTAGTATTTTTTATTTAAAAAACAATAAAATTTTCATCAGTTACATAATAGATATAATTATGTTAACTTGAAATTGAGTATTTTTATGAAAATAATCTCAATATTTTAAAAGTTATTATATTAAAAGACACCAACTCTGAAAATTTCGAAAAATGTTAATAATTCATAAATCAAGACTGCATAGTTCATAAACATTCAATCAATTAAAATAAGAAGACATTATTTCCTTTAAATATATAGTTAGTCTAAAAATTGAGTCGTAATTGAACTATTACTTATCCAATTATGACAATATTTCCGACATCATTTTGCAAAAAAATTACTTTTGAGAAAAGTCAAGAAATAACGTTCAACCTTTCAATGTTTTAAAGTTTGTAAGAAATATAAATGTTTCAAAAACTCCCCCATATCATTAAGTTCACAATCTTTTTCCTTTTTTTAACTAAAACAGTAAGTTTTTAATCCTCTCGTCACTCTGAGCCTCATATGATGCTCCTACTTCGAACTGTAATATTTGAAAGAAAGCCATGTACGCTAATGGCGCCTGGTGCATGTAAAATCCGCCGTGGGTGCAAAGTCCTCTAAGTTACCTGTGAATTATACCTTTGGAGGTGCCTTGCCAGGTGAATATATCGTCAACGGATCAAGATTCTAAATTACGAGATCAAAATCGAGTATCGGTTGATACCCTTTATAAGCGGCTCGTATGAATTCTGTGAAACAGTTAGCATTACCTCCGTCTTTCCTTTTTAATCCCTTCCATTTCCAACAACGTACGATCGAACCCAAACAGAAATATTAAAAGTAAGCTAGAACAGGCCAACATAGTAATAAACATGATAAAAATAATAGCGATACAGCCGCAATCAGGTTGATCTCAGCTTGTGGCAATCAGGTGGCTTCTGCCCCTTAGCAAGGTAAAAAACTCGTTAAGCTAGTCATTTGCTCGGCAGGTAGGGGCCTGGTCTGCGGTATAATCTACTTATAATAACATGCGACTGGAGAAAAGTGTAGGAATAATTCCGGGGCAAACCATTCTGATCTGTGAATCGACCATAGATAAGCGCCGTGTTAGGCTTAATTGAAAACAGATGTTAAAATGACAGTTAAATGATAATTTCTTCCACTTGAAATAATGTTTGTTTAGCATATTTTCATATAAAACATGTATATCATACCGGTTATAATACATAAAGATAAACGCGGAAGTGTAAACAGATAAGGTTTTTATCGTCTAAGAGTGCTATTATATTCTATCGACTCCCAGCGCTGACTCAATTTCATCACACTACTTTCATGCTGCCATCTATGAACTATTTTAGAAGCATTTTTGGGACTATTATAAAAGATTAAGCATTCGCCTTGGGAAGAATGAAAAACAAAGGATTCATGAACGTGTTTTTAAACCATTGTGCTACTCAGCGGTTGCGGATTTGAATTTAAATTTAGTTTTATTATTTTTTTAAGATGCTAGCATTTATCCGCTTGAATTTTAAATTTGGTTTTCTATTATAAATAAAAAAGCTTTTTTTTCTTCTTCAAGTTGTAATCTATATATAAGATATTATCATGACTGCATTAGTAAAACTGGAAATTATTTTTTTACATGCTCTTAAATCAAAATTGTATCTGCTTTGATGTAATTAATATATGTAGTGTATGATATTATGTATTCATTACATTTAAATGACATTTGACAAAAAAATATAAATTTCGTTTACAGCGCAAGCAATATTCGAATGGATATAATCTAAGCTTTTAAAAATACTGGTACATTTAATTTAAAATTTTACAAAAGCAATAACAATAATAATTTTGTTTTTCACAATTAACGGAACGAATTTTTAAAGTGGCACAGCTGTGAAGATTTTAAAATTTGATTTTGATTTAAATCAATGCCTCCTGCTTCTGGTGTTTTCTATAAGAAAGTATAATTAAAAAAAAAAGTTGTTTTGTTTATATTAACTGCGCATAGATGGCGCCAAATCCAAATTTAAAAACAAAATATTAAGCTTCGTAATCGATGACTAAAACCATCGAACTAAGAAACTATCATATATCTATGACTAAAACCGAGTCATACTTTTAATAAAGATAATGTATTTTAAAATATAAAAAAACTTCAATATTCAATTTTAATGTTTTGTGAAATCTTCAGAAATTGAGTTTTATTTTACTACTTATTATTATTATTGTAATAAATACGGCTATTTGTTTTGAAATTAAAATTTGCTCAAAAATTAAATATCAAGTAAAAAAAAAATCTTCATCATTTGTATTTGTAGAAAGTTATTGCTATTTTAAAAATGTGCTTTTCTACAATACAAACTCTTCAATAATAAAATCGTCATTCTGTTTGTTTGTATGAAGTATTATGAAAATGAAATGCAGGTGAAAATTCCATCATTTTTGACGGGGGTTATATACTAGCAATAATAATAATAATTGAAAGAAAAAAAGATGGAATTTTTTTCTTTTTCGTTTAATAATGCCATTAAATTCTTTAAAATATATAGGAGGCTTCTAAATAGTTATATTAATCATACTTAGATGTCAGTACTAGATAATTTCTAGCATTATTTACAATTGTTGTTTTATTGTTTCAGAAGAGAAATAAACTAATCTTTTGAGTTGCTTAATTTTCTTGCGAGGTAAAAAATGTTTTACTATTCTTTAACCTTTCCTTAATATGTCGATGCCCTCAAATTAAATTTAAACGTAATAGATTCTTTTTAAAATGTGGAAGTGTTTTGGGCCTCATATGAGGCGCATATGTCAAAGTAGTCACATTTTTCACAAATTTGTCACATTGTGACCACTTTGTGAAGTGGTCACAAACGAACTCTAAAACGGCCATAACAACTTGACATTTTAGTCACTGTGACTTCACTTCGACGTCACGTGACATCACATCGACAATCGATGGTCACAAAGTCACAGTGTGACTTCACAACGACGTTGCAGTGACGTCACCATGCTTTACGGGTGTCACCATCGATTGTCGAATTGATGTCGCGTGACGTCGAAGTGAAGTCACAGTGACTAAAATGTGAAGTCGTTATGGCCGTTTTAGAGCTCGTTTGTGACGTCACATTGTGACCATTTTGTGAAGTCACGGTGTGACGAATTTGTGAAAAATGTGTCATTTGTGACTACTTTGTGACGAAACTGTGACAAAAGCGACGATATTTAATTTGCCAGAAACATGTTTTTTAAAGTAAATAACATGTTTTAAAGAATATTTGTAATTTTCTAAAGATTTTTAAGAAAGTCCCATTTTAGTCACAATGTGACGTCACTGAGTGGTGGCATTTTGGTCACACATATGATGTGACCAAAGTGATTCACAGTGACGTCACTGTGACCATGCATGCTATGAGGGTAATGAATCATCGCGCTTCAAAATTTTCCCATAGTTTAACATGGGCTTTCACGATCGGAGAATTTCAGTTTTCAAATATACGAAAACCGACAAATAAAGAAAAAAAAGAAAAAGAAAGAAAGAACGGAATATGAATTAAATGCAAAAAATGATTTTTTATTTTTTATGCTTGGCTTACATTACTTATTCAGGAAATATTAAAGAAATAGTTCTTGCATTTGTATTTTAGATCAGATCTGTCCAACGCGGCACAACTTTTGAAGGTTTATTGTTACATAGAATTTTTTTTCAATTAAATTTTCTTTTAAAGGATGCTTTATTTAAAATCCTTGATATTTGCTTGAGAGATATTTTTCAAAACCTCTTAAAATGTACTATTTCACGCATCAAAACGTAAAACGTACTTTAAAAAATTAATCGTGTATTATTGTGTTTCTTGACTAATTTACAGTTATAGCTTATAAAATATTTTGTCCGACGATGGGAATTGGTAAAAGTTAGAAGCACTGGTACTTATAATCCCGCCTGTCTTTTTTTCTGTATTTTTCGTAACGGCAAATTTGAAGTTATTTTGCTTGATTGCCATTTTTCTTAACATAGGCGAAATTTAATTTTCCGGCTTCTCCAATTATTATTTTTTTTTTCAATAGCCAATCACTGAAAAATGTTTGATTCGAAATATACTATAATTTATATGTATACATATTTATTTATTTATTTATACATGGAGTTTTAGGTCTATAGAGGCCTTGTGTCATGTACATCGAAATGCATTTGCATTAGAAGTCTGCACGGGCGGGAATTTCCAGGCCCCGGCCCGGCCGGTTTATATTTTTGCATTTTAGCCCTGGCCCGGTCTGTACAGAAATCATTGAAAGCAAGCCCGCTCTCACAGGTCACAATTTCTACTATTTCGAAAATTTTCAGATTTTTGTCATATATTTAAGATTTTTTTTTTTTTTTTTTTTTTTTTTTTTTTTTAATGTTGCATACATATTTATGGGGTGATTTTACAGTATATTTTACTGAATACTAGAAATATTCAGTATAATAAGTAACTGTTAATAATATAAATAGAAACATTTATATTATTATAAATACTCAAAATACGCAATAATATTTTAATGTGTAAATAAAATACGCAAATAAAATACGCAAAAGAAAATACGCAATAGTAACATTAATGATTACTTAGATTCTTAGACTTTCAACATTCAATTAAAACTTTATTAAAAAAATTAATATGATTTAGAATAAAAAATAAATTAGAAAAAAAAGGAAGTTAAAAACATAACTTTTAAAGTTGTATAATAAGCAGTAGAATTATGAAAATATTTCTAGATAATTTAAATAAAGTTTTTCTCAAATCCAAAGGAGCTACTTTCTGTTACATTACTCAATTCATTTCTTTTTCGAAAAAAAGCATAAGATAAGCAGGTATTTTTTTAAACTGTGTAATCGAATGGTTTTATCGATTTTTGATACAAGCAATTTAAGAAAATACTGTCAAAGTTAACGTTTTGAATCGAATTTCTTGAAGCAACAGTATGGGAAGAGAGAAAAATTAGCAATCACGTGACAAAAATATCTTATATCTCAACACGTATTTACAAGTATCTTATTTACCAAAAATGGAAAACGATATTCGATTCCAAATTTCTTCAATTGTCAGACTTGTCAATTTCATATATTTACAGTTTAAAATTAATCAGACAATGTGTCAAACTTTCGCGTTGTTGAAAAGTTAATTTAAGAACCACCAAAAAGTATATATCCAAAGATTACGTTAACATAAGTTCTTTATCGCTATTAATTCATTTACAAATCATGTTGTCTGCAGTACCCATCATGTGAACAATTAAATGTAATTCCGGCTTGGCTGGACTAAAAGTAGAAAAACTTGCAAGCCTGATCTTGGCCCGGCACGAGTCTGCTAAAAAATATATTAAGCTCGGGTTCGGAACAATCTAACTGTGTCCGATGCCGATCACTGCACTCTACAAGGATGTTGTCAAACTACTAGTATCGGCTCGTGGTGCACATTCTCGTTGAAGCTATATTCAACAAAAAAATAACTCATATTTTATCGGTTTTAAAGTAAATTTTTTTATTGGCCCGGCCCGTATGACCCTTTCAGTTTTTTTCCGGTCCGGCCCGGGCCCGGGCAGACCTCTAATTTGCATATGAACTCACCACTAATAAAGTCAAATAGTTTTTTTGCATGTTTCTAGTGATGTTAATAAAAACGTCCTTCATTGTTGGCTAAGAGCTGAGATGCTTCCCTGCTAAGTGATAGACTGGTAACGCCTGTTTTAGATCATTATTATTGTTGCGGATAAATTTGTACTATTTATAATTAGAAAGAAAGTTAAATAAAAACATATACTTACAGGTTTCAAGACTCGTTTAACTTCTTTTAAAACATCACTTAAATTAGTTACAGAGCATAAAACGTAAGTTGATATTACTAGATCCATACTACAATCATCCACATCTTTCATATTTTCAGCAGCTGATACTATGGTTCTTTCATAAACAATTTGCGGATACTTCTTTTTACTTTCTTTAAGTAATGAGCAAAAATTAACATCCATATCTAAGGCTGTCAAATGAGAATTCTCGGGATAAAACTGCAAGTTTGCCCCAGAGCCAATACCAATTTCTAATACTTTTAAAGGCTTAGTTAAATCCCTTCCTGATAATTTTTCGCTAAGCAATTTAAATGCTTTTTTACGTAATGGTATAAACTTAGGCATTAAGGTTATTTTAAGCAATCTCCGAAAAAAATAATAAAACCACCATTCTGTAAAAGTTCTGTTGTATTTAAGAAGAATCAAGATTGGGAGGAGAACAGTAGCTGATGCTGCCCACCACATACTGGTCAGAACACAATAAAGAGCAACTTCCATTTGTCACCAATTTCCAAGGACCCGATGCTCTGTAAAAGGATTTTAAAGAAACAAGTATAGCTAAAGCATTCGAAATAATCAATAATACAAGAAAAATAATATTTAAAAAAAAATGTAATTTAACAAATCACAACGACCATTTGACCAAAATGATAGTTTTAAAGGCTAAAATCTTAGACTTTCTATATTTAGAATAATAATAATAATAACTGAATAGTTATTATTGATTATTTTCACGTATAAGCCGGGAATTTTCGGGCATTTCTCTGGCTCCAAAACGGCGGGATCGGCTTAAATACGAGAAAAAAAATTACAATTGATATTTTAAAATAGGAAGTATGGTAAATATAAAAAACATAAAACATAAAAACAAATTTCTAAAAATACTTAAATATTGCACTCTTTTACAATGCAGAAGTCAGCAAACATCAATTACTATCTAAGTTATTACCACAATTTTTAAGTAAATATTTAAAATAGCTTTCTTTCATTAGTACATCAGGATGAATATTCTTAGTGAACAAGTCATCATCATCATGAACGTCATTTTCTTCAAAAATCTATTTGCACCCACGTATATTTACAGTCAATCAGGGCAACTTTGGGCCAAGAGAGAGGAAGAAAAAAAGATTAAATCTGCTACATCACTTGAGTTAACGGCAAAGTTTTGGTCTCAAAATATAGATAGCAGTACTAGTAAGAGTTTGGCAGCTCATTCACTGTAAAAAAAAATCTGTAAAGGTACTAAACATTTTCTAGGAAACTGGGATTCCAAGAACTTTTCATGTAACGATAACAAGAAAAATTCATGTAATCGATTCTGAAACTTGAATATTTGCTGTTACAGGAAAAATTCTAGGAATCCCAGTTTCCTAGAAAAAATTTAGTACCTTTACAGATTTTTTTTTTTACAGTGTTGGGAATACTCGTGTTGGGGCTCACGCGCTCACGTTACAGTATTGGGGCTCTCGTTAATTCGAACTCGTCGGGACCATAAAAGAAATGTTCGATTTTTCCGAAGTTCGAATTATGGAAAATATGAAATGAAAACATGCTTAATATGGTGCTATTACAAAGCAATTAATGTTATAGTGTTTTTTTTTTAATTTATTTCGTATGTTATCATTAGAATATGACTTAATATTAAATTAGAATGTATAAATACATAAACTAATTAAAAGATTAGAAACAAGCACAACGGAAGAAAAATTAAAGGCATCACAAATGGACAGACGGGACACTAAGAATGTGGATATCAAATACATTGGATTATATGTACACTCGTTGGGAACAATTTTCACAAAAATCAAAGAAAGTTATTCAAATTATTTGAAATCCGTCAGAAAGAAAAGAAAAAGGAAAAATTGGAATTCTAGTTAGTTCGAATTAAATGAAGTCAAGAGAAAATGAGTTCGAACTAATGAAAAATTTTAACGTTATTCTACCATTGAAAATTTCAGGACTTCATTTTGAGTTCGAATTAAGCGAAGATTTAAATTATCCGATTTCGAATTAACGAGAGTCGACTGTAATTCGTCAAGATTCCATCATGGCAGAAGGAATCAAAGTTTCGTAAAGGTTGAGCAAAGCTACCCTGATTGACTGACTGTACATGTAAAATAATAGGTGAGATTTCGTGTTTTCTTTTCTATCCATTCTCGCACTGGTTTTTCAGTGAGCGAGAAATGATGAGAAGTTCTCGACTGCTCATCAAAATTAATGAATTTTTGTTTAAAGTAAGCCGCAGGCTTTTGTCCAGCCATTTTTCCTTAAGCCAGTGTTAGCATTGACGTTTAGTTAAGCATTGACCTGAAATAGAGAAAAGCTTTCCTATTTACAAAAATAGGAATTTTGCTTATATGAATGACCAAGTCATAAGAGGGTGAGCGGAATTCAATCAAATAGATTTGACAGTGTGCCAAAACAGAATAGGACAGATCATGCACAAAAAAGTACTATTTTTTAATTCGGTGAATTTTTTCATCTTTTTCTTAACATCTTTTCTAATACATGGCTTTCCGATTTTGGACGATTTTTCATTGAAAATTCTCAGCTTACATAGTGATCGACTTATACACATAAATATACGGTCTATATGAATGTAGAATTGTAAAACTGAGATATTCTGAGGAAGAAACACAGGCGATGCCACCTTACGAAACATATTACCGACACTTTCAACAACATTAGTACAGAAGATTTCTATAGTATTTACAGAAGCATAATTAAAACAAGAACGAATAGTTGTGCACCATACATTGAGTATGAAACACTTTTCGACGCTCCCAAAATATTTCAAAATACATAACTTTCCCATTTATCCTCTTCGCTCCTGAAGATTATAAACATTCTACAAAAATATAATCAAATATTTTAATTTAACTATTTTGAAATAATACATTATAATGTATATATGTATATATTTACGCGTGTTATGTGGACAACAATTTTAGGTACAGATAATGTATACTTGAATTTTCAACTGGACAAAATAACATAGATTTCTCAATTGATAAATAAGAAAGATTTACGAGATGTCATTCCTATGTATTCGAGATAAATATTTTCTGTTTGTTGTGATATTACGTATAATACAAAAATTTCATCTTTCGGGATCATGTCTATTTTGGCACTAACTAAATCTTTCAGTTTTACTGGATGAGTGGCGATTAAATTTACGCCAAAGCGAAAAAAAGCATGTCTGAATTTTTCGAAAATTCCTGCTATGCACTTCATTTTGCAATATCTCATGATACTCGGAGGAGATTTTTATATTTCCATATGGTTTTTTTGTGATTTGATCACTGGAAAAAATCATTTCTCAAAATTGAGAAAAAAGTACTCAATTTTAAGTACTTCAAATTCTCAAAATTGCTCCGATCCACATATTCTCAAAACTGAGAAACAGACGTATTCAATTTTGATCCCATGATTGTGTTCAAATATAAATCGCTATGAACTGCCCCCTGAACTTACAAATTAAAGTAAAAGTGTACTGGAATTTATTTTCCGCTCAAAATTATTAACAATAAAAGTTTAATTGTTTATTAAGGAAAATAGCAAAAATTATTAGCAAAATACCCAAATCGAATATTTTCATGGCAAGAGCACATTATTTGCAAGCACTTTTAAATTATTTCAAAATACTGTGCATAATTTACTGTGCATAATATTGGAAAACCGTTCTCGACTGCAATGTTTCTAATGGTATTTAATTCATCTTCAAGATGATTAACAGAACAAACACTCGTCTTATATCAAAATTGAACGGAGCAAGTTTGTAACTGAAAAGTGATGTGCATTTAAAAGGAATATTGTTGTTAGACTTACTTACTTTCATGCAAACTGTATGGCCAAAACTTAAATTTGATAATTTTTGATTAGCGCTACGTCAAGAAATAACAACTCTTTATTCTTTTCCATTTCGATGGTAAGTTTTATGTTAGGATCCATATTATTTACTCTGTTAAGAATAAATAATATGTTTAATTCATAAATAATAAATAAATCTGTCCCATTGTTTTTCGGATCAAAAAATTGACGTTCCCTTTCACTCCTTTTTGATACCAACTACATGACATATACATAATAAGCCGTTAATAGCAGTATTTTTGTATTGTCTGACAAAGGCTGTGTTTACAGTTGAAAGTAATCTAATATCTTTTTAAATATTTTTTGTCATTTTTAAAGTGGTTTACATATACAGTGTAATTTTAAATTTACCTTTTTAAAAGATGAATTTAGCCCTCTTTTTATTTATTTACCGGATAAATCTTTATAAATTGCTTTAATATATATATTAAACAATATTTGCTTTTTTTACGCAATCTCTGTCCGGGTAATGCTTTATTTTGATGTGTTTGGAATACAATGTTATTCCATTGTTGGCAGATTTTTGATCTAAAGAATGACTTCGTCCATTGGCATATGGTCCTTTTTTTCCTTATTGAAATGGTACGTTAAGGTGTACGGTAAAGAGTCAGAAGTCAATTTTTAGGGTTTCGTTCATCTACTTTTAGGTATATACAGTGTATTTCAAAAATGACCGGTATTTGAAAAATCAATAAAAATTAAACGGGCAGCGATAGAAATACAACGTTTGTCGCAATATGCTTGGGACAACACTAATTTTTGAGGCAAATAAACTTTCGAAATTAGTTACAATTTTCAACAACAGACGGCGCTGCAGGCGATTTTATTGCTGCGCATGGTGGATATGTGGAAAATATCGTATTTTAGATTGTTTCAGACTGCAGCGCCGTCTGTTGTTGGAAATTTTAACTAATGTCGTAAGCTTGTCTGTCTGAAAATTCACTGTTGTCCCAAGCATATTGCACCAAACGGTGTATTTCTATCGCTGCCCTTTTAGTTTTTATTGATTTTTCAAATATACCGGTCATTTTTGAAACACCCTGTATTTTATTACTTAGTAATAAATATGCAACAATTTAAAGCATTTTTTTTTTTTCATATTAAGCTCTTTAAAACATTATTTTAAATTGACTTAAAATTCTTTAAAAATTCAAAATTACTTGGATTAAAATAAAAATGCCCATTTAGTAATTAACATGCAAATATTGTTTTATGTGCATTGCGATGATGCAAAATTAACCTCCTCAGTCCTGAGACAAATTTTACGTGGCACTACAAAAAACAGGTTAAAATTATCATAAAACATCTCCAAAGAATCATCAGTTTATATATCGATGCTTCTAATAACGCACACGTTTATTTAAAAAGTCTAAATGTATTTTTAACAGTTCTAGAAAATTTTGAATTAATTTAAAGGATGTTTTTTATTGTCACCTCCAGGTTACATCAGGACTGAAGCGGTTAAGCAACCGTCTACCGCCGTGTATATAAAATGCAAACAATTACAAATATGGATAAATATATTATTAACCCTTTCACGACTAAGGGAGGTATTTTTCCAAATTTTAAAATTGATGATTTTTGTATTTAATTATAACTTTATCTGTATTTTTTATAGAGAATGTCAAAATAGAACATATGTTGAATGCAATTATGTAAAAGATGTGCAAATTATGCTAAACGCTGCATAGAAAATAAGACAGATATTTGTAATATGTGCAATGTCCATCTTTGTTTCATAAAATATCATAATTAACACATCATTTGCTACAACAATATAGTATTATTTTAATTAATATTTTCTTATAATAAGCCAATAAATAAGAAACATTGCATAATAAGACGAACTAAATTTTTTGTTACCTTTATAGTTCATTGGGAAAAAATTTTCTCATAAATTAATAATAATAATAATAATAATAACCTACATATTGTTGTGTTCATTTCTTATTTTTATTTATTCTACATCTAAACAAACTTAAATAAACAGTTATATACTAATATTCACTCTTAGCAAACTTATAGTCCTGAAAGTGTTAATAACTAGATAGACAGATTGAAGAGAGCAAGAGATAAAAAGAAAGAGGGAGATAGAGATACAGAAATATCATGTGATAGAGATTTACTTTAGTAGTGATAATGTTAATAAATCTGGTAAACAACAATTATAAGGCAATTAATTGTAAAACTTACTGTTAATTCTATATTTAAAGAAATCAAATTTAAGTAAACTTCAAATGAGGAATGGCCAATATTTTTTGCAGTTGTTCCATATCTTCAACAGTAAGCATCGAATTTAGTGCTTACATTCTAAAGGAGAATTATGATATTTTATCAACTTTATCATTTTTCTATACACAACTTACTTATAGCATTAACGATTTGGCATTGAAAATTGGGTTAGGAACAAACTGATAATGATTTTGCTCAAGATAAAATCAGTTGCAGATGATATGTGTGGTCGCACCTAAATTAATCTGCGGCTAGAAATGTAAGTTTGTGGACTGCATTTATAAAACAGCTATAATGAGAGATTTAAAGTAAATATTATGTCGATTATCCCTTAAAAGGCTACTTCAGTCAGCCAAAAACACTCAGTCACTAATGTTAATCTTATGGAAAAAATCTTTTAAGATAGCTCGCTTACATTTCAATATTTTTAAACGATTTTTTAAATTAAGTAGTTGAAGTTGATTTGTATTAAGGCGTTTTTTACACTTAATTTGATTTTTCTTGCTGGTTATTTAACGAGAATACTTCCACTTTCGGAACTGGTTCCGAACATTAAGCAATAAAAAACAGTTTCTGTACAAACCGATTTCAGCTAGCCCCCCTCCCCCCTCCAAAAAAAAAAAAAAAAAAAAAAAAAAAAAAATCCTTTTAAAAATATTAAAATGCAAATGAGACATCTTAAAAAATATCTCTTCCAATGGATTAGCGAACGGGTGTTTCAGCCAAATTGACAAAATAGAGCAGGGGAGTTCATTAACCATATTTCTTAATTCGTCATCAGAGTTAAATTTATTGTCTGAAATGACACAAAAAAGTTTAAATACTCAAAAAAAGAAGAAAAAATAGTTTAGAAGTTTGATGAATAATAATAATTATTATTCGAAATTATTTTTCTGATAAAACCACCCTCAAGTGACCAACAAAAAACAGAATTCGTTTCATTTTCGTCAAAGAAATTGGTCTTGCATGGAGGGAGTTCAACTGGGATGATCTCTAAATGGAAGTAAGATTAGTATTGTGCCTATAGAAATAAATTTACACCCAAAAAAAGCTGCAGCAGAGATTCCAGACAATGTCCGTAAAAAAACGGATTTTATACTTATATCAACGGACTTTGCCATTACATTAACGGTCTTTGCCCGTAAAACACAAAAAATCACGGAAGTTGACCGTTTATGTGAAAAAAGTGATAGATTCCGTAAATTCACTGGATAATTCACGGCAAAGTACCATAAATTTACAATTTTCAAAAGAGAGCAGAAATTTTCAAATTTAAACTTTAAGGTCGAAAAATAAATATTAAGGTAAGCTGGAGTAAATGGGCCATACATAGTAAGAATATCAGTGATTATTAGGAAAATACTTAATTCTACGTAAAAATTTTTCGCAAAGATGTTTACGTATGCCAATTATACAGTGAGATCTTTTTGGCTTTCAAAACTTAGATTAAAAAAAAAAAAAAAAAAAAAAAAAAAAGGAGTTGGCTGTTTTGTAGTTTTCTGGATGTAACGTAAATACCGACCAGTTCTTCTTGAAAAGACTTTCACCGACTTACATCCCATATGTAGGTTTGTATTCTTGATGTCACACCAGCACAGTATATAAGATACGTAATACATATTTTTTGTTGTTACATTGAATATATAGTATTTCTAACTAGTGTTGAATCCGAGGGGTGGGGTGGCCCGAGGGTGGACATTCCCCCCCCCCCCCGGAGCAATGAAATATCCCCCTCCCAGAAAATTTAAGATTTTGGGTTTTCAATGGTCAAAAAGTGTAATCCCCCCCTCCCCGGGACTCTATGATGTCCCCCCTGGAACTACAAAAGTCCCTCCCGGAGAAAAATATCTGAATTCAACACTGTTTCTAACCCCTTGAGGGGAAAGCAATAATGTCTTTAATATTGAATTCTAACTGGAATAAAAATCGATAAATATTATTTTAAAACAATGAAGCGCATTTTTTTTTAAATATATTTTATGCTCAAAGTTAAAAATATAAATTTTTTTCTTAATTTTCTGTTGAAAATCTCGTTTAAATTAAGTGAAATAAAATATATCACACCGCCCCTCAAGGGATTTTAAAGTATGGGTGTGGATAACGCGAATTACTTTTAACACACACACACAAAAAAAATTCCCATTGTTCGCGTTAAATAGGTTCGACTGTATAGAGAAAAAGGAAAAAAAAAAAAAGCAAATTGTAGGAATTTAGATAATTTGTAAAATATAATTAAAAATACGATTTGTACAAATATACCTTATCGGCAGATTTTTTTTTTTAATAATGAAAAAAATTCCATGGAAAACTCATTAAGATATTCATTTCACGATAAAGAAAAAAAAAAAAAAAGAATAAAAATTAGGTTCCACCGAGATTTGAACTCGGATCGCTGGATTCAAAGTCCAGAGTGCTAACCATTACACCATGGAACCAATCTTCCCATGCCGGGAATCGAACCCGGGCCGCCTGGGTGAAAGCCAGGAATCCTAACCACTAGACCACATGGGAGTTATCCTGGAGAGAAAAATATATTTGGAGATGCAAAATATTTTAAAATTTATTTTACTTTTTCTTTAGGAGGTATTATGAATTTAAAATAATACATTAATTTTAGAACAACATACTCTGGAATCCATACAACATTCAGAAACGCTTCATAGAGTAAAGCAATGTTAGTTTAGTTTATATTTCAAAATAACTGTATGCTAATTAATTTACTTATATATCAAATCTGCATAATGTTTGATTATTTGTATTTCAGTTTCAATGAGTTAAAATAATTCTACCTATTTGAAAAATAATTTATGCCTTTTTTATAACTTAGAGAATAAAATTAAAATGTTCTCTTAGTTCTTGCTGTTAAATCAATTAGAATTCGTTTAGTGATTTAAAATAAATTTCTGTTATCAATATTATTAGTTAATTTAATACTAGTTTTTTAATTTGTTATTCATTTATTCTATGCAAAATAGCGAAGGAAACTATTATTATTATTATTATTTTATCATTAAAAAAGATTTTATAATTAAAATTCCATTTCCATTATAAAATAGTTAAACATTTCATGTTTTGTCAACAGATGGCGCTCATTTCTTCATTCCTTCATGCTGTGCTTCATTGCATGAATTTGAGATTTGAGTCGTTCTTAATATTCGTTCCCTGAGTTCTTTTCTTTTGGCTCATTATTTACAAACAAAATAAAGAGTCTGAAGTCTTGAAAAAGCATAGTTAAAGTTTTAATTTTTGGTTACAAAATATAAGATTTAAATCCTTTTTATTTTTTAAAGAGGTATTTTAATTGAAACGTTGTAATATTTAATTGTAACTTTGTATTTTAATTGTATATTTTAAAATACATAATACTTTGGCTCGAAAGACTTGAAAGTAAGAACAAATCATCTCTTATTTAATTTTTTCACTTAAAAAAATTTTGATTTTAATTCTATTATTTACACATATGCATTCATTATTCCATACCCTTATGTTTGAGATACAAAGATACAAAATCAGGGCGATTTATTAACAAAAAAGTGGATTTCTCAATAGTGTCAAACATAAAGCTAATTTCCTTTTTGCTGCAGCCCTTTCAGTTATTACTATTTTAATTATCAAACTATTTTATTATAATTTATACTAATCGATTAATCATAATAATAATATAATAAACTGCAACATTTGCTATTAAAACAAGAAAAAAAAAAATTGAAGCTAACAATCTTGTAAAGCTTATCTATAATGTTTTGGGGTAAATAATATATAAGTCTTTTATGTAATGCTGCTAAAATAAGCTTTTTAGTATTAAATATTAATGTGTAATAGTTATCAAACTATTTTATTATAATTTATACTAATCGATTAACCAAAGCAACAATATAATAAACAGCAACAGTGTGTTTTATGTTCATGAGACTTGATCTCTTAGAGATGGATACTGAAAATGTTGTTAAACTCATAAATTCCTTTGATCCAGATTTAACCACCAATGATCAAAAATGCTCACCGGTTGTTATGCCTCGTTAGCTTAAATGGTAAAGCATTGGCCTTGTAAGCCAAGTATATGGGTTCAATTCCCAGCCTCAACAATTCTTTGCTCAGTTGGAAGTATTTAATTTGTATGATAACTTTACCAATCAGTTTGATTGTGTTAAAATAGCAAATCACCAATGAACTTATTGTAATTAAAGAAACAAAGTACTGTAAAAAAAATAGAGGACCATTTTAAACCAATAAAAATTGGTTCAAAATCGTCCTCAACAGCACCATTCAAAAGGGGGTGGTGATTGCCTCAGGTGTGCAACTTTAGGGGGTGCCAAATTTATATTACTAATGTCATTTTTGATTTATTACAAGAAAAAGTTGGGTGAGGGGGCGCCAAATTGAAACTTTGCCTTGGGCACAGTTTTCTTTTGCAGTTTTCCCTGAATAGAAAAGATTATGATGATTGTAAAATTAACCAAAGGTCTAAAACATTACTGAAGCAAAGAATGAAGCTCTTGAAGATATTGATTCGGATGAACAGAGAATAGCAATGATTAGAAAATGCTTAAAAAAACTCACTCTGCTGCTACAAAAAGCTTTTTTAATTTTTAAAAAATGTTATTGGTTCAAACTTCATTGCAAGATTTTTTTCACATTCTCAAACACTCAAACGAGGCATATGATGTAGAATCATTTGTTGATGATAGTTAATGCATTCAAAATCTTGTTTATTCCTAGATTACATTCTGTTAATTTATTTATGCTCTCATAAATTTTAAAACCTATTCATTTACAGTCTACCGTTAATCTGCCCCCCTAAATATGACGAAAAATCTTAAAATAATTAGAGAGGGGTGCTTACACGGGATTTTTCTGCGATCGTTTCACAAAATTTGCAGGGATGAATCATGATAAAATGAATGAATTGTGAATCTTTGAATGAATCAAGAATTTTTATACTTGAAGCAATACTTAAAAAAATTTGTGTTTTTTTTTTTTTTTTTTTTTTTTTTTTTTTTAACGTAAATTCTGTCGAAAAAATGCAGAAAAAAGGAGAAATTTGTAAAAAAAAGCCAAAAAAGCATGAAATCAATTTAAAAATCTCGAAAAAACACACATTTCATCAAAGATTCATGATTTATATCCGTTCTCAAGCGATCCGTTTTCAGCGATTTTTTTGAGAGGGAGGGTGTTTTCTTGGGATTTTTTGAAAATTTTAAATCTTTTATAAAGTGGGGAGGGGGCGTATGATCGGGAAGGGCGGATTAACAGGATTTTATGGTAATATAACTTTATTTTATCGCATCTAAAAGACTCTCTTTCATATTTTTTTTATTTCTTGTTTATAATAAATCTTTATTTTAGTTCAAATTCTCTTTGTAATTTAACTGAATCTTGCATTTTGTTAAATCTCTGCAGGGGCATGCAAAGAGAAAACTGTGCCGGGGCAAAGTCTCAATCCCCCCCCCCCCCCCCCCTTAACCTTCGAAGTTTCAAGTGCGAAAATTTCTCTTGGTGTAACAGGATCACCTCAGGATGTTACTATCATCTTGGCATTTAATAAAAAGATTCCATTGATATATTCTTTTTTCTTCAATCAGCTCTGTTTTTAGCATTATTCAGGACACGGACTGCAAGTATTGTCTTAGATTTTTCATGAACGAAAGCCACTATATTTTCTCTTATAAATCTCAGGCCAAAACAATCATTCAAATACATCAAATAAAATAACTACACCATAGAGCAGTTAGAAGAACAATAAATTGTAAATTAACAACATTGAGTTGTTACAAATTCTTGTATTGCAAATGCTTTTTTTTTTTTTTTTTTTTTTTTTTTTGCTAATGTTAAATGTATATAACATAATCCCTATATGCAATAGAATATGTTCATTAAATTTTGGTCTACTTTAATTAATTATCATTTTTTATTTATCTAAATGTATCTCATCTTTTATCTTCAAACAAACTGCTGAATTAACTCGAGATATTACTGAAGTTATGAGCCTTATATTTACATAGTAATTCATTTCCTAAGTAATGCATTCTACAATTGTTTATTGAAATAAATTGTTTGTAAATTTAAGTATTATTCCTTTAAAAAATAATTTTGGTTAAATTTACAGATTAAGTATCCAACTGTGTCACAATTAGATCAGGACTGCAGAGCTAATAATGACTGGCAAATGTTTTGTGCCAGGTTGCAAATCTGGATCAGACTCTGCACGCAAGCAGGACAAAAGACAAAACAGAAAGCATCCCATAGTTTATAGTGCTCCAAAAGTAAGCTTTTACCTTTTGTTCTGTTCTCTGCATAGCATAATTAAAGTTAAGTAATTTTTTCCCAGCGCTTTTAATTATTTTATCCAGTTCCCGGTTTAGTCAGACAAAACCGAGAAATTGCATACCGTAGAACCCCGATAATCCAGATCAGTTTTTTCAAGTTTGAGAAGCGATTGGCTAATTTCCATAACATTAACTTGTTGCATCATCATATTCTGAATAATTTAAAAAAAAAACTTTTCTGCCAATCGCTTCTCAAACTTGAAAAAAAAAGAAAAAATCGATCCGGATTATCGGAGTTCTACTGTACTTCTAAAAAAAGTGTTGTTATGATCTTAATTGTTATTGTTCGCAACTGAATGAATGCCTTTTTTCTTCACAAGGAATCAATTTATCGTTTTAATACAAATTTTGTCTGTTTTGTTTACATAGTGCGCATTATAAAAAGAAAAACATTAGGGTCCTGGTTTTATCCGACTTTCCCCTATTACTTATTTTATGTTTTTGATACTTGCATATTATCTTGGACAGTAGATAGATTGCTAAAATTGATTGATGATTGCCACTGTTGTATGTTGTAGCCATACACTCTCAAAACAGTCCTTTGACATAATGTTAAAAATGAAAGAAAAGAATCATGTGTCAATCATAGATTATGGAACATTTTCCAACACATTCAAAACAAAACTACACCATTTATTAAGTTAAAATATTGTCTAATTCAACAATATGAAAACACTTCTATTTCCTCAGGAAGATATTTTCTATTGCAACGGAAGATTTCTAGTAAACTTAAGCAACGCATATCCGTGCTATTATATGTGAAATAATTTAACATGATTAAAATATGCCGTAAATAATGTTCCCCCTTTTAAACCATTATCTAGAACAGTGATTTCCAACGTGGGGTGCATGCCCCACAGGGGGGCAATTTGAGAATTCTATGAAATTAGGTCATCCTCTTACAATTCTAAAAAAATAATTAAATACTTTCATTTTTCCAACATGAAGCAACAAATAATTTAAAAAAATCATTTTATAATGTAAATTTTCCGGTTTGAAACTTAAAAAAAATATATTTCAAATTGATTTTCGATAAAATAAAAAATCAAGCCCCTATCGCCAGACACTGGATGCATGGGTGCAAGACCTTCAGTCTCAGGACTGATTTCAGTCTTGGAGAAATTTTTGACCAATTGTAAATTATACTTTATGTGGTGAAATAATAACAATTTTACTAGCAAAAACTTTTAATTACTTTCTATTACTGTAAAAGATCAATTTATAGCTCTAATCCAAGGCAATTTGAGTCTTCTAGCCCATTTTCTTTAATTATACCTAATACTCCAAAACATTTTCAGTCTTGGCTTGAATGGACTTCTTGCACCCATGACTGGATGTTTGATCAACCAATTAAAACATGTTTTATTAGAGATTTTGATTTTGGGATCCTACAGTGTATATGTTAATCTGGCAAATCTTTTTTACTTCTTTAAATGGAATAACAGCTCAGTTTTTATATTATAAGAATTCTTTTTCAGAGAGAGGGGAGGGGGGTCATCAGTGTTTTAGCTATGATTTGGTGGGGCATGGCCTGAAAAAGGTTGGGAAACACTGATCTAGAAGAATTCTTTTGTGGGAAATGAATAATAAATGTTCTTTGTGGAGCATATTCTACAAAATGTATATTTAGTTCCCTTCACAAATGCTTATCATTTCATTACATTTCGTTGAGTGTAACATCATTAAAAAGCACTTAAAGCTATGTTATCTATTGGCTGTAAGCAGAATAACTTTGACTGCCCCTGTATTTGAACTATATATCTGATTTTACTAAAATTTAAAATGATTCAACAAAATGTTGCTACAAATATATATTTCAAATAATTTGATTGGTTAGTTTTTGTGCTAGTATATGCAGATAGATGGACAGGTGGATCAGATGACAACTATGGGTGCTATGTATTTATATCATATAAAATACTGGTGGAACCAGAGAGAAAAGTAGAGCTCAATCTAAAAAAATGTTGCAGCAAAAACTGGACAATATTTTCAATCTAAAAATGTGCATGGTAAAGAAATGGAATCAGATTATCTGAAAGCTCATGAAATTACTCAAATTTTTGTTAACTGAAAATGTGAACTGAGTTTTACTGGTGCCTTAAAATCAGTCAGGGAAAGAAAGGCATTTTTAAAACACTCCTTATCCCAATCATCTATAACCAATTTAAAAGTTTGGGTTCATAACTATAAGTTATAGGTTGATGTAATAAAGAACGAGAATATGCACGGTCTGTTCAGTACAAAGTTTGTACAAAATTCCATTCCAGGGGTTTTTGATTAGTGGATCATCAAAATTCCAAGTGAACTCAAAACCTTAAACATATACAATTCAACTGTATACAAAATATTTGTGTTCAGAAATATTTATCATCAATTTCTCATTAACTTGACTATATTAATGTTTTACTTTATTATTACTTTATAGTTTATATTCGTTTAGTACTGCAGAGCTTAACTGATTTGGGACAACATAACTGTACTACTAACTATTTTTCCCAGTAATCATTTAGAGTTGATAATAATCTGACTGTGAATATAAGGCGCCAATAAAGCTCAGTCCACATTTTCAGCTAACAAAAATTTGAGTAATTTCATGAGCAATCAATTGCAGATAATCTGATTCCATTTCTTTTCTATGCCCTTTTGTAGATTGAAAGTATTTGCCAATAATTAAAATTGCAACATTTTTTTTTTAGATCAAGCTCCACTTTTCTCTCTGGTTCAACCAGTTTTTTATATGATTTCAATACTTTTTCAGATCTTTTCAGGAACTTGATCAACCACCTTCAACTAAGAAATCTAAATTAGTATTAGTTTAAAATTATTAGTAGACATATTAGTTTGGCAAAATACCAGAAATAACACCAAGTTGGCACCACTTTTGGCGAATAATTTTAATTGCCAGATTTGACGATATTTGGCTCCAAAACCTCCCCCTTCTCACCGATAATAGTTCCTCTATAGTTTTGTGGTATCTACACAGATTTTCATCACTCTATATTTCCAAATTACTATTTTTTATATAAAGAAGATTTTTTTTTTTCTAAATTATCCCTTTGCAATTGAAATATCTGCATTATAGTAACTGTTTTGACTTCGAAAATATTAAAATAAAGGTATGATATTGTTTTATCACACATTTAGATTCAGTTTATATGTTTATGAAAAAAATGTATTTTCACTTTCGAATGACGTCAGTTAAAAAAATGCAAATATCTATCAGGAGCAGGGGTGAAAGTTTTCCATCTTTTGACAGAAGTTCCGTCTTTTTTTATTTTTAAAAAGACGGAAAAAAAAAATATTCATTTCTCTAGAATTCTAGTTCCAAAATTAAAAAAAAAAAACTTTCTCGGTCATAAATATTTTAATTGAGAAAAGCTAGCCTGAGAAGATGTCCGACATCGTAGTTTTTATTTACTTTGTTTTCGACTACGTGTCTTCTTTTAAAGCTTATTCCTGAGTTCTCTTCTTTGTGCGTGCTTTCTCCACAAGGAGGGAGAGAGTGTTTGAGATAAAACCAGCACCTCGCCACGCTGCTGGATGAATTGGCTAGGAGCCAGAAGAAGAGAATTTTCTCCTTGCTGCATAAAACAAAATGCGCAGTAGTCGGGTCTTGTACAGAGAGGATATTGCAGAGTTGTTAGTGGCAATACACGTTGCGATTTCGCTCTTTCATTGTTTTCATGTGTATGCTTTTGAGGCTTAATAATTTTATATATTTCTTTGCTGTTAAAAGATGCAAGGAATCGAGTTTATCGAAGAATGGGATTCGTTAAAAGTAGACGATACGGGACTGAAAAACAAGTAGAGATTTGAATGGCTAAAAGAGCCTATGAGCAGGGGGGGAAACATTAGCACGTGGTGCCAAAAGCTAAAAGATAAAGGCTGTTGCTACTGTATTTTATGCCATTCAACACTTAAGTACGGAAATAATGGCAGGAAAACACTACTTAAGTATAGCGGACATTTTGCAGACATGCTACTTTTCTGCGGAAATCTGCTTTTTCAATGGTGAATTTTGTTATTCCTGAGATCAATGCAAATATGCATTAAAATTTGTTGACATTTTTATCAGGGAGGGGGGGGGGACATAACGGATAAAATTTTAAAAATGCGAGTATAAACTGTGCCAAGTTAAGCCAATTTCTTCAAATGATTGCAGGAAAATACGCAAATTTCTCCGAAGGATCTCAAAATAAAAGTTAAATTCATCAAACAGTCATGGAAAAAATACTATTTACTTCAGAGAATCGCGGGATATAAAGTAATTTTCGTGAACAGATCGAGAAAATATGTGCATTTTGTCAAAAAATCGCAGAAAATAGGCATAAAAAATATGAGAACTTTTTTGAAAGACCGAGGAAAATATGCAGATTTTCTCAAAAGATCGTGAAAAATATGTGAATTTTCTTGAAAGATTGTGGAAAATAAATCTAAGATCGCAGAAAATATGCGAATTTCGTCAAAAGATCGAAAAATTACATGAATTCTGATGAGAGATCGCGGATAAATAAAAAATTAAAGTTCTTATTGCATGGTAATTTTATTTTAAAGAAATGAGAAAATTTCAAAGTTTAAACATCAATTATTATTATAATTGATGTTTAATATACCTTATGTTATTTTTGTTTTTCATGCGTATGTATATATTTATATATTGTACCCAATATTCAAATTTAGTTTTTAAATATTACATTATGTTGGAGTTTATGTTTTGTTAAAATGTTACAGAAACATGTTAAAATATTTCAGTCCTTTGAAAAATTTCCACTTTCAGACCTGATCAGGAGATTCTGAATTTTTATTGACCTCTAAAAAAATAACATGTGTTATAACTTTAAAAAAAAGTTGTACTGCTTTTAGTTGGTGGCAACTTAAAAGAATTATTGAATGAGCAATTACAAAAGAAAGATTTCTATAATGATAAATTATAGAAGATATAGCACTATAAAAATTTTAAATGGGTGCCATTTTTTAAATATTGGATATTTTTTAACAGAATCTTCGAAAGACACATACCTAAATTTAAAGCTTTGGAACAAGATATTACACATTGCTAAATGTTTTCTGGTTCGGGTTATAATTGAATTGTTTGTCCTTTTGTCTTGTTTCATGAAGAAAAAAGTGACAAAACAAGGGTTCTGGATCTCCATAACTAATCAAGGGTCTGGATGGAATTTGGTAAACTTTGAGGTCTAAAGCAGGACACTTCACCTTTTCAATTTCCTCGCGATCTGATGATTGGGTCCAAAGTTATTAGACAGCAAACTTTGGACTTTAACATTAGAGATGCATATGAGCTCTACTATACAGCACTATCATGCTGTATGATAATTATAAAAGCAACCTGCAAAATTGTTAAATTTAAAAGCACATGGCAAAATTGGAAACACATTTCCAGCAATTATTACATAAAGATAGTATTGTATTGTGACAGATTTCTTTTGTGTGCCCTGTAGATGGATTAAGAATGGTATGAATATTCTGTTCTAATGTAATTGTAGTGAAATTCTGTGTTTTGTGTCAGTTTCAATAAATTTGCAATAGCATAATGTCATTAAAATACTCTGCAAATGAGTTATCCCCATAGACATGATGTAATGGAATTTTCTTGGATGCCCTGTAAATAAACTATTAATCTTACATACTTCATATATATTACCGAACATACCTAGAAGACCCTAAATAAGGTTTAACAATTGCATGAAAATCAGAGTACATTTGCGGGAGTTAGAACATGGACAGACGAACAGTAAAACCAAATGCATAAACTTTTTTCAACTTTGTTTATTAAAAATTGTAAGCAGCATTAATTTGGTAAAATAAATAAATGGAGATAATATAAGAAATGTTGAATAATATAACATTAATTTAATCCACAATTATTAAATGTAGCATCAGGTTAGCAGTTTCTAGCAATAAAAGTTACCAATATAATATCTAAAAACTAATATTTGAAATGAAACAGTGATTTAATAATGACATTTTAACATATAAATAATTACTAGTGTGATAAATTTATTAGGATTGATGAAGGTGGCATTTTGTTTTCTTATAGGAATATTTTTGCTATAGCCTGTAATAGGGTAGCCATAATATTGTTTACGATGTGAAATGAAAAGATATATATATAATAATAAGTTAGTGTTTTTGGCAGCATGTTTGGCACAGTTGTAGCTGACCTGGCATTGATAATATATAAACACAATACTTTTAAAAATCATCCATATTATATAAATAACATTTAATGTAAAAAGAATAGATCAAAGTTCTAGTCAATAAAGAAAAGGACTAATTTGATAGGAAATAATATCATTTCAAA
Organism: Maratus speculifer; assembly: GCA_964019185.1. Taxonomy (NCBI): domain Eukaryota; kingdom Metazoa; phylum Arthropoda; class Arachnida; order Araneae; family Salticidae; genus Maratus; species Maratus speculifer. Next base: position 289,522,077 of record OZ025295.1, read on the forward strand.
AGAAAATATATTTTGTTTAGAAATGATGGGAAATTATAAATCTATGTAATTTTTGGCTTTGATAAATAGAATATTAATTTTGAATTAATGGTTGAATTATAAATTTAAGAAAAAAACAAATTAAAGCGTGGTTCAATAATCTCACATTTTTGCTCTTAAAAAAATGAAGTTATATGATTTTTGTAAGCTCTCAGATCCAAAGACTTAGAATATATCAGGGCTGTCTAACTAGGTGCCCTTTAGGGCTTTTCTTGGCACCTTTTTGAAGGTTTTCTGTTACTAGTCTTTTTATTTATTTTTTTTTCAAGTAAAATTCCCTTGTAAAGAGTACTTTATCTTAAATCCTTATTGTTTGCTTGAGAGATGCTTTAAAAATCTCTACGAGTGTATTTCATGCATCAACAATTAAAGTATATGCAACATATTAAAAGTAAAGCAAAAGCACATGATTAGTTTTAAAAAACAAATCATATGCTGTTGTGTTCACTCACTAATTTCTAGTTATTCTTTATGAATCTTTGTATAGAAGTTATGCCAAATAAAATTAATATATGTCGGCAATAATTTTTTTAATGCGTTAAGAAATAAAATGTAGAAAAAAAAGATGCGATCCTCCACTTCCTTCATGCATGAAAGTTCTGAATGTTTGTTATCCTTATTGACATTGTTTCACTGGCCATTTGGTTTTGTTTTACAAGATATGATAAAAGCTGTCTTTTTCTCCCCCAGACCTTTAAAACTTTAGATAATTTTGATGAATTTGTTTTTTTTTTTTAAATCTATAAAATCGTGCGAAAGGATTTTCAAGAATAAGAACTCTTCCAGGCTCTCTCTTCAGAACACCTATGACTTTACTTCAATATTTTTTATAATGGTAAATTTACATCTCCAAAAAAAGTAAATTTGCATTGAGTAATTGCGTCCCACATATACCTGACAATATGTCTGATTACCCTTTTACTTTGAAAATTGGTGATATTTTTTTTTTTTTTTTTTTGCTGCTTCCAATGAAAAATATTTAAAATAACCCCTCACAGAAAAAGTATTATTCGAAATTTATTACAATTTACAGACATTTTGATTTTTCTTTTCTTTTACTTTTTTTTTTTTTTTTTTTTTTTTTAACTTGGTACTTTAGATCTAGGGGCAATATACATCTAGTGTGTTATACATTTGCCTACATGTAAATCTACTAATATTAAAAGATTATTATTATTATTATTTTTTATTTATTTATTTATTTTATTTTATTTTATTTATTTATTTTATTTTTTTTTTTTTTTGCATGTTTTGAGGCATTTTAATAATGGCAGTTTCCATTGCCTGCAAACAGCTGGGGTGTGCCCCTGCTTAGTAAAAAATTGGACTGGTCTGGAATATACTATTGAGCATGTCAGACATTGGAAAATGCTATTTTTAATATTCAGATTAGATTGCTTTGTTGTCATCATATTTTTTAAATAGAGATATTACGTTTTATTTTGAATGGCATCACATTTTTGAAACAGCAATATTCTCCTTATTTTCCTATTTCCCCTGTCCTCACAAATGTGCAATATAAAATAAAATAAAAACTGTTTTTACAAAAAAAGCTTTTGTGCAAAGTTGTAATCTCTGTGCATGACATACCATATATCCTGGCATATAACACACATCACTAATTTGAGAGTATACATACTAATTTGAGGGCATATACAGCCGTATAACACACATTAAGTTTTCCTCATCAAAAGAAACTAAAAATACCAGCTTTCCCACACTTAAGATATATCTTTTCTACATGACATGCAGATGCGATCCTTTTCAAACTGTCCAATTCCTATCCTTTCAAATCTCTTTCCTACATACATTATATGTGTATATATATGAAAAGCTGCCAACCTGCAAAATCTCTCTCTCTTTTTTTTTTTTTTTTTTTTTTTTTTTTAATATATATATATATATATATATTGAAAAATTCTTACAAAAAAGAAGCAACAAACAATGTTCACTTTATTTAACTGCAGAAATTGTGCAATTGTATAAAACAATAATTTTGCATAAAAATATTGGCATTGAAAAAAAAAAAAAAAAAAAAAAGAAAAAAAAAAAATCACGAGGTCAGCAACTGTACATACATATATATGTATATATGTAGCACTGACTCTCAGCTAACAAAAAATTACTGAATATTTTCTTTCTTTTATTTGAAAATATATTATTTTTACTCTTCTTATCATACCTTGTGCTTATCAGTTGAAATCATATTCACCTGTAATACAGTAGACTACCTCAAATCTGCAATCCTAAAATCTGCACATAATTTACAGATGTGAACAATGAGACTTTCAGTTCAGATACAGGGACAACATTTTACTTTTTTATTTTTATATCAATTCTATACATTTTTTAACCTGTAATTTTCATTAATATTACTGAATTCAGGCTTTTTCATAAAGAAAGAATAAATTTATTTCTGAAAAAATTCAAGATATTGCTGATATTACTAATAATCACAATCTTTTTGCCAAATGTATTTATAATTAATCAAGCTATTTTTATTATTAAGTGTGGCTAAACCTGAAATAAACCTTCCTATTTTATGATTTTGGTGTGAATTAGTAGTGCATCTTTATAGGGCAAGTTTCATAAAGATGTTCATAATTTAGGAAAAATGCATCTCATCTTTATGATGAATATTTGACTATACATTATTGATTATTTCCTTCATCTTTGCTTTTAATATTTTGATCATTTTAAATTATCTAAATTTTTATTATTATAATTTATTATCTTACTTAATTATTTTAATATTTTACTGCATTCTAAGCATTCATTAAAATGAAAATGTAAGCAAATTCTTGACAAGGAATCGACTAAATTCTAAAATCCACACAACCTCTGGTCCCAAGATGCGCAGATTTGAGAGAGTCTACTGTATTATGTTTAAAAATAAATTCTTATTTATATCTGAATAGTAAGTGTTAATCATTGAAGTTTTCTTTCTATAGAATTGGACGATGCTGCAAATTTGGAAACATGTTATTCCTGGATCCAAAACAGAGTTTAGCATAACTGACAAAATATGTGAGCTGCATTTCACTGAGGACTATGTTATTAGATTTCATGAATTACCAGTTGAAGACGGAAAAGTAATAAGAATGGAAAGAACTTGTGCTAAGCTTAAACCTGGTGCCATTCCAACTGTTTTCCAGCAATTTCCAAGATATTCTAAAAATGTACAGCAAATTGTTGATCAAATGCGCAAAAAGTTTCCTTTGCATATTCCACAAATGGACATCAAATTAAATGAGCAAATGGAGAATTATTTAAGAATAATATCAGAACTCCAGAAAATGTCGATGTTTCGTGATGAAACTGGGCATGAAGCTGAAAAAAGTGATTCTAATTCAGAACCTGAAAGAAGCAACTCTAATGAAAACACAATTTCAAACCTGGGTTCAAATGAAGCAACTTTTATCGATGATGAGTTGGTTGTAGAAAATACAAGTGAATCTGATGTAGGTTATGATGAAGGCGAAGATGTGAATTCTGAAAATATAAATTCAGACCTAATAAAAATTGAAGTTGAAGAACAAGATGAAAACAAACCAGATGACATTACATTTGATGAGTTGGTTAGAAATGTAAAGTCTATTTCAAAACCTGGAATCTCTTGGAGTATTACATGTCATGGTAAATTTGTGATGTGTGCAAAGTGGAACAAAGAGTACCAGCCTGAAAAAAGAGTAGTTATTGACCGTGATTTGAACATTAAAGTAAGTTACTAGTTTTAGAAATCTGACTTTAAAAAAAATTTATATAGGTTTGTGGTCTCAAAGTTTTATTTTGCAATCAAGTATATTTCTTTGATAAATCATCAAGAGGAAACATAAAAATGCCTTCTGTTAAATTGGATCTTGTCTTGATAGCATATACACATTTGTGTAAAATTAAGTTTTTTTTTTTTTTTTAACCTCTTGATAAAATAGATAACAGTTTTACTTTTTAATACATTTGCATTATGGTTTAATGATATTCATTTATTTTTCTATAAACCTTTTTTTACAAAAATAAATTGTTTTTAAGCAACACAACTTATCTAATCTACATTATAAAGGACAAAATGTGTCCGCAATTAGTTCTGATAACATATTGATGATAGTAATACCTGATAATTAAATTTAGTTTTTAGTGTAATTTTTAAAACTATCAAATTATATAGATGAATATATGTTAAAAAATTAAAAATAATACAATTTTAGTTGTTGTATCTTCGATGAATATATTAATATCAGATTTGTGTTCACTTTATTTTAACAGAATGCAAACTAAACTAGAATGATTTGAAAAGGTCTTTCTATTTGAGCTATTTATAATACTCATTTATAAAAATGCTAGGCAGGCATAGGTAAATGAAATTTTTTGTAAGTGGTACATTTTTGTTTCTTTAAATGGTTCTAGTATTAAATTTTAAGCTGATCTAATTTTATCAGTACTTTTACTTATAATGTGAAACAATCAATCCTTTTTGGTAGATTCGAAACATTGTCTTAGTTTAATAAATTTTTAAGCCCATCAGGGATGCCGCAGACGCGCTATACCGCGTAAAATACACAAAAAATCGGCGACGGGACGCAGAAAAATAGCTCTTACTCGTCCCGTGAGACACATAATTTCGTTTAAAAAAATCGCAAAAAATGGCGACTTTTATTAAAAAAATGCGAAATAATGACTGTTTTTCGGCAAATTTTGACAAAGGATTCGCGAAAAACGACAAATTTGTCTAAAAATCACGATAAAACGGCAAATTTTGTCTAAAAATACGCGAAAAGCGGCAGTTTTCCTCAAAAAATCGCGAAAAAACGATAAATTTCGTCAAACAATTCACAAAAAAATGCAAATTTTGTCAAAAAATCCCGAATAAACGGTAGATTTCGTCAAAAGATCGTGAAAAAGCGCACATTTTGTCAAAGAGGCACGGAAGGTAAAAAAAAAAAAAGTTAATGAAGGGTATGAATTTTCCTGTTCTAAAAACTAATTTTCTTGCTTCAAAATTATTTTTTTGGCTGTGCCAAAATGGATTTTCTTACTTCACAATCCGTTTTTGACTGCTCCAAGTTTTTCTGAGTAAATGTGTCTCATGAAAACATCCATTCATTACACAAAGCCTCATCACTTTACTCAACAAAAGTATTCTAGCAGAAATGTCTTTTTCAATAAATCAGTCTTGCCTTAAAAAAAAAAAGAAAGAAAGAAAGAAAAAGAAATGCGAACAATAGTGTTATTCGTTATCTTCTACCCCAGCAGCAGAATTTTTTTCTGCAACCTGCAATACAAGTAAAAACTTAAAACAGTCTGCAGACCAGTCCCTCGCATTCCATTATGTGCACTCAAACCTTCTTTTCACTCAAACTTGTACTTCAATCTGCAGAATTTCAAATATTGCTGAAATTATCTCTTAAATGGCTCTTTGATTTTTTTTTTTTTTTTTTTTTTTTTCGTTAAGATTAGTAAGGAGAGATTTAAAAAAATCTAAATAAAAAGTGCTGTGACACATAATTTGATGAAACTTTGTTGTTGATGCATAAGGATTAAATTTTTGAGGCTTTATGTAGGAATTAAGAGTACATTCTGTAGTTTCATAAAAATAACCTGCATTTTAACTGTACATTGTCCATTATTTATTGCATTTAGTATAAAATATATGTGTAAATTTTCCTCTAGATTTAAAACAATTCTTATGGATTTTAGAATAATTTGTTTATATCTTGATTTTCATCAGTATTCACAATTATTTTTCTTTTCTATTAACAAGGTTTTCTTGAACGATCAAGAGATTGCAGCATACAATAATTGCATAAGTGATATATCTGATGTTTCTAATGTATTGCGTGTACTAGATAAATGATGCTGTGTAAGTATTTTTTTTTCTCTCTTGATGATAATTATATGCTAATAATGCTGGAAAAGTTTGATTTTGTTTCATGAAAAACTATCGTATGAATCCTATTTAATTTTTATGGCAGAGTTGTTTATAAGCATTTCTTCTTTGATACCTCTCTTCATATCCAGAAACTACATTGTCTGGGAGGATGTATCACATTTCTAAAATTAATTTTGGTATGTATGACTCATTAGACCAAGGCTTCCCAAACATAGTTCATGTACCAAAACTGGTTCACAATCTTTCCAATCCTGGTATGTGAATCTTATATTCTGTATAAAGTTAAATATAATGAACCTGCTAAAGGGACCAGCTAGCTAATGTGACCATTTTGGGGGAAATTTACTTGTGCTCATATAAAATAATATGAGAATTGTCCAGTAATATGACCACCTGTCTAATGTGTCATCCTGTGTAAAGTTACCAGTTAGCCTGTCATTATCAATGTTATTTGAACCTGTGAAATGTGATCATCCATTTTTCCACATGCCAGAATTTTTCAAACTAAAAGACTAAAGTGGTCATTTTCTGAAATTTTATTTTCATCCATGAAAAAAGTAAAGGAATTTATCTCTTATACTGACTATTTGCTTTTTGCTTAAAGTTAACACTTAGTCTTTTATTGTAAATGATATTTGCATTTGTCTTAGGTGATTTTTAATGAAAAGTTTATTGCTGCCAGTTATAGAAACGTTATTATGCAACTATAATGAAAATAAAAATGCATATAAATTATAGTGTACCTTCTAGTTATGTGTTATTCAAAGCAATCACTATGTAATTTCAACTGCTTTAAAAGAAATAACTTGAGTTTTAAGTAAATTATTCTTTATGTAGTATATTTTAAATTAGTAATTCAGTTATTATAGTTGTTAATTATACAGTGCATTTTTTCCTTATTTATATTTTGTTTTATTTTTTGAGATCACAAAAATTTTAATGTGCCTATTTGAAAGATACTCCATAAAGTGATCACCTCTATATAGTGACTATTTTAGCCAGTCCCAAAGGTTAGTCACTTTAGATAGGTTCTGCTGTATTGACTTTTGGATCTTCCACATAATATTTTCTTAGCTCATGACAAAACAAAATTTCGGAAAAATTCTTTTTTTTCACTTATGTCCTAAACAGCAAAACAGCTTGCTAAAAAAAATATTCATTTATTTATTGTTTTATTTACTTATTTTGTACAATTTTGTTGGTGAAAATAACATAGTAAAAAGCATATTCTGGATTGATGAATGATTATAATATAGATGAATTGTGTGAAAAAATTTTATCAAAAAATTTAACAATTTATTAAATTACAAATAAATTTTTGTTGGAAATACTCTGTCATTACCTTTGACAAGGGAAAATAGAATTTATTGTGGTATCCTGTGATGGAATTTTTAGAAGATTTAAAAAATAATTAATTAATCCTTCACTGCACCGTATGCCACATCTGACACCTGTCTAAAAACACTATAATTCTCATTATGTGCCATGTTTTTCTCCAATAGGATTGCTGCAACTGATCGATAATTGTCCAAAGAATGGAATAACACCTTTTTTTTTTTTTTTTTGTCCATGCATTTGACAATAAAATTGAAATTTGTTCTTTAAAACAAACAAACAAACAACAACAACGACAAAAAATCAATCAAGCTATTAAGGCAAAATTTACCTTTATTATTTTTACTGAATACTAAAAAATATTAATATAAAGAAGTCGAAGAGTGTTAAGCAAATAAAATTAATTTAAGCTTATTTAATTGTAAAATATAGCAATATAATATTTAAAAAGCCTAATTGTATTTGTAGAGTGCACACCAGTGTTGAATTCAGGGGGTGGCCCAGGAGGGAATGCCCCCCTCTCCCGGAGCAATGAAATGTTTCTCCCCCTCACCCCCAGAAAATTTGAAATTTTGCATTTTTCAATGGTCAAAAAGTAAAATTCCCCTCCCCCCCCTGGAACTCTGTAATGTCCCCCCCGGAGCTACTAAAGTTTCTCATGAAGAAAAGTGTCTGAATTCAACACTAGTGCATGCCATAAAATATCGCATTTTAGCTGAAAATTTGAATTTTTTTTTTATTATTATTAGGTTGATATATAGATGTCAAATAATTTTTTTTTCATAAAGAATAGAAAAAATCGTGCAGTGAGGGATTAACTGCATTTTATTTTCTGAGGTTGACAAAACAATCACTGGTTTCTGCAAAAACTACTGTAATATTTTTATTTTGCAAAACTTATCTATGTGAGAATGCATTTTTTCCCCTTCTTTATATAAATGCAAATACAGATAAATTAAGTACAGTATATCATTTTTAACCTAGAAACTTCTGTAAATTGTACAATTCAGTACGTTTTTGTTTTCAATTAAAAATAATCGATGGCACCATAGCACATATATTGTTATTTCTTATAACTTAATTAAAAACTCTGTTAATTTATAACAGACTAATAAAACTAGTATGATATTTACAGTATCATAGCAAACTATGCTTTTAAGCCAGACAGTAAACCTGACTAAAGGTAAAAGAAAAAACTTATTATTCCTTCAACATTTTAATAAAAATTAACATTATTACTTAACAACATACTCAGAACAAAAAATCGATAATACATTTGTAAAAGTAATGTATCACACTTAATATTTTAGGAAATGATTATAACATAAAAAAATGTAACTCATTGGTGTAGAAAATGATTATTATGGCAATAAATCTCTTATTTGATGATTTAGAAAATTATTTTACTTTACTTTTGACTGATTCATTATGTTAAATGATTCTTTATTGATAACATACATGAATAAATTTCAGAAAATGATTTTAAAAAAATGAAAAGACTATCTAATTTACTACTTTTTTTTTCAATTTTAAACTTTTAAAAACCTACAAAATTAAATATTTAATCAATATAGGTGTCTTTTTTTTTTTTAAATTAAGTTGAAAAAATTCAGAATTCATGATAATTTTACTATTTTTCTTTCTCCAAAGATAAGAAGTTGGTGCAAAAACATTATAGATTTAATTATTATTATTTCTTTTAAGGATTTAATTTGTGACTTACTTCAATAGTTGTAGGTACTATATATTTAATTTTTTATGACATCAGCCTTATATTTATTTTAAATATGTCAGAATCATTATAAAGTTATTTTTAAATTGATTGTAAGTCTTATTTAAATTTTTTTGCCATAATTTTTTTTTCCATATTTTTCTCTTGTCTCTTATTGTGATTTGATTATTTATTAAGTATGAATTTGTTGTTATTATGTACTAAGTATTTCACATTATTTATGTATGTGAAAAAAAAAGATTAAAATAAAAGATGTGTATCCTATGATATATATCAGGTCTGAAGATTTACAAAGAGTCTGAAGGTTAAACAAAATTCATTATTCATTATTTGATGTTAAATGTAAAAGCTAGTTTAGTATTGTTATTGTATTTTTCTCTTTTGTTAAATTTATTTTACGTCTGTATGTGAAATAAGTAATATTTATGTATCATACTTGCCAACTTTTACACTTTATGTGTAAAATTTACACTTTTTGACTATTTTTTACACTTTTACACTTAGGATACTTATTTTTACACTTTTTTGCAAAAATTTTTCTAAGTTTCATTTTTCTTCCCTAAAATTGTGAATTTCTTTCTGATCTTTAATAATAGCAAAAGCTGAATGCAAATAGATTTTTGTCAGAGTAATGAGTTCAGGTTTCATTGTTAAACCAGCAGAAAGTTAATCTATTAATTTTCATTGTAAGTAAAAATTCATGTGTTAAAAATTGTTAAAGTGTAAATTTAAATATAAAGATAATATATATTTTTTTAAGTATGTTTTTAAAATGAGTTCCTTTATGAATTTTATAATGGTTTTCATTTTTTTCTCTCAATAAAATGATCTTTATAATGGTCATAAATATATTATTCAACAATATATGTACTTTAAAAAAACGTATAAATTTTGTTTATGAGTTGCATAAAAGGTTGAGTTACATGGGTCTTGTGTTCTTATGAATAAAGAATTTTACACTTTCATCATTTTACACTTTACCATTTTCAAAAGTTGACAGGTATGATATATTAATTTTCAAATGTTTCCTGACACATCATGAGTCAAACTATGGCAATCCTCTTCTCACCCCAGTGGTGTGTTTCGCTGACTAGCTAGTTTCTTAACCTACAATCTTTCATATAAGCAAGACAGTGAAACTAAAATGTGTTACAGAAATGTGACACTGCCTTCCAAACTATAAGTCTTGCTGTTTATTCACAACTTCTGTGATTTCTTGCGAGTAAAATTCCCTTCCATGAAAGAAAGATTTAGGATTTTTATTGATAAAATGGTTGTTATATATTGAAATTATTATTTTTTCAATATGTCTGATTCTCCTTTTTTTCTCTATTTAGGAATGTTTCTCTTGTAAAGAAGCACAGCTTTTTCATAACAAATGCTTTGATAAGTCATAGCGAAAGTTAAAGTTTGGAAAAGATTTCATTATTTTTAAAAACTGAAGGTTGGCTTGAAAGAAAAATAGATCTGTGACAAACCTTTGAAAATTTGAAGGCACTATTAAAAGAGAACTTAACTTATCACAAATGTTGTTTTAATACAGGATCCAGTGAAGAATTTATTATTTTAAATTTAACAGATCAAAGAAATTCTGGAACCAAAGAAATTGTGGAATATTAAAGATAAAAAAAATTGTAGAATATCAAAGATCAAAGAAATTGTGGAATATGAATACAATCAAGTCTCCATGTAACAAAATCCACTGTTCAGTCAAAAAATTCGTTAAATAGAAAAATTCGTTGAATAGAGAACAGCAAAAAATTTTTCTCATTTAGTGTTTAAATTTTGAAACAGGTTTATTTGTGAGCTGTTTAATTAAGTTTTTGACATATTTAACGAAATTTTTCCAGAATCTCAAACATTTCCGCCACTTTCATTTTTTTCCTTTGTCTTATTGATTATTTTCAAAATTATTACTTTATCAGACAAAATTATGTTTATCCTAGAAGCAATTGTATGCAGATGCAGTAGAAGATAACCATTAGCATAGATCGCATTTAGCAAAAATTCTTCATTCAAATTGTCTCTCACAACAAAAAATGTTCTGAGTCGCCTCAAATAACAAACCTCCACTCTAAACTCTAAGAATAATGAGAATTAGTTTAGGTAGATGAAAACATGCTATAAAAGATGATCTTTTCTACAATCTCCCCCTTATACCTTCCTTATTCCTGCTTTACTACCCAAACCAAGAACCAAACATTATTTTTAAGACAACAATGGAATAGTTTTATATATTAAAATGCTTTGTGATAATTGCAAATTGCTCCAATATCAATCAAATGTTTCAATCTTTTCAAAGAACAAAAGAACGCATGCTCATCTTGGCCAAGTGTAACCATGCAAAAAAGGATGTTTTTCTTGGGGAGGGGGGGGGGGGAGAAATGCCTTTTTTGGACATAAGGAATAAGGTAGAGGAATGCAGCTATGAAATATAAACCAGAAATCATCAACAACAACAACAACAACAACAACAACAACAAAAATTCTACAAATAATTTGAAGCATTTTCTGAGTATATAAAAAAAACATTTTTGAAAAAATTCGTTAAATGGAGATATATATTTCACTATATGGAGATTATTTTCAATGTAATCATGAAAAAATTGACCATTCCTAACAAAAAATTCATTAAATAGAGAAATTCGTTGGATAGAGTTTCGTTATAGAGAGACTCGACTGTATATAAGAATGTTAAATCACATTCACTTTACTCTATATGTTCAGAATAAAATACCTTGTAGCTGACCACCATCTTTTACATAAAAACAACATAGGCTATGTTAAGAGAACAGTTTTCTTATGTGCACACAATTCATCATTTTATGGCGACTTTTTATATACTTACAGAGCCTGTGTCTTCAAATTTCTAATTCTAGTCTTTATTACATATATTAAAGACTGTGAATTATTGTAATGAGTTCTAAATCAGCACTGGAACATCTGTTGTATTTAAATAAAGTCACTGGATAAAATTGTCATAATTTGATTGTAAAAGCTCCACATTTTCTTATTCATTATACACAATTTTAGTGATCAAACAGACTTATTTTTAACATTGAAATTCATTACCATTTTAAAATCTTTCAATCTTTTAAGAATGCAGAACCTGTCACTATAAAGTGACAGCTTCTGCACTCTTAAAAAAAATTTTTTTTTAAGGGTTTCATTCTTTTCACTCCATTTATTCAAAATATTTTGTATTTAATAATAATCCTTATATTTATTTTGCAACCAAAGAAATACATATAACCGAAAAATAATTATAGAACTATTTAAATATTATTAGTATGAAAGTATTGCAGAAATTACCATGCATATAATACAAGGATGGTTTTTTTTTTTTTTTTTTTTTTTTTTTTTTTAATTTAAGTGAAAATGAGAGATATAAATGTTATTCATTTAATTATAAAATGTATTTTATCTAATCAATTTATGCTTATGGAACTTTTAAATTTATTAGAATTTTCTGTTTTGTCATGTTGTTTAATATTTTTGTTTTAAATTTATTTTGAATAATAATTGACAATAAAATTAGTTATCTCCATATAATGTTTTATTGAATTTATTTATTGAAATTAAAAGCACTAAACTAAATGCAAATAAAACTGGAATATTCGTTTTGTTACCAAAAATTTTGAAAATTAATGTTATTTTCTCCATAATAGTGTTCTATTAACTTTGAATATTTCTGGTCTTTTTATAAATTTGTATTAATATTTCAACAGCATGTATTTATTTTGTAAATAATATTCACCGTCATATATATTTCTAATAAAATACTTTTATAATAACTGTGACTTCTGATTTTATTCAATAAAAATTTAAACCATCCAAAATTAAAATGATAACTTTTTAAACATTTTTTAAGATTGGGTTCTTACAGGTCAGGGAAAAGACATTTAAAGCAACCATGTTCCATTCCAATGAAAATTGGTCGCACCGAGAGAAGATCTCTTAATGAAAGTAATATTTAAATTTCGATTTCAATTGTTGCAAAAAGGTAACAATTAATATTACTAATTTATTTTTTATGTTAGGGAAAAATACAAAAATTTAAGTATTAAAACAAAAGTTAATTACATAAGTTGATTACTGCAGAGGTTAAAAAATGAATATATTCATGCTTGCTTTGATTTTACAGTTTTATCTTTTATAACTTTTATTATCCAAGTGCTCTTAAAATTCAGTAAATAAATGCAATTTTCTTTTGGCTTGGAACAAACAATGATGATTTCATTACTTTATCTCTTTCTTCGAGAGTTTCCTGACAGAATAGGGCAAGGGTGTTTAATGACTGTCATTCTTAATTCATCATGAGAGTTGAATTCATTGCCTAAAATGGCACAAAGGCATTTAAATACTTAAAAGTTAACAAAATTAAAAAATATATACAGTAGACTCCCTCAAATCCGCACTCATAAAATCCGAAACTCTCTAAAATCTGTACATACATTATGGATGTAAACAATGAAACATTCAGTTCAGATATAGGGATAAAATTTGACTTTTTAACTTTATATCGATTCCATATATTTTTTAATTTGTAATTTTCTTTAATATTACTGAATCCATGTTTTTTTTCAATGAGGAAAGATAAATTTATTTCTTTAAAAAAAAAAAAAAAAAAAAAAAAAAAATCAAGATATTGCTGATATCACTGATAATTACAATCTTCTGATCAAACATATTTATGTTATAATCAAAATTTTTTGGTTATTAAGTCTGGCTAAACCTGAAATAAAACTTCTTTATTTTATGATATTGATGTGTATTAATACTGTACCTTTATGAGGCAAGTTTCATTGAATAATTTAAGAAAAGTTCATTTAATCTTTATAATGAATATTTAATCATACGTTATTGATTATTAACTTGACCTTTGCTTTTAATATTTTGATTATTTAAAAAACTATCTAAATTTTTATTATTTTAGTTTATTACATAATTTATTACATTTATTATATTGTAAACATTCATTATAGTATCGATTGCATTATTAATTACGTTCAAATTACTGTATAAAAATGTAAACAAATAAATGATCAGAAATCTGCAAAACCTCTGGTCCCAAGCTGTGCAGATTTGAGGGAGTCTACTGTATAACAAAACTTAGTTTAGAAGTTTTATGAATAATGTAATGTCTCTCTGGAATTATTTTTCTAATAAAACCTTCTTCAAGCAACCAGGAGAAAACTGTATTTGTTTAATTTTCTTCAAAGAAATTGGTTTTTCATGGAAGGAGTTCAACTGGGATGGTCTTTGAATGGAGGTAAAATGAGTATTGAACCTATGGGAATAAATTTCATTCCATGAAAAAAACAGTTGCACACGGAGGTTTCACTATAATTTGAAAATTCAAGCAAAAAGTCAGGAAATTTTTTTAATATTTGAAATGGTTGGGGAATTTTTGATGCATTACTTTTCCATCAGAATTTTGATTATCACTGTAAAGGAAAAAAATAATAATTATTCATCCGATTTAAAATTTTTATAAGAAATTTATGCAAACTAATAACAGTGGCATAATATGAAATATAATTAAAAACCAAGTGATTCTTACAGTACATATATATTTTTTTAGCATTTATTTAGATTAAGTTCCTCATTCCTGATGTCACCTGCAGAAGACACTAAAGAGGGCCCTTTAAATTAATTTAAATACTTCTAGAATTGTTAAAATTACTTTTAGACTTTTTTTTAATAAATGTGTGTGTATCATAATTATTGATATATAGACTAGTGCATCTTTGAAAATGTTTTATAGTAAATTTAAGCTAGTTTTTGTGTTTCTACATAATATCTGTCTCAGGACTAAGGAGTTTAAAGATGTTCATTGTAGAGGGTTTTACAAAAATATATAAACTGAATTTTTACTGAGAAAAGTCATGAAAAACATGGTAAGTCAGGAAATTTTTTCCTAATTTTTTTTAACTACAGTGAGATTTAAACGACCCAAGAGGAAATCCCATCAAGCCTGATACATTGCTGGGGTCTATTTCGACCCCAGATAATTAGGGGTATTCCCTTGTGCAGAGATGGGGGAAAATTGATTTTTTCATGTGACTCATCATTTTAAAGCTCTTAGCCAATACATTACTAAGCACTTACTTCCCACCCTCTTAACTAATTTTTTCACCACTGGAAAGTATTTTAATGTTTTATTTTGTTCATAAATACCCCATAAATTTCCCCAAAAATTAAGGAAAATAACTGCATAATAAATCTCAACAGTTATCATTTTCTCATCCTATTCTGTCGCCAGAAGATGCTATTGAAAAAAATTCGCAAACTTCAAATTTAATCTATGATATGCCATATATCTTAAATCATTAACTGCCATGTCAGTCACTGGTGACTAACATTGAACTTGTCATTTAAGCCGCCTCTTATTTTAGGATATAATCTTTTAATAAATAAAAGTTAAGTGCATTTTAATATGTTGAAAGCCACATCAGTCTCTGGTCACTTACATTGAACTTTCTATTTAAACTGCCTCTTATTTAAGGGTATAATCCTCTAATAAATAATAGTTAAACAAATTTTCAATAATTGTGTAAAACATTATATTTATTTTAATTTTATATCATATTTTTCACTGTCAGATACTGATAACTGACTCAGCCTAAACGAAAAGTTCAGTATCAGTCACCAGTGACTGACATGACATTGAATGCGTTAAATGAAAGGTCATATGCGCAGTGTTATTTTACACACTCTCCCTACCTCCATTCTCACCATTTTGTCATCCTGATCCATGTATGGGTTTAATAACTATAAATTAACAATTTGGGTTTATTAATTAAAGGATAGAATGTTTTGAAAAGAATCCTGAAACTGTCAGTGACGAAAATCTCTTACTATGGCCTTTTTTTTTTTTTTTTTTTTTTTTTTTTTTTTTTTTTTTTGTAGTTTTTATATATTCATACTTCTGTGGGATGATTGCCTAATACAATTTCTGTTTTTACTTTCTTTATCTTATCAAGAAGAAAATATTGGATTAGTGAAAATTTTCGACTTCCAGTTTTCGAGGAATTTACTCATTTTAGGGGTCAGATATTCCTAAAAACATGTTTTTACAGAATGTCTATCTGTGAGTCTGTGACTGGGTCTGTATGAAGAATAAATTTTGTGAGCCCTCTATCTCAAGAATTACTGCACAGAAGTTAATAAAAAATTTGTATTCAATTACTCCGATATAAATTGGTGCTGATTAGTTTTTGGTGAAAATTGCTCAGTAGGTGCTGCTGCTATACTGCACTTTTTACGGTTTCTGCAATAGTTATACTTCAAGAACTAATGCATGGATTTTCAACTAAACTTTAGGTTTGATTAGTGTTTGACATGAATTGGTCTACTTTATATTTTGGTGTAAATCGCTCTATAAGTGGTGCTGCTATGCTGCCTTTTTCATGATTTTTGCAACAGCTCTATTTCAAGAATTCACTTATTTTTAACAAATTACAAGTTCAATTAATCCTTGATGTGAAGTGATTCTATTTACATTTTGATATCAGTCGCCCAACAGGTGGTGCTGCTATGTTGAATTTTTGCTAATTCCTTCAATAGAAGAAATCCTCAAGAAATTTTTAATTCTCAAGAAATACATGGGTTTTCATCAAAAATCGTCAGTTTGACTATATCCTGATAAATATTGCAGATTGTGTTTCAGTTTAAATCACACAACAGATGGCGCTATTATGCTGCCTTTTTCCTGGTATTTGCAATAGCCGTATTTCAAGAACAAATGCACAGAATTTTAAACCTTTAGAGCCGTCACAATGAATATAATTATCATTTAATTTTCGCACTATGATAGCAAATTTTGAGATTGCCACATTCGACTAGTTAGAAACGTAGAAGTAGTTGCAATGGTGTTTGCTTCTGCTTTTTATTGAACTTACATAATTTTAGAATTTTTCATAATTCCACTTTTTATCTAACATTTTTTTTTACATTATCAAGAAATTTGTTTGAATATCACAGCTCATTTTACTAACTTTTTAAAATAAGTTTCAGGTATATTTTTAAATAAAACCTATTTTAACAGTAAACATACCCATATGTGTCAGTGTTATAACAGCTGACAATAGAGTACCCAGAACATATGGAAAAGGAAACAAGAATGAAAAATCATGCTTATTGATTATAATACACTTTTCAATAATTTCAAAATACTGTAACAAAAATTCATTGTTTTATATGGTAAATTATAATGTCTAATGTATAACATATTTGAAAACCAATTTCAGCATTGACTATCTGAATCCCTGTATATGATGTATAGATATTATACAATGTACTAAACGTTATTTCAGTTAGTAAATGTTAAGCGCAGTTGAAAATTCCCCCTCAACAATACCAATAAACAGGTATGTACTCAATATCTTTTGTGTATACTTGTATAAGATTCATAGAATTTATCTACACCAAATAATATGCCAAAAAATTAGTTTCATTTAAAAATGCCACAACTGAAAATGCACTTCCACCAATCTTTATTCATGTGCAGCTATGTATTTATGTATTGTTTGTGTACACTACGGAACCGAATTCTTTTAAGTGTGTCTGTAAATAAACTGCAAATTCTGTGTACATCATATTCTGCAGTAAGCATCTTGTAGTGCACCTAAGAAGTACATAAGTACATACTTCCATTATGCTTGAAATAGTTTAACATCATTTGTAAACACTACAAATGATTTTTCGCAATAATGTATCAGAATTCTTTTGAATATCTCTGTAAATGAACTGCCTTAGTAAACATCAATAATAAATATCAATTGCATGACAGTCTGAGTACTGTCAACTCTGTGAATTAATTTTGTTAATGTATAATTCACAATTGTCTATTATCTGCACTATACATTTGAATGTAAATATTGAAAATTGTTATTAACAGTTGAACGCATAAAGTTAAATTTGGTATACATTATTTCCATCTATAAATTTTCAGTGAATGGCTATTTAAATATAAATTTGATATAAATATTTAAATTTTCTTGAGTAAGAAAATTTTATCTCGGAGCAAGAAATAATAAATGTTCATAGACTACAGAGAGGGAAAAAAAAAAAAAAAAAAAAACCTGACAACAAACCAAAAATGAAACTTGTGTCAATGTTTAAACAAATGAAAAATCAATTAAATGTGTATTGTATGTAATTTGAATTTTCTTTAATCTTTATTGTTTAACATGTCATACTAATGTAACATTTTGTTTTTCTTTTCCATTGTAAGTATAATTTTTTGTATAGTTCTTAATTTATAGTCAGGCCTTAAAAAAAATAAAATGTAAAGAAAGGGATGATCTATAACTCACAAAAATGTATTGGCTGCAAAATCTTTGGTCCCTTTATATTTAAGTAACTATACATTTAAGCAAGTTAGAGCATGTATAGGTAGACAAACCAAATTCATAAGCACTTCTCAATCTTGTTAAAATAAAAAGCACTTTTATCATAAAGTAAGATAAAATATAAGGTATTACTTTTTTGACTCTTAACAGAAATGTAGTTGATTAAATTATATGTTACATCAGAATATGTACGGAAATTATATTTTTAATTTCTTTGTAAAAAAACACAGATGCTCCAGAAAAATTTTCAATTGGTTTTATTCCAAATCTACCTAACGACACCTATATGCAGTTATATATGTTTAACTCTTTCCGGCACAGGCAAAATCTGTACTAAAATGAGAAATTATCGACTGACACCGGAATTCACAAACGAATTTTTTAAATGTTTTGAATTCCTTAATTTAAGCTTTTATTGAAAAAACAAAATTTTACTTAAATATTACTGGTGCCGTTTCCAAGTTTGGAATTAAAATTAGGTATCTCAGACCGGACACAGTGTGCCGGAAAAGGTTAACACGAAAACACTTTACATTAAAAACATTGATTTTTTCTTATGTAATGCGAAAGATCAAAGCCTCAATCAATAACGTAATAATTTCATTATATTAATTGTATCACACTGATCCTGACACACTGAAGATGTAAAAGTACAATTGTGAAAAGTTGAGAATTTCAAGCAAAATTTTAGATACATTTTGTTTCATAATTCAGATATTTAATATAAAAATTAAAATAAGATGCGATCGGAAAGTTACATAAGTATATTTTAACATTTTATATATTAAAAGGCAAGGCTGTTTTTATTAGTCATCTGACCTGAGCCTACAGAACTGATATTAATAATTATTTTTTGAAATGAAATGAATAAGTTTTAATGAATGATTTATTGGTAAATGTTTACACAATTGTTATTTTTTTAAAATAACCATATTTATATATTTTAATTTTTATTTTAAAAGTTCTTTGTGAAATTTCTTTCCATTTGTGGCAATTGGGTTAATTTTATTTTTATATAGAGTAGAGAACGAATTGAAATTACTATATCATTATAGTTGCTATTTTTTGTATTTTAATTCAAAGCAATTTTTTGAACAGAAAATTAAGTCATGATTTTAAATAATGCATTTTTTACTCATAAAATTGCTACGTTTCAATATATTTTCTTTCTGCTATTACTGAGCTTGAAACGCTCATCTCAGAAGGCTTTAGTGGGTGGAAATGATGTCATAGTAAAAACGAACCGAGTGTTTCGTTTGATAAAACTGAATATTTTAGCATGAAGGCATGTAAAAATAAAATTTTCGATTTCGGTGGCACTCAGATTAGAATTTTAAGTAAAGAGGGCGAATGTTTACATGCAAGATTGTAACTGAAAATGTGACATCAATTTTAAAATATATTTAATACTAATCTATTGCATGTTAAAATATTTTTAAAATAGTGAATAAAGACCAAAGCCTCAATCAATAACGTCATAATTTCATTATATTAATTGTATCACATTGAATATGTAAGAGTACAATTGGGGAAAGTTGATAATTTCAAGCAAAGTTTTAGATATCCGTATTTTGTTTCATAATTCAGATATTTAATATAATAATTAAAATAAGATGAGATCAGAAAGTTACATAAATATATTTTAACATTTTAGCAATAGATGGCGACACCAAAAACTTATAATTATTTTTAGGTTTATTTCATATTCTAAATGCAGATGGCAGCACTGCAAAATACGAAGACTTTTTATTCTATGCTATTTTAAACAAGTTGGAAATTGCACGTGAAGCGTAGCAAATATGGTGCGTTCGTACGATAACGAAGTTTTAAAATATTCAGATCTTGCTGATATAGTAGAACGTACTTTGAATACAGTACAGTGGTCGAAACCTTTGTGTTCCTGTAAATGTGCAGGGAGTAATTTTTATTATACTTCATTAACGTATATCTTATTCAAAAAATGTGAAGTAGTTTAATATAATTAAAACACGCCCCAAACAATGTTTTCCCGTATAACATTATTTAGTGGAATACATTTGTGTGGTCCTGTAATTTAATAATAAATATTTTTTGCATCACAGATTGTACAGAATGTATATTTTAGTACATACTTCAAAGATTCATGCTAATTCTATTATGTTCAAATGAGTGTAACACCATTAAAATGCATTTGAAACTTTTTTTCGCATTGATCGTAATGCAACGGAATACTTTTGATTGTGCCTGTAATTAATCTATGCATCCGATTTTCATAAGCTTTGAAATGACTCGACAAAATATGTAATAATTATACGTTTTAAATTTCAAACGATTAAAATGCATTTGAAACTTTTTTCCGTAATGTAACGGAATACTTTTGATTGTCCCTGTAATTGATCTATGCATTCGATTTTCATAACATTTGAAATGACTCGACAAAATTATGTAATAAACATTACGTTTTAAATTTCAAACGATTAAAATGCATTTGAAACTTTTTCCCCCATTGACTGTAATGTAACGGAATACTTTTGATTGTACCTGTAATTGATCTATGCATTCGATTTTCATAACAATTGAAATGACTCGACAAAATTATGTAATAAATATACGTTTTAAATTTCAAACGATTAAAATGCATTTGAAATTTTTTTCCCCATTGACCGTAATGTAACGGAATTCTTTTGATTGTCCCTGTAATTGATCTATCCATCCGATTTTCATAAAATTTGAAATGACTCGAAAAAATTATGTAATAATTATGTATTTTAAATTTCAAACGATTCGGTTGG
Source organism: Maratus speculifer (assembly GCA_964019185.1). Classification (NCBI taxonomy): domain Eukaryota; kingdom Metazoa; phylum Arthropoda; class Arachnida; order Araneae; family Salticidae; genus Maratus; species Maratus speculifer. Next base: position 289,543,197 of record OZ025295.1, read on the forward strand.
GTAGTTTTTGCGTTGTTACATGCGGACAGACGGACGGACGGACAGACAGACGGACGGACTGAGCGACAACAATAGGTGCTACGTATTTACATAATTACGAACGCACCTAAAAAGCAAATTATTGAATGTTATCCTTATTACATTTTAAAAACTTTTTTCTTTCTGCGAAATTTGATTTGCATAACAAACTGCTCTAGCTCAACAAAAAATTAAAAAAAAAAAAATTATTTTATCTTTAAAATTATTTCCACTTTTAGGAGGTAATAAAAATAAAAAAATAAGTAAAATTGCCATACGTGAAACTTGCTGACATAATCATGGACTCGTTTTTAAACATGAGCATGAACTTTGTAATCATGACAATTGAAGTGAGAATTACATTCAAATAGCTCTTTTCATTTTTCGATAAATGTATTATATCTGGAGCTTTAATCCATATTGCTGTTTCATGAAGAAATTTTTAGGGTAATCGTATACAGAAATTTGGTTCATAATCCAACTTGCACACAAGATCTATCTTTATCGAAAAATAGAAAACGCTGTTCGATTTTGCAGTTTATGGCTTAAAACACCTATTAATTTCATATATTTACAATCAAAAATAAATTCGTGGATGTGTCAGAAAGTAGCTCGTTTGGATTTCAAAAGGGTCTTAAAATTTCTTTCACGAGGAAAAAAATCGCTGTCGCTGTCACTAAAAATGTTTTTCTGCTGGCAATCCCCGAAAAGTCGTAAAATTCAAAGTATGGAAAGTTTTAATATGGAAAAAAAGGAATTTCTACTTCTTAGACCATGGATCTCAACAAAAAAAAAATTTTCTCATAAAACGCAGCAGTATAAAAAATTATATTTCGCATTAAAAAATAAATAAACTATTTTGATATGATAAAGAACAAGAACAATTGAATTATGTTTGCAATGAAAACCACACCAGATTTCAAAAGGAAAAACACTATTATTTAATTGGCTAAATAATGAATATTAATATTAATCCGCATATAAATTGATTTTAGCTTTTTTAACAAATGATATAAAGATAAGGAAAACATTGTAAAACAATTTATATTACAATATAATAAACTGAATTTGCATTAGATATCAGCTGGGGGCAAAATAAAAAGCAGATCTTTTTTAAATTACAGAAAATTATATGGCAATTGTGCTTCGTTTGTGTTTAATAATTTCAGCGAAACGTTGTTGTGTAGGGTTTTCAAGCTTACGAACTTGTCAAGGTAACAAAAGGCGCCATGCCTTACAAATGGCAAATTTTAATTTTGTTTCTATTTTTATAAGACTATTTGACCATTTTTTAAAGATGTTCTGTAATACTGCAAACAATACTGGGATTTAAGGTTCAAACAGACAGATCCCATGGATGGTGCTGTCTTTGTTGAGGTCCCGCGGTGCCTTTCGTGTTTTATTATTTTCGTAGTATCCAAATCAGTCCGAAAATTTACGACAAATCCATTTCCGCTTCTTTTGTTGATAACCACAAAACAGTGGAAAAGAAAAATCAATTAGAGATCTGTTTAGGAAAAAAAAATTGTCCTTTTAAAGACCGTTCACATATTATTTATTTATTTATTTTTTTAAACAGGATTTTTTAAAAAATTTCCTCACTAAATTTCATAATTTTTTTCACCTTACAGCAGCATCCTTCATAAAATTCTTCGTACCAAAAATAGAAATTTCACAAAATTTTCAATTTCTAAATTCTATTTTTCACAAATTTAATCATTTAAAAGTAAAATTTTACTTTCACTTTTACATCTATAAAGAAAATAGTACATATGTATATATGTATTACATACATACATCTTTTTAAAAATGTATAAAAAAGAACTTAAATATAACAGTCATTTCCAATTCACAAAATTATAACTAGATTTTTCACAAATTCAAAGAATTGTTCACAATTTCATAAAAACAAGACCCTAGGGAAAAAGTCTGCAGAGATCCCTGAAAGTTGACGCTTTTATTGCTTTCGTAGGAGATAGGGGGAAGGGGGAGGGGCGTTTTTTGCTTTTGCATGCAGCCTAAGACTGCATGCACACGCTTGTTTTGTTTAACTTAAACCGAATTCCAGTAAATCCTTTATTTAAATTCTTCTGCGGTTTTTCACAATAGAATGAGGAGAGATGTAAAATTTTTCAGGAGATAAGAAGATCAACCCTACTTGAGGGAAATGTTCCCTATCTTGCAATTTTCCTTTTTTGCCATAGAATAGTCATTATACATAAAACACGTCGACGAGTGACCGTAAGTAGTGGGTAGGTCTGTCTGAACCTTTAGGTCTGGACTATTGGCCAGTTAATAAAGTGTGTTAATCTTTTTATCTTTAAATCACACTTTTGTATCTTCTGTAGAGTGAATTGACACATTGTCTTGTTGAAAAATATAGTTAAGGCCTGCATTTCTTTCAGTCTGATCCAACAGATAGCGTTCTAACATGCTAATATAGGTATGTATATGTTACCGTCTTTCTAGAAGAGCAATTCTAATAATATATCCTGAGGAGAAAGCAAATATTGTAAAGATCTAGGGAGCCTCCACCTGGTTGATGCATGGAAAATGCATCCTTTTTAGAGTTGAATTCAGACACTTTTCTCCGGGAGTGACTTCAGTAGCTCCGGGAGGACATTACAGCGTTCCGGGAGGGAATTTGCATTTTTTTTTACCATTGAAAACGCAAAATTTCTGGGGGGGGACATTTTATTACTCCGGGGGGATGTGCCCCCCGGGCCACCCCCTGAATTCAACACTGATCCTTTTCCTTCAGAAGGTCATGCCAATATGAAAAATATCCGGACCATCGAAATTAAACTTCTTTTCGTCACTGTAAATAATGGAAGAAATTCATTTGTTGTTTCAGATATTTTTCTGCAAACTGAATGCGGACATTTTTATGGGCAGATGTAGACCGAACTAAATTAATGTGTTCCATGTGAATCCGTTTTAAATACTTTGTGAAATAATATGCGAAAATATCTACGAATCACAAGCTACGGTTTCGAAATATTTACGGTGCTCTTATAATTTTGTTATAGTATAAATTTAGAAAAATACACATTTAAAAATACATATATGTAATTTTTGTTAACGATTGCTTTAATATCAAATGGAAAATTATGCCAAGATCCAGATAGAATTTTCCCTGTTTATCGAAACGGGATTGACCAATTAGAAGTCTGTATTTTTGTGAACTTTTTGCTGTTTGCAAAAATACAGGCTTCTGATTGGTCGATCACGTCTCGCTAAACAGGGAAAAATCTATCCGGATTTCGGCCTGAGTGTTTAATTTTAATACAAAGATTTGCATTTTTGCATAGCAAACACAAATTGATTTTTATATTAATGTGTCACTTCTATTAATTTGAATCCCTCTGTATGCCTTTAAATTTAAAACTAAAGGTTTGGGAATTGCTACTGGTCAATGGCTTTTACTATATTTTTGCAATAGGAGATTTAGAAATCAGATTCTTTGCAACAAATCTGGGACAATTAAATTTATGCTTCATATAATCTCGTAGCTCACAGCACTTAAAATCGTTTCATGTATAATTAAAACAATTTTCATTGATGTTACATTTATTAATGTTGAATTAAAATTAATTTGCAGAATGTGAGTAATGATGTATTTAATTGAGTCAGATCTCGGTAATGCAGCAACTTTTTTTTGTAAATAAGTTGATATATATGTAGCTTATATCTTGTCAATTGAAAAATTAAATATTTCATGTGTTCAATATGTAAAAGTAGTTTTTTTTTTTTTTTTTTTTTTTTTTTTAACAACCTTTTATAAACATTCAACGTTCATCTCAGAAATCGGGCTTTATAGTTTAGCTGCAATTCATGTTTTTGACAAAAATTTCTGTTATAATACATTAATTTAGTATGGGTACCAAACTCGATTATATATATATATATATATATATGTAATAAAATAAAAAAATTTTGCGCCATTTTTATTTTTGTTCTCTCTTAGCTTCAATTCTAAATTTGTGGAACATATTCCAATCTTAGTTTCGTAACTTGTAACAGCTAAAATTCTTTTCTTACTTTAGTTATTAATAAATTATTTCTTGCTTCTCAAAAAGGCGGCAGGTATTTCGAAAGCTTTTTACTTTCTGCAATATTCCTGGGATTTTAATTTTATTTTTTATTTTTAACATCGCGTGACAGGTGTTTCTACGCGTTGCTAAAGGGCTTGCTCTTCCGAGCAAAAAATATAGTTCTTGCCAAGGACCGACTGCTACGACCAATTAGAATTGATCATTTTTGTCCGTTTGAGGCTAGAGTATATCCTGATTGGTTTTCTAAAATGATTGATGCGGAGTAGGAGGGCGCTAGTTTGTCGTGAGGATGTGGATTTCTCATTTGGCTTTTCAGTAAGTCAGAATGCATCTCTCCTTTAAACAACTCAGAAGCCATGTCATTTTTCCGAGAATGTCGAACGCCGAGAATGTTGCAGCTTAGTGAGCGAAGGCCGTGGTGATAGATGTGTGGAAAGGTGATCTGTGGAGTAACTTAAGCTCTTGCTCTAAATAATAAAGAACTAAAAACTGAATTTCTTGCATTTTTATTGGAGAAACTCCTACGACAACAAATCCATGGCTTATCTACTTGCCAGAACGACTGCTCATCCCACTATTGAGTCTTAGTGAAAAGTGGTGTTCTACAAGCTTATACACTATTATAGAGCATCGCCTTCGTTATTATTACATTTTAGCCGGCAGGATGAAGATGAACCGGCGTTTGATTTATGAATAAGAATTAACGAGCTCATCAACTACAAAATGAACCTTTGTATGAGAATTGCTTCACAACGCTGTTTGTGTTTGCCATGTTCTATGAACGATTACTCGGTGAAACATCTGTTGTGATGGTTTTGTTCTGAGACGCATCAAAATCTACAAAGTAATGCCACTGGTGTTGCAAGGAATGCTGTCGAAAGAAAAAAAAAAATCATAGGAAATATGTTGTGAAATTTTATTTGTGATCCTTGTTGGCACCTACAGGAGGGAAATTCTTTGTTTGCGAAATAGGTCTCACAGTATTTTTATTTTTTTTTTCATAATTAACATCTACGAAATCATCTACTGATTATTACAGATAAAGAACACCTGCACGACAAATTTCAACATCATTTGCTTTTATTTATTTATTACTGTATTTTCTAGGTAAAAGTGCAGAAATATTATGATAAATTTTCATTTCATAATAAATGAACACTTCATCATGATTGCGAAACCACGGTTGATACCATTGGAAATATAAACTAATTGAAATTTGCACCTCTGAGTCGTATCTACGAAGTGCTTTATTTTTGTTTATTTTAATAAATTTAGGTATTTGAACAAGGCCACAGCGATGTGTCTGTAAGTTATTATTTATTATTTTATTTGTTTATTGGTTAAGAAATTTTAATAATAATTTCTTTGTTTAAATTCTTGATTTTTTCTTTCTCTTTTATTACAGATATTAAAAAATAAATGTGTTCTTCATTTATAATTACAGCTCATATTCAAAATATTAGAATAATTGAGAAAAAGTAATAAGAAAAAATTATTTGTCATTTATTTATTTTTTATACTAAGTAAATGCAATTAAATTTCTTATAAATTAAATCTGGAATGTTTAGATAAGATTTTAACATTTATAAAATATAAAATAAAGCACAATAAATTAGGTATACAGCTTCCTTAAACACACCAGAATATTAGAATAAAATTTAGATTGGTTCAAAATATTAGAATATTTTATTTTACGCAACAATATTACCTTATGAATATGAAGTAAATGGTAGTTAATATTTTGTAGCATCCTCTTTAGCTTTCATAACAGCGTACAATCGATCTTGCATACTATATACAAGGTGTTTGCAAACATTTCTATCAATATTAGCCCAAATAGACTTTATACGTGCCACTAACTCAGTTTTACTTGAAGGAGGATTTTCTTGAAGTTTTTTCTTCATTATACACCATAAGTTTTCGATGGGATTAAGATCTGGTGAATTTGGTGGCCAAGGAAGTACCTTAATGTTGCGTTGGCGGAACCAATTCTTAGTTGACACCGAGGTATGCGGGGACGCTAAATCTTGTTGAAAGATGAAATCATCTTCAAATAAATCTTCTGATGATGGAATCATGTAATATTCTAAAATTTTTCGATATATCAGAGAGTTAACCTTTTCGTAGACGATGCATAACTTTCCAGGTCCTTCTGCACTCATACAATCCCAAACCATGACACTAGCAGCAAATTTTACGGAACGTTTAAGGCATTCTTTATCAAATGCTTCTTGCTTCATTCTCCAAACTCGAATACCTTGATTACCATATGAAACACAAAACATACTTTCATCACTAAATAATATATTTTTCCAATCTTCATTGCTCCATAAACGTCTTGATTTACGCCAATTCAATCTTATACGCTTTTGTCTTGCAGTCATGAGAGGTTTTGTTTTCGGTACACGAGATTCAAATTTAAATTTATGGAGACGTCTTAATGTTGTCGATGTAGAAACTTCAACTCCTTCTTCTTTCCATTTTCGGTGCAAGAATCGCACACTTTTAAAACGGTTTTTCTTAACTATACGCTTCAGTTTCCTGTCATCTCTAGCAGATGTTTTTGGTTTTCGGCCACCATTTCGGCGATTATTTTGAAATTTTCCAATTTTTGAATATTGTGTTAGTATTTTACTAACGCTCGATTGCGAACAATGTAAATAATTCGCTATAAAACATTGATTTTTACCGTGCCGATACAAATCAACCATACGAAGTTTAGTAGATTCAGGAACATCACTCACACGGCCCATTTTAAGACGAAAAAGAAACAAACTGCAAAAAAGAATACTGATTTTAAATAAAATAGTCTGAATTTAATCAATGATGCCACCAGTTAAGAATTGGTAATAATTAAAGGAGAATTAATGTGAAATATTCTAATATTTTGAACCACTTGAATAAATATTCTAATATTTTGACTTTTCAAAATAATTTTTTTTGCAATTAATCTTTTCAAAAATTATATTAAATTTAAGATAACAAGTTTAATCAACAATAAGTTCTTAATAAAAATATCGTTTGCATATTTTCATTAAAAGACATTAAATTACCAAACGATATTTTCAATTTCTAAAAAAAAGGTAATTATTCTAATATTTTGAATATGAGCTGTAATTGAAATTTTATGCTCATAGAAATTTTATTTAGTTTTAAAGGTGTTTTTTAAATCGAAAGATGGATTAATTAGTTCTTAAAAAATTCTCTGTTGCTAAAATTATTTTCAATACGTAAAGAAAAGTATTTTTGTTCTTAAAATTATTTGTTATTTCCCATGTATTGAAAACCGATATTTATTATTTTATTTATTTATTACTTATTTATTTATTATTTATTTATTTCACATGAATTCAAACAGAATTGATTTATTTATTATTTATTATTTTTATTGTTATTTATTGGAGTATTTGAAGTATAGTAATTGAATTTTAATAATTGAAGTATAGCATTTAAATATTTTTCATATAAATTATCCTTCTTTCATGTTATTAAGGTCAGGATTAGTAAAAGAAGAAAAAATGTCAGAAAATAAACTTGATATTGTCCCTTTTGACTTTGAGTCAGGCATGGACATTTTGAATTGGTTTAAACACTTTGATCGAGAATGTTCTGTAGAAAAAAAAATAATGAGTAGAAACACCAAAATATTTCAAAATATTTAAAGGGGGAAGCGCTAAAAGCTTATATCAATGATTGTTTGGATTGTGCTACTTATGAGGAAATTGTCGAGATTTTAACTGAAAAATTCATTAAAGTTAGAGTTCCAAATTTTTCTGAGTTTACCTCCTTAAAGTTGAATGATCTAAGTGATTTGGATTCTTATTTTAGAAAGAAAGTTGAGATTGGAAGGCAACTTCAGCTTGGGGAAAATTTAATTATACAAGGATTAACTGATGGACTTCAGCCGGAATATCAAAATTGTTTGATGGTTAACCCTCCTTCCAATACTCGTGAATGGTTTCGCATTGCTAAACAATTAGCAGCGATTCCAGATCATACCTCTAATAACAGCAATAGAAATTTTCAACAAACTAGACCTATGCACAATCCCAATCCTCAGCCCAGACATTGGACTCGACCTACTCCAAACAATCCATTCCAAAATTTTAATCCTAGGTTTTTCACTCCTAGAATGCCTACGACTCATTATCAGAATAACTACCCTAGTCGTCCGTGCAGAATATGTTTAAACAGAGGCATAGAAAATGCATATCATTGGGAGAGGAATTGTATATTTAACACAAATTCCTTTCAATCTCAAACTCCTGCTCATATTCAACCACCCCCTACTAATAATATTTGACAATTAATCATCCCTGGATATGTGGGCAATAACAAAGTGTATTGTGTGGTTGATAGTGGATCAACTGTCTCAATTCTACCCCTCAAATTTATTCGATATTTAAATGGTAATTTACATAATGTTACCCCTATTACTATTAGACAGGCACAAGGAACTCTCACAATTAATAAATCGTGTCGATTATGTATTAAATTTGGTAATATAAAGAGATATGTTAATTTTTTAGTAAGTAAACTTGATTTGGATTATGCTATTTTAGGTTTACCTGATTGTGCCAAATTTAAATTGAAAATTGATTGCGCAAAAAGCCAGGTGTTACAAGACAATATTTCGTTAAACCAATATGTCAACATATCCAGTGATAACTTAGAATTGCTTCATTTTGATATTATAAAAAATGATACTACTGTGCAACCCGATTATGGAAATACCATAACTCCTCAATCCTTGCCGCGAACTAATAATGATGATTATAATATATTGGGGAATCTGAATGCTATTCAAAATAAAAATGTAAGGGAACTTTTAAGGGATTATTTAGATATTTTTGCAAAAAATAAATATGATGTAGAGAGAATTAATATTGAACCTCAGCGTATTTATCTTAAATCTGACCTACCAATATCTTTGAGGCCTTATCGTACATCCAATGCTGATGAAAAAGAAATATCTCAGCAAATCCAATCCTTATTAGCTGCTGGGTTAATTAAAGAAAGTTATAGCCCATATTCTTCTCCAGTTACGTTAGTAAATAAACGAGATGAAGGCAAAAAAACCCGAATGTGTGTTGATTACCGAAAATTAAATTCTATTATGAAAAATGACGCTGAACCTTTGCCCCGAATAGATGAAATTTTAGACAAATTAAGTGGTGCCCAATATTTCTCTACACTAGATTTAGCCTCAGGCTATTGGCACATACCTATTCACCCAGCCGATTGCGAAAAGTTAGCCTTTACTACTAATTGTGGGCTCTGGGAATGGAATGTTCTCCCCTTTAGTGTAAAGGTAGGCCCCCAATTTTCAACAGGACAATTAGAAGAATTCTTACAAAATATAAAATAGACTTTGCTCGTTATTATTTTGATGATATAATTATTTTTTCTAAATCAATAGATGAACATATACAGCATCTCATCCAAATTTTTGATTTATGCCGAATAGAGAATATTAAATTAAAATTATCTAAATGTACTTTTGCTCAAAAACAAATCAATTTTCTAGGGTATGAAATCCAAAATGGAACTTTAACTCCAGCTAATACTAATATAGAAACAAGTTAAAAATTAAAACCTCCTACTAATACTAAAGAATTACAAAGATTTCTTGGTTCTATAAATGTGTATCATAAATTTATTGACAAATATGCTGAAATTAGACACCCCCTAAATAAATTACTTAAGAAAGATACTATTTGGGAATGGAATACTGAATGTCAAAACTCTTTCCAAAAATTAAAAGATGCCCTCATTGCTAAACCAATTTTAAAGATTTATGACCCAAAATTACCCCTACACATGTTTGTTGACGCTTCTCAGGTAGCGGTAGGTGCAGTTCTTAAACAACCCGACCATAATAACTTTTTACATCCAATTGCTTATTTTTCTAGAGGATTGAGAAGTTATGAGAAAAATTATTTCATTACCGAACTAGAGTGTCTTGCTATCATTGATACTTTAGATAAATTTTATCATTACTTTCACGGTGTACAATTTACCATCCATACTGATCTTGCATCTCTTGTTTGGTTAAAAAAATGTCAAACATTTAAGAGGTCGATTATTTAGGTGATCATTGAAGTTAAGTATGTTCGATTACAAAATAGAGTACTTAAAGGGATCTACAAATGTCGAAGCCGACATGTTGTCCCGAAACCCTATTTCTCATTTTTGTAAACCCCTTATTTTTCTTCTTGACGTTAAAGAGATTATTGAGATGCAAGAAAAAGAAAATGTGTGTGGATCAAATTATATTAATGACAATGGACTGATTATAGTTAAAAGAAAAGGTTTTCGTAAAGTGGTAGTTCCCATGTCCCTAAGAAAAAAATTGCTTAGTGTTGCTCATAACAGTTTGGTCACCCTGGTGTTCAAAAAATGCAAAATTTAATTTCTCCTAACTATTATTGGCCAGATATGACCTAAGACATTACTAACTTTGTTAAATACTGTGATATTTGCCAGAAAAATAAAAAACCTAGACAGAAAAAATTTGGCTTATTACAAGCTATGCCCACTACAGATCATCCTTTTGACTGTCTGTCTGTTGATATTGTAGGAGGGTTCAATTATTATAATTCTACAAGAAAATATCTCCATATTATAATAGACCATGCCACAAGATATGTTTGGGCATTTCCTTCCAAAAGTGTCACTACAGAAACTTATACAAATTGTCTGAAACAAATCTTCAATATCAAAATCCCTCAACAATTATTCTGTTTTAGTAAGATTTCAAGTGTACAGTCCCCTCAAAAAATACTAAGTGACAGGAATGCTGCTTTTACTTCTTCAAGATTCAAAAAATTCCTGCGAAATCATAATATTAAACAACGTTTGACCACTGCCCATCATCCACAAACGAATGGGAAATGTGAAAGGGTAAATCAGACAATAGTAACTAGATTAAAATGTAAAGTAAACTCCACTACCTCTAAAATTCCCTGGACTAAGCTTTTAACTGAGGTAATTAATGAATATAATAATACACACCATTCTATTACTAAATTTCCACCTGCTTACTTGCTTTTTGGCCAATTACCCTATGACTCCCCCTTACAAGAAAATTATTATCCCCCTGTTCATGAAGCACTTAAAATTGCTAAAGCAAGAACTGATGAATTTCATTTAAAAAATAAAAGATATTATGATAAAGATTATATCGAACCAAAATTTAAAATAGGAGATCTAGTTATCTATGAAGAATTTCAATACCCTAATACTAGAAAGTTATCACAAGTATTTAGTGGCCCTTATAAAATTCTTAACAAATTATCCGAAGTAAATTTTGAAATTGATAGGTAAAACCAGTTCAAAAGTTCAGAAATAGTACATGTATCTGAATTAAGGCCTTATTATTCCCCTGATAAATTTAAATTAAATCATGAGCAACAACCCCCTAATCAACAACAACAAACTCAAGTAAAAACTGTAGCTTAGACTATATCTCTAGTTTATCATTTTATATTTTTTTTCTCTTAAACAGTAAATTTCTTTCCATATTTTAATTCAGATAATATCTTGTAATTCTTACAGAATGGCAATGATATCTCTTGACTGCAGCGAGAGTGTCACTTGTCTGGAAATTTTTATATTTGTTTGTTTATGCCGGCGTAGACGAACAAAGTGGAAATTTCTTATTCTGTACTGAATTACCCTACTTAGAATAATATATTAACAAATAAATATTTAAATATATATATATATATATATATTTTTAGCTGAACCTATTTGTAATATTAAATTTAAGCTATCAATTAATAAATTAATTATTTGTCAAGTAACAAAATTTTTATCACTTTATTTTATTTTTTTTCTTCTTTTTCTCTTTCTTTGCTGCTTCATTCCAGTCCAAGTACATGTCAATTATAATATAATTTTGTTTCTTTTTCTCTTTCCTACTTGCATCTTGCAATGTTTTATCACACCGAGAGAATATTTATTGCGTAATTATTTGACATGAATTGACATTAATAATCTTGTCTTTTATTTTTTTTATTTTATTAATATTTCTTTTAAAGAGTCTTAGTAGTTTGAAGGTCACGTGCATTCTCAAACATGAACAAAATTTTTATTTATCTTTATTTTATTTTAATTTATCATATTATATTATATATTTTTTTTGTACATATTCCTACTTAATCCTGTACTCGAATTACCAGATTAAGTAAATGATTTCATAATTGATTGTATTTTTATTCTATTACACTTCTCTCTATATGTCATCCCAAATGCCTGAGATGAGATAAACCAGATTAAGTATTTAAAGAATGTCTTTTGTGATATTTATTATTACTTATTATGAGATTTACTTATACTTATGATATTTATTATTATTGATATTTTTCTTTATTATGTTTCTTACTTATATTGTTTATTATTTACATTGTTAAAATTTATTATTGCTATATTATAAAATGTCTTATTATATTGAATTTGGACAATTAATAAGATATAATTAGACTTCCTTGAAAAGAGATCATGAACACTCCAAATATGACTCTTAAATGGATTTTTGAAACAAACTTTCAACATTGATTTCAAGAAAGTTCTATTAAATTCTTTCATTTCTAGATTTGACATTTTAAAAAAAGAATTCAACGTTATTGTTTTTCATTTTTATGTTTCATTTTTATGTTATTACTATGGGTAATTGCTTATATTTTCAAATTACTTTATGATGTGTACTTTAAACAAGATTATATCTTGTATTTGTACGGATGCCTATTTTATTGTATTTAAATTTAAAGTTATTCCACGCATCACCTTAGTGTTCTTAAATTTGAATTCTATATTTATATAAAAAAGAGAAATTAATTTAATTTTTTTTATTTGGTATCTAATTATTATTACTTATATCAACAACTTTGTGAGCTAAGTCTGCATCATCTCCCTGTCTGTGAAATTGCAGGTCTCAGACCTACTTTTTCACCCGTCTTTCTGGGAGGGGGGATTTGTAATAAAATAAAAAAATTTTGCGCCATTTTTATTTTTGTTCTCTCTTAGCTTCAATTCTAAATTTGTGGAACATATTCCAATCTTAGTTTCGTAACTTGTAACAGCTAAAATTCTTTTCTTACTTTAGTTATTAATAAATTATTTCTTGCTTCTCAAAAAGGCGACAGGTATTTCGAAAGCTTTTTACTTTCTGCAATATTCCTGGGATTTTAATTTAATTTTTTATTTTTAACATCGCGTGACAGGTGTTTCTACGCGTTGCTAAAGGGCTTGCTCTTCCGAGGAAAAAATATAGTTCTTGCCAAGGACCGACTGCTACGACCAATTAGAATTGATCATTTTTGTCCGTTTGAGGCTAGAGTATATCCTGATTGGTTTTCTAAAATGATTGACGCGGAGTAGGAGGGCGCTAGTTTGTCGTGAGGATGTGGATTTCTCATTTGGCTTTTCAGTAAGTCAGAATGCATCTCTCCTTTAAACAACTCAGAAGCCATGTCATTTTTCCGAGAATGTCGAACGCCGAGAATGTTGCAGCTTAGTGAGCGAAGGCCGTGGTGATAGATGTGTGGAAAGGTGATCTGTGGAGTAACTTAAGCTCTTGCTCTAAATAATAAAGAACTAAAAACTGAATTTCTTGCATTTTTATTGGAGAAACTCCTACGACAACAAATCCATGGCTTATCTACTTGCCAGAACGACTGCTCATCCCACTATTGAGTCTTAGTGAATAGTGGTGTTCTACAAGCTTATACACTATTATAGAGCATCGCCTTCGTTATTATTACATATATATAAATGGTATTATATATATATATATATATATATATATATATATATATATATATATATATAATTCTCCTGTCACAGTGTTAGTTGCCATACTCCTCCGAAACGGCTGAACCGATTTTGATGAAATTTTATATGTATACTCAGTAGGTCTGAGAATAGGTTGTTATCTATTTTTTATAACCCTAAGTGATAAGGGTGGTCCACCCCGTAAAAATTTCTTCGAAACGGCTTAAGCGATATTGATGAAATTTTCATGCTATGACGTCATAAGAATAAATGTCTCTGTCCATTCATTGTTTGAATGCTTTGCGAGCCGAACTCAATGGTTTTCAACAAATTCATAATTTGTCATTAAATTTATTTTTTTACTTTATAATTATAATTATAATTATTATTATTTTGAAGTTGTTGGCAACAATAGATCTTAGAATGATGTAATTTTTTTTTATATTCCCATGTTTTAGGTAGTAAATTAAATTATTAAAAAAAAAGAAGAAATTTTTAATGCCGATGTCTTCAGAATAAGGTAAATAATATTTTTTAATGAAACGTGAAAATGTTATAGTTTAAAATGAATATAGACATTTTTTATGTTTATTACTTTTGTAGTTTCATCTCAATCTGATAAAGAATATACATACTAGAATACATATTAGTGATTTGACAATGGCCATTTGCCATATGTAAAAAACGGAATGGTTAGACTGTTTTTATTTTTGACAATCATATGGCTTAGACATTTTATACTACTTGGTTATTCTCTCGACCAAAAATCTACCGCCCAACTACAAGGTAGATGAATGATACGAATAATGGATGATAGTAAATGTCACATACACTTGACATTAACCACAATGTACATGTTTATTACATCGTCAAGTGATTTTTAATTCAACTTTTTATTTCTGCTTTTATCAATATTGTATTAATTTATTTGTTTTTTCGTTATTTAATCGAAAAATTAAGTTAATTTGTATAAATTGGCTAATACTTTGGCGATTTCTATCATTTGGCGAAATTTGTCGATGGGATAACCAAGTAGTACCCCTTTCATCAGAGATAAAATCAGTGTTGGAGTGGTTTATAAAAATCCGAGACCGTTTATAATCCGTTTTATAATCCGAGTGGTTTATAAAAAGTGAAGTGATCAGCCTAAAAATGCTGATGACAGTCATATGACTTATGCTTTTTTATATAGATGATTAATTTGTTTAGTACTACTTGGTTATCCTGCAGACCAATCTCTCCAAATTATACAAATCGCCAAACTAATAGCCAAAATTTTCCATATTGACATAGTTTTTGTTTCAAATAACGAAAAAACAAATAATTAGCAGAATATTTAATAAAAATACCAATAAAAAATCGAAATAAAACTTAATTACATTTTAAACACGTTTATCGTATTTTCACCGTCACCCATTATTGGCATTTAATCTTATAATTGGCCACGTTTTTTGGTCAACAGGAGAACCAAGTAGTATCATTTGGTTTATTATTAAACAATACTATAACAAAAATATTAGTCAGTGAGTGCAATATTTAGTGTGAATCATTCTAAAAGAGAAATATTGTGACAGCTAAATAAAAATAATAATAATAATAAATGATACACTAAATAACATTAAACATTGTAATATATATACTAGCAATCTTTGTCCACTACGCTGGTCGGTTTCTCTTAAGATATCTTGAATAAAACGAAGTTGATCTAGCAAAAAATTAAGAAGAAAAGGAAATATCGGTATTAATAGGTTATCCCGTCGACCAAAAAATTATCGCCAATCTATAAGATTAAATGCCAATAATGGATGATCGTGAATTTCACATTCAATTACATTAATTACGATTCACGTGCTTAAAATGTCATTAAGTGATTTTTATTTTGACTTTTTATCTGTATTTTTATTAATTATTCGACTAATTATTTGTTTTTTCGTTATTTGAAATAAAAATTATGTCAATATGTATAATTTGGCTATTAGTTTGGCGATTTGTATAACTTGGCGAAATTGGTCGACAGGATAACAGAGTAGTACCACAATATCTAATCAAACATTCATAATTGTTGTCTTATTCATGTAATCTTGCATTATTCTGTTCAACATCGATGTTGACGACATAATAGACAAAATAGCTCTAAAATGACTAAAATACCTATGTTTGACAGTTTTTTTTTAGATCTGTTATCTTGAAATCCCCGCTTCTACCTAAACCTGCTGCTGACAAGGAAGATCTCCATACTGGGCATACTCAGAAAATTTTGAAAAAAATACTAATTAAATTACTTATCTGAGTAATAAAAGATCAGTCAAATTTACCGGCGGAAATTCAGTAAAAATTTTGTAAAAAAAAAAAAAAAAAAAAAAAAAAAAAAATCGAGTTTTTGGCGTAAAAAGGACAAAAACGTCACGCATTTGGCGAACAGTATAACTCATGTCTTATAGATATAAAACCTTCCCCAATCTGAAATTTTCAAATATTATAACAAATATTTATCAGAGGCTCCCGTAAAAAATCCTATCTGTGATGATGAAACGGTACAATTTCAAAACATTTCGAAAACTGCCCCCCGGGGGGGGAAGTTAAATTGTGGTAATGGAAGGAAATTTTATAATATGAAAGAGCAGACAGAGGACTAACCAATGATATGTTACATGACAGGCCCAAAAAAAAGTTCGGAATTTTTTGCCCCCAAATTAATCCCCTCGGGGTAAAAATCTTAAAATCGCTAAAACACATCTTTAATTACTTTTTTATATTTATTTTCTGCTGTTTCACGCTTTTACTTTAAAAGACTGCTGAGAAGTGCAAGAAATTCTTAACTGTTCGACTCTTTCATTCAACCCCCTCAGGAGGAGGAGGGCAATTTCTAAAATCGCTGAAATGCCTGTTTAATTATATTTTAGTAGATTCATTTTCTGGAATTTCACGTGGATACCTTAAACGGCTGCTGAGATATACGAGGATGTTTCAGAATTTTCGACCCCTCCCCGTTTCCCCCGCCACCTTAGAGGGGTGATCTAATCTTAGTGCACGCTTACATCATAAGAAGTATATTTTTCCCAATTTTCATGTTACTATGTTTAGTAGTTTGGTCTGTGCGTTGATTATCAATCTGTTAGGGCAAACTATTTTATATAAGAATCGATAGATATATGTGTGTATTTACACGTATGTGTATACATGTACAATCAAAGAATAAAAAACATTGTTACTATATTGTTTTTCATCATTAAGTAATTCAATTTTTTCTATTCATTTGTGTCGTACAGTGAACAATGCCAACAAGACGCAAAAGGGCTTCCTTGGGCCGTCAAACAAGTAAAGCTGCTGGCATGCGAAATACAAGAGCCCAAAGAACAAAAGAAGAAATCCAGCAAGGTAATACTAATGCACGTGTGAGCATGGCGCAATTTCGTCAAGCAGAATCAGAAGATAAGCGAGCTGCACGAAATAAACAAAGAAGATTAGAACAAAGAAAAGCACGCCATTCCATAGTTGACAGACGCCGAGCAAATGATACACTACGCCAACATGTACATCGATCATTTACATCTGATTCATTCCTGTGTCTAGCATTCAAGTATGAGCCTGATATTCAATATTATGCTCATTCAAAAGTGGTAATTGGTGCTATGGATAAGGAATGCCTGCATTGTAATGCCCTTAAATTTAAAAATGAAGCAGCCGGAATGTGTTGCGCATCAGGAAAGGTGCAATTACCAGCAATTGGAACACCACCTGAACCGTTGAACAGTCTTCTTATCGGAATGGATCCAAATTCTAACCTGTTTCTGAAGTCAATAAGAACATTCAATTTATGTTTCCAAATGACATCGTTCGGAGCAACAGAAATAGTTAAGAATAGCAATGTAAATGGTCAACAATTCAATTCAACATTCAAAATCAAAGGCCAAATTTATCACAAAGTGGGCTCATTGCTGCCAATACCAGACGAACCACATAAATATTTACAAATTTACTTTATGGGCGGTGAGGATGCACGTGTGGATGCACGTTGTAGATACAGTCACCTCAATTCACTTTCTGCAAGGCGTATCATCAGTGAGCTGGACGCTCTATTGAATGAGCACAATGAATTGTTGAAAATATTCAAATCACACATGCACAAATTAGAAAGTGATGATCACGCTATTATCATCAATCCTGACAAAACACCTGCTGGAGAGCACATTCATAGATTCAATGCTCCTGCCGTTGAAGACGTTGCTGGAATTATAGTTGGCGATCATTCAGGTACACGCGAAATCGTGATTCGTAGAAGAAATAATAATCTACAGTTCATTGCTGATACACACCGTTCATATGACGCTCTCCAATATCCACTAATGTTCTGGAAGGGACAAGACGGATATTGCATAAACATTAAACAACGAAATCCCACTACAGGTACTATATTCATTATGAACTTCATTATTACTCATTAAACAAGCACTTAATTCAGGACCGTAGCTAGAAGTGAAGAATAGGTGGGGGGCTCAAGAGAATGTAGGGGGGTGGGTGAGGTCTTACGTTTAGTTTCTATTTTTCTGACGCAAAAAGATAAATTAGTACATATTTACATTGTAGATAGTATGTTTCTTTCTAAACTGTTTTCATAATTTCATTTTATGCTAAGAAAAGAATTGGATGATGAAAAATTTGATTGTAAAACTTGCAAAAAATTAAATATCATGTTAGCTTCATATGCGCAAATAAGATGAGCGAATGTTGAAGCGCTTATTTTAGATACAATTTAGAAATTCTACAAAACTGGGAAAGGGCCTCTAGACTAACTTAGATTTTGGAACAGAATTTCCTTTGAATTTTGGTACATAAATTCACTTAGTAACCTTGGTGTCTTTTCCAGGGGGCTCAAAATATTTTAGAAAGGGGGGGGGTCTGAGCAGCCCATAGCACTCCATTAGCTACGGCCCTGTGTTAATTTAATATTGATTAATTCATTAAGTTTAACTATTGTTAATATTTATTTATTAATGCATTATTACAGGAGCCGAAACAAACAAGAACGTTAGTTCGAAGGATTTTTATGCATATCGATTGATGGTAAGACGTGGTCAGGAGAACGTCATTCTACGATGTCGTGAGCTTTGTCAACAATTCATGGTCGACATGTACGTGAAGATAGAGAGCGAACGACTACGGTACTTGCGATTTAATCAACAAAAGTTGCGTGCGGAAGAATACATTCACTTGCGAGATGCTATTGTCAACAATGCTGACGCCGACGAAATTGGTAACTCTGTCATTCTACCATCATCGTACATAGGCAGTCCACGTCATATGCAAGAATATATACAAGATGCTATGACTTTTGTGCGCGAATATGGACGGCCATGCTTATTTATCACATTCACATGCAATCCAAAATGGTGGGAGATTACAACTTTGCTATTGCCTGGGCAAAATGCAATACATCGTCATGACATTACAGCACGTGTGTTCAGACAAAAATTAAAGTCTTTAATAAATTTCATCACAAAATTACATGTATTCGGCCCCACACGTTGCTGGATGTATACAGTTGAATGGCAAAAGCGTGGATTACCTCACGCACATATTTTGGTTTGGTTATTCGACAAAATCCGTCCTGAAGAAATTGATAGTATAATTTCTGCGGAAATTCCAGATCCATCTACTGATCCATTGCTGTTTGATATTGTTACTGCAAACATGATTCACGGCCCTTGCGCTAATCTGAATAGATCATCGCCTTGCATGTCAGATGGAAAATGTGCCAAAAGTTTCCCCAAAAGTTTCACTAATGATACGATAACAAATGTTGATGGATATCCAATATATCGTCGGAGAAGTCCCGATAATGGCGGACATTCATTTATTAAGAATATCAACCACACAGATATTAAAATTGACAACCGTTGGGTTGTGCCATACTCGCCTCTGCTGAGCAAAACATACGACGCTCATATCAACGTTGAGTTCTGCAGTTCAGTGAAGAGCATCAAATACATTTGCAAGTATGTGAATAAAGGCAGTGATATGGCTGTATTTCGAGTTGAAAATACCAACGAGAATGTTCCTCCAGTGAATAACAACGATGAAATAACTCTTTACCAAATTGGCCGGTATATTAGCTCCAATGAAGCTGTTTGGCGTATCTTTGGTTTCTCAATTCATGAACGGGATCCAGCAGTTATTCATTTAGCAGTCCATCTTGAAAATGGTCAGCGCGTATATTTCACGAAAGAGACAGCGATTGGTCGTGCTGTTAGTCCACCAAAAACTACACTCACCGAATTCTTTGAATTGTGTAATCGTGCGGATGCTTTTGGTGCCTTTGCACCAAACCAGTGCGGACATTACTTTATTCAGAAATTCCCCGCTATTTCACTTGGACTCAAACAAAAAAATGGATGTTACACTTCCCGCAAGCAAGGCACACCGATTGATGCATGTCCAGGTTTATTCAAATCAAACGTCTTGGGACGAGTATTTACTGTCAATCCAAGGCAGACTGAGTGCTTTTATCTTCGGCTGTTGTTGGTTAATGTCATCGGTCCATTGTCATTTCAAGATATACGTAAAGTAAATGGACAACAGAATCCAACGTATAAAGATGCATGTCTTGCTCTCGGCTTACTGGAAGACGACAACCAGTGGGAATGTATGCTTGCTGAAGCATCATTGAATTGTACAGCAAAACAAATTCGTCTGTTATTTGCTATAGTGTTGACTACATGTTACCCGGCCCGAGCAGAGACATTGTGGAGTAATCACAAAGATTCAATGAGTGATGACATTTTGCATCATTATCGTACACGGTGCAACGATCTAACGATTCCATTCAGCGACGCTATGTACAATGAAGCATTGATTGCTATAGAAGATCATTGCATTACCATGTCCAACTTATCACTTAGTCATTTCGGTATGCAATCGCCAAATCGAAGTACATCTAATTTAATGAACACTGAAATGAATCGTGAACTACAATACAATGCAGTAGAAATGGCAGAAATTGTTGCTCGCACTGTCCCACTAATGAATGAAGAACAAAGACTCATTTACGACCGCATTATGTTCGCAGTTTCAGCAGGGCAAGACGGATTCTTTTTTTTGGACGCATCAGGCGGAACTGGCAAAACATTCCTTATTTCGCTAATTCTTGCTAAAATACGATCGAATAATGGTATCACATTGGCCGTTGCATCGTCTGGCATTGCAGCAACTTTATTGGATGGAGGTAGAACAGCTCATTCAGTATTTAAGCTGCCACTAAATATTCAAAGGAACCCAGATGCAGTGTGCAATATAAAAAAACAATCGTCCATGGCCACAGTGCTGAAAAAGTGTAAAATTATCATTTGGGATGAATGCACTATGGCACACAAGCATTCGCTTGAGGCGTTGAACAGGACATTGAAAGATCTTAAAAATAACGATAAACTATTTGGCGGCACTCTATTACTCCTTTCAGGTGATTTTAGACAAACACTTCCCGTCATTCCATGTTCAACGTATGCTGATGAAATCAACGCCTGCTTAAAATCATCACTACTGTGGCGTAATGTTGAAAAATTGCAACTTAAAGTAAACATGCGCATTCAAATGTTTCAAGATTCATCTGCTGAAACATTCTCTAAACAAGTGTTAGATATCGGCGATGGAAAATTTCCTGTCGATAAAACTGGATGTATAAAATTACCGACCGATTTCTGCACAATCATTCATTCGAAAGATGATCTCATTAACCAAATATTTCCCGATGTACACACAAACTACATCAACCATGAGTGGCTGGTAGAAAGAGCAATTTTAGCAGCAAAAAATGTGGACGTCAATGAATTGAATCTCAAGATACAACAGTTGTTGCCAGGGGACTTGGTGACATACGAATCTATTGATTCAGTTTGCGATGCCACAGAAGTTGTGAATTATCCAGCAGAGTTTTTAAACTCATTAGATTTACCAGGCATGCCACCGCATAATTTACGATTGAAAGTTGGATCTCCGGTTATTTTGCTTCGCAATTTAAACCCACCACAGCTGTGTAATGGCACGCGATTAGTTATTAAAAAATTAATGAATAATATTGTCGAAGCCATCATTTTAAACGGCAAATTCCGAGGTGAAAATATATTGATACCACGGATCCCTATTATACCCACAGACGTGCCAATTCAATTCAAACGTCTTCAATTTCCAATTAGATTGGCATATGCAATGACCATCAATAAATCTCAAGGCCAAACGATGTCTGTTTGTGGCTTAGATTTGAGCACACCATGTTTTTCACATGGGCAGTTATACGTAGCATGCTCTCGAGTGGGCAAACCATCCAGTTTGTTTGTATTAGCTAAAGAAGGTATGACAAAAAATATTGTACATTCTACTGCATTAAGATAATGATATTGTTTTTTCTAAAATTATCATAGTTTGTGATGTATATAATTATATATATATATAAATATATAAATTTGAATGAATTAAATGTCTAAATATTTGGTGTTTTGTTATTTTTTATATTCCGTCATCCACAGCGCTCCATGTCTCTTCCACTCATTATACCACATCCTCACACACTTACAATAAGTTATAGTTATGTTTTTCTACTAAAATAATCCCTAGAAATAATTTATATGGCAAAACAACGTTTGCCGGGTCTACTAGTATATATATATATATATATATATATATATATATATATTGACAAAACATGTAAAATTGAAAGCGTTCGTTCACTTATCCTTAATTTTTGCACATGAATGTATTAAATTGTTGTATTGCCATCGAAAACACACATGTAACTGTAATTTTTATAATTTAAATCTGCCAGGAAGCAGGTTAAAAATAGTTAACAAAATTCTTTTTTTTTTGCATGTAAAAACCAGGTTGAATGTAATTAAAGATCATAAATATTAAAAGAATATTGCCCAGTTAAGCTGGTGGCAATGAGTTCACAGGCCATCACACTAATTGTGTATTGCAGCCTTATTTTTAGGTATAGCTTTCATTACAAAAAGTAAAAAGCTACCTATTGCAGCCGTCCGGAGGAAAGCACTTCCGGAAAATTTTGGTATATTTTCACCGATCATGACCCCCAGACCCCAAAACCACCCTCCGTTCAAATGTTGACATATATATATATATATATATATAACCATATATATATATATATATATATATATATATCTGATATTTGTCATGCGATAACTAACGTATTTATCAACCGATTTGAATGAAACTTGGCATGTACATAGTAAATACAAATGTCTCGACCGAGTTCGTTGGCCAGCATCATCCGCCATTTTGTTTCAAAATGGCGGCCATTTTAAATTTTTTAAAAACTTTAAAATTTAAAATTAAATGTGAAAAAATTAAAAGTTGAAAAATATTTTTCTTTTACGTGTTAGAACTTAAAACAAAGATTCCAGAACACTTTTTATTTTGTCTATATCTTAAAAAATGATTGAGTTATAGCACTTTGAATTTTTCTTATGACTGACATTTTGAAACGATCTGATTTTTGACACGTAATAACACGCGCATTTATGAACCGATTTCAATGAAACTTGGTATGTACATAGTACATACAAATGTCTCGACCGAGTTCGTTGGCCAGCATCATCCGCCATTTTGTTTCAAAATGGTGGCCATTGTAAATTTTTAAAAAATTTTAAAATTTAAAATTAAATGCGAAAAAATCAAAATTTGAAAAATAATTTTCTTTTAAGTGTCAGAACTTAAAACAACGATTCCAGAACACTTTTTATTTTGTCTATATCTTACAAAATGATTGAGTTATAGCACTTTGAATTTTTCTTATGGCTGACATTTTGAAAGGATCTGATTTTGTCACGTGATAACACGCGTATTTATAAACCGATTTCAATGGAACTTGGTATGTACATAGTACATACAAATGTCTCGACCGAGTTCGTTGGCCAACATCATCCACCATTTTGTTTCCAAATGGTGAGAATTTTAATTTTTTAAAAAATTTTAAAATTTAAAATTAAATGCGAAAAAATTAAAAGTTGAAAAATATTTTTCTTTTGCGTATTAAAACTTAAAACAATGATTCCAGAACACTTTTTGTTTTGTCTATATCTTAAAAAAAAGATTGAGTTATAGCACTTTGAATTTTGCTTATGGCTGACATTTTGAAACGGTCTGATCTGAACGATCCATCATGTTGCTTTAAAATGGCATACACTTTATGATATCGTGGAATTTGGTGACTCTCTAAATCGCTTAAAATAAAACCAGGTTGAATAAAATATGACTAATTTCTAAAAATTCCTACTAATATTCAGTCTTGACAAAAACTAGTATTCAATCTTATAAAATCACTAATTTTATAAGATTATTTCCACTAATTTGAGCTTAGTATTTTTGAACAATGTAACTTACTTTAAAATAAATAAATAAATGTATAAGTATATGAAAGCTACCTCTTCCTCCCGGCATTGCCGGAAGGACTTTTTCAAGGAATAATGCCCCTTGAAAAACAGATTAAAAGATGATTAGCTCCATCATCCTTCTCTTTATATTTAATCATTGAACCCCCAAAACTAATTAGGGGTATGCCTTATCATGATGCACCCATATCCAAAATTTGAAGCAAATCAGATAATTTTGCGTAAAAACTTATTTATTTAATTTAAGAGGGGTTATCTCCCGTTTCCGCTTTTATATTTATCTATTAAATCTTCAAAACTATTCAGGGATTCGCCTTATCAGAAAGAACCTATATCCAAAATTTGAAGCAAATCGGACATTTTTATCACGAGTTATCGT
The DNA here is from genome assembly GCA_964019185.1 of Maratus speculifer. Classification (NCBI taxonomy): domain Eukaryota; kingdom Metazoa; phylum Arthropoda; class Arachnida; order Araneae; family Salticidae; genus Maratus; species Maratus speculifer. The sequence continues at coordinate 289,567,823 of OZ025295.1, forward strand.
GTTACATACATACATACAGAACCGGCGCGTCGGACACATAAGCTCTCAGACTTAGAATGTGAGCTATTCTTTTGGGAATTGGCAAATATGGGAATCATATAAAATAAATAAATAAATAAGTCAAATACTTGAGTTAATTTTCTTCAATTTCATTAAATTATAACTTAATTAAACACAACCTCATAAAAAAATTTTAATGTATAAAACATATAAATTTCTTCACGCATAGAAACCTTTCCACAAAACTCGTTAAGGTTCTCTACTGTCGTTCCCAATATAAAACCAAATTGCAAGATCACAAATCAAACAAAATATCAATTCTGAGTACCTTTATTTCAACAATAAGTCACGTGTTTCGGAAATCGCCCGAATTTTAACACTATAAACCAGGATATTCATTTCTCTTTGATCTCCATTCTCCGGGAATTACGTGACAGTCAGCATAACCCAGTGTGATTTAAGAAGAGTTACAACTCAGCTACAATTTTTCCGCCGCCAACTTCTTAGAAGAAATCCAGGTCATACCACTTTTACTGCATCTTTTAGCTTCAGAGCAACATGATGTTCTGCTCTGAATATTTTATCTGTTTTTTTTTTCCATACGTTCGCATCGATATTCCATTAGGGGTGCTGCTGTTGCCACTAATGGTTCAAGGTAGTGATGGGCGATTTCGATTTTTTAAATCGATTTAATCGATACTACGGCCAACTCGATTTAATCGATACTTTAAAATTTTTAATCGATTTCTCTGAAGGTAATATAATTTTCATTTTCCTTCAAAAGTCGAAAATAAAATAGTAGGATATGCCAATTCCAAAATTTCAGTGTATTAGTTTCTAAGATAGAAGAATTAAAGGAACCTCAGAACCCCCCCCCCCCTCCCCCTGCAAAATAGCGTTTTTTGTTGAGTGATGTACACCAAAAATTGATCAGGATCAATTTTTATCAGGTACCAGCTGAATCTGAATTTTGATGAAAATCCGTGAAAGCGCGAGGTGCAGCTATTGCGAAATCATAAAAAATGCAGCATATCAGCGCCACCTGTAGGGCAATTTACACCAAGAACTAAATAACACTAACCTATGTCAGGGATTTACTGAATCTGAATTTTGATGAAAATTCGTTCGTGAGATAGCGCTATTGCGTTAATCATGAATAATGCAGTATAGCAGCGCCATCTCTTAAGCGATTTCCACCAAAATGTAATTAGCATCAAATAATATCAAGGACTAATTGAATCTAAATTTTTATGAAAGTCCGTGCATTAGTTCTTGAGATAAAGCTAAAATGGAAACAGGGGCATGCGAAAAGAGAACTGCGCCCAGTTCAAAGTTCCAATTTAGCCCCCCCCCCCCTATTAACTTTTTCTTGTGATAGGCTAGAAGTGATGTTAGTAGTAAAAATTTGGCGCCCCCTAAATTTCCATGCTCGGAACGACCGCCTCCTTTCGCCCCCCCCCCCCCCGTTCACATGGCGTTGAGTGGAAATTGTGAAAAATTCAGTATAGCAGCGCCATCTGAGAAGCGATATACATCAAAATGCAAAAAACATCAATTCATGTCAAGGACTAACTGGATCTGAAATTTGATGAAAATCCGTGCATTCGTTATTCAGATATAGCTGTTGTGCAAATCGCAAAAAATGCAGCATAGCAGCGCCATCTGTTTGGCTATATAACACCAAAAATTAATTAGATTCAGTTTATATCAAGGTCAAACTAAATCTAAAGTTTTGTGGAATTCCGTACATTTGTTCCTGAGATAGAACGGTCAGAAATTTTTGTCGTATACAGACTCACAGAGTGACAGACACACACACAGACAGATATTTCTTAAAAACCATGAAATCGTGTTAAAGACCTTCTAAAATATATAAATCCATCGAAAACGGGAAGTCGAAATTTTTTACGAATCTAATACTCTCTTCTTGTAAAGTTACAAAGAAAGTAAAAATGTAAAATCGATTCTGCCCGTAAGATCGGTCTTTAGATTCGATTTCGATCTTTAGATTCGATGTCGATCTTTAGATTCGATTTCGATCTTTAGATTCGATGTCGATCTTTAGATTCGATTTCGATCTTTAGATTCGATGTCGATCTTTAGATTCGATGTCGATCTTTAAATTCGATTTCGATCTTTAGATTCGATGTCGATCTGTAGATTCGATTTCGATCTTTAGATTCGATTTCTTTTTTTTTTTTTTTTTTTTTTTTTTTCCTAGGTTAAATTAGTGTTGAATGCAGGTATTTTTCTGCGACTCCGGAGAAAGGCATCATGTTTTACAGCTCTGTAAGAGAGGGGGAATCGCAATTTGTGCATTAAAAAGCATACAATCTCATAACTTCGGGTGGGGGGGGGGGGTAATCCCCTGCGGGTCACACCATTAATTCGACATTAGGTTAAATCGTTATATTTTTGTTTAGAAGTCCAGTTATTTGAAGTATTAGTTTATTATGTGTTATTTTTCATGCTCGTCTCTTCTAATTCCCCCTTCCGCGTCAGTTTTAACTTACAGGGCCGTTCGAAATATGCATATAGTTTTAAAAATGGCCAATTCTCGGTCTATTTTATTTTAGGTCCACATTTTAAATCCTTGACAAAAGATAAATAAAGGGTCGCCCTTCCGCCCGTTTGGGGTTTATCTGCGCCCCGCCGGGAGGCATATTTTTTTGTTTCTTCAAAAGAAACAAAAAAAATGTTGAGGGGGGGCTTGCACCCTCCCCCAATATACACCTTAAAATTTCGCTCATTTAATTCTCTACCATTTTTAACTTAAAAGTTTAAGCTACATGGCACCCCCAGAGCTGTGGACCCTTCCCCCCCCCCCCCGCTATCGATCACTCACCTGATTTTGCTTATTTCTTCACTTCATTTCAATCTTTAAAAGGCTATAACTTTGCTTCTTTAGGAGTTACAGTGGGTAGAAAAATTCTAGTATAGCTAACCATTTCTCGCCGTTCTTTTTGCTATTCCAGTTTCTCGGTTTTCCCTATAGGACCTTTTTTTTGGGGGGGGGGGGGCAGAGGGGTTTTTTCTTATTTCTTGATACAATATGTCTATTGAAAGCTTATGCTTCATACATTACAAATCTAGCATAAGAAATTTTCTCCCATCATTTCAGATCACGTTACGGACCCATAATGTGTTAAAATTTTAATTTTTCAAACTTCTTCCCCAAAAAAAAAAAAAAAAAAAAAAAAAAAAAAAAAAATCATTGATACATATCAGCGAAACAGGGGTTTTCTAACCCGCAATCTTTTGATTGCACACATAATCCCTAAGCTTACTGGCCACCGAGTGCTCAGCAGCGCTATTATTTCTTTAGATTGTCATCTTTAAATTCGTAATATTTTTTGAATGGAATGTCCGATTTGAATAATTCAAAAAGTAATCTACAGATATTGTAATCTACAGATATTGCATTAATACAAAATGATTTATTTGGATAAGGATTAAGGTATCGATAGTATGGTCTAATTTTGGTTGGTGTATTTATCGCGTTTTAAAATGTAAGAAAGTAGTTATAGTGTGTTAACTACTATAATTGGACATATGGTATCTCGCGGTTTTTTAAAAATAGATATTGATATGTTCTTTAATATTATAGAACCTTTTTTTATTCATTTAAAAGTATTTCCTGACGATTCAAAATTATATATCCTAACGATTCAAAAAATACCTCAAATTTGTCAAAATTTTTGTGTAAGTGACAACCATAAGTGACAATTATTTTAAAATTTAAAATTCTTATTATCCGACTCTAAAATCTGCAATAGCTTAATTCTATGCCTCCCTAAATGAGGATGGGGGGGGGGTGGGAGGCGGTAATTACGGCCCTGCTGATTGTCTAAGTTTTGGAATTGGTAATTTGGATCTGTGTGAATCTGAATATCTAAATATCGATCCTATGTATCAATTCCAAAACGGAGAAATCGATTTTTATTATGATCGATGTTGTTTTATACGATATCGATTTTAATCGATTCTCAAAATTTCCAGAATCGCCCATCACTAGTTCAAGGTTGCCGGCGGGGGTGTATAGAGGTCGAGATAATATAAAGGATTATTCTCGGATCTGTGTTTATAGCAAAGTAAAACTGTTGGTTTGCACTGGACGGTTACAGTTATTTTTGAAAGTGATTTAGTAATAGGATGGGAAGGTTTTGTTTCTTTCCTTTTTAGGTGCGTTCGTAATTATGTAAATACGTAGCACCTATTGTTGTCGCTCAGTCCGTCCGTCTGTCCGTCTGTCTGTCCGTCCGCATATAACAACGCAAAAACTATCCAACCGAATCGTTTGAAATTTAAAATACATAATTATTTCATAATTTTGTCGAGTCATTTCAAATTTTATGAAAATCGGATGGATAGATCAATTACAGGGACAATCAAAAGTATTCCGTTACATTACAATCAATGGGAAAAAAGTTTCAAATGCATTTTAATCGTTTGAAATTTAAAACGTTTAATTATTACATAATTTTGTCGAGTCATTTCAAATGTTATGAAAATCGGATGTACAGATCAATTACAGGGACAATCAAAAGTATTCCGTTACATTACGATCAATGGGAAAAAATGTTTCAAATGCATTTTAATGGTGTTACACTCATTTGAACATAATATAATTGACATGAATCTATGATGTATGTACTAAAATCCACATTCTGTACAATCTGGGATGCAGAGAATATTTATTATTAAATTACAGGGCCACACAAATGTATTCCACTAAATAATGTTATACGGGGAAACATTGTTTGGGGCGTGTTTTAATTATATTAACCTACTTCATATTTTATGAATAAGATATACGTTAATGAAGTATAATAAAAACTACTCCCTGCATATTTACAGAAACACAAAGATTTCGACCACTATACTGTATCCAAAGTACGCTCTACTATATCAGCAAGATCTGAATATTTTAAAACTTATAGTACGAACGCACCTCATTTGCTACGCTTCACGTGCAATTTCCAACTTGTTTATTTTTGTCTTATGAGAAAAATAGTGATGGGCAAACTATATTATTTTCGGTACTACTAAGTTATCCCGTCGACCAAAAAATTATCGCCAAATTTTAAGATTAAATACCAATAATGGATGATCGTGAATGTCACATTCAATGACATTAAATACGATTCACGTGTTTAAAATGTCATTAAGTGATTTTTATTTCGACTTTTCATTTGTATTTTTATTAATATTCTACTAATTATTTGTTTTTTCGTTATTTAAAATAAAAATTATGTCAATATGTGTAATTTGGCTATTAGTTTGGCGATTTGTATAATTTGGCGAAATTGGTCGACGGGATAACAGAATAGTACCTTTTTTTCATATTCTGGCATGCGCAAAAGTGTGGCTTCTTACTTCCATATTTTATATAAATCAATTATTACCAAAAATTAAAAAAAGGGAATTTTTTTAATTTTAATTATAATTTAACTAAGAAATTTTATTAAAATTGAATTCTTTAAAATAACAAGAATTTTTTTTTCATTAACATTATTTCCAGGGGCAGTGGCGCCAACTTATATGGGCCTGTGAGGCGCGAGCCCACCCAATAATTTGATTTCTCTGCCCACACAATTTTAACTGACTTACTTCGTAATTTATTTAGTTAATTGCTGAAATGAATTTTTTTTATTGACTATGTAAAAATAATTTTGTTTGAAAAATAGCAAGGACGTCAACTTAGATGAACACTAAAAACGCTTTCAGCAGATGTACATTTAAATTTCTTATGAAAACAATTTTCCTGAATATTTTGCCATTTGTTTTAATGTGTTAAATTGATAAAGCAAGTAGATGCCTAAAACACTTTTGTTGATATTTGGTATTTTGCACTTTCAATGGTAAGCGATTTCAGTATTATTAATAATAAATATTAATGCATTTATAAGGAACTAGCAGCCCGCCCTCGCTTTGCTACGGGAACAGCAAGTCGCCCAGTCCCGTGCCACTACTGACACCGCAAATTATTACTACTACTTCATCACATTAAATTTAACTACTACAAACAGTACCCTCCTTTTTGATAGTCGGGTAAAAAGTAGCCTACAGTGGTGGAAAAAATTATAAAGCCACTTGAAAATATGATATAATTAAAAACAAAAGATGGAATATTTGTGAAATTTCATACATATACATTATATGCTACAAGGAAGTAAAGAAAAAAGAAATTCATTATTAACTACATTAATAAAAGGTTAATAGACTTAAGAAAATTTTCTGTACAAAGAAAGTTGGAAACAATTATAAAGTCGATACATGTTTTTCATCAATAATCGATGTGAGACCCTTTTTTTTCGATGACTTTGACTAGTCTCTTGTTCATTGAATTTATCAGACCACACAAAGTACTTGCATCAATATTGTTCCAGCAGTTTTTAATAGCATTCATCAAATCTAACTTTGAATTGAATTGTCGTCCATTTTTGTAAACATTTCGGGCTAAAATTCCCCAGAGATTTTCTATTACGTTCAGATCGGGGCTACGAGCTGGCCATTGAAGGCATTTCACCTGATTAGCTTCCAGCCAAGATTTAGTTGACTTCGAAACATGAACGGAAGCGTTGTCCTGCTGAAATGTCCAGTCTCCCGAAGTTATAAGAGGAGCAATGGGTAATAAATTATCTCCTAACATATCTTGATGCATAACTGAATTAATTTTGTTATGCATGAAGACAATTGGAGTGGTTCCACAGGCAGCAAATGCAGCCCAAACCATTACCGAACCACCTCCAAACTGACGCTTTGAAAAAATATGAGGTTCCTGTCGTAAATCATGCCAAAAGAATTTATAGCCGTCGGGTCCATCTAAATTAAATTTCTTTTCATCGGAAAAGACAACATCTCTCCAATTTGTGCCTTCAGTTAAATGTTTTCGTGCAAAGTCTAAGCGAGCATTTTTGTCGTGCTTAGAAAGAGGAGGTTTTCCTTTAAATTTTTTAAATTGAACAATGGGATTGTTACTTAAAATATTTCTTACCGTTCGGCTTGTACAGGGTAATTGTAACTTTTCTTGAATTTGAGCTGACGACATTTTTTCTGCGCAAGCTAGCTTCCGGATTTGTCTTGATTGCCTTACAGTTAAGGATTTCGGTCTTCCTGTACGCTTCTTACTGCCGTAATTTTCGGGATTTCTGAGAAAACTGTTTACTGCAGCCTTGGACCTTCCTATTTTTCTTGCAATATTAGTACCAGACATTCCAGCTTCATTTAAAGTTAATATTTTAATTTGTTCACCATTGGATAATTTTTTTCCTCTTGGCATTGTATTAAACTCACCAAATACAAAATGAATGCACGTAACACATTTACATTTGCCTAAACTTTACTGGAGATCTGCTTTCTCAAGTTTGGCATCATGCCAAATGAGGCTAGAACCATCGGCTTTATAATTTTTTCCAAGTTGTTTTTCATTGGTTTTAAGAAATCAGCATAATTTATGCTCCCTCTTCCGTTTTTCTAAACAAAGTTTATGCGTATTATTGCGATGTTGATCATGCAAATGTAAATAAAATTTGCGATATCAATAATTCCATTACTTTTTGATTTTTGTAAATTTTTCTATCGGCTTTATAATTTTTTCCAACACTGTATATGTTAAACTAACGTCTCAGATACCTTCATATAAAATTTCATAAAAATCGATCCATCTGTTCTTGAGTTATAAATGGTATAAAGAACCCGACTTTGTTTTATGTATATAGGTTATAATCAATAGTATTCGCAGCGGACGCGATGTAAGGTAATTTTAAGGTCATTTTTCTACACCTTGGGTTACATTATTGGTATTTTAGGAAGGATCCCCCCCCTTTTTTTTTTGGAAAATATAATATAGCCTATATTTACCGGAAATAGTGTAGCTTTCAAACGGTGAAAGAATTTTTCAAATCCGTCAAGTTGTTTCGGAGCCTATTCAATTCAAACAAACAAACAATCAAATCTTTCCTCTTTATAATATTAGTATAAATAATCAATAATATTTGCAGCGGACGCGATGTAAGGTAATTTTAAGGGCATTTTTCTACACCTTGGGTTACATTATTGGTAATTTAGTAAGGATCCTTTTTTTTAAATATAATATAGCCTATGTTCACCGGAAATAGTGTAGTTTTCCAACGGTGAAAATTTTTTTCAAATCCATCAAGTAGTTTCGGAGCCCATTCAATTCAAACAAAGAAACAAATCTTTCCTCTTTATAATATTAGTATAGATAACATACAAAAAATAAAAATTTTACTAATTTTTAAAAGTTTTAATTAGATTTTAACAATTTAAAAATTTGTTTAAAAAACATAATTAAACCTCGAACGATCATCTTTAGTCATTCGCTACCTCCCTCCCCCCCCCCCCTTTTATTTTGTCTCCTCACGCATAGCACTAAAGGGAAATTTTTATAAGTTATTTTAAGGAAAACTTTTTGTGCCCACCCAATATTTTTGAAATGTTGGGGCACCTGTCCAGGGGTTATTAAATTTAAAAAATACGGAAGTTGGCAACTAACAAGGAACGTCTCTTTACTGGGCATACTCAAAATATATTGGAAAAATTGTACTTGAACTACTTACGTATGTCATAAAGGATCACTTAAATTTACCTGCGGAATTTCAGTAGAAAGTTTGTAAAAAATAAAATATTTTCGAATATTTGGCGCGAAAATATGAAAGCGACACAAGATTTGGCAAGCAGGACTTTTCTTCGCCAAAATCAAACTATTCTAATGCATCTGAAAATTGCTTGTTATTTGTCAGGGGAAATTGAACTTATTTACCATTGAAAACACAAAATCTCAAATCTCCGCCTCACACTGAAATCAACACTGGATAAGACCTTTCAATATAACTTTGTTTTTCTTCATCAGGCGCAAAAATATGTGCTACTGCATTGAAAATATGAGTATGTCTGGCGCATTTCTTTATTTTTATGGTGCGCTTAAGAAGTTTTTTTTATGATATTTTATCTTTTATCACACCAGCTTACATCAACAGTAAATAACTATAAGTGTTATGCATTTCATTTTCAATAACGAGCATGCCATGATAAATCTCAGTAGCATAATCACTTACATGGCAAACCGAATATCTTTAAGCAGGGCCGTAGCTAGAAGTGAATAGTAGAGAAGGGGGGGGGGGGGGCTCAAGAGAATGTAGGGGGGGGGGGGTTCATAATTTTTTTCTCTCTCTTTCTGACGCAGAAAGATAAATTAGTGCATATTTACACTGTAGATACTATGTTTCTTATTAAACTGTGGTAATAACTTCATTTTATTCTTAGAAAAGTAAAGGATGGTGAAAATTTTGAGTGTATAACTTGGAGCAAAATTAAACATCATGTTGTTTTCATGTGTACAAATAAGATGAGGGAGTGTTTAAACACTTATTTTAGGTACAATTTAGTATTTCTGTAAAACTGTGAAAGGGTCTCAAAAATAAATTAAATTTTGAACAAAATTTCATTTGAATTTTCGGAACAGAAATTCATTTAGTGACCTTGGAATCGTTTCCAGGGGGGACTCAAAATATTTTAGGGGGGCTGAGCCGCCCATAGCGCCCCCTTAGCTACGGGCCTGTCTTTAAGCGAGTTAGAGACCGGTCAAACCGAATCCATAAGCACTTTTTCAACTATGTTGGAAAGTGTTAAAATAAAAGATAAAAAATCAGTTAAAAAAGAATCGCGTTGAGCGATCACAGTAATCGAAAACTTTCACAAAGAATAACTAAAAATTAGAAATGGTCCAAAGAAGTTAAAACAAAAAGAGTGAGTCAGTGATGCATAGAAAGTGATTAGAAGAATTATTAAGAAAGAAAAACAAACAATGGAAGGAAAGATTATTAATAGAAAGAGAAGGAATCGAAACAATCGATCGTTTAGGGAGAATTTTTTAACATACTTTTCCATGTGATTTATAATGAAATAGATTCTGAAAATTGTTACTTTATTGACACAAGAAGGAAATAATACAGGCTTATCTACTAATTATGTCACGCAAATGTCTTTTATTTTTTTTCAACCTCACCCTTACTTGCCCGTATGTTAAAGATTGTCACACTTGAGTGATATACCCTCTGCTGTTGAGGATTTTTTTTAGGTAGATTTCGTATGAAATACTACCTATTGCAATCGCACCAGTTTATATATCTATCTATCTATCTCTATATATATATATCTCACTTTTTTATGGACACGATAACTTCTATAATTCTTCACCAATCTCCACCAAACTCGTACATAAAATCAAAGGGGATAAAATCTCGGCTAAGTTCGTTAATGGGCAAAATCGGACCAAGGGGGTCGGAATAGGGGGCGTTTTTGTGAAAACCGAAAAAACGCAATAACTTCTTTATTAAAGTAGATATCGAATCGGTTTAAAATTTATATTACTTCTTAAAAATGGGCCAAAAGTTTATGCATGACAGATTTTTGATAAATTTAGAAGTGGGCTCAAGGGGCAAAAAAACAGGGGTTTTGAGAGAAAAAAATTCATAACTTAGTCAATTTTCAAGATATCAAGTCCAACTAAATTTTTTGTAAATGTTCTTAAAATTATCTAAAACTTTTGTATTTACAAGTTTTTGATAGGATCAACTTTTACCCATGAAAAAAATTAAAAACGAAAAGAAAAAGGGCAGTGAAAAAAGAGAAAAATCCATAACTCCGTCAATTTTTACGATATCAAATCTGATTAAATTTATTTTACATCTTCTCAAAAATATCTACAACTTTTTTATTGACAAGTTTTTCATAGGACCAATTCGTATAGCAAAAAGAAATTAAACAAAAATAGGAGTTGGATAAAAAACCTCAAATCCAAACTGCTTATATTCTGACTCATTTTTAAATTCATTTTTGATTTTAAACGCATCCAAATGGTAGATCCTCTTATTTAGAAACTGTATAAAGTGACGAACTGATCAATTTTCTGATAAAGACAGAATATATTTCAAAAAAGGCTACCAAAAAGGGTATTTTGAACAGAATTTCCCAAAGTTATCGGGACTGAAAATTTAAGTTCAAATAAGAAATTGCGTTTTTTTCTGACTCGTTTTTAAATCAATTTTTGTTCTCAAACGCATCCAATTTACAGATCCTCTTATTTAGGAACTATATAACGTAATGCGTTGGTCAGTTTTTTGATAAAGACGGAATATATTTCTAAAAAGGCTACCAAAAACTGTATTTTGAACAGGATTTCCCGAAATCATCCGTGATTGAAATTTAAGGAAGTTTTCACATAGCAAATTGCGTTTTTTCTGACTCGTTTTAAAATCCATTTTCGCTCTCAAACGCATCCAATTTACAGATCCTCTTATTTATTAACTATATACTGTGACGCATTGGCCAGTTTTTTGATAAAGATAGAATATATTTTTAAAAATGCTGTCAAAATGAGTATTTCGCACAAAATTTTCCGAAGCAATCATGATTAAAGAATTAAGGATGTATTCAAACAACAAATCGGTTATTTTATGACTCATTTTTGAATTCAATTTTTTTCTCAAATGCATTCAATTGACAGTTTCTTGTTATTTAGGAACTGTATAATGTATTGTTTTGGTCGATTTTTTGAAATAAATTCAGAATTTATTTCAAAATATGTTGTCAAAATGGGCATTTGAGCTGAATTTTTCTTAAGATGATTCTGATAAAACCAGTTTTTGCAGAAAAATGAAATTAAAAATTTTTCATAAACGGCCAAATTAAGTTATTAAACTGGGTTTATCTCTAATCATGCACATATATATTTTTTGGTTGAAATGAGCACTCTTCGAAATCTACCTCCGCCTATAGGCCCAGCCGACAGGGATTTTTTGTAATTGTTAATTTAGCGACCATTTATGTTAAAACAACATTGCTTTTATAACTATTTATTATTTATGTACCTATTAATAATATAAAATACAAACATGTGTAACGCTGGAGTCATTTTGAGAATAACAACAGCAGACGATGAAATTTGACTTTTATTTTTAGACCAGGAGGCTGCAGCACAGACAACCACCTCATCGAGTTCACGGTTGAAATCCCAGAATTTGTTAAAACTCGTTTCGCATAGTAAAAAAATCCCTTTCGGCATGGCCTATAGGCGGAGGTAGATTTCGAAAAATTTTCATTAAAAAAAAAAAAAAAAAAAGCCTGTCTCTATTCAAATGCCGATTTTGGCAATATATTTTGAATTATATTCTTACTTTATTTAAAAAATTTACCAATATGCTCATTATATAGTTCCTAAATAACAAAAAATTGTTAATTAAATTCGTTTGACAGCAAAATTGAATTTAAAAATGAGTCATAAAATAACCAATTTATTATTTTAATACATCCACAATTCTTTAATCAAGATCGCTTTGAGAAATTTTGTGCGAAGCGCCCACTTTGACAGATTTTTTTAAATATATATTTAGCCTTTATCAAAAATCTGACCGATACGGCACATTACACAGTTCCTAAATAACAAATAACTGTCAATTGAATGCGTTTGAGAGCAAAATTGAATTTAAAAATGAGTCATAAAATAAACAATTTGTTATTTGAATACAATCTCAATTCTTTTATCATGATCGCTTTGGGAAATTTTTTTGCGAAGTGCTTACTTTGACAGCTTTTAAAATATATATATTCACCCTTTATCAAAAAAATTGACGAATACGCACATTATATAGTTCCTAAGTAATAAAAAACTGTCAATTGAATGCGTGTCAGAGCAAAATTGGATTTAAAAATGAGTCATAAAATAACCAATTTGTTATTTGAATACCCACAGTTCATTAATCATCTTGCTTTGGGAAATTTTGTGCGAAGTGCCCATTTTGGCAGCCTTTTTTGAAATATATTCTGCCTTTATCAAAAAACTGGCCACTCCGTCACATTATATAGTTCCTAAATAAGAGAACCTGTAAATTGGATGCGTTTGAGAACAAAAAAAGATTTAAAAATGACTCGGTAAAAACGCAATTTCTTAAATTTCCTCAAATTTTAATCACGATAACTTCGTGAAATTCTGTTCAAAATACCCTTTTTGGCAGCCTTTTAAAAAATATATTTTGCCTTTATCAAAAAACTGGCCAATACGTCAAGTTGTATAGTTTCTAAATAATAGGACCTGTAAATTGGATGGGTTTGAGAACAAAAATGAATTTAAAAATGACTCATAAAAAACGCAATTTGTTATACTTAATGAATTTTTTAATGATGAAAACTTCGGGAAATCTGTTCAAAATACCTTTTTTGGCAGCCTTTTTAAAAATATATTCTGCCTTTATCAAACAATTGGCCAATACGTCGCATTATATAGTTGCTAAATAAGAGGATCTGTCATTTGGATGCGTTTGAAATCAAAAATGAATTTTAAAATGAGTCAGAATATAAGCAGTTTGGATTTGAGGTTTTTTCTCCAATTCCTATTTTTGTTTAATTTATTTTTGCTATAAGAATTGGTTCTATGAAAAACTTGTCAATATAAAAGTTGTAGATATTATTGTGAAGATGTAAAATAAATTTAATTAGATTTAATTGCTTAAGAATAGAGTAAGTTATGGGTTTTTTTCTTTTTCCTCTCCCCTTTTTCTTTTCGTTTTTAATTTTTTTCATCGGTAAAAATTGGTCCTATCAAAAACCTGTAAATACAAAAGTTTTAGATAATATTGAGTACATTTATATAAAATTTAGTTGGATTTGATATCTTGAGAATTGACGAAATTATGAATTTTTTTCTCCCAAAAACCATGTTTTTTTCGCCCCTTGAGCCCATTTTTAACTTTATCAAAAATCTGTCACGCATAAACTTTTTCCTCATTTTTTAGAAGTAATATAAACTTTAAACTGATTCGATATCTATTTTAATTAAAAAGTTATCGCGTTTTTTCTGTTTTCACAAAAACCCTCCTAACTTCCACCCCCTTGGTCCGATTTTGCCCATTAACGAACTTAACCGAGATTTTATGCCCCTTGATTTTATGTAAAAGTTTGATGAAGATCTGAGCATAATTATGGAAGTTATCGTGTCTAGAAGAAAGTGATATACACCGATAGATAGATAGATAGATAGATAGATAGATAGATAGATAGATATATAAACTTTTTTACTGATGGTAGTTTTGGGGTCTAGGAGTCATGATTCGTGTAGACCCGCAAAATTTTTTCAGAAATTCCAACATGGGAGACAATGCAATAGGTAGTATTTCATACGAAATCTACCTAAAATCAGTCAGTCTGTCAAGTGGTACAAAACATCTGACAGCACGATTTTAGCGGCTGATTCGTAAGTTTAGCATTATTATTTTTTTTCTTGCTTTTTGTCTTCCATGTTGAACTTTCTTGAGTTCTCCATGTTTTTATGCCTTTGGTTGCAGGAAAACACAATGGTAAACTTATGAGACAGCCGCTAATATTGGGTTTTCAGGTGTTTTCACTCGTAAAAAACAATTCAAAACTAGTAAAAAAATCCAATTTCAAGCTCAATATAGCTCAATACAGTAATTCTTTTCTTCCTCAAATTTTTTAGGATTTTTGGAATTCTTTCCCGTTTCGCAGCGTTCTTTTTACTTCACTAAAAGAAAACCTGCTTCAATCTTTTATTCCAGTGCTGTAAATTTGACGAAATTCGTGATTTTTTTACACGATCATTTCTCAGTATTCATTTTTTTTCCTCGTTTAAAGAAATTCGCGTTTTTTTTTGTTTTTTTTTACCGCGGTATTTTAACGAAATTCGCGTTTCTTGACTTCGATCTTTTGAGGAAATTCGCATTTCTTTACCGCAAGACTTTCATGCAATTTATATTTCTTTACTGCGATCTTTCAACAAAACTCTTGTTTTTTTCCCCCCCAAGATATTTTCATAATATTCACATTTTGTTTTCGCAATCTTTTGACAAAATTGGTTTTTTTTACGCGGTCATTTGTCGAAATTCGCAATATTTTTATACCAGCGACAACGACAAAATTTTCTTCCGTAACCAATTAATAAAATTCTCTGCTGGTTTCTGAGACCTTTTGAAGAAATTTGCAATATTTTTCCTTGATCGTTTATCAAAATTCGTGATTTTTTGCGCAATCTTTTGATGAAATTCATGATTTCTTTTTGCAATCTTTTGACGAAATTTGCTACTTTTATTCAGAGCTCCTTCCACCCCCCTAAAAAAATAGCTATTTGTTTCTGAGATTTTTGACGAAGTTCACGATATTCTTTCACGATTGTTTGAAGAAATTTTCATTTTTTTTCCATAACCGATTCACGCATTGATCTTGAGAACTTTCATAAAAGAAAATAATATCGCGGACTTCCAAGCAACAATAAAAAAAAAAAAAAAAATAATAATAATCGCAGAATAAGCACAGGACTATTCATCATTATTATTATTATGCAGGACTTTCTTAACTATTTTAAACTCTGTCCCTTTAAGAAATTGTTGAAATGACACCCAATTCTTAATGTAAATATTTACAAAAATAAGATTAACTCGTGCTTAATATTCATTAAGACTGTGTTATGTTAAGAATTTTGTTTTCCAGCCCTGATTTCTTTTTCTTTTCTTTTTAACCTTTTTTTTTGGGGGGGGAGGGGGGTAGCGAATTATCAAACTAATAACCGATTTTTTTTTCTTTCTTTTTTTTTTTTTTTTTTTTTTTTTTTTTAAATAATTTTTGAGCACAATTACCCTTGAAAAATATGCTGTGCAAAACAGCGCAATTGGAAAAGAATGCAATTTTTCCAAAAAACCTTAATTTTATACCACTTTTCGTAGCATTGTAGTTTGTAGCTCCAAATTGTAGAAACTACGATTCCTTCGTACCAATTGGCAGCTCCGAATCCTCCCCTTATAGTTACAGTCCAACTTAGATAATAGAAGGACTTGGTGCAAACTTTATTCATAAGCCTCCCTTCTATCTTTTGAAGATTTCCGTTAATTATTCTGAAGTGACTAAACCTACACATCATACCTATTGTGTGTAGATACATAAATACCATACCAAGCATTATTACATCTATATGCAGATCAGTACAAGAAAGATAACTTTAAAAGAATATACTTTTTCAGTTATAGGAATATTAAAATAAATGTGAGTCATTAAAATGTAAATACAGTTTTTTCAGGTATTATTGGATATTTGTGTTAATATTAGGGTTCCATACTTAAAAAGTGAAAACAGAACTCTTATAAGATCACTTCTGTGTCGTCTGTCTATTTGTCACTACCATTTTACTTATATACTTAACTATGGAACGTGGCAAGTTAAAATTGAGGGAAATAATAGAGACTGTTGAACCACATATTTACAGATTATTAACCATTCATAAATATATTTAAGGCTAATTATGTTACTTGAAAAAAAAAAAAAAAAAAAAATTCGAATATCGTATGTGAAATCGTGTAAAAGCTTTCGTAATGTTGAACTCAAAAATACACTTACTTTAATTTTACATGTTATACAGGGTGTATCTAAACTATTGAACAAAACTTTAAGGGGTGATAGTACATATCAAGACAGACAATATTAAATGGGAAACTTAGGGTCCCAAACGCCTTCCGAAGGAGATAGGCGCCATTAAAGTTTAGGGTCCAAAATTTGAAATAAACATAAAAAACGGAAAAATTGGTCGATTGATTTGCGGTTTTCACTAAAACTATTCTTCATGTCAGTATTTTCTTTAAAAAGAAAATTATAAAGATAAGTTTTAAAAAATGCCGAAAGAGGGCGTTTTAGACATTGGAGTAACGAACAACTAATTTTTTCCTTTATTTTTTACATCTCATTAAAAGTTTTCGGAAGCTTAGACTTAAACTTAAATTTTGAGCTCAAAATCTGAATAGTTGGGAGTGGTTAAGTAGCGCAAACTGAAATGTGTTCAGAGGTACAAATTTCAAATGATTATAAAAAGCGGAAAATTTGGTGGATTCGTTTGTGGTTTTCGCTAAAACTATTCTTTAAATTAGTATTTTCTTCAAAATAAATTTTAAAGATACATTTCCAAAAATGCCGATAGAGGGCGCCTTGGAATTTGGAATAACGAACAACTATTTTTATCCGTTATTTTTTTAATGTCATTCAATTATTGCAAAAACTTATACTTAAATTTTGTGCTAAAAATCTGAATAGTTTAAAATGGTTAAGCAGCGCAAACTGAACTGTTCTCAGAAGGAGGTTCAAATTTGAAATGATTATAAAAACCGAAAAATTGTTCGATTCGTTTGCGGTTTCCGCTAAAACTACTCTTTAAATCAGTATTTTCTTGAAAATAAATTTTAAAAATAAATTTAAAAAAATGTCGATAGAGAGCGCCTTAGACTTTGGAGTACCGTACAACTATTTTTAACCGTTATTTTCTGAATCTCATCAAATGCTTGTATAAGCTTAGGCTTAAATTTTGAGCTTAAAATCTAATTCGATGGGTGTTATTAAGTAGCGTAAAATTTGAACTGTGTTAGAGATGGAGGGGGGGGGGGGGGGAGGAGGGATAAATTTCAACTCCTGAACACAGTTCAACTTGCGCTTCTTAACCCTTCCCAACGATTCAGAATTTGAGCTCAAAGTTTATGCCTAAGCTCTTTAATTAGATAAAGCATTTAATTAGATACCCTAATTAGATAGACCTAAGCATTTAATTAGATACAAAAAAGAACGGTTAAAAATAGCTGTTGGTTACTCTTAAGTTTAAAACGCCCTCTAAAGAATTTTTTTGAAATTTATTCTTAAAATTTATTTTCAAGAAAATATTGGCATAAAGAATAGTTTTAGAAAAAATCGCAAACGAATCGACTAAATTTTCAGTTTTTTATAATCATTTGAAATATGACCCCCCCCCCTCCCCCTGAATACAGTTTAGTTTGCGCTACTTAACCACACCCAACTATTCAGATTTTGAGTTCAAAATTTAAGTTTAAGCTTGCGAAAACATTTAATGAGATGTACAAAATAATGGAAAAAAATAGTTGTTCGTTACTCCAAAGTCTAAAGCGCCCTCTATCGGCATTTTTGGAAATTTATCTTTATAATTTATTTTCATGAAAATACTGACATAAAGAATAGTTTTTGTGAAAACCGCAAATCAATCGACCAATTTTTCCGTTTTTTATGTTTATTTGAAATTTTGGATCCGAAACTTTAATGGCGCCTACCTCCTTCGGAAGACGATTTGGACCCTTAGTTTCCTATTTAATATTGTTTGTCTTGATGTGTACTATCACCCACTAAAGTTTTGCCCAATAGTTTAGATACACCCAGTATATTATGAAATATCATCGAAAATGTCGTGAGACATTAATTTAAAGCTTGCAGGAAAACTATAGCAATTAACCTAGGTTACATAGTTTTTGAGATAAGCGTATTTATCTGTTACACACAAATTTCGATTTGCGAGAATTCAGCAAAGGTTTTGAGGAGCTCTAAAGGTACCTATCACAGGAGTAGTATTAAAGCATTCTTAACTTTTTCGCGACGTGAGTATTTTACGAAATTTTTTAATATTTTGTCACCGGTTTTTAAAAACAGAAATGCGGTTCTTATTAAATCGGGAAAATGCGCCGATTAAATAAGATAAATTTTACAGTAAAATTTTGCTGGTGAGGATAAACGAGGATTCTTAAACCTTTTTGCGACACGTATACATGTCGCTCGTCTCTAAGGGGTTAATAATGAAAATATCGTCGGAAAAAAAGCCGATATATTAACCATTAAAGCAGTGGTTCCCAAATGAATCGTACGCCCTACAGGGGAAGATTTTGACTTTGTATGGGGGCAATTCCTAATTTGTTACTAATATCCTGTTCACACCATGGATAGTTAAGATATCTCAGGCCTGGAACTCTCTCAGAGAGTTCCACAAACTCTCTCGGGTTAGATACAAGCACAACCACTCACTCTCATTGGCTATAAAGCTTTGCTTTTACTGATTGGCTGTTACGCCCGTCTTTACTTCAAGCGCGTGCGCATACGTTACACTTGTTCAGTTCAGAGATACAGTGACATTCGCTGAGATAGCTTAGGTAAGTTTTTCAGTGTGAACAGCCATCCAGTTCCGGGAGTGTCCACTTCAAACACGGCGATCTTAAGATATCTTATGTGTGTGGTGTGAACAGGGTATTAGTCATTGCTATGCATTTTTTTAAAATGGTAAAATATTGTTGTATGCTAAAAAAAATAGATTACAAATAGAATTTAAAAAATAAGTTTTTTAAAATTAAATTTAAAAATGTTCCCAATTAAAAGTTAAAAATATAATTTACACTAAAATAATTAGGTTAATCTTTAGAAATAATTTGACAATTTTACAGTGCTAAAAATCTTTATAATTTTTCTGGTTGGTATTGTATTTTGCAATTTTTTGCAACATTTTCAATTGTTTATTGAATGAATTTTCTTTATTGCTATTTAATCTGCTATGTGTTCACACGATGAATCTTTTACACGCGAAATTATATAAAATTATGTATAAATCATGACTGTCTTGAACATATGTAACCTAAAAAGTGTATCTAAAAAAGGTATCATCAACTTTTTAAAATTTATAAATTTTATATAGCATTAGAAAAGACAATAGGTGTGGCTTTAATATGGATATCCTAGACAGTAAATAAATGTCATAAGCATTTTACATTTTAAAATCAGATAATTCGTGCATAAAAATTAAAGGTATTGGGAAAAGGAAATAGAAAAATTGTTTTGTGATGGGAAAAATGACTACTTAAAATTGATAAAGTTGCTCCTTGTGTTAAACATTGAAAGAAATGTTAGTCTCTGAAGGTTTTCAACCAGCATTTAAAAACTAACAAAGATGAATTAATATTTGTAAAATGATAAATGTAAGCACTCTTTACGCGATTTTGTGAAGATAAGAATGTAAATTGTATAACACTTTACTCTAAAAATAAAATAAACTGGAAAACAACGAAAAAAAAAAAAAAAACTCTTTTTGGCACAAAGACAAAGGCGCATTTCTTCATTGCATTAATAGAATTATGTTCAAATATATTTCTGACAGAAGATTCATCTCCCCAATAAGTTAAAATATGTGAAAAAAATAATTGTTGTTAAGGCTCTATTTCACTTCCAATGTGTCAGTAGAATTCAATTTTTTAATAAAAAGAGATATAATTTACAGAGTCAGTGTGGGTGGCAAAGGAGGAAGGGCATAATGATTTTACAGATGATTTGCTTGGACGTGGTCAATAAAAAATTGGGAGCCACTGCCTTATAGATACGGATTGTATTAATAAATAAATATTCATACTATATGATTTTTGTATTTGTGTATAACATGAACTGCGCACGAAAAAATGTAATGATTAATAATAATAAAAAAAAAACTGTAAAAAATAAATTTCAAATTTCTTATTTTTATTTTATTTATTTATTTATTTTAAAAATAAAAATAGTCATTATTTATAAATTTATTACTCGACGAATCTAAAATAGGTCATTTTATGTATCTATAAGGTTTATACATTTAATCAAAATTCGGTGAAACATTAGGCATTTCTTAGAAATTATCCGAACAATGATCAAAATCACTATTTTGAGAAAATTGACCTTAACGTCAAAATTACTCTGAACATATAAAAAGATCTTAAACTATTTTGGATATAGCTTCCCATACAAACCGAAATTTTGCATTGGGTTTCATTTAAAAATTTCCGAAAGAATCATATTTCAATATAAGATTTAAGAGGTTACTTCACACACGGGAACAGCTGCACTGAGTTAAATTTTTTTTTTAATTTCTCGTGCGCATTTTCTTATTTTATGTTTAAATTTATTTTTGCATTGGATAGCTGAGTTCGATCTGTACAAAAACCGTTTTTTGCTTTTTCGATTTTTTTTCCAGTTTTTTAATGAGGTTATCTTCATTTTCGAAACCGGTACAGAAAGTTAAAATATATTAATAATAATAATAAAAAAAAAACCCTGCAAAAAAAAATTGAAAAGCAGAAATCAGCCGTTGAAGACATCGATCTCAATTATAAACAAGTTGGAAATTGCACGTAAAGCGTAGCAAATGAGGTGCGTTCGTTGATAACGAAGTTTTAAAATATTCAGATCTTGCTGATATAGTAGAGCGTACTTTGGATACAATATAGTGGTCGAAATCTTTGTGTTCCTGTAAATATGCAGGGAGTAATTTTTATTATACTTCATTAACGTATATCTTATTCATAAAATGTGAAGTAGTTTAATATAATTAAAACACCCCCCAAACAATGTTTCCCCGTATAACATTATTTAGTGGAATACATTTGTGTGGCCCTGTAATTTAATAATAAATATTCTTTGCATCACAGATTGTACAAAATGTATTTTTAGTACATATTTCATAGATTCATGTCAATTCTGTTTTATTCATATGAGTGTAACACCATTAAAATGCATTTGAAACTTTTTTCCCCATTGACCGTAATGTAATGGAATACTTTTGATTGCCCCTGTAATTGATCAATGCATCCGATTTTCATAACATTTAAAATAACTCGACAAAATTATGTAAGAAATATACGTTTTAAATTTCAAACGATTAAAACGCATTTGAAACTTTTTTCCCCATTGATCGTAATGTAACGGAATCCTTTTGATTGTCCCTGTAATTGATCTATCCATACGATTTTCATAAAATTTGAAATGACTCGATAAAATTATGTAATAAATATACGTTTTAAATTTCAAACGATTAAAATGCATTTGAAACTTTTTTCCCCATTGACCGTAATGTAACGGAATCCTTTTGATTGTCCCTGTAATTGATCTATCCATCCGATTTTCATAAAATTTGAAATGACTCGACAAAATTATGAAATAAATATACGTTTTAAATTTCAAACGATTAAAATGCATTTGAAACTTTTTTCCCCATTGATCGTAATGTAACGGAATCCTTTTGATTGTCCCTGTAATTGATCTATCCATACGATTTTCATAAAATTTGAAATGACTCGATAAAATTATGTAATAAATATACGTTTTAAATTTCAAACGATTAAAATGCATTTGAAACTTTTTTCCCCATTGACCGTAATGTAACGGAATCTTTTTGATTGTCCCTGTAATTGATCTATCCATCCGATTTTCATAAAATTTGAAATGGCTCGACAAAATTATGTAATAATTATGTATTTTAAATTTCAAACGATTCGGTTGGGTAGTTTTTGCGTTGTTATATGCGGACGGACAGACAGACAGACGGACAGACAGACAGACAGACGGACGGACTGAGCGACAACAATAGGTGCTACGTATTTACATAATTACGAACGCACCTAAAAAAGAAAATTAATTAAAAATGTTGAAATGAAAATGCGATGTTCAAATAAACTTCTCCCATAGGCGTAGAATTGGAGCTTACTGACACCACAAAATTTTTGTGTTATTTTTCAGCTTGATAAAAACTCTGAAATTCTATCATTAAATAATTTGAAAAATACTACTAAAATTTAATGGCATCAATAGATTCCATCTCTGCGTCAGTTTTCCACCCCTGTCCATACGGCTAACATTAGCAAGCGGTTGTTTTAGCGCGAGTGAAGTAAGCTTTTTTAAAAAGTGATTTTTGATACTTTTAAACGTACCTCTTAAAAATAAATTGATAATTATCTTTATTACAATCTAAGCAATTACTGAAAAGAAGTTCACCTCTTTATTATCATTAGAAAAAAAGATTAGTGATTTTTCCCTTGTAATTTCGATTACGTTATGTTTATGTTTAAGCATAGTTTTTAACCTGATCATCAATACTGTTTTCCAGTATATGGATTTATTTCCAGTAGGATATCCGGTCTTGTCCCAAGAGAATCACGATTGCAAACGAAGCCATAAAAAAAATTGCATATAAATGGTAGCAACAATTTCACCGCGGGGAATAAATCCTTAATAAATACACTTTAAAAAACATAAAATGTTTTTGCAACTTTAACTCATTAAAGCTGGTTGACAAGAAAACTTGCCATGTAAAGCGAACAAAACTTTTAAATTGCAATACCGATATTTTAGTTTGGAAATTTTCACAATATCCAATCTCAAAGTTAGAGCGATTACATAATTCAAAATTACAATTTTAAAAAACTGGTGTCAGAAAAAAAAAAAAAAAGCTGTAAAAGAAGCTTGTTTTAACGGGTAACGGATTAAATGTGTTCATATTTAAAAGTTTTAAATGTAATTTAAAAAAAATGGATAAATTAAACATTTCAACACAGAAGGTACACAACTGTCGTAATGGCAAATTCTTATTGCATACGGCAGCGCTTCCCAACCTTTTTTTGTTTCTTGTAACCCTTTTTTTAGGCTTTTGATTTCGGAGTACCCCCATTTATCATACACACACCCCTCCCCTCCTAAACTCATATTATATAAGCAATACGCTCAGATAAAACTCGAATGATTTTTATTGACTTTTGCTTAGTTTTTTTTTTTTTTTTTTTCTATTTAGCACTTGGGTGATTCTCAAAATAGGGGACGATTTCAAAAATGAAATCTTAAAAAAATTACTGTTAGCAAAATTTCTGAAAAAAATAGGTGTTGTTAATATAGTATTAGGTATACTTTCCATGTAGTCAGCAGAGCTAAATATTTAAAAATTAACTTAAAAAAATAATTAGTATTTTTTGAGCCATGCTAATGACAAAACGAATTGCATGGAATAAATATATTATGAAATATTTATTTTCTTCCTGTTTAAATTTTTTTTTTCTATCTTTATTAGCCTTCCTTTTCAGCAAATGGTTTCCATTTATACATTTATACATATAAAGAGAATAAAAACATTACCAAAGAGCAAACTTTGTTACATGAGCAACATTCTGACACTAACAATGTAAGAAGCTGTCTTAGTGATTTTTCTACAGATTTAATGCATATTTTAGGGATAATAAATGTAATACCTAAATTTATACGTAAAATTAAACCTTACAAAGGATACAATATAAGCACTGGTTACATTTATGTACATAGGAGTCTTTAGCATGGACAGAAAAACCATGCTAATGACGCTGATATCTGTCCATGCTAATGACAAATTTTAATTTAAATAAGATTATCAGCCATAATATAATCACAATGCAATATTACTTTCTGGGCTTTTTAAAACACAAAAGTTCTGTGCAAATAAATAAAATAAAAATTTTAACTATAAAATAAACATGAAAATTATTATCCATTCTAATGACATACAATTGATGTACTCCCCTAATATTCAAATTCTATTCTTAAAATACAATACATGCTTCTATTTTCTCGCTGTGATAAAATGGCTACTTGTTGCCATGGAGAAACTTTATATTTTCAAACTATTGTCATATGTGAAAATGAAATTTTGATTAATAACCAGCTGTTTTAGTATGACCTTGTTTTGAAAATCGAATATGGAGGACAAACTTTAATTCTTTTTTTATGTACTATAATTTTATTTTTAAAAAGAAATTTATTGGATAAATCAACTCCTTGATTAATATAAAGAAAGAATAACATTTGTTTATTTTATAAAAATCATATTAACTCTTGAAAAATGCTAGTATACACAAGGCACAGCTGCTGTGGACATCCATGCTAATGACATTTTGAATCTTTATTCTGTTCTTTTAAGGTGTTTTTAGCTAAAAAGTGAGTATTTCTTGACTGCAAATAATGAATAATATTAAGAAAAACATATTTAAATATAAAAACATGACAGAAAACCTCTCAATTTTTTTTGTATGCCGAAAGACATAAATTGTCCCCTATTTTGAGAATCACCCACTTGTGTTTGAGGTGTTTATATTAATTTATTATAATTTCAGCTTTTCGATTTGTTTTGGAATATGTGTGATTTTTTTCTACATCTTACCACAATTTTATATGGGTCAATCCATTTCAAGTGGTCCAGAAAATATTTTTTTGGTCGCTCGACCATTTTTAAAAAATCTGAAATTTTTTGTACAACAACACTAACATGACGGAAATTCAAAATGACCATTATTTTAATTTTACTATTTTTTGTGTGTGGTTTTGTTTTGTTACTTTTTGTTTTTTTTCGCAAGAGAAATCAACTCCGAGATCTGGGACTTGGTGTATGAGTACACGCACTTTTGACCTATTTGTAGAAAAAATTGCGTAAGGTTGACAGTTTTCCTTGCATGAAAAATTTCATCTTGCAAACGGATAGATTTTGGAAAAAACCTTAAATTTTTCCTGTAAAATTCCTGCTAAAATTTCACCTGTTAAAATTTATTTTTCAAAATTATTCTACCGACCGTACATTTAGCCTATTTTATTCTGAACAAGATGCTGCAAACCCCATTTCAATTGGGAAAATAAAATACGAGATATTTACAATTTTGTGTATCCTAGTATCTGAGAAAATGGCTGCACACGATGAAACAAAGATGGCCGCCATGCACAAACAAAAAATAGTAAAATTAAAATAACGGTCATTTTGAACTTCCATCATGTTAGGGTTGTTGTACAAAAAAAAAAAAAAAAAAAATCAGATTTTTAAAAAATGGTTGAGCGACCAGTGCTGGACCACTTGAAATGGATTGACCCATATACAGTCGGCTCTCGTTAATTCGAACTCGCCGGAACCACAAGAAATGTTCGAATTATCCGAAGTTCGAATTATGGAAAGGATGAAATGAAAACATCCTTAATATGGTACTATTACAAAGTAATTAAAGTTATAGTGTTTTTTAATTTATTTCGTCTGTTATCATTTGAACATGACTTAATATTAAATAAGAGTGTATAAATGCATAAACTAATTAAAAGATTTGAAACAAGCATAAAGGAAGAAAAATTTTAAGTGTCACTGATGGACAAACGGGGCACTAAGAAAGTGGATATCAAATGAATGGGATTACACAGAATGCATGGAATTACATATATACTCGTTCGGAACAATTTTACAAAAATCAAAGAAAGAATGTTATTTAATTGATTTCAAATCCATGAGAAAGAAAAAAAATGAAAGATCAGAATTCTCATTAGTTCGAATTAAACGAAGTCAAGAGACAATGAGTTCGAATTAATGAAAAATTTTAACGTTATTCTGCTATTGAAAATTTCGGGACTTCATGCTTAGTTCGAATTAAGCGAAAATTCGAATTATCCGATTTCGAATTAACGAGAGTCGACTGTATTTGAATTATACTGATTGTGAATTTACTAGGTTTTTTTCTTTTTCCTATTATTGAACAGGCAGTTGTTTATAATGTATTTGTCTATAATTGTTAAAAAAATTTTCAACGTTTCTATGTTAGTCAGACATTTGGTCAAATTGTTAAAATGTATGTATAAAATTGAAACTGGTGTTATACACAATTGAAATGAAAAAAACTTCTTTAAACACCATAAAATACGATAACTGCGCAAGGCCTTTCGAAAGAACTTGGTCTTTCTTCGTCAGGCGCAAAAAAGACGTGCGTCCACAATGAATGTAGCGGAAAGGAGAAACTTTACTATGATTAAAGGAAGACTCAATAGGAGCAATCAATTTGGTGAGAGAAGGTTTGCAAGATTGAGAAAAATTTAAACCAAGATCTAAAATGTGAAACTTGATACAAAGTTTTCTTTATTATGTAATAAGAATTCCAAGTATCAATTTTTGAATAAGGATCTTTCTAATGAAAACAATATTGTAAATTTATCTTCTCATACATTAACTCCTGAGCAAAAAAGCATTTTAGATCTTGGTTTAAATTTTTCTCAATCTTGCAAACCTTCTCTCACCAAATTGATTGCTCCTATTGAGTCTTCCTTTAATCATAGTAAAGTTTCTCCTTTCCGCTACATTCATTGTGGACGCACGTCTTTTTTGCGCCTGACGAAGAAAGACCAAGTTCTTTCGAAAGGCCTTGCGCAGTTATCGTATTTTATGGTGTTTAAAGAAGTTTTTTCATTTCAATTGTTAAAATGTCTTTAAAAACTCTTTTTCATTTTTTTTTTTTTTTTTTTTTTTTTTTTTTTTTTAATCATTTTGTGTATACTTTAGTGCCAGGGCACATTATTGCAATTCATTTTACTTGTGTTAAGGAAAGGCCCGTTGTTTGTATTTGGCTGGTTGGTAGTGGAGAATTTCTTCCGGGGATTAAACGCCTATGCCAAATTTCGGTGGGTGCCCCGGGTGCTTGACTACCCCCTCACTAAACTCAACTATATAACGCAAACATGCTTGTTTATTAAAGTCTAATTTTATTATCGCAACTGTATAATAAATGGATACAAATTACATTGTTATTTATAACATTTTTGTGACTTTACTAATAATTTTCATGATTTTTACCAATAGTATTTTCACATTCCCTGCACCGTCTCCCACCCCAACACTCCCACCACGTGTCTCCACGGGTAAGCGTACTCTAGGTTGGGAACCGCTGCGGTCTAGTATTTATCATTTCAAACATTACCTGTTGGAGATTTGCTGAATGAAACTGAAATATTCAGTTTAATCCGATTGTGGAGTTTTATCTTACTTTCGCCTACATGCATCAAACTTTCCGATTATTTTATTCATGATCGAAAGAACCGATTTTTCTTCTTTTTACTTTTCTTTGAAATAAAATTATCTTTCAGAATGTACTGTCAAAGACTGTATTTTGAATTGATTTATATTTATTTATTTAGACAAGAAAGACGTAGTCATCCGGACATTAAGTGGCAATAAAATGTTCTTAAATCGACTTACTATTTATCAGTTAAAAAATCGATTTTTTTCCCCCTTTGCCTTTGCATTTTTCCATTCCTTATAGTTTTCGGATTATCCTGATAAAACAATTTGGCTGAATTCGAAATCTTTCCGTAGTTACTTACAGTGGCGTAGCTAGGTTCTTTAGCGGCCGGGGCATCAGGAAGAAATTTTGCGCCCCCTACCCAAATAAGAAAAAAACCAAATTACTTTTCCTCTACAGAAGAAATTTCCTTTTTTGCTTGTACCAGGAGGAAAATGCAGCTTTACTCTTCCTTGTTGTTAAGGATTCGGCAAATTTTACACAAACACATGAAACTAAAATGCGTGGAATCCATTATAAAAGGTTTATAGTTTTCGTCAATACTGAATTTGAATAAGACTTTGAATAAGTTAGCGGAACACTCACTGATATCACATATTGATTTAAGCTTATGGGAGCTGCAACGATGAAAATAAATTTTCAAAAAACCACATTTGCTATAACTATTAAATTCGCCAATTCTGAGAAGAAAAAAAAAATGTTTCAAAACTTCAGACAGCCTAGAATTTCAAATTGCTGTACTCATTCACTTTTTAAGATAGAGGGAAAACCAAAAATTTTTCTTTGAATTCGTCTACAAAAACCTAAAGATTATGTAAAAAATGAATTTTCATTTATAATTTTTTATGTATTATTTCTACTTTAAAATCTATAACGGACCGCCATTTAATTTTGAAATAGGATGTCGGTTCAAAATTTCGAATGAATTTGGTTGCTATCTTAATAAACCCTTAACCAGCGTTGATTTCAGGGGATGGCCGAGGGGGGGGGGGAGCATTCCCCAACCCTCGCCAGAGCTGATATGTCTTCCTTCGGAAAATTTTAGATTTTGTATTTTCAGTGGGAAAAAGTGCAATTCCCTCCCCCGGAATTCAATAATGTCTCTCCCCCCCGAATCCACAGAAATTCCTCTTGGAGAAAAGTGTCTGAATTCAACAATGCCCTTGATATAAACTTGATCAAATCAAAATCGGTTTATAAATACGAACACAGTCGCATGACAACGGTAAGATGTCTAGAGAGATATATACATACAATATATAGAGATAGATAAAAGGAATAAAAATTAAAAACCTTTTAAAATTCAAAATTAAAATTAAATTAATTTTTTTAAATTAAGATCCTTAAGTTTTTTACTCTAACATTAAATCTTATTCTCTAAAACCTGTTTTATCCCTTTTAACTTTTTTTTTTTCCCAGCATAACATTTATAACGTTCTCTTTTGAAGAGAAAGTTTGAAATTTAAAATTAAAATTAAATTTCAAAAACTTTAATTAAAATCCTTAAGTTTTTTACCCTAACATTAAATCTTATTCTCTAAAACTGGTTTTACCCCTTATAACTTTGTTTTCCAACATAACATTTATAATGTTGTCTATTGAAGTAAGAGAGTAATATCACGTTCAGATTGTATTACATAAGTCATTTAACTTTAAGATTTTTTGAATAGGAGGACTGGGAATCAAAATGTCCGACTTCAGCAGTTTTAAGAAACCCACTTATCTCTGGATACTCATTTAAACTATGAGTTGAGAGGAACTTTGCCTTTTAAATTATTTTTCTTCTTTGAAACTGTTTTTTTAACTTTGAATTTAGTTCTACAAATAATTAATAATCTTTTTCGAATGATATTTGGAATTGTTTATTTCTTTAACACATCGCAAAAGAATAAAAACAATAATAAACTAGATATGGTCAGATATTATACTTATAAATTTAACGTAAGTCTCTTACAATGTTCGGTAGTGGAAACAGGGGAAGCCTTATTCAGGTTGTCCGGTTCAAAAAGTTAAGCTAAGTGATTCAAATTTCAAAATTTGAACGCAGTATAACTTAAGAAAATTCTCCTTCGTTTGTGGTTAAAACCTTGCGCATCAGAGATCCCGGAGATTGCGCGGTTCTTGAGCAAATGTCAATCAAGAGCTAATTAACCAATTAAACTAAATGTCCCTCCCAAATTGATACATTTGCCCCCATCTAGAAAATATTACCAAGTACCAACATATTAACAAGAAACCACACGAAAAAGATTAGAGTTTGCCCATTTGAGATGCATGCAGAATCTACGACCATGTAGTAGAGGTCTGCATGGGCCGGAATTTCAAGGCTCGGACCCTGCCCGAAAGGAAAATTTCCAATGATTACATTAACATAAGTTCATTATCGCTATTAATACTTTTGCACATATACTGCCAGCTCTACACATCTCGAAAACAGATAAGTCCAATTTCGGTCCGGCTCGACTATTTGGAAAAAAAAAAAAGCGTGATCTAAAATGTACTAAGTACGTATTTTGTCAAACTAACATCGGTTTGTGACGCACATTTATAGTTTTTTTCCCCGAAATAGTTATTTTATCGAAAGTCATATTCTTTAAAAATAGTTCATATTTTCTTGGTTTTGCCCGAATGTTTACATCAAGTTGAAAGGCCCGCTAAATTTTGTTATCGGACAGGCCCGGACCAGATGGCTCGTAAAATGTTTTTGCCGGCTTAGTCCGTTGAAAAAAACATTCTAATTCTGCTGGCCCGTTTAAAAATTCGTCTAGATTTAAAGATTCGTCTCTACCGTTTAGGTCCCGAGATTTATGTAAATCGCTCGTGGGACTTCCGACCAAACTTATGGAGATGATTGTAAGATGCAGCAACGAAATAAACGAGTTCGATCCACATAGAGGTTCTCGAGCGGAGTTCTTTTCTTCCTTTCATTTCCCAGTTATTCCTCACATAGATAGCTATACTTTTCTCTAGTGCGCTAAATTAAAGTATATATCAAATTTATTTAACTTTTAAAACGACGGAAGCAACTATTTGTACTGTTCGTACTAGGAAGATTGAAGAGTCCTGCTTATTTTTTATATGATTTAAGAAGTTAAAATTTGGAGCTACATCGCTCACATTTCATAATTTGACTTTCATTAATGCCAATTCAACAAAAGAGAATTTCGGATAAAGAAGAAAAAATATTTTTACTTATTGTTCTTTCTAGCTAAATCCATTTTAAATTAGCTCATTGAAGTCTCCATTACCTGAAAATATACATATGGAGGATTGGAAGATCACAAAAACCAGCACCAGCGTCAAAAGCAATCTATGTGCATGCATCAGCATTTTCGCTTGCTAAATGCAAATTATTTGATATTTCAGTTTTCATAAATTTCTAAATCTATAATAATTGAAACGTTACAAATGAGGAAGTTTAAAATTCTTTCGAATAAATTACCTCATCTTTAGCAAGTCGAATAATGTAAAAAGTTAAATATCGAAGTATTGCGATTATATCTACAGAATATTTTATTAGTATATCTCAGTATAAATTGAAACTACAAGTACAATCGATTCCGCCAAATTATTCTAATTAAATTTCCGAAAGATCGATTTTCCATAAAATCGATATTCACTCACTGTCCGGTCCCTCGGTACAAGACGAGAGATGTCGGATTTCTCCCGTAAGATGGCGTCACCCGTTGCTTTAATCATTGAACCGAAGAATCTCCGAGATGCTCTCCGTTGATGATATCCAGTTTATTCCTCAAGAGAGATTCGAAGTACTCTCTTCTTCGCTTGATACAGTTATCATCACGTTCAGTTGCAAGTGATAAGATAAAACCACGTGATTACTGGGATTGCAGATAAGTGACAATTTAGAGCCTTTTGCGCACCGGGAGGGTGAAGTTCCCCTCCCCCCTCTACGAATGTGTTGCATCTTCACCTGAATGAGGATTCCTGCAGACGACAAATCGATGGAATAGCAAGGTAAGTTGACAGAATTCACCTTGCTGAGATAGACTGGCAGACGATTTTCTTAAATCATTCTTTCATAAAGATAAAGTGTGCAGAGAAAAATGCGAAGAATATAATGCAGTATGAGTTGAGTTCATAAAATGTCGTTGTCAAATAAATTGTGTTTTATAAATTAAATTAAAATTGAATGAAATTGCAAGTAAGTTCTAAAAAAATGCACAAGGAAAAGAGAAATCTGAAAGAATTGAAATAAAACAAAAACAGCCACAGTATTTCATTTTATCAGTGAAACATAGAATATTAACAAATTTAATATGCATTTTCGGTTTTATTAAATCTGATTTTGACTATGAAAACAAAATATTGTATTCGTGCCGGCAATAAATAAATAAATAAATAAATAAAAAAGTTTAAAAATTTAAGTCTCCCTGGCAAAATATCTCCAAAGTTTTAGCAATTTAAATTAAAATTTGAAAATGACAACATTAAGTTAGTAAAAGTAAATAACTTTTCTATGCTTTGTAAACAAAGGGTTAATTAGCACGCACTGACCAGAAAAGTTAACAGTGAAAAGGATAATGACCTCGTATTTAAATTAGAGGAAACTTTCGAAGACACTAATAGGTGAAGCAGAAGATACTGTCGCATTGTCTAATAAAATTAACTTTTTTTTTTTTTTTTTTTTCAACAGTTAGTGAACATTTTTAAATTTCGCGTTTCATTTTATTTTGTTTTATTTTTTGCAAAAATTTTTTTGCATTTTTTTAAAGGAAAGTAAATTATTATTTATCAGTGTTTTATTTATTTTTTTTTAATCTAGCGAGTAATAATAATAAAAATATATGTTAATTTATTCAAATATGAATTTACAAATATATATGGGTCATTTTCAAAAAACTTGTACATTTGGGAAATTTTTCACAAAAAAAATTCTTTTTTTTAAATACAACTTATAAAAATATTAGATGATACTAAAACATTTCTTGTATATAAAACTGAAAACAGCAGTTCACTTTTTGATTTGGAATGTAAAATAAAAAATAAAGTATGAACTTGCAACAGCAAAATGTTCCCCTCTGTTACCAACAGTCAAAAATTTTTATTAAAAAAAATAAAACACCTAAAACAGTAAATATCACATTTTCTTTAATTACATGATTGCTACTTTCAGAAAATCCTAACTGTTGTTTTGTTATGATTATTTTTATTTTTGTAAAATACAAAGGGATTTCCTCTCTGTTACTTTTTTGGAAAAATCATAAGTTTCAATTAAATGTGCATTAACAGTTTTTCAGTTAAATTATTAAAAAAATATTACATAAATAAAATATTGATTAAAATTACGTACAATTAATTATTCAAAATGATGATTGATAAATTTTTTAGTGAAATAAACCAGCTTAAATTGACGGTAACAAAGTGGAAAAAAAAGTAACCAAAGGGATCGCTGATTGATAGTGCAGTGATATTTGACGTGGCATAGTTTTTTATAAGTTTATATCATGTATTGTATACGATCTTAATGTTTCAAATATATCCAGCAAGAAGTTAAGATTTTTACAAAAATTACTATTGAAAAATAGTGGTATTTTGCGGGGCATTCTCTTTTGTAAATTTATATAATGTGCTATGACAAACGCACTGCTTAGTTAAAAAAAATATCTCATCATATATTAGTCGAGGTAGTGGTGCTTTAAAGCAAGAATTTAAGATTTTTGAAAAAAATACTATTCAAAAATAGTGGGATTAGACCAGGCAATTTTTTTATATAACTTTTTATTATGTGTTATAAGCTATCATGAAGTTTCAATGTTTCAAACAGATCAAGGCAGAATTTAAGATATTTGCAAAAAACTACTGTTCGAAAATACTGGTATTTCACGTGGCATTGTTTTTATAAATTTTTATCATGTGTTATAATCTGTGTTTCAATTTCAAACAGCTCGCCTTAGATTTTCAAATTTTAACAAATTCGCGTGCCAATTGGATGACGCTTTAACCCAAGAAATAACGATTTTTACAGAAATTACTATTTGAAAATACTAGTATTTGTCGCGGTGTATCTTTTTTTT
The DNA here is from genome assembly GCA_964019185.1 of Maratus speculifer. Taxonomy (NCBI): domain Eukaryota; kingdom Metazoa; phylum Arthropoda; class Arachnida; order Araneae; family Salticidae; genus Maratus; species Maratus speculifer. The sequence continues at coordinate 289,601,331 of OZ025295.1, forward strand.
ATAAATTCTTTTCTACTTAAATAATGATCTTTTCTTCTTTAATACATTTTTATCATGTGTTATAAGAAGATATCATAAAATTTGAAACAGACCAAGCAAGAATTAAAGGCTTTTACAAAAATTAATATTCGAAAACAGTGGTATTTCACGCTGCATCATTTTTCATACATAAGTAGTATTGATTCATAAATATAAATGACTACAATTAAAGAAGCATTTTGTTTGAGAAAATTAAAGCCTAATGTTTATGGCAACTAGCTCACCACAAAAACTACTATTATATATTTAAAAAGAAAAATGCATATTTTTAATTCTGTTCTAACAACATGAAACGAGAATGTGCAGCCTTCAAGAACAATGTTCAAATAAACTTGTTTTTTTAGTAGTTTCTTATTCTGTTACATTTTGTTCCACTCTGTTACCATAAGCATGGTAACAGAGGGGAAAAAACTACAAATAATTTTAGCAGCACAAAGTGAATTAAAAATAAGAAAACTAAGCCTATTTATTTAAGAAGCACCATTTGATCTTATAGTTAAAATTTTATAAAAGTAAAAAAAAAAATAAATTTCACATAAATAAGCTGGTAACAGAGGGGAAACTGAATAAAACATCCTTATCTTGTAAATGCTTTACTTCAACACCACGGTGAAAATAACTTAATAATTTAAAAAATGGTGGCCGCATCTAAAAATAGACTGTTCGAAGAACTGCAGAACCTTGTGTTGAACACTTAGTAGTAATAATTTATTACAATAAATATGGTAAAAGAGGGGAAAAAATCTGGGGACAACAATAAATTGTTCCATTTCTATAAAAAAACAAGTTTTAAAAAATATATTATATGGTCTATGCTGCAGATAAGACATACAACAATTGTCACAATTGAAAAAATTAACATTTTTGACAATTGGTTTATAATTTTATAGCAGTTGAAAAAGTAAAAAGGGAAGAGAGGACATAGCATTTTAGCTATAGCTGACACATTGAAACCATAACTACACTAATATTATTATTAATTTCTGATAATATTTAGCCCTCATTTATTCTAAACAGTCAAACAAGTAATGTAAATGCTTAAATTTTATTTTTAAAACTTTATTTTAGTTATTAAAAATTCTTAAAGTTGGGGGACATAGAATGTACAAGTTTTTTGAAAATGACCCATATGATTCTTTGATCTGAACGGTATGATGCAGTCTTATTTATTCTTAGACACATTTCGCAATGTTTTTTTTAAATTAATAATAATAATAATAAGAAGAAGAAAACAACTACTATTACTATAATGTTAGTTGAAGTTCAATTGATTTGTTTAATATTATCCAAGTTTTTGTAAAAATGCACTTTCATTTTAGGTTATAGTATTCCTAATATTAAGTTATATGCACTTGAAAAGAGATTTGTGTTATTTACCGTATTAGATATAGTAATATAATAATAATAACTCCTTAAAAATAGTTAGACTATGATGATTTGAAAGTCGGCGTAATTTAATCTTGTTCGACAGTTATATTATTTGAATTACTATTTTTTTTAATGCTGAGTGAAAAAAAGCTACTGCTATTTTTAATTATTTTATCAAAAGGTTCTTTTTAAAACAAAAGCTACGTGAAAACACAAATGTTTGAGAAATAAAACCCACTTTACTGAATAATTTTCTTATAAGGAGTTTGTTATCTTAAGAAAACCCCATAACAAAAAAAAAAAAAAAAAAAAAAAAAAAAAGAACGCTTAGCTAAATAATCTCGCCACTTAAAAAAAAAATAAAAACAATATAGTATGCAAATATATTATAGAGATTATCCAATTGAAAAAAATATTGTACTTTAATTTCTTTCTTTATTTATTTTTTCTATTTAAATTTTCGAAACATTTGAAGTGCATTAATATTTTATCTATTTTTTTTAAATAGGTAATTATTAACTTTAGCGGCATACCAAGTCGCAATATAAATTGCAATTATCCATCTATCTACATAAAATGCAAATGGGAATTTCGTTCCGGCTGTTTATAACTCGAGTTCTGCTGAATGGATTTTAATGAACTTGCACTGTTAGTTTCATTCATTTTTCACTTTTTAATCACATGATTTTTCAGTAAAGTTATTCCATGTAACACATCGTCCTACCTCGGTAATTATAGAATTATAGAGATTGTTCTATTATAAGTTGAACCTGATTACAAAAGATTTGCATTTTTAAAAGATTAAGCTGGATAGATTTTTATTGGAACTTACATTTCCAGTCTGTGCATTTAGTAAATGTGCACTAAATTATTGTTTTAGAATATTAATGTTTAATGTTCATGGGAAATTACCCGAACGATTTTGATGAAATTTGGAATTCATATCCACTGGATTATGCTCAAGTCTTATGACAGACAGTTTTTTCTGCGACTAAAACTCTTTATTTTAGGCAATGGCAACTTTTAAAAATTTTTCATTTTTCTGAAACTAATAATTTAAAAAAAAGAAAACTGTCTGTCCGATATGATCTTATATTTATCCTGTTCCATCCAAAATATTTTTTATCAAAATCCCTCGAGTATTTTAGGAATTAATGTGATTTTTAACGGAAAAATTGCACTTCTTATCTTAAAAAACCCCATTAACTCTTAATTGAGCGATTTCAATAAAAAAAAACTTTTGGTGGTGGAGTATAAATATAAGATAATATGTGTCAGACAGTTTTTTAAAAATGATTAGTTTTAAATTTTGTTTTGGCAATAAAACAGAAAATTTCCGAAAAATTGCCATTGCGCTAAAATAAAAAAGTCTTAGTCATAGGAAAAAAAAACTGTCTGCTGTAGTTCTTGAGCATAATCCAATGAATATGGTTTCCAAATTCCATCAAAATCGGTCGGGTAGTTTCCAAGGTAACGGGTCTTAAAACTTGCATATTTCCCATAGGTTTGCACAGAGTCTTGTCGTCCCTTAAAGAAACATTAAAAACCGAAATTTATATTGCTGCGACTGATTGTCAGAAATTTTTTATAATGTAATAATCAGTTTACTGAACCCCAAATAAAGGATTTTTGGATGCTGTCCATTCTCGGGTAAAGGTTTTTATATTCAACAAACATATTTTCTAATCAAACACTCATTTTTAACAGAATTAACAGTAACATCAATAAGAAAGAAACAAAAATCATGCGTTAAGCATAGATTATGAAGCATTTTCCAACACATTCAGAATAATGAAATAAAGCTATATCGTTCAACCATATGGAAACGCATAACACATTTGAAAACCCAATTTCAGCTCTTTCTATCTACAAAAATATGGGAATTATATGTGCAACCCTGTATATGATATATATAAATATATATAATATTAACAACATGCTCGCCGAAATTTAATTCAGTTAAGAAATACATACATATACCTCATTTGAAAATTCCTCTTCAGCAATTTTTTTCTAATGAGGATAATGATACGTGAATACTTTTGTACAGCCGTGTATATATGAGGTATAGAATTTACGCATAACGAGTAACATGTAATAAAATAGTTAAATTTAAAAGCGCATGCCGAATTTTAAAACGCACATTCCAGCAATTATTACTCAAAGAGAGTACTGTAGCCGATTTCTTTTGTGTGTAGTTGTAAATGAGTAAAAAATGCTATGCATGTCCTGTTCTCACATAACCGTAGCAAAATTCAGTGATTTTTCAGTGATCTCATTAAAATACTCTGCAAACGATTTTTCCCCATTTCCCACAATGTAACGGAGTTCTTTTGAGTGCCCTGTGAATGAACTATTAATCATACATACTTCATATGCAATACCAAACATGCTTTGTTGACCCTAAATACTTTATTAATTGCATGAAAATCGGATTACATTGAAGGGAATTAAAGAATGTACGGACGGCCATATGGCCAGACAAACCGAATGCATAAACACTTTTCAACTTTGTTGGGAAGTGTTAAAAAGAATGTTATTTTGTTGCTTTTTTTCGTATATAAATTATGCAGCTGAAAATACTGAAATGAGAATGGATAGCATCATGCAAACAGATATTCCTATTTGAGAAAACTGTGATTAATACACTATGTATTCAGAAACGTTTCCGAAAATGCATGACAGTCAAATAAACCTTGTTTTAATAAATGCTTCTTTAAATCTTAAAGAAATATGTTGGTTTATGAGGTCTCTAAAGATTAAGAACGAAATCATGGGTTACTCTGAACGAGATATTTTATGTTTTCGTAAGTTAGAGAACATTTGTCATTTTTTACAGTGTAGCTCCAGATATTGTCACATTACAAAAGTAAATTCTCCATACCAGGAAGAGGACATGAATGCACAGTGACAATTATAAAAATACATGGAGGAAAGAGATAGATGGAAATGCAACATGCCGTTAAAGCTGTTTGCCATATGATATGCATTATGTACGTGTTTGCAATATAATATCACTCAAATTTAAAGCCCCCATTCGGCCCAAACACTTGAACAGGGAACGAATTCTTTGACATCCTTTTTTCTTTAAATGAAAATTATCTGCTTATACTTAAGCATTCTAAAGTAGCATTTCACCATATTATGAATTAAAAAATGTTTTACTAAAAGTTTTCTTCTTTTTTTTGCGAAAGTAGTTGTGTTTCTGCCGAATGTAGTAGATTTTAGGGCTACATTTTTAGAATCATCCCCAGCCCCACACCTCATCTTTATTCTTTTTTCATTATTCTATCATAAAAATATATAGGTAAAAATTCCATTTAGATGGCAATATCAGTCACATTAAGTCCGTTTATATTTCAAAAACTCACGAAATACTAACATTTTATTGTATTGGAGTTTGGTTTGCAACATAAAACTTTCCTAATAGCTGATTTTTTTTCAACTAAAATAATAATTTAGAGGAACCTATAAATAGGTTCCGATTTTAATTATAAATAAATAAATAAATAAATAATAACAAACTTTCGAATCCGAGTGTGGTTTAAGACTCGTCAAACAGTGGAATTTTTCCTGGCAAAAGAAAAAATAATCAGTTCAAAGAGTCCCATGAGTTCACTAACATTTCATGAATTCAAAACAAACTGACATATCCAAGTGCGGTTTACACAAGAATTGTTGCAAACAAGAATACAAGAATTGTTGAATTAGTTTGAATATTTGTGGTAAAAAATAATTTAATGAAAAATTCTACATTCACTTTTGTAACAGGCAATCTTCGCTAGACCGGGAGGCGGAAGCATAGACAGTCACCTCATCGAGTCCACAGAGAAAAATTTAGGATTAGTCAAATCTCGGTTCACTTATTAAAACGAAATCGGCCTGCCAAATCATATCTTTGTGGAAAACAACTAAAATACCTCGATTTTAGCGGCTTATTCGTAGGTTTACAATTATGTTTTCCTGCTCTCAATCCTCGATGTTTTCACACTTTGGGTGCAAGAAAGCACAATGTTAAATTTACGAGTCAACCGCTAAAATCGGGTTTGTAGGTGTTTTCCACCAAGATATGACTTGGCAGACCGATTGCGTCTTAATATGGGAATCGAGATTTAATTATTTCAAGAATTTCCTCCGTGCACTCAATGAGATGATTATCTTTGTTGCCGCTTCCAGGTTTCCACGCTTTGGTAATTTTCATAATATTTAGTGTTTCTAAAAAACGGTTTGTTCTGCTGTTAGACTGTAAGACTTAATGTAAAACTAATAAAATAATTAAATCTATTGTTTGGGCAATTTCTTCCTTTAAACAGCTGGGACCTCCTAATGGAAATAGTATCTATTTATGTTCTTCTGCAATGGATTGCAAAGGAATGATAAAATGTCATCGAGTTCTCTATCGAAATGTATCACGTGATCTTGTTGTTCGAATCTCTGATTAAATGTGTGTGCCATGCATCGACGTGGAAAGAAATAAGTTAACATCGCTATTAACTCTGCCACTATAGAAGAAAGTTACTCGTACCAAACGATTGGAAATAAAGTCTACTTTTAAACGATGTATATAAAATTTATTTAGGGGGTTATGTACATATAAAAACAAACCCAATTTTTTTTTCAATGGCAATACCCAAGTTTATACTGAAATAAATCATATACTCTTCAACTAGCCTATAAACAAATTTTCATGAAATCCGTGCAATTAATTTCAAAGAAATTTAAGGGGACATAGTACCTTGAATTGGTTAAAATATCGAATTTCTTTTAAAAAAAATATTAATTGAGAGCTTCTTTAACTGTGAATATTTTGATGCCTCATTTTTACCTATACGACCATCGGAAGAAATTGTAAATTTTGTTAATAGATCCAGTGCAATTACCCATAAAAATGAAAACATTAAAATGATTTTTCTCCCTGTTCACATTTTTATAACTTGCTTGTTCGATAAATACTAAGGCTTTTTTGCTGATTTAGATAGCGGTTTTATTTTTTATTTTACTTGTTCTCCTTGGTGTATTTAATATTTATGTGCATGGATTTAACATTCAAGTTAATAGTTATTTTTAGAAAAATATTTAAATTGAGAATAAGTTGAATTTTCTTCATTTTTTAATACACATGATAGAAAAAAAATCATATTAAATGTAAAATCCATACATCTAAAAATCCATACACTGTTCTATGTAGCATATTATAATGAATGTGGAAAAAAAATCGAAGCAAAAATATTTATATTTATTAAAAAAAAAAAAAAAAAAAAAAGTAGGAATTTAAAAAAGTTAAATAAAAAATAGAGTTGACTGTTCTACAAGATTTTATTTTTATTTAATTTGTTGCATTAGATATTGTGCCACCACATATATTACAGCATTATTCAAAACTGAAAAAAAAGTTTCAGAGATACTGACTGTTATCCGATTAATTATTTTAAAATGGTCCTATTTTACCATCTGTAACCAAATTGAAGTTCGGTACTTGATTAATGAAATGTTAGACAATGACCATGTCACTATTATTAATACATTATTTCTTTCCAATATGAACGCTTCACTCGTTTAAAGGGTCAGGTATTTTTTCAACTAACAAAATACTTAAAAAAAAAAAAAAGACCTTTGCAAGAATTGTTGTCACTCGAAATCTAACTGAGTTTTAATTATAAAATTGAAAACACATTTTAAGAAAGATTTATTTTATCAATTAAAGTTATTAAAAATGTATACATATATATGAAGTTTTTAAATTTTATTTTTAAAGGTAATACTTTTTTTTTACAAAATAATTATTTTTCCATGTATTGTTCATGCGATTTTTCACTTTTGAATGGCTAAAACAAATCAAGATTTTTTTTTATGAGTCGAGATATAATGTGTTTTAAAAGTGACATACAATAAAAAAAGTAAAATTTACAGATCCATCTAAAAAACTTCTTTAAAAAAAAAAATCGAAATATCGGGATTTTTTTTTTTTTTTTTTTTTGCTACATAAGTAGTTGTGAATTCTCAATTTCTAACTTGAGGATCATAGAAATTGGTCATTATACATTTAATACATTCAGTGAAATTTCTGGAAATTCTAGATAACCATTTTTCAGAAATCGTGCGCGTAATGATCCAAATAACTGTTTTTAGAAAACTGACTTTTGTGTCTAAATCACCCATTGATCATATAGGAAAAGCCTAAAGTGTTTTAGACATAACTTCTCTTTTAATGCGAATTTTTGTAAGCGGTTTGTTTTTAAGTGTTCCTAAAGAATCATATTTAATTATAAGCTATTTAAAAAAAAAATTGATTTTTAGATTCTTTAAAGAGTATCCGGCACCTTAATATGTTTCGGTTATTGGCAGCCTAAATATTCCAATAAGATGAGTAAAATATATTGTTTTCGAATTATTATTTTCTGCACATGATTTGCAGCCTTTTAACCCTTTAACATTCAGTGATCCCACGTTGGGATCACCAATCTTTACCGTTCCGCAAAGTGCTAATTTTCACACTAAATGCATCAAAATTCAGTTTAAAGATTACTTTTAACTATGTTTTTCAATACTAGATGGCAGCACTACACATATAATTTGATCTAAAGCTACTGTATATATTTTTTGAAAACCCACATTTTTGAATGAAATATTTCAGATTTTTTTGGGGTTATAAAAAAGTTCGTTTGCAAAAACAAAACAATGCTATTATATTGGCTATAGATCAATCTACTTAGACTATTTTAGTTTTAAATTTTTACTTTCATAGTTCTCGAATAAACAATGTTTGAATATGAGGTGCACCCGACCCGGGATCACTGAACGTTTGCGGACATGGGCAGTTTCATTACCGCTTCCCAGCATACGGTATCATATTTCACTTGCACGGCTGCGAGCACAGCTGTGTTTCCAAGTTTTGTTTTTGTCGGTGAGCTTAGGTCTTCTAAGGAATGTTTTTGCATGTGTGGGGAGGATTTGGGGAATGTCAAGGGGTGAAGAGAAGAAATTTTACCAGTTCACTCTTAGATATTCTCTGGAGTGGGTGTCTTATTTTTTCGTTACTTGAGTTTTCTCATAGTAAATTGCAATTAAATTTTTTTTTGTGCGAGATTTTTCTTAAAATGTCTGGAAAAGGGCTCAGCATTTCTGAAGCACTCAGAATTCTAAATGAATTGCCTGATGATGTTTCAGAATTTACGGATTCTAGTAGTAATACAGAAGAATATTACTCGAAATCAAGAGATATTTCGGATGATGAAGATATTGGCACCGACGAAGATGGGGATGCCCCTTCATTACCAGGAACATCTGCAGAGCAGGATGTAATATGGCATTTAAAGAAAATTATGCATAAATCTATTCCTGCTTTTACATCTCCAACTGGGCCAAGTGAGGATATGTGGGAGCTGCCAGAAAAAACACCCATAGAAGTTTTTTTAACAATTTTCTCTATTGGATTTATGAAAGAAATAGTCTTTCAGACTAATTTATATGCCACACAAAGTGAGAAGCCATATGCTCCATTAACTTTAGAGGAACTGTACATATTCTTGGGTATAAATCTGCTAATGGGCATAAAAAAGATGCCCAGTTATGCAGACTATTGGGCAAATGAAGAAGCCCTAAATGATTCATTTGTTTCGAGTCGCATGTCATTCAGACGATTTAAATGGATCCTTTCAAATTTGCATTTGAATGACAATACTTTGGAACCGAAAAGGGGAGATGAAAATTTCGATAAGTTGTATAAAGTGCGTCCTCTTCTTACCCATCTCTCTGAAAGATTTTTAAACGTGTTTCATCCAAGTGAAAATCAATCAATAGACGAATCTATGATTAAATTCAAAGGAAGAAGCACAATTAAACAATACATGCCCAAAAAACCGATAAAACGAGGTTTCAAAGTGTGGATGAGGTGCAACGATAGTGGCTTTGCATCTCAGTTTGAGATATACTCTGGAAAGAGAGAAGTTGTGGAAAAACACCTTGGAGAGAATGTTGTCAAAAGACTAACGGAAAGCCTTTATGGGAAAAACCACAAACTTTTCATGGATAACTTTTTCACCACGTATGAACTCTTTCGTTTCTTAGAAACAAAAAATATTTATTCATGTGGCACTGTTATCTTAAGTCGCAAAAATATGCCGAAGACACTGATTGCCCAAGATAAAAATTTAAAAAGAGGAGAGTTCGACTGGGCCGTTAGCAACGATAACATTATTTGCCTCAAATGGAAAGACAAACGGTGTGTTTCCATTTTATCCTCACTTCCTGATGCTGTGGAAAGAATCGAAACAGAAAGAAGAGAAAGGGATGGCAAAGTAATTAAAATAAATTGTCCGAAAGCAATTTCAACATACAATAAAAATATGGGCTTTGTGGACAATTTTGATCATATGAAGTCTCTCTATGAAATAGATCGCAAAACCAGAAAATGGTGGCATCGGATCTTCTTTCATTTCTTAGATGTAGCTGTAGTAAACAGCTACATACTACATAAAATATTAACTAATAATGAAATTCGCAGGGGTAAAGATTTTAGACTAAATCTTCTGTATTCTTTATGTTCTATGGGCACTTCAAAAATACCAAAGCCACTATCACCTCTAGATGCTTCAGCAGCTCCTCCATATAAACTCAAGGTATCAAAAGAGAAGAGATACAGAAACGTGGAACACATACCAATTAAATGCACAAGAAGAAGATGTGCCTATTGTAGCACGAAGAAAAATCCCCATCGCTCTCGCTACATGTGCAAAACATGCAATGTAGGACTGTGTTTCCTGAAGTCAGGAAGCAGTTGTTTTGAAAAATATCATTCAGAAAAATGAGTGAAAATAACATATATTTGTAAATAGTGTAAATATGATGTAATGTAAATATGATATAATCCAGATTTTTTTTTTTTTTGGGGGGGGGGGATGGGGTGCAAAGTAGCAGGCCTCCTCGTGGTGCACCCTGGGTAAAGCTAAATCTGCTACAGAGATCAGCTTTGGGCAGTTCACAGATGTCTTTATTGTATTGTGTGCTTCACAGCAATGCTCGGTCCGTCGCAAGTGAAAGCGCTAGTCAGTCAGTGATCCCACGGTGGGCTCACCCACAAAATTAAAACGGTAAGTGGAATGTTTATAAAAATTTATATCTATACTCCTCTAGACCTCAATAGACAGCCTACAAATTTTTATGTTGAAATTCAAAGTTTAAAGAGTAGTGTTCTTTTAAGGGTTAAATCACCATTTTGATGTATTTTAATCATAATTGAAAAGTATTTTAAAAACAACTTGAAAGAAAAATTAATATTGTGAATAAATTAGATTGCGATGTCAATTTTTAAAACAGCTCAAAGAATTATATTTCTCATAAATCAAAAATATATTTAGACGCGGTTATTAAAAACATAAATGGAACTTGAAAATGATATTTAAGTAGTTACTTACATGATATGGGGAATTTTACATCATGAAAGTTATACTTACACATGAATATTAAAAAAGTAAGAAAATCTTAAAATAATTAAACTTTTACAGTCGAATCGGCTTTAATAGTAACAGTTACGTCACATGTAAAATGTCCAATTTTTAAACATCGTCATGTGTAACATGTAAAAAATAATTAAATTATTATTTGCAAAAAACTTATTGTGGAAAAAATTTAGCCATACATTAAAAAAAATGAATGATATTATTTTAAAACACTTTTAATTTGAATAATATATTTAAGCATAATCTTAAACGAGAAAAAAACTTAAATTATTACATGCGAAACATATATGATGATGAAAGTTATGCAATAATTAAAACGATTTTCTTACCGAACAATGTGAATTATTAGAGGAAGAGAACATTTTCTCTAATATTAAATTCTCTAATTCTCTTCTCTAATATAATATTTGACTCACTGAAAATTTTCTTTATTAAATTTCAGAATTAATGAACAGGCAGTAGACTCTCCCACCACCTCTTTACCAGCGCCCATGTTTTGCAATGAGCGAAATTATAAGCAGAAATCGGTTTTAAAAGTCCATTTAAAATTCTAAATATTTCAGTGACAGTTACGTCACATGTAAATTGCCCAGCTATTAAATATCGTCACATGTAAAATGCCTAAAATAATGAAGTTACAACGCGCGAAAAACTTTTAATGGTGAAAATAAGGTCATATTAAAAAAACTGCAATGAATATTATTCCAAACACTTTTAAATCGTATCATATATATCTACTCATGAATCTTAAAAAAGAAAAAAAAAACTTCATTGACCAAAATTATGAGCAGAAGTCAATCTCCAAAGTTCATTTAAATTTTTTAATATTTTATTTTTATGCCGGAATATCGAGTTTTAACATATTTCGACTCACATTGAATATCGAAACCAAATTAAAGACGTTTCAATATCGCTAAATAATAAAACTACTAATCAACAAAATCTTTTTTTTTTCCATCAAAATCCGTTTTCAGAATAGCTGTACGTGCATCATTCTTCTAATATCACAGGAGAATAAAAGCGTACGTAATTTATCTATTCACTCAGACTTCTGTAGTTCAATTTGCAAAATGGTCGTACATAACGTTCATCTACGAATTTTAGCTGTCGGATAACAAATAAAACTGTATGCAAATCGACATACTCTGTCTTCAGCGTTAATAAATATGCAATCCACGTGCGAGAAATATTATCCACAATTACCGTATTATTCTTTCCTACCCATTTATGGTGTCATATAAATACAGTTTCAGAAATGGAAAACGAGGAACAATCCAGAAACATGAATTAAATGTTTTTGCATGCATGCATGGAAAAAAATGATGGAATCAATTATGCGTTTACCTCCGAAAAATAGTTTGAATGGGTTTTCTTTTTGTTTATTGCTACCGATATGCTTACAATCCTCATTTTTCTTTCTTTTTTGTAGAAAAAAATTGAAGATCCAACCGGGCAGGGTCGTAGCTAGAAGTTAACAATAGGGGGGGAGGGGATCATAATTTTTTTTTCTCTCTGACGCAGAAAGATAAATTAGTGCATATTCACATTGCAGGTACTATGTTTCTTATTAAAGTACTGTAATAACTTCATTTTATGCTAAAAAAAGGATAGGATGATGAAAATTTTGAATGCATAACTGGTACAAAATTAAACATCATGTTAGTTTCAAAGGTACAAAAATGATGAGGGAGTGTTGAAACACTTATTTAGATACAATTTAGTAATCCTGAAAAATTGTGAAAGGATCTCAACACTAAATTAAATTTTTGAACAAAACTTTATTTGAATTTTTGGAACAGAAATTCATTTAGTGACCTTGAAATCTTTTCCAGGGGGCGGGGGAAGGCTCAAAATATTTTAGGGGGAGGGGGCTGAGCCGCCCATAGCGCCCCTTTAGCTACGTCACTGCAACGGGGGATACCCGGGTTAAGGGGGTCCGGGACACATTTTCAAATAATTTTTATTTATTGAGTTAAAATTTCGAAATTTTTTGTGATGGTTAACCATATTATTTATCAATAAACTCATATGGTCAAACTTCTCATAGTTAAAAAAAAATAATAAGAAGATTTAAAGTTTATTGAAAAAGAAGGGTAGTTTAAAATTGTTATATTTCGAAATATTATTTGTAAAATTTAATTTCTTCCTCTTTTAAACAAACAGAAATATATAAGTTTTAATTCTGATTCAGCATTTATAAAAATAATGATTTAAAAAAAAAGTTACAGGTACTTTAAATATATTTTTAAATGATGAAAATAAAAAGAAATTAATTAACATACTTTCAAAAATAAACATTTTTTTTTTTTTTTTTTTTTTTTTTTTAGATTTGATGAATCAAGTTTAAAGTAAAAAAAAAAAAAAAAAAAAAAAAAAAAAAAAAAAATGACAAAGCCATGTTCCAACTTCTAACCATTTGTCTTTAACGACTTATAACAAATTAAATATGAGAAATGGGAAAAAAAACCCATCATGCAGGAAAACGCATTTCACAAGAAGTTGTTTCCATTTCAACTATAATATGAAAGCGTGATTTTGAAAACAAATTAAAACGAAAATATTAATATTTCCTGTTCTAATTATGATAAAAACGTGCTTTAACACTGTAAAAAAAATTCTGGAAAGTTACTAAATGTTTCCTAGGAAACTGGGATTCCAAGAATTTTTCATGTAACGGCAACAGGAAAAAGTCCTGTAACCTCTTCTTTTACATGCGTTTTTGCTGTTACCTTTACATGAAGAGTCCTTGGAATCCCAGTTTCCTCGAAAAAATTTAGTAACTTTCCAGAATTTTTTTTACAGTGAAACGTCATCTTAAGCAGGGAAAAACAGAGACATTTTTATAATGAAAGAAACTTTTTTTTTAGAAAATTCGAAGATTTTTGTGTCCCGGTCCCCCTTAAAGAATATAATGGATTTTTTTCTTTGCTTTTTGAAAATTGTAAGAGAGTTTTTGAATTTAATATATTTTTTTAGATTGACTATTAAAAATGCCAAAATCATTTTCACATGAAAATATGAATATTGTATTCCAATAAAGTTTTGAAATTTATTGAAAGCGATAATCTCGTATTTGTCGCATTCCTAAAGTTAATAGCAAAATAAACCGCCAGTGATTTCGCTACTTACAGCAGTCTTTTTTTATTTTGATCATTTCACTGGTTTAAGCGATACTATTGGTTTAGTTCAATTGCACATCTGTTAAATTTGTGTTTTATTTAAATTGATATTTAGATTGATTAAAATTGATGTTAACGATACAATTGTAGACTTCTTTTAGAATAATCATATTAAAATATGAATATTCTTTTTTATTTCGGGTGGGGTTGCCAGTCAGTAGAAATTTTTTCAGCGGTTTCGGAATTTACATGAAATTGCAGTCCTGCATTGATTGAAATTGTTTTATCAGCCGCTTACAGACTCCAGTAATAGGCATTGAGTATTTTTGAGAGTGTGCCGAATATAATATGACTTAATAAAGCAAGTACACTGTAAAAAAAAATCTGTAAAGGTACTAAACATTTTCTAGGAAACTGGGATTCCAAGAACTTTTCATGTAACGATAACAGGAAAAATCCATGTAACCGATTCTAAAACTTGAGTTTTTGTTGTTACCGTTACAGGAAAAGTTCTTGGAATCCCAGTTTCCTAGATAAAGTATAGTACCTTTACAGATTTTTTTTTACAGTGTAATGATTTGATAATACTGCAATTCATTGTATTAAATTTAATGTGACACGGATACTACGAAAAAAATAAATAAATAATAGTAATTAAAAACTTTAGTTATACCTGCTTCCTCACCTCCCATCTTAAAAAAAAAAAAAAAAAAAAAAAAAAAAAAAAAAAAAACATTTTTAATTTTGAAACAAAAAAACTAAAACTTACCCCTAGATTTGTTGCTCTGAAAGGAGGGCGAGTTAGCCAAGCATAAGTTGTGCAGTGCTAACATGCAATTGATGGGAAAAAAATTCTCATGTATTTTTAAAATTAGTCGTTAATGACAGTCATTAGTCATTAATGTCTCACTTAATAATTCTGTATATCGTAATTAACCCTTAGAATAAAATATTTATGTTCTTCTCATCTTATTGATGCAAATATTTAAAAGCTAATTTATGATGCCTTAAATAATGGTTTTCTTAAAAAATCCATATACTTTTTAATATACAATCAGTTATTGCATGATTTTAAAAATAATTAATACATTGCGTAAAATATGCACATAAAAATTATTAAGACATAAAAATAACTATAAAAAAATAAATATTAAAAATGCAAAATGCAATAATAAAAAAAAAATGTATAATTGGATGGCTGGGTGGGTAAATGTTAGAATACGGAGGAGGGTGATTTGGTCTGGATAATAAGTATTGGTTAATTAAAAAAAGAAAGAAAAACTGAGACAAGAGAAGCAGTTGCTAAATAGCAATACATTTTATACTGGATGTTCAATTAACACACATGTATGAATAATTGTATAGTTATATTAATTAAATTTGTTAATATATTTAATAATTAATATTAAAGATTAACCTGAATCTAACTTTTAACAATTTGGACAATACCTAAAATATTATTTTTAAGTGTATAAAAGGCATACATTAATTATCTATTTTATTCCTTCTTTTACCTTATACTAAAATATTGAGTTTAGGCTAGTATTATGAAATTAAATGATTTTTTGCTACATCATTTTAGGGGTAACTATAATGTCTGGTATGCTTTTTCCTTTTTTATCATTTTAATAATGTTATTATGATTTAATTTTAATGTTTTTCTTCATTTTATTTTGGTTTTATGTGTATTTGCAGCCCGTAATTCGTATTATTTTGCTTTTTATGGCTAATACGAAAGTGAAACCACACACTTTATTTGTAGTTCCAAAGTATTTGTGGGTCTAATTTTTCTGCTTTGGTTCTACAAATTTTGATTATATTCATTTTATTTTTTTACATGTTTCAATGTGGTAATTTTGTATATAAATTCGATGGTTTATACATTGTTTTACAATTGATGATATTATATCCTCAAATATATATATATATATATATATATATATATATATATATATATGTGTGTGTGTGTGTGTGTGTGTGTGTGTGTGTGTGAGTATGTATATAACTGAAATCATTTTTTCTCATGTAATCTTCGCAACATTGATGCAAAGCTTACTTGCTTCAGCTTTTTCGACTGTTCTTTAGAAGGTTTTGTTGGATTTTATACGTACAAATAAAGAATATCAATTTGGGTGATACAATCTTTTTTTTCCCCCTTTAAAACATATGTAAGTTTTTCAGTGAAATTTATGCATTTTTCAAGCCATACTTTTTCTTTTGCCGGCTCCTTATCCTCGTCCCTCTAAGCTGCGTTATCGTCGGTTTTATTTAGCGTAGCGTTAGCGATCTTTTGTTTCCCCTCTTTTTCTTCTAGTGGCTACTGTGCTTCTTCTTGTAACTGTTTTTGGATAATCTGCACTTTTTAAACTATTTAATCTCATTACCGTGAAAATCAACATGTATATTCGCATTTTTAATCTCATTGATTAAAAGCATTCAACCGCGATGAGATTTCGAGATGTGCTAAATTAGATTCATTAGGTTAAGAATTAGGTTATGATGGAATGGTAATTATTACCAATACTCAAGCAAAGTAGTCTTCAGACAGTTTAGGTATTTATGAATTCCATAGAAAGGATTTTAGATTCAGCCGTGAAATCCCTGAAAGATTTAAGTGGGATTAAAACACATTCGAACAGAATTATTGGAACCATGTCTTAGGTATGCATCAGTGATGAAAAGTGCTGTCTTTGTGGTTGAATTTTGCAAGAGAATATCAGAGAAGAATAAAATTTATGTAAAAATCAGTAGGATGTTACGCACTTTCAGATAGTGATGGGCATAATCAGTTATTTTGATATTCTAATGAATTATTGTGGGTATGCTCAACAGGTGATGCTTTAACCCCTTTGGCGTAGAGTAAATTTGTTTGAAATAATTTACTTTTACCAAAATTTAAAAACGAATTTATTAGAAGATATGAAATTGCTTTTTTTCAGGTAAGTTATAAAAGGAAAATTTTAATTAAATATTTTTGGTGTCCGTAAAATTTAAATTAGGTGTGCTTTTTTAGAGACACCACCACCGGAAAGGGTTGAGATATGTGCCAACCTTCGGGGCACTTTAAAAAAATATATATGAAATTTAGTTTAAACAAATGTGTTTTTAGTTAAAACAGTTAATAAAAGTATGATTTCAAGTAAATTTTTAACGAAATATTATTTAACTTTTCAAATTTAGGCAATATTAAGTCATATTTTAGCAAAGAATTGCCTCTATGGCATACCTTCTCTAACGAAATCTATTCAACATATGTCATTTTTTTTCCAGCAATATATGAATCGCTTCATACAAAAAGAGTTTCAGTTAACTAAATCTAGTTTTGGGAAAAAAAAAAAACTGAAAAAAAAACCCCTTTGCTTTTTTAAGCTTTTTTTTTTGCACAGAATTGTATAATTTGAGTTGTGTTTAAAAAGTATATGGCATAGAAAAATGGGTTTACCCTGTCTGAACAAAAATCTGTGATTAACTCAATTTTGCTAATTTGGTGACTGAAACTCTTTTTGAATGAAGCGATTCATATTAGCAAACCATTTAGAAGCAAAATTAAGCAAAATGATTATGAAGTAAAAGATTTGCAGCACCTCTTAAATTTACTAACATATACGAAATTTTGTATACGAAATATGATTTTTTTTCTTTAAAAAAGTGTTAAAAAAATAAAAACAACTCTTATATTCTTATATATCATATCTACTTAAAGGCTGTATTTTTCTTCATAATATACCAATAGATGAGAGAATTTTGCGACCAAATTTTATTTCAATGCCTTACACACTTTTTAAGAAATGAGGTTTTTTGTAAACGTTAAACACTGAAAAACGCAATTTTCTAGAAAACGCAAATTAAGATTCTAATATAGCACAAAAACATATGCATAAAGATTTATATTTTGGGCCTATAACTTCCCTTCTAATTATTGATAAACCAAATGTTTGAACTTTAATTTAAAGTAATTTAACCAAAAACGAAATTTTTTGCAAAGACGGAAATTTGAGGATAGTCATGTACCTTAAGGCACATACCTAGTTGCAGTGCAGACTTTTTATTATGTCTTTTTACCGATTTATCAATAAAAAGTATTCTACGTGCAAAGCTATTCTTAATCCATATAGCAAATACTATAAGTCAAAATTACAATGATATTTATTTTTCTCGCATGGTATCATTTGAATAAACTTCAACAATCTAAAATAAGGAATTACCCTTTCAAATTGTCAAAAATATGAAAGGAAAATTATACGCTAGTGATTTATTCTTTATTTATTTTAAACATTAATATACTGTAATTTTCATTGATTAAGTCTTCATTTTTTTAAAAGAAACCACTTAGACAGTTCTATAAAAAGAGGACAAATTGTCATCGTCAGTCCTCTCCACGATTGAGTCGTTTTCCGACCAGTTGATGGTCATGGTCTGTTTTTTCTCGATCCTGACTGATTTTTCGAGAATTTTCCAAACAATGCTTTTACACGAAGAAAAGAGTTAATGGACATTAACTTTTGATTTTAACGCGTAATGATTTGGGAATTGTCGGTGACCATACACCTTCTACAGCTGGCAGATGTCGCTGATTGATATTATGAGAAAATCTGCTTGTTTCCGGAAAAAAAGTTTGTTAGTTTCGTTGTTCTTTGGCGCAATAGTTCAAATATTATCAGAGAGGGGTTTTGCTGATATAACATTATCAACTCTTTAGAAATTTTAGATCCACTTCTCTTGCGATATCATATGTTATCATCACTCGAACCCTTCCCCACGGTATAATATCATTGTCAACGTATAAAAATTACCCAGAGTTTTTTTTTTCTTTTGTTTGGAGTGATATACAAACATGGATCGTTTTATTTTTCTCATACTTTATTGATTCAAATAAAGAAAAATCGATAAAGTATTACTTTTTATATGAAATAACTTATATCAAATAACACTAAACGAAGTAGCTATTACTTAGAAGTATTCAATAATATATTTTACTTACACTTGCAAATTTCTCATTCGAGATGGGGGGGCAGATAAACATTTTTATCAACAAAACAGATGGACAATATTCGTTCTATTTTTTTTTTTTTTTTTTTTTTTTACTAGTAAACACATGGGCCATTTCAAAGTTACTTTGCATATGATTTGTCGAACTGAGGATTATATTACAGATGATTACAGATGAACTGGTACTCCAAAAAGTTGGGGTTTTCCATATTTTGGAATTAAATATTTATATAATCATTTAATGATTTTAGTGATAGTTTTGCATTTTCTTTAAAAGAGATGATGGACTAAAAAATGATAACTGTGACATGTGTTTATGACAATTGTAAAAGTTAATTGTAACGAACATACTGTTTTGATGTAAAGACCAAATTATATATATACAGTGGCGGTCAAAAGTTTCCTGCCAGCAAAATTTTTTTCGTTAATTTGTAAGTATATCCATATGAAGACAAATATCATAGCGATAATTATACATTTTATAGACATAATAGTTAGACACTTATTTACAGAATAACATTTAAATATCAATAAATTTAATTGACAAAATTAAATATAAAGGAAAACGTATGTTCTCAAAAGTTTCCGGCCACCTTCTCAAGTTTGAGAAAAAATGGCATTGTAATAGAAAATTACAGTGATTAACAACATTTACAATTAGTATTTTATCACATACCTTTATTGATAAATACTGCGACGCAGCAATCTCACATTCATACAGTTAACGGTTAAATATCATCTATGGTACGTTTTTTTTCCTCATTTCTTGCAATTTTTTGAAAATTTTGGCTGAGTTGGAATATTTATAGTTCCGCACACGTTTGTCAACTTCTTTCCAAAGATTTTCTATTGGATTCATTTCGGGCGTTTGGGCTGGCCATTTCAAAAGGGAAACTTTTTTGTGCGAAAGCCATTGCTTGTTGAGTTTTGCATACAGTCGTTATCATGTTATAACAAATAGTTGCGACCACAATTTTTCCTCTAATGAGGCAGCAAATAGTCTTGCAAGATATCCTAATACGTTGCATCCTTCATCTTGCAGTGGATTTCAAATAATGGACCGGCACTTTTTTAAGAAATTATTCCCCATAACATAACGTGTCCTCGGCCTGCTTCAATTTAGGAATAACATAGGTCGAATCATATCTTTTGTTGTTAGCCCATCGGACATAGTGTCTGCCATAACTCTCAAAAAAGCTTGAAATTCAATTGGCTGTAAAATAATCCTTTTATCCAGTTTTCACTTGACCAGATTTTCTGTTTTTTGGAAAACGCCAATCGAGTAAGTTTATATTTTTTTACCTATGAAAATTTTTTGAACACCGACTCTTCCATAAAGTTCTGCATCACGTAAGCATCTTGACACGGTAGACCGACTTAATTCAGCAATATTTTCATTCCGTAAATTGAGGGATATTGCAACGAATTTTAAAGGGGGGTCATCAATTGTTTTTCTCCTGACGATTCTGAACACAAGAATAGCAATTTTCCGGAGTCTCCCGGACCTCA
This sequence comes from Maratus speculifer, assembly GCA_964019185.1. NCBI lineage: Eukaryota > Metazoa > Arthropoda > Arachnida > Araneae > Salticidae > Maratus > Maratus speculifer. The sequence continues at coordinate 289,621,813 of OZ025295.1, forward strand.
GAAAGTACAGAAGGTCATGGCCAGATTTATATATCCTTATAAATATCATTCACAGTCGATCTACCGATCGACAACTTTGCGCAATATTTCGAGAAGTTTGGCCCTTTAACGACAAACTAATCACTAATTTACGAACAATAGTTGTTGAGCTTTTCAATTTTGAATTTAAACTATGCAATTCACGTTGATTCATTCACAAACACCACCAAAAAACACTTTACTGATAGAAAAAATCTAAATTATGATGAGTGGCCGGAAACTTTTGCGCACGCGAACTTCGAATTTTTCCTCTTTGCATGAAGCGTATTCAGTATCCAATCAAAATGATCATATGGTCAGAGGTAATTCACATATTCCTGACTTTTGAAGCATTTGTGCTTCTTCTTTGCTTAAACCTTCTGGTAAAAAAATCAAAGAAACTAATTGGCCGGAAACTTTTGACCGCCACTGTATATATATATATAGGGAGTGCCCTCTGTTGGGCGTCTTTCTAAGGGAACCTAATCCGTATTTACTCAAAAAAATTCAAGGTTCGAAGAAAACCACGGAAAATTGAATGATTAGGCCGACGATCGCAATTGAGTTCAAACCTACACCTTCAGTTTCGATGGATGAACCTCTCGGTTACTGGTGAGGCACCGACCATTTGGAAAATGATATTTTCAAAGACTTAAATTTTAGACTTACAAATAAATTCTATGTTTAAAAAAATAATAACAATAAACATTATTTTTAGGATGATCAAAACGTGGCTTACGTAATAAAGAAGTCGTATATTACGTACGCCATAGATTAAAATTTAATATTCCTGGACCAATCATAAACAAATTTCAGTTTTACAATTTTTGGTACTGTAAATTTTTAAACTTGTGAACATCGCACACTTTCGATTTTTACACCGTCGTATAGGAAATAAAATGTATTTTTAAATGCAATTTGTTTGAAAGCTGCATCTCAGTTTGTTTTTAAGCTATTAATTTTTTTGTAGTTCTTAATACTTTTTCTTGTTATCGTGGCAACAGAAGTATTCCGTGCATGGACATTAAATCAGATAACCATTCTGGACATTAAATTTCTGGACCAATCAGAAAACGAATAAAATGCGGACATTACAAAAATTCACATATGTCTCAAATATCTCTAGATCGAAAGCAGCAACCATTTTCCAAATGCTTAATAAAATGAGAAATTTTTGGTTCGATCAGGAATGATAGAGATATAAAAATTCAACCCCCTTCCCCTAAAGATATCTTTTAAGATATTATGTGCCAGATCTCCCCTCCTCTTTAAAAGGATAACGTTATACATGCATAGCCCCAGAGGCTCCATAGTCGTTTTCTAACATCTTGGATATTAAGGATTATCAACGAGTAATAAAATAATTCTGAGAACAATTACTCATTTTAGGGTGAAGGAAATATAAAATGATTCAAATTTTTTAAATTTTATTTATTGGTCTAAAAAATTGAGTTAAAAGATTATCGTGTTGCTAACTGATTACGGATCTAAAAGATTATAGTGCTGGAAGGTTTTTAAATAATATGTTTTAAGCTCTATGGGTGTGTACATATTTTTCCCCCTTTTTAATGGTTTTTTTAATGCTTTGGTTGCTACGCTTTTCTAAAATATTGTTTTAGGTAATCAATTGAAATTATACAAAATTGTGTTACTAACTTATTTCTTTAAAAATATCTAACATTATAAATCTGAGTTTAAAAAAAAAAAGGATGTGAGGAATATATTCTTAAAATGTTTAGAATTTACAAAGTTTTTTGGTAAAATACTTTGAATTTTTATTTATTTTAACCCAAAATAAAAATTGCTTCTTATTATTATCAAATAGTAAGTTTTCTGATACCACAAGAAATTTTAAGATGTTCACAGTTTTTTTTTAGAAAAGTGTGTCGAACAGACATATTATTAAAGAAAGTACATAAAAAAGTTAATTAATTTTTGAAAACTAATTTATGTATGAAATAAATCTCTTTTGATTTACATAGGGTCTATAATGTGTATATTTACTGTATTTTTTTTCCTTTGTATCTCTATTTTTAAGTAAAATACATTATGCTAAACATTTCTACAAAAATTGCATCATTTTATTTGTCGAGTTGTTCCATGTGCCTTTAATTAATTAGTTACTATACAGCTTAGAAATAATTAAACACTTATCACTTTTTTGTATCATAAAAAAGTTAAATGATAATTAAGAAATTTCGGAAATCAAAGTAGTAATAATGCAAGATACTTTTAATTTTTCTATTATATTAGAACATATTTTTTTTTTATCCAAATAGTTTATTCTTTAAAAGTAAATGCTTAATCCAAAAATAAATCATTAAGTAATAGTTAAATACACTTTTCTGAAACGCAATCTTAAATCTTCCAAATAAATAAATCGGTAGATTGAAAAAAAACGAAATTTCGCTATTAGGGTACTTAAACACGTCCATCTACTACGTTCTTCTCCAAATTCTCATTGCTCATTGAATTCAATCAGGAAATCGAGAAAATTTATCTTTTTTTTCGCAGACGCTCCATTGTTCTCTTTTCGAAAAATGTTTTGATTTGCATCAGAGAAACATCGAACGGTCTGATGAATAAAATAAAAGAAATAATTTCTTATGGATTAAAATAATCTTTAGTTAGCACAAAAGGCAGCTATTTAAATCTATGACTGAAAAAAAAAAGTTTCAGCTTCAGTTTTGTGGAGTCAGGATTCCATCATGTAAGGTCCATTACACATCTTTTCACTATTTAAGATTAGAGTTCAGAAATTCTGTAATAAAGCATGGCATTCAAATACACTGATTTATGTATAACCTTTTTATGAATTATTTTTTGAAGGTCAGTGATTCAGTAAACATGCTTGCATAATTTGAAATTCGAGTTAAATTTAAGGTTTTATTTTCCGCAATAGGTTACAATACTAATGATGTTTTTGTTGAGTATTCTGCTACTTTTGTTAATCACACTAAAAAAAGGAAAAAAAAGCTTAAGATCGAAAAAAAAATCTCTATTTTCAAATAAATTACATGATGTTAAATGTTTTGCAAAAACCGCTTAATTTTACTTGTCGCGATATTCCATGTGCCCTTAATTAATTAATTATTATATAGCTGAGAAATAATAAAACACTTATCACTTTTTATGTATCACAAAAAAGTTACATGATAATTAAAAAACTTTGAAAATCAAAGTAACACTAATGTAAAATACGTTTTACTTTTTTCTGTCACATTAGAACACATTCTTTTTACATTGAAATAATTTATTCTTTAAAAGTAAATGCCTGATTCTAAAATAAATCATTAAGTAATAGTTAGGTATGCCTTTGTGAAATGCAATCCTAAATCTTCCAAAAAAATAAAAAATAAATAAATCGGTCGATTGGGAAAAAAAAAGGAAAATTCGCTATTAGGGTACTTAAACACGTGCATCTACTACGTTCTTCTCCAAATTCTTATTGCTCATTGTATTCAATCAGGAAATTGGGGAAATTTATCTTTTTTTGCAGACGTGCCATTGTTCTCTTTTTGGAAAATGTTTTGATTCGCATCAGAAAAACATCGAACGGTCTGATGAATAAAATAAAAAAATTAATTTCTTATGGATAAAAAAATCTTTAGTTAGTACAAAAGACAGCTATATCTCTCTTTAAATCTATGACTGAAAAATAAAGAAAAAAGAAATGTTACGTTTCAGCTTCATTTCTGTTGAGTTAGATTCCATCATAAAGCCAAATTCTTTTAATTACACATCTTTCACTATTTATGGTTAGAGTTCACAATGGATATCATACTAAAAAATAGAATAATAATAATATAAAAAAACCTTAAGATAGAGCTAAAAAAATTCTCAGAATTCAGCAATAATGATTAAAAAGAGAATTGTTAAGTTTCAATTTTCTGTTCTGTTGAGTTAGGGCTTCATCATATAATGCCATTTTCTGACTATTTATGGTTAAAGTTCAAGAATTCTGTAATAAGGTACGGGGCTTTCAAATACGCTGATTTATATATATATATATATATATATATATATATATATATATATATATATATATATATATTGTGAATGGTTTATTGAAGGTCAATGAATAGTAAATGTGCTTGCATCGTTTAAGAATCCAGTTAAATTGGAGATTTTATTTTCCGCAGTAGATTACAATACCAGTGATGTTTTTGTTCAATATCCAGAGATATTTGTTTGTCATACTAAAAAATAAAATTATTAAAAAAAAAGTTAAGATAGAGCAATTTTTTTTCTAAATTGTGCAATAATATTAAAAAAGAGAAATCTTAAGTTTCATCTTCAGTTCTATGGAGTCAGGGGTCTATCATATAATGCCTTGTTCTCACTATTTATGATAAGAGTTTGGGAATTCTGTAATAAAGTACGTCATTCAAATATGCTGATTTATATATAACTTTTGTGAACTATTTATTGAAGGTCAATGAATAGTAAATATGCTTGCATCGTTTAAGAATCCATTTAAATTTAAGATTTTATTTTCCACAGTATGTACAAATACCAGTGATGTCTTTGTTCAATGTTAAGCTAATTTTATTTATCACACTGAGAAATGAAATAACTAAATAATTAAAAAAAAAAAAAACTTGCAGAAAAATAATCTCTGAATTCAGCAATAATAATTTTTAATATTAAGGCCCCTGTCCTCGCTCGAGAAAACGCTAGCGAGCTAATGCTATTCCTATGGGGAAGGATTTTTCTAATAACTCTTTCGCATTTTGACATTTTTGAATAATTTTTTTTTTGCATTGGATAGCTGAGGTGCATGCCGACAGCGCACCTTTTTTACTTTTTCGATTTTGGTTGCAGACATTTTTTACAAAGTTAGTTTCAATTTTAAAACCGGTTTCGAAACTGAAAGTGCTTTTAAAAAAAATATCTGCAACCAAAATCGAAAAAGTAAAAAGGTGCGCTGTCGGCATGCGCCTCGGCTATCCAATGCAAAAGAAATTGTTCAAAAATGTCAAAATGCGAAAGAGTTATTAGAAAAATGCTTCCCCATAGGAATAGCATTAGCTCGCGAGCGTTTCCTCGAGCGAGGACAGGGGCCTTAATATTAATTTTTTGTAATTCCGAAATTCCAAAGCATTAGTTCATAAAATCGTTAAAATATGGCATTGTCTGCCGTAAAACTCGTTCTCTGCAAGCAATCTAAAACAAGAAATGCTTTGAGTCAAGCATTCTTTACAATCAGAACACAGTCTTTTCAAAATAGTCAGTGATCGAACCTTCTGTATAACATTTTTACAGCTTACTTAACAAACAAACCGTTTACCTCATAATTCTATCAATCTTTGTTTTCGAGAGATTTAATTTTGAAATCAGAGCTTTATTCGTTGGACACCCTGCACATAATTATGAACGTACCCATAAAGCAATAAAAAGAGTTAATAATTTCTTTTGGTTGTTTAAGATATTTTCTTACTGAAAATTAGGGAGTGACCTGCCAGCCGATTTTTTTATTTGTTAATCGAGGTTATTAGTATACCACCTGTCTTTTTTGGAATAAATTTTTTGACTGACTTATTTTCCCTTTTATTGAAGAAGCTGGGATAATGTGACCCATGAAAGATGAAAATAAATAAGTAAATCCATAAACATTGAAGAAAATAAAACATCAGGGTCACATGTGCATTCATTTATATGTATTAGTGTTACGGTATTCACATGCATTCACAAGTCTTTATAGAAACTGTGAGAATAGATAAAGCCATTTTGAATTACAAAGCAATGTTAAATCATGTCGCTCACCCACTAGAAAAGTGACACATCTCGACAAAAATAAATTTCATTGAAGAGGCAAAAGAAGATTTGCATGATTTTGCTGTAATATGAAATTATAGCACTTAGATCTGCATGCAGGAACGAAAACTTGGAGGGAAAAAAAATAAACCACTTAAAAAGTAAGGCTTAGGATGAACGAACGGATCGCGAGCTATAAGCCACTTTTATGGGGAGGTTATTTTCTAATAATTCATTTGTATTTCGACATTTTAATTTTTCTTTTCTTTTTTCTTCTTTATTGAATAGTTGAAGTCTCTCTCTCCATCGCTCCTTTATTTACTTTTCCGATTTTGGTTGCAGATATTTTTTAGATTGACACTTTCATTTTCGGAACCGATTTTGAAAGTGAAAATGACAGTTTTTCGCCTTGTTGGCCATTAATTTGCAATAAATTAGATACTGCAAGAGATAAACTTGCATGACAAGCAAGCTGTAAGTTGATTTCAGTGTTTACGTTATCTTGCTGCAGTCTTGTTATAAAATTTCAGTCTTGTCATTTTGAACTTGCTGCAAATTTTCAAATTTGCAAAGCAAGTCTGCTCAAATTTTCTGAAATTTAAAATTGCTATATAGGTAAATACTACAATTTGTTATTAAATGTGATTGTATTTTGTGTAGTCCAAACAGATTAAAAAAAAAGAAAAAACTTTCACAAATCGAAAGTTTATTAAAAGAAATAAGGATTCATACTTTATTTTTATTTATTTTATTTTATTTTATTTTATTTTTATAAGTGAAACTGAACTTATTTCCGGTAATGATGTTATTTATTTCATATAAAGGGCATTTTCAAGATCTTTTCTAACTATTGATTTCAAAGAAAACTATATCCTTGTTTGGATTTCAGTTATGTCTTTACTTTTTGTCTTACTACTTTTGAGCAATTGTTAACGAACCCATTTTCCGATAGAAGCACTATTCTTTCAATTTTTTGTTTTAAGATTTCAGATATGTCTTGGAAAGCCTTGTTTTAATTTACTGCAGAAATATTGCCCTAGGTTAGATGTAAAACATTTATTTAGTTTTTCAAGATATATTTCATTTAACTTCTATTTAATTTTTAAATTATTATTATTACTAGATACTAGAGATGGGCAATATCGTTCCTTTTAAGGAATCGTTCCAGCCGGAATCGTTCACTGCAAGGAACGAGTTCTTCGGAATCGTTTCTTTTGAAATCGTTCCAAAAAAGGAACGAATCCAAGAAAAATGGGACGAGTCCAAAAAAAGGAACGAGTCCTTGAAAAATGGAACGAATCCGGGCAAAAAGGAACGAATCCAAGAAAAAAGGAACAAATCTGAGAAAAAACGGAATGAATCCGATAAAAAAAGGATAAGTTAAAAAAAAAAGGAATTTCAAGTGAAAAAAATACGTACGAGAACCTTTTAAGAAAAAAGGAATGAATCCGGAGGCAGAGATCAAAG